>JALGPY010000016.1:5099776-6374720 GCA_023055425.1 Linanthus parryae | reverse complement strand
TTCAAATTTTAAACAAAAACCCCTTGAACTCCTTAGATAACATCAAGCTACTATGTATGACATTAACATTTGAATCAAACAAAAACCACCCCTCGAGTATGGGTTATATACAAAAACACCTTTCGTGTTCGGGAATATACAAAAACTAACCATGTCACTAACAGCAAACTAACAGAGGGGCAAGAAGACATATTTACCCTCATTTTGACAAAAAAATACCACACTATAAATAAATCTCTTCTCACTTTTCCCTTCCCCATCTCTCTCTCTCTGCCCTCCATCGCCAGACTCCCTCTCTCTCTCTCTCTGCCCTCCATTGCCAGACTCCATCTCTCTTTCTCTCTCTCTCTCTCAGCCCTCCATCAACACCGCCAATCACCAGCCACAGTCACCGCCACCACTCTCTCTCCCCACCGGCTGAAAATCCCCGACGACCCATAAGACAAAAGCAGCAGTCCCGACCCGGTTTCCGAACCGACTTGAGAACCCACGGCGAATTCGACGTCTTCATCGAAGGTTGTAGATCTAGCTGAGAAGATGAAGTGCGCTTCAACTTATTTCGCAGAGCCAGATACGAGGTAGGCAAATCGGGGAGGAGGCGGCGTCAGCGGTGGGACCGTGACCGGTCGGAGCTTCGATTCGACGAATACGGAGCCGGTGGTGTCGTAGCAGTAGCAGGGGATGGTCGGAAGAGAAACCCAGACCATCAATCCCTTAATCTGGTTTAGCCTCTCTCCAAATCGACAGAGCAACCTCCAATTGTTGAAGATGGCGTTTTGGGGCTACAGATCAATTCATGGCACTCGCCAATCTCAGATCTGTGTTTCAATTGAAGAAAAGAAAGGCGTGAAGGTTAAAACTTGGAGCAAACCCACTTTTCAGAAAAGCAAAATAGAGGACTCCAACTTCACTCTCAAGCTATACCAGTCCCAAAGGACCTTCTTGCTTCATCAATGAGTGCAGTTGTTGCTTCATTTAGAAGTTGTTGAGTCGTACACTTTTTGGGCTCCTAATCTAATGTGTTTTGGGATGTGGATTTGAAAGTTATCTCTCTCTCTGTCTCTCTCTGTCTTGATTTCGTAGTGCTTGTTTCCAACAAGAGTTTCAGATGGAGTTCTTGATTTCATTTGGGAACTTGCAGATCCCCTCTGTGAGTTTTTGATGGCCTTTTTCGGGATGGCCACAGATCCCCTCTGTGGTTGTAGTGGTAGTGGTTCGAATTGGACCCATGGTGTTGGGGTATTTTTTGATTTTCGACTGTAAAGGTGTTAAGTGTTTGTGTTAGGAGGTTTTGGTAATTCTGGAATGAGTTTGATTGGTGTTGTTGGTTGTTTGTGTAGATGGTGGGGAAGGTGGTGGTGTTGTTGGTGGTGATTCAGTGGTGGTGGCGGTGGAGATGTGGTGGTGGAAGCGAAGAACACCAAGAACATCAAGAACATTAATAAAATAAGCAAAAAAATACAAACATGGGTAAAATGGTCATAAAAAGTCAGATTGCACCCCCCTCATAACTGACATTAACAGAAGGGTAGTATTTGTCCAACGTCTGTTATTGACAGGGGTGGCTTTTGTATATCCCCGAACACGAATAGTGTTTTTGTATATAACCCATACTCGAGGGGTGGTTTTTGTCTTTTACCCTTGAATCAAAACATCAACTAGCTACTAAATCATCTTTCCGTGTTCCGTTATGTTTTTCGGGTATGTACATTTTAGACGTTTATCTGAAGGTTTTGAGTTGAAAGTTTGGAAACATTTTACAGGGTAGAGTATAGTGTAAACATAGAGAGTGGCGATTGTTTTTATTTTTATTTTTTTATTTTTTTTGAGAAGGGAAATTTCATTAATTAAGTCACATTACAAGATTGGTTCGTCCATTTGAGGCGATCGTGAATTCTACTAATACATTCACGTTTGAAAAAAGCCACAGATATGAAATTAAAATTTTCTGCATCTGATTTGATGTCTTTTGCAATGCTCGCTATGTTGTAATCCAGTCTAAATGCGTTTAAATTCTGAATCGTTTGAAGTGAGTCCGTCTTGAGTTTAACATTCTTAAAGCCATGAGATAGTAACTATATGACAGCTTTGGAGATACCCATTGCTTCCGCTTGTAGAGGGGAGGAGACTTTGAACTTGACATAGTCAACCTCAAATATATCTTTTTCCTTCATCCAAGCTGCTGCAGTATTTCCGTTTGAATGTCAGACTGCATCAACCATGAAGTAGATCTTTGAACCTCGTGGTCGACTCAAACACCATTTTGTGTTTTACCTTGAAGGCTGTGAATGTGATTTCCACGTCAAAATAAAAAAATAATAATAATAGTAGTAGTAGTAATAATAATAATAATAATAACAATAGTAGTAGTAATAATAATAAAAAAATTAGTTATGGATGTTGATGTTTAAGATATTTGCTCACATATAATAGAAAAATAGATATTTGAATCTCATGAACTACTTGTAACACCTTGATTAGTTTGCTAGGATTCTGTTCCACTTTCACCAATGTTGCTACAAGAACTACAAGTTCAGCAAATAGACTTCACTAGACCATAGGACTACTACTAAATTAGTGCTACGTAGGGCATACTTTAGTGTAACTGGTTGTTAAATACTACTTATTATATTCTATACTCTTAGATGCATGGTAGGTCATGGACTCATGGCTTGCCACTAATAATAATAATAATAATAATAATAATAATAATAATAATAATAATAATAATAATAATAATAATAATAATAATAATTAATTGTTGTTGTTGTTGGATCTAGCAAGCTACATGAATTGGATTAAATCAAAGGCCACCACCATGCAAAAGGACATAGGTCTCAAATGAATGAATGATTCAGCAGATAGGTTAAGGCCTTAAGGGTGAGATAGCTAGGAAGCTCTATAGCTACAATCCATGGAAGATTTGCAGAGGTTATTCATTCATATTTTTGTATGGGATTCTTCTGCAATTATTTTTGTCTTTTTCCTTCTCACTAAAATATAATATGTAGAGAGAGATTTATTTGGATGGTTGCACAATATTGGAATTTGAAGAAACACTTGGTAAGATTTTTGTCCTGTTGTTTGTCCTTGAAGGTTGCAACATTCTTTCATTGAAATTACTAGATTAATTTAATGACTTGGATTTCCTATAGAAACAATTGCAGGAGCTCCTATAGATGAATGAGGTGTCTAAATTTTATTGGACGCAATGGATACAAGAAAATTCAAATTTTGTAACCATTCTGACCTCTACCTAACGGAAGTGTAAGTTGACGGACGGAGAGTTTTGAATCCTTTTATGGAGTTTCATCATTATCTTTTATTTTTTTCTAGAGAAATCATCATTATATTTTTTTCTTTAATTAATACACAATTAAAAATTATAATATATTACATGGTTAATCTTTGAGTTAAGCAGAATTATCTGAAAGCAGAATTATCTAAGTACAAGAAAAGTTATTAATTCTCTCCAGACTAAATTTTATTTATATAGTTTATTCTTTAATTTTTTTTGAAACCCGGTTGACTTAGGGTGAGTTTGGGAATGTTTCTGCTGCCAGCACAGCTGCTTTCCCACAGCGGAAGCAGTTTTAGTGTGTTTGGTAAAAATAAAATTTCTGCTTTTCCGCACAGTTTCTGCTGTCCCACAGCAGTTTTCAGGAAGCAAGGGGGGAGATGCTTTTCCAGAAAGTGCTTTTGATTAATTTATCTACAACCGATTTTGACCTTATAATTTTTTTAAATATCAATAGTTATCTATCTGGAAATGACACGTGTCATATATTTTTGTCATTTTACGCTCTCACAGCAACTTCACAGTTGATTTTACCAAACACAAAATTACTATATCAATATTTCACAGCAGCTTTTACGTAGTATTTACCAAACAACATTTTATCAAAAACTCACAGCAGCTTTCTACTGTGTTTTCACACAGCAGCTTTCTACCACCGCCACAGCATTCCCAAACTAGCCCTTAATTGATTTTGTGGCGGTTCAACAACCCAGCCACTTGCGGCACTTAACGGAAACGAACATAATTCTATGCCAGTGTATGAGGTTGGCGCACTGTCAAATGTTCTAGAAGCTAGACTCGCGGGGCTTTCTAGCGAGCTCAAGCTCGTAGTCCAATTATGCGCCAATAAAATCACTTTTTTATGTAAAGACGGTCAAAATATTGATTTTTTAGAATCAACAACCCACTTTGAAGCCCTTCATGAAAAGGGCATAATTCTTTGTGAGAATATGCGATTCCCGCATCGTCAAGTGTTTTATGAACTAGAATCGCGGGGATTTCTAGAGAGCTCAAACTTGTAGTCTAATTATGCGCCAATAAAATCAGATTTTTATGTAAAGTCGGTCAAAATATTGGTTTTGTAAGAATCAACAACCCAATATGCGGCACTTAACGGAAACGCGCATAATTCTTGGTGAGAATATGCGATTCGGGCACCGTCAAATGTTTTAGAAACTAGACTCGCGGAGCTTTCTAGCGAGCTCAAGCTTGTAATCTAGTTATGCGCCAATAAAGTCAGTTATTTATATAAAGTCGGCAAAAATATTGGTTTTTTTAGAATCAACATCCCACTTTGCGGCACTTCACGGAAACAGACATAATTCTTTGTGAGAATATGTGATTCGCGCACCGTCAAGTGTTTTAGAAACTAGACTCAGTAGGGCTTTTTAGTGACCTCAAGCTTTGCCATATTTGTGAAACATGAGGGATTATATTTGAGAAAGAGAAATCTTTTAGTATTTTTCTTTTCATAATAATTTAGTTTCCTTTTAGGAATAATACTCCCCAAAAAATTAACCATGTAATATATTATAATTTTTAATTGTGTATTAATAAAGGAAAAAAAGATAATGATGATTTCTCTAGAAAAAATAAATGATAATAATGTATTTCAAAAAAGATAATGATGAACTCTATAAAAGAATCCAAAACTATTTGCAAAAAAAAAAAAAAAAAAAAAAATCCAAATCTCTCCGTTTATCAACTTACACTTCCGTTAGGTAGAGTTTCAGAATAGTTACAAAATCTGAATTTTCTTGTCTCCATCGCGTCCAATAAAACTTAGACACTTCATCTATCTATAGGAGCTCCTGCAATAGTTTCTATAGGAAATCCAAGTCCTTAATTTAATCACTATTATCATTTATCATGTTATTACACAAACTCAACTCAGAAGAAATCAAAATTTAAAATTGTGAAAAAGTATGCAAGTCCCACGTAACTCCAACCTCGTCACTCATGTCTCTATTTATGAAGGCATGGATCTCCAAGCCCCAAAGGGGAAGGAGAGGAGTGGAAATTGTGAAAAAGGTGGAGGAATATGTGGTGATGTCCATTCCCTGAAAGAGAGGATGTTACGGAGTAAGGTTTTTCTTGTCTCAAAATTGTTAGAAAAGAGGGCCCGATCTGTTCTTGTTAGAAGAAAACAGTATGTGAAGAAGACAAATAAAATAAGAAGATGACTTACTGATAGAGAGACGATTGATTGCTGAAACAATGTGTTGAAGTACAGTCTCGTGCATTCACGATTTTCGTAAGACAGTATTAGCCGGGTACCGATTGGTACTGTGATTTCTGCAGTGGCAAATTGTCCCCCTGGATAAAAGTTCTTCCGATGTTATAGATGAAGCACAAGTCTACAACACCCAACCAACAAGACTAGCATAAGAGAATTTATGGAGAATTTTCTAATAGCATAATGAATGAATGAATTAATGAATGAATGAATGAATGAATGAATTTGGAATGAATTATGAAGGAAAGGAATGCCTTTTATAGGCAGTGAAACGGGTTGGTTAAGGGGACACAACCATCCGAACGGCTGAAACTGTTGGTTTCAAACAGCTATTAACTGCTTGGTTAATTAACAGAATTGAAAGCTTACCGTTTACAGTTGGCCGACCGGACAAACAACGGTTGATGGAACCGTTTACGGTGTTATATTTACATATGAAAGCTTTCCGTTTTGCGTGATTTATGGGTAGTTTCTATGAGAAATATGCTATGATCTTGAGGAATTGTGAGTTAGAGCAAGTCTGGGCGTTATCCTATCTAATTGAGTTAGTTGTATCGCATTTTATGCCCAGTATGTTTAGTTTGTGTATTACGGATACCGGAGGCTCAGGATCGTGGAACGGGAACGCAAAACGATCTTAAGAAACGAGTGGAGCTCAATAAGTAATTGGCCAATTCCGCAGAGAAACAAGAAGGTTGTTTAAGCAGCTTGCAGCAAACCCAATTAACCTGCAACACCATAACCAACCTTGCACTAAACTCAATGTCCTACTCCACTGTCTAGAACCCACACCTACCAAAACAACTCAAATCCTAAACCAAAATGCATCCACCAGTGACTAACACCATTACTTCAACTCACAAATATACCAAACTGTTATACCCAGTGTCCTCCACAGCCAACACCAGCTCCTCATCATTTCACCGTCATGTAAATTTTAGACCGATAGGATATTGTCTATGCTATTACCATGCTTAACTAGAATAGCGTTAACGTGTAACTTTGCTATTCCGAAAATCGTATACAGCCCTAGGTGATCTAGAGATTGTATGGTTTCTCCATATCAGTATATTAAACAAAAATACAAAATATTAGTTAGTTTGTTATTTCAGTTTCAGTCTCTTTTCTTAGGGCGAAAACCTTTTAATTCAGTTACTGTTCCTCCTAGTTACTGTACTCTAAAGTAATCACTTAGCTAAATAATCTCGAGACTGTCCCTTTGGGTTTGACAACTAGAGCTTAACACTCATTCTTTAGTACTTCGACCATGCACTTGCGTATACACGTAAGAAATCATTTCAAATTCTACAACCATCCCCCCCCCCCCCCCCCGAACCCCCTCCTTGTTGCCTAAAACCTCAATTAACCTTATGTAGGGTTTTGATGAAGGATGCACAGCGGAATTATAACTAAAATTTCATGATAAAAGCTCTTCATGAATCGCAGGTTCAACTCTCATAACGTGATAAAGGAAGTAACGTGTACCTTGTAGGTTTGTATGATCACAACGAAGAATAGTGTCCTCGTCTCTACCGGTATCCACACCGTAGGATTGCTAACCGAAATCTTCTCCACACCTTGTGCTAGCAACGTAGAAGAAGGAATCGCCATGAGCTTTATCAAATCAAGCGGATCACGCAAAATGAGGAAGAGGCCGAGCCTCTTGGAGCCGACGGGTAGGGGGTGTCGTGCGACTCTCTACTCTCTCTCCTTGCTCTGATTATTTCACTCAATGACAACTCTTGTGAAATAATAGAGCTAGGACTCCCCTTTTATAGTTCAATAACTCATTATTGACTACAAACTTGCCCCAATACTAATCATGTTCATACACGGATTATTCAACTTTGCAACTTAGTCCAACTAACTTTGCACGTGGTTACGTTTTGATCCTTGATTCATATAATTATTAATTATTCCAACTAATTAACATCCATTTCCAACTTTATTCTTTTGGTGTGTGATTATGTATGTTCCTATTAAATTGGTAGCAACAATTACAAACATTGAGCGGTGTCTAGGAACACATCAATGCCTCCCAACTAATAGAAATAGTCAGTGATATGACAACCTTGTGCACAATGTTACCGTGTTGTATATGTCCCTTTGTTTCCATATCCGGATTGGACACGAGACATAAATGTCACACTCGTATATTCAATACGTAGTTTCTCGATCCTAAGAATAGGCTTATCTGTACAGATAACAACAATATCACATATTATTTTATCTGAGTCTTGCCAGACATTCCATAAGCACTACCCCTCGAGTGGCTCGTGGATATTTATTACAATTATGTGAGAGGGAAAAATTCTATCTTCATCACTACTATTTCTCAGCTTGCTTCCTATCATGTCCGATTATCATCTTGACCAATCCTTTTTTCCGTTATTAAGGTTTTTTATTAACGAATCAGTATTCAAAATCATTCCATTTTGCATTCTTTCCTCTATCAAAATCCACTTCGTGGAAAATCATTAGGTTTAAATATGTTAGATACATGTGAATCGATTGGTGAAATAGTATCTCTCCCCCAAAAGCATGTTTTTTTTACCGACGCACAAAGAAAATATTGAGTTGCGAATGAACAACCTTTGATTTCTTTTTTAAAAATAAAAACAATTTTTTTGTAGCATGCTCGATCAAACGGGTAATTTTCTCCCCTTGAATGGATCTCTTAGCTGTTGAGAAGGCCAGTGAAAGATATCCGGTCCTCCAGAATATCCAATCCTGGGTATGAAAGACAATTTTAGTTATTCACTTTGAAGCGACTATTCCCTAGATACAACATGTTGTAATGTTTTATTTCAGTGATGAATCAATTTAAAAAAGACCTAAAGTTAGGCATTTATCATTTGACGATCTTAGGTGTGTCGATGGTGACTCATTTTTTCGATGAATAATTTTTTCGGATGAATCTATCTCAACGGATCCCTCATCACTGCTCAAAGGAGAAGTAATAGGTAGGGATAACAGGATTTGAACCGCGACATTTTGTACCCAAAACAAACGCGCTACCAAGCTGTGCCACATCCCTTTAATTGGTCTACAGTGTCAAAGTGTTAATCATTCATATGGATGACTACATGAAATATTTGGAAGAAGGCATCAATTAAATGAATTAAAAAAGGCAAGTCATAGCAAAAAAAAGGTTGGTTGAGGAATATTTTTACCGAAACTTATAATTACCCAGTTACGGTGTAACATTTTATAAAATCTAAACATGATATTTCACAACTAGAGTATCTAGTGACTTCAAGTCTAAGGACTATAACAACATTGTCACTACGAGAAGCACTTGTGACATAAACATAATTTATATGTAGCCTTCTCGTGGTGGGTCAATCCAGTATGCCATTACTCCAATTGCATACACATGTGTTAGGCTTGACATCTCCATATCAATCTACCCACAAACAAAAGTTGTAATCTAAGGACTTCATTATATTAAGTATATCAATAAATAATAAATGAATATTCTAGAAAAAAACAATGTTCATACAAAATATAAGATTGCCTCTAGGGAATCTATTCCAACAGTCTCCCACTTGCACTAAATCCAATCTAGTGCATCTCGTATGCCAATAGATCTAGTGTGTCCTTCATTCTTTCACTGAACAAGAGGCTTTGTAAGGAGATCTGAAAGATTATCATCTGTTGGAATCTTGCATATCTTCATATCTCCTCGATCGACGATCTCTTGAATAAGATGGAATCTCCTGAGTATGTGTTTGTTTTTCTAGTGTGACCTGGTTTCCTTGGCTTGTGCGATCGCCCCAGTGTTATCACAATACAACGCAATGGGATCCACTATGCTAGGAACCACACCCATTTCAATCATGAACTTCTTAATCCAAGCAGCTTCATTTGTTGCACCTGATGTAGCAATGTACTCACCTTCAGTTGTAGAATCAGCAACTGTCTCTTGCTTGCAACTCTTTGAGCTCACAGCTCCTCCATTCAGGCAAAACACGTAACCAAATGCGATTTGTAATCATACTTAACAGTTTGAAAACTTGCGTTAGTGTAACTATTACACTGATTTCTTCCTCCCCTCCATATGTCAAGAAATCATTTTTAGTTCTTCTCAAGTACTTAAGGATACTCTTGACAACAATCCAGTGACTATAACCAGGATTGGAGTGGTATCTGCTTGACATACTCAAAGCTTATGACACATCTGGTCTAGCACCTAACATGGCGTACATGATAGATCCAATTTCCGACGCATATGGGATCTTACTGATGCGTTCCTTCTCAATCTGATTGGAAGGGCGACTCCATGTGACATGGGCAAGAATCCTTTCTTCGATTCTTGCATGTTGAACCGTTTCAACACCTTGTCTCTATATATACTTTGACTTCGGCCGAGCAGCTTCCTAAATCTATTCCTATAGAGCGTGATACCAAGTATATAAGTTGCATCCCCTAATTCATTCATTGAGAAACACTTCCCTAGCCAATTTTTAACATATTGCAAGGTAGGGACATCGTTTCTCATTAGTAGTATGTCATCCACTGACAGCGTAAACCTATCTGCTTTTTCGCAAGTGTACGATCAAGTAATATAGAGTATGTATTTATGACTCTGATTGTCGAACCCACGAGAACAGTTTAAGTTTCACTTATAAGAATTAGAAATAAATACAAAGCTGTAAAAAAGGAGGAAAGTTGGGGTGTGATTGTACTAAACTAATTTGCAGTAAATAAAGCTGTCTGAGAAAATCTTATTTTATTTGTAGTAATTTATGGGAATTGTTGTAGTTGTAAAAGTTGATGAATTAATAATCTAGGTCCCAGGATCCCCTAGGGTTACTTTGCAGCTTGCCTGGTTCAATTGTTTTCAGAAACACACAGCAGTCTTGTTTATGCCAGCATACCATTAATACAATCTCCTCTCGGTCTCATGTACCTGTCACTCTCCTACAGATTTTGGGTCCTCTCCGTACACCTAAATCTGCAGGTTTGTTCTAAGTCTGCTAAGGGTACAGGTTCTCCTCTCGCTCTCCCCCTAAACGTCTAGCAGTTAGTCTAATGCTTCTGGGCCAACACCCTGGTTCTTTTCACCTCTCGGTCCATCAAGATAAGGTTTTTAAATCCTGACTTTTCTTCCTAACTCTCACTGGCCACTCTCGCGCACCAGATCCTGTCTATAACACTCCTGGGTGATCAAGCCATTCGTGTATGTATATAAAATCAAAGACAAGATAATAAACAATCCAATTCTGTATTAAGACTTCAACTAATCATGCATCTGAAAGTCAAGCAAACCAGACTGCTGAATTCATAAACCCTAGGTTCACCGAGAACCTAGGTAAAAGGTTTAGCTAGCGTGCATTATTGAAAGACAATGTTTCATAAAAGAAAGAAGAAAGATCAAACGGGTTTATGGCTGAATACTGAAAAACTGCTCCAATCCTGCTCTGCTCCAATCCTGACGGCTCTGGTACTGGTTGCTGTGATGATGATTGTGTATTTGTAACCCTAATTTTGTGCTGGAACACCTCCTTTTATACTGCCACAGTCTCTAAAACTGATGCCCGAAATTCCTGTTCTACCCTTGCAAAAACCCGTCCTGGAAGCTTCTGGAAACCCATCATGCGTTCGAACGCAGCTTCCCTGCGTTTAAACGCAGTGCGTCTGAACGCATGTTTTTTGCGTTTAAACGCAGGCCTTAACCGATTTCTCCTTCTTCCTTCTGGCTTCTCGGACTTGTGCGTCTGAACGCAGCTTTCCTGCGTCTGAACGCACCCCTTGGTCTTCACAGTTCTGGAGTCAAGTCCTGCGTTTGAACGCAGGTCTGTGCGTTTGGACGCACAGAGTTAACTTTTCTTCTGCCTTTCTTCCTCTGCTGCCATGTTGTGCGTCTGAACGCAAGTCCTGCGTCTGAACGCACAGAGTTAAACTTTTCTGCATCTTTTCTGCTCAGTTTCCTTGATACGCTGCCTTAAAATCCAAGTCAATTCCATGCATTTCTCGGCACCTGTTACCTGCACATAATAACATGTACCCGCGATCATATCCAACAAACACAATTATGCATGAAATTACCCAAATCTACCGATCACGTCCTAAAAGTCTCTTCCTCGTATCAAGTGGAAAATAGGCTGAAAATGGGCAAACTCAACTCTCGCAGGGTTAGAACCAATGGTAAAAAGATGTCCCAAACTAATTCCATTTTCAAGCTATCAAAATACCCCCACATTAAACTATGCTCGTCCCGAGCAGACCCTTGCATACTGCCTTGCAGACCCTTCTTTTGCATACTTCAATTGCATACTTCCCCCTTCCGCAGATTCATGCTACAGACCCGAAGATTCAACAGCTTAACTGACTCAGACAGAGATTATACACAAACTGACCCAAGACAATTTTTTTTTCCTGAGATTGGGAAACCTCTCTATCATAAACCGAAATCATCAAATCCTCACAAGCTCACTTTGAAATTTTACAACACGTAGCAAGAAATAATATATGATGATCCTATGCACAAACTCACTAAGGCGTCCCCAAACATCCACCAAACCAATCCAAGATACGGCACGTCTTTTGACTCAGAGGGTCTAGGCATCTTAAGTCACTAGGTGTCATTTGAGGTTTTCAGACCCTCTTAGCCGTTATTGCTTTTGAAATGCAAATTGTCCCATTGCTGGAAGACACAACTCCTGTGTGATACGGCTTGACTTTAGTTTCCCTCTTAAGCTCTAGATTGGATTGAATCCAAATTTTCCGCGCGAACGGAAGCACATTATGTTGTTTATCCTTGAAGCACAAAATTTTTTTTCTTTCAGATTTTCATTTTTGTTTTCTATCCTCCTCTGTTTTTACAACCGTGCATTAGAGCTTAAGAGTGTGGTCTTTTTAGGATTTTCTCTTGGAACCACCTTAAGGGATGGTGGTGTACGCTCCCCGACTTCGCTTAGGCCGAAGACTCGTACCACATGAAACCGACTCTACACGAAGGTCCACCCAGATTCCAAGAGTCCACAAGTTTCCACGGGAAACAGATTATTCAACCACCTAGAGACTCAATCTTCCTAGCACACTAAAAAAATCAAAAGTATGCCCGTTATCTACTTTCACTATTCCCGAATACCCGGGACATCCTTTCGTGAGACTTGGGCATAAAATACTAAAATTAAAGTATCCCTACTACGGTGCTTCCTACTCTCATGAGCTCTTTCACTGGATTCTCTTCGGTTTCTAGGTCTTAAGTTGCCCTTTCTCAAAAGATTTTAAGATTTTTATATATAAATATATATATATATATATATATATATATTATATGCAAGGTCAGAAAAATATGTAGGTAGACTCAAAAGAATAGAACGTGCTGACTCAAAAAAAAATAAAACAAAATTAAAAAGAAAATTGAACAAAAATATGCTGACATGGCTATGCAGGAGGACACGATTCCCCACCCCCACACTAGAGGTGGCGCGTCCTCGCGACCCTACTGATATGGCCTGTAACTCGAATCTGTGTTCTCCGGAGTAGACTGGTCAGTCGGCTCGGGAGATGGTTCAGGGGTGCGCCCTCTAGGACGTTTCCTCGCAGCCTGTCGTGCTACGGCAGCGGTACCAGCGTGGCTGGCACCGGGATGGGCACTGCTGGCCCCTGGGTCTACATGCTGCCTGGGTGGGTACTGGGTACCGGGTCTGCCGGGGTCACCAACACTGTCTGCGTGTTCCGGACTCGGGGTGGGTTCATGGCCAGAGAAGGTGTCGTAGGGCCTACTATCCTCCATTGTCCAACTGGGACAGTTATCACTAGAATAGTGGTCCGGGAAGTTAAATTTCTTACCACGCATATTGCTCTGAATCTCAGCGAGAGCTGCCTCATGAGCTCGCAATGCAGTTGTGTTAGCATGGTAAATCTTCTGGGTCTAGAACAACTTTCCAAGACCCCTGGCCATTTTCTTGACCGTCCTTACCAGGTAGTTCTGCATTTTTTCTTGGGCCTTAATTTTCTTTCTGACCCACTCCTCATGCTCAGTCCTCTCCAGGCGCCCAAAAGAACTGCGCCTGGCCCCTCTGCTGGACTGCCCTAGGTTGGGCTCGGTCTGCCGGTGTTCACTGTAACTAGCAGATCGGGGCAGTCGAAGGGGACCTGGTAAGGCTGGAAAAGCCCCCTTACCGGGTGGAGGTGGTGGTGGCATGCCATCACCCCCACCATGAGGCGGAGCACCATCATCATCATCATCATCGTCCACTTGGACATATTCTGGAGGCCCATGCAGAGCCTCGTGCAAAGCACATATCATCTTGCGGTACTTGCGTACCTGAACCGGTCGGATATCTCTCAGCTCACAAGGAATTGGCACCTTATAATCCTGTGCCATTTTAGTCAACATCCCCAGAAGACCCAAACCCTTCTTAATGTGGGACTCTCGTCTTTCCCGAAAAAACTCACAAATAATCTCCGGGAGGCTTACAGGCTCTCTGGTCATCAGACAGTACACCAAAAGTGCAACATTATAGTCTATACGGGTCATGTGCTTAATGCCCACAATCCGGTTATTGACCCACTCAGTCCACCATCTCGCCTCTCGAATCAGATAGGTAGCAGGGAGTTTCCGATAGGAAGGACTCGGGTGGGGGTAATACCAAGCAGCGCCTGGTACACCCGCACACAGGGTGTGAAGGATTTGTTCACTAAGCTGTTCAGAGGGATGACGCCGCAGTTCCTGAAACTGACAATCGTCCAACACTAATTCCAGACCCAAACTCTCTCGAATACTCTCTGGGGTAATCCTAATCCAGGTCTTTCTGCAGTAAATCCAGTCAATTGACTGGGCTTCACTGTTCATGCACTGCTGGAGATTACTGAAAATCTCCTTAGCCAGCACAGAACTGACTTGCAGATTGGTAAAGCAGGTAAACAAGTCCCCAAAATGATCCTGCCCAGTAAAGTTGAACAGGTCTTCCCCCATAGACACAATATCACGAGGAAAAGTTCTCTCAGCGGGTATGTCATACCTAATCTTTTTGTCTTGCAGAAAGAAACGGTGAGCTTCCATATTGACAAACCTATGGTCACAGAAATGGTCGACCCTAAGCAGTCTGCAATCTATGATGTTCAAGGGTACGATTGCCCTATCAGGCCTCATATATGGTCTGTCCTCATCCATTTCAAAAAAATCAAGTACAAAATTTGGAAATCTGCAAAGAGAGAGAGAAAAAACAGATTCTGGCTACCCGTAGTGATTCTTACGGGTACAGATCTGGAAACTGCTCTCAGAAGCGGATCTGGAGGTGTTTGGATCGGATGAGTGTGACCCACACTGTTTTTGGCAGTCTGGTGTCCCTGTGTTGGTAGTCGGAGATTGCTGGCGGATGACTGCTGCTGGCGGCTGCTAGGGCATAGAGAGTTTCTAGAGAGAGAGTTGAAAACTGGATGACTGAAGTGAAAATGGGTCACTTTCACCCGTACGGTATATATAGGCAAACTTTCAGAAATTGCAGAATAGCCCCTGAAATACAAAAAAATCAAAATTTTTCAAAATTTTCTGATCCCGCTCGATTGTGCGTTTGAACGCATCTTCTGCGTTTGAACGCAATGCTTTGCTTTTCTGAAAATTGCGAATTTTCTTGAACTGCGTTTGAACGCACAATGTGCGTTTGAACGCATGACTTGTAGTTTTTTGAATTTCTGGGTTTGATGAACTGCGTTTGAACGCATATGAACAGCGTTTGAACGCACCGCTTGTTTCTGCAATTCTCGGATGAGTTGCGTTTGAACGCACCCTGTGCGTTTGGATGCATGCCTTCTCTCTAGAAACTTCTGTTGATTGGTTTCTGCATTCAGACGCAACTTCTGCGTTTAAACGCACTTCCTTAGATTTTCTCAGTTTTTATCTGCTGCGTTTGAACGCACCACTTGCGTGTGAACGCACATGTGTTAGCTGGAAATCTGCTTCTTGTTGTATGCGTTTGAACGCACCGCTTGCGTTTGAACGCATAAATGTTAGCCCTTTTTCTGAGTTTCTGCGGTGGGTGGTGCTTCTGCGTTTGAACGCGCCTTCTGCGTTTGAACGCAGGTATGCGTTTAAACGCATATCACCTGCGTTTGAACGCATGCCTATGATTCCTGAAACACTGAATTCAATATTAAACCCCTCTTCCTCACTTTTCTTCTCAGATTATGAACATTTATAATAAATAACTAAATATATAAAAAACAACTAATCTATGTTGGGTTGCCTCCCAACCAGCGCTTGTGATTTACAGTCGACAGCCCAACTTTGTTACCTTTTTTATGGTCAAGGCAGGTCGAGGTAGATCGCCTCTACCTATATGATCTCCCGAGGATCCCTGTATGGCTTGACTCTGTTTCCATTCACCTTGAAAACTGTATTATCCCTTGGGTTCTCCAGTTCCACCACTCCCCATGATGTAATGTCTTTCACCATGAATGTTCCAGACCATCTTGAGCACAGCTTCCGTGGATAGAATTTCATCCTTGAGTTGTAAAGGAGAACCTTCTGCCCAATTTCTATCTTTTTTGGTAGAATGCGATTGTCATGCCACATCTTCGTTTTTTCTTTATAGATTTTGGCACTCTCATACGCTGTTTTACGAAATTCCTTTAGTTCGAGGAGTGCCATCTTCCTTTTGTTTCCAGATAAGCCGTGATCCATATTAAGCTGCTTGATTGCCCAGTATGCTCTGTGCTCCAATTATACTGGTAAGTGACATGCTTTTCCAAAAACTAGCTGGTATGGGGACATTCCCAGCGGGGTTTTGTAAGCAGTTCTGTATGCCCAGAGCGCATCATCCAGCTTTAATGACCAGTCCTTCCGTCCAGGATTCACAGTTTTTTCCAGTATGCTCTTTATCTCCCTGTTGGACACCTCTGCTTGCCCGTTTGCCTGAGGGTGATAAGGCAGTGACACCTTATGGATAGACACCCCGTACTGCCTTAGAACCTTGGCAAAGACTTTATTGATAAAATGAGAACATTCATCACTGACCATGGCTCTTGGTGTTCCGAATGTGGTAAAAATATTGCGTTTGAGGAATCGTTCCACAACTGTTGCATCATTCTTCTGACAGGCCATAGCTTCCACCCATTTTGACACGTAGTCTACTGCCAGTAAGATGTAGAGATTTACCAGAGAAGAAGGGAATGGACCCATAAAATCAATTCCCCAAACGTCAAAAGGCTCAACCTCCTGCCAAAGTGTCATATGCATCTCATTTTGCTGGGAGATATTTCCTGTACGCTGGCAGCGATCACAACTTTGTGCATAATCATGGCAATCCTTGAAAACTGTTGGCCAGAAAAACCCTGACTGCAGCACTTTGTGGGCTGTTCTTGGACCGCTGAAGTGTCCCCCACACTGTGCTGAGTGGCAGTGCTGAATTACCTCCAAAATCTCATGACATGGTATGCAACGTCGGAGAATATTATCTGCCCCTTGTTTGAATAGATAAGGATCGTCCCAGAAATAGTCTCTGCATTCTGAAATAAACTTCTTTTTCTGCCACGGGGTGATGTCTTCAGGGAGTGCTCCATTGACCAAATAATTGGCTATTGCGTAATACCAGGGTCGTCTGTTGGTCTTGATCTTCATGATATGCTCATCTGGGAAATTTTCTTGAATTGGCACCAATTCTTCTGTAGGGTTTTCTAGGCGAGAAAGATGATCAGCTACCACATTTTCTACTCCCATTTTATCCCTGATTTCGACATCGAATTCCTGCATCAGCAGAATCCAACGCAGCAGCCTTGGCTTTGCATCCTTTTTCTCCAGTAAATATTTCAACGCTCTATGATCCGTGAATATAGTGACTTTTGAACCTACCAGGTAGGATCTGAACTTATCCAGAGCAAAAACAACTGCCAGCAGCTCCTTTTCTGTAGTCCCATAATTAATCTGTGCTTCATTCAGGACCCTGCTGGCATAGTAAATGACACTGCACACTTTATCCTTTCGTTGTCCCAACACTGCGCCCACTGCGTAATCACTGGCGTCACACATCAGCTCGAATGGGAGGGTCCAATCTGGCGTTGTGATAATGGGTGCAGTTGTCAGCCTGTCTTTGAGTACGTCAAAGGCTTCTTTGCAGGCTTCGTCAAATATGAAGGGCACATCTTTTCCCAACAAATTACATAGTGGCTTTGTAATTTTGGAAAAATCTTTGATAAATCTTCTGTAAAACCCTGCATGGCCCAAAAACTCTTGATTGTCTTTACTGTGGTCGGATATGGTAGCTGCTTGATCACCTCTATTTTTGCTCTGTCTACTTTTAGGCCTTTGCTGGAAATCCTGTGTCCCAGCACTATTCCTTCGGTAACCATGAAGTGGCATTTCTCCCAGTTGAGTACCAGATTAGTCTTTCTGCATCGAATCAGAACTCTGGCCAGATGGTATAAGCAATCATCAAAACTGTCCCCAAATAACGTAAAATCGTCCATGAAAACTTCCAGATTTTTCTCTATCATGTCAGAGAATATGGCCATCATACATCTTTGGAATGTCGCCGGAGCGTTACATAATCCGAATGGCATTCGTCTAAAAGAAAATGTTCCGTATGGGCAGGTGAACGTCGTCTTTTCTTGATCTTCTGGATTTATGTAGATCTGGTTGTAACCGGAGTACCCGTCAAGAAAGCAGTAATAAACATGGTGAGCCAATCTATCCAACATCTGGTCCATGAATGGCAGCGGAAAGTGGTCTTTCAGTGTCGCGTCGTTCAGCTTCCGATAATCCATACAGATCCGCCAGCCAGTGACAGTGCGCTGGGCGATCTGTTCCTGATCAGCGTTCTGTACCACTGTAATACCCCCTTTCTTTGGTACACACTGGACAGGACTAACCCAGGTGCTGTCTGATATGGGGTATATAATCCCTGCTTCTAGCCACTTCATGACCTCCTTACGTACCACATCTTTCACGATTGGGTTTAGTCTCTGTTGATGTTGGATGACTGACTTCTTTCCTTCTTCAATTCTTATTTTGTGCATGCAGTAATCAGGACTGATTCCCTTCAGGTCAGCAATTGTCCATCCGATAGCTTCTTTATGCTCTCGAAGTACTTCCAGCAACTTTTGTTCCTGTTCCTGAGATAGAAGAGATGAAACAATTACCGGCAGAGTGTTATTTTTACCAATAAATGCGTACCTGAGGTGGTCTGGCAACTGTTTCAATTCCAGGACTGGTGGTTCCTGAAGTGATGGGACCAATGTCTTTTTCTGCTCGCCTCCTTCATCCTTATATAGAGTGACCCAGCTTTCTGTTCTCATGATCTGCTCAGCTTGGTGCTCCTCTATTTCCTCTGGGTACATGTCCTTAAATTCCCCCCATAAATTTTCCATCTCCTCACTTTCCAGATCATCAATTACTTCTACTGCAAAACAGTTTTCATGACCATAATGATCAGGGAGTTGGAGAGATTTGAAGACGTTGAATTTCACTTTTTCTTCGTTGATTTGCATGGACAGCTCTCCACTTTTGCAGTTGATAATGGCTTCACCAGTTGCTAGGAAAGGTCTGCCTAAAATTAGTGGGACCTCTCCTGCCTCCATATCCAGTATCACAAAGTATGCTGGAAAAATAAGCTCTCCAACTTTTACCAGGATATCTTCAATGACTCCATAGGCAGGTTTCACGGATCTGTCAGCCATTTGAAGCATAATTCTTGTTGGCCGCGGTTCTCCGACTCCCAGACTTTTGAAGATGGTTAGTGGCATCAGGTTAATGCTGGCACCCAAGTCGCATAAGGCTTTTCCTGTGTATGCACTGCCCAGAGTTACTGGAATAACAAAACTGCCGGGGTCTTTCTTCTTCAGTGGTAGACCATTTTTCACACAGCTGCTCGCTTCTGCCGTCAGATTTACTGTTTCGAAGTCGCTCATCCGCCTTCTCCCATACAATATGTCTTTTAGAAATTTCGCATAAGTAGGCATTTTGGCGAGTGCTTCGACGAAAGGTATGTTTATCTGTAATTGCTTGAATACCTCCAGAAATCTGGCGTAGTCTTTGCTGTCATCTCTCTTACGTGTCTTCAGAGGGTAAGGCACCTCTTCAGAGATTGGCACTGTTTCTGGGTTACCCTCATTAGTCTTCTCTGCTTCCTGCTCGACCGAACCCCTTTGTTGAGGGTTAGTGGTTGAGCTGTCTTCCCTGTCAAACACTTCGTGTTCAATGTTCTTTGAATTTTCTGCACGTGCATGACTGGGATACGGCGGATCCTGCAGTGCGATTCCACTCCGAGTTGTGACAGCATTGATTTGAGCGCGTGGATTGTTCACTGTATTTGATGGTAAATTCCCTGGGGCTCGTTCTGCCTGGTTCTGTCCAAGCTGACCATTCTGTACTTCCAAGTTGCGGATAGCAATTTTCATCTGGCTTACATCGGCAGTTAATGATTCCATTTGCGAAAATCTAGCTTCCCACTGCTTATTAAATTTTTCCATATAGGACTCAAAATGTTGTTGTGATAAATTTAGCTGTGGTTGTGCTGCTGGTGCTTGTTGTGCTGGTGCTGTCTGTTGTGCCTGTGGCCTGTGCTGGAACCCTGGTGCATAAACTGCTGCATTAGGGTTTCCGTAACGGAACCCTGGATGGTCACGTGTGCCAGGTATGTAGCGGCTGGGATCCCACTGCTGCTGAACATAATTGGCATCTTCGGCCAGAAGCTCCTGAGTTGCTGCATCGAGGTCAGGTTCATCCACTGCTGCCACGGTTTTCTTTTCTGTATACACCTTTTTAACTAAGTCTTGTACCACTTTCGTGAGATTGTCAATCCTGTCATCAGCCACTGGTTCTGCTAGTGCTGTGAGCCTGCGGTCATCAAACAGACGAGTATCCTGCTTGGCTAATTGTTTCATCAGTTTGTAGGCTCCATCTTTATCCACATGGTACAGAAAATTACCCCCAGATTCCCTATCAATCCTGTCAGCATTCTCCCTGCCAAGAGCATGGTAGAATACTTGCAGAATTTTCGCGTCCCCGAAGCCGTGATTGGGGCATCTTTTAACGAGTCTCATCAGCCTGTCCCATGCGTCTACCACCGTCTCACCCATATTCTGTTTGAAGGATAAGATCTCACTCTGCAGCTTGATAACACGAGATGCGTGGTAGAATTTTTCCAAAAAGTCAGTAACACACCCCTCCCAGGTTGTGATAGACCTTGGTGGTCTTGCTTCTGGCCAGTATTTTGCTATCCCGAATAAGCAGTATGGGAATAGAATTAATTTCAGCGTATTCGCTTCAACTCCTCTATACTTAATCTTGTTGCAGTAGTCTTCGAACTTTCCGAGGAAGTCGTTTGGATCTTCATCTGCTTTCCCATTGAAAGGACAATGAGTCTGGGCGGTTTGGATAGTGGATGACTTCAGATCAAAGTGCTCTGCTGTAATTGGTGGCACTACGATAGCTGGTTGATGTCCTCCAGTAGGGACTTCAAAGTTCTCTACTATCGCCCTCCCAAACCTGTTGTAAGTCCTCTGATTGTTCCTGGCAGCAAAGCCTGCTATCAGCTCCTCAATGTAAAGAGCCATCTGTGCTGGAGCGCGTTTCTCCTGTCCTGTGGGTGTTCCTACTTCTGTTGGCGCGTTTTCTTCGTGCTCAGACATCGTGAATCGGTCTCTGCGATTTTTCTCTCTGAAAAGTTTTTCGGGGTTTTCAAGTGGTGACACCAGTTCGCGAGGCAATATGGGCATATACTAGAATAGCCTGAAAATCAGAATTCAGGAGCAATAAGTTAAGGGAAAATAAACGTAAAAATAAAAGAAAAAGCTTTGAAACTTATTCTAATTTCTTTTTAAGAAAAAACTATAACCGTCCCCGGCAACGGCGCCAAAAACTTGACCGCGTAAACCTATCTGCTTTTTCGCAAGTGTACGATCAAGTAATATAGAGTATGTATTTATGACTCTGATTGTCGAACCCACGAGAACAGTTTAAGTTTCACTTATAAGAATTATAAATAAATACAAAGCTGTAAAAAAGGAGGAAAGTTGGGGTGTGAATCTAAGTCACCTAGAGCGGGAGCGAAGCGGGAGCGCGAACTGGAGCAGGAGCGGGAAAACGTCTAATTTAAGAAGGATTCTGCATTTGAGAGCGTCACGAGAGCGTCTATATATAATATATATTTACTATGATTTTATGAATAAAACTAATATTTACATATGATAATGTGATTTTACACATGAGAATATTTTTTATTAAATGGATTGTCAGTATTCATTTGTCAAATAGGTTGCTTCAATAAGGAAGAATAATGTTCAAATAGTTGAATTATCAAACTGACACATAATAAGTTGAAATTAATCATCAAGTATATTTCAAACTAATGGTAAATTGGCTTTAAAAAGAAATTCGCCTACGAAAACGAGCTCTCTATTTTCTGGAGCGCCTTTAGAGCGAGGTTTGGTCTCGAAAGCGCCAGAGTGAGGTTTGGGAGCGGGAGCGATGCCCCTTCGAGAGGTTTTAGGTGACTAAGGGTGTGATTGTACTAAACTAATTTGCAGTAAATAAAGCAGTACTGAGAAAATCTTATTTTATTTATAGTAATTTTCTGGGAATTGTTGTAGTTGTAAAAGTTGATGAATTAATAATCTAGGTCCCAGGATCCCCTAGGGTTACTTTGCAGCTTGCCTAGTTCAATTGATTTCAGAAACACACAGCAGTCTTGTTTATGCCAGCATACCATTAATACAATCTCCTCTCGGTCTCATGTACCTGTCACTCTCCTACAGATTTTGGGTCCTCTCGGTCCACCTAAATCTGCAGGTTTGTTCTAAGTCTGCTAAGGTTACAGGTTCTCCTCTCGGTCTCCCCCTAAACGTCTAGCAGTTAGTCTAATGCTTCTGGGCTAACACCCTGTTTCTTTTCACCTTTCGGTCCATCAAGATAAGGTATTAAAACCTGACTTTTCTTCCTAACTCTCACTGGCCACTCTCGCGCACCAGATCCTGTCTATAACACTCCTGGGTGATCAAGCCATTCGTGTATGTATATAAAATCAAAGACAAGATAATAAACAATCCAATTCTGTATTAAGACTTCAACTAGTCATGCATCTGAAAGTCAAGCAAACCAGACTGCTAAATTCATAAACCCTAGGTTCACCGAGAACCTAGGTAAAAGGTTTAGCTAGCGTACATTATTGAAAGACAATGTTTCATAAAAGAAAGAAGAAAGATCAAACGGGTTTATGGCTGAATACTGAAAAACTGCTCCAATCCTGCTCTGCTCCAATCCTGACGGCTCTGGTACTGGTTGCTGTGATGATGATTGTGTATGTGTAACCCTAATTATGTGCTGGAACACCTCCTTTTATACTGCCACAGTCTCTAAAACTGATGCCCGAAATTCCTGTTCTACCCTTGCAAAAACCCGTCCTGAAAGCTTCTGGAAACCCATCATGCGTTGGAACGCAGCTTCCCTGCGTTAAAACACAGTCCGTCAGAACACATATTTCCTGCGTTTAAACGCAGGCCTTAGCCGATTTTCTCCTTCTTCCTTCTGGCTTCTCGGACTTGTGCGTTTGAACGCAGCTTTCCTGTGTCTGAACGCACCCCTTGGTCTTCACGGTTCTGGAGTCAAGTCCTGCGTTTGAACGCAGATCTGTGCGTTTGGACGCACAGAGTTAACTTTTCTTCTGCCTTTCTTCCTCTGCTGCCATGTTGTGCGTCTGAACGCAGGTCCTGCGTCTGAACGCACAGAGTTAAACTTTTATGCATCTTTTCTGCTCAGCTTCCTTGATACGCTGCCTCCAAATCCAAGTCAATTCCATGCATTTCTCGGCACCTGTTACCTGCACATAATAACATGTACCCGCGATCATATCCAACAAACACAACTATGCATGAAATTATCCAAATCTACCGATCACGTCCTAAAAGTCTCTGCCTCGTATCAAGTGGAAAATAGGCTGAAAATGGGCAAACTCAACTCTCGCAGGGTTAGAACCAATGGTAAAAAGATGTCCCAAACTAATTCCATTTTCAAGCTATCATCCACATACAAGACTAGAAATACAACAGAGCTCCCACTAAACTTCTTGTAGACATAAGGTTCATCATCGTTTTTTAATAAAGCCAAATCTTTGATGCATCATCAAAACATAGATTCCAATTCCTAGAACCTTGCTTCAATCCATAAATGGATCGATGCAACTTACACACTTTAATGGCATGCTCTTGATCCTCAAAACTCTCTGGTTGTGTCATGTACACATCCTCAAGGAGGTTTCTACATAGAAACGTTGTTTTGACATCCATCTGCCAAATCTCATAGCCGTGATAAGCTGCAATAACAAGTAAGATAAGAATGGATTTCGTCATCGCGACTGAGAAAAAGGTTTCATCATAGTCAATACCATGAATCTGTCTAAATCCTTTTGCCACCAATCGACCCTTATAAGCAATCACATTGCCATCCATGTTGGTCTTCTTATTGATAACCCACATGCACCTTATGGGCCGAGTCCCTTTGGTTGATTCCACCAAAGTCCATACTTTGTTGGTATACATGGATTCCATTTCAAATCTCATGGCCTCAGGCCATTTCTGAGAGTCTGGCCCCTTTACGACCTCTCCAAATGTTGTAGTCTCATCATCCATTCAATACATCACCGGTCTCAATTACGAGAAGTCTATACATATCTAGCTCCTGACGTACTACGACGTTATTGTGTTACATGAGCAGGTTGCTCCACAACATCCAGGGTTCCTGATCATGTTCAATTGTTGGATCAGTGGTTTATGTTCCTGAACTTCTTCAAGTTCTACAGTCCTCCCACTAGCTTCTTTGGAGACAAACTCTCTTTCTAGATTGGATTGTAGAAATAATATATGTTCGTTTCCTTAGGATATCCCACAAAGTTACACTATCCGACTTAGGTCCGAGCTTGTTTGATTGTAAACGCTTTACATAGACCTCGCAATCCTAAATCCTCATAAACGACACTATGGTACGCCTCCCAGTCCATATCCCATATGGTGTCTTCATGACTGATTTGGATGGAACACGGTTAAGGGTTGAAAGTAGATGTTAATAGAGCATGGCCCCAAAATGAAATTGGAAGATCAGTTTGACACATCATAGATTGAACCACGTCCACAAGTGTTCAATTCCTCCTCTTAGACACACCATTCCACTGTGGTGTTTCAGGTGGAGTGAGTTGGGACAAGATACAACACTCTCGGCAAACTCTTGACTTAAGTATTCTCATCCACGATCCGATCGTAGAGCCTTAATACTCTTTCCAAATTGCTTCTCTATTTCATTCTTGATTTCTTTGAACTTATCAGAAGATTACGATTTGTTTTTCATAAGATACACAAATCCTATCTACTAAAGTCATAAGTAAATGTGATGAAGTAAAGATAACCACCTCTGGCAGGCGTGGCACATGGTCCACACACATCAGTATGTATGAGTGCCAATAGTTCACTACTCCTCTCACCTTTTTTTCTTGAAAGGGGACTTAGTCATTTTTCATGATAAACAAGCTTCACGTGTCTCATATGATTCATAATCAAATGAGTCTAGAAGTCCATCCAGATGGATTCTAGAAATGTGTTTCTCGTTTATATGCCCTAAACGACTATGCCATAGATAAGTATGATTTAAATCATTAGCTTTAATCCTTTTGGTATTTATGTTATAGACGGAATTATCTAGATCAAGGATATACAATCCATTAGGCAAAAGTGCATTACAATAATGCATACTATCAAAATAAATGGAGCAACATTTGTCCTTTATTGTGACAGAAAAAACTTTCTTTTCCAAACAAGAAATATAAATAATGTTCCTACTCGTAGGAGGTACATAAATCAATTGTCTAATTCTAAAATAAGTCTAGAAGGTAAAGATAAGTTCCTACAACTAATTCAGGAACTATTGCTTCTTTTCCCCACATGTGGTGTATCCATTCCTTATTCAATGGTCTAGACATCTCAAGATCCTGCACATTTCTATAAATGTAATATCCTCATCCAGATAACAACAATATCACATATGGTTTTATCTGAGTTTGACCAGACATTCTATAAGCACTACCCCTCGAGTGGCCCGTGGATATTTGCTCCCATTATGTGGGAGGGACAAATTCTCTCTACGTGACTACCATCTCTTAGCTTGCTTCCTATCATGTCAGATTATCATCTTTATAATAACCTAGCTACGATGTAACTTTTAATAAAATTAAAACATGATATTTCACAAATAGAGTATCTAGTGAATTCAAGTCTAAGGACTAGGGTTGTAAACGAACCAAGCCGTTCGTGAACAACTCGCGTTCGATTCGGTAAAAGCTCGTTCGAGTTTGATTCGACTTATTAATCAAATAAAATCAAACATGAAAATGTGTCTGTTTGCTAAACGAGCCGAACTCGAGCCGAACAAGGAGCTCGTTAGTTAGTGTTCGTGAACAAATTAGTAGTATATATGTAGTAGTATATATGTATATATAGTTTGAAATAATTAAATTATTTTGTCTTATTTATGAGTAATTTCTTAAATTATGCATAATTAGTGCAGAATTTCTATTTAATAGGAGTTTGACCTCTTAATTAGGGTTTCGAAAAGTAATTCTATAATTTATAGTACCATAACTATTTACTATATAAGAATAAAATTGGATGCTTTGAATCTATCATTAGCACAAATGAATCATATTTATATACTAATTCATTTTATTATAGTTGTTTCAATTAAGAATTTTATCTTAATTAATAACACATGACAATTGTATTCAAGAATTATATATTTTCATATCCATCCAAGAGAAATAAAAGTTCGTCGAACCGAATTCGACCCCGTAAACGAGCTAATTAAACGAGCCACGAGCCAAACAACGAACAACTCGAGCCCTTAACGAGCCGAGCTCAAACAAATTTTTTTTGTTCGACTCGAGTTCGTTTTCGATTCGTTTAGTAGCCCACTTAAACGAGCCAAACTCAAACAAGCGATATTCGGTTCGGTTCGGCTCGTTTACAGCCCTACTAAGGACTACAACACCATTGTCACTATGAGAGCGCTTGTGACATTAACATAATTTATATGTAGCCTTCTTGTGGTGGGTCAATTTAGTATGACATTACTCTTAATGCATATCCATGTGTTAGACTTGATATCTCCATATCAATCTACCCACATACTAGTCTATAGTGATCGTCATGTTTATCAATATAATGGACTAGGGATATTTAAGAACAACAATTGTAATGTAAGGACTTAATTACATTAAATATCTCCATAAATAATCAATGAATATTCTAGCCAAAAACAATGTTCATACAAAATATAAGATTTCTTCTAGGGAATCTATTCCAACACCTCGTACCCCCTTCCTCTCTCCCCCCCCCCCCTCCTGTACTCCTGCCACCTTCCCCCCTCCTACCCTCACCTCCGTCCCAGGTACCTTCTCCAAACCAAGCCCCAAAACCACTCCTCCCCTACCACATAGCTTTTCTAGTTGTGTGGATGCCTCATTTGCCTCTCCACTTTCTTCCTTAGAGGAGCAATCCTTTGTTGACGACCCTCCAATGGAAAACGGTTTCCTGCTTTATGTCCCCCTTTTAGCTTCAGATAAGAAGATAGTCTCCTTCATGATGAATTTCCCCTTGATCATCAAACTTGTTGGCATGACTTTCAGTCATGATTACATCTTCTCCATGATCAAGGTGCTTTGTAAGCCCCAAGGTAGGATCCTCGGTAGTGAACTTGGTAACAACTTCATGCTTATCTCCTTCGACAAGAGCACTGATTAGGAAGTCGCCTTCTTGTGATCCTTGGTTCATTGGTGCTCACTTTCTGAGTATTGAGAAGTGGAAACCATACTTTGATGCCATGGTCGCTTCCATTTCTTACGTTGTCTCATGGGTTAGCTCCCAAGCCTACCTCTTGATTTCTTTGACCCTGAGATTATCAAGAAAGTGGGAAATACTTTGGGGAAAACCATTTAACTTCCTCACTGGGAAGTGGCTAAGAACCAAGTTTGCAAGAATCTGCATCCAGATCAGTATGGAGGACCCCCTCCATCTTTAGTGAAGATAGTGTATCACATTGAGAACATTATCTATGAGAAATTGCCAAATCTCTTCTCCCTATGCATGTTTATTGGGACCCTGTTGAAGGAATGTCCCAAGGGTAAGGTTGATGATGAGAAAGTTGCTTATCACTCTCAGCTTGATGTCCAGAACCATACAGGTGGTTTGATATATCTCTATTAGAGTTATATTTCTTGCACGTTTTATATCGTTTTACGTGATTTCCAAGTTAATAATCTTAGTTTTGCACTATGAATGAAGATAAAACGTAGAGGTTTAGTTGTGTGCATGAACTCGTTAATCCTAACGTTTCTCATATGATTTTTTGTATTTTTTGCCACGTTTGATCGCACGGGTTGTGTTTCATGTTGTTTTGACAGGAAACGGAGTTTGAGAGATGAAGCGGAGAGGAGAAACAAGCTTTGGAGCTTTTTGGGAGCTTAAACGAAGAAGAAATCGTGAAAAAACAGTGAAAATACATGAAGAGGGGAGGCAAATGCAATTTCATGAAGTTTCTCTAATTACACTTTAACCCCTAGATGAAAAATGGCCAAACACTTAGTGAAATTTTGTTGGCCATACGGGAGAGAACTCACTGGAAGTGTAGGATCACAAATTGTGATCACATGATCACCCGCAAGACCACATGTGATCCTATGATCACAAAAGGTGATCACAAGACCAGAAACAAGATTCCACTACTTAAAAATAAAAGAATTGGACTCTCTTATATTGGGATTAACGCAAGAGAGAGAAAAAAAGGAGACCAACGTTTGTAAAAAAAGAAGAAGAGGCTATGGAAGAAGAACACGGGTTCAAGATGAATACTCCTCCATTGAAGATCTACGTTCTTCTTCTTCTTCTTCTTCTTCTTCTTCTTAGGGAGAAACTCTTGTACCTTGTTTGGTTGATTACTATTAGCTAAAATCCATTTCTAGGCTTCTCTAGAGAGCCCAAGGTTTATGTAGAAGATTGATTTTCCAGGTTTAGACTCGTTTCATGCTTTTGATTAGATCTATTGAATGGACGTAGTTTCTTGAATTTGTTAGCAATTCTAACATATAGACACGGTTAGAGTATGAATTGATAATCAATGAGACTAGGGTTTCGTTCATAGACATTAATCATGCTTAATCTTAGTTTTTGTTCTCGTTACATGTTCTTACATTGTGCTTAACCCTTAACAAGAATGGATTCGCGACCCGGACTTGTTAATTAACTTGAATGTGCACGACGGTGACTTAACCTAGTTGTGAAGAGTGTATGAACACAATTCTGAATCGCCGAGACCGAAAAGGAGAATTGTCAGGATTGGCCTTAGTAGGTAGATTTAGTAGGATTATACAGCTGTTTCGTGAAACGGTGGACCGACATGACCCATTATCGTACCAGTAGATGACCTGCTAAAACGAACCGTAGACAACATGAGACCGAGAGGATATTGTAGTCAACTGAGACGTAAAATGACATGAGACCGACAGGCGATTGTCATAGCATATTACTCGGCTTGATTAGGATATAATTAATGTGTTACATAGCTGAACCGAAATTCGCCTACAACCCTAGGTGATCTAGAGATTGCCTAGTTTCTTCATATTACTTTTAATTATAAAAACACACAAATATTAGATTAGCTTGTTATTTCCATTTTCAGTCACTTGTTTGTGGGTGACGAATTTTTTAAATCACTCACATTTCCTCCTGTTACCGTATTTTAAATTAATCAACTAACTAAATAGTCCCAAGTCTCTGCACCCCCTATATTATTGATCGTGCACTTATGCATACGCGTAAGAAATCGCGTCAAGTTTTTGGCGCCGTTGCCGGGGACAGCGATAGATTATTTAGTTAGGAGTTTATAGTAATTTAATTTTATTTTTATTCTTGTTTTATTATCTATCTTTGTGCTTTACGGGTATCTTGTGAGTCTGTTTTCTCAGGAACGCATGAAACAAGAGCTATTCTAAGCACGTGGAGCGAATATTATGATTCGGATCCCCCTACTGCTTCTACTGCAGGGGTAACCATGAAGATGATGGCGCATGCATAAGTTGGTGCGATCGATACGGTGTTTATCATGACAACAGAGACTCATGCCGAGTTCATCCACCCCAGCTCCATCAGCAGCCACAAAGGATTCAGGGATAACTATGGAGCATTTATGGGGGATGATAAATTTAAACACAAAGTTAGTAGAGGAATTGGAGCTCTCACTGGCAAGGTTATATACACAAGAGACACGAGAGGAGGCCATGCTACACATTGAGACTCAAGCTGAGCCTCCATCACCACCACCACCACCACCACAAGAAAATGCATCGCAAGCTACAGAAGTGGAAGAAGAGATACATGAGCCAAGCGAAGAATGCAGTGTCCATGAACTAGTGATCTGTTGGAATAGATGCCCTAGAGGCAATCTAGTTTAGTATGAATTTGTAATTGGCTAGAAATTCATTTATTATTTATTGGATATTTAATATAATGAAGTCCTTAGATTTACAATCGTGTTGTTTATCTTAAATATCCCTAGTCAAGTATAATGATTAAATGGGACAATCATCTATAGACTAGTATGGGGTTGGATTGATATGGAGATATCACGATCCAACACATAGGTGTGCATTACGGAATGTTGCACTGGATTGACCCATTACCGAGAAGGCTACATACACGTTATGTTGAGTCACAAGTGCTTTTCGGGTACAATGGTATTGTCATCCTTAGACTTGAAGTCACTAGATATTCTAGTTGTGGATCATTGTGATCTTGGTAGCGTTAAACGCTACACCGTAACTGGGTAGTTATAAAGGCGTGTACTGGATACAATGAGAAGCAAGCTTAGAGATCGTAGTGGACGTAGAGAGGATTTGCCCCTCCCACATAACGGGAGCAAATATCCAAGGCCACTCGAGGATAGTGCTTATAGAATGTCTGGCCAGACTCAAATAAATCAATATATGAGATATTGATGTTATTTGCACGAATAAGGCTATTCCATGGATCGAGAAACTAGGGTTTGATATACGAGTGTGACTTGTATGTCTCGTGTCCAATCCGGATATGGAGGCAAAGGGATGAGACAATTACTTGTACAAGGTTGTCTAGATGACTATTCTATTAGTTGGCTAGAATGGATGTTTTGCTAGAAACCGCTCCATATTAGCAAAGAGTTGCTACCAACTAGATAGAACCTATGGGGTCACACGCTATATAGAGTTGTACTAGATTATGGAATTAATTAATTGGATTAATTAATTAGAAGGATCACTTTGCAAACCCTTGCAAACTTAGTAGGGACTAATTTGCAAGGAAGGGACTAAATTGAATTCTAGTAGGACTAGAATAAGTCCTTTAGGTAGTTAACAAGGAGTTGTTGGACTATATAAAGGACCCTCCTCCTTCCTTCCCTACATACTTTTATGCTCTAAAGAGAACATAACAAGAGTAGGAGAGAACAAAGGAGAGAGAGAGCAAGCCACAAGAGGGACGCCGCCCCTTGCCGCCGCCCCTTGTCCCCGACGCCACAAAGGGTGCCGAACCCCTTTTGGTGTCTCGTTTTGCGTGATTCCTTCACCCTCCTTTCAATCCGGGCTAGCACCAAGGTGATTGGAGATCTAGGAACAACTCTAGGCGTGGATCAACTATAGAGAACGTGACACTATTCGCGTTTGAAGTCATCAAGGAGAACCCAAAGGTGTGTTTATGATTTCTTACCTTCACTATCGTTATGCATCTAGACTTGTGATCCTTGGAGGGTTTTGCATGGTTATTTGATTGATTATGCTTCCGTTTGCGCGATCCATGAATCAAAACCCTACAGTGGTATCAGAGCCACAGGTCATAGAGCATAAACGTAGTTTATGTGTTACATTCTTGTTGTTTTACACCTTAATTTGTTGTTTATCGCGTAAAACAAGACAAATCAAGCATTGGATGCAATTTGTCAAAGAATTAATCATAACAAGACCCAATTATTGCATTGGATGCATGAATTGGTGAGTTTGAGAAATTTTAGGATCATAGATCTAGGGTTTGGGCATCCTTGGGGAAGAAGGAGTTCTCCCACAACAAGGAAACAACCAAACTTGGGCTCCAAGCAAGGAGGTTGTTTTGGAAACAACCTCCACAAGGAAGGTTCGGCCCCTAGGGAGCCGCCCCCCTTGCTTGCCGCCCAAGCTTGGCGCCCTAAGGGGGCGGGCGGCCCTAACCCGCGGGCCTAGCTTGCGGGTTTTGGGCCGGGCCGACCCTAGGGCTTTATGGTTCACTAATTTGGGCCCGGGCAATTGGATTGTTGGGCCCATGGACCGTTTTAACCCTAGAAATCCTAAAATCAATTAAAATTGACCAAGCGCGTTAAAATTGGATTTTAACTGTTTATGTGCAAATCGCATGGTGATTGGATATGGCCTTAGGATGTGGTTTGATGTGGATGTTTAATTTTGTGGTTTGGTTTTACGGCCTGCGAGCTGATCAATTAATTGTAATAATTAATTAGGGTTTTATGGCCTGCGTGCCATTTTTTTTCTCAACTTGTGAGATTTATTTTATTTAGTATAGATATTAGATAGTGCTAGATAAAGTAGATTGTTAGCCAAGATTGAAGAAAAGAAGCCCAAAGCCAAAGAAGCCACAAAAGATGGAGCATGGAGCATGGAGCACGCCACATGACTATGAAGGATGGACCAAAAGATCAAGACGCATGGAGATGTGTGTTTGTTTAGGGTTCATAGATAATTCCATTGGCTTGGAATTATCTTAGTCTAGAAAAGGCCATATCCACATCACGTTTAATTTCTGTTTTGTGGTTGTTTATTTATTGTCTTATTATTTGTGTGGTTGGTGTATGGATGATGCATGCAATTAGGATAATAAGATAATTAGACAACCCGGATCTATTATTTGGAGTTGTGCCCAAACTCAAATAGATAGATTAGTTGATATTGATCAACAAAATAATTAAAATTGAAGAAAAAAATCCCTCAAAATTTTAAATATTGTGTTCTTGCCTTCTCGTTATTTAAACACTCATTATCATCATTATTTATCAAGTTCGTGCGTGCCAAAGCATGGCGACTTGGTTCATAATGATGGAATGCGATGGCACGTAACAATGTGCAATTGTTTAGATAAGAGGTTGAGCACAACTAGGCTATTAATTTGATTAAGAAACCTAGAGGCAATCAATTGGGATTATCCATATGGATGGATAAATAAGGAGTTATTTGCCCGATTGAACCAAGAGTTGCATATGGGATGCAATTGGAATTGTTCCTACCTAAGAAGTAATCGAATTATGGGTGACTTGCCAAAGCAAGCTCATAAGGAGATGAAAAAGATGGATCTTGGCCCACTAGAAAATATAAGGATATTTTCCGCATTAATATCTTGAGGGTTATTAATCCGTAGTAAAATAGTGGGAGCTATATTTAATAAACTAGCCATTATTAAATATAGTCAAAAATTCACAAATACTAAAACTTGCGTATTTTCCTTTTTGTAGAATTCCAAATGGCAAACAACTCATCGAGTTCACAACATTCCCTACGATCTGTCCTTGAGAAGGACAAGCTCTCAGGAACCAACTTTCTCGATTGGTACAGAAACTTGAGAATTGTTCTCAAGCAAGAGAAAAAGCTGTACGCAATAGAGGAGCAAGTTCCAGAAGGTCCAGAGAATCAGACACCTGCTGCCTTAAAAGCGTATCAAAAGCGTGTTGATGACGCTAATGATGCGGCCTGCCTAATGCTTTGCACCATGACCTCTGAGCTTCAGAAGCAACATGAGAACATGAATGCTGTCGATATGATCGAACATCTAAAGCAGCTCTTCCAAGAGCAGGCGAGGGTAGAGAGGTATGAGGTCTCAAAGGCACTGTTCAAATGTCATCTGGCAGAAGGGAACCCGGTGGGACCCCACGTACTCCGAATGATCGGGTACTTGGAGAATCTCGCCCGGCTTGGGTTCCCGGTCGGCCAAGAGTTGGCAACCGATCTCGTGTTGCAATCGTTGCCCGAGAGTTATGGACAGTTCATTATGAACTATAACATGAACGAGATCGTTAAACCACTGCCAGATTTACTCAACATGTTGAGGACGGCTGAACAGAGCATCAACAAAGGGCAAGGCCATTATGATGGTGCATAAAGGAAAGGGTAAAAAGTTTGCCTCTTCCTCCAAGGGCAAAGGCAAGTCAGTTGCTAAGTCCAAGGAACAAGCCCTTAAGCCTGTTGGTGGGATTGCCAAGGTCGTGACTAAGGGTGAATGTCACTACTGTAGTCAACCGAGACACTGGAGGAGGAACTGCCCAAAATATCTGGAGGACAAGCGGCTTGGAATAGTGATTCCACCACCACCAGGTATTTTTGTTGTAGATGTCAATTTAACTGTCTCTACATCATGGGTATTAGATACTGGATGTGGATCTCATATTTGTCGAAATATGCAGGATCTAAAGAGAAGTAGAAGATTGGCTAAAGGGGAGGTAGATCTGCGCGTTGGGAATGGAGCAAAGGTTGCTGCGTTAGCCATAGGCGTTTGCGAGCTATCTCTGCCTTCAGGATTAGTTTTAGAATTAAATAATTGCTATTTTGTGCCTGCTATGAGCAGAAACATTATTTCTATTTCTTGTTTGGACAAGGAAGGTTTTATTATTTCAATAAAGAACAATTGTTGTTCCTTTTATTTGAATAATATTCACTATTTTAGTGCGCAATTATTTAATGGACTTTATGTCCTTGATCTAAGTAATCCTGTCTACAACATTAATACCAAGCGGATTAAAATAAATGATTTAAATCCTGCTTATTTATGGCACTGTCGTTTAGGCCACATAAATGAGAAACGTGTATCTAGACTCCATAAGGATGGATTGCTAGACTCATTTGATTTTGAATCATATGAGACATGTGAGGCTTGTTTATTGGGAAAAATGACAAAGTCCCCTTTCAATAAGAAAGGTGAGAGGACTAGTGAGCAATTGGCGCTCATACATACCGATGTGTGTGGGCCATTTGCCACGCCTGCCAGGGGTGGTTATGTCTACTTCATTACGTTTACTGATGATTACAGTAGATATGGATTTGTGTACCTTATGAGGGCAAAATCCGAATCCTTTGAAGTGTTCAAGGAATTCAAGAATGAAGTAGAGAAGCAACTTGGCAAAAGTATCAAGGCTCTACGATCGGATCGTGGAGGAGAATACTTGAGCCAAGAATTTGACGACTATCTTAGAGAGTGTGGGATCGTGTCCCAACTCACTCCACCCGGAACGCCACAATGGAATGGCGTGTCCGAGAGGAGGAATCGAACCCTATTGGATATGGTTCGGTCTATGATGTGTCAAACCGATCTTCCATTATCGTTTTGGGGCTACGCTCTATTAAGTGCAGCTTTTACCATTAACCGTGTTCCATCTAAATCAGTCATGAAGACACCATATGAGATGTGGAGTGGGAGGCGTCCCACACTGTCGTTCATGAGGATTTGGGGCTGCGATGTCTATGTAAAACGTTTACAATCAGACAAGCTAGGGCCTAAATCGGATAAGTGTAAATTTGTGGGGTACCCTAAGGAAACTAAGGGATACTACTTCTACAATCCAACCGAGAACAAAGTGTTTGTTGCTCGGACCGGCGTGTTTCTAGAAAGAGAGTTTGTCTCTAAAGAAGCAAGTGGGAGGAATGTAGAACTTGAAGAAGTTCAAGAACCACAAATTACTGAACCGATTATGGAACATGAACAGGAATCACAAGCAGTTGTGGATCCACCTGTTCAGGTAACACAAGAGCTTCGTAGATCTAGTAGAGTGCGCCAGGAACCCGAGAGGTACGGACTTCTCGTAACTGATTCCGGTGACACGATGCTCATAGATGATGAGCCTACTACCTATGAAGAGGCCATGAATGGCCCAGACTCGCAGAAGTGGCTTGAGGCCATGAGATCCGAGATGGAATCCATGTATACCAACAAAGTATGGACTTTGGTGGAACCACCTGATGGGGCGCGGCCCATAGGGTGCAAGTGGGTCTTCAAGAAGAAGATCGACATGGATGGTAATGTGATTACCTATAAGGGCCGATTGGTGGCTAAAGGATTCAGACAGATTCATGGTATTGACTATGATGAAACCTTTTCACCAGTCGCAATGACCAAATCCATCCGAATCCTACTTGCAATTGCAGCATACTACGACTATGAGATTTGGCAGATGGATGTCAAAACAGCATTCCTTTATGGGAATCTCCTCGAGGACGTGTATATGATACAGCCGGAGGGTTTTGAGGATCCAAAGCAAGCCAACAAAGTCTGTAAGCTGCAACGATCCATTTATGGATTGAAGCAAGCTTCTAGGAGTTGGAATCGACGTTTTGATGAAGTGGTCAAAGAGTTTGGCTTCATCAGAAACGAAGATGAGTCTTGTGTCTACAAGAAGGTTAGTGGGAGCTCTGTAGCTTTTCTGGTCTTGTATGTGGATGACATACTACTCATTGGAAACGACATTCCCATGCTGCAATCTGTGAAAGATTGGCTAGGAAAGTGTTTCTCAATGAAAGACTTAGGGGAAGCAGCCTATATACTTGGTATAAAGATCTATAGAGATAGATCTAAGAGGTTGCTAGGCCTAAGTCAAAGTACATATATTGACAAGGTGTTGAAACGGTTCAACATGCAAGATTCCAAGAAGGGATTCTTGCCCATGTCTCATGGAATCACTCTTTCGAAGAGTGGTTGTCCTTCCAATGAGATTGAGAAGGAACGCATGAGTAGGATTCCCTATGCCTCGGCCATAGGATCCATCATGTACGCCATGTTATGTACTAGACCAGATGTGTCATATGCCTTGAGTATGACAAGCAGATACCAATCCAATCCAGGTGAGAGTCACTGGATTGCTGTCAAGAACATCCTAAAATACTTGAGAAGAACTAAGGATGCTTTCTTGATGTTTGGCGGTGAGGAAGAGTTGCGTGTAAGGGGTTACACTGATGCAAGCTTCCAAACCGATAGAGATGACTTTAGATCACAATCGGGATATGTGTTTTGCCTGAATGGAGCAGCGGTGAGCTGGAAGAGTTCCAAGCAAGAGACGGTAGCTGATTCTACAACAGAGGCTGAGTACATTGCTGCAAATGGCGCAGCAAAGGAGGCTGTTTGGATCAGAAAGTTTGTTTCTGAACTTGGTGTGGTCCCTAGCATTGCGGATCCAGTGGAGTTGTTCTGTGACAACACTGGGGCGATCGCGCAATCAAAGGAACCTAGGTCACACCAGAAGTCCAAGCACGTGCTCAGGAAATTCCATCTGATTCGAGATATTATCGATAGAGGAGACGTTCGGATATGCAAGATTCCTACAGATGATAATCTGTCAGACCCGCTTACGAAGCCTCTCACGCAGTGGAAGCATGAAGGGCACACTAGGAGTATGGGCATACGAGATGCGCCAGATTGGCTCTAGTGCAAGTGGGAGACTGTTGGAATAGATGCCCTAGAGGCAATCTAGTTTAGTATGAATTTGTAATTGGCTAGAAATTCATTTATTATTTATTGGATATTTAATATAATGAAGTCCTTAGATTTACAATCGTGTTGTTTATCTTAAATATCCCTAGTCAAGTATAATGATTAAATGGGACAATCATCTATAGACTAGTATGGGGTTGGATTGATATGGAGATATCACGATCCAACACATAGGTGTGCATTACGGAATGTTGCACTGGATTGACCCATTACCGAGAAGGCTACATACACGTTATGTTGAGTCACAAGTGCTTTTCGGGTACAATGGTATTGTCATCCTTAGACTTGAAGTCACTAGATATTCTAGTTGTGGATCATTGTGATCTTGGTAGCGTTAAACGCTACACCGTAACTGGGTAGTTATAAAGGCGTGTACTGGATACAATGAGAAGCAAGCTTAGAGATCGTAGTGGACGTAGAGAGGATTTGCCCCTCCCACATAACGGGAGCAAATATCCAAGGCCACTCGAGGATAGTGCTTATAGAATGTCTGGCCAGACTCAAATAAATCAATATATGAGATATTGATGTTATTTGCACGAATAAGGCTATTCCATGGATCGAGAAACTAGGGTTTGATATACGAGTGTGACTTGTATGTCTCGTGTCCAATCCGGATATGGAGGCAAAGGGATGAGACAATTACTTGTACAAGGTTGTCTAGATGACTATTCTATTAGTTGGCTAGAATGGATGTTTTGCTAGAAACCGCTCCATATTAGCAAAGAGTTGCTACCAACTAGATAGAACCTATGGGGTCACACGCTATATAGAGTTGTACTAGATTATGGAATTAATTAATTGGATTAATTAATTAGAAGGATCACTTTGCAAACCCTTGCAAACTTAGTAGGGACTAATTTGCAAGGAAGGGACTAAATTGAATTCTAGTAGGACTAGAATAAGTCCTTTAGGTAGTTAACAAGGAGTTGTTGGACTATATAAAGGACCCTCCTCCTTCCTTCCCTACATACTTTTATGCTCTAAAGAGAACATAACAAGAGTAGGAGAGAACAAAGGAGAGAGAGAGCAAGCCACAAGAGGGACGCCGCCCCTTGCCGCCGCCCCTTGTCCCCGACGCCACAAAGGGTGCCGAACCCCTTTTGGTGTCTCGTTTTGCGTGATTCCTTCACCCTCCTTTCAATCCGGGCTAGCACCAAGGTGATTGGAGATCTAGGAACAACTCTAGGCGTGGATCAACTATAGAGAACGTGACACTATTCGCGTTTGAAGTCATCAAGGAGAACCCAAAGGTGTGTTTATGATTTCTTACCTTCACTATCGTTATGCATCTAGACTTGTGATCCTTGGAGGGTTTTGCATGGTTATTTGATTGATTATGCTTCCGTTTGCGCGATCCATGAATCAAAACCCTACATGATCGACTCTAACATTTATGAGGACTCAGACTCTGATTCTGACTGGGATGGATCTGTGTTCCCAAGATGGGAGAACCTGCCGTATTGCGACCCAAAACTGTAGTCTCCCTCACTTCCTTGGCATGAATGGGAAGAAACCGACATTTGGAGCTTGTGGAGTGCTGATGAAGAAACAGTGTCCATTCCTATTGAGGTAAAATCCCCAACTCTGATTTATGAAGAATTCTCCATATCTCATATTAATCAAGTCTGCGATGAGTTGGAAAGACTTGTGCATGGAGACTCTTATGGGGAAGAATGTGATGGAACACTTCCAATTTCTTGTCCAATTGGCCACATTGATGATGATTTATAGTCGAGAAATCGGGAATCACTCAGTGTGGGGGTGTGGATGAAGTGCATGAGTTTAATGAAGAGCATATAGCACCAAGGAGGTACTACGGGGATGAATTTATGGAAAAAATATGCATGTGAGCCCAGTGGTACTTTGTGGAAGTTAATTAAAAAATGTACTGCAAAATGAAAGGAGTTAGCTTCCACAACTCTCCACCATTGTCACAACACATGGGTGCGCTTGAAAAGAGAATCTTGGAAAAGAGATGGTGGAAGAAGAAGAAGAAGGGGAGGGATAAAGCAGTCTCCACTTTCCTTTTCGGTTGAGGTAACCGGGTCGGGCCGTCAACCTTAAATTACAAGAGCTGCTTGTGAGGCAACCTAATGTAGAGTAGGATGTTATTTATTTTTAATTTTTATTTTAGTTCACCATATAGTTGTGTTAATTCTTCCAATCAGTGTGCAGGGACACAGGTACAGACGCTCTGGATTCACCTTCTTGATGCGCGTGTTGGAGAATGTTGAGTGCGCATCAGAATCTTGACGCGAGGCGAGACTTTTTTGGAAACTGTCAACGGTCCACAAGACCCATTCTTGTTGTAGTTTCGCGGACACGGTGCCCGTTTAGGTCTGGGCACCACAGGTACCTCTATCACTCTCCCTTTTCTATGTTTGAGCGATAATTGACAAAATCCACCACCTACAAATTTAAGCGAGGAAACCTCCTATTTGATCTCTAAATTCGTTGAAAAAATAAAATGCTTAAGTGTGTGTGTGTGTGGGGGGGGGGGGGGTGTTTGTGTATATTTTGCTAGCCATGTCTTGTCTTGCATTAACCTTGTCACATGTAGTTCATGTCAGTATTGTGAGTCTTCGTGGTTAGTGTTGAGTGGTTTAGTATATTTTCGTATTGTGATAAATTTAAATTTATGCATATGTTTGCACTTCTACTTTATTGAGTACCCTACCCAATCGTTGTGATTAGTCGAGTTGGCCAAAAGCATATAGAGTCTAGGAAAAAAAGAGAAAACAGAAAATCCATAAAATTTTAAATCTTTTGAGTTAAGGGAAATTGATGAAACTTGAAACCAGAGAGAGTTCAGTGAAAGAGTCTCAATGAATAGGAAGCACCTGAGTGGGAAATTTTTTAATTTTTAGTATCTTGCGCACCAGTTTCACGAAAGGAAGTCCGGGGTATTCAGGGGAAACTGGAAGTATACGAGGGCATACCTTTAGTTCATGTAGTGTGCTAGGAGGATTTGGTCTTTGGGGTAGTCGAACAGTATATTTTCTGCAGAAACTTGTGGCTTCTTGAAATTTGGGGTGGACCTTCAGAGTAGGTTTCATGTGGTACACTGCCTTAGCCTAATTGAAGTTAGGGAGTGTACACCACCATCCCTTACGACAGTTTCAAGAGCTAACAGAAAAATCCCACACTTAGTTTCTCTAACAGCACGACTGAAAATAAAAATAAGAGAATGAAAAAAAATAATCAAAAACTTCTCTTGGACTAGATACGGTGAACAGCCTAATGTGTCCCCGTTCAACGTGAATATGAAAAAAAAGCAAGCTTAGAGATGGTAGTGACGTAGATAGAATTTTTCCCTCCCACATAAGGGGAGCAAATTGAAAGTGTGTAATGTAGACTAAAAACAGGACCTAAATACTCTAGAAGGGGGGTTGAATAGAGTATGGAAACTTTTTGCAAAACTCGAAGTTTAACAGAATAACTTTGTGTGAAAATCAAATCTCAAGGCCTTGAGATTTTAGTAAACTGTCTGAAACTTTCAAAGGCAAAATAGAAAGCTTCAAGGCCTTTAACTGTAATCAATTCTAAACAGCTTTTGAACCCTAGTTTGATTTGAGTTGTAAGCAGCAGATAATAATCAAACTGTAAAGTAAAGAACACAAAGCAATTTATAGAGTTCAGTCCCAATGGACCTAATCTCTGCCTGAGGGATCTAATCCCACCAGGATTGGGCAAACACTTCTTATTACTCACACAGAAACAGCCCTAAATCTTCAAGCCTAAGTGATTTTCCTTACACCTATACAGCTTGTGGTTCCAAACCTATCTAGTTCCAGCTACTAACTGTTGAGCTAACAAGAACCTCTTGTTGTTCACTTGAACAACCAACCACTAGGTAAGTGAGGTTTAAGATAATCTAAAGATACACAGATTAAAGTACAAGTGAAGAACACAGTAGAAAATATAAGTTGTTGAAGCCTGGATGTGTTCTTCTGGAAACTGGATAGATTTGATCTTCTTGAAATCTGGATTTAAGCTTGAATGTTTGTGTGTTTGAATGAATGATATCCCATGAATTTGTCACACATTTCTGAGTATTCTGCAAGCCTCTCTATCTTCAAATTTCAAACCAGTCTCTTTTATCCACAGCTGCAACTGATTGAGAGATTTTAGGATCTCAGTTCCTACAAATCCTCTTTCTGTTTTCAACTGAAATTCAAACAGCTTTAAGTGGATATCCACTGGAGTTTGTTGAGATTGCTCATGCACGTTTAACAGCCCTGCAACAGCATTGAAACACAGCAACAACAAAATCCAAAAGTTTTAACAGTGCTATGACTGTTTGGTTATCCAGTTTCTGATAAAACTGGTTAAAAGATTAGAACATTAACCTGTATAACATATAAATCATGAAAAACAATTTTAAGACTCTTAGAAGTCAATGAATAATCACAATAATAAAAATCAAAACCTGCAAGAAAGAATCAACTTAGTTCTGTAAAAACTGTCAGCAGATCAAGACACATCTCAAGGCCTTGGAGCTCTGAACCTGCTTCACAGATATTCAAAGTTAAACCCAACTAACTTTGATTCTTCCTGTTTTGATCATCTGCAATTGTGTTAGATATGTAAATAGTGTAATCTATAAGTATATACAGTAAATCCTTGATCTGTATAATCAGATATCCAATCTGCAACACAGAACTGTTAGAACATATAGCAGAATAAAACAACTCTCAAGGCTTTGAAGTTCTGTCAGTATCTCAAGGCCTTGAAGTAACTGAAATGCTTTGCTGCTTATGTCTTTGTCTTTCATCACTCAAAACAGTTACCAACCAAAACACATTCAAGGGTCTTTGAATCAACAATCTCCCCCTTGATGAAAGACAAAACCTACAGTCTTGTATAGATTTTCCTGCCACTCAGATTTAAAATTAGATAACCACAAAATGCAGATACAATAAACAATATTACCAGATAAATAACCAGTATACCACAAATAATCAGCAAATAATTACATATAACCATTGTAACATAAACACAACTGATTAAACCACATAACTGAGTATTATCATAATTCAAATACTGCTAAAAACACAAAAACCACACATAGTTTCTCCCCCTTTTGACTTTCATCAAATAAGGATGAAGAAATGTTGGATCATTACTCAGAGTCTTAAAAAAATTTAAACAAAATTATTGCTAAAAAGTCAAGGCCTTGAGATCAGAAAAGAAAGAAGAGAAAGATATAGAAGGTCAAGGCTTTGGCATTCTCTGATCTTCACTTCTTCTTTGATGTCTGGACTTTCTCTGAGCCTTATCCAACTTCTTCTTCACTTGCAGCATCTTCAGCAGACTGATTACCTTCTTGTTCAGCTTCCACTTCTGCAACAACCTCTTGAATTATCTCATCCACTTTCTTCTTAGCCTGTACTGAATCCCCCTCTGTATCTGCATCAACACCTGTGTCTTCACCAGCATCTTCTTCATCGGTCTGTTCATACAAATCTTTTGAAGTAAGCACCACTGGAATTGGCTTCTTCTTCTTCTTCTTCAGAAAGTCTCCCAGCCTTTCATCTGAATCCACACTGGTGTCATGAATAGTAGAAGAAGGTATCTTCTCCAAATTCAAACCCTTGATGACAACATCCAGCTTTCCATTCATAACATTCATCAAGCCCTTGAACTGGTTGAATTCAGTTGACATGTCAAATAACCTTTGTCTGAGATCTTCATTCTCAACCTGATGATCTTCTAGCTTCTCAACCAACAAAGAGTAATCCTCATTGGCTTGTCATTTCCCTGATGTAGTCCCCTTAGGCTTCACAAACTCCTTTTCTGCAAGTTCCTCCCTTGACAAATCTGAATAAAACTTCCAATGTCCCTTTCCAGTTTGAACTACCCCGATCCTCTGAAATGCAGTCTCATCAATCAACCCAAAACCTCCAGTAATATTTTCCTCTCCTTTCACAGGTACATCAAAGTATTCAAAGAAAAGAGGTAACAGGTTGGCATATGGAAGAGGATGGTTTCTAGTCCTGGTTCCACAATAAATCATATGCTCCATAACAACTGTTGGCAAGTCTATCTCAAACCCTTGAGATATCAGATACATCAAATCAGAACCTTATCAGTCACTAACTCCCTTGAGTTCTCCCTATGAACTACACTCCTCATCAGAATTGTAAACAAGATTTTGGCTTCACAGTTGAGCACAGAGTGTGTCAACTGCTTTGGACCAGAGGGTACACCTTCAGTAAAAAACATATCCTTTGCCTTATCAAGACATTCCTTCCTATCAGGGTAATCTCCAACATTGTATTTCCTAGGAATGCCCAAGACTTTGGCAAAAGTCCTATGATCTAACCTCAAATCCACTCCAGCCACTTTTGAAGTTAACTCCATTTTATCATCACCTTAAGAAACCAAATTCAGATAAAAGAACCTAGTTAACCTAGGATAGGCCTTTGAACTAGGATTTAATATCTTCCAAACAGCAGTTTCCCTTAACTTTCTCATGCAGTCTATATCCAACTTATCCAATAATTCTTCAGAAACCATACTACAGAAAGCTACCTTAGATGAAGCATACCCTTGCATCCATACAGTTCTAACCTCTGAACTAACAAACCAGTCTGTAGGAAGTACATTCTTACCTTGATATCCTTTCTTAGTTGCAGCAGCTACTTTCTTAACCCTAGTGTTCTTCTCTGAGGGTTTGGTCTTTTCTTGTCCTCCTTCAGATGGTTTCTTCTGGCTTTCTTGAGTTGATTTCCCCTTTTACTCTTCACCAGTCTTTTTTCTTTTCTCCCCCTTACTTCTTCTCTGACCTAGGTTGATCACCACCCTGTGTCTCCTGTTGTGGATCAATGCTTGAGCCTTCATCTCCCTTATCTGTTCTGGACTTCTTTGCAGGAGGAGTGTCCTCATGCAAGCTCTGAGTGTTTTCTGAATCTGAATTAGAAATCACTATCTTCTCCTTCTAATTTGCTCTCTTCTTGGATCTGCCAGAGGGCTTTCCCTGTTGCTGAATTCTGGCTGATTTGCGCTCCATTTTGGGGTTTAAGGTTTTGAGAGGGGAATGTGATTGAGAGAAACTGAGAGAGAGAGAGAGAGAGAGAGTAGAGTCGTAGAGAATTGAGAGAGAATGAGAAGAAAAATCCCTGACTTTCAGCTTAAGTAGGTTGAAATGATGAGTCATAAAAGGACTCTGATATATCAACATGCAAAATTGAATCTTGAAAAATATTTTTTGGGATATTTTAGAAAATTCTCTGAGTAATTCAAATATTACACAGTTATCTAAAAAGGTAAGATATAATATTTGATGATCCATTTTTTTAAAAAAAATTACAGATATTATCAAGACCTGGAGAACAATCTCAAGGCCTTGAGATTTTTTGCAGTTTGAGAAACTTCAAAGCTTTGAGCTATACTTTCAAGGCTTCAGAAAGTATAATCTCAAGGCTTTGATATTTCAGCACATAACACAGATATAAGTACTAATACTCCCCCTAAACCAATGCATCCTTGTTTAACATCCCCAATTCAAGCCTTAGAGATGAAAACCTATCATCTGGCAAAGGTTTAGTGAAAATATCAGCAATCTGCATTGAAGTAGAGATAAAATTTAAAACAACATCACCTTGTTCTGCATGATCTCTAAGGAATTGATGTCTCACAACTATGTGCTTAGTCCTTGAGTGCTGGACTGGATTCTTAGAGATTGAAATAGCACTTGTGTTGTCACAATGAATATGCACATTTCTGAAATTGTAGCCAAGATCTCTAAGTTGTTGAGCAATCCATAACACTTGTGAACTGCAAGCACCAGCTGCAATATATTCAGCTTCAGCAGTTGATATGCTACAGAATTTTGCTTTTTGGAATGCCAACTGATCAGTGAAGATCCAAGAAATTGACAGCATCCAGAAGTACTTTTCCTGTCTACTTTATATCCTGCAAAATCTGTATCTGAATAGCCACTCAACATAAAATTAGATCTTCTTGGATACCAAAGCCCTAAGTCTCTGGTTCCATTCAAATATCTAAAAGTTCTTTTGACTGAAGTTAAATGACTTTCCTTAGGATATGCTTGAAATCTAGCACACATACAGACACTGAACATAATATCATGTCTACTAATAGTTAAATACAACAGCGATCCAATCATACCTCTGTATTCCTTTTGATTCACACTCTTACCATTTGAATCTTTGTCTAAAGAGAGTGATGAACTCATAGGGGTCTTAAGCACCTTGGACTGTGACATATTGTACTTATTCAATAAGCCTTGGTATATTTTCCTTGATGCACAAAAATTCCTTTCTTCATTTGTAAGATATGAAGTCCAAGAAAGAAATTCAGTTCACCCATTAGGCTCATCTCAAAATCCCTGCACATCAGACTAGAAAACTCTTTTGAAAGAGCATCATTAGTAGCACCAAATAAAATATCATCTACATAAATCTGAACTACTAACAAATCACTTTGATGGTGTTTAATGAAAAGAGTTTTGTCAACTAGGCCTCTTTTGAAATTGTTTTCAAGTAGAAATTTTGACAGTCTGTCATACCAAGCCCTTGGAGCTTGTTTTAAACCATAAAGAACTTTGTCCAGATTATAAAAATAATCAGGAAAGTTTTCATCTTCAAAACCTGGTGGTTGTGCTACAAAAACATCTTCTTGTATATATCCATTCAGAAAAGCACATTTAACATCCATTTGATAAAGATTTGTGTGATTGTGAGATGCAAATGCAAGAAGTATTCTAATAGCTTCTAACCTGGCAACAGCAGCTAAAGTCTCCTCATAATCTATACCTTCTTCCTGATTATATCCTTGAGCTACCAATCTTGCTTTATTTCTTACCACTTTGCCATTCTCATCAAGCTTGTTTCTGAATACCCATATGGTTCCAATAACTGATTTGTCATTTAGGTCTGGGATTCAGATTCCAAACTTTGTTCCTTTCAAACTCATTCAGCTCACTCTGCATTGCAATGATCCATTCTGCATCTTCTAGTGCTTCCTTGGTATTTTTAGGCTCAATCAAAGATACAAATGCACTAAAAGCACACAAGTTCTTCAATTGTCCTCTTTTCCGAGTTCCAGTTGATGGATCTGATATAATGTTATCAGTTGGATGGTCTGCAAGGTACTTAAACTTCTTTCTTGGTACCCAGGAGTATTCTCCTTTAAGGCTTTGAGTTCTTGAAACAGTATAGGGAGCATCATAGAAAGTTTCAGCTTCTGTCTCAAGGCTTTGAGATTTTGATACAGCAGGAGGTTCAAGGCCTTGAGATTCTGCTGATTGATTCTGCACATTAGTTTTGCCTTTGTCTTCTTTCACAGCATCATCATCTGATTCATGCTTGTTCAAATCTAGATCTGCAAAACTTTCACTCAGAGAATCGTTAGTGCTTTCATCAAAGATTACATGAATACTCTCTTCCACAATCTTGGTTTTTCTATTATAAACTCTATAAGCTTTGCTAGTTTGAGAATATCCAAGAAATACACCTTCATCACTTCTAGCATCAAACTTACTAAGATTGTCTCTACCATTATTATGCACAAAACATATACAACCAAAAGGTTTGAAATAAGAAACAGTAGGCTTTCTACCTTTAAACAGTTCATAGGGGGTCTTTTTCAAAATAGGTCTAATCAAGCATCTATTCAGCACATAATTGGCAGTGTTAACAGCTTCTGCCCATAAAATTTGGCAAATTACTTTCAAGAAGTATGGTTCTGGACATGTCCTCAAGTTTCCTATTCTTCCTTTAAACTACTCCATTTTGCTGTGGAGTTCTAGGTGCAGAAAATTTGTGTGAAATGCCATGCTTTGCACAAAACAAATCAAATTCAAGTTGATCAAACTCCCTACCATGATCACTTCCAATAGATGCAACAGGTAAATTTTTCAAAGTTTTAAGCTCTTTGCACAGTCTAGAAAATTCAGATAAAGCTTCAGTTTTGTCTCTAATAAACATCACCCAAGTAAATCTAGAATAATCATCAATTATAACAAGCATATACCTCTTACCTTTTGGGGTATGAACTCTCATAGGACCAAAAAAGTCCATATGCAGCAATTCTAAGGGTCTAGAAGTACTTACAAAGTTCTTTGGCTTGAATGAGCTTCTGGTTTGCTTACCTTGTACACATGCCTTACAAACCTCATCATCTGAAAATTTCTGTGATGGTAACCCTCTTAACAAGTCCTTTGAGATGAGTTTATTCAAGGTGCGTATGCTAATATGCCCAAGTTTTCTATGCCATAGCTTTGAATCTTCCTTCAAGGCCTTGAGACATTTCAGCTTGTCACCTAGAACACTGTTAGTATTCATAGCATATAGATTATATGATCTAGGAGCAGTGAGTATGCAATCACCAGATTTCTCATCTTGCACCACACATTTCTCCTTGTCAAATATAGCCTTATAACCTTTATCACATAATTGAGAGATACTAAGCAGATTATACTTAAGTCCATCTACCAGATAAACATCATATATAGAATTAGTAGAACCATTACCAATACTACCTATACCAATGATATTGAATTTTGCTTTGTCACCAAGTGTGATTGTTCTTCCAGATTTTTCTGTAAGTTCAGTGAAGAGAGACTTCTTTCCACTCATATGTCTGGAACATCCACTGTCTAATATCCATTTCTGATCTTTCAAGGCCTTGGTGACATCCTGCAAAAACAAATCATTTCCTCAACAGGCTGTTAGACCAAGTGCAGAACTTTGAGTCATACTCAGAATCAGCCATGTTTGGTGGCCTAATTCCTTTTGGAACCCAAATCTGCCTAACCTGTCCCTTAAGCTGATAAGGATAAGTATTCCTCATAATGTGAGGTTCTGATCTTCTGAAGGGACAAGTTAATCTGACATAACCAAGTTAACCAGATTTGACAAAAGTAGCTTGGCCTTTCTTTGGAAAATTCGGATTATAGCCAATCCCACTTTTATGCATTGATTTCAGACTTCTCCAAGAATGAGATTCAGATTATGTACTGAGCCTGTAAACCTAGCTAGGAACTTCTTGGACTATTGAAGTTTCTCAGTCAAAGAACAGATTTGTTGTTCTAAATTCTCAGAATGAGTCTTTAGATCAACATATCTTTCAGTCAAAAGAGTGTTTTGATCAACAACCTCTTTTATCTGTGCCTTCAAGGCTTTGAACCTGCTGTCCAAGGCCTTGAAATCCTTTTCAAGCTTTGTCTTAGAAACTTCAACAGTTTTGTTTGAAAAACTAGGTCCAGGTTTTCTTTTACCTGCTCATGAATCTTAATCTTTAAAGCAGAAATCTCATTTCTATAACTTTCCTCATTTAAAAAATACTCCAGAAGGACTAGCAAGAAGATTTTTTACCATATCTTCAATATGTCTGTCTGATGACTTTTCTTCATCATGCTTGGCCATGAAGCACAAGTTTGTCTTCTTCTGTGTCTGAGTCACTTGATGAATCATAATCACTCCAGGAAGCCATCGTAGCTTTCTTCCTTCTGTTGTCACTGTCTTTCTTCTGAAAGTTCCTGTTCTTCTTATTTTTTGGACAGTCCCTTACTAAATGATCTGCATCACTACACTAAAAACAATTCATTACTTTAGTTTTATGTGACTGTGATGAAGATTTACCTTTGTAGTCCTTGCTGCCTGAAGGTCTTGATCTCTCTATATTGTAGTCCTTGTTACTAGAGTTTCTTTTCTTCTTGAGAATCCTGGTCAAGGCCTTGGAGATCAATGCTAAAGCCTATTCATCATCATGCTCATCTTCGGTCTCAAGGCTTTGAGACTTTTCACTGTCTTTGGCCTTAAGTGCTAAGTTCTTGATGTTTTCACTCAGATCACCATCCACATACTTCATAGACAGTTCATGAGTGAGCAGTTTTCCTTGCAGATCATCTAGCTGAAGAAGACTTAAATCCTGAGCTTCCTCAATGGCTGTTGTCTTTGGCGCCCACTTAGATTTTGGAAATCTTCTCAGAATCTTCCTGACCTTTTCCTTATTTGAGAACTTCTTTCCCAAATACTCAAGATTATTCACCACATCAGTGGATCTTTTGAACATCTCCTTGATGGTCTCATCTGAGTTCATCTTGAACAACTCATATTGCCTCAGAAGTATGTTGATTTTGGTCTGCTTAACCTGGTTTGTTCCTTCATATGTCACAACCAGTTTGTCCCATACTTCTTTGGCACTCTTGCAATTGGACACTCTGTTGAACTCATCTGCATTAAGAGCACAGTATAACAGATTCATAGCCTTGTAATTTTTTGATACCTTTTCCAGTTCAGTAACTGAGAGATTTTCCTCAGACTTGATACATCTGACTCCATCAATAGTAGTGTAGTACTCATGAGGCCATTTTGAACTATTGACCACAGTTCCATGTCTTGATCTATGATGAACATCTTCATCAATGCCTTCCAGTGCATGAAGTTATCACCACAGAACAATGGAGGTCTGTTGGTTGCCCTTCCTTGTGAGAATCCACCGTCTCCTACATTACTCATAGTCACAAGATTGTTAGATCTATATCAGTGACCCAAGCTCTGATACCAATTGAAAGTGTGCAATGTAGACTAAATACAGGACCTAAATACTCTAGAAGGGGGGTTGAATAGAGTATGGAAACTTTTTGCAAAACTCAGATTTAAACTAATTTGCTTTGTATGAAACTCAAATCTCAAGGCCGTGAGATTTTAGAAAACTGTCACAAACTTTCAAAGGAAAAATAGAAAGCTTCAAGGCCTTGAACTATTACCAGTTCTAAAACAACTTATAAACCCTAGTTTGATTTGAGTTGTGTGCAGCAGAAAATAACAAAACTGTAAAGTAAAGAACACAAAGCAATTTACAGATTTCAGTCCCAATGGACCTAATCTCTGCCTGAGGGATCTAATCCCACCAGGATTGGGCAAACACTTCTTATTACTCACACAGAAACAACCCTAGATCTTCAAGCCTAAGTGATTTCCCTTACACCTATACAGCTTGTGGTTCCAAACCTATCTAGTATCAGCTACTAACTGTTGAGCTAACAAGAACCTCTTGTTTTTCACTTGAAAAACCAACCACTAGGTTTAGTGAGGTTTTAGATATACAAAAGATAAGCATATTACAAAACAGATGAAGAACACAATAGAAGAATAAGCTAGTGAAGCCTGGATGTGTTCTTCAGGAAACTGGAGTGATTTGATCTTCTGAAATCTGGAATGTCCCACGAATTTTTCACACCTCTCTCAGTATTCTGCAAGCCTCTATCTTTTCAAAATTCAAACCAGCCTCTTTATCCACCCATTGCAACTGAATGAGAGATTTTAGGATATCAGTTCCTACAAATCCTCTTTCTGTTTTCAACTGCAATTCAAACAGCTCTGAGTAGATATCCGTTGGAGTTTGTTGAGATTGATTTTGCACGTTTAACAAACCTGCAACAAAATTAAAACACAGCAACAACAAAATCCAGAAATATAGCAGTACTAAGACTGTTTGCTTTTCCAGTTTCTGATAAAAACTTGTTAAAAGATTACAACAATAATCTGATTAACTTCTGACACATATAATTTATGAAATACCAGTTCAAGACTCTTAGAAGTCATTAAACAATCACAATAATAAGGATCAAACCCTGCAAGAAAGAATCAAATTAGTTCTGTAAAACTGTCAGCAGCTCAAGGCACATCTCAAGGCCTTGAAGCTCTGAACATGCTTCACATTCTGTCAAAATTAAGTCCAGAAAACTTTGATTCTCCCTGATCAGGACATCTGCAATTGTGTTAGATACGTAGACAATGTAAAACATAAGTATTTGCAGCAAATCTCTGATCCATATAATCAGATAGCCAATCTGCAACACAAGATTGTTAGAACATTCAGCAGAATAAAAACAACTCTCAAGGCTTTGAAGCTCTGTCAGTATCTCAAGGCATTGGAGTATCTGAAATGCTTTGTCTTTGTCTTTGTCTTTCATCACTCAAAACAATTACTGTCCAAAACACAATCAAGGGTCTTTGAGTCAACAGGGTCCCTTTTAACCCCCTCTCAGACCCCGGGTGAGCCTTGTTGGGTGCCTGAGCACTCTGGGAATTTCTTCATCTCGTGTTGCATCCACATGATCAATGGCTAGCCCCCTGATAACAAGTTGTGGGACTGGGTTTGGAAGATCTTTGCCCCCCCCCCCCTCGCTTGTGTTCTCTTCCTAGCTCCTTTCAACCAAAAGTTGCATACAAATGAAGCCCTCATCCTGTTGTTACCCTCTCACTGCAGCATGTTCCCTGTTTGAGGTATGCAAAGTGAGTCCCTAGACTACTTGTTTAGACATTGCAGCTCTCCTGGGAGTTTTTGGTCCCTCCTCTACCCTCGTTCTTGAATTATCCATTTATCTCCTTCCATGACTAGCTTCTTGGCAATGGTTCCCCCAATCTCCCTTGAAGGAACCACAGGCAAACAACATTCCTCTTTGCATGTTGGCATATTTGGATTAGGATGAATGTTCTTGTGTTTGGAAATTCTACTTCTGTCTCTCAGTTCTCAGTGCTAGCTAACAGAGTGAAGCAGGAAGTTTCCAGCTCGTTGTTCTACATGGACAACTACAACAGTAAGGCCTCTCCATCTCCACTTTTTTAAATTGGATTAGACCTCAAGTTGGACATGTTAAGCTGAAGGTTGATGGTGCCTGAAAAAGCAAGAAACAAAGCATTGGTGGCATTATCAAATATCAAAATGGTTGCTTGGTGGCAGGCTTCTCCTGCAGAGTGAATGAGGTTGTCCCTATTGTGACTGAAGCTCTTGCTCTGCTTGCTGGCCTCTCCCTAATTGTTTTTCTGCAGCAGGACTTTATATGCATTAGCACTGATTGCTCTGAATTGGTGAAGCTGTTTTATTCGAGATCCTCACACCATTGTGCTGACCCTATTATTGACAAATGCATGTTGTTGAGCAGTAGCAGGAACCCTTCAGCTGATCTAGAAGCACATGACCTCCAACTAGGTTGTTGTTTCCTTGGCTAAGCATGTTGTGGAGGCCTCACCTCCTCTTCTACTAGTTTTTGCATTGTGCTTTTAGTCTAGTGTTTCATGACTTATGTTGGATATTTGAGCCCCCAGATTGTGGGTGGTTTTCTGTTAGAGGATGTCAGGGGTGTTGAGTATGACATGAGTACTAGTTTTAAGGGTGATCTATTTTAGTTCTCAACCCGTGATAAGTGACTGTACGAAGTGAATTTATCTCTTGCTCCGAAAGTGTTAATCCCAACGGGAATGTAGATTATAAATGTGTATCCTTTTTCTTAGAAATGAAAAGTATACTTAAAAGAGCTTTTGGAAACCATAAAAGTTATTTACCGTAATTTCAATTAACAACATTGCATGGACAAAATTCTTGTAAAATTGAAACATTGCAGAAGGTGCTGATGAATGTTAATAAACCCTAGTAAGTTCTTAACCCAGAAGAAAAGATTGCTCCGAATTTCAAAAGCATTTCACAAATCAGAAAACTAGCTCAACATCCGAGGCATGAAAATTACTCCTAACATTTTGAAACACAAAATCCAAGTAACACAACAAAAAAAAAAAGAAAAGAAAAAAAAAAGAAGAGAGTAGGCATGTCATTTTGTTTTACACAAATATGAATCCCAAGATTTCAGTACTATATCATTATTGTAAACTGTAAAAGTAGTCAAATCAAATAAATAATTCATATCCGGTTTTCATGGCATCCAAGCCAAAGGATCAGCCAAATCGCCTCATATTTGTCCTTCCAAAAAAAGCAAAAGAACAAGAAAGATATTAAGAAAAATTGGGGAAATTTGTCTCCACTAATGGACCACCTCAATATATACTACTACATGACACAATCAAAATATATGCCCTATCTATATATAGCATCACCTGAAGAAACTACAAATGCAAATCGTGGTCTCTAATGTATATGTTGAGCTTAAGGTTGCTTTCAGCCAATTGCAGTCTAGAGTTTTGAATACTATGTTCTCTTTAATTCTATCCCCTCAATTATATATTATCATTCTTTATTTAAAAATGTGTCTTTGGGTATACATAATATCTAAGATAAATGTGCCCAAAATAAAGTTAGGTGTGATAAAATAAAAAATAAACCAAGCATATTTATCATCGATAAGCGTTTTATGTGTTTGCCTCGTTCTAGTGCACCGTATCTCAACATAGCATATACTCGTTTATCATGAAATTTTTCTATGGATGAAATTTTGCATAGTTACAATAGTTCGTATCTCAACACAGTATATATCGTTGATCGTGAAATTTTCCTCTGGGGGAGAGATATTTGTTTGCATAGTTACAATAGTTGGCATCTCAATATACTATATACTTGTTTATCATGAAATTTTCCTAGGGAGGAAATTTTGCTTAGTTACTATAGTCTGGCTTGCTCAACTCCAATTACTCTAAATTTTATTTATTATATTTTGAAAAGAATGTTACAAAAATAACTCGTAACATGTTCCGCTTCAGTCTTCTTCAGGAAGGCATGGCGACCCTCTTTAGGAGCCTCAGCCCCATCCCCAGATCTCTTGGAGGGTAAATTCTTTGGAAAAATCTATTTAAGATGTCCTTACTTTTATCTGTATGTTTATTTAAGATGAAGAAAATTGTAGAGTTTAACCAAAGAGCAGCCTGAGGGGTCAGGAGTAAGGACAGTGGAGGATAGTCACTTTCATCTCTTTGCCATAGCCTCCTTCCAAAAGGCCCGCAATCACGTGGCTATAATTTGTAGTTTTCCTTCAAAGTTGGGGTGTGCATGTTGTTGAGGAGTAGTACAACATATGCTAGGCTGCTACTTAACCTCTAGCAGAAGAAGACACTTCTTAGGATTATGTCATGGATTCCACCTCACCTGTCCTCGTCCTTACTCATATATATATTTTTTGAAAATTTCATATATATTAGATATAGTGCGGGAACGTTGATTTTAATCAGTTTTGATGCTTTTAATTCAATTCTTTTTGTTATACTTAAGCTGAAAATCTGCATATTAAAATAATCAACATGTGATTGTACAATCTCTGAAATTGGAGATTATGCGGCTGAAAATCTCAAAATAAATAATTTTATTATGTTTACGACACTAACATGATCATAATTCATTTGTAAGTGGGTGTATTCAAGTAGTTGACTATATATATCTTTAAAAAGATTACAATATAGATCAATTTAATAATTCACAATTTCAGCTCATACCAAATGGGTTGTGATTTTCACTTCAGCTGAATCTTTCAACTACCTTTTTTTAGCCGGTTTTCCGGATTTTCAGCTGATGCCAAAACAAGGCCATACTCTTCCATCCCCCATTGCATCCGTTTTTTTTTTTTTTTTTTTTTTTGCCACAGTTATTTTAAAATTTGAAATGCAGAATTTCAGCCCACACCGGACAGTTTTGAAGCTCTCTATAGCACTAAATTTCCTCCTAGCTTTACCTAGTTGTTTTAGAATAAAAATTTTGAATTTTGAAAATGGTACGAAACATATTTTTAGTGATGGATGCAGGATTTTTTTTTTTTTTGAGGATAAAATAACTTCATTAAACCAAACACGCCCTACGGGATAGGTACATGACAGTCAAAATCAAGTAAATGCATCAGCCACTCGGGTTTATCTTCCCAAAGTGATAGAGTCATCGTGCCGTGTGCGAGCTTTGCCACGTGGTCGGCCGTATGGTTGACAGCTCTCGGGACCGAGCGAGCCTTAACTTCTGTCAATTCTCGAAGCGTCTCTCTCATTATTTCCAAGGTCTCACCTGCATTTGAGTAGTCTTCCCATTTCTCGCCATTGATGGCTCTCTGAATCGCCTTCGTCACAGTTGTGGAATCACCTTCTAAAATCACATGCATCAGTCCTTTAGATCTGGCCGTCTCAATTCCGAAGCTTGCCGCTTGCATTTCCGCCTCCTTCGCCGATTCACACCTGTTTAGATCTCGCGATCCTGCAAGTACAAATTTGCCTTCATCATCTCTTACAACGATTCCTGCCCTTGCTGCCTTGGTGACTGGGTTCCAAGAACCATCATAATTGATCTTCATAAAGCCCCGTGGTGGTTTCTGCCATCTTTCCGCCGTTGTAAGCTCCGTCGCAGGTATAGTCCTTGTCTCCATCGTGTGAGCTTCTTCTATCTCTTCAAATCTCGATTTGACTTCTTGAGACATATTCTTTAGGTCTGGTCTCCTTCCTTGGTGGATGGCTTTGTTGCGGTCAATCCAGATCGCCCAAAGTGTCAAACAGAACAGAGCCTGGTGGTTGGAATCTCTAACCTCGAATTGATCACTAACCCAGGTACTAAATTTGAAAGCTTCCAAATTCTTGTTAAATTCTTCATCAAAAATCTCCCCCCAAACCTTTTTCACCTCCTTGCATCTCTGGAACAAATGGCTACTCGAATCCTCATGTTTATTGCAAAAGGGGCACGGCCTTCTGATGTTTATACCCCTTTTCTTCAGGTTCTTCGTGGTTGCTATACTGTCAGAACTGGCTCGCCACACAAAGTGCTTAATTTTTGACGGGATCTTAAGCTTCCAGATCTTGGCAATAGGGTTTGGTTTCAGCTCAGATGGGCCTTCTCTCATGGTGAGTTTGTTATGCATTTCCAGCTTATACCCTGACTTTACTCTGTAGATTCCATCCTCCTCATGATGCCAAATCAGTCTATCTCTCCTTCTCTTTTCTGGGAGTTGTATGTCCAGTACATCTATTGCATCCCATGGTTTCAAGCATCGTTGAACTTTATCTTCGTCCCACTCATTACGCCCTTGTTTGAAAAGGTCGCTGACCTTTACATGTGCTGTTTCAGGGGTTTTTGTGATCAAGCTGAAAGAAGCTCTTTGAGGGATCCATCTATCGTGTAGACGAATCGAGTTTCCGTCTCCCACTTTCCACCTAAGGCCTTCTGTGAGCATTTTCCTCCCTTCCAGTATACTTCTCCACGCAAAAGAAGGATTATGGCCCAACTGTGCATCAAGAAAATGGTCCGTTGCAAAATACTTAGCTTGAAGGATTCTTGAGAGAGTGGAGTCTGGATTCTGCAAGATACGCCAGCTTTGTTTCGCTAACATCGCTGTGTTGAAGGCTTTGAAATCTCTGAAAGCTAAGCCACCCTCTCTCTTTTGCTGTTGTAACTTATTCCATCCTACCCATGAAATTCCCCTTTCTTGTCCCACTTTGCTCCACCAGAACTGTCTTACTAATTTCTCCATTTTGTCGCAGATACCGTCCGGCAGCTTAAAGCAGGACATAGCGTACGTCGGAATTGCCTCGGCTATCGTGCGGATCAAAATTTCCTTTCCTCCCGGTGTAAGTGTTCTCTCCTTCCACCCCTTCAAAGTACTAGACAGTCTTTCCAATAAGTTGTTGAAAGAAATCGACTTATTTCTCCCCATTGTTGTAGGGAGGCCTAAGTACCTGTCGTATCTTTCTACCTCAATCATGCCGCAGAAGTCAAGTACTTGCTTCTTATCAACTGCCGTGACATTGGACGAAAAGACAATTGCCGACTTCTCCGTGTTGATCTTTTGTCCCGAGGCTGTGCTATAGATGTGTATAATTTGTAATAACGTAGCTAGGTCTTTTGTATTTGCCTGTACAAAAAACAAACTATCGCCAGCAAAAAAGAGGTGGGACACTTCGGGCCCACCCCGGGACGCTGTAACTGCGGCGAACTCTCCCCTCCTCATCGCCGCAGTAACAGCTCTCGAAAGAACTTGACTACACAAAAGGAAAAGGTAGGGGGATAATGGGCACCCCTGCCTCAACCCTCTCTCCGGAACAACGTTTCCGGTGATAGTCCCATTCCGCACAAAAGCAAAGCTCACCGTACTAATACAGTTCATAACTTGACAAATAAACTTCGGGCCAAAACCCAACTTCCTTAGTGTTTCTTTGAGAAAAAACCACTCCACCCTATCGTACGCTTTACTCATGTCGACCTTCATTGCTAGGTAGCCAGTTTTACCTTTTTTCCTTGTCTTTAACGAGTGAATTACCTCGAAAGCCGTTAGAATATTATCCGATATAAGCCTTCCGGGGACGAAAGCACTTTGATTCTCACTAATAACATTAGGTAGAATTCTCTTTAACCTGTTCGCAACCGCTTTGGCTACAATTTTGTAAATAATTGTACAAAGGCTAATAGGTCGATAATCACCTGGCTTTCTTGGTTGTTTCACCTTAGGAATCAAAGCGATGAGTGTCTTGTTGTGTTCGTCGAGGCTCCTGCCTTGATTAAGCACCTCTAGGCATGTTGCCGTAATTCCTCCTCCAACTATCTTCCAATAACGCTGAAAGAAGCCAGCGTTAAAGCCATCCACACCCGGGGCTTTATCTGGTGACATCATAAATAGAGCCGCCCGTATTTCGTCTGCTGAATATGAGGTTTCCATCAACTCTCTTTCGTCGCAATTGATACTGAGATCGACATCCTCTAAGGCTAGGCTAATTTCCTCGGCACTGGGTTTGTCCGACTTGAAGATTGCATCAAAATGCATCTCCAAGACCCGGGCTATACTCTCCTCATTGGTGACCCACTCCCCTGTAGTGTTTTCCAAACCTTGGATTGAGTTTTTACCTCGTCGAATGGTGGCCCGCTGGTGAAAAAAACGGGTGTTTCTATCCCCGTATTTTAACCAGTCGACCCGTGAGCGTTGCTTCCACATTATCTCCTCCGATCGTAGTAACTCATTATACTTCCGTTCAACCTGCCTCCTTGTCCTCCTTCCCTCCTCTGTTGCGGCCTGCTTGTCGATGCGGTCGAGTTCCTTCAGGCACAGGTCCTTCTGCCTTTTCACCGAACCAAAAACGTTTATGTCCCATCTTTTGCATTCGTCACCTAAAGCCCTGAGTCTGCCACATAACTCAGCTCCTAAAGTCATATCCCACGTCTCCCTTATAAAATCTTCAAAACCCTCGTGGCGTTTCCACATCTTTTCAACCTGAAAACGACGTTGCCCCTTGGTTTGCTGTACCTCGTCCCATTGGACAGTCAGGGGTTTATGGTCCGAGTTGGGCCATACCTGGTTGGAAACAAGTGTGCCCCTGTGCTCGTCCCGCCACCGTGTAGTCGCCACTGCCCTATCCAAGCGTTCCTTGATGTTTTCTCCCACTCTATTGTTGTTCCAAGTGAATGTGTCCCCATGACACCCCAGGTCGTGGAGCTCGAGCTCGCTAAGGACTTCTTTGAAATCTGCTACTTGACTATAGGTTACCTCCTTGCCCCCCAGTTTTTCATCACCCGAGACTATCGCATTAAAGTCTCCAACCACTAACCATGCGCAATCCGGACCAGTCCTCAGCCGCCTTAGAAGCTCCCATGAGTGTTTTCTCTCCTCTCTTGTAGGATTGCCATAGAAACCCGTGAAATTCCACGTACGTCCCTTCTCTTCCTCTACTACCGTATCTATGTGATGTATCGTACAAGATCGGACTGTTACTTTAAGGGTGGCGTGCCACATCAGCCCCAAGCCCCCTTTAGTGCCATCCGCATCCACGAAAAACCCCTTTGCATACCCCACCTGTTTACAAATATCTCCCATAACTTCCCTACTAACTTTGGTCTCCATCAAGAAAACCAAATCGGGTGCTTGACGCTTCACTAGGTCGCGAAGCGCTAGGACCGTGCAGGGGTTCCCGAGCCCCCGCACGTTCCAGCTGAGGATTTTAATTGTGCTTGGCGGGGCTGCTGAGCAGCCTCCGCCAATTTTGCATTGAGAGTTTTTGAGGCACTCACCGCCCGATTACCTGCCGAGGTTTGTCTTCCTTCCCCATCCTTCGTATCCCTTATAGCGCCTAGATACCTTCTCTCCATTTCAAGTTGTTTGTTTTTCTTTGCGGCTTCTTGGACCTGGAGTGACGCTGGACTAAGCTCCGGCGCTGTCTTCCTTTTTGGCGATGATGGTCTGACCCCACTGGCTTCCGTCACCCCGCTCTCTGTCGTTGGTTTAGCGGTCACCCCCGGTTGTTTCTGGCCAGTTGTTTCGACGGAAATCTCCCTTGGAACTTGTGTTGTCTCCCTGCCTTGGCGTTTTGGGCCTTGTTCGTTTCGATTGTCCACCTTTTCGGAACTAACTGCTACAGTAGCAGGGGTGCCTGGTGGTAGGTCCTTCTGTCCTCCTTCCCCGCCTTTATCCACCATATCAACCTCAATTGTTGGCTCTTCGAGGTTCTGATTTAGGTCAAAGGACCCAACGGCTGCCTCCTTCTTTTCTCTGTCACCTCTTGACTCCCCTCCCATTCCTTTTGCCGTAGTATTCTTTGTCGTTTGCTGTCGACCTTTTTTGGGTGGTTGGTAGAGCATCCAATCCCCATATCCCTCTACTTCGTTTTGGTCATCCCCGGCTTGATGTTGGTCGCAATCATTGCTGTGATGATCAAGATAGCCGCACCATCTGCAAAGCGAAGGGATACGTTCATACTTGAAGTCCAGCCACACTCTGTCCTTCTTGATATTCACGTAAACCCCACGAGGAAGGGGTTCGAATAGCGGCATACGCATCCGGACCCTCACATAGTTCTCCAGGCCTTCATTGTCCACCTTGGGGTCAGATTCGACGATTTCACCTATGTTTCGGACCGCTTTCCGACCCGCTGCTTCTGTCGTGAGATGAATCGGGAGGCCATGGACTTGAACCCACACATCCATTGTTTCAAATCTTGGCTTGAGAGTTTCATCTCCTAACACCCATGGTTTAATCATCAAGATTGCCCCTTCGAACACCCAGGGCCCTCCCGAGGAGATCCGATTCATGAGCAGTTTGTTCGGAAACTTCAACAAGAACGTGTTCCGACTGACATAATAAAAGTTTACCTGGTCACCTTTAGTCCAGACCCTTCGAAGAAAAGCCTTTGCAGCTCTAGGGTTTACCTCTTCTCCCTTCAAAAACCTTGCAATCATGCACCATTCAAAGCCTTGTTCTGCTTGGGTACAAAAATCGTCCTCGAAATCGATCTCCGCAGCCTCCTTCGCCGTGAGTTGTAGCGTCGGAAAAGCTGCCGCCGCCGTATCGTCCATTGGTTAGGGTTTCGTCTCCGCAAAACGTGGAGAGGCTTTTGGTGTGATTATGGATGCAGGATTTCATAAGTTAATGACATAATGTTGCCTGAACATGACTGTTAAGTGATCGAGGTTTAGTTGGATAAAAGTGATTTCATCTAATTTGCATAACTTGATTAAGGATAAGCGTACAATATCCGTAAGGGATATGCCTTTTATACCCGCATCCACTAAGTTTGCATCAGAACATATTGGGGTTTTATCGAATTACAAGTTGGATAGCGTCCAATGGTCATTTCGAAACTTTTTTTACCATCAAAAGTGGAAGTTCATTTGTCAACTAAAACGTGATGGCCTTATGGAATTAGAAGAAATCTAGGATTAATTACAACAAAATAATACTTACTTGTTTGAAGTCGATTAATTTATCAAGAAATTCATAAACTCTATTAAGTTCAAACACACAATTACAAATGCTTGAGAGACACTTTTTGACTATTTTGGGGAAGCTTGGACATAAAATATCTCAAAATATGAAGGTCGCATGTGGAATTTTGGAAACAAGTAGAGGGCACGAGGTCATCATGTGCCCCTGCATGGCTCCGCCTGTGTCTGTTTCAAATACTAACTTGTTGTTATCTGTTTTCGTATTATTGGCATGTGTATCTCTTTTTGTACAATTGTACTTGTTGTGTATTATTGAGTAAGTATAACCTATATTTCAATATCAAATACAATATGGTTTTGCCTCCTTTTTTAGACATGTGTTCTATTCTAACTGATGTATGAAAATTTTATTTCACATAATTTATGATACGTAAGTAAGAGTGAATTTAGACAATCAAGTACATAAAGATGTATTATGTATATTTTTTTTATCTCTTCTTTCTACTCTATTCCTATCTTCTATTGCATGGACCAACTCTTATTCTTCTCAATGTCAACAATATTGTTAAAATGTTGCTAAAATTAAATTTCAAAAATATATTATTATGCATAATATCAACTTCCAATGCATTGTCTCATGCCTAACAGGTGTCTTTGATAATGAGCAATTTGACGCAATGATCTGCGTAGCAAATATGTCCACAAGTAGATTTCTGGAGCTTTTTCTATTTTGTAGGATAAGATTCGAGGATCGAGATAGATGAGTTATCATGTGAGTTTCTGTTAACGTTTATCATAATGCAGTGTTTTTGGTATTTCGCTAAAATACAACATTTCATAACAAATATTAGTTGAACGTGGCTAAGGTCTAAAGGTGACGACCCAACGGTTGTTCTTGAACATGAGAAAGAATACGAAATTTTCTTTAACTTGTGTGAAGGATTCCAAGTCAAGTTTAATTGTTTTCATTGATACTAATGCTTCAACTATTACTAATACTAAGCGGATTACCACTGTTGCAATTTGGCCAGAAGTTGTATGCATTAATCCCTCCGTTCTGCAAAAAATGCCCATTTTTTTTATTTTGGGATGTCACAAAATAATTGTGTCCATATTTTTTTATGTTTGAAATTGAATAAATTAACAACTATGTCCAATAAAAGTTTTTATAATCTGTTTTGGAACGGAGAAATGAGGACAATTGTGACGATATCACAAATTCTAATCATAACTGTAATAGTGCATTTCTGCATAAATAATTGAAATTTCAAAAAAAATGGACAATTTTTATGAGACGGAGGGAGTAAAATTAAATTTATTTTACTGTTCTTAAAGATTACCCACAAATTAATAGAAACAAGATACTTAAATATAGAAATTATGATGACTTATGAACTTTATGGAAATATATAATGAGACAAAAACTTTATAAATCTGATATTGTGTCAAAGAACTTAGGATAAAAGACACTTCATCCCCTTAGTTTGATGCAAAAACACCGTCATCCTTTCTTCTTTGGGAAATGACCATTTCACCCTTTTGTGCTCCAAACTTCAAGACATCTCTGAATATGTCAAATTATATTTTAAGAAAGCGAATTTGTCGATGAAACTACTATAGTGATGGACAACCCCCTCTAGACTAACGATGTCACAACTAGAAATTGTAAATATCATAAACTTTGACAGCAAATAAGGGTGAGAGTGTTATTTCCCAAATTAGAAAGTGTATTTTACCCAAAAACATCCACAAAAAGTTTATAAATATACATTAGGTCTCATATGTTTTGTACAATTTATATTACGATTCATAAATATTGTAGGTAGTACCTTAGCACGGACTATATCATGTATTAATAGTAATATATTAAAATAAATTATCAATATTGGTAACCAGAGTTAAAATAGATGTAAACAAGTTTTTTGGCACTCAAAAGAAAAGAAAGAAATGTTAATCTCTTACTTATCTTATAATTTTATTTTAACTTTATTATCTTATATGTCTATTTCTACCACTCAAAATATTTGTTTTCTTGTGCATATTAATTTTAAAAAAATCATGTAGTTCGTCTTATGTTTACTTTGTCTCATTTAGAGATGATTAACAACAGACTCCTTAATAATTGAGAATTATATTATACTTTATTACCGCCAGCATTACTTGTGAGATTAGCTAGCTAGCTCTTTGGGGATTTAGTGTAGTTGGTAATCCTCGGAGCTATTTGACCCGACCCATGTCACGACAAAAACGGTATGATCGAATTGAGTTGTGATTAGCAATACCACGTTCTTTATTAGATTGGAGATGTTGTCTTATTATTTTTATGTGTTAAAACACAAGAGTTCCAATTTTGCATGATTACGTGCCAGCATGTCATGCACATAGATACTTAACGGTGTGTGCGTTAATGAAATCGCACAAAATCTTATTTCCTTCTATAATTTGTCGTTTCCTCCAACACTCTTGTAATCTTTTACATTAATATAAGGATGTGGTAAAGCGTTAACGTCGGCAGAAGACACGATGTGCTATGAAGCATGCACTTTCTTATCCTCTTCGGTTTTGCTAATTCTTTTTTTGGTCATTTAAATTAAGATCCAACTAATTGTATTGGCTTCGAGGTTGACACGTAATGTTAGATGCATGTTGTTATGGTCGCGATCTAAGTAACTTTTTCCCCTCAAAAGAATAAAAGAAAATGTAATTTTTTCTTTGAACAATTTCTTATTAGAAAAAGATATCTAAACCGTTGTGATTTTTTTGTTTTTTGTGTTGTTGAAATGTGAATCTGCATTATCTTTTTTGAGGGAGAATCTGCATTATCGATTCCTCCTCTTTCTATTTTCTTTTTCTTCGAGGAGACGATTCTTTTAGTTTGAGTACTCAAATACTTTATTTCTTTACCTCAAAAAAATACTTTATTTCTCTTCTTATCTTACTATAATTTCTTTATCTTCTACATACAATTTGGGCCAAACCAACAAACTATTTGAGCATCTATATCCGACCCATTATGTACACATACAAGCCCAAGACTTAGACCGTCACAAGTCCAATTACAAAATAAGGCAGAAGTCAAGAAAGAAGAGCAGGTTCTAGCGGAAGTACCTGAAAATGCGCTATATTAATCTATCAAAAATCAGGCTAAGAAAATATGTCAATGATTTCCATAGTCTTCAATTCTCTGTTTACAAGTCAGGCATTTCAGCTAGGGAGGGAGTAAAATACTCTCTCCATCCCAGAATGAGTATTATGTTATTGTTTTTTCTCAATTTTTTCTTTTTTATAAAATGACAACTTCGTTCCAAGAAAAGAGAAGTCCAGACAGTTATAAGCCACAAGCGAACAGCAAAAATAACAGCAGACACCAACAACAAACAACAAAGAAGACCTACTACAAACTACAAAGCACCTACTACAAACTACAATCACGTAGGGTGATTATCTAATATATTTTTCAATTATATGCTATGTCTTTGGGTGATCAAAATCCTGACATTTAATTTCGAGAAGCGGAAAAGCAATGGCGAAGCAAGGAACAAGAACAAAACGCAAATTGGGAAGTTTCTGTTTCTGTTCGTGCGAACACCAAAAGTGTTTGTACGAACAGTGTTCATGCGAACACTTCGGGTGCTCGTGTGACCACTCTGGGCTGGGGCGGTTTCGTTGTTTCCTTGTTCAATTTTGGAATGTTTTGACCATTTCTATGGGCAAAAGTCAGTATCCTGGGCCTATATAAGACCTAAGGTCGAGACTAACATTGTGTGGTTCATTGTAATTGAGTTCACATCAATAAATTGGTTCGGTATGGCCGTGGACGTAGCTAGCCTCAAAGCTAGTGAACCACTTAAAATATTGTGTTGTTCTTCGTCTTATTAATCTTCTTGGTTCCTAGCAAGTGACATCGTGCTTCTGCAAAGCGTATTCTAACAAGTGATATCAGAGCCAGGTTGTTGGGTTAGGGTTTGTTCTTGAGGAGTGATGGCGAATTCGTTTCGGATGAAGATCTATCGTTTTGATGAGAATTTTGTTGACACACCCACCAAGTTCCTTGTTGTGGGAGCTATCGGGTTCCTTGTTGGGGGAACTATCGGGTTCCTTATTGGGGGAGCTAGTCATGGAGCATCGGGCACGCATTCCAGCGCAAATCTGGAGGTTCACGTGCAATTAACGCTCCAGCGCAATCGGGCTTTCGCCATGGAGTATTGGGGGTGTGAATCTCAATTTGGCTCTTCCGTCGCAAGAACTCGTAAGAGTTGGAGCATCGGCATGGAGCAATCTTGTTCTTGGCGCTAGGAGGATTCAAGTCAAGGTGGAGACGACTCGAGTCAATTGGCGGATTTGGCTCGTGGCATGGAGCAATTGACGCGTTTTTTTTGACGCAATTGGTGGCGTGAATTTGTAGGCGCGCATTGATTGAATGCATGTTATTGAGAAAGTATTGATTGGCGGCATGTTATTGTGCACGCATTGATTGTTGGCACGTTATTAGGTGTGTCTCGGTTTGCACATTGGTGTGGTGCTTTGGTTGCACAGTTGGCATGAAATTGATTGATAGACACGTTCATCATCAAGTGTCATTGTGATGATATTCGAGAGATGCATTGTGTCATCGTGCATTAGGGTGTGTTCATTGAGACAAGCAAGTCTATGTGTTTGTTGAGACGAAAAGATGCGATTGTTGTGGCGGATGGTGGATGTGTTCCAATACCGCAAATTTGGGAATACATTCTATCGGTTGATTGGTTGATCGTTTCGCTTCGGGTGGAGCGCTTCGAATTTGATTATTGGAGTTGCATATACAATTGGCATATTCGTTAAAAGGATGGATGGCAATCGAAGAAACGATTTGGTGAATTGGGTGTAGGCGTTCTTGTTTGGGAGGCGCATCCACAATTGGATTGATGAGAGCATTGGATTGGTTGCTAGGGAATTTTGACCAAGGTGGAGATTTGTTATGTTTTTTAGTGGTCAAAATCCTACATAGAATTTGGAGAAGCGGAAAAGCAATGGCGAAGTAAGGAACAAGAACGAAGCGCAAATTGTGAAGTTTGTGTTTCTGTTCATGCGAACACCAAAAGTGATCATACGAACAGTGTTCGTGCGAACACCAAAAGTGTTCGTACGAACAGTGTTCCTGCGAACACTTCGGGTGTTCATGTGAACACTCTGGGCTGGGGCAGTTTCGTTGTTTCCTTGTTCAGTTTTGGAATGTTTTGACCATTTCGTTGGGCACAAATCAGTATCCTAGGCCTATATAAAGACCTAGGGCCGAGGCTAACATTGTGTAGTGCATTGTTATTGAGTTCTCGCCAATAAATTGGTTCGGTTTGGCCGTGGATGTAGCTAGCCTCAAAGCTAGTGAACCACGTTAAAATCTTGTGTTGTTCTTCATCATGTTCTTCGTCTTATTACTCTTCTTGGTTCCTAACAAGCGGCATCGTGCTTTCTCAAAGCTATTCTAACATTTTAAAATGCTTATTTGACTAGTTAAACGGTTCCAGTCACCAGTCAAGTCCCAAGGGAAATATGTGAGGTTCTCCACTAAACTTGCCACTCATGAGTTTCATAACAAAAGGATACTCCATGGCTATGCACCATGCATTAAACAGTCGTTGTTTACATAATTGTATCTAAAGTCGTCCTTATTGGTTGACCATTAGGTGTTTGCCTAGGGCCCACTTGCATAAGGGCCAACAATTTTGAAATATGGAGAGTAATTTTTTGGGTTCATGGAATTATGTTTTCATTTGTACGAGACTGTAGAAAATAAGGCTCATTTGTTTTTTTGCTTTACTACGGATTGGACTATTAGTCGGTGTCTACATCCCAAGTTTTTTTTGGTTGAACTTCTACAGCCCAAGTTGGTGTTTGTTTAAATATGAGGTATCAAACATGTGACTATTTAATACCTAGTACCCCAGGCAGGTATTGAGAAGGCTTGGGTCCTAAATGACTTAACTTACCCCGTCCCCTAAAGCCAACATTTTCATAATCGGACTGGTCATCCAATCAGTGAGACACTGGTTAACGGTCAGACAAGCGGTCGAACCGGTTGAATCGCACGTTTGTTATAATAATATATAAATATTATTTTTATTTAAAGTATAATTACTCTACAATCAATCTATGATGATGGGTTCGGAGCCAACTGTGCACAAGGAAATCCTCGGGAGAGATCCAAGTGTACACCTCAAGTAGGGATGAGAATATAAACACAGAGAGATGGAGGGTGTGAGTAGGGAGAGAGCAGGCAAAGGTAACTATCTGAGAGAGAGACAGCTTAATGCCGGCAAGAGAGAGCTTAGAAGCAGAGCCAGAGAGCTGCAACGGAGGGCTAACGCTCCTATATATAGTGGGGGAAGTGACCGTTGTAGGGGGTTAATGCACCATAAATGGCGGCTTAATGATAGACCCGCAACGGCACGTTCGACCGTATATATAGGGAACATTACGCACCTGCCCGCATATACCGAAAACCGTTATGAGATCGACCGGGTTTATAGGGAATGTCATTAAGTCTCTCAAATCATTTACAAAGGGTCCCGCGCGAGCTTGGTTGTCGCTCTCGCGCGACCGTCCTTACTCTAGCGTCCGAACCACTAAGTCCCTACAAGTCCCGTGCGGTTAGCATCGCGGGTGGCCCTGTCTCGCAGCTCCCGGTGGATAAGTATGATCAGTAATCTGGTGTCTGCGGAGCACAGCCAGATGTGTTGGATGGCTGCCACGTGGCTATGATCTGTCTGTCTGGAATGCACCATCTACATTAGCCCCCTTTTGCGCGAATTTCACGCGCTCATTTTCCGTGTAGTCGCGCAAAGTCATCCGTGCGCGGTCCTCACGCAGATCCTCGTATTATTTTGAATAAAATTCGAATCCCTAGCCCCATAATATAGCCATGATTGCCTAGGGTTTCTAGTATAGTATTTTATGAGGCATGGTCATTACGAGGTTAACCAGATGCCATCCACAGATTTTCAACGGTTCTCGAGGCAAGAATAACTCACAATGATCTGATAGGTCACCAATTCCGCCGGTTATCGAAGAGGTGCTGACTCAGCAATCGTCATCAGTCGCGATTCTTCAGTCGTGAGGGCTATATAAACCCTTTGCTTCTTCAATTAGAACTTTTCTACCGTCATTGCTTCTGAAATTTTATGAGCCAGAGAGGGAATCATCAGCAAGAAGCAGAAACCTTCGATCAGATTCTTGACAAAGTCTCTCAAGCAATTCAAGCACTCAGACGTCGACAAGGTTAGTGATCCCCCTTTCGATTGTGAATTTGAAACCAGACTAGTAGATGCTCTTCTCCCTAGTCATGTTTGAGGAAGCTATCCTCGAAGGACCTTCGACGGAAGACACTTTGCAACTAGTGTTTGAACCAGAGAGTGATGAGTGGGTGTAACTTTCTTATGCATAATCAGCTTCATGCCCCATGGTCTGCTCTCCCATTTGTTCTTCACATCAGCAGCCTTCGTTGTTTGAATTTAATCTGGCATCTCACCATGTCAGGGGGATCGACAAGAGCTTTGTTTTGATCGAGGACGTCGATGTTGACAGAGATTCAGTCGTAATTATTTCTGTAGTTTACAAGTTCTATGTAGAAGTATTGGATGTTCTTTGAGGACACTTTTGATGTATGGATTCTCTGTTTCCAAGTTTTGCTTATATAAAAGTGCCTTTCTTTTCGCTTTTGCTTCACGAACATTGTGTTCTATTTTTCGAACATGATTGATAAACTGATGCCTTGCGAGTATCACGTGTAGTTTCTATGATAATTTTATGAGCAAGCTAGTATTTCTCGGCATAATGGTGCTATCAAAGAGATAGGCTTAATTTTTGCTGCTACCGGGGCAGGTAGGCTTGAAATTGCATTTAGCTACTATCTAGACAGATAGTCTTAGACTTACATTTGGCTACTATGTAGACAGATTGGCTTTAAATCGCATTTAGCTGCTATCTAAACAGATAGGTTTAGAATAAATGGCTGTCTAGGCAGACAGGCCTTTGATTAGCAATTTTGTCCGTCATGCAAAGTATGGTATGACAACAGTTGATAAAAGAACTCTCTTATTGGAGAGTTGTTATCATTATTTGGATCCTCATATGGGAGGATATAATAAGCATACAATGTAAAAACCAAAAAGCAGAGTTAAGGATAGTACTTTTTGAGCCATCGCATGTTGATAGGAGTGGGGGTTGCAGCAGTCCCACGTCATCTTAGAATAGTGCAGTAGCCACTGTCAAAGACTTCTTTAACCTCAAAAGGTCCTTCCCAGTTAGCCGCAAACTTGGGATAAGCTGCTTCGCGCATACAGTAGTCAGAGGCTCGCATGACCACATCTCCTACTGCAAAATCCTGGTGCTGGACGGTCTTATTGTATGCCCGCGAGATTCTCTCCTTGTACTTGGTAATTTTCCTCTTGGCCTGCTCGTGCTTTTCTTCGAGCAAAATGAGATCATGGTCGCGCTCATTCTCATACAAGGAACTGAAGGCTAGTCTTGCGGATTTTATCTTGACCTCAGCAGGGACCACTACTTCGGCTCCATAGCACAGAAAAAACGGAGAAGTCCCAGTAGGATTCCTTGGTGATGTGCGATACACCCAAAATGCCATACCCAAAGAATCTGCCCACTTTTTATGAATCGCGACCATCTTACTTAGGATTCTGAGCAGCGTCTTGTTTGTGGCTTCCGCTTGTCCATTTCCTTTCGGGTAGTAAGGCGTCGAGCACACCTGCCTTACATTGTACTCTATTAGTTTCGAAGCCACCTGTCGATTGACAAAGGGAGTTCCATTAGATAGTGTTGGGAATCCCGAAGCGGTAAATAATGTTCTCCTGCATGAACTTCACCACAGCTGCTGCATTTGTCGTTTTGAGCGGGACCGCCTCAACCCACTTGGTAAATTGCTCTGTTCCAGTAAGGATGAATTGGTCCCCACGCGATGGGGTTTGGATTGGACCTCATGAAATCCAAGGACCAAGTGTGGAATGGACAGGGAGTTCCTAACGCGTGCAAATCAGTGACCGGGGCGTGAACTAGATTACCGAGTGAAAGTTTGTAATGTAGACTAAATACATGACCAAAATACTCTAGAAGGGGGGGTTGAATAGAGTATGGAAACTTATTGCTAAAAACATATTTTAACTAAGTGAACATGTGAGAAACTGAAATCTCAAGGCCTTGAGATTTTACAAAACTAGTCCGAAACTTTTTAAGGCAAACAGAAAGCTTCAAGGCCTTGAACTACCACCAGTTTTAAAAAGTTTATAAACCCTAGTTTGATTTGAGTTGCTTGCAGAAGGAAATAACAAAACTGTAAAGTAAATAACACAAGGCAATTTACAGAGTTCAGTCCAATGGACCTAATCTGTGCCTGAGGGATCTAATCCCACCAGGATAGGGAAAACTCTTCTTATTACTCACACAGAAACAACCCTATATCTCCAAGCCTAAGTGAATGCCCTTACACCTATACAACTTGTGGTTCCAAACCTATCTAGTACCAGCTACTAACTGTTGAGCTAAGAAGAACCTCTTGTTGTTCACTTGAACAACCAACCACTAGGTTTTGTGAGGTTTTAGATATACGAAATATAAGCAGATTACAAAACAGAAGAAGAACACAGTAGAAGAATGAGCTTGTGAAGGCCTGGATGTGTTCTTCAGAAAACTGGAATGATTGATCTTCTGAAAGCTGTAATTGAAGCCTGAATGTGTGTGTGTTTGAATGTCTGGTCTTCCACGAATATTTCACACCTCTCTCAGTTCTCTGTAAGCTTCTCTCCACCTTCAAAATTCAACCAGTCTCTTATTCACTCTCTGCACATGAATGAGAGATTTTAGGATCTCAGTTCCTGCAAAATCCTCATCCTTTCTAACTGCAATTCAAACAGCTTTGAGTAGATATTCGTTGGAATTTGTTGAGATTGCACGTTTGAAAAACCTGCAACAACATTAGAACACAGCAACAACAAAATCCTGAAATATAACAGCACTAAGTCTGTTTGGATTTCCAGTTTCTAAATAAAAACTTGGTAAAGTGAATAAGACAATAATCTGATTAACTTCTGAAACATATAACTCATGATAAACTAGTTTAAGACTTATAGAATTCATTAAACAACCATAATAATAAAGATCAAATCCTGCAAAAGATAATCAAATTAATTCTGTAAAACTGTCAGCAGCTCAAGGCACATCTCAAGGCCTTGAAGCTCTGAACATGCTTCAAAGTCTTTCAATATTAAGACCCGAAATCTTTGATTCACTTTGATCAGGATATCTGCAATTGTGTTAGATGTATAAAGAATATATAACACAGATATTTTCAGCAAATCTCTGATCTTAAACATCAGATATACAACCTGCATCACAATATTATTAGATCATACAGTATAATAAAGCAACTCTCAAAGCTTTGAAGCTCTAATCAGCATCTCAAGGCCTTGGAGCCTTAGACATACTTTGTCTTTGTCTTTCATCACTCAAAACAATTACTTCTCAAAACACACTTGAAAGTCTTTGAGGAATTGGCATTGTTGGCATCTTCTGACCTTCGTGCGACAATCAGCTTCCATAGTTGGCCAGAAGTAACCCACAGTCAAGAGTTGTCTGCATAACTTCGCACCCCCTTGGTGCTCAACTTGATGAGACATTTCCATGACCTGCTGGATTTCTTGACTGTTTAGACACCTGAGAAGGTTCTCATTGTGTCCTTTCCGCCAGAGCAAATTTTCTTGCAAGATGTATCTGGCTGCTTTCCTCTTAAGCTTATCAGCTTCCTTCCTGTCGCTTGGCACAATTCCATCTTGCAGGTAATCAATTATAGGTCTTCGCCAATCCTCATATTCAATCGCCGCGACCTCCAGGGAATCTTTTATCAGCGCGCACTTTTCGCAGTTGCTCTGTATGATAGCAGCAAAGTATGCCATCTGCATCCAGTGGATTCCATATCTATGTGCCTTTCTGTAGATGGAAACCTCATTTTCTCCGCAGGAATGCTTATGGATTTTTTCCAAGACTGCTTGACCTTCCTCCTCCGTCACGCATCGCATCAGAAGTCCCCCTGGTCCCTTGTAGTATAACAAGCTATCGTGTATGCAAAACCCTTTTGTGGAAACCCAGCTTTCCTGCTTGTTCCTTCGGCCATTGCGTGCATGATGGGTTTTCTCCAATCCTCCTCTTCTTTGTACTCGTCTTCGCACAAGTCTTTGACCAGGGATGGAGTTCTCTTAACCTCAATCGAGATTTTTTCTGGGCATTTATCTGAGCTTATCTTCGACCCCAAGGCAGCCAATTCATCCGCATGTCGACTCAGATCTGGGAGTGTGCTCGTACTTGATGGAATCAAATTTCTGAACTAGCTTCTGCACTATCGATCTGTAGTTCAGCAAGTTGATCTCCTTGAATCTGTACTCTCATGAAGCTTGCTTTACTATTAGCTTAGAATCTCCCATTACAATGAGATTCTGAACTTCCAAGGCCTTGACTGCAAGTTCTGCGATCAGAGCTTCGTATTCAGCTTCATTTTTGGTCACCGCAAAGTCTAGCTTGGTTGACATTTAAATGACCTCCTGATCAGGCTTAATCAACACGACCCCAATTCCACCCCCTGACCTTGTCGATGATCCATCAAAGTGCAGCTTCCAATAAAGGTGGTTGATCGCGTATATCTCTGGCCCTTCAAGTTCCTCTTCCACTAACAGCTCACAGTTCTCATCCGGGAATTGTGCCAACAAGTCTCCAGTTCTTGGGATTTGATGGCCTTTGATCGCGCACACTACTTTTTACTGGACAATGGTCATGTACCATCTTGCTAGTCTCCCGCAAGGAGGCGAGTGTCCCAACAAATAACGTATAGGATCGTTCTTTGTTATGATGACAACTTTGGGGGAAGCGAAATAGTGCTTCAACATTTCAATAGTGAAAAATAAAGCGGGGCAATGACGCTCAATGTCTGTATACCTTGATTCCGCAGACTGTATCATACGCGAGATGTATTACACTGGCCTTTCTTGTCCTTCAAACTCTTGACCCAGCAACGCTCCAATGGATCTTTTCATTGAGGTTAGGTACAGCAGCAAAGACGATCCTCGTTGAGGTGCTATCATAACCCTCAGAGATGCTAATAATTTCTTCAATTTTTTAAACTCAGCTTGATGTTCCTCTTTCCACAAGAACGTCGCGTTCTTTTTTAGCAAATTACCGAAGCAAAAGGTCAATTCTGCAATAGCTGGTATAAATCTCCTTAGGTATGACAGCTTTCCTAGAAACGTTTTCAGTGTGCTCTGAGACTGTGGCGTAGGTAAACTGGTGATTGCCGAGATCTTCGCGGGATTGGGTTCGATTCCGTGCCGGTGAATTACACAGCCCAAGAATTTTCCTGAAGTTACCCGAATGCACACTTCATGGGGTTCATCTTTAGTTGGAAAGCTTGACACCTTTCAAAGACTTTCCTTAAATCTTTCCAATGGTCCTTCTTCGGCCTTGACTTAACCACCAAATCGTCCACATAGAACTTAGCTTCCTGATGCATCATATCATGAAACAGTGCCATCATGGCGCGTTGATAAGTAGTTCCTGCATTCTTTAGACCAAAAGGCATAATTGTGTTGTTGAAGACCCCTACGGGCGTGATGAACGCCGTCTTCTTCGCATCTTCTGGGTCCATCTTGATCAGATTATAGCCGCTAAATCCGTCCATTAAGCTAAAATTTTGTGACCAGCAGTAGAGTCAATCAGGAGGTCTATATTAGGCAACAAAAAATCGTCCATGGGACAGAACTTGTTCAGATCTCTGAAGTCCACACAAACGCGAAGGCTCCCATTCTTTTTTAGAACCCTCACAATGTTGGCGAGCCAGGTGGGATGGTGGTTGGGCTCGATGAACTTGGCATTCAGAAACTTCACTATCTCCTCCTTTATCTTGACGTTGATCTCTAGACGAAATTTTCTCGCGCTTTGTTTTATTGGCTTCGACCCTGGAACTACATCTAGTATGCATGGTAATCGCCTGGTCTAGCCCTGACATTTAGTCGTAGTCCCACGCAAAAACATCTTTGTACTCCTTCAGAAGATTGATCAAATCTCGCTCCTCCTCGTTCCTAAGATCTGCACTTAAGAAGATCGGCCGCCTCTTTTCTTCAGTTGGGAACAGAAATACCACCTTCAATTCTTGCTTCTAAGGATTTGGGCGGTCCTCCATGCATTCAGGAGCCTCATTCAGTTCTTCCAACAATGTATTTCCCCTATCTTCTCCAGGAGCTTCTTCCAGCTCACAAATTTGCTCAGGGACACCTTCGATGGGACGGTTTGAAGATGACCCCGCACACCTTCAGATGCGATAGCATTTCTTTCCGTTGGAATAGAAGCTGCCTACTTACTTGCCTTCTTTGTCATGCTCGGCAACCCTCTTCAGGGTGTAGACGCTCTTCTTGTTGTAGGTTATTTTGGGTGCTTCCTCCCGCACAGGATGCTTATCTTTCGACACTTCTCGCATCACCATCACCCCAACTGGTGACTAGTCTTTGATGTCCTCCCACTTGGGTAAGGGAGTCAGCTGAAACGCAGCTCGAGTAGTTTCGTCTGCCATTTCCGTGAACAATACAGCTTCAGACAAGTGCGCCTCCTCCAAATTGAAAGGATTCACCAGGCGGGTATCGCGACCACTCTGTCTCTCCAAATGGCCTTCATCACTTGATGAGCCGTGGAAGGCACAACATCAAAGCGGTGTATCCATGCTCGACCAATGATCATATGATAAGTTGTTTTGGCGTTGATTACATGGAACTTGGCCGAAAATTTTATTTGACCAATCTGGATTCCCAGCCGAATCCATCTGACAGTCATTCTGGAGTCGCTCCCAAAACCCGTCAACGGTGATGGTCTCTTGACGATTTTGTTCTCTGGAATTCCAGCCAGCTCGAGAGTGCTGAGTGGAATCACATTCACCGCAGCTCCTCCATCGACAAAAGCTCGGTTGAACTCAATACCATTGATAACGGCAGTCACATACAACGGGCTCTGGTGGTTTGCGTCCGCCCTTCTATCCGACTCATCAAAATTCATCACTAGGCCACTTGATCGCGTGGCCCTGATGACTCTGCCTTTTGAGACGAAAAGCTCCTCTCCATTGTCTTCCTCCACTCTTAAAATGACCTTTTATCAACTCATGCCTGCAGTTGCTTGAGAAATTCATGTCATCAAAGAATTTCTCAAACTTGTTAGAATCTTTCACTCGCTCAGCGCGCGAATCTTCTGTCTCCACACCATAGTCTTCATCTTCGCAGATTTCATCAATCAATGGGACTCTTGCATTCGCGACTTCTTCACGAAATCATAGCTATCTCCTTTCCCTTGGGCTCATATCGCGTATGAGACTGCAAAGGATTGTTGCATACACCCTTATTCGGTTCATCAACAACCAACTGTCCTTCCTTGATCTTTCTGTCCACTAGCCATCTGAGGTTCTTGCATTCCTTCGTTGGGTGCATGACCTGCCCATGGAATTCGCACCATCTTGGTGTTGGAATAGATGCCCTAGAGGCAATCTAGTTTAGTATGAATTTGTATATGGCTAGAATATTCTTTTATTATTTATTGGATATTTAATATAATGAAGTCCTTAGATTTACAATTGTGTTGTTTATCTTAAATATCCCTAGTCAAGTATAATGATTAAATGGGACAATCATCTATAGACTAGTATGGGGTTGGATTGATATGGAGATATCACGATCCAACACATAGGTGTGCATTACGGAATGTTGCACTGGATTGACCCATCTCCGAGAAGGCTACATACATGTTATGTTGAGTCACAAGTGCTTCTCGCGGTGCAATGGTATTGTCATCCTTAGACTTGAAGTCACTAGATATTCTAGTTGTGGATCATTGTGATCTTGGTAGCGTTAAACGCTACACCGTGACTGGGTAGTTATAAAGGCGTGTACTGGATACAATGAGAAGCAAGCTTAGAGATCGTAGTGGACGTAGAGAGGATTTGCCCCTCCCACATAACGGGAGAAAATATCCTAGGCCACTCGAGGGATAGTGCTTATAGAATGTCTGGCCAGACTCAAATAAATCAATATGGGATATTGATGTTATTTGCACGAATAAGGCTATCCCCATAGATCGAGAAACTATGGATTGGATATACGAGTGTGACTTGTATGTCTCGTGTCCAATCCGGATATGGAGGCAAAGGGATGAGACAATTACTTGTACAAAGGTTGTCAAGATGACTATTCTATTAGTTGGCTAGAATGGATGTTTTGCTAGAAACCGCTCCATATTAGCAAATAGTTTCTACCAACTAGATAGAACCTATGGGGTCACACGCTATATAGAGTTGAACTAGATTTGGGAATTAATTAATTGGATTAATTAATTAGAAGGATCACTTTGCAAACCCTTGCAAACTTAGTAGGGACTAATTTGCAAGGAAGGGACTAAATTGAATTCTAGTTGGACTAGAATAAGTCCTTTAGGTAGTTAACAAGGAGTTGTTGGACTATATAAAGGACCCTCCTTCCTTCCTTCCTCATAACTTATGCTCATTAGTGAACATAACAAGAGTGGGAGAGAACAAAAGGAGAGAGAGCAAGCAACAAGGAGGCCGAACCGACCCCTTGCCGCCGCCCTCACCCCGTCGGCCAAAAAGGGGCCGAAACCCCCTTTTTGTCTCGTTTTGCGTGATTCCTTCATCCTCTTCCTATTCCGGGCTAGCACCAATGAGTTTGGGAGATCTAGGATCAACTCTAGGCGTGGATCAACTATAGAGAACGTGACATTATTCGCGTTTGAAGTCATCAAGGAGAACCCAAAGGTGTGTTTATGATTTCTTACCTTTATTATCGTTATGCATCTAGACTTGTGATCCTTGGAGGGTTTTGCATGGTTTTTTGTTTGATTATGCTTCCGTTGCGCGTTCCATGAATCAAAACCCTACACTTGGACCTCTCAATTGGCCTCCAGAAGGTTTGTGCTCCAGTGCTGGTAAGATTCCATCTTTCCGCCACCTCTTACAAAGGTCTATTGCGTCTTCGATCGAGCAAGGCAGGGGTGGTGCCTCCCGAGGCGCGGGTCGCTGTTGCTTATGAGGGGACGTCACCGCATTTACTTCGACATCTCGTCCACGCTTATAGCTGAATCTTCCAATCTTAAACCCAGAGCTTGCTGGCGCGCGATCATCAACATATCTCTTCTTCATCTTTTCCACCAGTGGCTCAATTTTCCTGGTGCAGTCAATCAATTTTAAAAAGGTATGCATATTCAAATTGATTAACATACGTTTTTACTCGTCGTGCATGCCTAGTAAGCATATTTCCACCAGACAGCCTTCTGAGACTTCATCGATACATTTCAAGGACTTGGCTCTTAACTTCTTGATGAAGCGACTCCCTCTTCATCATGTTTCTGGTACATTCGAGAGAGATGGATGGTGGTGACCTTCTCTTCAACTTGGAAGAATTCGGTGTAGAATTTCTTCACCATGTCCTCCCACGTCTTGACAGAACCTGCTTCGAGGGTCCTGTACCATTTATACGCGACATTCCCCAGAGATTTAGGGAATATGCGCATAAGCAGCCTAGTATCGACTCCATGCGGGCCCATCAGATCAACGAATCTCATCACATGTTCATGTGCATTCCTGCTGACCTCGTCAAACTTTTCCTATTTGGGCGCCTTGTACCCGGCAGGATTGGGAATCAAATATATGTCTCGCGGGATAGGAGGTGCATTGTCAACTTTTGGGATGACAGTATCCGCAAAACTCTGATTTGCGATGATGATGTCTAAACGTTGTTCCAGGACCACGACGTTAGCAGGCGTACTTCCCCCAGGGGTTGACGACGGTGTCGCGGCAAAACCCTCTAGGGCATATTGGGATCGTAGGGGGTGGAGGTGCATAACTCCCTTGGGCCCCATTCGCGTGTGCAGGCAACGCGGAGTATGGAGATGGATTCCCAGGAGATATCAGCGACGGTCCTGATTGGAGCCTTGGTGCCTGGGGTACAGGACCATTGGGGAGAGAAGATTGCGGGTTTGAATGGACAGGTGAGTGCACCATAGAGGTTGTGCTTACCCCTTGTGGAGGCAGCTGAGTTTCTAGTTGTGGGGCTAAAGCCCCCTGAGCAGTGTTCTTAACAAATCCTCCCAGAATCGCCATGATCTGGGTGATCTGGACGGACTGAGCTTGCATGGCCTTGGCCTGGCTTTGGATTGTGGCCTGTAGCGTCTCCAGAGAGGGATTGCTCACAGTAGCTTCCTGTGTGCTAGCGTTTGTGTTGGTGTTGGGAATCTCCTCTCTCGGGGTTTCTTCCCTCAAAGGAGATTGGTCACCATCACGAAGGTTACCTTCAAGAGACATGGCTGTTAAGTTGATTGGTTGAAGCTTTGAAGTGGGATGATTTCACGTCGGATCACCAAATTGTGTACAAGGAAATACTTGGGAGAGATCCAAGTGTACACCTCAAGTAGGGGATGAGAATATGAACACAGAGAGATAGAGGGTGTGAGTAGGGAGAGAGCAAGCAAAGGTAACTATCTGAGAGAGAGATAGCTTAATGACGGCAAGATAGAGCTTAGAAGAAGAGCCAGAGAGCTGCAACGGAGGGCTAACGCTCCTATATATAGTGGGGAAGTGACCGTTGTAGGGGGTTAATGCACCATAAATGGCTGCTTAATGATAGACCCGTAACAGCACGTTCGACCGTATATATAGGGAACGTTACGCACCTGCCCGCATATACCGGAGACCGTTATTAGATCGATCGGGTTTATAGGACATGTCATTAAGTCTCTGAAATCAGTTACAAAGGGTCGCACGCGAGCTTGATTGTCTCTCTCGCGCGACGTTCCTTACTCTAGCCTCCGAACCACTAAGTCCCTACAAGTCCCGTGTGGTTAGCATCGCGGGTGGCCCTGTCTCGCAGCCCCCGGTGGATAAGTATGATCAGTAATCTGGTGTATGTGGAGCACAGTCAGATGTGATGGATGGCTGCCACGTGGCTATGATCTGTCTGTCTGGAATGCACCATCTAGACCAACCTTCGTCATTTCATTCATGAAACAGAAACTACGTATAATTAATTGTGGAGTTAAAGATCTGAATCGACCGGGGAAGTAGTTATATATAATAACTAGCAAATGACTCGTGATGGCACTACAAATAAATTACGACATGCGCCCATATGATATTACGAAGTTAAATATAAATAAAAACTAAGTTGAATTAAGAGTTATCTTACTACCTACGGCTAATATTTAAAGATATATTTAAATATGATTATTTACATTAAACCTAACAACATTATCGAACTTGTGACACTTAACCTACTGCATTTTTAATTTACCATAAAAACAACACGTGTTATTCAAACTTGTGACACTTAACCAAATGCATTATTAATTTATCATGAAATCACCTGCATTATTCAAATTTGTGACAAATAGCCTATTTCAGTTGATCTCACCTACGGGAAGTAACTAGAATTTTGTAAACGTTACGCAATGATGCATTTGCCCTTATTTAATGAAGGGGTAAATGAATGATGCAAATGCGTCATTGCATAACATTTACACAATTTCTGCTATTTTCCGTAGCTTAGATTAGGGTATTTGTCACAAATTTGAATAATGCATGTGATATTCATGGTAAATTGATAATGCAGTAGGTTAAGTGTCACAAATTTGAATAATGCAGGTGGTTTTCATGATAAATTGATAATGCGGTAGGTTTAGCGTCACAAGTTCAATAATGCAGGTAAATTTAGCATAAAAATCCATTAAATAATGTAAATGCATATCATGTTTAAAATTTATGTGTCAAACATTTATCAAAAAGATGTTTCTCAAAAAAATGTCTCTCGAAAAAAATTATGTGTCCACCAAATAATTAATAAAAATGCATTTTAAATAAGTAATGAGATGAGAACCAGATTTTTTTAAGATAGAAATTAGATCCTACTAATCGCATTGTTTGGACGAGCGAATGTATTAATTGAGTGTATTATTGGAATGAGTGGCTACAGATTTTATTTTTTAATTTCTATTCCACCAATTCTATCCCATTTCGACAATCTTTTCCTTTTTAGCAAGTAGAAATCCAATCAGTATATTACACGTATATTTGCAAAATGAAAACAAGTAAAATATAATATGATAATCATTTGAGAAAAATATTATGTCAGTAACATTCATTCTGTTGTGAAACGATAATATAGAGAGAGATAGAAAATAAAGAAAGACAATAGTGTAGGGAGAAGAGTATTCAGAGGTGTGTACTATTCTCCAACCCTAAGCCTCCTTATATAGGCATTAGGTGGGCTTCTGGACCAGAATATATTTATACAAAATACACCCAACTATGTGGTGGATATTCACATCAGTCCAATAACATATATCATAACACATTCATTATTTTAAGATGGTTTTCAATTTTAATTTTCCTCTTTCAACTTCTCTTTTATCACCGTGATCTTTTTCTTTCTCGCAAGTACAAATTTGATTAGTATATCATTTAGTTTTGTAGAAAGGAATTAATTAAAATATAATATGTTTACTCATTTACTTAACATTAACTTCATTTTCATGCAGAGTTTTGATACAAAATTTTTTGTTTTTTCAGTTCAAGTAGGATACCATTTCCTTTAATTAGTCATTCAAGTCCAAATCTTGAATCTTAAAATTTTGTATGAAATCATTTATTAATTGAAATATTGAATCTTAAAAATTTATTATGTAATTATTTAATTTTTATTTCAAATATATAAATCCTTTCCTTGAATAGTAGCAATCAAATAAGGTGGAATGACATTCATTATATTTAAAGAATTCTTTTTCTGTTCTTAAAACTCTAGTTTATTTTTCGCAAAAAAAAATCAATACAAATAATGATACCCTTAATTTAATTAGTCGTTCCATTTCAAATTTTGGATCTAAAATTCATTATGAAATAATTTAGTTTACGATTTCAAGTTTTTAAATCTTTTCCTTAAATAGTATTCAATCGAGAGTTCATATAACATTTATTCGTATTTATTTAATTTCTTTTATGTTCTTCAAACTCTCAAAATCTATATAACCTGCGTTAGCAAATTACCATATTTATAAAAAAAATCATAAAAATCCTTGTAAAACAGTATACAGTATTGGTTAAGTTCTAGAAAAAGTTATAGAATTTCTTTTCTAAAACCAATATCATATCATTGTTCAATTTCACATATTTTAAATGTAAAAAATAATAATTGGTAATGATCATTCAAGTTTCAAAGAATCTAGTCTATTTTGATTTATTTTTTTTATTAAATTCATTCTATATTTTCCTTTTGTGATTGCATTTTTCATTAGATGCAAATATATTGAGATTTGAAAGTAAAATTGTTAAAATCCAATATATATAAAAAAAAAAAAAAAACTCTTTTGGTTTAAGTTTCATTCAATTCATGCTATACTTTTCGATTGTGATGACATTTCACATTAGATGCAAATATATTGAGATTTAAAAAGTATAATTCATTGATAATTGTTTACTTTTTAAAGTTATGATATGAACTTAATATACAGTACCACGTGAGACTTTTCAAGAGAGACCCTAAAAACTCCTTAAATAGTGTATAAAATGCAATAAACTTACAGTCCATGAATTGTGTAGTTCATAGAGGATACCACTATTGAACTATTTCAAAATTAGAAATTTAGTGAAAATTCCAAAAATTCAGAGGTGTCACGCGCCACCTGTACTCTTAGGTTGACTTTTCCTCTCGATATAATATGAAAAAAAGACTACAAGAGATTAGCACCATCAAAAAGTTGAGAATGCATTGTAAGAACTAAGAATGGTATACACTACTAGACTATCATTTATACCCCTTGCACATTATCCAAGTCCATGTGGTATCGTACGGATGCACTCTTTGTGGAACATGGATCACAATCTCGGAAGAGTGCTGACGACTTCTCCACCCCCATATTCGTCCAGGCAAATTGCATACCCTAAACCCTCACATTGTTGCTCTCCTAGCAAAACATTGTGCTTTGGAATAGCGTCAACGAATTTCGCACTCAAACGTGGTGGTCGTTGAAAGATTTTTTTTCTTTGAAAGGTGTTAGGTCATTATAACAAAGAATATTGGAAACACTACTAATATTCATATATTACAACTGACGCATCGGAAAACAATAGGAATAACGTAAATATTAATTCTATTTCCGTCCAGGGATATCCTTGGAAGGATGAGACGTCGCTGACCCCATATGCATTAATACAATAAATAGCTTGAGTTTTATGTCTTAAAGGAAACTTTGTGACTAAATAAATAAATGATCATGAAGAAATGCATACAACGGTAAATCAATTAACACGTTAAGAATGAAGCGTAGAACAATTATTTTTTTGGGAGTAACAAATTGGAGATTTGAAATACAAATAAAATTTTAGCATTGTTGCTTTGATTGCCAACATAAGTAAGTGACTTAAATTTATATCCACAATTATAGCTTTGTGAATTAATGTTAATTACTTCAAATAGTAATTTTTTAAAGAATGGAAGCATACGTCAATTTTTAAGGTTTTTTCATGGATTATTCACCTTGACGATGTCATAAAATGAGAAAAATCTTAATAACTTGAGGAAAAGATGAAGGGTGCGAGCCAACACGACATTGGCATGTGCATTGCACGTGCATTGCACGACACAAGATCTTGCAATAAAAAGTAATGTTTCTTTCGTCTCTTTTCGATTACAACAAATTCATCAAAAAATAACACAATTCAATAGTACATAACTAAAAGTAGACTTCATAGATTATCTTGTATCGTTTTTTATCGCAATATTGACTTTTTTTTTTTGAATAATTGTAGACGTAAAGGTACCTATATGAGAGAATTTGGGTTGAAGTTCCCTAAAACAGACATGACACACACGTCATATGTAATATTGTATTTTTTTAGTACTCATGCTAGACAAAGACATATAGATTTTTATTATTTTTCTAACCATTTTTCAAAAAATTCACTGGTGAACTTATAGAATATTTAGTTCAACTTGTTATTAAAGCTTATTGATGACTAAAATGTTTTGTCTACAGTTAAGATCTTAGATAATTCGTCCAATTGTTATGATTATGTGACACTGCAAGGAAAATAGCATTTCACTGCTTCGTGTTAGATTTGTTTGCTCTATTATTACATTTTCAATTTGAGGTATTGTTTATCTAAACATGAAATTATATGTAATATTTATAATACTAAATATTAATATAGTTTCTTCCCACACAACATGTATGGATATGAGATTCGCATTATCAATTGTTTTATTATTCTTGAAGTGGGGACTGACTCAATCAACCCAAAATTGAATGGTGGCAAGAAGACGATACAAGATACACCTTCTCACATTCTCATCACCTAAGTAGTGTTTTTCATTGGTTTTATAATTTTCTTTTCACATTATGTTAGATAGTGTCATGTTGAGACGTATGAAGATGGACAACATACCAGTGATGATGGTCGTCTAGAGTGCCTAGTTCTCCTGGCTCACATAGTGGAGAATCTCCCGGTTCAAGTTTTCACCAATGGAGAGCCAGGGTAAGAGGAGGAAATGTGTGTGATTTGTCTAGAGAATTACGTAAAAGGGGATATGACACTGACTCTTTGATGCAGGAGAAATTTTGAATTAAGAAAAAAAGTGTTTCGGTCCAAACACAGAATCAGGGCAGAGTTGAAGGATTGAAGAACGGAGTCGGGCCGCACCTTAGTCTGAATATAAACGACGTTTAAAGAACAACTCTTAAAATACGCCACCCTGATTTGGCCAAAATCAACCATTTAAGACTCGAAGTCGTGAAATTTGTTATTTTTTAAATAATCTTTATGTTAATTAGGAACTCGTTTAAATAAATAATCTTTATGTTAATTAGGAACTCGTTTAAATCCAAATTTGGGTGAATATTTTCTACTCTTTCATTTCATATTTAGAACTTTAATTTAGATTAATTCTTAGGATTTATCTATATATGGTAAAATTCAAGTTTTTTGGCTACTCGTGTCCGACTTGTGGAATGATTTCAATAATTTAATGAATATTGACATTTTTTAAACGGAGAGGTGTTATCTCATTTTCGTCCCTACCTTCCTTGTGCATGCGCTGTTTGACCACGCTCACACGGTAATTGCTACATGCCCGTCGTCTCTCTTCCTCGGTGCGACCACACATTCCACCGACACTGCATAGGCTGATGGATTCTAGTTTCAGACATTAGGCTCTCTATGCACCGCATTGTATATATTCGAGCTAAGATTGATTCATCCCACCTCCGTTAGAAACAACAAAATTGGTATATGAAGATGTGTACAAGTGTATCTTCTTTCACTCAAGAATGTATTTTAGAAGTAATTTAATATTTTAGAAATAACACTTACATCATACTGGAATCCAATCAATGATAAATACGCCTAAAACACAATAATAATGGAATAACGAACTGTAAGCAATACGAATTGCACAAATTCTAAGTTTATCTAAGAAAAAATCATATAGAATAATTGTCACGTAACAATGGAGTTGGACTATTTTGCGAATTGGAAGGAGTGTCTATAAGTAGCGATATGAAAGTGAAAGTAAGTAAGTAACATTAAACTACTTCTTACATTCATAACTTAAAATGAAGTGCTTGTGTAGCTAACACTGATAGAGAATAGCAATTGAATTGATAGTTTGAAAAATATGATGTTGTAAATTTATCCGCTACATATTGTCTTAATTTTTTCAATGAGCATCAAATATCACTCATCTTAAAAAAATCACACATTTCACAAATTGATAAAAAAAATTAGAATTTTTGTCAGACAGTTTCGCCTCGCTGACACTTAACAACATGCAGTATTGATTTTACGTCTCTGCGGTCTGTAAAATTGTGATATTTAGGTCAAATAGACTAACACTGTCAACTCCCGTTAACTAAATATGAGAAAAAGAAGAAAACAAGAAAAGAAAACGATAAATAAAATTTGAAGAGAGGAAAACGAAATAGAAAAATAAATCAAAAGACCACACTGTACCTTTTGAAGTATTAAAATACAAAAATGCCACGCACTTATTTAAGAAATTTAACAATGTTAGTCCATCTTGACATAAGTTTCGCAACTTTACAAACTGCAGAGACGATAAATGGTAAAACCAATAATGTATGTAGCTAAGTGTCAGCGAGGAGAAATTCCAAGGTGGTTTTCTGTCAAAAGTTTTTTTTTTATTAGATCTGTTGATTGAGGCTGGAACAAAATTATATGTCATGTTGTGTACATAATTGAAACTTAAACAACTCTTTAGTTTTTCTTGATTTTCTGGAAGTTGATCATCAACATTCCAAATGAAAAGCATGTGTGATTTTCCATCTACTTTCTTTATTTAAAACTTAACTAAGTTTTTTTTACAGAACCTACCATATTGATAGGACGGCATAAGCCTGTATGAAGAACATGTGGGGGACGTCATACCTAACCAACATCAAACAACTAAAGGGAAGTCGTGACACAATGAGATCAAGAATGTATTTTAGGAATAATTAAATAAAAACATAGTGTGTGAACCTACTTGACATGGGAATCAACGTGAAGTCGTGACACAATGAGATCAAGAATGTATTTTAGGAATAATTAAAGAAAAACAGAGTGTGTGCACCTACTTGACATTGGCATCAACACTATGAACAAATAATTGTGATTATTGTTCTATAAGTATTTTTTTGTCACTGTCCCTTTAATCGAAACTTCGGATAGGGTCACCGACCAAGGCCCATCGCGATCCTATTTAGTAATAATGTAATAAATATTTAAAACTGAGCAATGTAAAGCAATTATCTCTAGGAATAAAAATGAACATTACTAACACTGCAAAATATTTTGTTCAGAACGTTTGCAGCTGACTATGCCTCTAACGTTATTGTTTGTTTTCTTATTTTCTTTATCAGAACTTCTGAGAGGTTTGGGACAAAGGAACTTCCCGATCCAACATTTACATGTTAGGATAAATTTTTCTTAAACCGTGCAACACAAGGAAAGAGCTTTCTCGAACTAAAACAAACGCAATCTAACAGTGTTGGATATCTCGGTCGAGTTCTTTGGAACTCCCTTGGCCTTTCAGATTGATGCTTTATCATGTTTTTAGCCATAACTCTCTGGAAGGTGTTCGACAAAGTGGCATCATGCTCCTGCGTATAAGTGTAATGCATATTTCAATGCAAGAAATGAAAATTTGTGAGAAAATAGTATTAAAGAAATCATATAAAATTCGAAATAATTAAAAAACAAACAAACTATATGCCCTACTACCATAGCGGAAGGAAGTATTAGTATTGTGTAGATGATTTATTATTTTTTCCTTTTTACCTCCTCCATATGACCTATGTGCAATAAGATGTAAGATAAATATACACGGTTGTCCAAAAAGTAAGGAAATAAAATAATTAGTTTATAACTAAAATGTTACCCATAATCATCTAATATGTAGTCGCAACTTATCAATGATTCGCTTATTTAGATATCAAACTTAAAGTATTAGAGAGTGACTAAACTTCATGAGTCGTACCCTCTCCCCACATAAAAAATGATGCAATGGCAAGCTTAGATGTGCTCTTCAAAAAAGGTATAATAGTATAAAATTATTACAAAATTAAACTAACACTACCATATTAAACTTTTGTTTGCAATCAAAGACGGCCGAAAGAAAGCGAAGAATATGCAAACTTAAAAAAAAAATAAAAAATAAAAAAAAATAATCAATTTCGGCACTATAAAAAAAAAGCTATTTGCACACCAAAAAATGAAAAAATAGTAAAATAGAGCAATAATAGTTCAATAAGTTTTACATGACTAATAATAAAAGGCATGTAAGTTGTAGGTTCCTACAAATAAATATCCACATTTGTATGAGGTAAATAAAAAAAAATGAAGTTTAGCATTAAACTAAAAATTGTAATTTTATGTATGAATGTTTGCTCTGATTTTGCGCTTGATAAGTGGTTTAGTTGGATATCAATTAAAACTCAGCTATGACACATCCAAGCTATGTTCCTTGTACCAGCATAATTTATCCACCAAGACAAGCTACACCTTAAGTGTGCACACCCCATACTGGTTCGCCAGTCTAGAGAGTAGTAACAGTTTCCTACAGTCGAGAGCTAGCACTGTACTGACTGAAAGCCAGTACACGGGATCCATGTGTGTCTGCCACCGCAACAGGTAGACGTTTGGAGACGGTAACAACCATATAAGGTCTGAAGTTATCATGATTCCAATATTAACGCAAGTAACTTAAAGTCAATCATGTTTCGTAATTCAAGTCCACAGATATATACATGTATATAAGCATGATCCCACGTCACTTATTTCATGATCATGGTATCATAGGTTCGTAGACACACACACACACACATTCCAGCATCCCTCAAATATAAAAGTTATGAATCCTTATGCTTACCTGGGAGCCTGCCTAGTATTCCTGATCAGCGCTGCTGACAATCTCTTCTGTTAATATCTACTCATACAGACGTACATTTACTAATTATTACATGTCCTCGGCAGTGAGGTACAATGCATATGCAATATCCTCCCCGCTGTCAAGCCCAAAATGACCATTCTGCCCCTAAAGTATCGGTCCTATCAGCACACTCCTTCACTGTTCCTGAACCCTCACGAGTCACCAAGTCCCCCAAGTTATTTACCTAAGATCGTATCTCGGTTCTGCTATAGGTTGATTAAATTACACTTTAGCCTTTGACTGAGCCTGAAGTCACCAACCCAATCAGATTATGCTCAACAATAAGAGGTCATATTCTTAACTCTCAGATAGTCACATGGCTGAAAACAATAATTTTTAGTTATTTGCACTTAGGCTCTTGAAGTTAGTAAAATTATAGAAAGACCCGCAAATAATTGACTTGGTCAACATTAACTTAGAATAGCATACTAAACTCCCATACACCCATCTATGACATGTTTATAACTCCAAAACATTGATTTTAGTATTACATAAGTTTTATGCAAAATTACTATTTTGTCGCTCTTATATAATTTAGTCCAAATCAGAGTATTCTAGAAGGTTCACTTGGTCAAATTTGACACTTAGATGCAGAATAACAATGTGAGCAACTTTTCTAAATAGTGTGAATGCTAAACATATCAGTTTGATTGTCAAATTAAAAATCAAGTTCTGAGTGAAATTAGCACTAAGAGCAACTTCAGAGCTAATTTGTGTGAAATTGAGAAAAAGTCAGGGAAAGCTAAAGATATGAATTTGAAGATGGATAACCAAGAATTTCATGAACATATTCAGGTTCTTAGAGATTCAAAAAATTGAAGGAGATATCACATATCAAAGTTGAGCAATTTCAAGCCAGTTTATATACTTGGCCAATTTCATGCTTTGTCTGTTTTACAAGGATTTAAGCATCAACTTCAACCCAGAATTTAAAAACACTCAAAACACAACAGAAGAAGAGCTTTACATAGAATTGTAGAGTTAGTCTTGGTGAACCCATTGGCCATTGTGCCAATTCATCAAGTAGTGAGAAATATACAAGGCTGCAAAGTTGGCACAAAACTCACAGCTCAAGAACAAATATGTTTAAGCTCAATTTATCTCAAGTTTGGGTTGATTTTTAGGTGATATAACAATGCATTTATAGTTGAAAATCATTGTAGTGTTCAACATTTTTTCTCAGGCTTTTCAAAGAGCTATCAAGCTCTGCAAAAATTACATGCCTGCAAACAAGACCCTGAAGGGAGCACAGTTGCAGGCGTAGAACTGAAATTTCAAGAAAACAGCTTGACAGTGAATGTGGTCACGATTTAAAGACACTTAGAGATTGAAGCACACAATAAAATCATCACATGTATTGAAGTAGGATGTGTAGAGAGTAAACATGTGCAAAATCACAATGAACCACCCCAAAACGACAATCTCCCTCTTTACATGGGTAAAACCCCGCCGGAAAATATCAGAACCCGAGAATGAAATGCCTCCTAAATGTTTTCCTAGGGTAACAAACTCCATTGGGGATCAAATCTACAACATACGAGGCTCAAAAAGAAGCAAGAACAAACGAATTTGACAAAGAAACAATCGAGTTACTGTTTTCTGGCGAAGGCAGAAGTTTTCGGTGGAGTTTTGCCCAGATTTCGTCGAGAGCAACGGTGATCAGTGAGTTAGTGGATCCAACCTGTGTTTCTTGTTTCGCATAGACAATATAAATATGAAACCAACCACCAATTCTTATGATTATCAACTACTACGACGAATTGGATGGATTTATGAAGTTAGGGTTCATCATGAGCTCACCCAATTCCTCCCTCACTACGGAATCTCTCAAAAATTAGTCGAAGGATTTGCTTCTTCGTGATGAGGAGAGCATCCAGCAGCAATAGTTAGGTCATAAGTGGTGTGGTGGTGGTGCTACAGTTGTGTTGGTGGTGGATTGGGTGGTTTCTTTGGAGGAAGAAGATGAAGAAGAAGATGATGATGATGGGGATGAAAAAAATGGAGGAGAAGATGGTTACTCACTCTGCCACCTATGGTGATAAGTGCCAAACATGCCTAAAAGAGGTCGAAAAGTGGACAAGATGCACTACGGGGGTTGTTTTGAAATTTCTAGAAAAGTTAGGGTATATAATGGAATTAAAAAAAATTTGAATACGTTTGGATATTAAACTATGGCCCCGACTTCTGAAATTATTGAATAAATATCCCACCAATTTCAGTGTTCTCAGCTTGACCACACTCAGCCAGAAATTCAATTCCAAGAAATTACATAAAAAGCACCGAGTTTCCAGTAATTACATGTATTCCCTAGTCGGAATTTTCATTTCTAACTATCTCCTGTTGCACAACTGACAACAACCCCGCCAGCAAGAGATTTCACACAACTAACTTAGAATTTTCAAATTATTATAATTTGACCCCTATAGAAATTTTAGGGTGTTACATAAAATGCTGCTAGGAGGATTACGAAAATACCCCCTACACAACATCAAATTTCCTACCCCTAATCACTCCAAACCCTACATCGCTATCTTTACCTCCATCCCTCTCATTCTTACACAGCGCCGAGAGAAAGAGAGAGAGAGAGAGAGAGAGAGAGAGAGAGAGAGATCAGGACGGAGGACCCCCACACCACCTGTCGTCCCTTCTTTCTCTAACCGCCGATAAAGAGTGGAACGGATGCAAACCACATCCTAGAATGTTCTCAGATGAAGTTTCCAGTGGATTCGAAGCTGGAATAGTTGGTTTGTTTTCATTTTGCATGAATTGATAGGGCTACGACGAAACCAGGGTAGAGAGTCTTTGATGGTGATTAACCGTAAGAGTTTGACCGTGTTTGATATATATCACAAGGTTGAAATCTTGGCTGCTTATAGCTTGACACGTGTGTCATCTCTGTACGGTTTTGGTGCAGGTTACGCAGCAGATATACAAAAAAGTACTGCTCAAAACCCTCCATGAATCGCAGGTGAAGCATCATAACATGATGAAAGAGAAAGGTTATTGTAACACCCGTGGATTAATTTCCTAACAACTTCTTTACCCGTACCACCGGATAAAAATGCTTAAGCCAAGAAGGTGCTAGTAGTAATCCACATGGTGTACCATATACCACACATCTCATCCACAATATCTTGATGTGGGACGGGATATTACAATCCTCCTACCTTATATACTTGACGTCCCCGTCGAGACTGCCCAGTCATGTTTCCCCTTGGTTGGCGACAAACCGCCACAGAACTCTTGTGGGACCAGGGTTGGCTCTGATACCAGTTTTAACACCCGGGGATTACTGTCCCAACAACTTCTTTATCCGTGCCACCGGATAAAAATTCTTAAGCCTCGAAGGTCCTAGTAGTAATCCACATGGTGTACTATATACCACACATCTGATCCACAATATCTCGACGTGGGACAGGATATTACAATCCCCCCACCTTATTTACTCGGCGTTGGGGGATTTTAATATCCCACATCGAGATATTGTGGATGAGATGTGTGGTATATAGTAACCATGTGGATTAATACTAGCACCTTTGAGGCTTAAGCATTTTTATCCGGTGGTAAGGGTATAAAAGTTGCTGGGACAGTAATCTGCTCGGGTTTAAAAGTTACCTCAGTCATCCTGACTGGGACGATCAATACGTAGAAAGCATATCCCCTTCCCTATGGTATCCACACGAATAGACCTCAGCTAGACTTCTTCTCCAATGGTGCTAGAAATCGTGAGAAGAAGGAGATTCTTGTGACACAAGATGATGAACTTGGACGTGCATGGGCTGGATCACATCCATCAACGCGGCAAGGATGGAAAGATACGACATCACCATGATGTGGGAAGCAAGCAACGGGGCGGCCATCACCATGGACGTTGGATGCTAGAGGAACGGCCACCATGGCGGTGGCCTTCAAGGAGGGGCGACATGGGGCTGGTCGGACCTCTTTCTCAATTCTCTCTAGTGTACTGTGTGGAGTATGAAAGAATCTATATTATATTATTATAGCCTATAAGTACTATTTATAGCTAGAGAAAATTCACCCTTCACCTCAAATCCAACAGTTTGGATTAGTTTGCATTCTTGTTCACAATTGCTCTTTAGTCCAACTAATGAGCACAATATACACTTTAGTCCAATCAATTCATTATTGCTATTTAGTCCAACTAATAAGCAACTAATTTCAGTTTGATCTATTATTGTGTGTGACCCTGTAGGTTTCTAATTACGTTAGCAGCAATAACAATTATTACAAACATTGAGTGACATCTAGCAATACATCAATGCTACCCGAGTAATAGGAATGGCAGTGATCTGACTAACCTCTGTGACTAATGTTATCGTGTTGTATAATCCCTTTGTATCATCTATCCAGATTGGACACAAGACATGGAGTGTCACACTTGTATATCCAATCTTTAGTTTCTCGATCTGTGAGTAGACTTAAATAAACAAATAACATCAATATCTCATATTGAATTATTCGAGCATAGCCAGGCATTTCCCTAAGTCTCATTCATCGAGTGGTCGTGGATATTTACTCCCGTTATGTGGGAGGGACAAATCCTATCTACATCACTACCATCTCTCAGCTTGCTTCATATCAAGTCCGATTATCATCTTTAGAGTTACCCAGTTACGGTGCCACGTTTGACAATATCAAAACAATAATTCACAACTAGATTATCTAGTGACTTCATTCATGTTAAAATATCTCCATATTGATAACGTAATGAATAGCAAGTCCACATAAATGTCACAAAAAATAGATTGCCTCTTGGGCACAATTCCAACAATATCCAATGGAGGAAGCCAGACATAGACGTTTTTATAGAATATATTATTGTTTTAGTATAACACATGTTTAATTGATTAAATAATTCACTTTTAAGTATAAAATATATTTAAATAATATTATAACTCAGATAAATTTAAGCATGGAGGAGGGAGTAGAGGAATTGTGAAGTGTTGCTACAAATTAAAGTATGTTTAGTTAATTTGTGTCTTATTCGCACAATTTTTTTTTTAAAAAAAAATACAAATTTAAAATCACGACACTGCAGGGAAATGTTGTCATTTTCACATTATCCGACAGCAACCAAACACAGACAACCAACAAATCTTATCACGACTTATCCCACAACATTCATATACTTTCTCATATCCCAACAAACTCTTTATCCCTGCATATTTTATCCATTACCCAAACGAGGCCTAAGTATACTGAAATATCTACTTCGAAGGTCAAACCTTTTTACCCAAGATTCGATGGGTGCCTATTCATCATGATGTGGTAGATTGAAGCATTCGAGCGGGGGTTGATTGTTGGAAACTGGATAAATTCTATGATAGATGGAATCCATTGAATCGTCGTAATGAAAATTGAAGGGAGATGTTTTTTTTGAATCGTCGTTGTGAAAATTGAACTGGATCATTTCAACTTCTGCTTCTCAGTTGAAGCGAGGCATCATTAGAAGAGAGAAACCGAGAATACGTTTTCCTTTCTCATGTTGTTTCTTTCATGGATCTCATAACACATGCATATTTAGACTTTGAGCCGTCATGGTTGCTAGATGGAGGAGTGTGTGTGTCCAAGTGGCTAAACTAAGGTTGGTGTCTTTTACCCGTATCGGTCGAGATTGGACTAATGATAGTTAATATGTGTCAGGTGAATCTCAATTAATTTTAATTTAAATTAAATAGTAAAAAGATGATGCCTGATACATTTAATTAGTCCCCTCTCAAGTGAGGCGCTTAATACGGCGGTTGCATAATATTTGATTTCAGGGTCAACCGTACTGCACTTGATAAAATTGAATTGGATTAGTCGAATTGGATTAAATTGGACTAGTTGTACAATAATCAGTACTCGGATTTGGTTCCGTGCTGTATTCACTCAACATTGCACTACAAACAGTACAAATCTCGTGCGTAACTCACCCATGTAGAAGGAGTCTAATTTAAAATATTTAACATCTATTTTAACTATTTAATACAATTATTGATAATAGTCTGGAATTGTGAAACACAATATTAACTAATATTTTGGAGTTCGAGCTATAATTCATCGAGTCCTCGTTTGGGTAAGCGATAAAAATCATGGGGATAAGAGTTGTGCATAGATATGGATTATATGATTGTACTGGGACAAGATATGATAAGTGATTTTTGATTATGAGTGATTAGTTAGAGCTTGATATGAGATACGATAAGCTACTGAGATGTGTAATAACATATTTGGTTTGTGTGCATAATAAGATGTAAAATATGTGTATAAATAATCACATTGCCCTGCATGTATGAATCTGACTTTTTAAAATTGTTTTGTGTTCCATTGACGATTGTAAACATAAAATAATAATGCACACAAATTTTGAAATTTTTAAGGGATTAATTTTAATATCAGCTACACACACACATACATATACAAAGCGTACATGCGCGCGCGCACACACAAATGTATCCTAACTGTCATTTAAGTTTATAAATACATGCATGCACACTCACACAAACATATACATATGTGTATACACGCGAGTGTGTATAACATATGTGGGGAATAGTGTCTTTTCCAAAACACCCTCCTTATCTCTCTCCCTTTATCCTGTCTTATGTCATCCCCTTAGGGCCATGTTTGGGTGCTGGATACAAGGCATGGATATGGTTTGTTATCCCCTCCCCCATTCGGTGTCTGGGTGTCGGATGTGGAGGATGATAACAGATCCCCTATTATGTTGGTGGTCATTTTTTTGAGTAATTCTTATACCACCTCATTGGTGCTATAAGTCGGGTAAGATTTGAGCCCAAGTTTTTTATGAATCTACCCTCATCAATATACCAAAATTACATGGTATAATTGTTGTCCATTGTTCAACATCTCTCTATATAGGCTCAGACTCCTCCTTCTCATCCTCCCCCTGCCACCACCCCCATCCTCTTCCTCCTCCTCCCACCGCACAACCACCATCAGCATTATCCTACACCGTGGGTGCCTCCTCTCTCCCTATGGTGCTGGGTTTTAGGGTGAAGGCGGCCGGTCTGGAGTAATTGGCGATATGGAGCAAGTATGGAGCAAACATCGATCTGGACGGTGGATAAGTGAAATTGGTTGGTTACAAGTAAAAGAGACTTGATTTTCTCCATAGCTTACTGACCAATTGCTCCTCCAACAAATATTAGGGCTCCCTTCTTAGGTTTTTATACCAAGGTTGATTTATATCATGTCCGATTATCGTCTTTATAGTTTCCCGGTTACGGTGCAACGTTTGACGATATCAAAACATGATAATTCACCTCTAGAGTTCCTAGTGACTTCATGTCAAAGGATCGCAACACCATTGTCACAATGAGAAGCGCTTGTGATATTCACATAACTCCCATGTAGCCTTCTCATGGCGGGTCAACCCAGTACCCCATTACTCCTAATGCATACCCATGTGTTAGACTTGATATCTCCATATCAATCTACCCACACACTAGTCTTAATGCAATACAGTCGTCCTAATAAACTGTAGTACTCGACTAAAGATATTTAAGAATATAATATTTATGGTCTAAGGACTTCATTCATGTTAATATATCTTCATATCGATAACATAATGAATAGAAAGTCCACATAAATGTCACCGTAAATAGATTTCCTCTAGGGAACAATTCCAACAGTCTCGCACTTGCACTAGAGTCAATCTGGTGCATCGTATGCATATTGATCTAGTGCGGCCCTCATGCTTTCGTTGTGCAATGGGCTTTGTAAGAGAGCCATTAGTTGGTACTTTGCATATATTCACATCTCCTATATCAACCATCTATTGAGATGGAATATTCTGAGTATGTGCATTTCATCCAACAATACACTCAGTCCTCTGTGATAGAATCGACAACTGAATCTTGCATGGAATCTTTCCAGCTCACAGTCCCTCCAATAAGGCAGAACACAAAACTTGACTATAATCTGAAATCATCTTTGTCTGATTTGAATTTCTCATCAATGTAACCCCTTACAGTGAACTCTTCCTCTCCTCCATATATCAAGAATTCATCCTTAGTTCTTCTCAAGTATATAAATATATTCTTGAAAATTATCCAATGACTCTTATCTTGATATGACTGATAGCTTTATGTCATTCTCATATGGAATGTCCGGCCTAAGTACATAACATGGTGTATCTAGTGAATCTTATTCATACGGTCCTTTTCACAATCTAATTGGAAGGACAATTAGCCTTCGAAAGACAAATTCCATGTGACATAGGTAAGAATCTATATTCTTGCATGTTGAACAATTTCAACACCTTTGTCAATATATGTACATTGACTTATGTCAAAAAACTTTCTTGATCCATATCCGTAGATCTTTATAGGTTGCTTCACCTAAGTCCTCCATTGAAAATTGATTCCCTAGCCAATTTTTAACAGATTGCAGAGTAGGGACATCATTCTAATAAACAGTATGTCAACCACATCCAAGACAAGAAATCTAACTGTGCTCCCACTAACCTTCTTGTAAACACAAGCGTCATCTTCGTTCTTTATGCAACCAAACTCTATGATTTATCATTGAACCGAATATTCTAACTCCAAAAGCTTGCTTCAATCTTTAGATAGATTGCTGCAACTTACACGCCTTTTGGGCATGCTCTAGATCGACAAAACCCTTTAGGTGTGTCATACACATCCTGAAGGAGGTTTCTATATCCATTGCTAAATCGTGTAGGCTACAATTTTCAAGCAGGATGCTGATGGATTTAAGCATCGCAACTGGGGGGGAAAATTCGTCATAGTCTATACTATGAACTTGCAAGAAACCTTTAGACACCAATCATCCCTTAAAAGTAATCACATTACAATCCATGTCTTTTCTTAAAACGCACTTGCACCCTATGGGTCTTAACCTTTCATGTGGTTCCAACAAAGTCAATACTTTGTTGGTATACATGGATTTCATTTCGGATCTCATGGCTCCAAACCATTTCAGGGAGTCTGGCCCACTTGTGGCCACCTCACAGGTTGTAGGCTCATCTCCATGATCAATACATCACCCCTTTATGCTATGATAAATCCATACTTCTCTAGCCCTTGACATATCCAACTTGATCTACGAGGTTCTTACGTTACCTGAGCTGGTTGCTCCACAACGTCTTGTGATCCTGCTAATGTTCCATAAAAGGATCAATGTTCTATTGTGGTTCTTGAACTCCTTAAAGTTCTATTGTCCTCCCATTGTTTCTTTTAGAGATCTATAAATACAACGGTTCAAGCAACAAACGCCTTTGTTCTCGACTGGATTGTAGAAATAATATACTTTTGTTTCCTCAAGATATCCCACAAAATACATTTATCTGACTTGGGTCCATGTTTATCTCTATAAGCACTTTACATAAACTTCAAAATCCCAATATTTATGAATGACATACTAGGAAACCTCCTAGTTCATATCTCATATGGTCTTTTTTATGACTTGTTTTAGATAGAACAAGGTTAAGGGCAAAAATTGTTGTAAGTAGAGCATGGACCCAAAGTGAACTGGAGATTCTGCTTGACACATCATGACCGAACCGTGCTCAACAAGGTCCGATTTCTCATCTTAGGCACATCATTCCATAATGGTGTTCCAGGTGGAGTGAGTTGGGATCATATCTCAAACTCATTTAGATGCTCAAACTCTTAGCTTAAGTACTCTCTTCCACGATCTGATCGTAGAGCCCTAGTACTTTTGCCAAGATGGTTCTCTACTTCATTCTTGATTCTTTGAACATTTCAAAGGATTTAGATTTGTTTCTTCATAAGATACACAAACCCAAATTTACTGAAGCCATCAATAAATATGACGAAGTACTGAAAATCACCTTTAGTACTTGTGCTTAGTGGTGCACGCACATCAATATGTGATTCCCAAAATATCTCATATTTGCTCATTGAACAAGTCATACATGTCTCATATGATTCAAAATTAAATGAGTCAATCCATCCATATGGAGTCTAGAAATGTGTTTCTCATTCATGTGGCCTAATACGACAATGCCAAAGTTCAGTGAGGTTCATATCATTATATATAACGCTCTTGATATTAATATTATAGATGAAATTACATGATCAATGATATACATTCCATTAGACAAAACTGCATTACAATAATGCATATCACCAAAATAAATGGAACAATATTAATCCTTTATTGTGATTGAAAAACTTCTCTTGTCGAAATAAGAAACTGTGATAATGTACCTACTCATAGCAGAGACATTATCATATTTGTCTAATTCATGAATAATTTCATAAGGCAGAGATAAGTTGCTCCGACTAATTCAACAACCCTTGCTTCATTGCCCCACGTGTAGGTGTATCTCTTACTTATCCAATGGTCTACATATCTTGAGATCCTCCACATTCATATAAATGTGATATCCACAATTAGTATCATATACTCGTGATGATGAGATAAACACATTGGCTTCTAAAGTAAATATACCTTAAGTGGAATTCATAATTTCTTTATTTTCTTTCAGGTCCTTTGGGGAGTTTCTCTTACATTAAACCACCTTGTGGGTTTTAAGGCAATGTCCTTGGATTTAGAAACAACTTACTTATACCCTTGAGGTTAAGGATAAACAATTTGTCCTCCCCCATTCGGTTAACCATCAACGTGGCTTTGCCTTTGCCCTTGTTAATGTTTTGTTCAGCAGTTCCCAATCTTATTGAGTAAATTGCTTTTTAACAAGGCCCTTGGCACTTCAAACCTTTCATGTCTAGCTCACTCTTGAAAGAGCTTCTTTAAATGTATGATCATATCATACGCCTCCACGTTCTCATCTTGCTTGCAAAGCTCAGAGTTCATGGCAGCAATATGGGGCAAGTCACATCCAAAGAACCATTCTTTAATATTCCTTTATTATGCTTTAGTGTTATTGGCAGTTGGTGGAAGGAAACTTTATGCTCTACAATACAACATTTTTCCTTTTCGTTTGAGAACAATTCTCAAATTTTATACCAGTCTAGAAAATTGATTCAAGACGGCTTGTCCTACTCAAGGACATTTCGTAGTGATAAAGTCGAGTTTTGTTTGTTTGATGCCATATGTATTCAACATATAAAATATTATGCAGATATTGTGACGTTGTACTATATTTAATAAGGACTTAAATTATTTAACATAGCTCCCACTATTTTTATTGGATTAATAACCCTCACCATTAATGCGAAAAATAGCATACATTTTCTAGTGGACCAAGATCCATATTTCACCTCCTCTTGAGTCTACTTTGGCACGTCACCAAGAATTGGTTATTCAGGTAGGAACTCCTTACAATTGCATCCAATGCATTTCTTGGTTCAATTGGGTGAATAACTTCTTATTCTTTATCTATCTTATAGATAATTGCCAATTGTTTTGCCTCTAAGCGTTCAATCATATTGAAATAGCCTAGTTGCGTTTAGGCTCCTGTTTCACCATGCGCACAGTACTTGCTTGTGCTATCGGGCCATATCATGTTGAATCAATTCGCCTTGCTTTGGCAAAACCCGAGCTCAATACATCATGATCATATCGAGTGCTAAGCAAGAGAAGGCAAAAACGCAATATTTTATTTGAGGGATTTTCTTGTCACTTTATTTGTTGATCACAAATGTTGATCATATCAACTGATCTACTTATTTGGCAAGTCCAAAAAAAATATCCAAACTGTTTTCTAATTATCTTGTTATCATTTTGCATGCATCATCCATACATGAAAATAGAACAAGATAAATAAACAATAAATAAACGTGGTATGGATGTGGCCCCTAAGACTAAGATATTCCCAATCCAATGAGAATATCTATAATCCCTAAAACAGCAAGCTCATCTCCATGTGCCTCTGTCCTTAGTCCATGCGTCCTAGCTTGTGGCTCTCCATTGTCTTGTGGTCTTTTGTTCTTTGATCTTCTTCTCCATGCATTGACTATATTCTATTTGTCTAATTCCAGCTAGCATCTATGAACTAATAGAAGAACCTCACAAGCGAGGGAGAAGGCAAAACACATTCCGTAAAATTAATTACAAAAATTACATAAAAAACAAAACTAAACCACAAAATTTAAAGAACCACACAACTAGGGCTATATTCAACCACCAAGCAAAAAATCACATAATACAGTTAAAATTAAATTTTAAGGCGCTGGATCAATTTAGTTAAATTGGGATACTAGGGTCAAAAGGTCAATATGTTCACGCCAGTCATACTGGCCGAACCTTATTGGCCTGCCGAACCGGTACTACCCGGTCGGTTCAACCGAAACTGTCACACCGGTCAGCTGAACCAGCCGGCCAGGTCCAAAGCACAGAGAAGGGGGCGGATGGCTACCTGGCCGAACCCCTTGTGGGCTAAAATCAAATTTTTGCTCCTTCCTTCTTGGCCAAACCCCAATGTGGAACTAAATCACCTTTTCTTCCTACATTGTGCCCAAACCCTATCTTTTCGTCATTAATTTTTCTATACATCATATGTGTATGAAAATTACTAATTTTAACATCAAATGTAAAATTATCTAATTCTCCATTGAATCATATCAAATCGTATCACAATACGAATATCATTTTTACGCAAAAAATTGACCAGAACGGTGTAAACTGATAAAATAGATAACCACATAAATCACGTTATGCGCTATCGAACTGTGGCTCTGATGCCACTATAGGGTTTTGATGCAGTTTACACAGCTAAAATACAAAAAACTACTGCTCAAAACCCTCCATGAATCGCAGGTGAAGCATCATAACATGATGAAGGAGAAAGGTTACCTAAGTCATCCTGATTGGGACGATCACTACGTAGAAAGTATATCCACGTCTCTACGGTATCAACATGAATAGACCTCAGCTAGACTTCTCCAATGGTGCTAGCAATCGTGATAATAAGGAGATTCTTGTCATACAAGATGATGAACTTGTAGTTGTGTGGGCTGGATCACATCCATCAACGTGGCATGGAGGGAGAGAGATGACATCACCATGTCATGGGCAGCAAGCAACGGGGCGGCCATCACCATGGATATGGGCTGCTAGAGGAACGACCACCATGGCTGTGGCCTTCAAGGTGGGCCGCATGGGGCTGGCTGAACCCTAATAGGAAGAAAACGCGTTTTCTTCTTTTTTTCTCTTCTCTGTAGTGTACTGTATGGATTAGGAATGAATCTAGACTGAATTTTTATAGCGTATAAATCATATTTATAGCTAGAGAAAATGCATCATTGCCCTTAACTCCAACAATTTGGATTAGTTTGCATTCTAGTCCATAATTACTCTTTAGTCCAACTAATGAGCACTATTTACACTTTAGTCTGATCAATTCATTATTGCTATTTAGTCCAACTAATTAGAAAGTAATTCCAGTTTGATATATTATTGTGTGTGACCCTGTAGGTTCCTAATTACATTGGCAGTAATAAAAATTATTACAAACATTGAGTGACATCTAGCAATACATCAATGCTACAAAAGTAATAGGAATTTCATTGATCTGACTAACCTCTGTGACTAATGTTACCATGTTGTATAATCCCTTGGTCTCATCTATCCATATTGGACACAATACATGGAGTGTGAGACGTGTACATCCAATCTTTAGTTTCTAGATCTGTGAGTAGACTTAGATAAACAAATAACATCAATATCTCATATTGATTTATTCGAGCATGGTCATGTATTTCCCTAAGTCTCACTCATCGAGTGGTCGTGGATATTTAATCCTGTTATGTGGGAGGGACAAATCCTATCTACATCACTACCATCTCTCAGCTTGCTTAATATCATGTCCGATTATCGTCTTTTTAGTTGTCTAGTTACGGTGCAACGTTTGACGATATGAAAACATGATAATTCACAACTAGAGCATGTAGTGACTTTAATTGAAAGGATCGCAACACCATTGTCACTATGAGAAGCGCTTGTGACATTCAGATAACTCCCATGTAGCCTTCTCATGGCGGGTCAATCCAGTACGCCATTACTCCTAATGCATACCCATGTGTTAGACTTGATATCTCCGTCTCAATCTACCCACACACTAGTCTCAATGCAATACATTCGTCGTAGTTAACTGTAGTAATCGACTAGGGATATTTAAGATTATAACATTTATATTCTATGTACTTCATTCATGTTAACATACCTCCATATCGATGACATAATGAATAGCAAGTCCACATAAATGTCACCATAAATAGATTGCCTCTAGGGCACGATTCCAACAATCTCCAATGGAGGAAACCAGACAGAGAAGTTTTTTTACAATATCTTGTTTTTTTAGTATAAAACATGTTTAATTGATTAAATAATTCACTTTTAAGTATAACATATATTTAAATAATATTCTAATTCAGATAAATTTAAACATGGAGGAGGGAGTAGAGGAATTGTGAATTGTTGATACAAATTAAAGCATGCTTAGTTAATTTGTGTGTTATTTGCACAAATTAAAATACAAAAAAAAAAACTATAAATTTAAAATCACGACACTGCAGGGCAATGTTATCATTTTTACATTAACCCGTCACCATATCCGACAGCAACCAAATACAGATAACCAGCATATCTTATCACGACTTATCCGACAACATTCATATCCTTGCTCATATCCCATCATACTCTTTATCCCTGCATATTTTATCCATTACCCAAACGAGGCCTAAGTATACTAAAATATCTACTTCGAAGACTAATTACCTTTTTACCCTAGATTCAATGGGTGCCATATTCATCATGATGTGGTAGATAGAAGCATTCGGGCGGGGAATGATTGTTGGGAGCTTGATCAATTCTATGATAAATGGTATCCATTGAATCGTCGTAATGAAAATTGAAGGGAGATATTTTTTTTGAATCGTCGTTGTGAAATTGAACCGGATCATTTCAACTTCTGCTTCTCAGTTGAAGGGAGACGTTATTAGAATAGAGAAACCGAGAGTATGTTGTCCTTTCTCATGTTGTTTCTTTAACGAATCTCGTAACTTAGACCTTGAGCCGCCGTGGTTGCTAGATAGAGGAGTGTGTGTGTCCAAGTGGCTAAACTAAGGCTGTGTGTCTTTTACTCGTATTGGTCGAGATTGGACTAATGATAGTTAATATTATGTCAGGTGAATCTCAGTTAATTTTAATTCAAATTAAATAGTAAAAAGATGATGCCCGATACATTTAATTAGTTAAGTGAGACGCTTAATACCACGTTTTCATAAATTTGATTTCCGGATTGACCGTACTGAACTTGATAAAATTGAATTGGATTAGTCGAATTGGATTGAGTTGGACTAGTTGTATAATAATCAATGCTCGAATTTGGTTTTGTGTTGTATTCACTCAACATTGCACTACAAACAGGTCAATCTCGTGCGTAATTCACCCATGTAGAAGGAGACTAATTTAAAATATTTAACAACTATTTAACAATTATTGATAATAGTCTGGAATTCTGAAACACAATATTAACTAACACTTTAGAGTTCGAGCTATAATTCATCGATGTCTCGTTTGGGTAAGTGATAAAAATCATGGGGATAAGAGTTGTAAATAGATATGGATTATATAAATAAGAGTTGTACTGGGACAAGACATGATAAGTGATTTTTGATTATGAGTGATTTGTTAGAGCTCGATATGAGATATGATAAACTACAGAGATGTGTAATAACATATTTGGGTTGTGCAGGATAAGATGTATAATGTGTATAAATAATCACATTCCCTTCATGTAAAACTAACTTTTTAAATTTTTGTTTGTGTTCCATTGTAAATCGTAAACCTAAAATAATAATACACACACATATTGACATTTTTAAGGGATTAATTTTAATATCAGCTACACACACATACACATATACAAAGCGCACATGCGCACGCACGCACACAAACATATCCAAACTGTCATTTAAGTGTATAAATACATGCACACACACACACACACACAAACATATACATATGTGTATACACGCGCGCGCGCACACAAACTGACACACACACACACACACACTTGCGTGTGTCTGTGTGTGTATAACATATGTGGGGAATAGTGTCTTTTCCAAAACACCCTCCTTATCCCTCTCCATTTATCATGTCCTATGTCATCCCCTTAGGGCCATGTTTGGGTGCTGGATACAAGGCATGGATATGATTATTATCCCCTCCCCCGTCCGGTGTTTGGGTGCCGGATGTGGAGGATGATAACAAATCCCCTATGATGGTGGTAATATTTTTTTTGAGTAATTCTTATACCACCTCATTGATGCTATAAGCCGGGTAAGATTTGAGCCTAGTTGTTTTATGAATCTACCCTCATCAATATACCAAAATTACATGGTATAAATTATTGTTCACTGTTCAACATCTCTCTATATCGGCTCCGTCTCCTCCTCCTCCTCCCCCCTGCCACCACCCCCATCCTCTTCCTCCTCCTCCCACCGCACAACCACCATCAGCATTATCCTAAACCGCGGGCGCCTCCTCTCTCCCTATGGTGCTGGGTTTAACGGTGAACGCGGTCGGTCTGGAGTAAATGGCGATTTGGAGCAAGAATGGAGCAAACACCGATTTGGATGGCAGAGAAGTGCAATTGGTTGGTTACAAGTCACATAGACTTGATTTCTCCATAGCCTACTGACCGATTGCTCCTCCAACAAATATTAGGGCTTCCTTCTTAGTTTTTTTTTACCATGATCGATTCTTCTCGGATAGTGTATTTTTTATGTATTTTTTTCTTTTTTCTGGTGTTGGGTTTTGTGTTTATTGAGTATTAGATGTGATACTATTCAAGCAATGAGTCTCCGATTTATTGATTATGTTTCCGGCTCTCTTTTTTCTCTATTAGATTCAAATTGACAAAAGAAAACCCAAAACACAACTTCATAATCACCAGATCACATCTTAAGTATGTTAAGTATACAAATTTATGTTTTATGCGCAAATTAGAAACAAATGACATGAGTTACGTTGTTGGCTTTGCATTGCAGATTACTATTGTAAATTTGTAACCCATTCGAAATAACATTAACAACTTTACTTTTTTATAATTTTTTTTTATTCACTTAAAAAAATTAGTTAATTTGTGTGTTTTACACAGAAATTAGAATACGAACGACTACACTTAAGGAGAGAGATGAAATTATGTCTATAAAGGACCAGCTCATGGATTTATTCTGTGAAGCAAAGCGAATGAGGAGAGAGGAGAAACGGTACACTACAACAAATACTGCCTCCGTTGACAGCAAAATTTGTCGGTAGATAGCCTAAATTTGTCGGCAGATATTCTACCGACAGAAATTGGTTTGTCGATCCGTAGTCACAATAGCTCCGTCGTTAAAGTGATAGCCGACAAACGTTCTGTTTGTCGGCAGAAAGAGTAAGCAGCGACATAAGTTTCTGTCGGTAGTTTCGTTCTACTGACTATGTCCTTTTGTCGCCTTTAAAATCGGCGACAAACATATATTCATGTGTAGTTAGATAAATGGCATCCAAACTGGTCACTAGAAGAGAAGTTTGTCGGTACTTCATCTTTATTGTGACGTTCGCGCTTGTCACCTTTATCACAACTTTATAAAAAAAAAAAAAAAAAAAAAAAAAAAAAAAAAAAAAAAAAACACACACACACACACACACACTTTTGAAGACCATCCAAACAGGCTGAAAACCAAACATAAACAAGATGCCATAAATTGGCATTTTACATAAGAAACAAGTTGGCTACGCAATGTTTGCATTCAGCAACATGTCATAACTTGGTATTTTCATATCAGAAATTCCAAAACTAGATAAAACTTAGCATCATATGTACCAAGTTCAAAAACTACAAAGTCGCAGCAAATTCGAGCTAGTCTAATTTAACCATCCCAGTTCAAAAACTCCAAAGTCACAGCAGATTCTAGTCTAGTTAACAAAAATGATAGAGGTAGTAGTCCGAGTGGATCCTTAATTCCATGGCATGAACTATCGTACTCCATTCACGAACACCGGGTCCAAAAAGCTAACGTACTCCATTCACGAACCCCTGCAAATATTCATACATAAAGTCACTGCCTCCTTGATTCCTGAAGACACTACTAAATTGATTGCAGAATTTAAATTCAGAAACCGATTTAAGCATTTAGATAAAGTATTGAGGAAGATATCGTACCGTTGAGAAGAACGATCTCTGAATGATTTCAGAGTTCGTTCAAGACTGGCTCACTTTTTTCAGTCAAAAGTATGCAGCCTAAGTAACAACTCCATAACCAAAGAGTACAAAAAACAGAAATGATATATATCAACTAACCATAGATGGCCATATAAATTTGTAAATATTGGTTTCTCTCTGACCATTAGTAAACAAGAAATAAGAAAATAGTTCATCGGAATGGATATCAATGGTTAATAGATAATAAGAATTGAATATCTTCTGTATATAAGCCTCCTGAAGAAAACAAAAATATAGTAACAAACATTAGAGGCCAAGCATGCTACTTCCGAAGCTCTGGCCTATTAAACTTTATAGGAAAATGCTTCGTTTAACTGGGCACAAGCATATTTCAAGCATGTTACTTTTTTTTGCTTCTTTTAATTTCTTTAGTTGCCACAGTTGATATAATATTCAGGTTTGACTTATTATATATCACCGGTCTAGAAGGAATTTGAATCTACAATAGCAAGTAATTTGCATGATGGAAACTTATTAATCTAAAATGCAGTTATCAATCTGATGTCTGCAGAGATATGAATGGAGAAGGCAAACTTGATAATAATATAAGATTATATACCTGCGAAGAAACAAATTCAGTAACTGCATCCTTAGTTTCCGCTTGAAACTCTGTCCATTGGAAGTTGCACTGTATCGGAGTTATCAGTGTTGACTCAGGGGGTACCTAGTGAATTTGATTCTCGTTGAGTACTAAATGAACTCCAAAAACATTCTGACAAACCCACAAGAATCCCTACCTCCTCCCAAGAGTTTGATGCAAGGAGATCTGATCCATCCATGAGTGAAGAAAAAAGAATGTCAAACTTATCCTGTTCTCATCCATCAGTATCTCAAACATATCCTTCGCTCTGCAAATGAATTTCTCAGTCAAACTTATATGCAGCCTAAGTAACAACTCCATAACCAAAGCGTACAAAAAGCAAAAATGATATATATCAACTAACCATAGATGGCCTTATAAATTTATAAATATTGGTTTCTCTCTGACCATTAGTAAACAAGAAATAAGAAAATCGTTCATCGGAATGGATACCAATGGTCAATAGATAATAAGAATTGAATTTCTTCTGTATATAAGCCTCCTAAAGAAAACAAATATAGTAACAAACATTAGAGGCCAAGATCAGCATTAACTCAAGATCGGGATGGCTGCTACTTCCGAAGCTCTGGCCTATTAAACTTTATAGGAAAATGCTTCATTTAACTGGGAACAATCATATTTTAAGCATGTTACTTTTTTTTCTTCTTTTAATTTCTTTTGTTTCCACAGTTGATATAATATTCAGGTTTGACTTATTATATATCACCGGTCTAGAAGGAATTTGAATCTACAATAGCAAGTAATTTGCATGATGGAAACTTATTAATCTAAAATGCAGTTATCAATCTGATGTCTGCAGAGATATTAATGGAGAAGGCAAACTTGATAATAATATAAGATTATATACCTGCAAAGAAACAAATTCAGTAATTGCATCCTTAGTTTCCGCTTGAAACTCTATCCATTGAAAGTTGCATTGTATCGGAGTTATCAGTGTTGCCTCAGGGGGGGTACCTGGTGAATTTGATTCTCGTTGAGTACTAAATAAACTCCAAAAACATTCTTAAAAACCCACAAGAATCCCTACCTCCTCCCAAGAGTTTGATGCAAGGAGATCGATCCGTCCATGAGTGAAGAAAATAATATGTCCTGCACCTTATCTGGTTTCTCATCCAAGGCTATGGCAGCCATAACAGCTAAAAGTTTCAATGCCTGAAACAAGGTTAAATTTATTACACTCAAACTTCTACCAAATCTATCTTGCAAAGTTCAACATGAGACATAGCCATAAAAAATGATTATGATGATGATGATGATGGTGATGATGATGATGGTGATGATGAATTAAGCTACTTGTTCTAAGGAGAAGAACCACAGTAGGAGGTTCATAAGCTCAAAGCCAACTATGTATGATTCTTTCTTATGATGGTTTGATGATTTAGTCAAAACTAGTACTATTATTTAAAACCCTAGTCATGATTACACAAGTAGGGTTATAAGAGTATGATTAAGTTTGCCACATACATGACCAAGAACTAGAGTACTAACAAACGGAGAAGCAATCCACCACTTAACTCAACCTTTAAAACCTATGAATAAATTCTTTAAAAGAGCAAGGTTAAAGAACCATACCAGTGATTGAACCCCATCAGCCTAGCTTCCAAATCTCCACTTCTGCACAATCAATTTGCCCTCCTCCAATTCCACATTATTCCCTGTCACAGACCCATCAAAGATACTAAACTCCCCACCCACCTCCTTTCTAATATTTGATCTACTCTGCGTAAACCTCCACCTGTTCTCATCCATCAGTATCTCAAACATATCCTTCGCTCTGCAACTGAATTTCTCAGTCAAACTTATATCTAAACTTTCATAGTTGTACTCATGACTGTTGTGTTACAGTTTAATCCTTCTTCCCAAGGCCACTTTCTTGGCACCATGACGTTCTTAGCAAGCATTACTTAATAGCTTGCCCTAAGAACGTTCCAAGAAGACCCTTATCAATTTCATATATTTAACTAGCGCACACTAAGTAAATTGGATTACATAAAAGCAGTCTCTTAATATTCTTCTTTCATAGAGTAAGATCATATCAGAGGGCTGTCAGAAGCAGGCACAAGCCACACAACCATTCATTAAAAATAAAAATACCTAGAACTCAGATTCTAAAAGAAAAGGGCAGTGACCAAAATTATTCCTAAAAAAGTGGACTGCAAAGAGAGATGTTATTTGGACTATAGAAATAAAAAGATTCCAGATTCACCATTGATAATATCAAAATTTGAAGCACTAGAATGATCAAATGAGAACTTGTGACTACGACTTCCTGGTCCAGAAAAGATACTGTTTACCAGTGGTATTAATGGGGCACACATAGTATTTACTGATGGTGGAGAAGACCCAGCAAAGCGCCATCGAACTCATGCCAGCAAAACCCTAGCTTAAAGACAAATAAGAGATGCCACGAATTTGTTGGAGAATAAGAAGAAGAAAAAAAGGAAGAATACATAAAGGCAAGATGAAGGAAATTACTAGACAGGATATTGCCCAAACAAGGGAACGATAACCAACCTGTTGATTTCAGCAACCAAACTCAATTTTATGATCTGGATATTCATTCCCTGTAGTCAGTGTGTTACGACTAGGGCTTCACTCCGGCGGCCGGCTACAAGGGCTCCAATTTGTGCTAAATCGATCTGAAGCCCATAAGAACGAAAAGGAGTTAAATAGGATGCTGATCTAGTGCTACAGGGCAATAGGTTCCGATTGGTGGTCGCCGGCCGCCGGTGAGATCGAGGAGAATGTTTTATCGATCAATTTTATGAGAGGTTTGCGCGATTGAATAGATGACGGAGCGATCGAGAGGGATATAGCTAGGTTTGTGAGAGGGGTTTCTGAGAGAGGGAGAAGTGGAGAGACGTGTCCAAGTGGGTGAGAGTATAAAGTGTTTCACGTAAACTCATTCAATGAGAGAGTGATTTTGTTTTTAATTTTTCAATTTCCCTCCCTCCAGCAATTTGGTAGTGCCAAATATTTTGAGACTACCCTCCAAAAGTTATGTCGTTCTAAAGTTGACAATTATGTAAGTCACTAAAATATAAGATTTGTCACTTTATTTTATTTTTTGATACCGGAAATTAAGCGATAGCATTGCTCGACTAATTTTTTATCACAAATTCATAAATAGTCACATTGTCGACAATCGACAGCACATATATTGACAAACACAAATATGGTAGATAAATTATGTAACTAGCTACACAATATGGCTTGTCGACAAAAAAATTGTCAAGAAAGGTCATAATTGTTGTAGTGGTAACTCTAGTTACAATGTGGGTAAAATAGCTAATAATAGTGAATGTTGAAATGTCTGTGACGATGGAGATGATGAGTATGGGGATGGCTTAGAAAATTTGTTTGAGTCAGATGATTCTGATGCAGAATATAACAATGATTTGGGTTGTTCTAACAATGATGAGGCTGGTGATTTTCTATAAACACTGAAGGAGGAGTTTTGGACTTCTGAAGCTGCTTATTATGAAAACAGAGATCTGGAACCTTGGTAGACTTACCCTATTATGCATTATTTAACATATGGTATTTACTGTATCTACTTCTTGATTACAATGTTAGTTTTCGAGGAGTTGTCATTGTACATTGTATCGTTCTTGTATTTATGTAAAGATAAGCCTTTTTTGCTTTCATAAAAAAAAAATACGAACAACTACGAATCTAAAATCACAACACTGCAAGGCAATGTGGTCATTTCCACATTAACCCTTTATCATATCTTGCCTCATATCCTATAGCAAAGTTTTAAAAACCGGACCAACCATCGAATAGGTTAGGCACCGGTTCACGGTCGGACCGGCGGTCGAACCGGTTCAATTGCACATTTATTAAATAATATATATTTTATATTTATTATATAGGAAATAGTAAACGTAATAAAAAACAAACTGCCAAAAAAGTACTTGAACATGACTACGATATTGATCAAATGCCCTACAAAACATCATTTAAGTTCATTTGCATGATAACACATATATAAATAAATTGAGAACTGTTACAGTTATCTTTTATTGAACTTAACAAAACAATAGTTACTAAAAATTAAGCAATAAACGGGTCGTATATTTCATAAAGTTTTATTTATTAGCGTTATTGAAACATAAAATATAATCATTTGCAATATGTCAGAACGAAAATGTGCATGTATGAAATGTGTATGTATGAACACGAAGGTCATATTTTTTTGTTAAATAAACAAACAAAAATGTCAGAACGGTGCAATTATAAGGTTTAATAATTAATAGTACTAATGTTAAAATGTGCATGTACAAACACAAAGGTCGTCTTGCCCCAGTGGTAAACATCACTTGCTGAGAGGGGATTCGTCACCAGTTTGAATCTCATTGTTGGCATTAAATTTTCGGAATTATTGAGAACCGGCCGGTTTTCAACCTACCAGTTCACCGGTTGGCCGTAAACGGGCTGGTTTTTTACCGATTCCATGCATGAGCGGTCCGACACCTGAACCGGATCGGTCACTGGCCGGTTCACCGGTCCAACTAGACCGGTCCGGTCCAGTTTTTAAAACTATGTCCTACAGCACTCAAACACAATAAGCCAACACATATCATGTCCGGCCTTATCCGACAGGATGCATATCCTATATCATATCCTAGCATAAGTCTTATTTATCAAATCTCTGTCCAAACAAGGCCTAGGTTATATAAACTTGTAGGAAAAAACAATGAGTTTTATACCAAATTCATGTTTGGGTAACGGATAAGGGGGCGGATAAGATAAGTTATCTTCCCTTATGCTGGTGGAGTTTTTCGTGAATACATTTTATACCACCTATAAGCTCAGATAAGAAAAGAGAGCACATGATGATGTTAGGAGGTTGACTAAAATAACCCCACAAAATATCAAATTTCCTACCAATTATTATATTTTTTAATTCGAGTTTTTTACTATCACTTCAATTTTTATTTTTATTTTTTGAAGGGTTCGTGTTCATTTTGCTAACTCCTTGGGGGTGTACGACTAATGGTGCCTCTCATAAAAAAAATATAGACTAATGGTGGAATCTGCAATCTCATTTGAGCGACTGATTAATCATTTCATTGTTTTTTAAATCATCATTTTTTGTTATTGATTTTGGTGTGCTAACTAGTGTTCCTGCTCCACCATGATCGAAGTAACGTACAAGGTTTCCGTCAATCTTGATTGTCTTAAAAAGTTCAAATGACTTTGTAGCACGTTACTAATGTGACCTTGGTTGATCACATAATGAATTTAACAACTTATATATAATTAGATATTTATCCTTATACCGACCTTATAGTCTTTAAGTTTTTGGTCTCCCTCCAGTAAAATTACTACAAATAATATTCGTAGTTATTAGGAATACATTGGTTGGTTCCTCAAAACAAAATTAACAAATTGGTCTCCCACAATCAGGTGTATGTAGTGTAGTTGTTAGTATGAAGAAATCATTACATATATTTGTGAAATGTCGAACAGTTTCAGTGATCAGATTTAAGTGAAATTAAAACATACTTCCTCCGTTTCTTCTCTTTCTCTACGCTTTGACTTTTTGACTCGTATTTGGGTCACTTTGACTGGGTGATTTGGATCTCAAAACGGTACAATTTTTTGATAATTTTTTCACCATGTTATAAAACAACTTTTACTCTACAACGCCATGAAAAAAATTTCAAAATATTAGATCGTTTTGCTATCCAAATCACCGGGTCAAAAGTGACCCCGTGTATAGTGACAAAAGTCAGAACGTAGAGAAAGAGAAGAAACGGAGGAAATACCTTTTATCAAGAAAAATTAAAACACCGACTTCCGCGTCTCAATTCCTCCCTCCAACAATGAACATCATCATCTGATTGAAAATTAAGGATTCAAAGATGTACCGCTATGTGATTTAGAGTCCGTTTGATAATGTTTTTACTTTCTAGAACACTGCTTTTCAGATTCAAAAGTAGTATTGATGTGTCTGATACATTTTTATATATACAATCTTTTATTTAAACTGAGGGTAGTTTGACACATATCCCGCTTCATATCATATACTACCCAAACATGGTATTTCATCCTGCATCATATTCGACAACACCCAAACACAGACAACAATCATATTTATACGACAACATTAATATCCTTACTCATATCTCAACATAAGCTTTATCCTTGCTTATCATATCCTCTACCCAAACGAGGCATAAGGGTTTTAAGGTCATTTTAACACATGTGCTGCTTCAAATCCTACACTACCCAAACATGTTATTTCATATCCTACATCATAGCTTGCTTAATATCCGACATCACACAAAAAGAGACAGCCAGCATAGCTTATCAGGACTTAAACGACAACATTCATATGCTTACTCATATCCAGCATAAGCTTTATCCCAACACACCATATCCTATACCCAAACGAGGCTGGAGGGCATTACAGTCATTTCGACACATATCATGCTTCTTATCCTATAATACCCAAACATGGTATTTCATATCCTGTATCATAGCTTGCATCATATCCGACAACACCCATACACAAACAACCAACATATCTTATCAGAGCTTATATGACAACATTCATATCATTACTCATATCACGTCGACATACGTTTTATCGCAGCATACCAAACGAGGCCTGAGGGTATCACAGTCATTTTGACACATATCCTGCTTCTTATCCTATACTACCCAAACATGGTATTTCATATCCTGCATCATAGCTTGCATCATATCCGACAACACCCAAACACAAACAACCATCGTATCTTATCAGAGCTTATACGACAACATTTATAGCCGTACTCATATCCCAACATAAACCTTATCCCTGCATATCATATCCTCTACCCAAACAAGACCCTAAAAAATAAAGAAATGAGTTTTGTACTGCTCCTAATCATGCACCCAAACACGGGATAAAGAGAGGGTTAAAGTGAAAAACAAGAAAAGGAAAGGTGAGGGGTGAGGTTAAGACGTTAAGTTCATCATTGGAGACTCCACTTATCAATTAAGTGCGCATTACGTCCCGCAACAAAAACCACGTGCCGGTGCCAACGGGCCTAAATTGTTGTGACTACGGGTCTGGTGGTACGCCGGAGATCTTTCTGCGCAGTCTCCGATCGCCGGCGAGATCAGAGTTCTGGAGGACAATAAACATGGCCACCAACACAAACACTTCGTTGCTTCCGGAGATCGGACCCGATGGCCTCCCTAGGGAAGCCTCCATCATCGCCTACACCGAGAAGGTCTCTTCTTCTCTCTCCTTTTGTTCAATCACACCATACATTTGCATAATCTCTACATATGTGTTCAATGAAGTGTTTGTTCTTCTCAATTTCTAGGTTATTGCGGATGAGCAGCTTCAATTGAAGAAGTAAGTACTCGATTCCATCTGAATCTCTAGGTTATCTGATAGTTCTCACTGTTTAAGCCATTTGATTTGAATGCATTGTTACTCAAGCTCATGGATTTAGAGTAATGTTGTCTCAATTGCTCCATTTATCTATTGAATGAAATCTCCTATCAACCAAGGCCCGTTTGAAGAACAATTGGATCAATCTTGAAACATATATAGTTCAAGCAAATGAAGACCCTTAATAGCAAGTAGAAGTTGCTTAAGACATCAACCCATTGTTCTTACTTTGTTTAGCTTATTCAACATTTACCAGACTTCAACAATGACTGTGACCATATTTTCTAGAATGGGCAATCAATAGAGCATTCTTTATTTGAGTCAGGCGAATCTAATTCATCATCCTTTCAGAGCACTACCTTCAGCTTAAACTGAAGATCTTGGTTACTATGCTAGTGTAGCTTAAAATGAATCCAAATGCTCTATATGGGACATGAAAACACGTCTGTTTCTACTTATGTACGGACACCCTTTACATATAGGAGGTTGGTCAACCGAACCCGGCTTGTGTTTTCACCTTTTTAAGAGAAGACGTAAAGCTAAATCTTGTATACTCGAAAGCGAAAAGAAAATTTATCAGGTGAGACATAAGTTCTGTAAGTTCCAGTGGCTACAATGGTAATCGAAGGTTCAAGGAAGTATGGATCGGATCTCAGGGTTCTCTTGTGGATGTGCTTAGTATTGCTTCATGCTGAGGCATCAGGTAATTTTACCTGAGCCTGTACGGTCTTGATTAAAAGAAAATTTTGGAAATCTGGCTAGGAAGTCTTGTTCCATGATGGCAACTAACTGTGATATTGGACTGGATTCCATATTAATAGGCTCTACCTAGTGGCCATCACATCACAAGCTTATAGATCTGAGAGAACGTTTAAAGCCATTATAGCATTGATTGGGCCCTGGTGTGTGGCTCTCGTAGCATCCTGTAAGGTCCCATGTACTATTCCTGGTCTAGGAGCAACGGAAACGGTGTTAAGCTTACACATTTTGGTGAAAATTAATGTCCGAAGTGAGATTAACTAGAGAGTTTTCTCGCTGCCTTACTCTAAAGCATTGATTCTTGTGTTGCAAAATCCAACGGATAAATCTGCCAATATATGGGGCTTGCTGCCGCTTCCTGTGCCCACCTCAGCGGACACCAACTACAACCTGCTAATCTCTCAGAGCCGACCTGAGTACCCGAGACACTTCAAAAGTTCCACCTCCACTGGCGACCAGATAGGGTTATCGTTTGGCTACCATTGCTTTGATCAAACATGTTTCTATCTACGGATTCTAGAACAAACTGGGGACAACCTCCACAAAGAAAATTATGAGTTTAAACATGACCTTTTGACATATATCCCCATGCAGTATATGTTTGCTGATGGTGCGATACATGTACTATGAGAATTGCAGATAACCCCCACGCAGTTTTTGATTTTACGGACATCGTGCCTCAAAAATAGACAGTAGTTATCAAGATTGTTAGTACACGATGTCTGTTAAATCAAACTGTTGGTGCGGATGTCAGGAATATCAATACTGCGTCGTAATTATAGGTCAGTTCTCATAGTGCGTGTATCACACTGTCAATGAACATATACTGCATGGGGGTTATATGTCAAAAGATCTTTAAACAAATAATCTGCCTTTATGTTGGTTGATTCATTTTTTGACATATTTGAGTGTTTCATGTAGAGTGTTGGGTAGATCTGAGGAACTAAACAAACTCGTTAATGGGTTTTCTGTATTCCAGGTCATGGTTTTGATTTCTAATTTCACAATAACTAATATCTGATAAAATTCATCTAATTCCTCACTCATATCATGTGTGTTGCCAGTGGAAACAGGCAAGCTTTGTGTTTCCAGTGTGGAAGTGATTTCAATTTCTGAGTTTTGAGAATCTCAATCTGATTTCAATTTCTGGATTTTGCTAAAGGAGATTTCCCTTGGTTTTGGGTTGTTATTTGATTTGTGGTTCGATGTTTGAGGTGTTTGTGACTGTTGCTTATGGTGGTTGTTGCGGCTGTGTTATTGGTGGTTGTTGTTGTGGCTGTGTTGCTGGTGGTTCTTGTTGTGGCTGGGTGTATTCATTATTGGAGATGAGTGGACTAGGGTTCGAATTGAACCCGAGGTCTTTGATTTGGTTGAGATCAATGACATACGATTTGCCCTGACACAAGTGCTGGTCTGTGGTAATGGTGATTATGTGGTGGTGGTAACCATTGGTGGGTTGTGGCTGGGTTTGGTTAGGTCGGTTGATATCAGAATGGGTTGTGGGCTTGTGCTTCAGGTTGAAACTTGAAAGAGAGAGAGATTGGCGGTGGAGTTGGAGTTGGAGTTGGGGTGGAGGTGGTGGACGTAGGTTGACCTGCGATAAAGAATGCTAGGGAAAGATGAAAGATCATAAATTTAAAATTTACCTGAGGCTGAAACAGTTATTGGACTAATTCTGTTAAAATCTGTTAGAAAAAATGGTAGTTTCTGAAGATTTCCAAGCTAGAGGGATAGTTTCTGTCTTTGTGTCAAACCACTGGGGTAGTTTCTATAAATTACCCTTTTAAGTTTCGTAAGGATTTGTTAGGTGCTCTCTGTTGGGTGGTCCACATTGACCTTATGTTTCATGCAGTGTACATGTACGGCACTACATCATGCTTTGTCTTAAAAGATTTTCACAATTAATTAATTTCCACGAGATGCTACCTCATGTCATAGCAGTTTTGAGAGGGGTACTTGAAGAATTCTGAACTTGGGTCAAACATTATGACTGACTTTGAACTAAGGTGGCTAGGGATGTTGTGCACGTTTCTCTCGGTGCTGGGTCTGAAGTGTGTCATGCCTGAAACTATGTACAGGTTTCAGTTATGCTTGCGAATATAGTCAGTTGGGGTTCTGAAAGATGCAGGTTGGATGCCTGTCATTACATGTAAGAATTCAGTGGAAGGGATACAAAACAAAGAATACCAATCGCTTATTTTTGCAACAAGGTGGTGAAATCGTTTGGTTGGGATGGGCTTTGGTTAAAATGGTAGTTTAGTCTGGTTTTGCTAGTTAAATGTTGTATTGTAGAACTTATAGTATTCACAACTGCAGCAGGCAATTGAATGTAACCATTTCTGTTTTCTGTAGGGTCATGCGACCCATCAAGTATATATTTTTTCTATATAGAGAATGCAGATATAAAAGGATCTGCTAATGCTACACATGCCACGTAGGATACAATGATTTAGTGCATCTATATATATGTATATTACTTGAATTAGCCGTTACCGGGCCGGTTAACCGCCGGTTACAGGCCGATTATCGGTTCGGCTCGGTCCTGGTTTCGGTTAATTTCGGGCCGGTTTTGGTTCGGTTAAGCGGCTAGGGATATCTATTACCGGCCCAGACCACTAATAATTATGTCTCGGGCCGGTTTCGGACCGTACAGTGTCGGTTTCGGTTACGGTTAATGCAAGGCCGGTTAGGACGGGCCGGTTCAACAGGTTAACCGGCCCGATTGACAGCTCTATTTACGGGACGGTGTTAATTTTTGGGAGGATTGGTGGATAGGAGAGCAGCCTTTGTCGCATCAGTTTCCTTCTCTTTGTCGTTTTCCTCATAATCTTTCTCCTGCAGTGAGTGAGTGTCTGAGTGCTGGAAGTGGAGGATGTGAGAAAAGCTGGAACATTTGGGATGTTCAGTTTTGCCAAGCTGTTATGCATTTTCAACACTGTTTACCAGTTTGGGACTGCGCAAGGTGACTGTGACTCTCTAGAGTGGCGCCTTCAACTGGGTTGTTCTGTTTTCGTTACTATTGCTCTTCTCTGTGCGGAGCACATGTGTCTCTGGTTCCACTGTCTCTCTGATCTGGAAAGTAAGGGCTCCACTTCGGGTCTTCTTTTTGATTTTGCGTGCTATTCATGACAGGATATTGACTATTGACAAACTGGTTCGACCCCCTCAAGTATTAGCTACTTGGCGTTGTTTGTGAAAATGTATTGCTAAATCGTTAATCATCGTCTTCTGCACCGTGCAGCTCTGCTGTCCTTCTAGGTCTGGTTCTAGCGATTTCCTGTATTTCTTGGGTTGCTCCTACTACTGTTCCAGAGTTCCTAATTGCATGGGGGTGGAGATATGATTGATAGAGAGAGGGGGAGGGTTTGAAGGTTGGCTCCCTTAGTTGTTATGTGGGTTATTTATAATAGTGTACGTAATAATAAACGTAGATTGACTTACCGTGTAAATATAGTGGGTATATATTCAGAGAAATGTACCACTATATTTACCCAGCAAGTCCTAAACTACGTTATTATTACGTAACTATTAATTTCGAGGGTGCTTAACAGACAGCTCTTTGAGGGGGATCATACATCGGATGCCTTCATCAGAGCTTTATTTTTTCAGTTGCTGTTGGAGTGGTGGACCCACATTCCGCTTGGTCTCTTGATCATTTGCTGGATAGTATGGCCTATCGGTTACTCTGTAAACCTTTCTTTTATTTTTATAAAAATATTGATTACCTATCAAAAAATAAATAAAAATAAGTGTTCGTAGCTATTTGTGACATTTAGCCTCATATCACAATATCGATTACTCTTAACCAAAGGCTCAATACCATGTTGCGTCATATCTCTGGTCTCTCATCGCTACTTGATGGTGACATTTACGAGGGAATGCCATAGCCGCTGCCCTTTGGGTTGCTACTTGGAACTTGCATTTTAATTGAAATAATAACGACGATACACCTTGTTTTTCCTAAACGTGATTTTCGGCACATTGCTCCTTCAATTTTGTCAGACAGACGTGCTTTATACTTAATTTTTTCTTGTCAATCTTCTCCTAAAACTTCTACCAGATACATTGAAGAAAATTACACTAAAATTCGGGATGTTGAGCGAGAGCTGGGCAATCTTTCTATGGAGATGAAGCTCACTTCTGGACCAAAAAAAGCAGGTAGATCCTTGCAATGATTAGCTCTGTGTGCGTGTGTGTCGGCATGTCTCTCTTGTTTGCCCGTGTACACACTGATTCTTGATACTTTCAATTGCCTTTTGACATCCTTTAGCACTTGAGCACATGAGAAAGAAAATTGAAATGGCTACCGAGAAAATTCGTATTGCAAAGCTGAAGGAAGATGAAGCAAAAAAGGTGAGACATTCTAATTATTGATTCGTCTTGTGTCTTTCAGTTCTTATTCAACTATCACTCACTTTGTTGACAATACCTGGAGGGTAAATCTTCTCCGGAAAGTGCAAATCTTGATTTGTAGTTTATTACAGTTGGTAATTTATACTTGTAGCCGGCCCCAGTGGGAGGCTCGCACAACACAATCTCTTCGCTCAAGCCGCAAATCATGTCAACTTTCTGGTTCTTTCTCTTGACATGCTGTTTTGGTTTGTTTTCAATTGATAGTTGTTTTAGTTTCTCTCGGAAGTTTTTGGAAATAGCGCATTTATTGGCGTTGTTTGGGTAACCAAAAAACCAACATTTTCAATTTTAAGTGAAACCTGTTTGTATTCAGCCATTTTGGCAAGTCTTTTCCTTGATTTTAATGGTTAATCGGACCAACAGTGGACCGTCACTCTCTCTCGTCCTCTTTAAACATGTTTCTTTCTTTCTCGCTTTCATCTTTTCTTCCTCGCTCAATCAGACAGAGAATTTAGGAGCATAGAAGCTGCAATTCGAAACTCAAGAAACTAAAATTAATATACTGTTCATTTTTTTGGAATAAATACAAAACCAGAAAAAAAAAATCAAGGACATTGTTGCAAGCAATGTTCAGTTTGTCTGTTGAGATTTGTCCCATATCTGTATGTTGGAACCTTGTGTGTAGTTAATTACGTCCTGGGCTACTCCCCTCAACGCCGATTGGTTTTGAGGTGAAACCCCATGAATTCTAACATGGTACTAGAGAACATGCTAGTTGTTTCGTGTTGGTCATTTGACCCCGTGTGCTCACTGCCACCCATTTGTGTTCACTTGTTTGGCTTGTGTGATGCCACACGTGAGGACTGAGGGAGCATGTTGAAATTTGTCCCACATCAGGATGGTTGGTGCTTTGTCTGTTGCTAATTAGATCCTGGGCTACTCCCCTCACTGCCAATTGTTTTTGAGGTGGAGCCTCATGGGTTCTAACATGGTGTATCAAAGTAAAATTTAGTTTTCAATCTCAGGCATGGGAGGCAGCGGCGAAGGTTGTAAAGGAAGAGGAAGCTGTCAAACAGAAACTGTGTGAAGACTTGAACAACCTGGTATGTGTCCCTAATGAATTGTATAACCTTTGGAATTTCACTATTTCGTCCTCTTACATATCTGTATTCTGTAGGTTCAAGAAAGCAGTAGTTCCCAATTTGCTAGACTGGAGGAGTTAAAACGACGACTAGAAGCTCTGAACCCAAATAGACCATCAGTTAATTCTCCTAATGTAAGTTCTTTCATTTGTGTTCCTCTATCTCATCTATAAAGCATGAAACTGATTGCCATATTCACTGTATTTTGGAAAAATGGGATGTGGGTGCAGCAGGGGGACATGAATTTTGTATCTTCTTCTGAATACCCATATTGTTTAGGTCTGTTACGTGGAGCCTCCTTATGGTAAAACAATTAGCACATGACCTCCCTCACTCATAATTTATATACTTTTCCCGGTCACATAGTGATGGAAAGAAGGAGAATGGTACCCATGAGATAAAGCAAGGTGGATGAAGTAGAGGTGCATTTATAGTATTGTGTAACCGCAGGATCCCGACTAGGCTAAAGGATAAGCTCTGTTAAACCCGTGTAAGACTCACATTACATTGATGTATGGATGAGTGACCTGGCGTTAAGAAAAAATATAATCCCAAAGTGAGTGTTACCGGAATTAAAATGCTGAGGTAGATGAATGGTTTAACTATAACAAAGATATTCACTCACTGAAAGGATCAAAAGAATCTAGAAGGTGCAAGCAACAAAAGACAATGAGAAAATATCCTTTTGAGAGTTTGAGGTGGTTCGTCATTTTACCCTAGGCCCTTTAATGCATCAATAGGAAATAATTCCATTCAAGTTGAGGGTAAGTACAACGAAAATGGAGACTAAGGGAAACCTAGGTAAGAGAATCAAACAAAACTTGGCCAAATTTACAGAAGTGAGCGAATTGCTTTGGCAAGAGAGGGAGGGAGAGATGGAGTTCTCTGTTTGCATTAACTGGATTAACCTGCACTAGTCAGTAGGATGAAGCTGAAGAAATATTGGATAAAAAACTGAAATAGGAAGAAAATGAAAAATAACAATTGAAGTGATAGAGAATCAGGGATAGATGGTTTTAATTGTGTTTGAGAATAATAGTAATAATAACAAGGATTAAAAAGGATCATGAATACTTCATCATTATCGCATCTTTGTTATCAAAAGATCTAATGCTTATATTGATTTGTAGTTATGGAAGAATACTTGTCAATCTATAATGGTTATGAAGGATTTTAAGAGGGGTGCTGGTGGTGTATTCTTGAAATAGGACATTCTTGGAGAGGAAGAGAAATGGTGAGATATGTTAAGGATCAATTTGGTCATTCTTGTGGTTGGTACCTCTCCTATCTTATCATGAATGAATCACTAAATTATACTCCAGGCAGCGCTACTAGTCCCAGCAGTCATAATCCAATCACAACCAGTCTATCATTGGTAATTGCATCACTGCTAAGAGAAAAACAAGCAGTGCCTGGAAAGCCTGATTACTTCATTGCTATTGGATATTCTAGAAATACCTTTTTACAAGAACGATAAGTTGTTTCTATTTTCTCCAAGTATTGATTTCTTTTTTTATTATGGGAGTAGATAGTATGCACAAAACCCTCCCACTTCCTAATTGACAGACCTGAAAGTTCAGAAACAGAGGAATCCAAAAGCAAGTTTCTAAATGGGATAAATTAGTGTAATTGCAATCATGAAAACATCAAATTGCATCAGCATGTGCTTAGTGTTCGGTTCGAAGCATCAAATTCGAAATTAGGGTGCAGCTTTTGACTTTTGCCTATGAGGCACAGGTGCGGGTGCGATACCGGGGTGTTGTTGCAGCAGTTTTCCAAATATGTAGTGCGGCCTGAGTGCAGAGAATATACGTGTGTGTGTGTGTGTGTATTATTTGCGAGATATTCATTTACATGCAAAAAAAGAAAAGAAAAATAGTAGTCCAAATTATTTATGAACCAAACACATTAACCATTCTACAAAATAGATAGTACAAATCATATGGTCACTAGTCACAAAAGATGTACATCTTTTTGGTTAAGTTGTAGTTGTAGTTTAGAAGACCTCCCGATTAAAACTTTCATAAATTAAAGAATGACCCTGCCACACCCACAAAGCACCAAGGTGCATCTGGTGCAGGTATGGGTGTGCGACCTCCCAGAAGCACCCCTGCTTCCTAGGTTTTGCAGTAAGAAAAGTCACTGGAGCCATGGAACATTGGATTTCTCTGCGAAACATTGAGGTTTTTCTCGAGGAACATGTATTCAACAGATGGGATGATTTCTGTTCAAACAATACAATCTTCATATCTTCACAAGAGTGATATATTTGATTATCTGGAAAGCATTAGCTCCGAAGCCATGCTGATTACCAATATTTACTGCCAACAGAAAGGTAGCTTCATAATTTTCGTTTGTGTGAAGTCTGAGTTGGTTTCTGGTTTACCAATATTATACTTGAAGGGATTGCCCTTCAAGTATATGTAGGAGAGGTACTCGAATGACCATTTGTCCTCACCTATATTTCTTAAATACATGGACTACCAAGTAGTACCATTTTTGAGGTAGTGGGGAGTGGGGACATTTGATACTAAACTGAAACCGTCAACATGTAATCCGAAGATATATCTGCTTTAGGATGATTTTTGATGAACTGAATTGCGATGTTAGAAAATATAATAAGATGGAAGTGTACGTATTTGTTTGTACTTTGTAGCCTTTTAAAAAGGATGTCATGGTCTACATTTGACGCTACGTTGTGGCCGAGGGGTGCTTTTCTGGAAAGGTTAATTAGCAAGCAAGTATCTGTGTTTTGGGAACTTATCTGTGCATTTTATTATTTGTGTTTGATTAGCATAAATTAGCTTCAAGGAGGAACATTTACCTTCAACAATTATGTTCTTGCATTCTCTTCTTAATCTGGTGACGTACTCACTTCTCTTATGGTCCAGAAGCTAGAGTAGTGGCGCATCTCTTGGTCTTCATCTTCTGTCTTGCTTCATTTATCTAAGAAAGCATATGTATCATTAAAATTTTTAATATACTTGCTCTTTCGGGGGCACTCTTCTGAGATATGTTGGCACTATAATCTCTTTCTGCTGCATAGTTTCTCGTTAGGTGTTCACATTTGTATTCATTGAAAGCAGTAAGGATATGCAACATGAACTATATGCTGTACAATATGATTATATTTTCAATGAATTAGAAATTTGCACACCCCTAAACATTACATGTTAATGCTCTGACATTTGCATTTTGTTCTATTGAAAATAAATAGAATAACTCGACACCAGATGCTCCTTCAATTCCCCATCCACCACCACCGTCTGGAACGGTAAATACATCCAATCAGGGAAACAGTGAAATTGCTGCAGTTGCCAATGGACACAACCAACAGCCTTCTGCCGACGTTGAAGGAAGAGGGAAGAAAAAGGTCCAGATTCAAGGGAAAATGAAAGGAGTGGGAGCTGTTCCCAAGGGTAGAGGATCCTCAGCTTCTGGCTGGACTGGGGCTGGGTTTGATGTGGATGGTAGAACTTGACACAACCATTTCATGTTCTATTCTCTGAACGGAAGCTAGAGGGTGGACTTTTATTAAAGCTGCTCATTGACTAGGTATTTTGTTAGTCCACTTTTCTTTCTTATCTGTAGTGTGGTCATACATAGTAATCCAACTTTATTTATTTTCCTTTTAGTTTTTCTTTCCTATCCTGTGCTCTCTTTAACACTGTATACTCCCCGGATGTTGTGAATATATTAATAGAAATAATATTATTCTTTCTTGTCCAAACTTTCAGTTGTGGAGTTATCTTTGTGGTAAACATATGCTGAGAAACTGAATAACGCAGCTCCTAGAAACATATTGTAACTTCAACGATAAAACTAAATCTGATAAGATCACGTATAATCTTTACCTGGTATCTGATGTGTTTGTAGCGCACTTACCCTAAACCACAATGTCAACTGCTATGGGATAATTGACTTGTAATTTGAAGGATGAGCCCAAGAGAAAGGAATTAAGTATTTTTGTTAAAACTATTACTTATCTCTAATTATATTATCCACTTTTTAGTTTTTACTTCAGTGCTGCAACAGCCTTTTCTAAGTTCCTGAAGTTTGTTCAAACCTTCTATGAGAACTGACAAGGTTTAGAAGAACACTGTGGTGCTGCATGTGCTCATACATCAGGTATGGAATCTTCCCCATTTGAACTGTTCCCTACACCAATCATTAAACATCTGTTCAGTCCGGGTCAAGTCCTGCATAAATTTTTGTTTTCATTCACCTATATTTATCATACTCTGTCCTGTTATTCTTAACAACATCAAGAATGGACACCCTTATCCAGCTTTTTTGAAATTTGAACATGGCGGGACTTCAGCAGTTTCAGTTTTGTCATAGCATATTCATTCACCACAAGCATCATTCATATGTTTGACAGGTTGTTTCTACTCTATTTCCTAACTGCACAGGCATTTCTTCTTTTGTTCACTCAATAGGAGGAACATGTATATGCATGGTAGTTGCTGAAACTATCTATATTTCTATAAGGTGTTATTATTTCTGGTTCCTCTGAGGCAGTGTTAACTAGTTTATCTATCTGCAACCTGAATATCACGTGGAATAGTAGGAGTCTCTTAACTATTTCTGTGTTCTGCATTTATCTGAAGCCATGATAATTAACTTTGTACCCTCTGTTGACTGTGACCCAGTTGTTGCCATAACTAAATTTGATGGGGCCTTTCTGAGCATTGTAGGCCAAAGACCATCAAAGCATATGTACAAAAGATATGAATGCTGTGCTGTGAAAGTGAAGGTACTCGCAGTTGTCTTTACTTGCTTCACTCTATTCATCTCTTTCTAGTTTGAGGTTAAACCTTTACTGGTTTGCACATTCGTGATACATGAGAAGTGTCCTTCTAGCAAAACATAGGTATCTTTTTGTTCTTGCTGTGGACGCCTTATTTCAATTTACTTGTTTGATAAGTACTGCTTTAAGGATCTTGTAGGAAGAATTTTCAATCTGGTGACCAGGAGGTACCTTTTAGGAATATATTGTTGATCTTATTTTGGTCAACATGAGAAGAAAACCATAGGATATAGGATCACTTGAGCAGGGAATAGCTACATTCTTAGAAAGTTCGGTTCTGGAGTAGATTTGAAGTGGCGACAGTACATTGAAAACTCTCATGTCAGGGGTGGAGGTTACCACCCCCCCCCCCCCCCCCCCCCCAAACCGGGCTTTTCAAAAACTCCACTGGTGCCCCTAATTTTGAGTATTTTGATGGTGGTGCCTTTTTAGTAATTACACAAATGCCCCGGCTGATTTTGAACCTTTGCATTAGTGCCCCTGCTATTATTGACTTTACGTAGAATTTCGCCCCGACTGTTCTTAACACGTGGTCCTCTAATCTTTCTTAAGTAATGACACTTGACAAGGAGATTGCAATGTCAGAGGGAAACATTACTCGTGACTTTTCAATTGAATGGTTGATGGCGGGGAAGTTTATCTCTTTGACTGCTCTCCTCTTAAATGTCAATACAATGGTGGCCTGATAGTCTTTGTTGCTGGTGTGCTTGTCATTGGAATTCCAATCCCCCTGAAAATAAGGAACGCCTGCTGGTAGAAATATCTGCTGTTAGGTAAGGTGACCCTAATCCAAATCCAACCTGGCGGTTTTTGGATTTCCATACTGAAAAGCATCATTTATGACAATTTGTCAAGGGATGGGTTGAAGTCACAGTGTTTCTTTAGTCTGGGAAATGCATGCCTGGAAATCACATCCAGCTTAATCTGACTCATAACTGAGAGCCCCTGTGAAGGAGTAATGCAAAACTCTGAGATGTCATTAAAGCTGCGTTGGAAGAGAGGGTCGTGTATTAGTTATGTACAACAAAGTGATTCAGAGTCAGTTTGATAATATTGTGGCTCTTTGTAAGCAACTGTTGTATATATGACAATTATTGCGGAGTTGCTATGAATATTTGACAAAATATTAGGGGTAAACCATAATAATATACTAAAATAGGAGCTAAGAAGCACGGGTGCGGGAACTGGGTGCGGTAAATTCCCAAATATCAGGATGCGGCCGGGATGCCGTGTATTTATTTATTGTATAGTATTTGTATTAATATAAAAACAATAATAATAGTAATCCAAATTAGTGTAATCAAACATAAATTTTTACATAGATCATAGGTACAAAGTTACTATATCACCAACATTATCTCTTTCGGTCGTCGTTTGCAGCTGCGGAGAGACGAGTAATTTAAGGATTAGAAATGTTCACTTATATGCACGTTCGTTTGGTCTACAACACCATGAAAAAGCTACAAAATTCTTGCATCGTTTCGCAAACCAAATCACCGGGTCAAAGTGACTCTCAAAGTCAACTGGAAAGAATCAGAAGAAACAGACCAAGTAATTCAAGTTTTGTTCTGCTCGTCAAATCACCTCCTTTAAACGGTTTGGAATAAAGGGCTTGAAACATAAAAGCAAAAGAATATATACTCCCTGCGTAACTCCCTATTTTATTTATGGTTTTCCCAAAATTGTTGCCCAAATTTGCCCTCGAAAAATTGTTGCCTCAAATTGGCCCTCGAAAACGTAAGAGTGACATCATCGAACCGTTAAAAGTGGAGGCACCGAAATAAATGAATTGACAGTAAGTTTGTGGGAGTGTAATAGTTACATGTCCCCTTAAATAGTTGTACTCTCTAAAGTGGACTAGAAGGAGGGAGCAAATTTATACTGGTACTACCTCTGTCCCAGCTCTTCCTCATCATTTTGACTTTTATCACTATTCACTGGGTCACTTTGACTCGATGATTTGGATAGCAAAATAATTTAATTTTTTGATAATTTTTTCATGGTGTTGTAGAGTATAAGTTGCTCTATAACACCGTGAAAAAATTATCGAATAATCGCATTATTTTGCTATCGAAATCACCCGGTCAAAGTGACCCATATACGAGTCAAATATTCCCAATGATGGGCAAGAGCTGGGACAGAGTAGTAATTACTCAAATACCTCTGACACCATATTAAAATATAATAGTCCTTAATGACCATTTCACTACCACTTGTATCACCCTTGGTCCCGTCAAGTAGTAAATCTTATACTATTAGCTAGTGGGAAAGAAAACACCGAGCACATAGATATTTGAACATACCGACTTAAAATAGCTACTAGCATGCTAAACTGGTTCAAGTATAAGATACCTAACCGAATTCTTGATGGGGGTGATGAATACTTTGAGGGTTGCAATATTCTAGATTTGTATGTAGTTTATGACCTTACAGTGCTATCATAAGATGAAACATCGAAACATTGCTGTTAAGATGCCTGATACTCGGTAATAGGCACTGTTTGGATATACTAAATTATGAGATTGTAGATTATTCGATTGAGTAGTTGGTTCAAATAGGACCATGCTCAAACCGCGAACCCTCAAGACTACTATTTGGTAACCCTGTTTTTTATACAGTTTTGCTCAAAAAAGCATTTTAATAAACTTTTATCAGTGATTTTAAATAACGTATTGGCTTAAAACACCGATTATTTAGAATAAAACACCGTTTAATAAACATGATTTTGGTGTTTTTCTACCTTTAAAAAGAATGCGGTAACAAACACACATGGTGCCTATTTCGCAATCCTGTATTTAAACAGATTAGCCTTGTTCTTTTGCCCCTAATTTTAGACAGTGTTTTCATTATTCCTGAAACAGCACTCATTTTAGTGTTTTTATTTAACATTATTTCTGTTTTTAAATCGGATACCAAACAGCCTCGCACACACTTGACTCATCAAACCCAGAATAAAATAACGCCAAAGAAACAGGAACTGCAACAGTTGGGGAGAGTACAGCCACAATAATATTCTAAGTTAGGGAACACAGTTCATTGGCAGTAGGCTAGGGGACCAAACCTTAAACTTCAGGCGGGAAAATTTCAAAAGACCCACCCCCATCACATAAATGCAGATCCAAATGGGGTGCACATGGCTTGAAGATGGGGTTTGAAAGAAGATGTTGCATAACTAGATCTGGCTTAGTTTGGTTTGGCTGACTGAAGAACCTAACTCTAGTGTTGTTGGAGCTGTTTCTGGCAAGAACTTGTACTAGTGGAAGATGGAGAGGATTGTTTTGTAGACAAATGTTTGTGATGAAGTTAGTGCCAATCAAGGTTACCACATTTAGGGTTTTGGTAATTGATGGACAAGTCAAAGGACAGGAAAGTGGAAAGCTACCATTCTCATTTTGCCAACAATAATAAAGAGTGAACAATACTGGTGAGTTTCGGATGAATTTTTGAACTTTTATGTTTTGTGAAAAGAGTTCGCGACAGAAGAAATCATGAAAAAAAGAAGTTAGTAGAGTTGAAAATTTAGTGATGTCACAGTTTTGCTGTTTAGTAAAAAATCACTAGTATACCTTATATGTTCTGTAGTGATGAATCATTTTTTTTTTGACATTGTGGTCTTTGTGACGTTCAAGTAGAGAAAAGTTCACAAGAAATGTTCATGAAGCCAAACTTTTTTTTTCATCACTAACGCCATGAAGTAGTTTAAAACAAAATAAAAATCCAAAAAAAGTCATACCAAACTCCTCTTAGTTGAGATGTAAGAAAGTTCGCATCAACTAGACACTTATCAGAATAGGCAATGTATACGTGTAAACAGCTCAAGAACATTCTTTGTTTTCTCCAGCTTTGGAAACATGGTTTCTATGGAGTAACTTAGCATTGGGATATCTTAAGGTGGATGGGAGTATATATGTCGTATCTAAGAGCAAATGATGTGGCGTGTTTTAATCCATACAAAACATAACGTATTGTTAAGAGAGAATGGGTAATAGACAGAAGGTAGTGGATTTCTTAAATGTGCTGGGATGAGCATGAATTAGAGTACCATGTCAATTTGTTATTAGAACAATGTGACAATTGTTTGATTTATCGTATATTTGGGTTGGTTTGGTTGGGTTTGGGATAATTCATATGCCTATATGGAATTCTTAACTGCTTTGTGTATGAACCTCGACAAAAAAGTGTCCTAAACCAAAAAAGTAGCGTTCAGGGTTAGAGTGGGTGTGTGTTACAATGGTGGAGCTACCAAGGTGTAAGGGGTGCCAATCGTCACCCCTCACGTGCACTTTTACTCTTACTATTATGACTTTTGACCAAGAATACCATTTAACAAATACTAAAATGTTTTGACTGAGTTCATATATTTTCACCCGTACCTTCAAAAAATACAATAGCTTGAGTTTTTATCCCAGTACTTTCAGTTTTCTGACTCCGCCACTGGGTGTGAGCAATCCGGCCCCAGTCGGATATTACTCTGCTTTAGATAATACAATCCGATTATGTTGTGCTACACCACGCAGGTCCCTATTTCGTTTCCAGTGGTTTGATTGTATAAACTGAAAGTGAAGGTATTTTGGTTCCTAGTAGAAGAAAGTGATGTAACATGTTACACTATCAGAGACTGATATCTCTGTGAGTACCACTAGGATTCTTCTTTAGTTATGTCCTTTTCATTTCCCATTCCATGTTTTTTGTAAATTACGTGTACGGTAAAATACAGCTTCTCTCATGTGTTCAGGCATTTTTAGACTAGTTGAGAGAAAACTCCAACACTCTCCGGCTCAGAGCTGTTTCGTACGAGCTGAAAGTCTTGAAAATTGTTGAAAATGTATCCAAGAATAATAAGATAATAAGAAAGTTATATGAAAATTAAAGAGACACGGGCACACAAAAAATTTATTGCGAGAAAACCTTCACTGTTTGGTGTGAATTTTACGATGCTGTTTGGATGCACGCATGGGGCAGCAAATGGACAGGCAAAACTCTCTAAATCTGGATCATCCATTTCAAAATAGGAGTCCGGATTTCACAAATCCGGGTTTCCCTTTTGTGCCCTTCCCCTAGTAGTGGGCACGTGTCAAAATTTGATTGGCTTGACTGTGATATTTCAAAAATTGTCGATATATCCCTAGTAAATATCCGGATCTCCCTTCTACCATCATCCGGGGCTCTAGGTTCGTGTTAGGGTTCTGGATCCAAAATCCGGACCTCCCTTTTTTGTGTTTCCACTAAAATAAACCTGAACCTTGTAATTAGAAAACAAACTTTCAAATTTGATAAATATATCGATGATCTTTTCAATAATCAACTCCTATCTAAACATTCAAGATTATCCTCCAAATAAAACATTCAAGATCGAATGAGCTTATTAGTTCAAAAACTCACTTCATCTAGCTCATCGGAACAGGTCCAATGTATGCGTGTAAAATTAAATGTTAAAAGATTTGCATGTTTTAAACCAAAACAGCATCCCAAACTAGCACTTAGTCGGTTTGACAATAATTTCTCTCTCTCTCTCTAATGCTTGAGGTTGTGTTTTCTGATTAATTTGTAGTAATGATATGAAGTGGGTTTTGATTGATTGGTGTTTTGTTTGTGTGTTGTTGGAGTGACTTGAATTGTACGTTAATGTCCAAACATACCTTGGAAGGTTGTATTCATTTGTTTGGTACTTCGTACTTCCAAACAAACATATTATGTCCCGGTTGTTTCTTCTGGGGTTTCGTCCCATGACCATGATTGGATCTTTCCTTCCTTGCTTCCTTTTCACTCATCCAAGACCAAGAGAATCATAGTCGTCGTATGAGTGAAAAAAGCAGCATTGGTTGCATAGATTAAAGTTAATGCATGCTCGGTAACTTCACACCACCGTTGTTGTAGTACGAGCCAGTTGGAATTTTATGGTTTGTCATGTTAGGGATGTTTGTACTTAGTAAAATGAATCGCCGCCTTAACTTGGTACTACAGCATTGATTGATGTATAGAGTATAGACTATCCTTTGAGCAAAAGGTGTAAACGGCCACCTTAGCTGCTCCTCGGCACCGCTTCAAGTCACCGAAGAGGATAAATTAGGTACACAAGGGTCTCATAGTGGAGAGGGTAAATCAGTAAATCAGGTACAACACAACAGTCTTATAATGAGAGATGGCTGCATATCATAGTGGGGGAGGGCCCACATTACGGCTACCATAACTCGAACCTTGAACATTAGAACAGATATGCATTACCGTATACCGACTTTGCTACACCATGTGACATGTATAAATCATCATGCCGAATGCAATAAACGTCCTAGTGATTTTAAATTTTCAATCCAGCTTGGCGCGTTCCGCTTCCCTTCTTTGTTGAAACTCTCTCTCTCTGTGTCTCTCTATCTCTATGACTCGCTTGTTTCACTCTTCTTGCTGAGACTAGAACTCTTTTTATAACCCGTTCCTTTCAAACTTCTACCTATATATTTCATGATTAATTCACTCTTTCCGCATCTATGTTATCAGTGTTCGAAAGATAGGAGTACCTGAATGTGTTAGGAGAAATATGTATAGCAAACTTCAATCATTGGTCACCATCGAGGAGATGGAAAATTGAATATACTTCACCTGACTAATTATGATCTTACATTCCTGGAGACGGAAAGTTTTATTTGCACCAAATGCTCTACCAAAACATTTCACTAAAAGAAATTGGGTGAAAGATGCTTATAAAGTATGGAATATAACCGGAGGGCGGAGCCTAGAAGGGGCAGGGGGCACGCGCCCCCCTTAACTTTACCGGAAACCCTGGAATACCCCTATTTTTTAGCTCTTTTTTAGTGTGGCGGTATCGAATATATGCATGTGTCCCAATCTATGATAATCGGAACTTTGGTCTGGTGGTTAGGAGTTTGGTATGTTAAACGCTTGTCTCCGTGTTCGGATCTCGGTAGAGGCATATTTTTTGGACAAAAGAATTCCGGCTATTTATTACACATCAGTAGTATTACTATAGTTTTTCATAATAACCCGTTCCTTTGCCATTACTAAAGATCGACCAAAGTAGGAACAAGTTTTAATTAGAATTCTCATCCAACTTTCTGGTAGCTGACATATTAGAAACAGAGAATTCGACTCGAAAATCAAACTTGAAGCCTCTATGTCTATTTAAGAGCGAAGTTTAATGAATATTTTGAACTTTTGATTCGCTTTGAAGCTTTTAATCAATTTTGAGCTTCTGAAGGGTTGTTGGAGTATGCATTCATTTTCCTTTCTTTCTATTCAATCCTTGGTTTTTGTACATGGGCAATCCTAGGTGTTTGAGATAGCTGAAGTCTCCTCCATACCATCATTTGGCAATGATGCACAAGCTTTAGCTTTTGTAAGACATTAATGAGTAGCTTCTCTTACCCCAAAACAAAGTGACGAATTTCCTAAAAACAAAAAAAGAAAGTGATGAAATTAAATTAACTAGTCTCGTCCCTTATATTTACACATAATTGTAGAATCCCCACAATATCTCACAAACATTTCATCTACCTCCCTGCTTTATGACTTCTCTACTCTCTCCTAACTCAAGTTAAAACTCTTTTAACTCTTAAACAAACAACAAAGAAGAAGAAAAATTACTAGTTAATTACAAAAGAGGACTGTCAAAGTATTGAGTTTAATCTTCATTAACAAGCCTTGAGCAGCCCACGTGTATGCCTCTAAGCCGTCCACGATCTAGGGAAAGGTGATCCCCCCGAAAAGCAGCGAATCGCATCTCCTCACGTGAAACTAGCCTCCGCCCCCCATGTGAAGATGGGACCCACTTGAGTCCCAGGTCAGGGTCACACCCTCTTGTCCCCTCCTCCAAACACAACCCACATGGCCGTTTCATGAACCAGTGAGTCCACCAACTCGTTCTCCAACTCACTCACTATCAACTCGCTCTCATCATTCTCATCATCTTCACTCACCATTGAACCCCCACAAAAATCTCTCTCGATCAGACCATCAATGTCCTCCAACACCCTGCAGTCCGCCGCCGGAAACCTCGATATCGTCGTACATATGACCTCAATGAGCCCGTTGTTCATCGGACGCCACCGCCGCTGTCTCTGCCGCAACAATGTTGAGAGAATCTCGTTGGTTAGGTCAAAGATCAACCTCCGGTTGCATCTTTGTCTCAGCTCCGAACATGACTTGGTGTTGATTGGACATGTTCGTTCGAGGTGGTCGAATATAGGAGGGTCTAGCGGGCGGGCCGGGTCGGAGTAGTACCAGCACTTGTTGATCACCAAGGACACGGGAGCATTTACGTTAATGCCCGTGCAACTCAGTATTTCTCTGATGTAGTCGTAATAGTACTGCATTCCTGCACCACTTGTGGGGGTGCGTCCGTTACGGTCGCCCCCTCCTCGGACTGTGTGCGTATGCGTCGCTGATACTGATGAAACTGTTGATGATGACGACAACAATGGTGTAGATGATAATGTCGCCTCCTCATCCTTGTACGAACATTTAGTTAACAATAATCGTGCGCTCCTTTTCGATGAAGGAAAAGTATCAGATACCTGCGACGACGACTGCTTTTTTATTTTTTTACCACCAAACAAAAAGATAAGAATATTATATAAAATTTCAAAAATGAAGTGGGATTGTGGGTGTTGTTACCTGATTTTGAGGTGATTTTGATGATGATGATGATTGAAATGACTCTTTCTTGACTTGGAAATTGATGTTTAGAAGCTCACTTGACAGTGGTGTTCTCTTGGATTTCTTCTTCTGATCAGGCAGACTTGATCTACTTCCCGGCGGCGACGATGACCGGACGAATTGCTCATCTTGTTTCTTCTTTTTCTTATTCTTCAGGCGAGCGTCGTACCGCTCACTCGCCACAACCTTCTTGCCTTTCTGCTGTGGGGAAGCAACTGTACTACTGCATTCTGGCTTCCTGGGTTTTGGTGGTGCTGGAGGATGAGGTGGTGGAGCATCCACTTGTACCGACAATGGTGATAGCGGCAATCTAGGGGAGTGAACGAGGGAAGTATTGGTTACTTGGTTCGGCTTGTTTTTCACGGTTATTTCCAATGGCTTGAGCCTTGGGGAGCATGAAGGTTGGAGATCATCATCATTAGCGACGACTAATCTTGACAAAACCTGCTTAGACGATGGCTTCTTCGATTTCAGTACAACAACGCGATCGTTATCTCCTCTAACATCCTCAAGATCTCTCGATGGTCTGTTGGTTATGTCGGCGCCAACTTTCCTCCCTACTCTTTCCTTAACTTGCTTCACAATCTGTCTCGCGTAATGACTCGGGCTTCTACAGAAATTTCCACCATTTTCTGGTTCATGATGTTTAGCTGAGTCTCTCCTTCTCCCAGCACTCCTAGTACCAGAGAACTCCAACAGATCAACATTCTCCTTGTTGATCTGGAGGGAGAGTCTGGATTCCACGGACCTCCTGGAAGAAGAGGAGGTCCGTGGTGTATCGGGTAACGAACGGGTACCCGATACATCAGCGCAGTCGACGCTGTACCTCCCGTACTTGGTGTTCCCAGAACGGAGCTGGTTGATTCTTTGCCTGTTCTGGAACTCCTGCTTGAGGTACTGGAGGTGGGGTGATTTTGAAAGAGGAGGGTTGGATTGGGTTGAAGGAGATGGGGAAGAAGAGGAGGAGGCCCCAGGTGGGGGAAGGAGGTCTAGACCCATGAGCCTAGCTACTAGGCTTGGGGTCTTAGACCCTCCTGGTGAGCTGGTGCTGCATTCTGATGAGGACAGGTCTTGTTCTGTTCTTGCCTTTGATGATGAAGAAGATGAAGATAGCCTAACAGCAGTAGTAGTACCATTGATGGTTGTAGCAGTACTTGTTTTGATTTGAATGGCCATCTGGGTTAATCAAGAAAAGAAAAAGAAAAAAAACAGGTTAATTTAGATTAAGGATCCAATAAATGGTCATAATTACCCACTTTTCATTTAGAATATTTTTTCTTTGAATCTTTGAACTAACATTGGAAATGCAAAAAGTGGATAATGTTTCTTACTGGGATAATATTCAATGCACCATCTTCTTCTTCTTCCTTTGAATTGTTTGCTTCCTCCATCTCCAAGCTGTTTCTTGGTGCTTCTAACCCTGTGAGTCAAAACAAAAACCCAGGTTGAAATTTGTAGTTGCACACAAGGATAATGTGAAAATGGTCCAAGTTGATTAATGAAATTACCTTTGAGGACATTGGGTTGTTGATGTTCTTCTGTGAGGAAAGAGTGAGGGTCAAAAATGGAGTGTGACAAATCATGTTTGTGGAGACAGAACTGGAGTTGATGGAAATCAAAGAGTTGAAAGACAGCACTCATGCATCCAAAAGGTGTCTTTCTCTGGAGCCCTTCTTTCAGGCTGTTGTTTACTGCTCTCTTTGATGATGATGATGATGATGATGATTTACCTCCACCACCACCGCCACCGCTGCCGCCGCCGCCACCGCCCCAATACAACCATTCTTTACCCATACTTGGCTAGCTTTTTCTCCTACTTTTTGAAGGAAAGACACAGGGTGGGAGAAGAGAGATATTTCAGATGATGGGAGAGTCAGGATGATAATGACAGAGCTAAAAGAGCCTGAAGAGAGTCCCCCCCTTATATCTTTATGGAGAGAGAGAGAGAGAGAGAGAGAGAGAGGGAGAGAGAGAGAGAATGAGGGAGAGAACAGAGAGAGGAGTTGTACTAGTAGTCTGATGATGAGAGGATGGGGAGCGGAAAAAGCGGATCCATGAAGCATAATCTCATTTCATCTCTGTAAGTGAGTGTCCTACAGTAGTTTTCTTTTCTGATTTTTTGGAAGGGGAATTTTACATTTAACTGCCATCATCATCAGCATTAGTACTACCAGCAAAAAACAAACAAATTGTGTAGGGTAAGCTTTTAGATTCCTCCCTCTCTTCACACTCACAAGAGAATATATATAATTTAATTGTTTCAAAAATAATGACAATATGCTGATGTGGTAGTTCAAAACCAGTACGGAAATAAGATTGTCTCAAACTCAGCATTAGCTAAGAGCCTGTTTGGTATCCGTTTAAAAATAAGTAAAACACTATTCAAAATAAGTAAGAAAAAGTACTTAAAAATGTTTGGTACTATTCCGTCCCATCTCTTTTGCAATATTTAAACTTTTACTATTATTTATTGGGTCATTTTGACCCGATGATTTAGATAGCAAAACTTTATAATTTTTAAATATTTTTTAGTAGTGTTGTAGAGTAACTCTTATCCTACAAGATCATAAAAAAGTTATCGAAAAATTACATATTTTTGCGATCCAAATCACCAGGTCAAAGTGATCCAATTACGGGTGAAAAAAATTAAAATGGTGCATTTCAGGTGGGACGGAGTGGTACCAATTTCTTGATTAAAAACACTATTCAAAATAAAAAAAACACCTTTGGTAGCACTAATAAAAGTGTGTATTCACTCTAGCATCATTTTGTAGACACAACGACGACTTATAGTTCTTATTTTATGCATTTATAAAAAATATAAATGTGTTTAACCACAAAAAGTATGGAAAAAACTTACAAAAACACCATATATGGTGCTTCCTCACACATTATCTTTTTTCTCTAGGTTTCTTTTTACTGATCTTTGGCTCTCCCATAAATGTTTTTTCGAAGAAGTTACTGATTGTTTAGTACTAGTAGTGCTTCCAAACTTGCACTAAAGACTTAGTAACATAAAACACTAAGATGGAATAAAAAGAGATTAACAAATCATTTACATAACTGTATCTGAATATTGAGTTGGACTGCTCCTTGTGAATCTCTCTTCCACCCGGTTCTTGATTAATTATCCAAGAGACATCTCAGTGTTGGTCACTCACTCCCAAGTTTTTTTTCAGCAGACAAAACACAGATAGTCAGTCTATCTCTTACCCCTCCCTTGGGAATTGAAATGATAACGCAATGGTGACGATCTCTGACCTGCTCCCTGCAGTGGGTATTTTTCTATATTCATGAATTGTTGAGCTTGGCTGTTCTTGTGTGTTTTAAAAATGGGAGGGTCTTGTTTTATTTTTTAATTTTGCTGTTGGGGATCTGCAATGTAACGTCTTTCTGGTTTTTTGAATCATCATTGACAACACCCGTATACCCATATTATAGATTTGGTGTAACCACCAACATCTATAATGAGCATTCAATGGCCCTTTGAAAACTAGTCCTAGTAGTAGTATAAGATATCTTTTATAATAAAATTTTATGATTCAATTTTTGAACCTGTTGTCCCGTTGAATTTACCTAATTTTGAAAAGTTTTTAGCTAATTAAACTCATTGATACAGGAAGTCTAATTTGATTGTGAACAGGGGGTATCAGTCAATTGTTAATTCTGGTATTTGTAAATAAACATGTAAAAAATCGAACTCGAGGCCTCAAGGGGAGCAAACACGTTGAGGAATGAAGGGATTTACGCCATTAGATCAACCCCTTGGGGGGTTTGAATTGAACCATGGCTTTGTTTAAAGCTCATGGCCCCAATTTGATCTATCTCGACAATTCCATTATCTCAAGCTCACTTAACTGATTACAGAAGCTATCATCTCTAATGAAGTTTCTCATGCGATGCTCAACTCGTTTTCAGTTTACAAATAAATAAAAAAATCGACCGGTTAGCACAGACATAAAGGTTATATGAAATTTGATATTCTCGAGGTCCTTTCATGATGTAAAATTTGACAAGATTTTGACATTCTACGTACAAGTGAATTAATGCTTATAACTTATAACTAGCAAACAGTCATTACACTACTCTAGTTTTGTTACATTGAGTTTATTATATTAGAGATCAGGGACCAAACTGTAATCCATGACAAACTGATGACATGAACTCAGAAGCTTCAGTAGCCGTTGGATCATTGTTCAGTAGCCGTACGATGCTTCTAGCCGTTTATTTCAAACCATTAAGTGGAACGATGTCGTTCCTCTTCTCAACGGTTGCTAGCATACAGTCAGCACCCACGAGCTCTCTGATTGGTCAAGATTCGTCACTTATGCTTACGTGTATGCCTAGTCAGCTAGGACATTGATACTTCTCGTTTATTACGTTTAGGCCCTGACTATTTAAACTATTTGCAGACTATTTTGTAATTGAGTTTTGCTTAATGCAATTTCCATTTTTCTTTTCTCTGCAACTATCTTCTCTCTTCTCTCTCTTTCTTCTTCTTCCTCAAGCTATCTTCTTACTCTGATATGGAATCAGAGCCTGGTTGTTGGCTCAATTGATTCTTATAGAAGTATAGATCAGCTCCTGGAGATTATTTTGGGTATAGTGAAGACCTAATTCTGGGAATTTGATGGAGACGCCTAATGTGGTTGTTGGTGACCGTTCCGGCAGCAGCTCCGGCGGTGTTTTTGGTAATGAATTCTCAAACTCTCCCTATTTCATTGCTAGCTCTGAAAATTCTGGAGCTATTCTAGTCTCTCAACTTCTCACTGGAGAGAATTACTACTCTTCGGAGAAATCTATGAAAGTTGCCTTACAAGCTAAGAATAAGCTTGAGTTTATTGATGGAAGTCTTCTTCAACCTCAATTTACTTCTGATTTGTGTCTTCTGTGGAGGAGGTGTGATAGTATGGTCATCTCCTGGTTGCTTAATTCTGTTTCTAAGGAAATTTCTTGTAGTTTGGTTGGAATCTCTACTGCTAGAGATATATGGATAGATCTTCAAGAAAGGTTTTCTCAAGGCAATCATCCTAGGATTTTTCAATTGACATAAATGATAGCTGGGCTCAAACAAGGAGATAATACTATTACTATGTACTGTACAAAGTTGAGAACTATGAGGGATGAATTAGCCAACTATAAACCTTTATCTGCCTGCACTTGTGATGCTTTTGCTTTGATGAGACAAAGAAGGGAAGAGGAGTACATAATGCAGTTTTTAATGGGATTGAATTAACAATATAAGGCAGTTAGAGAACACATTTTGCTTGTGGAACCTCTACCTACACTTAATCAGGTCTATTCCAAAGTTGTTCAACATGAAAGACAGTTAGCCATTTCAGTCACCAAAAATGGGATACTGCCTACTCCTAGTGTTGCAGTGTACACCAATTCATCTCACCAAAATGTGTCTTCTTCCAACACTCCTTATCCAGCTACTTCAGCACCTAGATACTCTTCTAGTTCAGGTTATAAAAAGGTTTGTCACCATTGTGGAGATACAGGACATGTCAAAAGTAGATGCTACAAGTTACATGGTTATCATTCCCATTTCAAAAACAAACCTAAAGTTAATAGTGTGATTTCTGAAAATTCACCACAAACTCCTACAATTTCATTATCACCAGCTCAATGTCAACAAATTGTGTCACTTCTTAGTACACAATTACAGTCTCAATCTCTTACATCACGTACTTCACCTACTGAGGTCAATTCAGTGAGTCCTTATGATTCCATTTCTCATGTTATGGGTCTAGAGTCACCTCTAAAACATCACACTAAATCAACACCCTCTTTTGGTTCTACAAGTTCAAATCATCACCATTTTATGGCTGGAATCTCTAGCTCATTTTCTCTTCATATCTCTAAACTTTCACCTGATTTTGCTGCACAATCTTGGATTATTGACACAGGATCAGACCACATGTGTTGTAACTCCACTCTTTTTAGAAATGCATCCAGTTGCCGATACCAATGTGCATTTACCTAATGGTAAATCTGTTTTGGTCTCTCATATTGGATCAGTAGTTTTGACTGACTCATTGACTCTTCATCATGTGCTTTATGTGCCTTCTTTCAATTTTAATTTGATTTCAGTCAGCAATCTTACACATTCATCTTCTTGTGTCTTTCTTTGTGAGCTGGATACTTGCACTTTCTATGATAAATAAACCAATACTGTTCTTGGCAAGGGACATAAGACTAGTGGTCTCTATTTGTTAGATTCCACACCTCTTGCTTTCAATACTGTCATCTCAACAGACTCCTCTTCTAAGACTGCTATTTGGCATATGAGATTAGGACATCCTTCCTTTAAGAAATTTAAACTTTTGCACACCCACATTTCTTCACGACTTGAAGTCACAAATCTTACTTGCACTATCTGTCCTCTTGCTAAACACAAAAGATTACCCTTCTCAAATGCCAATCACATTATATCTTCACCTTTTTCAGTTGTGCATTGTGACACTTGGGGTCCATATAGAGTCCCTACTCCTTCTGGTCACAAATATTTCCTGACCTTGGTTGATGATTCCACTAGACATACCTGGTTGTTTTTTATGACACACAAGTCAGATGCTGCTGCTATTTTGATCAATTTCTGCACCTATGTTGAGACACAATTTTCTACAAATGTGAAGAGATTTAGAAGTGATAATGCACCTGAATTACATTTGACAGACTTCTTTGCTAAGAAGGGTATTGTGCATGAACTTAGTTGTGTTGAGACACCTGAGCAGAACTCAGTTGTTGATAGGAAGCATCAGCATCTCCTCAATGTGGCTAGGGCACTCAGATTTCAGTCAGGTGTACATCTCAGGTTTTGGGGAGAATGTGTTATGACTGCCACTTATTTGATTAAAAGAACTCCCAAGTGTCAGATGACACAAAAGTCTCCTTATCAGCTCCTCTTTGACAATGTACCAGATTATGATCTCTTAAAGGTTTTTGGGTGTCTTGATTTTGCTGCTACTTTACATCAAGGGAGAACAAAGTTTGATCCTAGAGCTGCTAAGTGTGTATTCATGGGTTATGTATTTGGTACTAAAGGGTACAAGTTGTATAATTTGGACACCAAGGAGTTTCTTGTCAGCAGACATGTGGTTTTTCAAGAAAATGTGTTTCCTTGCTTGAGCACTAATGACTTTACACCTACTTTTATTGACAATTTTTGTCCTCCCATTTCTGCATCTGATTCACCTTTCACTACCCTTACAGAACCTTCTTTTCCTCCTACTTTTGATACCTCATCCTCTTTTGACACTCCTTCTCCTGCTTATGTTGTGAGCCCTATACCACCTCCTAGAAGATCAGGAAGAATTATCAAACCACTTGCACATTTACAAGATTATGTGCTTACTAGACCTCCTTCTACAGCTGCTTCTACTTACACCTATGAAATTTGTCCTTTTATTTCTCCACCTTCAGCTCATACTCATCAGACTTTTCTCAGCCAAGTCCTTGATCATACTGAACCTACTAAGTATAGTGAAGCAGCTTCTGATCCAGCTTGGGTGTCTGCAATGCAGAAAGAGATTGCAGCTCTTGAACAGAATCACACTTGGACTGTTATGTCTTTTCCCTCTGAACACAAAGCTATTGGATGCAGATGGGTCTTTAAGATCAAATATAAAGCTGATGGTACTCTTGAAAGGTATAAAGCAAGATTAGTAGCTAGAGGTTTCAGTCAAACTGAAGGCATTGACTATTTTGAGACATTTTCTCCAGTGGCCAAACTTCCAACTCTCAAATGTTTAGTTGCTCTTGCTGTTATGCATCATTGGTTTCTTGTTCAACTTGATGTCAATAATGCTTTTCTTCATGGTGATCTGCTAGAAGAAGTTTATATGCAATTTCCACCTGGCTACATTCTTCCTCCTTCTTCAGCTAGTTTATCTAATCCAGTCTGCAAGTTACAGAAGGCTCTTTGTGGTCTGAAGCAAGCTTCTAGACACTGGTTCTCTAAGTTCAGCTCTACTCTTCTACATATGGGATTTTATCAATGCGGAACTGACTACACATTATTCATCAAAAGCTTACCAGCTAGATTCATTGCTATTCTTGTGTATGTGGATGACATTTTGTTAGTTCGATCTCACAATGATGATGTTCAATTGCTTAAGGGCTCACTTCACCAACAATTTCAGCTCAAGGATCTTGGTTCTCTTCATTATTTTTTGGGATTTGAGTTCACTTCAACTTCAGATGGTCTTTTTATGAATGAACAAAGGTTTGCTTTAGATATTTTGCACTACAGTTCTTATCTCAACTGTAAGCCTGTCACTACCCCCTTGGTTGCTAATACTCACTTGAGTAAGGATGATGGTGATCCCCTTTCTGATACTCAAGCCAGCACCTACAGGACTCTTATTGGCAAGTTGCTTTTCTTATGTCATTCAAGGCCTGATTTTTGTTATTCAGTTCACAAACTCAGTCAGTTTGTTTCTGCTCCTACTACTGCTCATTTGACTACCTTACATCATGTGTTGAGATATCTGAAAGGGACAGTGAACTATGGTCTCCTTTTCTCTCCTACATTGTCTTTGCAGCTCACTGCCTATAGTGATTCAGATTGGGGTGGTTATCCTGACAGTAAAAGATCTACTTCAGGCTATTTGGTGTATCTAGGTCACTCTCTCATCTCTTGGAGATCTAAGAAACGGCAAGTGGTTTCCAGAAGTTCAGCTGAAGCTGAATATAGAAGCTTGGCCCACACTTCTTCATATTATAACTCACTTTTCTCAATTCATTAGTTGGATTCATCATGATATGTTTCATGTGTTGTCGTTATTTTGAAATTGTGTAACTTTTTTGAATTCTCTCTATATATTCAATATATTTCGTGTGTTGTCATTATTTTAAAATTGTGCAACTCTTTTGAATTTTCTCTGTATATATTGTGAGCCTACCTCGGATTTTCTGTTGGTGAAGAGATAGTATCCTAAAGGCACGAATCATGCCCTAAGGGCATGGTCACCCGTTGGGGCACCAGGGCAGAAGGCAAGGGGCTCTGGGGCTCTGGGGCAAGACACTATTCACTGCTTTTTGGAGTCAGTTTCCACCCGTTTGGGGCAGGGGGAGAGGCAAGATACTGTTCACTGTTTAAAAAAAATGTAAAATGTTGTATTTGGGGTTTTAGTAATATTTTTACTTATCGAATGAAAACATTATGTTTTATATTACACTTCGTGCTTATACTAATATTTTTTTTTTTTTGCAAAAAAATATATTTTTGAATTGTACACTTCAAAACATTTTTTTCAAAATTGTTTTTTTTAAATGTTCAAAACTGGGTGTTTTCAAAACTGTTTTGTTTCTTCAAATCCAAAACAGTTTTTATCTAACAATTTTTCAAAACAGTTTTTTAAAAAACTTTAACTAGTTTATTTCTAGACAGTTTTTTTTCAATACTTTTTTTTTCTTCTCAAAACTGGTATTTTCAACACTGTGTTTTTCTTCAAATCCAAAACAGTTTTTTCCCAACACTTTTTCAAAACAGTTTTTAACTAGTTTAGTTTAAAACTTTTTTTTTGTGTTTTTTTTTTACAAAACTGGTATTTTCAAAACTGTTTTCTGAAAACAGTTTTTTCAAATCCAAAACAGTTTTTTTCTAACACTCTTTTCGAACAGTTTCTAAAAACAAATTTTAAAAACAATGTTTAATTTATTTATTTTTTGAAATAAAAAACAATTGTTAATTACTTTAACAGTTTTTCGCAACAGTTAATACTAATATTTTCAAAACTGATTACTCAAAACAGTTTTTTTTAAACCAAAACAGTTTTTTTAATTTATTTTTTCGTAACTGTTTTCTAGTTGAAACATCATTTGTTTTCTTTTTTTAAAAGTATGCAAAACTAGTATTTGAGGGTAAAAGTTAGGTGGAATATCTATGTGGCAATGGGGCAAGAAGGCAAGGCAAGAGGCTAGAATTGTCCAACCTCTTGCCTTGGGGCAACTCTTGCCTTGGCAAGAAAATGTGGGTGGAGAGGTGAATAGTGGAAAAAGAGGGTTGGAGAGGGCTAGGGTGAGGTGGTGCCAAGGCCAAAACCCCTTGGTGGACATGCCCTAATTATTAACAATACCGAAAATGCAAGTGTCTCTCTAGGCCAAAGTCAAAGTCGAGCCGAGTATTAGCTAGTAGGCTAGTACTACTTTTGCCTTATGGAGGATGCTCAATGTTTAAGGTAGTCTTGGAGGTCAAAGTGGAGTAGATATGTACAGTTGAACTATTCAATTTTGGCATGAATATAGCAACTTAGCGCTTGTTTGGGGTTTTTTTCAAACAAGGTTGTTTTTCAAAAACTCATTTGGGATACTAAGAGCTTGTTTGGTATGTGCTGAAAATTACGTTTAAAAATTTAATCAAAAAATAATTTAGTATGTGCTGAAAAAAAGTGTTTAAAATTAAAAATGCGTTTGATAACATTACTAAATTCCAATAATAATTTACTCGAACATCATTTTTACGTACAATATTGACATATATTTGATACTTCATACATCCAATCAGAGTTGAAATATCTTAAAAACACTTTTTTTCCTGAGAAACTCATTTGGAAGAAGTGTCTTTTATGCCTATTTAAAAACAAAAACATGTCGAAAGCAGTTGTTTATAGAGACAACTTTGGTGTTTTTGTGTTTTTTCATATCATTGGGGGTTAAAGATATTTTAAGTTTAACTGAATGCATAATTTAACAAATATATGTCAGTATTATATGTAAAAATGGCATTCAAGCAAATTAACATTGAAATTTAATAATGTTACCACTGTTTTCTTGTTTTTAATCGGATGCCAAACAGGCTCCGACCTGTAGTATTCGTAGGTAGGGAGGAGACATCCTAGTTAATTGCTGTAGCAAAGGTCTTGAACACAAGATGATCTTTCAGCTGCTCATATTTAATTAATTGCTTTTCACTCTCAGGACAAGGTTAGAAATGTTTTAAATGTGCTGTGATACTTTGAGGACGAGCTTAAAATTGTTTTATATGTGCTCTCATTGTAAGACAGATTTTTCTCACATTATCTTCACTTCAATAATGTACAATCTTATAATCTTAATCTTGCTCATTTCAATTATGGTCATTGCAAATGGATGTTAGCTCAAGTGGGCAGAGCTATTAAAATAAGGTCGTTATTTTTTTTCATGCCAATAAAATTACACCAGGCATCACCCTAAAAATTTTGGAAAGTTTATGTATTTTCAATCTTCTTCTATTCAATTCGGTTTTAGAGATAGATGTGGCTAACAGTGGTGGCGGCGCTGCGGCTGGGAATAGCCGAATAGATATATGTCTATATCCTCCTTCGACTTCGGTGAGAGGGAATCATTGGTGGTGGTAGCAGATAGCGGGGAATAAGTTGGCTCAATTACTCTTTTTTTGTTAAAGCCTCTTCGTTAGCAGTAGTACGTGTGTCGCATTTGAAAAATTGCATGGTATTAAGTGGTACAATTTTTTAAACTGTACTAGATTTTCCGACACTAGGAACTCAAAGAGTACGTGCATGAGTAATAAGTGTCATTGATTCTCAAAACAAAAGTAATGTCATACTCCCTCCGTTCCTTCAGTTTCTTCACAAAATTATTTGGGTATTATTTGGGCTTAACGATTTGACTAGCCAAAAGATGCAAAAAATTGATAATCTTTTTATGGTATCGTAGAGTAAACTTTATTCTACCATACCACAAAAATTACTAAATTCTTGCTTTGTTTTGCTAACCAAATGGCTAGGCCCAAATAATACCCATAAATTTGTGAAGAACCTGGAGGAATGGAGTAGTATGTCCCTATTAACAGACCACTTCCTCAATTGATTAATGAAGCCCAGTATCTAAGGAAGCCCAATCTTCTTCCGGCTCAAACATTCTCCTATTAATTATGTAAAGCCCATAACATTACAAGGGTTAGTTTCTTGTCTCCCTGTCCCATATCCCTAAACCTAATTCTTCACCTAATCCATTTTGTTTTGATGAATCGGCTATTCCACCTAATCCATTTTGTTTTGATGAATCGGCTATTCCATCTTGTCCATTCAATTTCCTACCTTTTCAATTCTCCCGTTAAATACTCTGTATATGGATCCACGTCTTGGCATCTCTTACATATCCATCATGAATATGTAAATTCATTACAAAAATATTCATTTCATGTTTATCTCTTTCTCCCTAATTTCTTTCATGGTATTAGAGCCCTAAAAATGCTCTCTACCTCCTCCGTCACTCCACCAATTGCGGCTTTCAAATTCGCTTGCTATCTTTTCAATATCTAGATTCTTATGCCCTACTAACATGGCTATTCCAACTACGTTATGTGGAAGCATAAACTCACGTCTATGTTGGGAATATGCCTTGAAGGCTTGAGGATACTCAAAGGAGCACAAAAAGAGATGATTTCCACATGTCTTCATAGAAGACAACCCAAGGGAAATCGAGAAGGCCAAAGGTGTTCGTGGAATAGCATTATGGCGCAAAATAGGAAGGCCTACGCACGAAGAGCCTTCGCATGAAGCACTTCGCACGAAGACTTCATGTCTTCGCACGAAGGAATCCTGGAGGTGGCAACTTAGTATGGAACTTACCTTAGGGGTCTCGCGGTGGTCTCTGGGGGGGTTATAAATCGACCCTTTGGGGTCTGAGAAACATGTATTCGCATTGTGATAGGTTTGTCCCCGTTGAATAAAGGTCTTTCTTCCATATGGACGTAGTTAGCATAGTTTGTGCTAATGAACCAAATTAAACTTTTGTTTTGCATCGTTTGATTATCATTCGTGCGGTGGGAGTGATCTGGAGTGTCATAACAAACTGGTATCAGAGTTTAGGACGAGATTACTCCACCAAGAACGATGTCCGGATCGATGTTGAAGATCGACAGGTTCACAGGAGGGAACAACTTCAGTCTGTGGAAGATAAAGATGGAGGTCGTGCTTAAATCGCAGGGTTTGTGGGCACCTTTAATCGCGGACAAGGGAGGCATGGATGTTAATACATTGGAGTTCAAGGGGATGGAGGAGAAGGCACATTCAAACATTATGTTGTGCTTATCAGATGACGTGATCATCGAGGTCGCATATCAGAAGCAAGCAGCAGATCTTTGTCTCAAGTTGGAGAGTCTCTACATGAGAAAGAGTCTCACTAGCAAGTTGATGCTAAAATAAAGACTCTTCACTTTGCGGATGCTCGAAGGTACGGTTCTCAAAGACCATCTTGATCAATTGAATACAATTCTTCTAGATTTGCGTAGTATTGGCGAGGAGGTGGGTGATGAGCATGCCACACTTTTTTTTATTGATCTTCTTACCTATATCGTATGAGAACTTTGTTTAGTCATTCTTTGTGAATAAGGATGCCTTATTTCTAGAGGAGGTCAGATCAGCGCTCCATGCTAGGGAACTGCGCCATAAGGGTACATGAACAGGTAGAGAGGACCATGCTTCCGGTTTGATGGCAACCGATGGAAGCAAGAATTATTCGGTTCTAAGCTACCCAAGGATGTTTGTGCTTGGTGCAAGGAGAAGGGGCACTGGAAAAGAGATTTCTCGAAACGAGGTCAACAAGGAAAGAATGGCTCTGTAGCCGTGGTAGAGAAGGGGAATTCGTCTGAGGATGATTCCGTTCTACTGGCAGATGATGTCGCGCATCAACCGGATGCGTGGTTTCTTGACTCTGAGGCTTCTTATCATATATGTTATAACAGGGGAACCGTTTTCAAGCTATAACCATGCAGATGGAGGATCCGTTCATATGGCAAATAGAACTGTATGCAAGGCTATAGGAAGAGGTTCAGTTAGGCTCAAGACGATTGATGGGAAGACATGCACCTTGAAGGATGTTAGACATGTAATGCTTGTCACAAAGAATTTAATTTCTTTGAGTCTACTCGACAGCAAGGGATTTAGCTTCAAGGGTGAAGGTGGAGGATTATGCGTCTACAAGGACTTGGATGTGCTACTCAAGGGGGTCAAGGATGAGACTTTGTGTGTACTACCGGGTTCAGCTATCACAGGGTCTGTCGGAGTTGTCTCGACCGAGATTAAGAAAGCTAATCAAACCAAGCTATGGCATATGAGGCTCGGTCATATGAGTGAACGTGGAATGCGGAACTTCACAAAAAATGTTATCTCACTGGGCATGCGCCCAAGAGCCTAGGGTTTTGTGAGCACTGCGTGTACGGGGAGCTACATTGTAGCAAGTTCCCCAAGGTCTTTCATAGAACGAGAGGTACTCTTGATTATCTCTATTCGGATTGCTGGAGTCCATCTCGGGTTGAGGCGATTGCGGGTACATGTTTTTTTAAGCATCATAGAAGATTACTCCAGGATGACTTGGATATTCGTGATGAACAAGAGTGAAGCCTTCGTATGACTCAAGAAGTGGAAGACACTAGTGGAGAATCAGTCTCCATGGCATGCCATCTCGTGAATGAATCAGACACTTTTAGCGAAAGCAAGGTGTATGCTTTCGAATGCAGGTCTTTCTAGGGGTTATGGGGAGAAGCAGTCTCCATGGCATGCTATCTCGTGAATCGGAGCTCGCACACAAGAATAGGATGCAAGATTCCTACTAAAAGTCTAGTCCGGTAGAGCAGTGGATTTCTCGGATTTGAGAGTATTTGGTTGCAGCCTATTATCACGTTGATGATGGAAAATTATAACCAAGAGCTAGTAAGGGAGTATTCATGGGTTTCGGAACATGTGTGAAAGGATCCAAGATATGGGCAGGCAACAAGATTATACTTAGCAGAAGTGTAGTCTTTGATGAGAGTCCTATGTTGAAGAACTCTGTAGAGATAGAGGTTGGATATGCAGAGAAGAAGGTGGATGGAGTGTCGGATCCTAATGATCCTAAGGGTTTTGAAATACCTAAACCGACTCCGGAAGCCGAAGAGGAAGAAGCAGAAGAGTCTGATAGTGAGGATTCGTGCCAGAGGAACCGGATCATCAGAGTATTGTTGTGGGAAGACCAAGGAGAGTCATAAAGCCTCCGGCGAGATACAGAGATGATGGTTTGGTGGAATATGCATTACAAGTAGCGGAGGAGGTGGAGGATGAGCAGCCCACCTACAAGGCCGCTATATCTATTTCTGAGTCAGCACAGTGGATTGCCGCGATGAAGGAAGTGATGGAGTCTCTTAGAAAGAACTCGACTTGGGAGATTGTTAAATTTCCATTTGGAAGGAAGATAGTCAGTTGCAAGTGGGTCTTCAGAAAAAAGGTAGAAACTACAGGTGGGGTGAGCATCAAGTATAAGGCAAGACTAGTTGCAAGAGGGTTCAGTCAGAAAGAAGGGGTTGACTACAACGAGAACTTATCGCCGGCGGTAAGACATTCTTCTATCCGGGTGCTACTAGATTTAGTGGCACACCACGACCTATAGCTTGAGCAATTAGACGTGAATACAACTTTTCTACATAGAGAGTTGGAAGAGGAGATATACATGAGCCAACCGGAGCGGTTCCAAGTTCCCAGAAAAGAAGAACACTTGTGCAAGTTGAAAAGATCTCTCTATGAACTTAAGCAGTCACCGAGGCATTTGTCACATCCCCCTCCCGCCGACACCGATTAGCGATTAATAAAACTTTGCATTAACGGAAGGAGTGCGCGACATGCAGGTGCGACCTTGACTCGTCGAGAGGCTAAACAAGTAATTTATAAGAAAAAGTCGAAGTAAAAATTTCTTTTTGAAAACTTTTCGGAAGCGTCATTAATGATTTACTTGGGGTCGTCATGAACATAAACAAATTTAATTGTAAAGAAAATAAATTTGAAACTTGAAAATCAATATCATTTAGTCCTCTCGACTCATAGCTTAAGCAGAACATAACTCGGGAAATTTTCTAGGTATCATACAATGGCTCATGTAAAGTCTTATATACATAATTACTTCACTTATACATTCTAAGAAGTGAAAAAACATAACTTATACATTCTTAAAACAAAACACCAACATGTATCTCATAATAACTCCAAGTCGGCTAGCACATACTCGGAATCTAAGAACATAAGCGTCATCAAGAACGTAATCACATATGAACTTAACGGCTTGCTACTTCTTGCTTTTTACGTGTTCTTAAAACCTGAAAAAAAGGTAACTTAAAAGGGTGAGCTCAACTAGCTCAGTGAGTTACATCTACGCCCCTCCGTAGGTTTAGAAAACAAAAAGGGGCTAACTTACCCAAGGAGCGTCCTGAACATAAGACATAGTCATAAATACATATACTTGTGGAACTTGAAATATCATGACATTCATAAAGCATAACTTGTATCATGAAGAAAGCGTAACGTAAAGCATAACTTGTATCATGTGAAATCTTATTGTTCCTAGTAGGAACCTTACTTTGTCTCACGTAGAGACCTTATCAAACTTGAACATGGTTATTTAGTTTCTTATCTTATGCCCCGTGTAACCTTCGTGACTTAACATAACATAACATAGGAACATGTCCATCGCGACGACTCGTGAGGAGACGCGTTGCCTGCTTATATTGCCCCGGCAAAAGACCGTAGCCTGCCTATACCCGACAGGGGGTTTCACTCCGGTAACCGTGACCTTTCTGAAAATGTGTTTTATCTTATAAAACATTTATTTTCTTTGTTCGCATCCACGGGACATAAACATATCACTTGAGTAAGAAAAACTTGCATACATAATAATAGGACGACGTGAACATACATAAGCTTTTAAGAAACTTGAGGGTAAGTACAAAATTCGGGAGGTAAGCTAACTCACCTTGCGAGCTTAAGTCATTCATTTAATATTTCTTAGTCCAATTCCAACCATCTTTAAGCATAGGCGCATAAACTCCGTTGTCACATTAATAACAAAGAAGGCTACAAATCACACATATAATCAGTTAGCATGAATTCAGTCAAAGCATAGCACATGCCTACATCTCTAAGGTGCATATAGAATAACTTATATTCACATACATCAATAACCTTATATTCTTTATTTGATGCAAATCAGATGTCTAATGCAACTCATTAATGCAAGATGATATATTATGAGCTAAAAATAAAAATTGCATAAACTAGCTTGACAAACTTATTTACTTTCATGTGAGCTTATAACTTATGAACTTCCAAGTTTTAACACCATAATTTAGACACATTCAGTCACATGCATGCTTAAATTCATGTCATACCATGGCTTGGAGGTACCAAAAATTGATTACCAAATAGGACTCAAAATCTGTCCAGCAATTAGAAAAATTCAGATTGGTCATACTTTAGTATATTCAATATTACAGAAAATCTAGAGGGACTTTTGGCATAAAACTAACTGAAAATGATAGTAGACACATATAGCGTTGAAACGGTGCGAAAAACGCCAAAAACCGAGTTCATATGAGTGAGTTATGACCCTCTAAAGTTGGGTCAAAACTTTTACCCGATAGCAGATTTTTTTGTCCGAAATTATCTTGTTTCTTCTTTCATTTTCTTCAAAATTTCCCAATAAACTCATACATCTATCCCCAATTGAGACCCCTAATACATACATGCAAGATAATTCAAACAAATAACATGAATATAACTTGTAAAACATGATTTTCACTACTAGCTGATCATGCTTTCTATTTCTTCCATGCATGTGTACAGATCATGCAGATGGTGATGAATCAAGAACATGCAACAAGAAATTCACCATAAAAACATATAATGATCTTCAAGGAGTAAAATCATGTCTAAAAGAAGAAGACTTGAGACTTATTTCATCAAATTAAGAAGTAGCAACTATCAAAACTTAGCTTTTGACATGCATGTATGTAAATCATGGAGATTGTGATGAATCAAGAGCATGCACATATATATACACCATGCTATCACAGAAATGAGATGATCCATGCTAAAACTTGTCTTAAGGATAATGAATTCCTAACATACAAGTAGAGATTTACCATGGAAACACAAGAATGAGATGGGAAGAACCAAAATCATGATGTATGCAATGATTTGAACTTACCCATCATACTCATGAAGCTCTTGAGAAGGTTTATGGAGAATTGATGATTAATGGCTCTTAGGGGCTTCAATGTTGAAGAAGATGCTCAAAACTTGATATCGACTTGATATACTAACACCCAAGATGGGTTTTCTTCAATTAGAACCTCAAAAATCTAGTGTTTGAACAATGTCTTTGGAGGCTCAAAGGACAAGTCCGGAAATTAGGATAGAGGAATACTAAGAACACATTTTGCATATCACTAAATAGATAGTTGGGGAGTGAAATGTTGGAAGACATGCATGTGTATGGAGGGACACGTGTATGGAGGGTGAGATTGACACTTGTATGGAGGGGTGACAAGTGTGGAATTTTACACATGCACATGGGGTTTAATTTAGTGCAACAATTGTATCAACTATACTATTCTACATGGTTCTAAATTATACACATATATGAATATGTCTATGCACTTGATACATGTAGGAAAACTACCACGTAATACTTGTATACCTAAAACATTTTACAATAGTTGCTAACTAAATTTTTAATTTTTCTCATACACTCTTTTAATTTTATTCTTGTTTATACTATACACTAAAAGAAATAGTAACTAGTACTTAGCATTCAAAAAATATCATTTATCAAATTTAGGAAATCAATTAGGCACATAATTCACTTATCATATACTTCATAAGATGAAACTCAAATATTAAAACTATGCCTTCAACTTTACTTTATTTACACACAAAAATCTATTTATAACTTTGCATGAGCTAATTATCAAGCATTAAATGTAATATTAACATATAATCACATATTATTAACATGCTAATTTAACTTAAAAATGTGGGTTATTACAGCAATGGTACAAGAGGTTTGACAGCTTCATGCTGAAGATTGGTTACCACAAGTGCGAGTGTGATTGTTGCGTGTATCACAAGTTGTTGCGAAGTGGATCACGTATATACTTAGTTCTCTATGTGGATGATCTGACCGAAACTCGAAATATCAAGGAAATTAGAGAACTGAAGAGGTTCCATAGCGCGGAATTCAAGAAGAAGGATCTGGGGGCTATCGAATCCTTCAATGAACTCAATCAGACATCTTAATTAGTAAAGGACTACACACTGCTGAAAGACAAGCAGAAAATAATCACCCAATAATTAATTAATGTCTCCTAGTGATATGCTAAACTTGTACAACAGAAGATATTAGTGTCACTTCGAACTAAAAAGTTCAAAAGAAACCAGACACCCTGTTCTATTTCACCACGTAACTGATGCTTGAAATTGGGCGGGGGACAAATGTGATCCAAAGATGCCCAATCTTTAAGAAAACAACCCTTCTGTCCAAAATACGGAATGTAATCAAGTCAGTAAAAAACTTGGCTGAGGCACAAAGCGTCCACTAACACCCAAGGAACGGAATTTCTGGATAGGCAAAACACTACAACAGCTTCTGGAAGCAAAGAATGAAGAAGAAAGGGAATGGTAAACTAACACCACAAGAAGAAAACTAGTTTGGTCTTGCGCTTCCGCTTTATTTTCTCCATTCCAAACAGACCTTGTTTGTGTATTTGATGATTGGTTATTCTAGTATCTTTGTCCACACTCATTCTTGTGTGCTTATCTGACAAGACAATTCATAGGTATTCATAGATGGGATTAAGGACAACCTACTCCAAACAGCTCTATAAACACACATTCTTCACTGAGCCGGCTATTGACTCTCTTACTATAGAGACTAAAAGACTCATCAAGACGCCTATTACGCATGGTCAATCACTCATCTGCCTACGTATGAGTTATGTCCTACCTCTCAAACAATTTATCAAATACCTTACAAAAACCCACTTCTGTCTAATTGAAACCCAATCTACAAAAGAGTAACTTGAAAGGAAGAGAAAAGAGCCATTTGTTATTGTAGATTTTCTTAGTTTATACTTTTTATGTCTTACATAATCTTGAAAACTAATTCAGGATGATAATCCAATTTCATGCCTTCAGAGGAGACAGAAACTGGTAATTCGATCAATACAATGGATAATAACCCATCAAAATCTCAATTTGGATTAAAAAAACCTATAAAAATTAAAAATTCATACGAATAACTCAAATCACTACAATTTGTAATAGCTACTACTGGCAAATTTCATTATTCAAAGGATGAAGTGAAGAAAAACCTGCTAGTGCCCAAGTACCCTCCAATCGACGAATATGGAGTTGTAGTATCTCTTAGTACTCTCCAATCGACCCAGTCGTCGTACCCAGCTGTTTCGCCTACTTCCTTGACAACAATGGAAGAGATAGTTAGTGAAGCCCTAAATCAGATGAAGGGGGAGAAAAGAAGTAGAAACACTACAACGACGACTCACTAGATGAGTTCGCCGATTGGATATTAATAAACCGATCGCCCGACTGAGATTAATACACCAATCGAGGAGGAGGGGAAGAAGAATGAAAATACGCCGACCGCCTGGGCTTCTCACAGATTGTCGGAGTCTCTTCATCATGGAGAAGAAGGGGATGGGTTGGTAGAGAAGACGTGGATGAGAGAAAATCTCCGCAGGGAAGTAGTGGGGTTTTTTTTTTTTTTTTGAGAATCTCCACAGGGAAGTAGTGGGATCTTTTATGAAAAGATAGTAAAAAGATAATGACTTTTAGGGGCGGGAGTGTAAAAAATATTGGGCGGGAGTATCAATATATTGAAGGTAAGTTTTTCCGTCGTTTTTCGACAAGAAACGACGTACAGATAATTAACCGTAGTAAAATCATTTAAAATACGACGGTAATTTTGCTAACCGTAGTAATATCATATTTTACGACGGAAAAGAGCAACCCGTCGTATTTAAAATAAAAAAAACGACGGTTCTAATTTGCTTACCGTCGTTTTATGCAACATTTCCTGTAGTGACGTATGCTGCTTCTTCCAAGTCTTTCATATCAAATTGACTTGATAACCATACCCGCACACTAGATAATACACCCACATTGTTTCCAATGAGCACTATATCATCAACGTAAAGTATTAAGAATACCACCACCTTTTCCTTACACTTCTTGTACACACACGGCTCATCCGGACATTGTTCAAAACCAAAAGATTTGATTGCCTGATCAAAACGGATGTTCCATGATCTAGATGCCTGCTTAAGTCCATAAATAGACCTCTTAATCTTGCACAACTTGTGCTCCTGGCCCTTAGCTACGAATCCTTCTGGTTGCATCATATAAATGCACTCATTAAGACTTCAATTAAGGAAAGTTGTCTTGACATCCATTTGCCAAATTTCGTAATCGAAACGAGCCGCAATGGACAAGAGAATCCTGATAGACTTAATCATGGCTACTGGAAAAAAAGTTTCCTCATATTCGATCCCTTCTTTCTGAGTAAAACCTTTCGCAACAAGCCTTGCTTTGAAGGTTTCAACCTTCCCGTCTACCCCTCTCTTTTTCTTGTAAATCCACTTACACCCGATGGGTTTTACCCCATCTGTTGGATCTACAAGATCCCGGACCTGATTGGAGTACATAGACTCCATCTCATAAATCATAGTCTTTTTCCACTTTTCTGCATCCGTACTTCCAACAGCTTCATTATAGTTACTGAGATCGCTATCATGTTCATCAGGGACCTTGTCAAAAGACTCTCTCAAGTACATGTATCTGTCTGGTTTACGAGGAACTCTCCCACTACGACGAGGCTGTACTTGTGATTCACCAGCAGAAATATTTTCCCCACTGCTCGGTTGCGGCTGAATGTCACTACTATCTTGTGGATCACTAGTATTGTCATTTCCCCCACTGCCCTCTTGCGGTGGGATGTCAACACTATTTTGTTGTGTATCACAAGTATCTACATTTCTCCAACCACCCAAAGGTAGTTGAATGTCGATATCATTTTATTGTGGTATTTCCTCTTGTACAGTTGGTATATCATGACCTTGGACTACTTGATTTCCTTGCATTTCTTCCAGAAAATTTTTGCTTTTAGGCTTGTGATCCATAATATAGCCTTCCTAAAAGGATCTCGCATTGGTGCTAACAATGACTTTCTCATCCTTCGGACTATAAAATAAACCACCCTTTGTTTCTTTAGGGTATCCGACAAAAACACATACTTATGTCCTTGATTCCAACTTACTTGCGTTCCCCTTCCGCACATGTGCTGGACTACCCCAAATTCGAACATGCCATAGACTAGGCTTGCGCCCAGTCCAAAGTTCTGTGGGTGTAGTTTGTACTGACTTAGACGGAACCAAGTTCAAAATATATGCAGCTGTCTCTAAAGCATGCCCCCAAAAGGAAGTTGGTAAATCCGAATAACTCATCATGGATCTCACCATTTCTAAAAGAGTCCTATTCCTTCGCTCTGCCACACCATTCTGTTGTGGCGTACTTGGAGCAGACAACTGGGATTGAATCCCTTGTTCCTCCAAGTAACCCTGAATTGTCCCAAGAGGTACTCGCCACCTCGATCAGATCGAAATGACTTGATATATTTTCCTAGACGCTTCTCTGATTCTGCCATAAAAATCTTAAATTTCTCAAAGGCCTCAGACTTACGCCGCATCAAATAAATATATCCATATCTTGAGTAATCATCAATAAAAGTAATGAAATACTCAAAACCTCCCCTCGCTTGGACATTCATTGGTCCACAAACACCTGAATGGATAAGCTCCAACAGTTCTTTGACCCTATTACCCTTTTCCAAAATTGGCCTCTTGGTCATCTTACCTTCTAAACATGACTCGCATGCTGGTAGTGCCTCCACTTTTAATGAACCTAATGGTCCATTTTGAACCAGCCTTTGTATTCTGTTTTATTGATATGACCAAGTCGTAAAATGCCAAAGATATGTTCGGTTTATCTCGCAAGGTTCCTTTCTCTTTTTAGGTGAGCTATCCGAGTTATTCAGTTCATATAGCTGCGCTATGGGAGTCTCAAGATTTATAATGTAAAGACCATCCACAATGTACCAGAACAAATAAAACGTTTATTTTTCTAAATAACCACAGAGTCATTGAAATAAACTGCATATTCATTCTTAACCAACTTAGAAACTGAAATCAAGTTCCTTCTAATAGAAGGTACATAAAGACAATCTTTCAAAACTAAAATCCTATCATTCCCAAAATATAAGAAACAAATTTCTATTGCAAATGCAGCTACTTTATTTGTGTTTCCCAAGTGTAGATAAATCTCGCCATCACTAAGCTGTCTGGTTTCCTGGAACCCCTGCAATGAATTGCAGATATGATCAGTGGCTCCCGAATCTACAAACCAGGTTCTAGTAGATCGAACCGCTAACTATTAGTGAAAGAGATATACCTGAGTTGTTCTGGATTGGACGAGTCAGGAACTTTGGACATTGCTTCTTCCAATGCCCTCTCTGGTTACAAAGGAAACACTTGCCTTTCGGCTTTCCCAATGTCCGCTGAAGAGCAAGTGCTTGCTGTAGCCCACGAGCTATTCCTTGAGGTGCCAGAGCAAACCTCCGGAACTACTACTTGTGCAACTTTCTTCTTCTTCTTGGCCCTAGGGTTAGACGTAGAAGTCTTTTCAGCCACCATTACACTAACCAGTTTCTGTAGGAGTCCCTCAGCTGTTTCAAGCTCCTTTAACAATTTGGCTAAAGAATAAGTCTTTTTGTTCATATTATAATTTAGCCGAAAACTGTTAAATGAATCAGACAACGTCATGAGCAGGATATCGACCTGAGTTTCCTCATCGATTACAGCTCCAAGGATCTCTAGTTCACCTAGAAGACTTATAGTCTTCATAACATGATCCCTTACAGAGGATCCTTCAACCATTTTTGTGTTCACGAGGTTTTTCATAGCAACCTGCCTGGCAGCACGATCCTGATCTCCAAACATCTCTTTGAGGTTCTCCATGATCTCAAGGGCAGAGCCCATGTTCTCATGCTGATGCTGCAACACATTAGACATGGAGCCTAATATGTAGCATTTAGCCATCTGATCGGCTTTCTGCCACATCTTATAAGGCTTGGCTTCTTCATCAGAAGCCCCTTCTAGAGGTTCCGCATGACATTCCTCAAGAAGCACAAATATTTAATCCTCAGCAGTTAGCACAATATTCAAATTCCTCTTCCAATCAATATAGTTTGATCCAATGAGTTTGTTTTGATTCAAGAGAATAGATTGTGGGTTGAATGAGTTTGACATTTTGAACCTGAGAATCATTGTAAATAAAACATATAAGGGCAATGTAAACCACCAGTAGTCTAACACACATAAAAATAGTATGCCACGATGGGTGGACGTCTACCATTCATACTATAGTTAGACATGGTACCTTTGGTCTTGCAAGCCATAGCAGTGACTCCGATGGGGAGGATACTATAACTTACATCTAAGTGTATACCATCATTTTACTTCTAAACCCATTACCCCATTACATGCCTCTCAGATGGAGAGATGACACATAAACAGTAACTATTAGAAGTATCCTAATAGGAATTTATACCAGTGATATTGTAGTGGTTATGTTCGATAAGAAGGTTAACTCCAAGGCTAACACGCACAACCAACTACATCACTTATAAATCAATGATGGAGACCGCGGGATCTAGCAGCACTAGACTCCCTCTCCCACTTAGTTGTTTGAACAATTTAATACAAATTAAATTATTTATCCATGTTGTCCATGATTAAAATGCAAGCATTCACAATAATCATACGCATAGATACGGTCAAACACATAATAAGCATTCAACCACACACAGCCCTGCTATTATGGTCCAAGCTTCATTATCCGCGCTATCATGCTTCAGTCCCATCTTTTCCGAGATCGACCTTTCAGAGTTTCCCGCCGATCCAACTCGGCGCTAATTTGGCTGGGGGTTTTCAGGGGGCAGCGCGCCCCTGATAGGGTTCGGGGGGAATTTTTTTTCTGGGCTGCTGTTTCTGGGATACGATTTCTGTACATCGTTTGCAACCCAACATGCCCTTTTTCTGAAAATCGCCATGCCATCTTCGGCCTTCTGTCTTCACTATAATTACAGTAACCCTACCCTCCATGGATTCCGCAAAGCAGTCAATAACAAAGTACCAGAGACTGCTACAGACTTACAATGCCTCCAAGGAGTTCACATGTTCATCAAAAACTGGAATAAGAGAACCTAGGATTTACTATTACAGATTACAGATTTCATCCACAAAAAACAGCGTGGGAACCAAAACCAAATCAAACCACATACATCAAACATTATGACCATATAGCAGGACACGATTCAATCTGCAAAACAGAGTTAGACATCGCAATCTTCCTACTCTAACATGCATAGTCGGTTCGATTATTGGACAACATGGATGTATAGCAGATATGCAGAGTCGAACGTGGCTCTGATACCAATTGAAGGGAGGCAAATCCCTGGACCAGTTCGATTGCATGTCTGCTATACCAATTAAAACTAGTTTCAACGTGAACGCTAGAAACCCTACTAAGCGAAATTAGGGTTCATACCTGCCTCCAAGCTATCTGATGTAGGTATGAAACACTCCGGATCTTCTCCCGTATTCCTCAAGTTCCTCCTGGATGAAAGTGTGGGCTTGCTGCTTCCAGAATCCTTCTAGACCTCCAGACGAACTGCTCTCACTCTCGAAACCCTAGATTTCGTGTGTATCTCAGGCATTTGAATTCTGAAGACTAAGGACACTTACATAGGGTACGGGAGGGACCTGGAGGAGAAAATACGAATCAAGATCCTAACTTTATTAGGACTTCTGATTCCACCCGAACCTAGCCCGAATAAAGTTAATAACTGTTAGTACCACTAAATAACTGTTATCGCACTCCTGTCCATATTATCAAAATCTAATATTTCGAGCTCCTGTTATTAAATACTTATTATCTCCCCATGTTAAGATTACAGATATCCGTCGATTAAATTAATTACTGACTAATTCATTTAATCGACCTCTTCCAAATTTCTTGATCCTTACCACTTAACTTATTTGATATGTCCAGATTACCAAGTAATCTACCTGCAGGGTTTGACATAATCAAAACTTATAAGCTTCATAAAGGGGATTGATGGACATGGATTCCTTCGATATATCAATTTACACCATGGACTCATTAGTATCACCCAACTCATCGAGGTTATTGATTTCATAGGAATCTCACTCACTTGACTTGTCAAATGCAATAACTACTAAATACATGTGCACATTGACTATCTAAGGATTAAGAGCATAAGTAATCATAATAACCATGAGACATAGCTTGTCTTATTATGTCAGTACAAAGACAATGATCTCAACTTGGTCATGTTCAATATACACAAAGTATACTAGCACATTGAGTTGAAACTATAGTGTGAACTATACTGTTTCCTGTAGCCAAGACAGACCTACTAAAACAATGTGCTACAATCGTTCGATAGTTTGTCTAATTCCATCTAGATTATGAACTCACTTCTTTCATTCCACAAGAACCGAAGATAAGATCTTCTGTGTGTAAGCTAGACTCTACACACCAGATCTTCTACTATGTAGAACAATAGACAACTATGCACAATAATAATATAATGCAAAAACATTGTCCAAACCCATTCTCATAAATATCAAATCATATAATCCAATACAAAAAGCATGGCTTTTAGTATTCAATCCAACATTTGGCACATTCAAGATCAGGCCATCTTGACTTTAATTAATGCTACTTTGTCCCAAGAGGCGCTCATGCATCTGATTGCCCTCTCTGATTCCTGATATGCCTGGTAAACCCTAGAACATCGGTAAGCTAGCTTCTTTGTCTCACTCCAATATCTTAGAGTTGAAATCTCATCTTCAAACAATAAAAAGCGCTCAGACTCTATAAATATTTACATGCAAAATATTAATTCGTCTTGTGACAAGTCAGTTGTCTCTTTTTCTCTTGCTGATGATAAGCATATGCCCCTATTTACCCTAAATGTGTTACATGTTGAATACAATGCGTTTCGTTCGTCAATTAGAACTCGCTCTGAACCTCTGTCTTTTCAATATTTACATGTGTTTTGCTTTATTCTGAAGAACAAATGCTTGTGTCTCAAAATACCTCTTTTGAAAACCCTAATCCAACTATTTTTTACACTTCGTCTTTTTGTGATTGTAGTGGTTGGTGAAAAACCCGTTGCTTCTCGTGGTATATGTAATGGTAATTTTGGCCACCGATCAAGTATGTTTGACCAAAATAGCAGTCTATTTGGGTTTCAACGTGGTGGAGGTCGAAACCCTTTCAAGGTTCGTACAAATGGAAATTTGGGAAGTTTTGGTCTTACAACAACTCGAACAATACTTCTGGTTACAATAACTCTGGCTTTTGAAATGCTGGTTCGTCTTCTTCTCCAGAACATCTTCTAAGTGTCTCCATCCTTGGGAATGTGCGGAGGCTAGTTTTCTTTCGTACGAATGAGATCTTTAGAATCTGCCAAGTGTTTGCATTCACACAAATGGAATTTCCATTTGTAGGAAAGGTTTGAAATCCAGCTCTTCAACTCTTCTTCATTGTTTTCAGGGCCAATTCCCTTGCGCTCCTTGATTTTTGAAGTTCAAGTTATGCTCCAATTTCTTCGTCAAGCTCATGTTCCTATTCAAAACAACACGTAATTATTCTGAACGATTAAATGTGACAATTAAAGCTCAAACATCGCATAAACCATGCCGGACCTAGATCACCTAAAACGTCCAAATCTGCCCACGTTCCTGCTCTGAAACTGCGCTCCGGCTTTCTAGGGGCAAAACACGGTAAAACGCGCTCCGGCATTTTATGGGCAAAAATAAAACGCGCTCCAATTTAACCAGAGCGCTAATTAATATAGACTGGGCGAACTAATTGACTTCTTCCTACAGAAGAGGCCAACCCACTTAAATAAATGAATCCCACCAGTAATGTAAGTACTTCAAAGATAAGCAAGAGCTTCTTCTATATCAAGAGAAGCCTTTCACTCATATACGATGTGTGATGAAATCGCTCCTACAAGCATTCACACTATTTATCAACAACTCCAACATCAACATTCTTATTGCAGGCAATGTGAGATAGTATGATTTTCAATCAAAGAAGTAAAATTCTTTCATAATAATAATAGTTGCACAATAAGAGATTATCGATCTTGGTAAGTTATTTTTCATGCTACTTTGGTTCTCATCAAAAGAAAAATCATTAAATGACAGTGCTCCTAAATCAAATAGAAGCAAATTAATCAATATAATTATGAAGGCTCAAGAAACAAACTATATTTTTGCCACTATAATAGTAGACTAAATGTGCACGCTTAAATTTATGATCATAAATATGCTAATAAAAATTGTTAGTATGTAGACGCTATGGTCACGCTCTCCAAATCTGTAATATCCCTGATTTTGGAAAGCATGAAATACTTAAATTTACTGTAAATATGTGTTTTTGACATAACCTGTTAGCATGCTTAATTGCTATTGTATGCAGTGTAGTGGTTGTATTTCTGAAGCTTATATTACTTAAGTGAATTTTATGTTATTTAGTATCCTGATAGATGAACTCATAATTGTGAAACTATGATAGTTAAGCTCGTCCAGAAATACACCAGAATTACTAATATCTTCTTTAATCGCTAGATTAAGGATAAAAATATTTAGAGAATAATTAGTACTAATCATTCATTTAAGTGTTACTTAGCTTAGTTAATCATGATTAGTACATAATGGCTTGTAGTATGTTAGCTTGTATATGTGTTAATTGTATGAATGACACGTAGGGTGACACGTATCACTGCCTTAGCCACTGTCACAGATGATTGACACACGCCCCTGCTGCGTGTCGTCGCGTGGCATCTTTCGTCACATGTGCGACACGTGTCCTACTGCAAGTCAGATGCTTCTGACACATAACCCTTGACACGATCTCCGCAAGTGTACGGTTGTCGTGTGTAGTAATATCCGGTAAATCCGGGTTTGTCGAACCCAAAGGACTTCTCGTGAACGAATTAGGATGATTAACTTTAATGTGGGCAAGTAATTGAGTTTGTTTGACTAATCTAAGAAAGTAAGTAACAAGCTAATTATTAAAATTGAGATTAATATGTGGGATAAGCATCAGGATATCTCTTCGGTTCACTAGGGATCTCACACCATTAATGATTTATGTTCTAGTAACACGAATGTATTCTACTTAGCCAAACGAGCACATTTACCTTGAATATTCCTCAACCAAAGCCTATAGTTAAACTCACGTACCTGATTCCTCTAGCCTACTCAAGTTTAACTACGCATTATGTTCTCTTGATCTACTCTTAGTTCTTAGCCAACTAGCAAGATTCCTCAACCCTAGATACAGCTAGTGCATGATTCAAGTTCCAGCAACGAATATTGATTCCTCTAACATTAATCACCTAGATCAATCATATTGCTACGTCTAACAATATGAAAGATATATTAAACTCATGAATCAAGCATAACTAAATAAAACACATTCAATTAAGCATAGAAGCATGAAACAAGATCCATAAATCACCAAACGTGGTGTTCAAACCCTAGCTACCTATGAGATATCCCGAATAGAAGATTTAGCTACTAAAACACATGATCAAAGTACAAAGTTTATTGATCATCAACAAAAAGTAGAGAAGAGAAGAGAATAGAAAATCAAACGATGGTCTCCAAGCTCCCAAGAAAGCTCCTCTCCTCTCCAATGGCGTCCCCTTCATCAATATCCTCAGCTCTAGGTCGTTCTCCTTGTTAAATCACTTCACTTCTTTCAAGTTTTTAAAAATTACACTTTTTACCCCTTTTCTAATCACGTCAGATCTACTAATGTGATCTTGGGATCACAATTTGTGATCCTAGGATCACCTTTTTTAGTTGTAGAGTCACGGTGATCTTCTATGTGGTCTTGCACTTGATCTTGTGATCATAGGATCACATTTTTTAATTGTAGGATCACGTTGATCTTCCATGTGGTCTTGCACTTGATCTTGTGATCACAATTTGTGATCCTCTACTTCCAGTGAGTTGCTTCTTTTCACTCCTCTTGAATTTGGCCAAGTCTTTTTCTCCTCTTAGCTTCTACTCTCCTTCGTCCATTCTCTCAAGCATTCGTTGAGTTTCTTTCTTTCCGAAGTTCGCTTCCGCTCCAAAATCCGCACTCCAAGCTTCCGGTCCCTGAAATCCACAACACGAACAAATACCGGAAGATCAAATGCGACAAATAAAGCCTAAAACATGCATAAAACGCCCGGATTACACAATGAAGTCTAAATACTCAAGTATGCTCAAAACATATAAGAATTGGTCAATTTCTCATACAAATCTCTCTAAACGCACGCAAATCGATGGTGAATCCTATAAGAATATAACTCCTAAAGTGGAGTTATCAAATACCCCCACACTTACCATTTGCGCGTCCCGAGCAAAGTCTCATCTACTGCATTTAATTGTCTACTAGCCGACACGACTCAAACGACTCTAACACGACTCACGACACAAGTAATGCAGCAAGATGGTGCAATGCAAATCTAGACTCGATCTTAAACACATAAAAGCTTTTAACTTCTTTGTTTTTGTGAGATCAGGAAATTTCAATAACATAGACTGATGCTCATGGATGATGAAAACATTAGATAAGAGGTGTGAAGCGCAACTAAACTCGACAACAAGTAAATCCCCATAGTTAGTATAGAAAGCTTAACTTTACTATCAAGAATGAACTACCTCTTCATGTGTGCCGATAAAAATAAGAGGCTAATCAAGGCTAAGCCACGTTCATAGTCCGAGCTCCTATTCCGCTAACGGTTTAGAATGTTGAGGCTTAGGGACAAAAGGATAACTATGTAGTAACAAGTCCTAAGCGTCACATTCTCACATTAAACCCCACATCTCACACACCCTCACCACGATGATAGAAACCGCAACCCGAAACTCACCGTCTCCGGCCCTCGATCCCCAGTACAATAACGATCTCCGCGGCCACCATGGCGATACGTGCACGAAATGCAAACCGTCGTTAACGAACTAGTAACTTTCCACCACTCAATTTCCAATAAGCTCAAATTTATTCCTTTATTCCATCTCTTCTTTTTTTTTTTTCTCTCTTTGTTTTTTTCTTTTTCATTCTTTTTTTTCTTTTTCATCTCTCAATATAACAAAATGTCGTAAAAGTATCCGAGTGGTCTTCCAAGAATCAAGCAAAGTAAATATGTTAAGGGGAGGAAATAGACGATCCAATGAATGTATATCACAAGTAAAATTCATCTCCCCCTAACTCAATGAAGTACACGGTGTCACCAAACAAAGCCGCCAAATAGTCAAAGCGCGTGTGTAGGGATGTAGTTGTCAGAAGCTCAATCTCGATGTCCGTAGTCAAAAGTCGACATCCCCACACTAGAATGTAAACATGCCCTCTTCAAGTAAGCAAATGTATGTAAGTCCCGTGCCTAATCCAACCGATCCTCCTACACCGTGATGATGAAAAGAAACGATACCTAGCACGATCCACCAATTAGGATCAACCACCCCATTGTTGTGCAGATTAGACGTCACGCACTCACGGCTCTCCACAACTGTGTCCGTGGTGTAGTGACATGGAACACCGCCACACCGAAGTGCGCACGCCTACTCACTCACCCTCGCATCCCCTCGAAGATATGTAATAATACGCAAGCGATCATGTAGAACTCACAAGTATATGCAGTACAACTCTCCCTCATCGAACCACCTCAACTATGACCCCCTCGTGACGCACTAAAGTGGTGATTCTAAACGATTTATGATGAAGGCCAAGAATCGTCACCCTAGGTCAAGAGGTTATGAATAAAACCAAGGTTCAAATTAGGCTTTCTAATGGTCCTACAAGGTGAGATCTATCAAGCAGTGAGTGCTCTAATACGCATCCTCGCACAGCTGTTCTGTGTGCCACTACGAGGCGGGCTGGCGACTACCTAAGACGTACACATGAACGTTCGGCTTGTTTAGCAAACACCCAGCTCAACTCTTGTAGAGAACAACACACACTTTAGCTTTTAAAATTCAATTTAGTTTAAAACTAGGTAGGCATTCCCGTAACGAGATTCTCTCTATACTTACTAGGGGAACTAAAAGTGTCATTCTCGGTCAAAATTCACACCCTATGCCTAAAGTTTTCACATCACACTATATCAACCAAGCCTAAGCTTCTTTCAATTGCCCTTTCTCAAAATTTTCATTTTTTTTTAAATTTTTTTTCATAAGTCTTAACTCTACATGCAAGGCTTTGACACGGAAAAAAAAATGACTCTACACAGTTCAACTCTTTGGTGGGTAGACTCAATTATTTAAAAGTGCAAACTGTATATAAATCTACACTACACAATACGACAATATAATTAAAAATAAGACATAAACCACAATACTGACTCACAATACAATCTAAACACACACTACATGTAACTGGCTATGCAAGACACATTGGCTAGTAAATAGTTAAACCACCCCCACACTGAATGCTTCATTGTCCTCAACGAGTTTAGAGATCATGCAAGAGAACTCCACTATCAATGTGAAAGGCCAGTAGATGAGATGGAGCATGACATATACTAAATAAAAGAAGCACATAATTCAACAAAAGAAAAAGATACTCACAACCACCTCAAGGGTGGGGACGAAATCGCGTCAAGCAGTCCCCAAGCACAGTAGTGGCGCCACCATGCTCCCAACGGTCAGTGTGTTCTCGCACACCGGGGTAGACTGCCCTCCTCTGCTAAAATCTGTGTCTTGGAGAATCCCCAACTCGCATACACGAGCCCCTATGACGGTCATGTGTGCCATGGCACACCGGGGTAGATTCTCCCATATCCTGCTCAAATATGTCACTAGAAAACATCATTAGTCCCTCTCTCTCATCTCTCCAAAATAAATAAACAAAACACACGCAACTGTATTAAAAACTAACTCCCTAACCTAATGCAAATAAATAGGTTGGGTTGCCTCCCAACAAGCGCCTTGTAATTTAAGGTCGACGACCCGACCCAGTTACCTCAGACATGAGACTTTTCTCTCCACTTTTTCTTCTTCCACCATCGCTTTTCCCTTTGTCTCTTTTCAAGTAAGAATTCATGAGATGCATATGGTGCAAAGAAATATAAGTTGTTAGCCGCCACATGCCTCACTCTACCTTTCCTCTTCTTTTTCTTCTTCCAGTTCTTCAAAATTACAGTCGTCGAGGATTGGCCATTTGAATATAGCATCTCAAGTGGAACGGCTTCAACAATAAGTTCTGACTTTCCTGCTTCCTTCCCCAGCTCTTGTCTCGGAATCACGGGTGGCAAGTCATGTATTGCGTAAAATTGGGGTCTTTTTTCTTCCTTGTGCGATTCGCCCAATTTTATGATATCCAAGAGATATGGACTAGGCGGAGGAACTTCTTGATACATGTCCTTGCAAAAATCTCCATGCAGTAATTCCTTAGCTTCATGACTTTCTTCCTCAAAGAAAATATCTTCAGTGGGCCATAAGCTTGCGATGTCCACACTCTCCCATTCATACCATGGCTCCGGAATTATGCGAGGCACAAGTTGTATAGGCTTCACAATATCATCCCGATCTGAGTCCGAATCCGATTCTGAAGCAGCTCGAGGATCTATTACTTCATGATGAACAGTATTATAGACATAGACCTCTGGGATTTTTTTGTCTTCCTCTTCGCACTCCTCAACTAAGTCAGGAATAATGCTACTTGGCCCATCGTCATTATCTGCATATGCCAATGCACTCGAAAGTTTTGCCAAGTGTTGTCCCTTCAGCTCGAGAGTTTCATCCATCCTATTAATCCCTTCCTCCATTCTGTCCATACTAGCTATCAAAAGCTTCAATATTTCTTTCCTCTCCGCATCTTCTTGATTGCAAGGAGGAGGGGTGTACATATCTCCATAGGAGTAGTACGGTGAATAGCCTGGAGCTTGCCCATAGAAATTCTGCCCCCACATGATCACCACGATACCTGCACAATAATTTGCTAGGAAGCAGGTGAGATCAACCAATAAATAAATAAAAGAAAAAAAAATAAAATTCCCTAAATTTAATATTTCTAACTAATTCAACCGAAGTCCCCGGCAACGGCGCCAAAAACTTGACACGATCTCCGCAAGTGTACGGTTGTCGTGTGTAGTAATATCCGGTAAATCCGGGTTTGTCGAACCCAAAGGACTTCTCGTGAACGAATTAGGATGATTAACTTTAATGTGGGCAAGTAATTGAGTTTGTTTGACTAATCTAAGAAAGTAAGTAACAAGCTAATTATTAAAATTGAGATTAATATGTGGGATAAGCATCAGGATATCTCTTCGGTTCACTAGGGATCTCACACCATTAATGATTTATGTTCTAGTAACACGAATGTACTCTACTTAGCCAAACGAGCACATTTACCTTGAAGATTCCTCAACCAAAGCCTATAGTTAAACTCACGTACCTGATTCCTCTAGCCTACTCAAGTTTAACTACGCATTATGTTCTCTTGATCTACTCTTAGTTCTTAGCCAACTAGCAAGATTCCTCAACCCTAGATACAGCTAGTGCATGATTCAAGTTCCAGCAACGAATATTGATTCCTCTAACATTAATCACCTAGATCAATCATATTGCTACTTCTAACAATATGAAAGATATATTAAACTCATGAATCAAGCATAACTAAATAAAACACATTCAATTAAGCATAGAAGCATGAAACAAGATCCATAAATCACCAAACGTGGTGTTCAAATCCTAGCTACCTATGAGATATCCCGAATAGAAGATTTAGCTACTAAAACACATGATCAAAGTACAAAGTTTATTGATCATCAACAAAAAGTAGAGAAGAGAAGAGAATAGAAAATCAAACGATGGTCTCCAAGCTCCCAAGAAAGCTCTTCTCCTCTCCAATGGCGTCCCCTTCATCAATATCCTCAGCTCTAGGTCGTTCTCCTTGTTAAATCACGTCACTTCTTTCAAGTTTTTAAAAATTACACTTTTTACCCCTTTTCTAATCACGTCAGATCTACTAATGTGATCTTGGGATCACAATTTGTGATCCTAGGATCACCTTTTTTAGTTGTAGAGTCACGGTGATCTTCTATGTGGTCTTGCACTTGATCTTGTGATCATAGGATCACATTTTTTAATTGTAGGATCACGTTGATCTTCCATGTGGTCTTGCACTTGATCTTGTGATCACAATTTGTGATCCTCTACTTCCAGTGAGTTGCTTCTTTTCACTCCTCTTGAATTTTGGCCAAGTCTTTTTCTCCTCTTAGCTTCTACTCTCCTTCGTCCATTCTCTCAAGCATTCGTTGAGTTTCTTTCTTTCCGAAGTTCGCTTCCGCTCCAAAATCCGCACTCCAAGCTTCCGGTCCCTGAAATCCACAACACGAACAAATACCGGAAGATCAAATGCGACAAATAAAGCCTAAAACATGCATAAAACGCCCGGATTACACAATGAAGTCTAAATACTCAAGTATGCTCAAAACATATAAGAATTGGTCAATTTCTCATACAAATCTCTCTAAACGCACGCAAATCGATGGTGAATCCTATAAGAATATAACTCCTAAAGTGGAGTTATCAACCCTCCCGTGTGTCACCGCCATAGCCTCCTACTCTGCATGCGTGACACCTATTTGCCATGTGTCGCGACTCTGGCCTCTGAACCCTACATGGATGTCACGTGTCCCTATGACACATCGGTACCTGATTGGTTGATCACTTCTATAAATAGAGTCGAGTGCTATAGTTATCTCTCATTCCATAATCAAGTCGAATACCGATAAGTGAGAGAGAGATGATGGGGTTATTCTATTCTTGGAGTTGCTGATATTATCTCAAAGTCGTTACCAGATACTATTATTGAGGTAGGGGGTTATGCACTTTACAATATTATTATCGCTTACGGTTTATGAGCATGCTTCGTGTTAAATATATGTTGATCCGTTTATTGTCGTTATTACTGATTCGCATGCTATTTGGTGCTAAATGATTATTACGTGATATGTGATATTACGTGTAACCTGCTATAATTATATTGTTTATTGCATTTCACCCTACTGTTGCGGTGAACGACCTACTGGGCGCGAGCTCACCCCCTAACAGTGTTTGCAGGTTACGACGGACGGATCAAACGGTAGAATTGAAGTGATAGCTTTATTAGATTTGATTAAAGCTTATTATTTGGATTGTTGTATCAGATTATTTGTAAACTCAATTGATATAAATATCACTTTTTAAATTGAGTGTCACGTACCGCTCTATCATCCTTTTACAAAATTAAATGAATAAGTGTTTATTGAGATACGATGTTCTATTTGGTACCTGTGCTGGTGGCTCAGACGGTACCTGTTTGACGGACGAGTCTTTGTTTTGGTACCCGCGGTGGTGATCCGCAGGTGGTGCCGGTTGGATCGTCGTGTCAGTTTTGTTTATTATTTCCTAAAATAGCGTCCTGGGTTCCGGGTCGTTACAAAATCAATCTTTTAAAATTTGGCGTTCTCCCGCTCCCGCTCCAGGTGACTTAGGCCCGGACAAGAATTCACGTATACGGAGATGCAAGTGTCAAAACAAACCATATTCTCTGAAATTAGGCTCAAACCCTCTCGAAATCCTCACAAGATGGTAGAAAAAATTGATAACATATGGCATTTAAAAGACGCTATGAAATCCCCCCCCCCACGACCTCTTCCTTGTCCCGAGCAACATATCATTCCAAAACCCCCTCGAAACTATGTAATCTACATGACTATATACAATGCAACTCAATTGTTAACCATGCAAGTATTTAAAGCATAATTTTCTTTCTTTTTCACGAGATTGGGGAATCTCCCCATCCTTAACCGAAATTCTCAAGCTCTCACTCATCTCTGAAACACATAGCGAGAAATATAAGTAAAATGATTTCGTTCGCTGATTCACCAAGGCGTCCGGTCCTACAATATCTAACCTCACGACACAAGTACATTTTACGTCTCAATGGGTCTAGTTGGCTTAAGTCTCCATCACAATCTTTCTTCGCCTAGTCATTTGAGCTTTTCAGACATTTTTAGTCTTTTATTGCATTTGAATGCAAATTGTCCCTGTTAAAGGCTTTAGAACTCCTGTGAAGTAAGACTCGACTTTAGTTTATCAATTAGCTCAATATCGGATTGAATCCAAATTCTGCGTGTTAACGAATGACATTCGGTTTTTCACCTTTCTTTTCAAATAAGATTATCTCTCGAAACCACCTTCACATGAGTTTCCACCTTTGTTTTCAACCGTGCAGTATATCATAAAAAGTGTGTTTTTTTTAGGATTTCCTCTTGAAACCACCTTAAGGGATAGTGGTGTACGCTCCCCAGCTTCACTTAGACCGATGAGACCATACCACATTACAGTCGACTCAACACGAATGCCTACTACAAATTTCAAGAGTTCACAAGTTTCCACGCGAAAACAGAATATTCTACTACGGCATGACCCATTCCAATTAGAACACTAGAGGAGACATCGACATACCCTAAACGCGATTGAGGTTAATTCTCAACAACCGGGACCCATCCCTTGTGAAATCACCGAGACCCCTCCCTTGTGAAATCTCTACACAAAATGCTAAGGGATATAATTTTCCTACGACAGTGCTTCCTGCTCGCGAGGACTCATTCATCAAGCTCTATTCGGATTCAACATCCTTATTTGCAATTTTCTCAATTTTTCCATTTTTAGGTATTTGAGGAAGGAGAGATACCGAAATGTTTGAAGTTAGTAAGCAAATGGATTACAAATTCATGTCCATTTTCTACTACCACTCCGATTCTTCTCTTTCCCACCATCTGACTTTTTTGACTCGTACTCGCTCACTTTAACCAGGTAATTTGGATCGCAAAATGATAAGACTTTTTGATAATTTTTTCATCGTGTTATAGAACAACTTTTACTCTACACCACCATTTAGCTATCCAAATTATCAGGTCAAAGTGACTTAGTGAATAATGGTAAAAGTTAAGATGATCGGGTCAAAATCTCAAACTCCGACGGAAGTTGCGCGCCATATCAGAAGTTACATCCAAGAATTGGATACAGTCAATAATGTGCAGAAAATTCAAGACCCCCAGCCGGAAACAGTTCAGCAAAGGTGGATCCCTCCAGCTCCAAATTGGGTCAAAGCCAATACCGACTGTGCATGGAGACAAATGGAGCGTGAAGGAGCTGCAGGGGTAGGTTTTCACAACAATAAGGGGAACTTCCTTGCAGGAATGGCGACACCCCTCCCCACTGCTTCTTCAGCAAGTGAAGCCGATGGTTTAGCCATCCTAGAAGCACTGAAGTTGGCAAGAAGACAAGACTATACAAACATGATAATTGAATCCGATGCATTAACTATTATTCGCAAACTCAACTCAGGAAGGGAGCACGACGAATTAGCGGATAGTGACTTGGACCAAACCATCTCAGATTGCCAAAGATTATCAGAGCAATTCACAAATGTTGTCTTCCAACATACGAGCCGCGACAACAACAAGACAACTCATGAATTCGCAAAGTTTGGTCTCAATTGCCAAAACATGTGTATTTGGCCAAATTTAGAGCCCCAATGGGCTAGTTCTCTCATTGTTACTGATGTAATAGGTCTTCTGACCATTTGATTACATTATTCAAAGCAGTCTTTTTCTAAAAAAAAAAGATGATGGGAAATAGAAGAATCAGAGTGGTATATGTTTTCAATTCATGTTCATTTGCCTATTATTAACGGACTTGATGCTCATTTTGGAAAAACTCACGAAATTCGGGTTAACTCTTAATTTTGTTATAATGATGTAAATTCTTCAATTAAAGTTTAAACCTAATTTCAAAAATAAAATAAAATTAAAGTTTTAACGTATAATTAATATTACCCACTTCTTTGACATAATTTTTTAGAAGTTCCTGGTGCTAAACCCGGTTGACGACAAAACAATTTCTCAAAAAAAAAAAAAAAAAAAAAATCTTTTTAAAGTCCTGGCAATTCTTTTCAGACAACTAACTCCCCCTTTGGGTTTGTAAGTCAAAACACGGCGATTGTATGGAGCTTTTGGCCTGTAGGGCATTTCATCAATCTTTTCCGATGGGAGAGCGGAAGCTCGAAGATGGGAAGAAGAAGGCGAAATCGGAGTGGCCGTCGATCAAACCCAAGTCCAATCTCACCCTCACTCGCCTCAAAGACAATGATCTCATCACGGTCAGTACTGTTTCCTTCCTTCTTTATCCTCAAACCTTTTAGATTCGTAGTTGCCCATTACGTAATTACTATGTTCGTCATCTTACTAGTTCAAATCGATCTGGGTGGGTTTTCTTTCTGGGCTGACGAGACCATTCGCTCATGTAATTGACTAAATTTGGATGGTTTTGATATGGGTTTGTCTATTAATTTCAAAATTGAAGCTGTTCTCTTGTCTGAAACCCTAGAATTGCAATGTAATTTTGTAGAGGGTGTCGAGGGGAGAGGGGTTTGGATTAGCATACATTCTGCAGCTACCGTAACTTGTCAACCATGCAATGAAGGAACCGGGTTGATCATTTTGCTCAATTTGGAACATTTTAAAACATTTGTGTATGCCGAGATGTTAGAAGAGTGAACATGGAGATTATCTTTACTCACTAGCTAGAGCTTCTAATGGATGAATCTTGAACTCACGGCCGTCTTGAAGACACAAATAACATTCTCGGAACCATTGGCGTTGTCGACTACCTGATAGATGATAAGTAATTGAAAACCTTGTGAAGTGTAGATAGTGTTTTTTCCTGACCTAATTTACGTCCAAGAACTAGTTGGTTGTTTCCCCAACACAACTGCACCAAGAACTTCCAATGCATCTGTAATTGGGTTGGGAAGGTCAGGAATTCCTCTCCTCTCAAAAATACCTCCGTCCTTAAGACTGAAGGAAAGGAAAAAACTGGATTAAGCCCTCCATTGGACATCCTTAAGTAAAGGTTGATCTATGCCACGCCCACTTTATTAATAATAAGTAAACTATTGTACACTTAATCAGGATTTCTTAAGGCACAACCCTGAAATGTACCCGAGGTCCCACCGTCATAGGAGTGGTAGCAGCGAGATAGGAACTAATCTGTGTTTCATGAGGGACAGAGGGAGGTATGAAATACTGGGTGACTGCGAGAGGAAGGAAGGGGTTGACAATGATAAGCAATTTACAGGGTTTCTGTTGATAGGATTCACAACTATGCAAGATGTGAGTTGATCTAAAAGGGATAAATTATTTGATCATTACTTAGGCCAGTCCTTACTCAACGAAAACCTCTGATTGATTTGATATTGAATCACATGAATCAGTCTGATCACTAGTGATTCAGTCTCTTGAATCGATGTTCGGCTAATTATTGTACCACTTACGATTCTCTGGGGGACCCAAATGATAAATATTAAGATTATGGCAACTATGAACATTGGTACAACAGCGGGATTCGGGAAACTTTTGGATCGCCATTCACCACTACAGCCACAAAAAGATAAGCGTAATAGTAATTTTGAAACATATAACCACTCACAATTTGAAATGGTGTAATAGAATTTCGGTAACATAGTATGTGAGTTGTTCTTGTTTGTGTTCCAGTATGAATTGCGTAGATACGAGGTTGCGAAATGATGATCTTTTATTGAGGTTGCTTGTTTGATTTCTGGTTTCATTGAGGTGATGTCTTCAGAATTGGATTTTGGTTGTGAGGACCTAAGAGGGGGAGGAAGGTAGGGAGTTAGAAAGAGTAGGTCAGAAGGTTGCCATCAGAGGTTATGGCTCTTGTAGTTGTGATCGCTGGGAGATGATTGTGTGATCATTGCCGATGGGGGTGCTGGTCTTGTGTTGGTTGTCGTTGATGATCCAGATATTGTTGGGTGGACAGAGAGAGAGCTATTTTCAATATTTATGAGCTTATACTCAAATTTCATTTTTATTTATATGGAAAGTTAGGATCAGGTAGTTAAGCGGCATCAGTGTGACCAGGTTGGAAGCGGCAGTATCTTTCAAAGGGTGGTAGACTTGGAGTATCTCCCAACCATCACCATTCCTACATTTCACACTATTTTCAGGTGTTTTTGGCATCCCACCACAAATCACCCCAAAACAATGGTGTTATAGTTTGGGCCTTTGGATGGTGTTTGACAAAAGAACACCAAAATTTGATTCTAGTACTGTACCCACGTAACTCCTTCCCTGTCTCTTCATATTCTTATACCTAATCTACTTTCCATTATCCATCGTTTCATCATCCATTAGTATAAAAATTCAAATATATATGAAGAAGACATAAGGTTATTCTTCATAATCTTTAATTTTTGACTGTACTTTGATGGTGTGAATATAATACTTTACTAGTACTTTTGATGGTGGGAATAAAGGGAAAAGTAGTAAAGTATATTATATTCCCATCATCCAAGCACAGTCCAAAAATAAAGATAATAAAGAACGACTTTCTGTCGCATTATACTACTTTTGTCACATCAAAAGGTTCCCTTGCCCTCCATAATAGGAAAATACTAGTATGTCTGTATCCTTTAACCCCTCTCCAACCCCAGTAGCTACAGTACTCAGTACTTATGCACATGGGGTGTCCGCCATTGTAAATGGAGGAACTTTCCCAGATCTCGCTTGTGATTGCAACTGGCGATCATCTGGCTTTCCGACTTCGAATAATCATGTCCGTTTCTCGTTTCCTCTTTTTCATGCCGAAGATCTTCTTCGTTGTGGAGACTGTAAACCTAACTGCGTTTTGAGGTGTCACTAGACTCTATACTTGTTAAGATGGGCTAGGACTCGTATACTAAAATTAATGGGCTGAATGTATATTGTAACAACTAAAATAGTCCAGTCTAATATCATTTATGCAAACCAACCCAATAAAAATTACTTATTGGTGACAAGACCCTTTCAGCCAAGCCATGTAGGCGTTCATATAAAAAGAGGACATGCAAAGTAAACATATACATTATTTCCGAGTACCCGAGTCAAAACTCTTGTCACTTTTTAGCCAAGTCCCCGAATACCGAATTGCGGATAGTGGGCAAATGCGACTCTCCGATCCACATCGGATATGATATCTAGACCTGAGTCTGGGTAACATAGGTCCCAGCTATAGTTGTCAAAACACCTAGGCGACCTAAGGCGCCTAACCGCCCAGGCGATTAGTTGGGTTCTAATTTGGGGCTTTAGGGGTCAAATTGGGGTGATTCAAGGGGATTCAACTTGGGTTTTAGGATTCAAATTTGTTCAGATCTCTCTCTCTCTCTCTCTCAACACATCAACCTTATCATCACTGGAAGTACTCCACAGTACTCCACCTTCACCCCCCCCCCCTCCCCCCCCCCCCCCCCAAAAAAAAAAAAAAAAAAAAAAAAAAAATCCCATTGACCTACCACCGCCTCTGCTGCCCTCTGACCTCCCCTCAAACTTGCCCCCAACACCTCCCACTTGAGCGAAAGCCATGAGCACCCCTGATTTGCCTCGATACCCCTCAAATCTCAACAACGAGGTCTCGGTGACAAAGCTCTGATCCATAAGAAGATCGAAAAAGACAGAGGACCAATTTCATCACGCTTTTGTCAGTGCCAATGGAAACCGATGGAGCTCCTCGTCTCTCTCGGCTCCAGCAACCTGCACAGATCAATCTCGTGAATTTGACAGAAACTGCAACCACAAGAGGTAATCCAGTCAATTAACTTCCATTATGAGTAATAATACCCAGCAAGCACCTTGACTGAAGGTTGGTTTGTCATATGATGTTTAGAATCAACAAGTTTAGTGTCAAAGTCACTATCAAATGAGTCAAGCAATAATGAATCAATTACAATGTCTGAGTCCTGTTTGAAACCTTAACCACGCCTGCGTCTGTTGTTGTTTTTGATGGAAGATTGATTGATGGTGCAGATTTTAAAAATTATGCATTTTTTGTTAGTAGTACACATCGCATACTCAATTGAGACACTTACAGTTTTCTATAATTGTTTGATTGGTTAAATAGTTGTCTATGATGAAGTGAATTTGGGGATGTCACGATAGGATTTTGGTGGATGGTGGTGGGTGGGGAGATAGATAGATTGGTGGCTGTGGAGTGGCTAGAGCTCAGAAAAAGTATGCAAGTTATGGTATATTTACTATAACATAACACCAACAAAGTTTTAAACGTTCATTATTTGTAGTCAAGATTATGAACAGTTGTTCATAATCTTGACTACAAATAATGCACGTTTAAAATTTTGTTGGTGTTATGTTATAGTAAATATACCATAACTTGCATACGATATTACCATAAATAAAACTAGCATATATAATTTGACATAAGCAAAAAAAAAATGAATAATATATGTGATACAGTAAAGTTTTAAGCTAACTGACTGCAAATAGCCTATCAGTTGTTCATTATCTTGACTACAAGTAATGCACGATCAGTTATCCTTCATATAATACAATTTATGGCTAAACTTAATCTTTAGCTAGATTAATAGATGTAATAAGTTAATTTGTAAGACGTTAACAGAAATTAGGAAACTGCAACTGATTTCACTGCCTAAGCGACTAGGCGATGCATAAGCGATCGCCTAATTGCTAAGGCTCAGGTGGGCATTGTCGTGTGGTCGACCCTCTTATTACCCAGTGAACCGGCCCGATTTTAACCGCACGAATCCGAACCGACCAAACCACGACCGGAACCAATTTCTTGCGGGCTAGGGCCGGTTAGACCTTCTGTCGAACCTGATAGTAACTGATGGAACTGTTGACTGAACCCAGCCTGGAACCGAACGGTTAACCAAACCAAACCGGCCCGAACCGACCCGAAATGGTATACACGGTTACGGTAATATGGACTGGGCCAGGGTTACCACAATTCGCCGGAGGGGTTGCGAACTCCGATCCAGATCGTCCGATCCCAATCGCGGATCGCCGGCGATCCGGAACGGAGTTTGCCGCGTTCCGGCGATGAAGAAGAAACAGCGACCAAAGTCAACAAACAGTACAAGTACCCTTCGTAAATGATAACTTACCTTGCGACTAAATCGTAATCGTCGCAGTGACTCCGTCGACATCAACTGCTTTCTCGTCGCCGGTGTCGTAATGTGCAGGGAGTCATCCTCTAGGGTGAGAGAGAGTCCCGCTTCCAGAGGTGAGGAAGAAGAGATTACTCGGAATTCCCGTATGAGTGGTTAGTATTCCTTTGAAATAGTGATGCAGTTACTTCTGATGGGTCCCCAATGTATGTTTTCTTTTGAATTTTTAGTAATCTGAGTAAATGATAATTCCTTTTTTATTATATTTTTTATCTTTTTTTTTTTTTTTTTTTTTTTTTTTTTTTTTTTTTTTTTTTTTAAGGTAGCACGGCTCTGGGAGTCTCTAATTTAAAAGTAGTGCAGCCTAGTTTGGATGCTTGGTTTTAAATTTGAGTACTTGTTTAACTAGATTTTCATGCCTGGGAAAACTTTATTTGGTACTTTTTAATACTAGAGTTATAGATAAAAGTAGCTACACATGTCAGCGGGATAAATCGATTCGAAATCGCTTTCCGCGATCCGGCCTAGCGAATTTCGTTCCGCACAAACTATCCGGAGAAACCTACCCCTAACGAACCGAATTCCATAGGGTATCGCATTCCGCGATCCCGTTCCACATTCCCGTTCCGGAGCGATCCGCGATCCAGGTAAAACCTTGGACTGGGCCGGTTAGAGGTTTGTGAAATATCCCGGGCCGTCAACCGTAACCGGATACCGGTAACCGAGCCTGGTCGGTTCAAGGATTCTCGGGCCGGGTTGGGCTTCGGTTAACCGAAAGTGCAGCTCTACTTGAGGCTCCTAGGCGGTTGACCAGATGCCTAGGTGACCGCCTTTGACCTATGTTACCAGAAATGTGGTACGTACCGAGTCCTTCATAACGAAAAGCGGTAGGTTTTCGACCCGAAATGCAGAAAGTATCGACCCGAATGTTTCATAGAGTGAGTATCTAACTGGCATGTTTATGTTACTATTCTTCAGTGGTACTTATCTGCAGATAGTTATGTTAGTTATCATATGATAATTGGATTTGAGAATGCAAGTACGAAACTACTTTAATTGATATTGTGGGACCTTTTTAGGTAATTGTAGGGAAAATTGTTTCCACTCAGCGTTCCTCGTTCCTAGTAACTGTATTTCGTGCCGGACAACGTTCCTAGCGTACCTTGTACCGGCACTTATCGCGTTTCCGTCTCACGTGCCCGCAGCGTACCACGTTTTTTTCTCCATATGTTGGGTTGCTCTAGCTACAATTTCAAAGTTCTTGATTGCTTGGGATCTAGGAAGGATGGACACTCCAAAAATAGGGGCTGTTTCTGTGTCAGACACTTGGGACACTCCAACGACACTCCAAAATACGTGTCGGGCGCTCCCACTGGCTTGTACATGCACTTGAGCAATTTTGTTACACTGGACTCATTTGGGGGGGGGGACACTTAATGAGAGACGAAAGCCCCCCCTTTATGTTTATTAGACTTTCACGATGGCTGTTTTATGGAATATTTTTTAGGGTCAATTACTTATTACCCATTTCCAGTATAGACTAATGATCCATGTGCCCCTCCTAATTTCAAAGTCCTCTTATTCCCACCTCCAATTCTTCATTGCTAACAATTAACGACTAGTATAATTTCCGTCCAAAATGTTCCGTTAGCTAACGGTCAATGAGGGGCAAAGATGTCCAATCAATAAAAAAATGAACATGAAGAACACATCCTACTCCACTGCTGCACCACCACCATCTCCGACCACGGAAATCCAGAATCCGGTGACCATCATCACCTTTACAGTGGCATCAACCACCACCACCATAAACCAAATTTCTGAAATTTTTCCTTCTCGTTTTCTTTCTCACTGCCTTAATCTAAACTTAGATCCTAAAATTATCCCAAAATTTCACTCTGCCCTCTGCAGAACACCCAATCGACCTTCAGTCGATCCAACCCATGGCCGAGTCCCCATGACAGGAGACGAGACCATCTTCTCTGCTTCCAGTGGATGAAGTTCACTCAAACCCACATCTTGACCAGTCAAAGATCTGCGGATCGGGTTATGCGAGCTCGTTTTTGTCCTCTGCTATGTTTGTTTCTGCAAGATCTGTAAAGGATAGGGAGATTGCTCCACGTAGCCTCGATTTTGATGTGAATCTATGAGTTTGGCCAGACTTGACCATGGTGCAGACAAAGGTTGAGTTACTTGGGTATGTTCGGCAATTTATCAGATCGACAGAGTGGAGGAAGATAAGAGAGAGAAGATCGATTGAGAGAGGGAAAGAAATAGAAGAAGAAAGAGAGATCGAGAGAGAGAAAACATAGAGAGAAGGATCAGAGATTTTTGTTTGGTGACGGAGCAGCTCTGTTCATCTTCTAAGTATAGTATTTGTTTCCTTTCTTCTTTTTCCTCTTATTATTTTTTTTTCTTCTTTTATTGTTTATTCCTCTCTTTTCTTCCGATAAGGGTTAAGTTTTTGACGGAAAATTTGCTCCAATTGCTGTTTGTTATCTATCAACATCTGGAGGTGGAAATTAGATGATTATGAAACTGGGAGGGGAACATGGATCATTACCCTATGCTGGAGATGGGTGATAAGTAATTGGCCATATATTCTTAACTCTAAATGGGTTAACATATAGGGGGGGGGGGGGGGGTTTGGTATGACTTATAAGCAGCTTATAAGTCAGTTTTGGATTATAAGTTCAGGCCAACTTATAAGTGGGGTTTGGTATGGACTTATTAGCTGAAAAGTTTGTGTTCGAATTAGGGTGGGTTTGGTGTGGACTTTTTGGATTTTAAGCTGTCTTTTAAGATGATGTGAAAAAAGTCCGTGACACAAAAGTTCAAGAAAAAAGATGCATGGGTTTGGCAAAAAATGTTGGTGATGTTAAAAAGTCAGTGATGTGACAGTTTTGTTGTTTTGCGAAACTTACCACTTTATCCTTTTTGTCTATTTATTGAAGGTCAGTGATGTGTCAGTTTTGTTGTTTAGTGGGGATATTATTGTCATTTGTATGATATTATGAAAAAAGACACAAAAAATCCACCCAAACCCAACTTTTTGCTTCCACCTTTTCTACACTACAATTTGAAAATCCAAAATTCAAAATTCACTCAAAAAAGTCCATACCAAACCTTAACAAAAAGTTCAAAAAGCTGAAAAGTGGATTTTGGATTAAAATCCACAAAAAAGTCCACACCAAACCCACCCTTATAAGTCCATAGTGTAAAAATTGAGTCTAGAAAAAGTTGGGTTCTTCAAGCTTTTTTTGAACTTTTTGACTTAACATCTTTTTCACCAAACACACATGACTTTTTTGTTTATCTTTTTTGTCATAGACTTTTTTTACATGAACTTATAAGTCTACTTAGGTTGCAAATAAGTCATACCAAACTCACCCATAATTACGCTAATGTAGATAAAATATATGATCACTTGAGGGCTCAATATATAAAGAGTCTTCTCTTTTGGACTAAAAGTTCGAGCAAGGTTTTAAGTTCTCACATGCGACAACTTCAAGGGTTTCCACTTTCCACATACACAACTTGTCAAACTCGTACCCACTTAAGCAACTCTTCTCATTCTTATGCTCAATTCTTTGCTTTTCCTGATATTTAAGCTATAAATGTTAAAGAAGTTCGAACAGATATTTTGTTGTTTATTAGTATAAAAATTCAAACGTTACAAAAATAATAATAATGTTGACGTATCCCCGCCATGTCGCATTCTCATTTTATTAGAAAAAGGACGTATCCCGCGACTGTTACCGTATAGTGTCTGACGTGCGTATCCGTATCCGTGCTTCTTAGCTTGGGATGGTGTTGGGCTGGATGAAGAGAGACCGAAAGTCTAGATATTAGCTCCTTTTGTGGTCAAGTTGATTATTTAGAGGATCTGCAAAAAGGCAACTCTTGATGGCATCCGTTTGTCCGACTTTTTTTGTTTGTTTGATGCCTTATTCTTCAGTTGTTTACCGAATGGCGTACAACATGCCGATCTGCTCCGCTCCGCTCCTTTGACCAGTTGCTCGATTTATTAGATGCTTTGGCGTAGTTTATGTAATTATTTTTCACCACTTGCGCTGTGTAGGTATGAGTATGACCCATCAGTTTCCTTTGTAATCGTTCTTTTGTATCTTAATGGTTTTTGTTCCGTATCAAAAAAGGAAATTATAATTGGTGGGATGAGATGAGATTACACCCAAGAATAATAACTCGGTAGATTCATAATACTACCGCCAATTTTTTCTAAAACTTTTAAACCCGCTTAAGCCTCCAGGTGTGGCCTTCGTACATTTGGCCCCATTAAACAAGTTATTTGACACAATGACAATTTCTTGGAGCTTTACACTTTTCCTGAGCAGATGGATAGGAAGGAAAAGGTCGAATCGATATTCAGCGAAGTAAATTTTAGGGAAAATTCTCGAAATAAGTAGTTTAAGAACAGGGACTATGTTGTCTCCCTCTTTGTTCCTCAAGCTTTTACACTGTGTGCCCCCTTCTGTTAGACAGTTACAAATTGTAGTCCTACAATATAGCCACATAACAAGAGAACAGTGGGAAGTAAAGGAGAAACCGCTACTTGTAACAGAATCATTCCTGAAAATGGGAAGTTTGAAATGTACGCCCGCCTTCTAATTTTTTATTTTTATTTTTTATTAAGGTTGTTAGATGCTGATGACCTTAGGCGGGTGAGTTTCATTTATGGAATTTTTCTTTGTGCCTGCCAGCTCAATGTCTACGAGATTTGGGTTTGTAGCTGCGAGCTTGTCTCTCTGTCTGGCTGACAGCAGAAACAAGGAGAAGCATTTAATCATAAGTGAAATGGCCATATTTAATCTATCGCCTCCAGGAAGTTTTCAGTGTGAAGAGGGTCTGACCTAGTAAATTGCTCATAGTTGGTGAATCGTTTCCACCATCACCCTCATATAACCCTGCTGTTTGATGAAGCATAAATATTATTCTTTTGAAACTGGGCTTGCTTATACTTTTTAGAGGTTCAACTCTCTGCTTCTGGAAGTCACATCTGGAATGGTTGTTATTGGAACTTATTGAAATGTTTGGACTGTGATTCATCTCCTGGGTATTGAAATTGAGAGAACACAACTAAGCCAGTGCTTATCTACTATGTTCTACGTCTACCGCCAATGCGGCTCACGATTACCCTTCTAGCCTCCATTGTCAGGATTAGCACGTTTTCAGTGATAATCAAACGAATTCATGGGTTGCTTTGCACACAATAATGCTGCATGGTCTTGAGGGTGGCACGAACAAAAGTAAAACACTTCCAAATTTATCTTACTAGCTATTTGGCAAAATATGACTTTGTTTATCATCTGTCTTTTACTTTCTGCAATAGAGGCGGTAATAATGTATCCTTTTTTCAAGATATGCAGGTAAATAATTATTTCACCCCTATTGAGTCGAAGGCATTTGTTAAAACTGCAGAGGCCATTGGGTTTGTCCATCAAGGGAGTCTTGGCCCAGCATGGGGTGAAGCTTTTAGAGACAACGATCGGATATCTGTGAATGATCCTGATCTTGCAGACGCGATATGGAACTGCGGACTGAATATTCTGCTTTCTGATTTCAAGATACGAGGAAAGGCTGCTGTTGGATTGAATCCAAATATAAGATTCTACAGGTACCTAGTCTTTTTTCACTCAGTGTGGTCTTTTGGACACCCTAGTTTTATGTTTCTTTTTTTTGAAATGTAGTTTTCTGTTTCTTTGAAAAAATAGTACTTTTAAAATAAAAAAAAAATGGCTGCCCCCAGGTTATTAGCCGGATCACCAAATTGGCGAAGCTACTGAGGGGCAAAGGGTGGCAATTGCCACCCCTCATTGTTGCAAAATTGCACGTTTACCCCTATTATTATCATGACTTTGACCAGAAATACCCTGTAAAAAAATACACAAATGCCCCGCGGCTGAATTCACATTTTTCACTAGTACCTCCAAAAAATAAATTAGTTTTTTCTTGGCCCTGGCTGTTTCAGTTTTCTGGCTCCGCCACTGTCTCGTGGCGCCCGATAATTAGTCAAATTTACATTTAAATATTAGAAAAAGTAGGCGAGCGTCCCCTTTTGCACTAGTCAGGTTCTGGATATGTACATGTGATTATGCAACACCCGGTTCTTCATTTTCAGGTACAAGGTTGGTCAGCGTTTCGGACGTCACATTGACGAAAGCAATGATCTTGGAGACGGAAAGCGCACCCATTACACTCTTTTGATCTACCTTAGCGGCGGCGGAGGCAAGTCCAAATCCAAAACTGAGAAGAGCGAGCCTCAGGGATCTACCGACACACTAGTTGGAGGAGAGACTGTTTTCTATGGCCACAGAAATAGTATTGTTGCCGAGGTTAATCTCTTCTTGTCTTGGCATTCAATTTGCTTGTAGAACTCGAGTCTTGAGGAAGGGGACGGCATTGACTTAGTTTGATTGTTTTCTGTGGGTTCAGGTGCCTCCTAGTGAAGGAATGGCTCTCATTCACATTCATGGCGACAAGTGCATGCTGCATGAAGCTCGGCATGTTACAAAGGGTGTGAAATATATCTTACGGTCAGATGTTGTTTTCGCTTGAATCAGATTATTTGTTGTGTTAAGCTGCTTCTGCATTTTGAAAAATCATCACCTGAGACACGACACATACCTTTTTGGCTTGTAATTTCTGTTTCTGCATTTTGAAAAATCGTCACCTGAGACACGACACATACCTTTTTGGTTTGTAATTTCTGTTTTGTCGCTCGCTTGTATTTCTTCCCCCCTACCCAATGAATGAATGGGTTGATAGTGTACCAATATAAATAAGTAAATGAGTCGAGCTTTGAGCAAATGAACTCATGAAGATGTTTTTTTTGAGTTTGGATTTCATAAAAAAAGGGAAACAAATACTTGCACAGAAATATCATTAAAAACAATTGGGAGCCAATTGGGTCAGGTTTTGAGCTTCCATTTTTTTCTTCCTAATCTAGCCCAGTAAGCTACACAGTGGGCTAGCATATTTGATTCTTTGACTTGAGTAGCTTTTGTATTGCTTCAGCTCTATTTTTCCAGCTCCACTCTGCTTTACTTCCCTTCATAGCTTCCACAATGCTTAGGCAAAGCACACTCTATTTGTGCTTTCTGGATGCCTTTCTGTTCCAGAACTTGAACTGCCAGCTCAATAGCTGTGATTTCTGCTTCACCAGTGTTGGCATTACACCACTTGGTTTCAATATGCATGTCTCAAGGTGTCAAAGGGGCCGGCCCGCGCATAAAGCCGGCCTGGCCCGTCCTGCACCAAGATGACCCAAAACCGGCCCCAGACTGCCTCCCTCCAACACCTGAGCTGGCCAGCCAAACCCCCATTTTGGCCCCAACCTGGTACGATTCGCCTCCTACACGCTGACCCGGGCCGGTTCGGTCCCCACCAAAACTTGTTTATTAATATATTATTAAATTATAAAAATATATAGTAACATTTAAAATATATTATCTATTTATTAATAATGTATATTGGCCAGCCCCCCTGCCCCTCAATTCCTGACCCCACAGCTTTAGGGCCCAGGAGCCAGGACATCGGGGGGTTCAAGTTTCCCATCCTCTCAACCCAACCCGACCTCCTCATCCGGTCAACCCGATCCCAGCACAGTCCCCTCCCTCACCGACCCCCTCCAACCCGGCCCGCACTGTTGACACCTTAATGCATGACTTCACCCATGTAATTATTTAAGAAAAATGCCACCCCAACTTTGCCTATCTTTTGCTCCACACTGGCATCACAATCTACTTTGACAATACCTTTGGCAGGGGCTCTCGACTTAGCTTGTGTCTTCGTTGCTGGGTAGTGATTTTCGGTCTCCATTTCTCCATTCTGACAAGACTTGTCATACTGGAACATAATGTCATTGCAGAGATTATATAGCCTTCTTTTGTCAACCATATCACCATGTTCTCCAATATTGATGGAGTTCCTAATTTGCCAGATTCTCTCAAATATGCACCATGAATACCTGGTTTCTTAGAGAGGCCAGCTCTTTTGGTTTTCCCACAGGAATTTATACCACTGCAGAATTGAGCCAAAAATGGATTTTCTCCTTTATCAAGCCAGTAAAACTCTGGCTAAAGAACATTGCAATGGAACATGAGTGGCTGCACAAGATACACATGTTATCCACCTCAGCAACCCTTGTCACCAAGTTTTGTTTTGTAGGTAGAATATTTGATCCAGCTCTCAAAAAAACCATTTTCGGTCTGGTGTGCATGTGCATTTTCCAAATTTTCACCCAATCAAACGTGTTAGCTGTCTAATTTTGCATGTCTCATTTGCCAATGATAAGCCATCTTTGCAGATCTCCTTTCTGCTCCATTCTCTAACACCACTTATGTTTGGAATCCGTAACAAGAATTTGTAGCCTCATAATTTTATTTGCAATCCGTTCTCTCTCTTTGTCCCTATGGGGAGAGGGCATGGTGATTAAGGAAGAACTCTTTTTGACAAATTTGCCTTTGGCCTTATTCCAAAATTCATTTCATGTCCCTCTCTCTCCCCAACTGTCTTTTGTTAACACAACACAACACCACATCCATCACTGGCAGTCCGTCACCACCACCACCACCACGAGCAGACCCCCACCATCACCAGTCCACCATCAACCACAAAAATTACAAATCCAAGTGAAAAACATACAGATCGAAGTCAAAATAATTACAGAGCCAAGTAACAAACTACATATCCAAACCTCATATTGTTTTTTCTAAAGCTTACCTTAGTTTCTTCTACGAATACCGCGTCATCATCTTCTAGCTTTATTAAGGCTTTTAGCTGTCGAATTGCAGCGGCCTTCCGCACTCCTTGCACGGTCTCTCGTGGAGCAGTGAGGGGCATGGTAAGGCCCGTCGTCTCAGCCACATTCTGCACTGTTTCATTTACATTTACCTCACTCGGAGCAATAAAGTCTTCAACTCTAACCTGGACTTTACAAAAAACACCATCTCCATATATTTTGAAGAACTTCCTAGCATCCATCTATTTCCTTGTCACAAAAATATCATTTTCTATGAATCATAGTTCTCTTCTTCGATCATTTGCTCTAGCTTATCAGGCCCATATTTGATTAGTCCCTGCAATTTCAGCGCTCTCATCTTCCTCGCCTCTGGAATTCGATACATCACTGTTTCAAACTCCCTTTAGCTGCGTTTTCTGTCTCAGATCTTCTGCAAGTTGAATGTTGATTATCCGTTCTTGTGTGATTTCCACAATTCCTCCTATGACATAACCAAACCGGATTTTGTTCTTCCTCTTTCTTATCCCTTTCCCCTTCTCTCCGTAAGAGCTCTGTTGATCGACTTGTTCTACAAAATTGGAACGTTATCAGGTTCTCCAGCTCTACATACCAGGTCAATCGGATTTTTTTTACTTTCCAAATATGGGTTTAAATATTGGGCTACATATCGCCCAAGAATTTGCACCGGGCCTTTTCCTCTCAACATTATTTGTCCACCACACTTTGGGCATTAATATTCTTGAAGAGATGGTATTCTACTTTTCATTTGGACCTATCCAGCCCATAAAGGTCGGGTCGAATAGTTTCCTTTCGCCTAGAAGCCCTCTTTTCATTTATATCCTTCCCGCCTAATTTCTTCCAGGCCATCCTCATTAATTGTGATGACTCTATCTGTTTTGTCTCGCATGCCGAGTTGTAAGATCATTCCAAATTTTGTACCAATAGTCTCTTGGGCTTCGGGGATTTCTACGAGATTGTACATGTATCCATACATCAAATTTTTTTCGTAAGATCCATGCACCAACTTCTCTATTCCGCCCACTAGATTGCATACTTTTTCTGGCCGCCTACTCTAAATTGGCATTCCTTCCTTCATTTTTATGGTTGTGTTATGAGTAATCATAGGTTCTTTCTGGGATGAAACCGTGTCAGCTCATTGGTCTGCAAATGAATACCATAACCTGAATCAAATCCCTTTTTCCGGGTTAGCCATTTGCATTCATAATGCTCAGATCAGTCTTCCGCAACAGAAACAATAGGCTTTGAGCTTTTTTCATAACGGGAATCCATATGCAACTTCCATCCTCGAGCTTTTGAAATACTAAATATTTTATTTTGGGATTTTTTTATAATTTTACAAAGTTTGAGCCTATCAAGTATACACGGTCAAATTTATTTTATTTACTTGAATTTAATTTTATTAAGATGAGGGGTGTAAATTGACAAGTTTATTCCAAAAAGTTCCACGAACTAGTGAAAATTAGAAACTACCCTAAGCTTTTAAACTCTCTCAACATAACCCCTATGTTAAATCATCCTCCATTATGCATGGTCACCTTGCACTCACAAGAGAGACATTGAGTACTAGCACCACTCACTCATTTCCTTATAAATAGCCCCGATACTCCACACTCAACCTCACAACCACTCTACATCACTCTCCCTCTCTCTCCAACTCCAAGAGAAGCCATTGTTGTGCTCTTCAAGATCTTATTCATTTACCCCCTGCCCACCTCTTGATCTTAGCTTTGTTAGTAAACTCTAACGGTCTAACCTCTTTTTTATTCTAGCACGCACACTTCTCTTCTACTACTACTACCAAGTGTGTCTCATATCTTCAAGTTTTTGTCAATAACAAGCAATGCATGTATATCTTTACTTAAGAATTTGATAACAAGCAATGCATGTATATCTCCAAGCTGTTCTCCAACGTATTCAACCTTGTCTCCTTTTGAAAATACAACCCAATATGCCTTATATATGTTCCCTATGAGTGTCGAGCCCTTTAGGAAAGAATACAAGTTGTTTCCTCAATGAATTGGCCGTTTTTCTCAGTGTCTTCGCGCGAAGACTCGTGGTCTTCGTGTGAAGAGTGTTCCTGCTTTGAGGCAGCATAGTGTTTTGCGAAGTCATGCCGAATTTTGGCTACGTCTGAGTCTTCGTACGAAGACAATTCTCTTCGCGAGAAGACTTTTCGTACGGACATTTTTCTCTTCGTGCGAAGACCACCTAGAACCTCCCGGATTTTGTTTATTTGCTCTCTTCGTGCGACGACAATTTGTTTTCGTGCGACGACATCGTGATCCAACACTCTATCATCATTTTCTTGCTTCTCTTGACTTTCGAACCTCGTTTCGTCTCTCCAAATAATCCCCGCGTGCGTAATTCCTGTAAATCACAACACGAACACTACCACAAAGATTAAATATGATAAACTCATGTAAATCAAATGTAAATCAATACAAGAAACGCTACATTTAAACTCTAACGCATCATAAAACTCATTTTCTTCTCTTTTTGGCTAGAATTTCATCACTTTGCACCGAAACGCACACAAAATAACAATGTATTATGTAGTATAGATAACTCTTACTAAGGAGTTATCAAGAACATATCATGTTAACATCTTAATAATAAAATTCACACTTAAATTATTTTGAATATCATCTAAGTGAGCAATAGCTTTCACACATTATCCAGTGATGATTTAGTTGAGGTTACGATCATAACGCGTGTGCATCATCGTAACAAGTATGTTCCAATATTTTTCTCGGAGAAAAATTGCGAAAACCGAATCGAATCGGGCCAAGTCGAAATGGTTTGTTAGGTTTGAGTTTATTAGTTACTTGGTTACAGGGGCGGATCAAGAAAATTGGGCCTGTGGGAGGTAGAAAAAAACTTGAAGTTTAATGATGGGTATTTTGATAAGTTTTGAATTATATAAAAGTAATAGGCACACTCTCGGATTAGAAGAAAGCCAAGTCATCTGGTTCTGGCTCCTCAAAGCAGAGAAAGCCTCGAGCTTCAAGTGTGGACAAAGGGAAAGCACCAATGGTGGTAGGGGTGGAGGAGAAAAGAAGAAGGTTTTTGCAGCTGCTCTGGAACGTTTCTTGGAAGACAAGGAAAAGAATGAGGAGCAAATGAAGCTGAAAGTTGAAGATGAGAAGAAAAGGATGAACGAGTTGGCAGCAATGTACAAGACAAAATCCCAAGAGTTCATCTTAGTGGATGGCAAGATGGTGGATCCAAATGAGGAAGCTCTGTTCATGTTTCTCAAGGAGAAGCCGGGATCAAGGAAAGGAAAATCAGCTTAAACTCCTATGTCTATGTCCTTGCCTTATCATCTTGATTCTAGTTGTCTACTCTCTCTAAAACTCTATTGTAGTTCTTTTCTTGACTTTGCTTTTGGTTGTACAAGTTTGGTACGTGGATAGGAGCATGACAGGTTTGTGCTCGGTTTGGATTGTTCTCGTTTGATCAGTTATAATCTTCACTTTTGTGTTAATTGAAGTTCTCTCTGATTAACTAAAAAAATATTAAAATGATGACTCAAATAGATTGCTGATGCGAATATGTAACGTGAGTGGGGGTTAATGTAATTATATTGACGAACAATAGAGATAACATTGTACATATCAAAACTTGAGTGGAGACTAATATAAATTAAATAAACAAAATATATAGTGAAAACTGTAAATTTTAAAACTTAAGTGGGGACTATAGCCTCCATATACAACCGCCCCTACTTGGTTATTTCTGGATAGAGATTTTTTTAACCCGAAATAATTGAGTTAGAGATGAAGTATAGCTTTCACCCGCCCAAACCCGTTCCGCGAACCCCTAGAACGGGTGTCAAAGAAGAGGGCATTGGTCCCCGTCTACTATGATATGAGACACGTCAGAGTATCAAATTTGGAGATTCGGTGCCTCGTTTGTACCGCTCCGTCCCACTCTCCCTTTTCTCCTCCCACAATGACAAGAGGATAAGGACAATCATCATCATCTTTAGATTAATGTAGTGGGACCACGAGTCACGTGGCAGCAGGAGAAGTAGCCAGCAAGACTGATTTCGAAGAAGACTGGGAAATAGAGTCGCCAAAACCACTAGATTGTGGTCCACACCCTTCAGTGGTCCCAGTACATAAACCTTCCTCCTCCATAAATCACCACTAGTACTTTTTCAATTTCAGTTGTAAATAATTTTGTCAATTCACATTTCTTAAAATAAGTACTCTAAATTATCTCTTACTCCCTTAATCTTTTATAATCTCTTATAAAATCATTTTTTATGGCTAAACTGTACCGGAGGTATTCATATTTTGAAGAAACAAGCAAACTGGTATTCATATTTTACAAAAACAAGCAAATGAGTATCCAAATTTCAAAATGAAGCACCACGGGTCTCAAATTTTCGATTTATGAGTAAATGGATAACCTGCCGTTAACTTTGGACGGAAAAGTATAAAAAAACCACTGTACTTCTTATTTTCACATCTATTTTTTTTAAATACAAAATTTACTAACAAATCTAAAAAAATTAAAAATAATAAAATTATAATTTAATAATTTGATACATCTAAGATAATGCAATATATTTCATCAAAATAAAAGTTTTGTTTTTTGATAAATTATTTGTTGTCGTCAACCGGATTTGAACTCAGGACCTCATGCAGGGACTTCCAACGCTCTACCACTTGAGCTACCACCCTCTGCAATAAAAGCTTTTTTAGGAGACAACAAGATAAAAGTTTTATATTTTTTAAAATGAAACAAAAGTTTTATATAAATAAAAGACAATGTAATAAATCCAATAAATTACCTAATGCACTTGTAAAATGACTATCAAAATTACAACATACTACCTCCGGCCCACCATGTTCTTCACACCTGGACTTTTTTATTCGTAATCAGGTGATTTTGACTCGATAATTTAGATAACAAAATGAGGCAATTTTTTGTTATTTTTTCAAGGTGTTGTAGAGTTACATACAACACTATGAAAAGATTACCAAATAATTGCATTGTTTTGGTAATCAAATCACCAGGTGGGAACGGATGTAGTAATATGTAATACCACTAGCACTCAACATTGTTTCTAAATTTATTGTTGTATAACTTAAAAATGCAGATTCATTTCTATTGCGCCATTTTAGATACACAATTTAGTTTATGTTAAATACATATGAAAGTTTGTAATGTAAGTATATCAACATGATCTAAATACTTTAGACGAAGGGGGGAGGGGGGGGGGGAGGGGTTGAATAGAGTATGCCAACTTTTGCTAAAAAACAGTCCTTTAAAACTTGAAGAGAGTATGCAGCTGATATCTCAAAGCTTTGAAAAAGATTTGAGAAACTAGAGATATAACTATTGAACACAGAGGCTTCAAAGCTTTGAAATTTTGAAAACTCCAAAGCTTTGGAACTTTCTGTTTAGACTGTAATGAAAAGATAAATGAAGTAAGTAGCAAGAACACAATGATTTTACAGAATTCAGTCATAATTGGACCTAGTCTCTGTCTGAGGGATCTTATCCCTTTAGGATTCTAACACAACTTCTTATTAATCACCCAGATTTAGTCCTAGATCTCAAGCATAAGTGAGATACCTTTCACCTATACAGCTTGTGGTTCCCAACCTATCTAGTTCCAGCTAAAATATGTTGAAACAATAAGAACCTCTTTGTTGTTCACTTGAACGACTAAAGTTCTAAATTTGTGAGGTTTAAGAACATAAAATGATAAGATTTATTTGTGTTCTATTCATAAACCATATTAAATCAAACTGCTTGCACCCTGCTTACAAGCATAATTAGTAAAATATAGGACGGAAATAAAACGTGATACGGTACGTACATGTATTATACGATTTTTGATTAAAAATACGTTAGTAAAAATTCGGCTTAAAAATACGCGATTTGATTAATTCGAGTTTTCTATACGTACGTGTATAGTTCGTATACTAGTTATTCATTCGGAATTAGAAATACGGATGCATTTCATAGTGTTTTGACATATATAATGAGTTCCTTGTGTCACACATTGTAATCTTTTCATATTTTTATCAAATATTTATAAATAATTTGTAAAGCATGTACTCAATTGTTTATCGTTTTTGATATTGACACTATTTACTCATAACTGATTACTCGTGTAAAATAATATCATACTATTCAAACTACTTCTGTAAAAAAATTTACTACACATTCCCTAATATTAAACATGTATTATTTAAAACTTAATAATATGACACATAAGAATCAAGTGCATGTACACACACACACACATAATTATAGTTATTTTAACTTAGTATTTTCAAAGTTTTATAATAATACTTGTAAATATATATAATAATAAATATTTAAAATAGATAAATAGTAAGAAAATATTTAATGATAACTAATTACTAAACGTTACTCCACACTATTTTGGATGATAATTTATTCACTGCACTATTGTTTTCAAGAAGTTTTATTCGGAAGTAATGTACGTGAAAACGTGAAATGCGAGTATTAAACCATTTTACTCAAAAATTCGAGTATTTTTCATTAGGTCCAGCAATAGTACAAAATACAGAAGTATTTTTCATTTATACGTACGGACATGTAGTAAACGGAAAAATTCGAAGTATTTACTAACTAGGCTTAGATCATCTCCAACAACAAAACGTTCTTTGGACTAAATTTGTTCCTGTCTTAAATTTTACTCCTACACTTTTTGAGTTGTTGCTCCAGCAGTAGGCATAAATATAAGCCACTATTACTATATTTATTACTTTTTAGTTGTCATCATCAAACAATCAGTGGCTCAGGATTAAACTTGAATTATTTTTTATGTTTTACACCATGAATAGTAGTCTTTAGTTTTGTCCAGAAAATAGGCCTGGTGTAAATTTAGACCAGCTTTTACACTACTGTTGGAGCTGGTTTTTGGATAAAACTGGCCTAAACATAGTCCAAAGAACGTTTTTCTCCATCTGTTGGAGATGCTCTTACAAGCTCAATTTCTTTAGATAGTGGACATTTCGCGACTAAGTAAAAGCTCGATTTCGGGCCCAAGACTGAAGTAAAATCTACTAGTTAATATATAAAGCCCATCCCACTCAAAGCCCATAGAAAACACAATTTCCATCACCCCACGGGATCTGCTATTTGCCTCCAGCCGTTGGATCACAATCACTTGGTGCACTCTATAAAGCTCCTCCTCTTTGTCCTCACGGTCCCACCGATAGCAGAATCCGAATCTCCAAAAAGAATCAAACCCGATAAAGTGGGCCTCATCATCTTCTTCCTTCACCTCCTTCTAGGGTTTGGTTTGTCATATTCAATCCCTCTCTTTCTCTCAATCTGTTTCTGTCATTCCTCTGTAATTCCTCACCAGTAAAAACCCATAACTGAAATCAATCACTCAACAACAACCTCGATTGTTTATTGATTTTGATTAAACTACCTATGTCGCGTGCTCTGTTCTCTATACCAGCCCTGGATTCATCGGTTTTGATGTGACGTGAATCGTTACAATCGTACCGTAGCGTGATTCTCACTGTTGTTGATCGACTATTTCTGGGTTTTCTCCCAATTTTTCTGGGTATGGCGTCGATTGAACCAGACGAAGGCGAGGTTAACAACGTGTCCTCTGATCTGTTATTGGGGACATCAACGGTGGAGAAGTCTCATGGGGCGGAGACGGAGGCGGAAGGGATTATTGTTCCGATTTTGAAGGAGGAGCCGAAGAGTACCCAACTGGAAGGACCGATTCCAGTTGGGTACACTTCGGTTTCGATTCGTAATCGCTCCGCTCAACCACCCAAGATGAGCGGAGCGATTACGAATCATGGGTCCTCCTCCAAGGACCGCCACACGAAGGTGGAGGGCCGTGGCAGGAGGGTCCGTATGCCGGCGACCTGCGCGGCGCGGATCTTCCAGTTAACCCGAGAACTGGGTCACAAATCCGACGGCGAAACCATCCGGTGGCTCCTCGAGCGAGCAGAGCCGGCGATAATCGAAGCGACTGGAACAGGAACGATCCCGGCCATCGCCGTCTCCGTGAACGGGACCCTGAAGATTCCAACAACCTCGCCTCCTACTACGGAGACGGATGCAATAAAGAAGAAGCGGAAAAGACCGTCCAACAGCGAGTTTTACGACGCGAACAGCCCCGATTCGTCTAGTTTTGCCCCGGTGGCGCCCGTCACGCCTCCGGGGCTGATCTGGGCGGTTCCCGGCGGCGCCGCGGTGGTTCCGCCGAATTCTCTGCCGCCGGGAGCGTTTTACATGATCCCGCCTTCCAGTCAGCCGCAGTTTTGGGCTATTCCGGCCACGGCTACGCCTGTTTTCAACCTATCTGTGATACCCGTTTCGGCAATGGAACAATTTAGCGACGGAGACGGCGGAGGGGAAGCTGCGGTGGGGTCTGTTACGAATAGTTCGAACGGAGATCAGGCAGGGAATGTGTCGACAATGGCGCCGAGTTCGTGCTCAACGACGACAATGCTGAGGGATTTCTCATTGGAGGTTTATGATAGGAAAGAGTTTCATCAGTTCATGGTTACATCTGAGGCAGAACAAGCTCCATCTGCAGAACCTTGAGAAGATGATGGAATACAAACGGTAGGGTTTTAGATTGATAAACACATTTCTACTGCAAAAGTGTGGGCTGATTTAGTATTTTGGGTTTTTTTTGGGGGGTGGTGGTGGTGGTGGTGATTTTTGGAGTAGTAGTACTTGAAATGTTGATTTGTAAATTGGCCAAGTAAGCTTAGGAGATGATACAGTGCGATAGTGCTTGCCTGCCAGTTTTGCTCTAACCAAAATTTGAACTCTAAGACAATTTTTTTTTGTTGCTCTGTGGTTTGTATATTGCTCTAACCAGAAACTGTATATGAAGTACCCATAGTTTGTTTTCTGTGTAGATTTGGTACCCGAACTTCCAATTGCTGCATTCATGGTACCCAAAATTTCCAATTTGTTTCTTCCAATTTGTTGCAAAACGGACATCAATTTTAATGGGCGGAACTTCGCAGGTGACTGTCACGTGACATTTTGACATGGTTTTTAGTCATTTGGCTCACTACCCGGGTGGGTTAACACATTACAACTCATAAACGGGTGGGTTAACTCATCACAACCCATTGGCTTAACTCAATCGACCGATTTTATAAACAAAAATCGAGTGTCATACAACAGGAGCGATGTTCGATCGTGAACAATAACATTCAAATACTTTAAAAAAGACAACTCCATTTGCCTTCAAATTCCAGTCAGTCGTAGAACCACACTACAACCACAACTACAAGAACCCTACAACTAAGGAGCAAATTCATAACTTACATCATAAGAAAAGTCAAATTGTACACAAGTCTCCTATAACCTCCTCCACCATTGTTGTTCATATTTCCGGTGAAATTACAGAGTATGAATATCATACCAAACATTAGAATTAAACATATAAGGGCCACGATTGTAGCAAATGCCTTCCACTTTTTGATCTCACTCTCAGCTCTTTTACTCCTCGAACTAGATGTGGAATAATTTGAACAGATCTCTGGCACATGGGAGGATCGAACCAGACAAAGAAGCCGCACGAGCCAACACTATGAAATAAAAAATAATATTAGAGCTTTGCCATTCAATCACAGTATCTCGATTTCCAATGAGAGAAAATGAGAGAACAACACAAAAACTCGTAAATGGTGAAAACGTAGAATAGAAGAAAACCAAAAATTCTTTAATGGTGAAAACGCAGAAAAGAAGAGAACGTACCCATAAACAGACGACTGGGGTTCACCTCCGTCCACGCAGCAGCATACTCGTCCATGGTCCATGGTCGCCTTGTTCAAATCAACCGTACAATCCAGCTGCAATTGAAGCACTCATGAACCCTATATACCAAAAAAGGGAACGGGGATTAAATAGAGCCAAGCCCCGTCATAATCTACCCGTTGAGTGTACCCGAATGACTAAATAACCCTCATTAATAACTCACGTGACAAGCACGTGTATGATTTTGTTCATTTGGTTTAACGTCAGTTAGGGAAGGGTACCTGATTGCAAAAAATTAGAAGTTTGGGTACCATGGATGCATCAATTGGAAGTTTGGGTACCAAACCCGCACCAAAATCAAAACTATGGGTACCACGGATGCAATTTTGCCAATTTTCATCAATCGTCTTTCCTTTTATGAATTTTTTAAGGCTAAATTGCACCGCAGGTACCCAAAGTTTGCCAAAACGAGCAAGTGGTACCCAAATTTCAAAATCAAGCACCACAGGTCCCAAATTTTGAATTTTCGAGCAAGTAGGTACCCTTCCGTTAACTTTCCGTTAACATTGGACGGAAAATTATAAAAAGACTTTTGTACCCCTTATTTTCACCTCCTACTAATTTAAAATACAAGTTTTACTAAAAAAAACTAAAAAAATGTTAAAAAAAATTAATAATTTGATATATGTAAGATAATGCAATATATTTCATCAAAATCACATATTTTTACATCATTTCAAGATATGAAAAAAATGTTTTCATTAACATATATCCGTCAATCTTAAAGTCTATAATTTTTTTAACAGTTTAAGAAAAAATACAAAAACTTCATAATTTCACATGTATTTTTTTTTAATAAAAAAATAGTATACAAGTATCTTTGTGCATTTTAAAAACTTACACAATAGTTGAAACCACACATTCTTGGGTAGTTTTTTATTGTAATGATTTGTATTTTTCATGCAAATGTAAAAGAGACTATTATATAAAATGTACAAAGCTACTTGTATGTTATTGTTTTTTAAAAATACATGTAAAATTATGAAATTGGAGGTTCTTTTTAAACGTGTTAAAAAAAAGTTTAAGACTTTAAGATTGACGGATTTGTGTTAATAAAAACATGTTTCATATATTGAAATGATGTAAAAATATGTAATTTTGATAAAAATATATTGTATTATCATAAAAATATCAAATTATTAAATAAAAAATTTATTTTTTTTTAACTTTTTTAGATTTTTAGTAAAACTTGTATTTAAAAAAGAAGTTGGAGGTGAAAATAAGGGGTACAAAAGTCTTTTTATAATTTTCCGTCCAATGTTAACGGAAAGTTAACGGAAGGGTACCTACTTGCTCGAAAATCCAAAATTTGAGACCTGTGGTGCTCGATTTTGAAATTTGGGTACCTACTTGCTCGTTTTGGCGAACTTTGGGTACCTCCGGTGCAATTTAGCCTTTTTTTAAACAAAACTAAACTATTATTACCAGAATTTACAAGGTGATGATGCCAACCAAAAATCCAGAACTATACAAGGGACTTGAGGTTGGCATAAGAAAAATATGTAAAATACATGGGGAAAACGACTAAAGAAGAAAACTACTGAAAAAAACACAAAAAAAAAAAAACAAATGAGGGTTAAGATAATCATGAGTTCAGATCTGCCTTGTGCTGGTGTCGGCGTAAAGACCCACCGAACGAGGTCGGTGAGGCAGTGAAGTGACTGAGATGGGGCGCCATCTATGGCGGATGAGAGCTTCCGAGGATGGCCTAGGACAACCGACTACGGAGAAAACCCACCGGAAATTTCCAGATCGGTGTGGCGGTGGAACTGTCGGCGAGGCGATGGAACTAAAGCGGCGGAATGAAACCTGAACCACCAGTCGACAGTTTGGAACTGTGAAGACGCCGTTGAATCCTCGACGAGAACAGCGACGGCGGTAGGAACAGCTGGCGAGAAAGCCGTCGGAAAAACGTAATTCAAAAATAGATATGAGAACCCAAAAAGATGAGACCAGAGAGAGCAACAATTGGTAACACCAGGCCACCACCATAAGAACATCTCCCAACAAAGGAGACCAAGCACGAGGGTGGATGGTCGGCCGACCAAAACTGCCTAACGCTCTCTCTAGAAACCTAGAGAGAGATTAGAGCTCTTTGCGGCTGTGCTCCCCCCTTTTATGATATGCTATTGTCTAACTTCACCGTTTTGTAGAATAAAAGTGTAGAATGAACCTAGAATGAAAGAGTGCAAAGACGCGTTTGACAGACCTAGAAAGAAAGAGTGCAAAGATGCTTTTGGCAGAAAGTCAATGCCTAAAACAACTGAATTGACAAAACTTGATACTAGCAAATTCCTGGTTTGAGATCTGAAACCCTAGATACCACTCTGAAATGTCTTCCACTTCTTGATCTCACTCTCAGCTCTGTTACTCCTCCGAAGTAGATCTGTAATAACTTGAAGAGACATGTGGCACATGGGAGGATCGAACCAAACAAAGAAGCCACACGAGCCAACACTCTGAAATAAAAAACAATATTAGAGATTTGCCATTAAATCACAGTATCTTGATTTCCAATGAGAGAAAACGAGAGAACAACACAGAAACTGGTAAATGGTGAAAACACATAAAAGAAGAAAACCAAAAATTCGTTAATGGTGAAAACGCAAAAAAGGAGAGAACGTATCCAGAAATCGACGACTGGGGTTCATCTTCGTCCACGCAGTAGCAGACTCGTCCATGGTCCATGGTCTCCTTGTTCGATTTAACCGTACAATCCAGCTGCAATTGAAGCACTCATGAACCCTAGATACCAAAAAGGGGAACGGGGATTAAATATAGCCAAGCTCGATCATAATCCACCCTTGAGTGTACCCGAATGACTAAATAACCCTCATTAACAACTCACGTGACAAGCACGTGTACGATTTCGTCCATTTGGTTTAACGTCCGTTAGAGAAGGGTACTTGATTGCAACAAATTAAAAGTTTAGGTACCATGAGTGCAGCAATTGGAAGTTTGGGTACCAAACCCGCACCAAAATCGAACTATGGGTGCCAGGGATGCAATTTTTCCAATTTTCATCAATCGTCTTTCCTTTTTATGATTTTTTTTGAACAAAACTAAACTATTATTACTAGTATTTACAAGGTGATGATGCCAACCAAAAGTCCATAACTATACAAAGGGACTTGAGGTTGGCATAAGAAAAACATGTAAAATACATGGGGAAAGCTACTAAAGAAGAAAGCTACTGAGAAACACAAAAAAAACACCAAACAAGGCTTAAGATAATCATGAAGTTCAGATCTGCCTTGTGATGGTGTCGGTGTAAAGACCCACCGAATGAGGTCGGTGAGGCGATGAAGTGACTGAGATGGGCCGCCATCTATGGCGGATGAGAGCTGTCGAGGATGGCCTAGGACAACCGGCTACAGAGAAAACCCATCGGAAATTTCCAGATCGGTGTGGCGATGGAACTGTCGGTGATGCGATGGAACTAAAGCGGCGGAATGAAACCTAAACTACCAGTCGACTGTGTGGAACTGTGAAGACGCCGTTGAATCCTCGACGAGAACAGCGGCGGCGGTAGAAGAACAGCCGGCGAGAAAAGCCGCCGAAAAAAACGACCTTTAAAAACATATATGAGAACCCTGAAAGATGAGACCAGAGAGAGCAACAATTGGTAACACCAGGCCACCACCAGAAGAACATCTCCCAACAAAGGAGACCAAGCACAAGGGTGGATGACCGGCCGACCAAACTGCCTGACGCTCTCTCTAGAAACTTGAGAGAGGTCAGAGCTCTCTGCGGCTGTGCTTCCACCTTTTATGATATGCTATTGTCTAAATTCACCGTTTTGTAGAATAAAAGTGTAGAATGAACCTAGAATGAAAGAGTGCAAAGATGCGTTTGGCAGACCGAGATGAAAGAGTGCGAATATGCTTTTGGTAGAAAGCCAATGGCTGAAACAACTTGATTGACAAAACTTGATAATAGCAAATTCCTTGTTAGAGATCTCGAACCCGAAACCTCATGCACCCCATTGAGCTTATAAGGCCCGGTTTTCAAGTCCACTTGATATTTGGATTTAAATGCGTGCCGAAAACATGGAACCCAAAGTTTATGACGAGCTCAAAATCTCCAAACCCAAACTCTCTTAATGTGAACTTGATATTTGGGAGATGTCTCAATGTGGCTAAGCCCATGGCCAGTAGTAACCACTCCGTCTCAGTTTTTTTCCCAAGTTGATTTTTTGAGGGTGATTTGGATAACAAAATGAAGTGATTTTTTGATAATTTGTTCACTGTGTTATAAATCAACTTTTACTCTGTAACACCGTCAAAAGATTATTAAAAAATTGTATAATTCTACTATCCAAATCACCGGTCAAAGGTGACCCAATGAATAAGTGGTAAAAGTTAAATTGAAAAGAAAGAGATGCTAAAATTGGAGAATCAATTTATTGGTCTCACCGATCAAAACTAATAGTGGCCCATGGAAGAATAAGTTTATATTCCCAAAACCGACGGTTACAAATTGCTTCTCAGTTACTCCTAATTTTTGCAGAAGATCTCTCTCGAATGGTATTTATCTCTTCTTTTTCTTCAAATATATCATTACGGTTTGAAGTTAGAAGAGTAATCATCATGGGTTTGGCGCAGTTTTGTTGATCGCAGTACAAGTACTCCTGTTGCTGATTATCGTCGCCCAAGCTCTCTGCATTAGCCAACTACTCAATGTTGTGGTGCAGGTAAGGTGTTTGATGCAATGCCTGTGAGACCACCATGCACTTATATCATTTTCTGAACAATATTTGTGATGGGATTGAACATTTTATATGCTAGACAAATTCCAAATGCCATAGCTCTGTTTGAGTTGGTCCTAAACCGATGTTTTGCTTGTAGTAAGGTGTAACTTTTTTGGGGATCATGTATGGCTGGCCTACTTGATTATTCAACATTACTGGTTACATCTATAGAAGATATATTCTCAAGAATTTCATTAATTTTGTAAGCATAGCTACCCTTATGAGGCGAAGTTAGATTCATGAGCTAGTTTTATTGGTGGACCTGTAACAATGGAGCTTGCGGATGGAATCGTCTCTTTCCGTATCCAGATGTGACTGAGTGTTACCAATGCGGGAATACATCAAATTAGTAGCTTTGCCATTTGATCAGTTTTCATAATATTCAACCCATGTAGTAGTTTCTTGATGAGTTCTATTCATTTCTCTCTTATTAGCAGTAGTATAATTTACCGCACTTAATCTCGTTTGTAAAGGACTAGAGTTCTCTTGATTTTCTACTTGATTGACCTGTGTCCTTCCTTACCATTGTTATTATGATAATCATCACTCATATCCTGTTTATCAAATTCATGCAAGGTGAAATTACATGACACACATTGAAGATTTAGCTTCCATTTGATCGAGGCAGTTGTGCAGTTTTCTCTTCTGAACCTATATATGCCAATTGCTGGATGTCGATGCCTCATAGAATATGGTCTGCCAGTCAACAAGATTCATCTGCTAGACGGAAAAACTAAAATGTTTTAAGGTTTGCTTTACTAAGGAATATCTCTATGGTTATGCCATGCTTCTATAATCTGTGATTCACCTGCATACATATACATGCCTTCGTTAATCTTCAACCATACATAAGAGCACATTAGTATTGTCTGGTTCCTTGTGTGAAAGTTCCAATGTTCGTCTCTGGTGCGCTCAAGATTTGGTATTTTACTAATTAATAACTTCAATGGGAAAATGGGTGTCTTACTGAAAGAAGATGTGCTTAAGTAGTTTCTGTAACCTTGCCTCATCTTCAATGCTCAATCGCCTCTTCTAATGTTTCTTCTCTGGATCTCTCTGGACAACTTACGTCGTTGTACGCTAGATTCTTTACCTCCCTCGAATGCTGATGAAATGTTGGAGTTCGGTAAATCATGAAAACTCACTTCATAGACTAGATTGTGGCATTTTCTCTCCAGTAATATTCACTTTGTTGATATATTTTGAATATGCAAATCTCTAGTTATCTACATACTATTTCTTCTGGGCCATTTCATACTTGAGAAAACTAGCAAGCGTCTAGCTGCCAGAGGTTCCAATTCAATCACATATCATATGTGATACGTCCAAAGTCCAAACTGGAAGGAGCTGAATTCAAAAATTATCAAATTGTGGAAGACAGACCAAGAAGCTTCATGCTAGATCACCTAGTCCTGAAAGATCAAGCCATTTGAAAAAAATGCCCAACTCTGCCATATGTATGCAAGCTTGTTGAGCTTTCAAACAATAAGATCATCATAAAAGAAAGCATGATTGTATTAGTGACGGATGTGAATTGATCTTTTTCGTGTTCCTAAACATAGATGAATACAAGATGTTTTAAAATAAGGTCACTTTAGATACATAGCAGTGTACCTGCTGATGGGTAGTATGTACCATTTGAAGTTGGTAAGTATGAATACTGAAGAAGTATCATGATTATAGAATTTCAACTGTCTTTTGGTTGAGGGCTGTGTATCTCCATCGTTCCTTCTCCAAGAAATCTGCATCCAGAAACTGAGCGACGAAAGCCCAAAGCTTATACATGTCTTCAAAACTAGCCAAGAAACCAAGTGCAACTGTAACCACCTTTATATGATCTTCCTTCACCTTCTTGTTTCCTGACCTGACTTTCTCCCCAGGTTTGCTTCTCTCAACAAGCCTCACCTTCACTTCTTCGTACTTATCTGGGAACCAAATCTGCTTCAAGCACCCATAACTGAGCGAAATGTCGTTCCTGTCCGCGAGCTTCTGAACAAGAACAGGTTCAATCCTCTCTCCTTTCCAATCATAAACATTAAAAGCCAATGCAGGTCCTCTATCGAATTTCACCTTTGGCCCATAGATTCTCACCAGTGGGATCTTTTCCTCTGCACTTGGATGTTGGAGTTTCAGCAGAGAATTCACCAGCCAATTGATCAGATACCTTGTCCTGCTACTAGTAAGAACCAGTCCCAATGAATCCACATGATCCAAGCACCTACATTCTATCTCTGATTCACGATTCCTATCGCTTCCAGAAACTTCTAATATCTCTGGTTCCGATGATTCTCCATTTTCCAACATCTGTACTGAGAGAAAACCTGTCTTAGGTATGTCAGATGATTCCTGGTACTCCTGTCTGGATGGTTCTGTTTCGGAATGTTCTTCAGAAAGCCAAATCTTCTTTGGTGGCACCAGAGTTATGATCCCTGTGCTTGATGAAGCTTCCAAGACTGGGATGGTTGATTTCTTGACGAAGAGACATCCGAATCCAGTTGGGTTTTCCCCAAAGACCTTGTAAAAGGAACATATGAGGAAATCTGGGCGAATCAAAGAGAGACCAAAGCTGTCCATGTCTTTTGGTCCTAATGCACAGGCATCAAGCAAGACATGCCATCCATTCTCTTGTGCAGTGCTCATCCATTGATAAGAGTAGTTTGCTCCTGTCACTCTTGACTGAAGAGGGAATACAAACAACCCTCTTTTCTTCTTTTTCTTCCTCTTCCTCACAACCATGGTCCTCAGTTTCGCCGAATGAATCCTCATTCTGGGCCATGTGAATTCAGCTGACATGACTCTAGCTCCTCTCTTATGTGATGTACTAATCATGGTCTCCACCGCCTCGCTCTCATGGTCGTAAACAGTCAAAAGCTTCTTGCTAGACTGGAAAGGGTAAGATTCAGCAAGAACCTTGAAAGCTGATGACCTGTTTGCAGTGAAAACCATGCTGTAATCAGTTTCAGATATATTTAGAAACTCCATGACTCTTTTCTTGATGGAGGATTCAAGTTCAGAAGACCCTTCTCCTCCATGAAGTAGCTGAGACTTAAGATCCACCGACTTGTAAGCTATACCAAAGAGTGGGTAGCTCAGGTTTTGAGGCTGTTGAGCAGAAGAAGTGGATGCAATGGGGATGTTCATGTTCATGTTCACTGAGTTTTGTAACTGCAAGTGTGAGAAGAGACCAATGCCTATGTAGTCTAAGCAGACATGGTTAGAGACACATAGGTGGTCGTATTCCTCGGATCTGATCCGATCAACTTGGGTTGTCTCCAAGTACTGTGGGTATGTTCTGGCGAAATGAAGGAAAGATTCTTGAAGTGAAGGAAGAGATTCATGGTTGGTGAAGTGAGTGTTTGGGAAGAAACTGGAGGTGGTTGTCACCGCAAAGCTACGCCGCGAAGTGGAAGACGTGCTTCGTGGTTTGGGAAGAGTTTGTTTGGGCTCCTGAGAGCTAAGGAAAGGGGCAGGACAACAACCGTTGAGACGTAGTACCTGTTTGGCTTCCTTGATGCTTGATGTCTGCATATTTCTTTGGTACTGGCTCTCTCTAGCTCTTGTTACTCTTTAAGTTTCTGGCTTCTTCTTGCTTTTTTTCAATCTCATATATTGTTTTTGATATAGTGCTTATTGGTTAAGGAAAGTGTAAAAAGGAACAAAAAGTCTTTGATTAAAGAAAGTGTGTATTGGAGTATTTGACAGGTTGTTGGATAGGGACTAGTATGATTTTGTTGAACTGTTCAAATGACTATATTGACCTAGTCTCATGGACTGACCTTTGCTTGATAGCTCCTCTTCCTAGTCTCCATCACCTTGTTGGTTGGTTCCTGAATGGCAGAAGAGGGGGGATAAGGATATGTTATACCTATGGTTTCATATCCTGAATTTAAGGATATGTTATACTCGGGGTTTCATATCTTGCATTAGAGTCGGGATATGAGACAGGTATAACTTATCCCCCCTTATCCTTCTCAGGGGTATTAGTGGGGGTGTAAAAATGCACTTATTAACCTTATACAATTAAGAAAAATACTACGCCAATAAAAAAGAATATCATTTGCATATTATTATACATATAAGTATGTATCATATCCCGGCTCATATCCTGCCATAACCAAAAACTGAAAAATAAAAACTCCTATCCTGTCTTATCACAGTACAATCATAACCCAGGACATGCCTTATACCCCTCTTTCTTATACCTTACCCAAATGTGGACTCGTTTGAGGTTGATTGGTTTCTTTTAAGGAAAAGAGTTCATCTTGGTTAAGAATAATGTGCTGTTCATTTAGGGGCTCCAGAGACTTAAGCCTGTGATGGCATTTGGGTAATTTGGGTGGGGGTTTCTTAGTTGGGGGTGGAGGAGCTGAGGAAAAAGGAGAGCAACAAATGGTAGTGGACAACATAAAGAGAGACTTGGTATTGGCCTGCACTAACAGAGCTGGCCTATGGACTTTTTCTTTATGAGTTTGCTAGGAATGTGTACTCAAGATTCTAGAGGGGGTCACCTTATGATTAGCTTCCTCATTATTTGAGGACAAAAGCCATGTTTTACTTGTAGTCAACACGTTTTGTTTGCTTTCTACCTGGTGTTTATGCGCAGTTTCTGGATCTCTGTGAGGGTAGGGAAGGAAGAAAAAAAGATGATAAAGAAATGTGAAAGAAGGAAACTTTTTTCCCTTTTTCCATCTTTTCTTCCAGCTTAGGACAATAAGATTCTAAACATATCTTATTTGCTTTTATACCAATGAAAACATGTTATTTCACATAATCTCCCCCTAAGTTTGTCAGAAGTAGCGAATAAAGTCCAAATTCCAGAACCCGTCACCCGGATTGCCCGGATATGTGGTTTTCATGAGTATTTGTGAAAGGGGTTTCCTCAAAGATTGTGCTAGAAGCTCAAGGATATGACAAGAATAATTTTTACCCATGCTTACGATTACTTTAAACTCTTTCGTACTGGTATCCAGTAAAAAATGAGTGTATTTGGATTCTATAGATTATTGAATGAGTGGTTCTTTGTCAGTATGGGTTTATCAAGAACTGCCAAATTTGGCGATGAAGAACTCGAGACATTATCAAGTCTGAAATTTGATGAGTAAATCAACTTGAAGAAAGCACATCGAGTGATCGCAATAAGTATCGACTTTTAATTTGAGTTTACGGTAAATGTATCCGTTATCACTAAACCCAAAGGTGTGTCTAGGTTATTTAAACGACTCTCAGGTGGTGGATGCAGTAAAAAAAGCTTACACCCATAGAAATGCTACCATCAAGTTCATTGGCAGCTGATGTTCCTTTGAAGATGTTCTACACTTCTACACCATGCTAGATTTTTTTTTTTTTTTACACCATGCTAGAAGGATATCCTAGGTTGGAATGCCACACGGATGGATAGCAGAAGTTGAATACTAAATGAGTGGTTTGCAGTTCACGGTTTAAGAAGTTGAATACTTGTATCGAACCTAACTAGAATGAAGTGCCTGTTGATTGTCCTTGCCACAAATTTGTAAAAATAAATATCTTGAATTCATATGGCCTGTACCAAAGTATTTCTATTAGCATCTTCTGAGTAAAAGATCTTTCTGAACTAGACAAATTTATAATTGTAAATTTTGGAGTATTGTAGATGTTTCTCAGATGGTGAAGAAATAGAATCTTGATTCTTTACTTGAGAGTGACGAATATGAAGATCTTGAAAAAGTGAAAACTTCTTTCTATTATTGATTATCTTACTTTCTAGCACAATTTATTTTGCAATCGAGAAACTAAATTTACGCCACTCTCTGCATGATATGTCTGGCGTGTTTAATTAAACTAAATGAGTGATTTATAGTGGAATTAGCGCGCACGCGTGATATGCTTACTAACATAGTAACATCTAACAAAGTTCTTAGTTAAATGCTTTCGCTTGTAATGTTATCCAACTGAGATGGACTTCAATCTGTTTGAGTGGCAGAAGATTCTTCATCTTCTCTATTTGGCACATGAACCTTTTTCATATTTCTTCTTTAGCCATATTCTGTACTATTTTAATATTAGGGCTCACCTTTTTCGTCTGTTCAATTTCATAGACAAATTTTGATGACCCACCATTACACGCGAGCATGTAATAATATATATTTTAGGGTACCGTATATTTTATGATTTTATTTTATCTAAATTAATTATTACTTTCCCTGAGTACCAAATAAATTTTATATTTAATCAATTGACATTGTATTAATCAATAGTTAAAGTCTCTTCTCCCATTAAAATACTAATGGAGATAAGTTATCTGGTTAATGTTATGTTACTTATGTACCGGTACTTTAAAGTTTGTGCTACTCTTATTACGCAATGTTGGTATCATAAGATGATATAAAGTAGTAATTATATCATCCCCACCATCTTAGCGTGTCATGCATTCCCTTTTGGGGCTCGGACCCAGCACACACATGAGAGAGGCAATATGGTTGCAGATGCTTTAGGGGCCTATGGCCAAGTTTGTCACTCTTTTTAGACTTTTCAATACCCGGTGGAGCCACCACCGAAGATTAGTAGTTTTTGTAGGAAGGACGCTCTAGATCTTATGTATTATTGACCTTCCTGGGATGTACTCTTCCGTGTCATTAGTCTTGAGACTACTCTACCTAGTGGGTAAAGCCTGATGTCCTCCACAACTTCCTCTTCACATTTTGGGAGCCCGATATCTTGTTTGAATAATACTTAGGGTTATGTCGCCCTACCACGATGGTAGGTACTTATAAAGAAAGTGTTGGTTGATTCGATACTGATGCTTAGGAAGCTCTGTTCCTCTTTTTTCTGTTCCTCTTTGGTTACAAGGTTTTGTAACATTTCAGGGCTATGTAGAAACTCCATATATGCTAGGGATATCCTTAAAGAAGTGGGTTTTAAATGACGCCTTTTCTCTTATCGCATATTCGCATATCCCTCAATCAGCTTACTGAAAAAGCTGCTTTATGGCATTTGAGGTCCTTCATTTCTCTTTGTCCATGCATGAGGGTGTTGCAAATTCTTATCCTGACATCCTCTTCTCTCTTTTCTTGTGATTTGTGTTGGCTTTTCAGATTTTCAGAGCCCCAGAAGCCTCTGGTCACATTGCTTTCACTCAGCATTTTTTAGGATAATTTGCACCCTATCAGGTATTAAATTTTACTTTCCTGATTTAGTTTAGATTTCCATAAGTAGTGCAACTTGTCATTTTCTGTAAATGAATTCCTGTAATAACACCTCTACCAGACTCATCGCTAAACTCATATCATAGGTAGTTTAATAGAATATACTTCAGCAAGCACTTATTCGAGACATTTATTCCGTGAAAATTTGCTTTACAGTGGCAAATTTTGAGTTGCAGCTCTTTATTTTGCAAGACGTTTACCACAGCCTAGTCATCGAAATCAAAGACAGGACATCAGAATTTAAAACATCAAATTTTCTTCCTGCGCAAATGCGTCGCACAATGTCACCCTTCTACTTGCTCCCCCTTTGTGAATCTAGCTTGCAGAATTTTCTGTCCCATATACCTGCAACGAGAAATAAAAAAATAGATAAATAAAAAAATATACATAAATAAATAAATGAATAAATAACTAATTAGATAAATAATAAATAACTAAATAAAATAAAATAAGATTACCTTCCACTTATCTAGCCATTGTCAAAATTAATTTTGCAATGAAAAAATTCCAAAACTCGAATTACCTTCCAAGCATCATAATAGTTGCCTGAGGAGTGACCCCAGGAGAATCATAAAAAGTGGAACCATCAATAACCCGCAAACCATCAACTCCAATGACTTTATAATCACTATCAACCACCTTACCAACTTGACATCCTCCATGGTAGTGCCAAGTAGTCATCACAGTTTCTACGCAGAACTGTTCCAGGGAAAACGTTGCACGCAGGTGCTTGGGCCGCACGTTCACAGGCCTGTCAAGCATCATCTTGAAAAGAGTTGGCACCGGCAAGGCTATGTGCCGGAATTTTCTAAAGGGCTTTGATTCAATCACTCCGATAATAGTTTTCATGCCTTGAACGCACCGCTGCAGATCTATGGGGTCTTTGAAGTAGTTAAAGGTCACCACAGGGTTGTCATTCGGATCCTTAGATTTGAGCACCAAATAGCCACTTGACAGAGGACCGTCGACCTTTTCCATTATCACTCCCACCCAGGGATCGTATTTTGTAAATGGGTTTGTTCTGTTTGGGAAGCGACTGGAGAATTCCATTGTCTGCACAGAACATTGAGTTCTAGCTTAAAATCTCAATAATCTGATGAAAATAATCTGGGGTGAATAAGCTGGCTGAAATTATAATCTAAATAATCTGAAAACTGTTTGGCATGCGCTGAAAATCTGCAATTAAAATTTAATTGCGTTTGGCAACACTTATAGCTTTTACTACCAAATTTACAATACATGTCTTTATTTGAACTTATGATATGCCTAAGATGCTCTGCGTTTGCACAAATTAACAATTCATGCATTAACGAGATGATAGAGTATGGTATTTCAGACACTATACCTAAAAAATCTCCAAAATCGGAGATTATATAACCTGCAGATTATTAGCCAACTTAAATTAAAGATTTGACTCAGAAAATTTATAAAACAAACGAGATTAATTTTTTTGGCAGATTTTAATCTCAAAATGAGATTAAAATTTCCAACCAATTACATTGAAACCTTACGTCTTTGAATGAGAGAAGAAAAAGTTCCTTAAAATTGCTAACCTGGTTTACTAGCCCTTGGAAGTACATTGTCCCACTTGCTGACTCAATGTAGCTTTCGTTCCGGGTAATGCCTACAACTTGAAGGGGAGAGAACTCGACGGGCTCACGGGTCGGAATGATTAGCCCATTCATTGGGTTATCGGACATCCCTTGACCTACATTAGGCTGATCCAATACCAAATCAATGCCGTGGGAGGCAAGGTGAAGTTTTGGCCCAATACCGCTTAGCATAAGTAGCTGGGGGCTTCCAAGTGCTCCAGCTGACAAGATGATCTCATTTTTGGGACCCTTGTTGAGGTAAGCTCTATGGGTGTTTCCTTCTGAATCTCTGAATTCCACTCCAATTGCTCTGGGCTTCGGCTCTCCTGAAGAACGTTCAACGTAGATAATCAATATTAATCACCACTCAATAGCATAGAACTGCCGTCTGCTTATAACTTAAATGTGGTTGTCTGTTTTGACAATCTTGGTAAAATAATTGGATCCAACTAGAGCTGTCAAAGGGGCTGCGGGGCCGTCCCACTGTGCGCCGTCTGGTTAAAAATGCAAGAACCGCAGGCCCGGCTCGGCCCACAGAACCCCATAGTAAAAAACATTTTTGGCATACAAGTTGATGGTTCAAACGGGTGGGGCCGTGTTCAGAGGCCAATCCTGGTTCAGTTCTGGGCCGACCGGTCCCGGTCTTTTCCGCGAGCCAAGCCTGCGGTTCTGATGTTTTGGGTTCGGCCTAGACCCTGGGATTCCGGGATAAGGCTTGTCAAGACCACTGTGGGTCCAGACCTGGCCCGTTCAGCCTCCAAAAGGGCCTGATCGGGCCGGTTTGGCAGTCCTCTGGCCCATTTGACAGCTCTAGATTACACTGTCGATGAAAGCATAATGAAACAGTTTTGGCATAGAATTGCCTCCCTCTATAACCTAAAGGTTGTTATCTTTGTCGAAAATCTTGGTTAAGATAATTAGATCCCACTAGAGCTATCAAACGGGCTGCGGGTTCGTCCCACTGTGCGCGTCGGCCGGTTGTAGAGGCAAGAACCCGAGGCCTGGCTCAGCCCACATGACTGTACCCTCAGTAAAAAAAAAGTTTTGGCATAGAAGTTGGCGGTTCAATGGGCCGGTTCATGTTCAATGGCCGGTTTTGGTCCATGTTCGGTTCTGGGCCGGGCCGGTCCTTGTCATATCTGCGGGCTGGGTTTGCGGTTCCGATGTTTTGGGTTCGGCCCGGAATCTGGGAGGCCGGTTCAGGGCCACTGTGGGTCCAGACCAGTCTAGTTCAGCCTTGGAACGGGCCGGGCGGGTTTGGGGTCTCCACCCTGCTTGACAATTCTAGATCCCACTGTCGATGAAATCATAAAAATGGTACGAAACCCATGAAAATTAAATGAATGCAATTAGAGAATGATATGAACCATGTTCTTACCTTTGACATTGAAGTAAATATGGTGGACAGTAGCATTCAACCACAGGGTAATCTTGGTTGGATCCGCATACTCCAGCAAGTCAGCAGCAGAATGTCTGTGACCATTCTTATCAAACAGTGTCCCACCAACTTTCGTCCCATAGAAGTGACCAAAAGTGAATCCATTGTACGGTCCCACGCCGGCTTCTAGTAACCCATCTCTCACCGCCGACTGCCACTGCAACACCGTCGGCTCGAACACCAGCTTCTCCTCAACCCAATCGTACGACTCATTAACCAGTTTCTGGTCCCACCCTGCACGGCTGATGTGGGTGGCGCTGGCTCGCGTGTATAGGCCCGCGTTTATGGCGGATCCGCCGCCCAAGACACGGGCCCGCGTGTTGAAGACCCCGTCCGTGGAAGTGAACTGCTGGGAGGGCGAGCTAGGCGTGACGTCAGCGGAGGCGGCGATGAAAGTTGATTGGTTGTTGATGGTGGGGTGTCCGTATGGAAGGTCGCCTCTTTCGAGGAGTAACACTTTGGAGCGCGAGGCGAGGGTGGCAGCCAGGGCGCAGCCGGAGGTGCCGCCTCCGGCGACGATGTAGTCGTAGTGTGCAACCGCGGGTGCTTGCGTGGCGTCGTGTGCGAATGTGGTATATGGAGCTGCATGCCAGAAAAAAAAAAACAGCAATTTAAGAATTGTTGTTTGTTCCACATCGAGACTCTGTAAGATACTCGGGATATTCTTCTCATTGCTAATTAATTTTGAGATGGAACCAAAAAATTCAGAGCCTGCTTCCTTGCTTCTTTTTGATCAATCTGATTCTGAATATGATTTTGCCTGTCTGTTTTGCACGCTGTGCGTGAGGGTGCTTATTGAGAACAGATGTTTGTCGCACGTGGGGGACTCTGTTTCGTCTGTGCCTAATAAGATACTTGGGCTACTGCCGTATGTTAAGAATCCTAGGGTTGCACCTCAAAACCAATTGGCAATAAGGGTAGTAGCCCAAAGTCCAAATGTGGGACAAACAATGATTCTCAATACGCCTCCTCGCGCGCAGCGTGTGAATCAGACATAAATATTTTCAAACGGATCGACAAAACCAGGCTCTGATACCATGTTAAGAATCCTTGGGTTCCACCTCAAAACCAATTGGTAATGAGTGGAATAGCCCAATATCTTATAAGCCACAGACGAAACAGACAGTGCCAATTGGTTTTGAGGTGGAACCCCAGAATTCTTAGTACAATGTAAAAATCTGAGAGAGAGAGAGAGAGAGAGAGAGAGAGAGAGAGAGAGAGAGAGAGAGAGAGAGAGAGAGAGAGAGAGAGAGAGAGAGAGAGAGAGAGAGAGAGAGAGAGAGAGGTACCTTTCTCTGATAAACAAGTGGAGTTGAAGAAGAGAACTCCAGCAACAAGAACCGAAAGAATGAAACTCCTCTTCCTAGCTGAAGTTCCCATGCTGTGCAAGGATTGATCCATGAGCTCCTTGGTCTGCACTCTGCAGCGAAATCTAGTTACTCAAAACACCATTCGGTGTAGTTGCAGAACCCAAAAACATTGTGTAATTATAAAGATGACAAGTGCTGGTGTTGAAACCAATCGGCTGCCGCTTGTCACCTCTTCACCTGATGATGCAATGTCCATCTGTAGACTGTAGATGGTAGTAATCTTGTCATTGTCATATCCAAATCTAAGCTACTAAGTTCCAACAGTTTGTTAACAGATGGATGCACAAGAAGACAGTTCACCACCTCATCTATGAATTTATTGCTTCATTGTTTTTATCTGTGTAAATGAGTTCGGCTACGAATCTTAACCTAAATCATCTTTTTCTTTTTTGTTTACAGGAATTTGTTTCGAGTGGAAACGGCCTGTTTATATTCTTCATTAGGTAAGTTACCGGAGATAATTTTTCTTTCAAATAATCTGTCTTTGCATCATGATTCTTCTATTCTTGGCATGTTCATGTTGTGCAAATGTGCATTACATAACACCGAGTTTTACCATCATTATTTTAAGTATAAGACACTTTAGACAAATTCAACGACCATCCCTTGTGTGTAAGAGCACTTTTATCTTTATGGAAAGCTATTACCGTTTTGATAATCCAAATTCATGTCTTGATTTTTTCTGTTGTTGTGTGAATGTTGGATGCATTGGCAGAGCCATGATTTTATTAATGGGGTGGCACAGTTCGCAAAACGAATGCGACAAATATGTTTGGGGTGCACACATGCTACTTAATGAAGGGCATAGTTGAAAAAGATACAAAATTTAGTTAACGAAAATTTTGAGGGTGCACTTGCACACCCGTTCCCTCATGTGGCTCAGCCACTAGTTGGATGAACTCTTATAAAAGCTTGAATTATCTCGTTGAACAAGAAATGATCAGTAGCAAAGATTGAGGCCAAATCTCATTTACCTTGTCACCTGTAGCTTAGCTTCTGCACAAGTTTGAGGCTAAGTCTTGATGATATAGCAATTAAGCTGAAGCAATCACAGGGCAACTCTCCTTTGGCATGTCACCGGTGAAATGCCCTTCTGATTTCAAGCCAAGGAAGAGTGACCCTACGAATGCTTCGCTTAGTACATAATAAACTCTGTTTGTTTTCTCACTATCCTCTTCACAAGCTTTTATAACATTACATGATGTGCTACAACTTAAAATGGTCTTGGAATAGATGGAATAAACCCATGAAGAAACTCGGCATATGCTGTGGATATCCTTAAAAAAGAAATGCTGGATTTCAGGATGATGTTCTTTAGCCTTCGCATATCCTTCAATCAGCTTACTGTAAAGCTTTTTCCTGGCATTTTTAGATTCCTTGCCTCTCCTTGTCTATGCACATGGGAGTTGCAACTTCTTCTTATCCTGACATATTCTTCTCCCATTGCTTATGCTTTCTCTTGGCTTTTCATTTCTCCAGCAGTCCAAGAGGCCTTTGGCAGTAGTATTGCTTTTACTCTCTTTCTCTTCAGGACATGATTTGGTCCATATCAGGTATCCTTACTTTTACTAATTTCATTTTCCAGTTCAGTAATTGCAGGAATCACTATATGACATTAATCACGGAAAAAAAAAATCGTGTTACAGAAGGAAATTGCGAGCCATAAGCTCTTTGTTATGCATGCAATTACTGTCCCACATGGAGACTCTCTGTTTCGTCTGTGTGACTGTGCCTGATAAAATACTTGGGCTACTCCTGATTGCCAATTGGTTTTGAGGTGAAACGCCATGATTCTTAACAAAGTTCTTATTATTCAAATCTGTGAAATCTAAAGATAGTACATTTAATAGGGGTTAAAACATCGAATTCCCCGTCCCACGTGTAGGCGCGTACCCACGTCACAAAATCTGACCTCCTCCTACTTGGATCCATTTGGAAATCTTGCTTCCAGGATTTTCTGGCCCATATATCTGCACCAAAAGTTAATGATTAATACATCTTTAATCAATATACTGACGGAAAAAAACCCAAAAAGAAATAACCATAACCATGCAGTAAATTTTAAGAGATTTTCAGATTTGGCTGTCTGCAGTAAAGCAAGCAATTATTTTCTTTAAAATACCGAGCTTAAGATTACCTTCCAAGCATCATAAGTGTAGCCTGAGGATTAGTTCCGGGGGAATTGATAAATGTGGAACCATCAATAACTCGCAAAGCATCAACGCCGATGACCTTATAATCGTTATCCACCACTTTCCCAACTTGACAACCTCCATGATAGTGCCATATGGTCATCACAGTGTCTATGCAAAACTGTTGAAGGGAAAACACAGAACTCGGGCGTCTGGGTCGTGCGTTCAGTGGTATGTCAAGCAACAACTTCATGAGAGCAGGCACTGGCAAGGCGACAACCCGGAACTTTCTGAATGCATCCGATTCAAGGACTTCGATAATGGTTTTCATGCCTTGAACACACCTTTGTAGATCCACAGGGTCTTTGAAGTAGTTAAAGGTTACTATAGGGTTGTCGTCTGGGTCTCTTGTGTGTAGCTCCAAATGACCCGTCGACCTGGGGCCCGCAACCTTTTCCAAAATTAATCCCACTCCAGGATCGCGTTTTACGCCATCTGGGAAAAGTTTCGTGAAGTCTTGGAACGTCTGCATGAACCATTTCAGGACACCAGTTAACTTTTTTCTCTTTGAGGCTCCGTTCGGTTGACAGTAAGATATTTTACGAAAGATCATATTTTACGCATAAAACATTTTTTGTGAAAAAAGTTTTCTGCAATCATTTTCCTGTGTTTGGTTGACACTTTCCAAAACAGTGGGCAGTGACTGCAGTGGCAGTGATGGGTGGGGATGGAGGTGGGTGGCCGCGGTGGAGGTGGGCGGTAGTAGTGGTTCTTGGTGATGGAGGTGTTACTATGAGATGTTGTCATGCTCCTTCACTCTCCAGGAAATGGCTTACAAATTTTAAACGTGTAAATCATTTTGCGTCATTTGAGTGAAAACATTTTACAGGAAAATATTTTACCTCCAATTAAACGGAATCCAGACACCAAAAGGGAAAATATTTTACAGGAAAATAATTTTTCACCAAGTCACCAACCAAACGGAGCCCAAAATGGTTTAAGAAAAAAAGTTGTCTCAAGAATTGCTAACCTGGTTTGCTAGCCCTTGTAAGATCACGGACACGGGCAAACTGCCAGACTCGATATAGCTCTCTGACTTGGTAATTCCCACAACTTGGACAAGAGAGACCTCGACGGGCTCAGGAGTGGGAATGATTAGCCCATTCATCGGGTTATCAGACATCCCTTGACCTACATTAGGCTGATCCAATACCAAATCGATATCGTGGAAGGCTAGGTGTTGTTTTGGCCCAATACCACTTAACATGAGCAGCTGTGGGCTTCCAAGTGCTCCAGATGATAAGATGACTTCATTCATGGAGGAGCCTTCATTTAGGTATGCTCTATGAATGTTTCCTTTTGAGTCTCTGAATTCCACTCCGGTTGCTCTGGGCTTTGGTTCTCCTGTAACTACATTGAACTCTGCGAAGCATCGGCCCATATCATATGTACCGTGCAGGATAACAACATAATGATACCTATGAAAAATTTTCTCCCCTTATAATGACTAAGAGGTGCGGTCATCAAACTTGTCACCCGATAAGCCCGCCCAGCCCAACACTTAGCTTTTTAGGTTTGCAGTTCAAATCTTAAGTTGTAAAAAGATTACCCTAGAGCTGTCAACCCGTTTGAACCGGATTGGCTGAGTGAGGACCATCGGTTATGGTCCGGTCGGGTCCTGGTCCTGGACTCAGCCGGGCCGGTCCCGATTTTTAGAATTCAATACTGTAACCGGCCCGGCCCGGCCCACGGGCCGGACCTCTATAACCTGGCCGGTTCAGGCCGGTCCTAAACTGGTAAGTTTTTTATACTATTTAATTTATTTCTGTATTTATTTATACACAAACTACTCCGTTTCACCATTTTCTTCCTACTTTGACTTTTACCACTATTCACCGGGTCACTTTAACCATTTTCTTCTTCTTCTTCTTCTTCTGTAGCTGCTGCTGCTATTGTGGCTTGTGTTTATGTGATATTTAGTTAACTTCATGTCACATAAACACAGTCAGTTTATTCATGTTAGGTTAAAGTAATTCTATATTTTGCGTTAATCAGGTGGTCAACAAATGTCATTTTCCATTCTCTTATGCATTAATATGCTCTACTTGCTTCTTATTAGGGTAAACAATTGAATGTTCTATTATTTTCCTTCTATCTATCTATCTATCTATCTATCTATCTATCTATCTATCTATCTATCTATCTAGTTCGTTTCCGTGTGAATGAAACATAACTTTAACCATAGAAAGAAACTTTTGATACAAATGGTTTTAATAGAAATCGAGTGACAATGCCATGACTTAAGAGATAGAAACTGGGCTCTCCTTGTGCCATGTGTACCTTTAGAATTAGTACTTGCACTAGCAGTTGCACGGGTTAATACACATAAGTCGTGTGATGCACAATTTAATACGGATAGGTCCTACCTGTCACCCCTTTTATTTTTTCGCAACATTATAGTTGAAATTAAATATAATCTACAAAATAAATAATCATTTCCTTTTTTCTCATAACACACTACCATGAAATTTTGTTAGAATGTGCCATCTAATATGAAGTAAGTTCAGTAGTAGCCTAGTAGGTGTATTTTATAAGGAGTTTCTTATATATAACGCAGATTCATAGGTCACCAGTAAGATCTTAGAAGACTTATATATACAGACCAATCATGCGGTCCTTAAAATCTTATACTTTGTGAAATGTCCACAAAGACAATAAAATTGGGACGGAAAGAGTAACATTTATATATACATAAATAATGCGGGTCACCTCTGTCCGGTCCTGGGCCGGTTACAGACCGATCCTGCGGTCCTTAAAATCTCAAACCGGTCCGGACAACTACGTGCTCGGTCCTGGGCCAGTTTCGAACCGCACCGGTCCTGGTTTGGTCCGGTGCAGTACTACACGGGCCGGTTTGGTATGGTTTGGCGGTCCGCGGCCCACTTCGACAGCTCTAACCCCATCTATTCTTATGTACATTAATATGAAACATATTGAAGTAGTATGATCTGACCTTGAACCTGGAAGTAGATCTGATGGACAGTAGCATTCAACCAAAGAGTGATCTTGGTGGGATCAGCATACTCCAACAAATCAGCAGCAGTGTGCCTGTGACCAGTCCTATCAAAAATAGGACCCCCAACTTTGGTCCCATATATATGATCATACGTGAACCCGTTATCCGGCTTCACACCCACCTCAAGCAACCCGTCTCTCACCGCCGACTGCCACTGCAGCACCGGCGGCTCAAATGCCACCTTCTTCTCCGCCCACTCGTACGACTCATTGACCAGTTTCTGGTCCCACCCCACCCAGCCCACGTAGGCTGAGCTGGCCCGGGTGAAGAAGCCAGCGTTTAGGCAAGACCCCCCGCCCAGGATGCGGGCCCGCGAGTTGTATACGCCGTCTGTGGAGGTGAAGGCCTGGGAGGGGGAGCCGGGGCGGATGTCCAAGAGGGAAGCTAAGAAGGTGGCTTGGTTGTTGATGGTGGGGTGTCCATAAGGTAGGTCTCCTCTTTCAAGAAGAAGAACATTTGACTTGGAGGAGAGAGTGGCGGCAAGGGCGCATCCGGCGGTGCCGCCGCCTACGACGATGTAGTCGTAGTATGATACCGGGGGTGCTTGCGTCGCGTAGCGGGCAAATGTGGAATATGGAGCTGCATGGCAGGAATAAAAGCAATAATGGCCATTGGGTTAGTTTCAAAATTTTAAAACACAGGTTATTGAAGCAGACAACTCCAAAATAACTACAGTTACCTTTCTCTGATAAAGAAGTGGATTGAAAGAAGAGAATTCCAACAACAAGAACCGAATGAACAAACCTCCTTGTACTCGATGAATCCATGCTGCGCATGGATCAATCAGTATGCTTTTCCTTCTACTGCTGCTGTTGTGGCCTGTGTTTATGTGATAGACCTTTCTTGTGGATTTTATAGGTCATTTCATGATCTGTTGCTATCTCCACGACGGTCAGGAATTTCTCTGTAGTATTCATTTTGATAACGACGAGACAAAGTGTAGGAGAAATTTCCGGACCAAACCTAACATTAATGCCTAAGCTTGTGCCAATTTTACGTTTGATCTGGTGAGCTACTTTCTTAAAGCAGCTGTTTTAGGTTTGTTTTAGGTGTTTCTTAAAGCAGCAATTTTACGATTTTACTAAAAGTCTTTTGTTTTCCTCTAGAGAAGTTTCTAAAGGTGGAGAAAACTTCCGTGAGTATTATTGCATCTTTACCATCTGTAAATAGAGGTTACAAACACTACTCCTACTAATTACAAACAAAGTCCTCAACTAAGTGAGGTATATACGAAAACGTCACGGAAGTTTTCTCCACCTTTACCATCTGTAAATAGAGGTTACAAACACTACTCCTACTAATTACAAACAAAGTCCTCAACTAAGTGAGGTATATACGAAAACGTCACGGAAGTTTTCTCCACCTTTACCATCTGTAAATAGAGGTTACAAACACTACTCCTACTAATTACAAACAAAGTCCTCAACTAAGTGAGGTATATACGAAAACGTCCTACGACTATTAGTTTCGGGCTGATATGATCGCGATCTGTAGCTAACTCTCAACAATCCATTAACACATGGAGTCATGGACAATGCACATGATAACAGTTAAGGCAATATTGTATGGGGAACATCACAATAGGTCACTGCCAGGAATAGGATTTAATTGCTCCTTATGTGCGGCTGTAAATTGAGTTGAGCCACGTCTCAAAAGTAATCACTCTGTAGTTTCTGGTTTTGATAACGGAGAGAAATCATCGGTACCAGACTTCTGACTTCAATCACTTATAATGTCCCACTTAATAATCACTCTAGAGTTGCTTTGTCTTAGGGGTTGAGCTCGAAAATGTCAATCTTTTGCTTTCCTCCCCTAGCCTTTACTAGGTCACAGTGTGTGCTACGTAGCATCGTACCACTAACTTCTAATAGAACCTATCAGAAGTTAGTGGTATAATGCGATATTAACTTCAACAATGTAATTGACTTTACAGTCTCTGTATCAGTTTCCTCCTTGATATCACATCACAGTAGGCCTAGTTACGCAGTACAAATCGCACTATGCTAACCGGTAATATGCTATTTGAGGTAATTAAGAGCAAGTAGGCATGTTCATCCTAATGTAATGTATCAGTATCCAAGTGCTGTAGAGCTCCCCGTGTTTGTGGTACTAGAGATAAGTTTTCCTATTAACTGTTTTTGGTTTGGTCGGGACAAATATGCAAAAACAAGTGAGTAATTTCATAAATGGTTGAGAAATTATTAAAAGCTATCCCCGAAAGACCAACACATAAGCACCACTCACATAAAGTGAATCATATTCATTAAACAAACTGTTTCTACCCGTTGCCAAATCCAAAAGTCTGTATATGTTAGAAGGTCGATTTGAGATTATTACTTAGAAATTTCTATAATGCCAACCATGTCTTGCAGGTAATTCAAGACACCCTGGTTTTATTTTTGAAAATTTTCGAGGGTAACATGTCATAAATCCTAGGGTAAGGGCATTGCGGTCAAAACGGCAAAGCATTACAACCTGAGGGTATTAGAGCAAGAACGATGAAACAAAACAACAAGGAGACAATATCTAACGTGGTTCGCTAACGGATTCACTAATCAATCCGCTAGCTACCTCAACGGCCAAAATCCGATGTTTATTGAGAGAGAATACAGATTTACACACCACACACAAGTCTAGCTACGACTTTGGACACTTACATAGACTTATGACCCTGACTTGTGCCCAAAGCAACCTAAGAAAGTTTCCAAAACAGACTAGGAAACAATTCTAGCCGCCCTAAAGCTTGCTAGTTGATTGAGTTATTCTAACAAAAGAGAAGCTAGAGAAGTGGTCGAACCGCCCCCATAGCCTCCATGCAACCCTTTGACCGTGCAGATCAAAGGTCGGCTGTCCACCTCCCTTGACTTCCTCGTCGTCTTTGTTCGTTTTGGAAGTTTTAGTCTATAGAAAATATCTCTTTAGGATTTTCTAGATTCTTCATAGATTATTTGCAAATCCGTAAGATTTGTATGAATATTATTCTTCCTAATATTACTTTTATACTCGGTAGCACTTGAAGGGAGTCATTCACTAATTAAAGTTCTTGTATGGAAAAAGAAATAATTATTTTCTTTAAGTACTCAATTGGTATTCTATAGAAAGAATCATTATCCGAACCTAGTTCTTTTGGAAAAAATATACCGCACTCATAGTTTTCATAACCGAACCAGTCATCAAACCAGTAAGGGCATGATTTGAGGTTAACCATAGTTTGAAATACCGTACCGGACATTGTTTTGTTTTTTTACTGGAGTCATTGACCTTCTCCTCAATATTACTCAACTCTAAAAGAATTGAGTTCAATTGATCAAGTTGATCCTTGAGAAACATACCTTCTGTCATTCGCAAGCTGAATAACCGTTGCTTTAGCATCAACTTGCTAGTGAGTGATTTCGTCAGGTAGAGATTCTCTAACTTGAGTCGTAAAGCTGTTGTCGTTGTATGATATGTGACCTCTGTGATAACGTCATCCGATAAGCACAACATGATCGTTGAGTGTGCCTTCTCCTCCATCAACCTATACTCCATCAATGAAACATTGATTCCTCCCTTGTCTGATCATGTAAATCTGTCGATCTCCAACATCGACCCGTACATTGTTTTTGGTGGATCTTGAACCCTAGTCGCGTGCTCCTCCTAGATCACGAAACCCTAGCTTTCACTAAGTTGTGAAACCCTAGTTCTTTAACTCCACCTTGATATTGAAGCACCGACAACCAGACTCTGATACCAGTTTGTTATGACAAACCACCACAAGAACGATATACGAATAAAAGAAGAACACGAAATGTTACGTGGTTCGCTGGCGAAAGATTCGCTAATTACATCCACGGCGGAAAATCACCATTTATTTCACAAGAGAACAATTACAATGATGTGCATATGAATTATGGAACCCAAATGTCCCTTGTATAGTGCTAGAAAACCTCCAAAAAAACACATGGACAACAAAGGAAAAAGCCCAAACCCACAAACCACCGCCTCAAATCATTTCCTAATTACTTTCTTTGCTTCCTTTGACATTTACTAAGGATATTCAACACACTATATGACATTAATCACGTAATATTCAGCTTACATAAGGAAATTGCAAACCATGAGCTCTTTATTATGCATGAAATTTGTTTATCCCACATGGGTCTCCGTCTCTTTCATCTCTGTAGTACTTATAATAGGTGTTAAAACAGCGAATTCTCCGTCCCACGTGTAGGTGTGTACCCACATCACAAAATCTGACCTCCTCCTATTTGTACCCATTTGGAAATCTTGCTTGCAGGATTTTCTGGCCCATGTATCTGCACCAAAATTTCATGATTAATACATTTGCAATCAATACGCTGACAGAAAACCCAAAAAAAAAAAAAAAAAACGCAATCATGCGGTTTTATTTTACGAAATTTCCAAGTAATCTGACTTCTTTAGCTGTTTTGACCACCTAGCGCTTACAGTAAAAGTGTGTGTGTGTGTCTCGATTTATATATATAAATATTTGTACACACACACTTGCATATAAAACTGAGGTCAAGATTACCTTCCAAGCATCATAAGTGTAGCCTGAGGATTAGTTCCGGGAGAATAGGTAAATGTGGAACCATCAATAACCCGCAAAGCATCAACGCCGATGACTTTATAATCGTTATCGACCACCTTACCAACTTGACAGCCTCCATGATAGTGCCATATAGTCATCACCGTGTCGATGCAATATTGTTCAAGTGAAAACACTGAACTTGGGCGTCTGGGCCTTGCGTTCAGTGGTGTGTCAATCAACAACTTCATGAGAACAGGCACTGGCAAGGAGACATCACAGAACTTTCTGAATGAATTCGATTCAAGCACATCAATAATGGTTTTCATGCCTTGAACACATCTTTGCAAATCCACAGGGTCTTTGAAGTAGTTAAAGGTTACTATAGGATTGTCGTCCGGGTCTCTTGTGTGTAGCTCCAAATGACCCGTCGACCTGGGGCCCGCAACCTTTTCCACAAGCAGTCCCACTCCAGGATCGCGTTTTACACCATCTGGGAAAAATTTCGTGAATTCTTGGAACGTCTGCATGAACCGTTGAGAATCATCAGATTTTTTTTCTTCTTCTTCATCATATGTTAAAAAGAGGTTGTCTCAAAGTTGCTAACCTGGTTTGCTAGATTTTGTAAGATCACGGACAAGGGCGCACTACAAGACTCGATGTAGCTCTCAGACTTGGTAATTCCCACAACTTGGACGAGAGAGGTTTCGACGGGCTCAGGAGTGGGAATGATTAGCCCATTCATCGGGTTATCCGACATCCCTTGACCTACATTAGGCTGATCCAATACCAAATCGATACCATGGAAGGCTAGGTGTTGTTTTGGCCCAATACCACTTAACATAAGCAGTTGTGGGCTTCCAAGTGCTCCAGATGATAAGATGACTTCATTCATGGAGGAGCCTTGATTGAGGTATGCTCTATGAATGTTTCCTTTTGCATCCCTGAATTCTACTCCAGTTGCTCTGGGCTTTGGTTCTCCTGTAACCACATCCAATTCAGCTAAGCATCAACCCATAATATAACGATACCTATGAAAAGTTTTCTCCCCTTACATAAACACCTAGAGGTGCGGTCATCAAACTTGTCACCTGATAAGCCCGCCCAGCCCAACACTTAAGCTTTTCAGGCTTGCGGTTCAAATCCTTAAGATTTAAAAAAATCACCCTATGAATAGAGCTGTTAACCGGGTTGAACCGGCCCGGAAACGAACCAGCTGAGTGAGGACCACTGGTACTGGTCCTGGACTCAGCCGGGCCGGTCCCGGTTTTCAGGAATTCAATATACTGTAACAGGCTCGACCCACAGGACCGGACCTCTATAGCCGGGCCAGTCGAGAACTGGTAAGTTTTTTCTAATATTAGTTTAATCTTGTATTTATATACATATACTACCTCCGTTTTGCCATCTTCTTCCTACTTTAACTTTTACCACTATTCACCGGGTCGCTTTGACTATCTTTTATCAACTTGTAAAAGTTGGTAAAACTTGTAATATTTATATGTACACATAATGTGGGTCGGTTATGTCCGGTCCTGGGAGCTTACGGGCCGATCTCGTGGTCCGTGCTCGGTCCTGGGCCAGTTTTGAACCACACCAGTCGCGGTTCGGTTCGGTCCGGTCCAGTGCTCACACGGGCCGGTTCGGTACGGTGTGGCGGTCCGCGGCCCACTTCCACAGCTCTAATCCCATCTATTCTTATGTAAATTTATATGAAACATATTGAAGAAGTATGATCTGACCTTGAACCTGGAAGTAGATCTGATGGACAGTAGCATTCAACCAGAGAGTAATCTTGGTGGGATCAGCATACTCCAACAAATCAGCAGCAGTGTGCCTGTGACCAGTCCTATCAAAAATAGACCCCCCAACTTTGGTCCCATATATATGATCATAGGTGAACCCATTATCCGGCTTCACACCCACCTCAAGCAACCCGTCTCTCACCGCCGACTGCCACTGCAGCACCGGCGGCTCAAATGCCACCTTCTTCTCCGCCCACTCGTATGACTCGTTGACCAGTTTCTGGTCCCACCCCACCCGGTCAACATACGCTGTGCTGGCCCGGGTGTAGAACCCCGCGTTCAGGCAAGTACCCCCGCCCAGGACGCGGGCCCGGGAGTTGTACACGCCGTCGGTGGAGGTGAAGGCCTGGGAGGGGGAGCCGGGGCGGATGTCAAAGAGGGCAGCTATTAAGGTGGCTTGGTTGTTGATGGTGGGGTGTACATAAGGTAGGTCTCCTCTTTCAAGAAGCAGAACGTTTGACTTGGAGGAGAGGGTGGCGGCAATGGCGCATCCGGCGGTGCCGCCTCCGACCACGATGTAGTCGTAGTATGCTACCGGGGGCGCTTCCGTCGCGTAGCGGGCAAATGTGGAATATGGAGCTGCATGGCGGGAGTAAATGTAATAGTAATGCCAGATGGGTTAAATTTAAATTTTAAAACACATGTTACTGAAGCGAACAACAAAATAACTACAGGTGATGAGTCTGAAGTTACCTTTCTCTGATAAAGAAGTAGAATGAAAGAAGAGAATCCCAAAAACAAGAACCAAAACGGTAAACCTCCTCGTAGCCGATGAATCCATAATGTGCATGGATCTTCTTCTTCTACTTCTGCTGTTGTGGCATGTGTTTATGTGACGACCATTCTTGTGGATTTTATAGTAACCCATTTACCTGCCTCCATATCGTGATCTGTGGCTAACTCCCCAACTTTCCGTTAACAGATGCAATCAGGGGCGGAGCCAACCCGCGGCACGGGTAGGCACGTGCCTTACCCAAAACTTTGAAATATAAAAAGTTCAAATTGTGTCCTTGCCAGAATTACAATAGTGCCCCAGGTATTTGAATACCTTGCAAGAGTACTTTAGGTGTTTCGAGTACCTGGCTTCGCCCGTGGATAACCATCACTGTTATAGGTTTATTACAACAATACCCTTGTAGCAATAACATTTAGAATTAAAATTTTGCCACTATTCTTTTCAATGTTATGTAAACACCCGAACATATTTCACTTATAAGCACTTAATTGTGCACCAGCTGCTTGAATTTCTAGCTCTGCCACTGACTACCTTGTGAAATAATTGCTCGGTTTGTGTTGTGTGCGTGTGTTGGGATGAGTTAAGCCACGACTCAGGAATCACTTTAGAGGGTTTCGTTTTGATGAAGAGACAAAGTTAGGAGATATTGCCGGTTCCAAACCTAACATTAATGCCTCAGAGCATCTCCAAGGGATTGACAAATTCCATTTTTGGACCAAATTTGGTCCAAAACACAGAAAATCGTGCTCAAACGGTGGGCCAAATGCTGGAGCAAATTTGGTGCAGGAGCAAATTTGGCCTAGGAGCAAGGACGGACCAACTTGAAGATGATACTGTTCACTGGACCAGATGTTAAAAAATTGATGTATTCATTTGTGTTGATTTTTGTCGTATTGAGACGGTATTATTAATAATTAAGTTAAATAATGCTAGTTTTCATTATGTTTAAATGTATAATTTTCTAGTAAGCTCTTAATTAGATAATGGGTCGAACATTATATCATTTTCACTTTCTACTTTTTTATTATTGTTTTTTTTTTTGGAGAATATTATTGATTTTTTTATAACTAATTCACCGGCCTTGTTTTTTTAAGATGAAATCTATTTATTTTGCTATAAATATCATGTGTATAATACTATAATTTTTCAATGGTAAATAAATAAAAACTAATAAAATATTAATGAAAGAGTAAATTTGGTCCACATTATTGAAGCAAAAACTGTAAGGTGGAGGATCAAATTTTGGTCCACGAACAAATTTGGTCCAAAAGTACAAATAATTGCTCCTCCTCCTTGGAGACGCTCTTTACTTTTCCCCCCACTTTTATAATTGATCAGATGCGGTGCTTCCTTCCTTAAAGCTTGAAAATATAGCACATAGGTGCTAGCTCAAGTGGTCAAGCGTCTAAAAGCCCCCGCATGAGGTTCTGAGTTCAAACCCAGTAGACGAAAAACGTGTAAGTCTAAGAAAAAGCTTGAAAATATAAACGGTCTTTTGTTTCCTCTTTGAGCGATTTCTGAAGTTTCTGACTGTTTAAGTTGTTGGTTCGATCCTAACTTCATTTAGGTATTTTACTTAACAACGTGTTCAATCATATTGTACCAGACCAGAAAAAACAATGCTCAATCATATGATCGCGATCTGTAGCTAACTTTCCACAATCCATTAACAGATGGTCATGGACATTGCACATGGAGTCATTAGGTCACTGCCAGGATAAGAATTAATTGTTTCATTTGCGCGCCTCTAAATGAGTTCAGCTACGTCTCAAAAGTGATCACTCTGTAGTTTCTGGTTTTGGATAAAGAAGAGAAATCATCAGTCCCATAGTAGGCTGTCTTTAGGAGTTAAGCTTGAAAATGACAATCTTTTGCTTTCCTCCTCTAGGTTTTACTTCAATCACATATAATGTATCCACTTAATAGAGTTAGGTTTGTTAAAACTATGAGTAGGCCGTCTCTAGGGGTTAAGCTTGAAAATGACCATCTCTTCATTTCCTTCCTTAGCTTTCACTAGGTCATAATGTGTGCTGCGTAGTATGAAGTGATTACTTGAGCAGCTTCCATAAGTTCTTGGCTGTCAGAAGTTAGCGGTACGATGCCATCCTAACTTCAACTATGTAACTGACTTTACCGTCTCCTATTTCAGTTCCCATGATATCACATCACAGTAGGCCTAGTTACTAAATACAAATTGTACTATGCAAACCGGAAATATGCCATTCAAGCTACTTAAGAGCAAGGAGAAATGCTCATCCTAATGTAATATATCAGTATCCATCCTCAGTGCTGTAGAGTTCCTCGTGTTTGTAGTACTAGATATAGATATAAATTTTCTATTATTTTTTTTAGAAGATATAAATTTCCCTATTAATTGTTTTTGGTTGGTCACACGAGATAAATATGCAAAAGAAAATGAGTAATTGCATAGGTTGTGGACAAATTATTAAAAGATATCCCCAAAAGCCCTCGGAAGAACCACTCAAACAAATTGAAACATATTCATGAAACAAACTCTTTCTACATGTTGCCAAATCTGAAGATCTAAGCTAGTCTATTGTATATGTTAGAACGTCGATTTGAGATTATTACTTATATATTTCTGTGATGCCAACCCTGTCTTGTAGGTAAGTCAAGGCACCTCGGATTCAATTTTGAAAATTTTCGAGGTAAACATGTCATAATAAGGGCATAACGGTTGAAATGGCAAAGCAAGAGAAGCCCTAGAAGTGGCTGAATCGTCCCCATGACTGCCAGGCAATTCTTTGACCGTGTAGATCCAAGGTCAGCTCGTTCACCCCCTTTGAATTCCCGTCGTCTTTGATCGTTTTGGAAGTTTTATTCTCTAAGAATTATTTCTTTATGATTTCCTTGATTATTCATAGATCATTTCCAAATCAGTAAGATTCGTATGAATATCTTCCTAATATTGTTTTTTTTTTTTTTTTTTTTTTTTTTTTTTGAGAAATTGTTTTGTTGTCACCAGGATTCGAACCCGAGACCTTATGCAGGGGCTTCCAACGCTCTACCACTTGAGCTACCACCCTAGCTCCTAATATTGGTTTTCTAGGTAAAGGGAATCACTCACTAATTAAAGTTCTTGTATGGAAAAAGATATAATTATTTCTCTACAATCTTTTCTAAATTAAATTTTTTTTTGGAAAAAGATCATTCTATTACTGAGAAGAATTGTTTTGGCTATTAAGCCTCATTACATCATTGATAATAGCTTGTTTGATCCATGGCGGTTCAAACTCTAACCAGACATACATATTCTGGATTGTCTCTCCGTGTCTACCAAAGCTATGAGGCACTGCATTGCCTTCTCTATTGACATGGTGAATTAGGAAACCCTCACACTTTTCCTTGTTTGATCTAAGAAGAGCCCAACTTCCGAGAAATCCTTCTCCTTTTTGATGTGCCAGTTATGAAGTTTATTCACAATCACTTGAGCATCTGACTCTAGTATAATTTTTCGGTACCCGTGAATTCGCGCTAGCCGAAGACCCATCAAAGCAGCCGCTGCTTCCACTTCTCTCGCTGATTTCACAATGGTTAGTGGTGTACTCATACCTTCAAGAAATTTCCCTTGATGGTCGCGAATAGCAGTTCCACCTCCGCCTCATCCTAATTCCTCCACCCATGCTCCGTCCACATTAACTTTCACCTAGTTTTCAGGGGGGCTTGTCCATTTCTCCTTCTTTTTGGCTCCAGACTTGGTTGATGCGTTCATATTTGTCTTCGTCAGCTCCTTAACTTGATTTTTAATGCTACCAACAATATCTATTATCTCTCTGGTCTTGCCCTGAAAAACACGTTGGTTTCGTTCACGCCATAACTTCCACACTGTGAGACAAAAGTGTTAAGGAATGAAATGATATCTTATTATCTCATCCCTTGATTTGTGTAGTTAGTTATTATCTTAAATGATATCTTATTATCTCATCCCTTGATTTGTGTACTTAGTTATTATCTTACGTGATTTATGGAATCACTCATTATGTTGTTATTATTTGATTTCCTAGTTTAGCAAATTATACCTTGTATGTAACCACTCTAACGAGTATATATATGGACCATTGGTCTCCTGGAATAACATTCATTCATTCAACATTTATATGGTATCAGAGCTCTGTAGAAATTTTTTCTACACGATCCCTCTCTCTTGTCGCTAATCGTAAGCCGACTACCTTGCTCTTCGGTCTCGGATGCAGACCATCACCATCATGACTACCACCACAACACCATCAGTGATCCAACTGAATGCCCCAACAAACTTCTCCATCAAACTCTCGTCCGCCAATTTTCTCGTTTGGCGCCGACAAGTCGAAGCCACTCTGATTGGTTTCGATCTACTAGGGTTCATTGACGGATCCACCAAAGCGCCGTCACCCTACACCGATACTGCGAAATCAGAGGCTGACCCAGCCTACTCTATCTGTTATCGTCAAGACCAGATCATTGTCAGTGCCCTCCTCGGTAGTTGCACCGAGTCGATTCAGCCACTGATCTCCTCTGCGTCCACTGCTCGTGAAGCTTGGACCACTCTCATGGAAAGTTATGCTAGCACCTCTCCTGGAAGAGTCATCGCACTCAAGAATAAACTTGCTCGCAATCCGCGCGGCAATCGCTCCATTTCGGAGTACATCAAGGATATGAAGGACATTGTAATACCCCGATATTTTAGGGGGTATTTTAGGGAGTTTAACGAATTTTTCGGACCATTATTTGAAATTACGAAAGTTGTTTTCGTTCGCTAAAAGTGGTTTTTCATTATTATTATTACTATTATTATTATTATTATTATTATTATTATTATTATTATTATTATTATTATTATTATTATTATTATTATTATTATTATTATTTTATCAAAAGTTTTCTTTTATATTTTTAAGATGTCATTTTTTTTTATAGTTAGTTGGGTGTAAATTAGTGGGTGAAGTGTAGTGGGTCGTGTAACGTTGTAGCGTGACCAAAACATGCCCTTTTAATAACTTTTACGACACCAACCACCGCGTAGAATGGTATAACCGCCACACCATAACACTTCTCCTTCATCTTCCCCAAACCTTCATTTGGTAACCAGTGATGTTTCTTCCCCAAATTTCCGGCGAAGACCACCACGGCATGACACAAAATTGACCTCTCTTCCTTGAAATTTATGTCCCGATTCATGCTACTCGATTCAAAGACTAAATCTTTGCAATCAATTGCCCGTTTCATCATTCCAAAATCAACCCGGATTTCCCTCCGTCAAAAACAAATTTCCGATCGGCTTTCCAAACCCAGCTCTCTCTCTCTCGCCCTTGTCTCTCTCTCTCTCTCGCTATCTTCCTCTCTCACCCTCTGTCTCTCTCTCGCTGTCCCTCTCCCTCGCCATCTCCCTCTTCTCTCTGTTGGCGCCGAGCGAAAACCCAGGCCGACGGCACCAGGCCGAAGCCCAGAACTGCCGACGGAACCCGGGCCGCCCGACGCCGCCGTCCGTCGCCCCTCCGTCGCCCCTCTGCGTCGCCGAACCACCCGACGCCGCCCTCCTCTGCTTCACCGCCATCACCTCCACCGTTCGCCTCTCTCTCTCCCGACGAACCCCAAGCAGCGGCAGGAACAAATCACCGCCGCCGCCATCTTCTTCGGGTGTTCTTCTTCAATCGGTAAACACCCCAATCAAGTGTTGCTATTATCAATTTCATTTGAATTCATGGTTGTTCTTGTGGGTTGTGGTGTGATTTGTGGAGAAACAAAATGTACCAGTTGGGTTGTTGTTTGAGAAGAAACTGGGTTTGTTTGTTTGTGAATCAAGGGGTGTGAAAGTGTCTTTTTACAAAAAATGGGGGTAGGCTTTTGTATGAAGTGAAATTGTTTAGGGGGCTGATTGTATATCAACTAATTGTAATTTAAGTTATTCTTTATCATAATATAAATTAGTATTTCGTATATGTGTATATATTTTATCAATTGTAAGTTAATGATCCTTTTCAAAAAAATAAATATACAACTTTATAATCAAATTAAAATAGTATTTATAAGTGTATATTATTTATACTATATTTTCTTAAACAACTAAATAATCATGTTTTCGATTTATAGCAAAATAAATTATTTTCATTTATAACATGATTTTCGTTAATATAAATTTATAATAAGATTAGTTAAGCTTTAGCTTTAGTTTAAGCTCCCATTTTCATTTATCTAAACTTTAAAATTTATATAGCTATCTTTGTGTATATAATTTCACCTTAGTAATTTAAATAAATATTCTAGAACATCTAATAAAGTTTTCTTTACCTCAAATATTACTTTTATAATTATAAGTCACTATTTTTCTTATTTTAATTTATATTCTAAACGTAAAATTTTAGCTAGTGTAATATATTTTGTTTGGGGAATTAATTGGGGATTTCACTTGCATTTCATATAGGACGATTTAATTGCAATTTGTTGTGTGATGTATATGTGTTAATATAGGATTATGTGATTATTGTAGATACCGAGTTCGTAGGAGGCGAGTTCATCGAGGACCCCTACTACTAGTTCAGTGCTAGCTTGTGTGTGTGAAGTTCTCACCTCATTTCCAGGTAAGTTTATGCGCACAATACTTTAACTATCAAAATATGTCTTGGCGTGTGTTACTCGTGTTTCGAACAACTATTTTTAAGTCTCAAATTTTGACAATCTCTCTTGCAAATATTCTTTTTGAAAGATATGTGGTTACTTCTGAATTTCGAACCGATGTTTATAAAATGATCTTGTGGAATATAAATGAACGATAAATGATATGGGGCGATGTACAGAGGATGTGTGTGAAGGCTATGGCCGGAGGCGCACGTGAGACGACCTCCTAGGGTTTCATACCCTACCCTATACGGGTTTATAAAATTGTGAAAGCTATAGAGTACTACCTATGCATGTGTGGGTCACAACTGTATAGGGGTGTCGACACTTAAGGTCCTTTAGCTATGTGATGGGCGGGGTAGTGTCGGGCTACCTACAAACGCTCTGGGTGAATTGGGATGGACTGTGATATCCCAAGAGGTACCTGTGTGATGATATTATTGCATCGTGACCTCTCTGTGGGCAATCGTTACCCGCTGGGCTCTAATACGCCTCAGCTCAACTAATAATTTAAATGTGGAACCTCTTCAGTTACATTCTTTTCATTCTTTCAGCCAAAACTCTGTTTTACATATTGTGGTATATTCTTACTTAGTTTTCACTGACAAATGTTTTTCTGCGTCGGCTTTTGCCATTTGAAAACCCGCAGGTTATGAATAAAGGTGGGGGAACGCGCTCACGCAATTGAAGGCGAATAAGAAGCTAGGAATCACCTAGTTAAATTGTTAACATTTAGTTGAATTTTGAGATTTCAAACTTTGACATCGTTGTTTCCTGTTAAAACTTTGTAAGGAGGGTTTCTCCTTTACTTTTATTTCAATAAAGCACTCTTGGATATCGTTAAGTTGTACTAGCAAGGAACCGTAGGTTCCGGGTTGTTTCAGACATAGCCAAGGATCTTGCTCTCGCGCAGAGCCCAATGTCCAACACTGATCTTCTCATATCCATCATCAACCAAGTTAAAGTCGAGTACTCCCCTATTGTCGCAGCTCTTCGAGTTCGCAACACCGCAATCTCAATGCTTGAACTCACGTCCATTCTTGAGGAACACGAGTGATATCTCCAAATCGTAGAACCAGAACCTACACCGCTTCTTGCAACAGCAAATGCGACACACCGATACTCGGGGACACCTTCGCAGCAAAGTACATACTCCCAGCCATCGTACAATGGTGGCCACTCAGGAAGACAAGATCGTCGCAAACACTCATCGAATGCGCGCAATGTATCGCGTGCCGACCCAGCAGCTGCAACTCAACATGGTCATCTCGAGACGCGATGTCACTTCTGCAACATTCGAGGCCATGTTGTTCGGGAGTATCGCAAACTCACCCGCTTCTTGAGTGATCACAACCATTCGGCTGCGAACAACACACCTGCAATCAACACCACAGTCAGTCAAGCCTCTGGATCTGCTGATGCGTGGATGTTCGATAGTGGAGCTTCCCATCATGTCACTCCTGGAACAGCTTCTCTTGAAGACTTCGCAACCTATGATGGCCATGATGAGATTCGTCTTGGAAATGGTAAGAGTCTCTCTATCTCTCACATTGGTAGCACTACTCTTCCCACCTCTAGTCGTCCCCTTCATCTGTCTAATGTTCTCTGTGTTCCCAGCTACGTCGCAACCTTATCTCAGTCTCTCAACTTTGCCATACTAACCATGCTTCTGTTGAATTCTTCCCTTCTCACTTTGTTGTGAAGGATCGCTTGACCGGCACCCCTCTTCTACGCGGTGAAAATCGTGATGGAGTCTACTATGCCCCTAGCCTCAGCTCTCCAGTCATTAACACAGCTGTTCTATCAGACATCGAGCGTCTTCACCACAGCTTTGGTCATTCGTGTAATAGAACGCTAGGGCTTATCTTGCAGAAGTGTAATCCCTCTTTGCCTCTGTCTAGCTTTAAGAATTTCGCACGTACTTCCTGTCACATCAATAAAAGCCATACGCTACCCTTTTCAGAAAACTCTCTTACTAGCTCCCGCCCACTTGAATTGCTTTACAGTGATGTCTGGAGTACTAAACAGATCTCTCGTGACGGCTATCTCTACTATGTAGTCTTTGTTGATCACTTTACCAAATATGTGCGGCTCTATCCCCTCAAAAGAAAATCTGAAGTTGATTCGATTTTCTCTCAATTTAAACGCCTTGTCGAAAAACGGTTTGCACAACCCATTGTCACAGTCTACTCAGACAATGGTGGTGAGTTCATCAAACTCCTACCACAACTTAACCTCCATGGCTTCACTCACCTTACTACCCCTCCCCATACCCCCGAACACAATGGCTCTGCCGAACGTAGGCATCGCCACATTGTTGAAGCTGGTCTCTCCCTTCTCCATGCCGCATCTCTTCCCATAGGTTATTGGCCGCATGCTTTTCCAACTGCAGTCTACCTGATCAATCGCATGCCCACTCCTATTCTTCGTGATGACTCCCCATACTTAAGACTCTTTCGCATGTCTCCTAACTATCGGTCCCTCCAACCATTTGGCTGTCAATGTTTCCCCTGGCTTCGACCTTACACCACCAACAAACTTGATCCACGTTCGATATCCTGTGTCTTCTTAGGTTATTTAGTCACCCAGTCAGCCTACAAGTGTCTCGACCCGTCCACCGATCGCATCTACATCTCTCGCCATGTGCGCTTCGTCCCACACCGTTTTCCCTTCGCCACCTTACCCCTTACCAAGTCTGCTACCAATGCTGATTCACATACCATGACGGACTCAGTTGCTCCACCATCATTTGTAACCTCTATGGCTCATGCGCCACCTCCTGCAGCACCACCTGTGCATGACGCTACTCCAGCACCTGCACCTGCGTCCCCTACAGCGCCACTTCATGGTCTCGCACCTGAACCCGCTTCTCCTCCAGCTGCGGTAACATTACCTTTGCCAGCACACTCCTCCCCATGAGGTTGCCCCCAATGAAGTTCCTGCTCCACCTCCTGCGCCTGCACCAACGCGCACTCGCAACCCTAATCCCAAATACTTCAACTCCCAATTTGTAAACACCACCACCGTTCATCTAGCTCCATCTACCATTGAGCGACGAACGGTGGCTTAGGCCATGAAAGATCCTCTTTGGAAACAAGCAATGGATGATGAAGTTGCTGCTCTCGCACGCAATCACACACGGGATCTGGTTCCTCGTCATGGCCAACCTGTGGTGAGATGCAAATGGGTGTTTCGGATCAAGCGCAAAGCGGATGGTACTATAGACAAGTACAAGGCACGACTGTGGAAAAAGGCTATTCGCAGGATCTCAGACGCGATTACTCAGAAACGTTCAGTCCCGTCATGAAGCCTGTCACGGTTCGCATTATCCTAACATTGGCACTCTCGCATGGATGGCCAGTGCGTCAACTGGACATCAACAACGCGTTTCTCAATGGCACCCTTACTGATAAAGTCTTCTTAGCACAACCTCCGGGATATGTAGACAGCTCCAAACCCACTCATGTCTGCCAACTTCGACGAGCACTCTACAGTCTCAAACAAGCTCCTCGCGCATGGTACAATGAACTATCTGCCTTTCTGCTTAATTCTGGGTTCCAACGGTCGCGTGCAGATCCATCTCTATTCTACCTCTTCGCCAATGGGATGCGCTTATTCTTCCTAGTTTATGTGGATGATATTGTTTTAACAGGAAACTCTCCGTCAGCTCTATCGCAGTTGTGGCTCGACTTGCAGCTCGATTCTCTCTCAAAGACTTGGGCTCACTTAGTCACTTTTTGGGAATGGAAGTTATCCCTGCTAAAGGGGGTATTTTCCTCTCGCAGGCTCAATATATATCGGACATCCTGGAGAAGTTTCACATGGAAGACTCCAAGCCTGTCTCCACTCCTATGAGCTCCAATTCTTCCCTTCCACCAGCGGACTCCACAAAGGCTATTGACGTCTCTGATTATCGTAGCCTCCTTGGTCTTCTGCAATATATGAGCCTCACGCGGCCTGACATCTCCTTCGCGGTGAATCGACTCTCACAATTTCTCCATGGCCCACTTCCTCCACACTGGCTAGCTGTCAAACGCGTACTTCGTTACCTCAAAGGCACATTATGTCATGGGCTTTATCTGCGCCTGGGGGGCGCATGGAGCTATCAGTCTTCTCCGATGCTGACTGGGGTGGTCATTCTACTATGGGGCGCTCCACCACTGCCTACGCACTATTTTTGGGCTCCAATGTCATCTCATGGAAATCGGCCCTCCAGAAGTCAGTCTCCCGTTCGTCCACAGAGGCTAATTATCGCGCTCTTGCAAATGCTACAGCTGAGCTACTTTGGGTCCAACACTTGCTTCAAGAGATTGGTATACCTCTCCATCACTCTCTCACACTATTTTGTGATAATCTCAGTGCAACGTATGTCTGCAAAAATCCAGTTTTCCACTCTCGCATGAAGCATGTTGAACTCGATTACTTCTTCGTGCGCAATCTGGTCACTTCCGGCAAACTAAATGTGCGACATGTTCCCAGCAAGCAACAACTCGCGGATCCGCTTTCCAAACCACTTGGTCGCACCCTCTTTCTCCATCTGCGGTCTAAGATTGGAGTCTCTGACGAATCCTCCACCTTACGGGGGCGTGTTAAGGAATGAAATGATATCTTATTATCTCATCCCTTGATTTGTGTAGTTAGTTATTATCTTAGGTGATTTATGGAATCACTCATTATGTTGTTATTATTTGATTTCCTAGTTTAGCAAATTATACCTTGTATGTAACCACTCTAACGAGTATATATATGGACCATTGGTCTCCTGGAATAACATTCATTCATTCAACATTTATAAAAAGATCTGGGCCATTTCCTTTGTAGCTTGAGACAAGTTTGGTAACCAGTCCTCAAAGGAAGGAGTTCTTGTTTGCAGAAATTCCACCCCAAACATTTCGGTCCAAATGTCTCTAGCCAGTTTGCAGGTCATGAACAAATGCTTTGGGTCCTCAAAATGTTTGTTGCAAAGGGGACACAACCCGCTAACCTTCGCACCTATCCTGAGCAGATTATTTCCTGTCACCAGAGAATTGAGACTAGCTCTCCACACAGTATGCAGGTAGCGTTTGGGGAGCTCAACCTTCCAAAGTTTTTCGAATCTCTTGCTGTTGTAGCTTGTGGAACCATATACTGATTTTGTTCTTCCTCCGAGGCTTTGATAGATTCCCAGTAGCCAGATTTCACCGTGTTCAAATCCTTAAGATTTAAAAAAATCACCCTATGAATAGAGCTGTTAACCGGGTTGAACCGGCCCGGAAACGAACCAGCTGAGTGAGGACCACTGGTACTGGTCCTGGACTCAGCCGGGCCGGTCCCGGTTTTCAGGAATTCAATATACTGTAACAGGCTCGACCCACAGGACCGGACCTCTATAGCCGGGCCAGTCGAGAACTGGTAAGTTTTTTCTAATATTAGTTTAATCTTGTATTTATATACATATACTACCTCCGTTTTGCCATCTTCTTCCTACTTTAACTTTTACCACTATTCACCGGGTCGCTTTGACTATCTTTTATCAACTTGTAAAAGTTGGTAAAACTTGTAATATTTATATGTACACATAATGTGGGTCGGTTATGTCCGGTCCTGGGAGCTTACGGGCCGATCTCGTGGTCCGTGCTCGGTCCTGGGCCAGTTTTGAACCACACCAGTCGCGGTTCGGTTCGGTCCGGTCCAGTGCTCACACGGGCCGGTTCGGTACGGTGTGGCGGTCCGCGGCCCACTTCCACAGCTCTAATCCCATCTATTCTTATGTAAATTTATATGAAACATATTGAAGAAGTATGATCTGACCTTGAACCTGGAAGTAGATCTGATGGACAGTAGCATTCAACCAGAGAGTAATCTTGGTGGGATCAGCATACTCCAACAAATCAGCAGCAGTGTGCCTGTGACCAGTCCTATCAAAAATAGACCCCCCAACTTTGGTCCCATATATATGATCATAGGTGAACCCATTATCCGGCTTCACACCCACCTCAAGCAACCCGTCTCTCACCGCCGACTGCCACTGCAGCACCGGCGGCTCAAATGCCACCTTCTTCTCCGCCCACTCGTATGACTCGTTGACCAGTTTCTGGTCCCACCCCACCCGGTCAACATACGCTGTGCTGGCCCGGGTGTAGAACCCCGCGTTCAGGCAAGTACCCCCGCCCAGGACGCGGGCCCGGGAGTTGTACACGCCGTCGGTGGAGGTGAAGGCCTGGGAGGGGGAGCCGGGGCGGATGTCAAAGAGGGCAGCTATTAAGGTGGCTTGGTTGTTGATGGTGGGGTGTACATAAGGTAGGTCTCCTCTTTCAAGAAGCAGAACGTTTGACTTGGAGGAGAGGGTGGCGGCAATGGCGCATCCGGCGGTGCCGCCTCCGACCACGATGTAGTCGTAGTATGCTACCGGGGGCGCTTCCGTCGCGTAGCGGGCAAATGTGGAATATGGAGCTGCATGGCGGGAGTAAATGTAATAGTAATGCCAGATGGGTTAAATTTAAATTTTAAAACACATGTTACTGAAGCGAACAACAAAATAACTACAGGTGATGAGTCTGAAGTTACCTTTCTCTGATAAAGAAGTAGAATGAAAGAAGAGAATCCCAAAAACAAGAACCAAAACGGTAAACCTCCTCGTAGCCGATGAATCCATAATGTGCATGGATCTTCTTCTTCTACTTCTGCTGTTGTGGCATGTGTTTATGTGACGACCATTCTTGTGGATTTTATAGTAACCCATTTACTTGCCTCCATATCGTGATCTGTGGCTAACTCCCCAACTTTCCGTTAACAGATGCAATCAGGGGCGGAGCCAACCCGCGGCACGGGTAGGCACGTGCCTTACCCAAAACTTTGAAATATAAAAAGTTCAAATTGTGTCCTTGCCAGAATTACAATAGTGCCCCAGGTATTTGAATACCTTGCAAGAGTACTTTAGGTGTTTCGAGTACCTGGCTTCGCCCGTGGATAACCATCACTGTTATAGGTTTATTACAACAATACCCTTGTAGCAATAACATTTAGAATTAAAATTTTGCCACTATTCTTTTCAATGTTATGTAAACACCCGAACATATTTCACTTATAAGCACTTAATTGTGCACCAGCTGCTTGAATTTCTAGCTCTGCCACTGACTACCTTGTGAAATAATTGCTCGGTTTGTGTTGTGTGCGTGTGTTGGGATGAGTTAAGCCACGACTCAGGAATCACTTTAGAGGGTTTCGTTTTGATGAAGAGACAAAGTTAGGAGATATTGCCGGTTCCAAACCTAACATTAATGCCTCAGAGCATCTCCAAGGGATTGACAAATTCCATTTTTGGACCAAATTTGGTCCAAAACACAGAAAATCGTGCTCAAACGGTGGGCCAAATGCTGGAGCAAATTTGGTGCAGGAGCAAATTTGGCCTAGGAGCAAGGACGGACCAACTTGAAGATGATACTGTTCACTGGACCAGATGTTAAAAAATTGATGTATTCATTTGTGTTGATTTTTGTCGTATTGAGACGGTATTATTAATAATTAAGTTAAATAATGCTAGTTTTCATTATGTTTAAATGTATAATTTTCTAGTAAGCTCTTAATTAGATAATGGGTCGAACATTATATCATTTTCACTTTCTACTTTTTTATTATTGTTTTTTTTTTGGAGAATATTATTGATTTTTTTATAACTAATTCACCGGCCTTGTTTTTTTAAGATGAAATCTATTTATTTTGCTATAAATATCATGTGTATAATACTATAATTTTTCAATGGTAAATAAATAAAAACTAATAAAATATTAATGAAAGAGTAAATTTGGTCCACATTATTGAAGCAAAAACTGTAAGGTGGAGGATCAAATTTTGGTCCACGAACAAATTTGGTCCAAAAGTACAAATAATTGCTCCTCCTCCTTGGAGACGCTCTTTACTTTTCCCCCCACTTTTATAATTGATCAGATGCGGTGCTTCCTTCCTTAAAGCTTGAAAATATAGCACATAGGTGCTAGCTCAAGTGGTCAAGCGTCTAAAAGCCCCCGCATGAGGTTCTGAGTTCAAACCCAGTAGACGAAAAACGTGTAAGTCTAAGAAAAAGCTTGAAAATATAAACGGTCTTTTGTTTCCTCTTTGAGCGATTTCTGAAGTTTCTGACTGTTTAAGTTGTTGGTTCGATCCTAACTTCATTTAGGTATTTTACTTAACAACGTGTTCAATCATATTGTACCAGACCAGAAAAAACAATGCTCAATCATATGATCGCGATCTGTAGCTAACTTTCCACAATCCATTAACAGATGGTCATGGACATTGCACATGGAGTCATTAGGTCACTGCCAGGATAAGAATTAATTGTTTCATTTGCGCGCCTCTAAATGAGTTCAGCTACGTCTCAAAAGTGATCACTCTGTAGTTTCTGGTTTTGGATAAAGAAGAGAAATCATCAGTCCCATAGTAGGCTGTCTTTAGGAGTTAAGCTTGAAAATGACAATCTTTTGCTTTCCTCCTCTAGGTTTTACTTCAATCACATATAATGTATCCACTTAATAGAGTTAGGTTTGTTAAAACTATGAGTAGGCCGTCTCTAGGGGTTAAGCTTGAAAATGACCATCTCTTCATTTCCTTCCTTAGCTTTCACTAGGTCATAATGTGTGCTGCGTAGTATGAAGTGATTACTTGAGCAGCTTCCATAAGTTCTTGGCTGTCAGAAGTTAGCGGTACGATGCCATCCTAACTTCAACTATGTAACTGACTTTACCGTCTCCTATTTCAGTTCCCATGATATCACATCACAGTAGGCCTAGTTACTAAATACAAATTGTACTATGCAAACCGGAAATATGCCATTCAAGCTACTTAAGAGCAAGGAGAAATGCTCATCCTAATGTAATATATCAGTATCCATCCTCAGTGCTGTAGAGTTCCTCGTGTTTGTAGTACTAGATATAGATATAAATTTTCTATTATTTTTTTTAGAAGATATAAATTTCCCTATTAATTGTTTTTGGTTGGTCACACGAGATAAATATGCAAAAGAAAATGAGTAATTGCATAGGTTGTGGACAAATTATTAAAAGATATCCCCAAAAGCCCTCGGAAGAACCACTCAAACAAATTGAAACATATTCATGAAACAAACTCTTTCTACATGTTGCCAAATCTGAAGATCTAAGCTAGTCTATTGTATATGTTAGAACGTCGATTTGAGATTATTACTTATATATTTCTGTGATGCCAACCCTGTCTTGTAGGTAAGTCAAGGCACCTCGGATTCAATTTTGAAAATTTTCGAGGTAAACATGTCATAATAAGGGCATAACGGTTGAAATGGCAAAGCAAGAGAAGCCCTAGAAGTGGCTGAATCGTCCCCATGACTGCCAGGCAATTCTTTGACCGTGTAGATCCAAGGTCAGCTCGTTCACCCCCTTTGAATTCCCGTCGTCTTTGATCGTTTTGGAAGTTTTATTCTCTAAGAATTATTTCTTTATGATTTCCTTGATTATTCATAGATCATTTCCAAATCAGTAAGATTCGTATGAATATCTTCCTAATATTGTTTTTTTTTTTTTTTTTTTTTTTTTTTTTTGAGAAATTGTTTTGTTGTCACCAGGATTCGAACCCGAGACCTTATGCAGGGGCTTCCAACGCTCTACCACTTGAGCTACCACCCTAGCTCCTAATATTGGTTTTCTAGGTAAAGGGAATCACTCACTAATTAAAGTTCTTGTATGGAAAAAGATATAATTATTTCTCTACAATCTTTTCTAAATTAAATTTTTTTTTGGAAAAAGATCATTCTATTACTGAGAAGAATTGTTTTGGCTATTAAGCCTCATTACATCATTGATAATAGCTTGTTTGATCCATGGCGGTTCAAACTCTAACCAGACATACATATTCTGGATTGTCTCTCCGTGTCTACCAAAGCTATGAGGCACTGCATTGCCTTCTCTATTGACATGGTGAATTAGGAAACCCTCACACTTTTCCTTGTTTGATCTAAGAAGAGCCCAACTTCCGAGAAATCCTTCTCCTTTTTGATGTGCCAGTTATGAAGTTTATTCACAATCACTTGAGCATCTGACTCTAGTATAATTTTTCGGTACCCGTGAATTCGCGCTAGCCGAAGACCCATCAAAGCAGCCGCTGCTTCCACTTCTCTCGCTGATTTCACAATGGTTAGTGGTGTACTCATACCTTCAAGAAATTTCCCTTGATGGTCGCGAATAGCAGTTCCACCTCCGCCTCATCCTAATTCCTCCACCCATGCTCCGTCCACATTAACTTTCACCTAGTTTTCAGGGGGGCTTGTCCATTTCTCCTTCTTTTTGGCTCCAGACTTGGTTGATGCGTTCATATTTGTCTTCGTCAGCTCCTTAACTTGATTTTTAATGCTACCAACAATATCTATTATCTCTCTGGTCTTGCCCTGAAAAACACGTTGGTTTCGTTCACGCCATAACTTCCACACTGTGAGACAAAAGTGTTAAGGAATGAAATGATATCTTATTATCTCATCCCTTGATTTGTGTAGTTAGTTATTATCTTAAATGATATCTTATTATCTCATCCCTTGATTTGTGTACTTAGTTATTATCTTACGTGATTTATGGAATCACTCATTATGTTGTTATTATTTGATTTCCTAGTTTAGCAAATTATACCTTGTATGTAACCACTCTAACGAGTATATATATGGACCATTGGTCTCCTGGAATAACATTCATTCATTCAACATTTATATGGTATCAGAGCTCTGTAGAAATTTTTTCTACACGATCCCTCTCTCTTGTCGCTAATCGTAAGCCGACTACCTTGCTCTTCGGTCTCGGATGCAGACCATCACCATCATGACTACCACCACAACACCATCAGTGATCCAACTGAATGCCCCAACAAACTTCTCCATCAAACTCTCGTCCGCCAATTTTCTCGTTTGGCGCCGACAAGTCGAAGCCACTCTGATTGGTTTCGATCTACTAGGGTTCATTGACGGATCCACCAAAGCGCCGTCACCCTACACCGATACTGCGAAATCAGAGGCTGACCCAGCCTACTCTATCTGTTATCGTCAAGACCAGATCATTGTCAGTGCCCTCCTCGGTAGTTGCACCGAGTCGATTCAGCCACTGATCTCCTCTGCGTCCACTGCTCGTGAAGCTTGGACCACTCTCATGGAAAGTTATGCTAGCACCTCTCCTGGAAGAGTCATCGCACTCAAGAATAAACTTGCTCGCAATCCGCGCGGCAATCGCTCCATTTCGGAGTACATCAAGGATATGAAGGACATTGTAATACCCCGATATTTTAGGGGGTATTTTAGGGAGTTTAACGAATTTTTCGGACCATTATTTGAAATTACGAAAGTTGTTTTCGTTCGCTAAAAGTGGTTTTTCATTATTATTATTACTATTATTATTATTATTATTATTATTATTATTATTATTATTATTATTATTATTATTATTATTATTATTATTATTTTATCAAAAGTTTTCTTTTATATTTTTAAGATGTCATTTTTTTTTATAGTTAGTTGGGTGTAAATTAGTGGGTGAAGTGTAGTGGGTCGTGTAACGTTGTAGCGTGACCAAAACATGCCCTTTTAATAACTTTTACGACACCAACCACCGCGTAGAATGGTATAACCGCCACACCATAACACTTCTCCTTCATCTTCCCCAAACCTTCATTTGGTAACCAGTGATGTTTCTTCCCCAAATTTCCGGCGAAGACCACCACGGCATGACACAAAATTGACCTCTCTTCCTTGAAATTTATGTCCCGATTCATGCTACTCGATTCAAAGACTAAATCTTTGCAATCAATTGCCCGTTTCATCATTCCAAAATCAACCCGGATTTCCCTCCGTCAAAAACAAATTTCCGATCGGCTTTCCAAACCCAGCTCTCTCTCTCTCGCCCTTGTCTCTCTCTCTCTCTCGCTATCTTCCTCTCTCACCCTCTGTCTCTCTCTCGCTGTCCCTCTCCCTCGCCATCTCCCTCTTCTCTCTGTTGGCGCCGAGCGAAAACCCAGGCCGACGGCACCAGGCCGAAGCCCAGAACTGCCGACGGAACCCGGGCCGCCCGACGCCGCCGTCCGTCGCCCCTCCGTCGCCCCTCTGCGTCGCCGAACCACCCGACGCCGCCCTCCTCTGCTTCACCGCCATCACCTCCACCGTTCGCCTCTCTCTCTCCCGACGAACCCCAAGCAGCGGCAGGAACAAATCACCGCCGCCGCCATCTTCTTCGGGTGTTCTTCTTCAATCGGTAAACACCCCAATCAAGTGTTGCTATTATCAATTTCATTTGAATTCATGGTTGTTCTTGTGGGTTGTGGTGTGATTTGTGGAGAAACAAAATGTACCAGTTGGGTTGTTGTTTGAGAAGAAACTGGGTTTGTTTGTTTGTGAATCAAGGGGTGTGAAAGTGTCTTTTTACAAAAAATGGGGGTAGGCTTTTGTATGAAGTGAAATTGTTTAGGGGGCTGATTGTATATCAACTAATTGTAATTTAAGTTATTCTTTATCATAATATAAATTAGTATTTCGTATATGTGTATATATTTTATCAATTGTAAGTTAATGATCCTTTTCAAAAAAATAAATATACAACTTTATAATCAAATTAAAATAGTATTTATAAGTGTATATTATTTATACTATATTTTCTTAAACAACTAAATAATCATGTTTTCGATTTATAGCAAAATAAATTATTTTCATTTATAACATGATTTTCGTTAATATAAATTTATAATAAGATTAGTTAAGCTTTAGCTTTAGTTTAAGCTCCCATTTTCATTTATCTAAACTTTAAAATTTATATAGCTATCTTTGTGTATATAATTTCACCTTAGTAATTTAAATAAATATTCTAGAACATCTAATAAAGTTTTCTTTACCTCAAATATTACTTTTATAATTATAAGTCACTATTTTTCTTATTTTAATTTATATTCTAAACGTAAAATTTTAGCTAGTGTAATATATTTTGTTTGGGGAATTAATTGGGGATTTCACTTGCATTTCATATAGGACGATTTAATTGCAATTTGTTGTGTGATGTATATGTGTTAATATAGGATTATGTGATTATTGTAGATACCGAGTTCGTAGGAGGCGAGTTCATCGAGGACCCCTACTACTAGTTCAGTGCTAGCTTGTGTGTGTGAAGTTCTCACCTCATTTCCAGGTAAGTTTATGCGCACAATACTTTAACTATCAAAATATGTCTTGGCGTGTGTTACTCGTGTTTCGAACAACTATTTTTAAGTCTCAAATTTTGACAATCTCTCTTGCAAATATTCTTTTTGAAAGATATGTGGTTACTTCTGAATTTCGAACCGATGTTTATAAAATGATCTTGTGGAATATAAATGAACGATAAATGATATGGGGCGATGTACAGAGGATGTGTGTGAAGGCTATGGCCGGAGGCGCACGTGAGACGACCTCCTAGGGTTTCATACCCTACCCTATACGGGTTTATAAAATTGTGAAAGCTATAGAGTACTACCTATGCATGTGTGGGTCACAACTGTATAGGGGTGTCGACACTTAAGGTCCTTTAGCTATGTGATGGGCGGGGTAGTGTCGGGCTACCTACAAACGCTCTGGGTGAATTGGGATGGACTGTGATATCCCAAGAGGTACCTGTGTGATGATATTATTGCATCGTGACCTCTCTGTGGGCAATCGTTACCCGCTGGGCTCTAATACGCCTCAGCTCAACTAATAATTTAAATGTGGAACCTCTTCAGTTACATTCTTTTCATTCTTTCAGCCAAAACTCTGTTTTACATATTGTGGTATATTCTTACTTAGTTTTCACTGACAAATGTTTTTCTGCGTCGGCTTTTGCCATTTGAAAACCCGCAGGTTATGAATAAAGGTGGGGGAACGCGCTCACGCAATTGAAGGCGAATAAGAAGCTAGGAATCACCTAGTTAAATTGTTAACATTTAGTTGAATTTTGAGATTTCAAACTTTGACATCGTTGTTTCCTGTTAAAACTTTGTAAGGAGGGTTTCTCCTTTACTTTTATTTCAATAAAGCACTCTTGGATATCGTTAAGTTGTACTAGCAAGGAACCGTAGGTTCCGGGTTGTTTCAGACATAGCCAAGGATCTTGCTCTCGCGCAGAGCCCAATGTCCAACACTGATCTTCTCATATCCATCATCAACCAAGTTAAAGTCGAGTACTCCCCTATTGTCGCAGCTCTTCGAGTTCGCAACACCGCAATCTCAATGCTTGAACTCACGTCCATTCTTGAGGAACACGAGTGATATCTCCAAATCGTAGAACCAGAACCTACACCGCTTCTTGCAACAGCAAATGCGACACACCGATACTCGGGGACACCTTCGCAGCAAAGTACATACTCCCAGCCATCGTACAATGGTGGCCACTCAGGAAGACAAGATCGTCGCAAACACTCATCGAATGCGCGCAATGTATCGCGTGCCGACCCAGCAGCTGCAACTCAACATGGTCATCTCGAGACGCGATGTCACTTCTGCAACATTCGAGGCCATGTTGTTCGGGAGTATCGCAAACTCACCCGCTTCTTGAGTGATCACAACCATTCGGCTGCGAACAACACACCTGCAATCAACACCACAGTCAGTCAAGCCTCTGGATCTGCTGATGCGTGGATGTTCGATAGTGGAGCTTCCCATCATGTCACTCCTGGAACAGCTTCTCTTGAAGACTTCGCAACCTATGATGGCCATGATGAGATTCGTCTTGGAAATGGTAAGAGTCTCTCTATCTCTCACATTGGTAGCACTACTCTTCCCACCTCTAGTCGTCCCCTTCATCTGTCTAATGTTCTCTGTGTTCCCAGCTACGTCGCAACCTTATCTCAGTCTCTCAACTTTGCCATACTAACCATGCTTCTGTTGAATTCTTCCCTTCTCACTTTGTTGTGAAGGATCGCTTGACCGGCACCCCTCTTCTACGCGGTGAAAATCGTGATGGAGTCTACTATGCCCCTAGCCTCAGCTCTCCAGTCATTAACACAGCTGTTCTATCAGACATCGAGCGTCTTCACCACAGCTTTGGTCATTCGTGTAATAGAACGCTAGGGCTTATCTTGCAGAAGTGTAATCCCTCTTTGCCTCTGTCTAGCTTTAAGAATTTCGCACGTACTTCCTGTCACATCAATAAAAGCCATACGCTACCCTTTTCAGAAAACTCTCTTACTAGCTCCCGCCCACTTGAATTGCTTTACAGTGATGTCTGGAGTACTAAACAGATCTCTCGTGACGGCTATCTCTACTATGTAGTCTTTGTTGATCACTTTACCAAATATGTGCGGCTCTATCCCCTCAAAAGAAAATCTGAAGTTGATTCGATTTTCTCTCAATTTAAACGCCTTGTCGAAAAACGGTTTGCACAACCCATTGTCACAGTCTACTCAGACAATGGTGGTGAGTTCATCAAACTCCTACCACAACTTAACCTCCATGGCTTCACTCACCTTACTACCCCTCCCCATACCCCCGAACACAATGGCTCTGCCGAACGTAGGCATCGCCACATTGTTGAAGCTGGTCTCTCCCTTCTCCATGCCGCATCTCTTCCCATAGGTTATTGGCCGCATGCTTTTCCAACTGCAGTCTACCTGATCAATCGCATGCCCACTCCTATTCTTCGTGATGACTCCCCATACTTAAGACTCTTTCGCATGTCTCCTAACTATCGGTCCCTCCAACCATTTGGCTGTCAATGTTTCCCCTGGCTTCGACCTTACACCACCAACAAACTTGATCCACGTTCGATATCCTGTGTCTTCTTAGGTTATTTAGTCACCCAGTCAGCCTACAAGTGTCTCGACCCGTCCACCGATCGCATCTACATCTCTCGCCATGTGCGCTTCGTCCCACACCATTTTCCCTTCGCCACCTTACCCCTTACCAAGTCTGCTACCAATGCTGATTCACATACCATGACGGACTCAGTTGCTCCACCATCATTTGTAACCTCTATGGCTCATGCGCCACCTCCTGCAGCACCACCTGTGCATGACGCTACTCCAGCACCTGCACCTGCGTCCCCTACAGCGCCACTTCATGGTCTCGCACCTGAACCCGCTTCTCCTCCAGCTGCGGTAACATTACCTTTGCCAGCACACTCCTCCCCATGAGGTTGCCCCCAATGAAGTTCCTGCTCCACCTCCTGCGCCTGCACCAACGCGCACTCGCAACCCTAATCCCAAATACTTCAACTCCCAATTTGTAAACACCACCACCGTTCATCTAGCTCCATCTACCATTGAGCGACGAACGGTGGCTTAGGCCATGAAAGATCCTCTTTGGAAACAAGCAATGGATGATGAAGTTGCTGCTCTCGCACGCAATCACACACGGGATCTGGTTCCTCGTCATGGCCAACCTGTGGTGAGATGCAAATGGGTGTTTCGGATCAAGCGCAAAGCGGATGGTACTATAGACAAGTACAAGGCACGACTGTGGAAAAAGGCTATTCGCAGGATCTCAGACGCGATTACTCAGAAACGTTCAGTCCCGTCATGAAGCCTGTCACGGTTCGCATTATCCTAACATTGGCACTCTCGCATGGATGGCCAGTGCGTCAACTGGACATCAACAACGCGTTTCTCAATGGCACCCTTACTGATAAAGTCTTCTTAGCACAACCTCCGGGATATGTAGACAGCTCCAAACCCACTCATGTCTGCCAACTTCGACGAGCACTCTACAGTCTCAAACAAGCTCCTCGCGCATGGTACAATGAACTATCTGCCTTTCTGCTTAATTCTGGGTTCCAACGGTCGCGTGCAGATCCATCTCTATTCTACCTCTTCGCCAATGGGATGCGCTTATTCTTCCTAGTTTATGTGGATGATATTGTTTTAACAGGAAACTCTCCGTCAGCTCTATCGCAGTTGTGGCTCGACTTGCAGCTCGATTCTCTCTCAAAGACTTGGGCTCACTTAGTCACTTTTTGGGAATGGAAGTTATCCCTGCTAAAGGGGGTATTTTCCTCTCGCAGGCTCAATATATATCGGACATCCTGGAGAAGTTTCACATGGAAGACTCCAAGCCTGACTCCACTCCTATGAGCTCCAATTCTTCCCTTCCACCAGCGGACTCCACAAAGGCTATTGACGTCTCTGATTATCGTAGCCTCCTTGGTCTTCTGCAATATATGAGCCTCACGCGGCCTGACATCTCCTTCGCGGTGAATCGACTCTCACAATTTCTCCATGGCCCACTTCCTCCACACTGGCTAGCTGTCAAACGCGTACTTCGTTACCTCAAAGGCACATTATGTCATGGGCTTTATCTGCGCCTGGGGGGCGCATGGAGCTATCAGTCTTCTCCGATGCTGACTGGGGTGGTCATTCTACTATGGGGCGCTCCACCACTGCCTACGCACTATTTTTGGGCTCCAATGTCATCTCATGGAAATCGGCCCTCCAGAAGTCAGTCTCCCGTTCGTCCACAGAGGCTAATTATCGCGCTCTTGCAAATGCTACAGATGAGCTACTTTGGGTCCAACACTTGCTTCAAGAGATTGGTATACCTCTCCATCACTCTCTCACACTATTTTGTGATAATCTCAGTGCAACGTATGTCTGCAAAAATCCAGTTTTCCACTCTCGCATGAAGCATGTTGAACTCGATTACTTCTTCGTGCGCAATCTGGTCACTTCCGGCAAACTAAATGTGCGACATGTTCCCAGCAAGCAACAACTCGCGGATCCGCTTTCCAAACCACTTGGTCGCACCCTCTTTCTCCATCTGCGGTCTAAGATTGGAGTCTCTGACGAATCCTCCACCTTACGGGGGCGTGTTAAGGAATGAAATGATATCTTATTATCTCATCCCTTGATTTGTGTAGTTAGTTATTATCTTAGGTGATTTATGGAATCACTCATTATGTTGTTATTATTTGATTTCCTAGTTTAGCAAATTATACCTTGTATGTAACCACTCTAACGAGTATATATATGGACCATTGGTCTCCTGGAATAACATTCATTCATTCAACATTTATAAAAAGATCTGGGCCATTTCCTTTGTAGCTTGAGACAAGTTTGGTAACCAGTCCTCAAAGGAAGGAGTTCTTGTTTGCAGAAATTCCACCCCAAACATTTCGGTCCAAATGTCTCTAGCCAGTTTGCAGGTCATGAACAAATGCTTTGGGTCCTCAAAATGTTTGTTGCAAAGGGGACACAACCCGCTAACCTTCGCACCTATCCTGAGCAGATTATTTCCTGTCACCAGAGAATTGAGACTAGCTCTCCACACAGTATGCAGGTAGCGTTTGGGGAGCTCAACCTTCCAAAGTTTTTCGAATCTCTTGCTGTTGTAGCTTGTGGAACCATATACTGATTTTGTTCTTCCTCCGAGGCTTTGATAGATTCCCAGTAGCCAGATTTCACCGTGTATCTCCCATCTTCTGAATGATGCCATATGAGTCTATCTGGCTTATCCGGTGCAGTAAGTGGAATTCTTCTGATTTCAGCAATATCCACATTTGTAAAGCATTCTGTCAGCTTCTCTTCATTCCGTGAGTGATCCTCCGTGATCAAATCTGCGAAGTTGCTGTTTGGATTACCATTGAAGGGCCCAACCGGTTTGAAAGAGGAAGGCCGGTAGAGTCATGGATCTGTGATGCCGACTGAACTGCCATTCCCAATCTTCCACCGAGCACCTCTTTTCACCACGACTTTGCTGCTAAGGATACTTTTCCAAGCGTACGAATCCGTAGTTTTTGAATCAACCTGTAGAGCATTACAATCAGCAAAGTACTTTGCTTTGTAAACTCGATGTAAAAGTGAGTCAGATTGCATGATTCGCCAGAGTTGTTTTCCAAGTAGAGCTTTGTTGAAACTATGAAGATCTATGAACCCTAAACCTCCTTCTGCTTCGATTTCTTCAAGTTTTTCCACGAAATCCAATGACCTCCTGTTTGCCCTTCTTTCTTCCCCATCAAAAGTTGCTGACCATAGCTTCAATCTTGAAACACATTTGTTTAGGTATACTGAAGCAATTCATTGTATAAACAGGAATTTCCTGAGTAACTGCCTTGATGAGAATCTCCCTCCCAACTATTGAGAGACTAGATTGCTTCCAACCCTTAATTTTACTGGCCACTTTCTCTGGGAGACTTGCAAAGCTGACCGTCTTGCTCTTCCCAATTAATTTTCAATTGTACAGAGATATTAATTATTTCCTACAAGCACTTAATTGGCATTTCTATAGAAATAATCATTCCCAAAATCTTTTTCTATTTATAATTTTGAAAATAAATATACTGCCACTATATAGTTAAATATTACATTAGTAGCGATTAAAATAATAACTATTAGCAATGTTTGATTAGAATATCGTTAGCACTGCAACTCGGGCGGGCTGGACGGGTTGGCACCCCTGTCCAAGCCCGAGCCCGAGTTCTGTCGTGGCTGCCCAACCCGACCTGATTTAAGAGCATTGTCAACCCGTTCGAGCCCAAATTCGTATAAATCAATTCGGTTTTGGGTTGAATTCGGGCTAGTACATTAAACTTAATATGTCGCCCGCCGTTTAGAACTGCATCTTGAGATCTCCATGTGATTAGAGCCTCAGTGTCATTACGACACGCATAGTATTAACATTTAGTAACTAAAATGAGTTACAACATCACTTGATGTTACCCGTACATTTCATACTACGCTATGCTCATAAAATAGAGGTTTCTTGCTAATGAGAGATCACATGTTTCAGTAAAATTTTAGCACCACGAGTATTTGTTCGATTTTAGCTTCGAGGACGAAGCTCTCTTTAAGGGGGGAAGGATGTAACACCCCGTCTTTTTCTAAGTATAATATACGTCTTTTTCGTAACGTTTAAATGTTAATTTTCGAATATAGATGGCTAGTGGGGAGGTTGTTGTATTTTTAGACAATATTAAATAGTTAATGTTGGGGTTAGTTATAAATCTTATGAAACTAAGGAGGGTGTAATCGTCTTTACCTATAAATTTACTTAGGAAACACAATTTTTGTTTCCCAACGTTCTCTCTCCCTCCCTGTATGCATATCTCCCTCCCTCTATATCTTCTTCTTCCCCTCTTCTTCCGGCAACACCAACCCCATCCCCGAGACCTCCTCCACCACTCCCAACACCAACACCACAACTCTCTCCTCTCTTCACTCTCCTCTCTATCACTCTCTTTCTCTCTGCCAGCAGCAGCAGCAGTAGAAGTACCAGCCGAAGACCGCCACCACCGCCGAGAAACCCACCCCCGACACCACCAACGCCATCACCACAACCTCATCTCTTCTATCCCCCTCTGCCTCTCTTAAATCTCTCTCTCTCTCTCTCTCTCTCTCTCTCTCTCTCTCTCTCTGTTCTGTTGGGCGCAGCAAAGAAGCAGCAGCGGCAACAATGGCCGCTACACCGCCGGAAAATCACCACCACCACCACCACTTGTCTCTGTCTATATCCCTCGACTTCTCTGATCATCCCCCTTCCATCTGTGGTGACCAGAACACGAAGAGGAAGCAGAAAAGAGGCAGGCACGGTAGCACCAAAGCAAGAACTCCGGCGAACCTCCATTTTTTCCGGCGAAAAGATCGAGCAACGCAACCAAGGCCACCCACCTCGCTCCACCGGTCTCCCTAGCCTCAGAAAGGTCTGACCAAGCTGTTGGAAGGCTCAGGCGCGCCCAGAAGCACCTGGAGAAAGCCCCGTCGAGCTCCACCTCCGGCGGCGTCGACGGCGACCTCGAGCCGTCCCGTTTCTTCACCATTTCTCGCTGTTTTTGGCTTGGGTAAACTCTAAACCATCCAATTTTACGATTTAGTCAATCAAAATCATAACTTGAGACATAAATCAATGTTTAGATCAATCAAACTCATAGTTCATGTAAAGGGGGTGAAAGTGTCTTTTCGTACAACCTGGGGGGTATAAAGTGTCTTAAACTTGAACTGTGTATAGGCTATTAGAGGGGGTTTTATTGTACTTTCTTAAAAGCTAAGGGTAGGATATGAGGCATATGGAAATGTAGGGGGATATATTGGAGGAATATGCAATATGAAATTATTATTGGAAATAGATTTTGGTTATTTGGGTTTAAATAAGAACTCTAGTACATACTAGATATTTTGGGTGTTGTACTTTGAAAGAAACTATATGTTAAACGAAAAAGAGCTAATTACATAATTGATATGTTAAAAACAGATTGTGGTTTTTAGCTAGTAAAAATTTAGTATACTTATAAGGTGAGTATTTCTTCTATTAACGAAGGTTGTTAAGTAAACGTTTTTCTACTAGTATAAAATAAATTAATAATTGTGAAATAGTAAGAAATAATTTCTCTAAGTTGAAAGTTAATTCTTTTTCTAATATAATAATAATAATAATTTATCATAATTTTGGCATAATGTTATAGAGTTATATATTTCATTCACATGACAAAAATTTCACTTCTCGTTAGTGCTAGTAAAATTTGTAAATATAAATAGATATTAAATAAAGCTTGTTTTCTTAATAAATATTTTATGATATCACTTAAACAACTTAGTATCTAGTTATTTTATATCTCCAAAAAGATAAATTTCGTAAATTAAAAAATTTAATTCTTATGGGAAAATTACTTTATAAAAGTTAGATATAATTGTTATAATATTGAGAATAAAAAGTTTTGTTGTAAAATGAAGTCTAAGCTAGTTAAGAATATTTAAATCGGAACTTGTATTCTCACTATTTAAAATACAAGTGTATTATTTATGAAATTTGAGTGTCAATATTATATAACTATAATTTGAGAATGTCATCATTTTTATGTAAAAATTAACGTGTTCGTCATGAGTATCGCAAGATAAAAAGAATCGGGATGTATTAAGATCAAATAAGGCACCCTTCGACCTTCATTAGAAACCATAGTCTTTCACGTTGGATTATATGTGCTAGTTGAGCTTGTGACTGAGTAGGAATTATAAATTTGTAGGTGACGAGTTCGTCGACGAGGGCTACTACTACCCGTCGAAGCTATTACGTGCGATTTGCTGTTTTATTGAGGTGAGTAAACATGCCAAGTCTAGCGTGCCCAGCTTGTTTCGTGTCGAAATATGATTTTGTAATATGTCTCAAAATGTGTTTTATGACTTACATGCTTTACTAGAGATTGATTATGTTTCGAGATAAATGTTTTGAGATTGTCACACGAGAATAATAATACATTGATAATTTAAAATGGAAAGAGTTGTGCGGGGATCTTTATATTATTTCTACATTGGTCGTGTTGACTCCGATCACTCGACCCGTATTATTTTAACCCAGTTGCAACATGCCGGGTCGCTCCATGTACTCACTTCTCTGGCCGCGAGGAGTCTTAGGGGGGTGCCGGCACTGAAGGTCTTGGTAGCTTAGTGAAAGTAGATCTTCCCCGCATCAACAAGTTAATAAAAGGAAGTTCTTGAGAAAGAGATTTTTATGAAAAGAAAGAAGAGATAGATTGGGAATGATATTCTCCGTTTGAGATACAAGAGAAGGAAGGTAAAAAGAAAACGAATTTCATATGTGTTCCCGTATTCATACTTTACTCTTCAAGGATTTACTCAGTTATTGTTCATTCTCATTTATGATTGTTTTTGAAAAGATATCCCTCTTAATCTGTTTACAAGCTTGGGTGTTTACTTACTCAGTATTTCATTGCTGACTTTAGAAAAACTGCGGTCTTTGTTTCATTCCCCCGCAGGTCTTAAGAGCTGGATTATGGGGTAGCGGGATTCGACGCTCATTTAGTATTTATTAGTATTGGAATAAGACGAACTCATAGTATCACTTCATCTCGTGTAATAGTATATTATGTTAAGACAATTAAGGGTTTGTAATATATAAGAATGAGATGTGTCGTTCTTGATTTTCGCCGCTTCATTTTTTAGTAGCACCCTCCTGGGCTCTCCGGCCCGGAACGGAAAGCTTGGGAACAAGCGGTGTTACATAATATCTTCCTAAAAACACAATAGAATAATTAATTGGTTGCGAAAAAACAAATCAACTAGTTGAAGAACAAAACAATGATTAAAAACATCGCTAATACTTGAAAGAAAAGTAGCATATTCATGTTAGATATGCCACATAATTCTTTCAAAATATAATATTTATACGTAGTGGTCATGCAAATCGTGCAATTCAGGTTAGCCCGTCGTTTGATATTTGTGCTTGAGCCCGACCCTAATGGCAATTCGGGCTGAAAATTCATGTCCAAGCCCGTCCAAATTACCAAAATTATGTGTCCGGGCTCTATTTAAGTCCGGGCTGGGCTCAGGTTGCCCGGGTTCAACCCACCCAAGTTGTACCCCTAAATATTGTGTCCTACCAGGTATACCTCTATTAAAATACCTCAATTCGCAATCAAATAATCTTAGCCTATAAATAAAGTTCGATATTTGATAGCCTAGAGAAAAATCAATTCTTCAAGAGAAGTTCTCAAACACTCTTAGAGAGAGAGAGATAACTCGTTACAAAGAAAATTGAGCGACTGAGTCTTTCTGTAGTCCTCCCTGGTGGCCGCGTCTCCCCATTATTTCAGGAAGTTTATTCTTCGCGTTCCTAATTCTAGATCTTCTTATCCTTTGTCAAGAAGCTAAACCGTTGAAATGCTAATATCATGTATGTACCTATTCTACGTCTTCATTGATCTACTTATTTGTGTTCTTACTCTTAAGACTTTATTGGCACATAAATTTTGTCAGTAAAATAAATAAATTCCGCTTTTCCCCTCCAAAAAGAAGGGTTAGAGATAGAGAATTTGTGTTGTTACTCTTGGTCTTTGTTGACACAAAAATTTGGCACATTGAAGGGGTGAATGTGTTCTTTTCCAAACTAGAGGAGGTGAAAGTGTCCTTCAATGAAACTAGAGGGGGTGAAAGTGTCTTTTACCAACTTTTTAAATGATAGTATGTTTTTATTAGGGAAATATATAAGTATATATATGTGTGTATATATGTATACACTATACACATATATGCATATTTATATATAACTGTCCTTATTAAGAACGGTAGTCCAACCCTTTGTTTCACCACAAATCGCCACAATCTCCAGAGACTCGACCACCTTCACCACCAACTTCACCACATGTGGCCACAATCTTCGCCCATTCGACCACCATAACACCACTGGCCAGACCATCTCTGAACTTCATCGCCCAACACCGACCACACACCTTCAATCGAGACCAAAAAGCAACCACATAATTTAGCGAATCTCCAATTCATAACTTCAGCAGTCGAATTGAACCTCACCGCCACAACCCAGAGCAGACCCACCTTACATCCGCAATTCAGAGCAGACCTGAAAACCATGCGCACTCAGAATAGCACCACCCTCGCTGCTTCCGCTGCTGAGTGACGTTATTAGTAATGAAGAGGCATTATTGGGTGGCTCTGAGTAGGAAAACGGCGATCCCGAACGAAAAATTGGAATGGAGGCAAGGAGAAAAAGGGTTAAAGACAAAAACCACCCTTCGAGTATGGATTATATAAAAAACAGCCCCTCGTGTTTGGGGATATATGAAAACCCTCCTGCCAGTGGACGATGACTAACGACAACTAACGGAACTCACTAAATACCAATTTTACTGTCAAATGAAAAAAAAAATACCCTACTATATTAATCTTTCTTCTCCTTATTTCCTAACCCTAGCCACCCTCATCCTTTTCTCGTACACCCATACCCTCCACCTCCTTCTCTGCTTTTCTCTGCTCTCACATACCTCATCATCATCACCTCCACACCTCTCCACCTCCTACTCAAATCTCCCCCTCCTCTCAACCGCTGTCGTCGACCACCAAGAGCTCCACCAATCACCTCTGCCTCACTTCTCCTTTCCTCTATTTTACCAAACCAATCCCGACCACCATCAATGCCACCCCGTACGACGCCATCGCCTCAACCAGATCTCAACCAAATTTCAACGCCATCAATGGCTACGCCTACTGGATCAGCCTCGACGTCTACCACCGCGTTGCCTTCCCCTTTTCACTGTGGATCTAATTTCCAGTTAATGTTTATGGGTTGCTTTCTTTTCTGGGTTTGCTTACGAAATGGAAGAAAAATAGGAAAGGTCGGAGAGATATCTTCTGGTGGTGTTGGGTAGTAAGGAGAAGAGAGAGAGAGAGCAAGGTATGGTGGTGATAGTCGGTAGAGTGACCCTATCTATAAACCTCCAGCAATCTGTCTCTCCTCAAAATCTGCTTTTTAATTCAAATGTTCAAGATTTGGGTGTTTGGCTACTAGTCTACAGATCTACTCCAGTGATTCAACCAAGGAGTCAAAAAAATTGGCCCAAGTTGAATGTTGTGGTGATAGTTGTGGGTTTCATGATGATGGTATTATCAATTGAGTTGGGTGGTGGTCTTTGTGATGTTGGTGTGGATGATGGAATTGAAACTTGTGGTAGTTGTGTTACTAGTTTGACTAAAAGTTGTGTTTCACGACGGTGGTGGTGGTGGTGAAGCAGAACACTAAGAACACTATGCAATATCACCAAGAACACCCAGAACAATGTGGTGTGACCAAGGATAGAATAGTCTCAAAAAAATCTTATTTAACAGAAGGGTGGTAGTTGTCTCATGTCCATTCACTGACAGAGATTTTTTGTCCTTGGTAGGGGGATATTGGTATATACCCAAACACGAGGGGGGGGGGGTATTTGTATATAACCCATACTCAAGGGGTGCTTTTTGTCTTTTACACGGAGAAAAAGGGAGCTGATTTGGAGCCGGGAATCAACTCGCATAAGAATATTTATTTTAACGTAGACGAAGGAGATAGAAATCAATTTCATGTAAATTGTTGACCCACCACATTTCTTATCGGTTCCAGCACAGACTTTAAGGAGGCGGGTTCACCGAGTTGATTCACCCACCCGTATAACCTGTACAGAATTTGTAGATTAAACGGGTGCACCACTTCATTTAGATAATTAGTATGACCCAAACCCGTTTCAAGTAAGCAGAAATGGGGGGGGGTTAGGGGGTTCGCGTCAACATTGCAAGCTCTACCTGCGATCAACATCAATGTGGGCTTCTTCTCCACCTAACAAAGCAGTCATTGAGCTAGGCTAACCAGGCTCTGATACCGCTTGATGCAACATAAAAAGTGTAAGGGAGAAGATCTTCGTCAATCTTCAGAAAGATAAAACGTACGACTCTCAAACTTAAAAACTATAATTTTAATGAAAAATAGGTAAAAATATAAATTTCCCAAAGTCTTACAATGCTTAACGGACTAAAAATAATAATAAAATATGATCTTCTTACAACATAGAATCTTAAACTATCAAATTCAGAAAATATGAGAGATTACGAAGAATGTCCTATTTACGGAATTTGATTTGGATATTCTTACTAAAAGTAATTAAATAATAAAATATTTTTCAAATTTTAAAAATGCTAATTTAAAGGTCAAGATGGTTGAATTTGAGAAAACTGTGTGCTCGTGACTTTAGTATCCCGTTCCACATCGAGATATTGTGGATGAGGTGTATATAAGGTGGGGGATTGCAATATCGTGTCCCACATCAGAGATTTGTGAGTTCGACCTTTCATATACAGTACAACTTGTTGGATTACTACTAGCACCTTTAAGGCTTAAGAATTTTTATCCGGTGGTACGGATAAATAAGTTGTTGGGACAATAATCCGCTCGAGTTGTTACAAATGGTATCAGAGCCAACTGTGGTCTTGCTAGAGCTCTTTGGCGGTTAGCCGCCAGCCAAGGGGATATGTGACTGGGCACACTCGACGAGAATGTCGAGTATTTAAGGCGGGGGATTGTAGTATCTCGCATGACATTGAGATATTATAGATGAGATGTATAAGGTGGGGAATCGTAATATCTTGTCCCACATCGAGATTCTATGGATGAGATGTATATGAGGTGGGGTCATAATATCTCGTCCCAAATTGGAGATTTGTGAATTCAAAATTTTACATATAGTACACCTTGGCGATTACTACTAGCACCTTCAAGGCTTAAGCATTTTGATCAAGTGGTACAGATAAAGAAGTCGTTGAGACTGTAATTCGCTTGGGTTGTTACAGTGACTGTCACCAGATATTCTTAGAATCTCGTTTCCACTCAAACATTCTCGATCATTGTTCCTTCAACTCCACCTCTCATTTGGAACTTCTTTTCTTGTTTTCTCTCTCTTCCCCACGAAATTCTACATTACCCGCTATAGTGCAATAGCCTACAAAACACAACTGAGAGGTAAACCAGCCTTAGAAAACCAATACTGACAAAATAGGTAGCCCTAGGATTACCTCAATGTTCGAACTCAAGTCCTCTAAGCATAAACCCAAAGACAAAATCATGCAAGCCTGACTAACTAAACTACACCCCCAAATGTCTCGCACCTATACCCATTTGACCAGGATTAGGCCGTTATGTTGAGGCCAGCATCCAGCTTTCTATGCAAGAGAATCTTTCAATTCTTCTTGTGAACCAACATTAAAGGGAACAGTTGCAGTACATTGCCACATTGTGACCATCGGTATATACCTATTTTGGTGAGCAAAGATTTCAATGTATCTTTCATGCTGCACTATCTTTCAAATTTTCTTGTTTTCTCCTTCTTCTTCTTCTTCTTCTTCTTCTTCTTATTCTCCTTCTTCTTCTGCTTCTTCTTATTCTCCTTCTTCATCTGCTCCTTCTTCTCCTTATCCTTCTTCTCCTCCGTCTTCTCCTTCTCCTACTACTTCTCCTCCTTCTTCACCTTCTTCTTCTCCTGCTTCTTTTCCGTCTCCTTCTTCTCCTTCTCATCCTTCTTCTTTTCCTACTTCTTCTCCTCCTTCTCCCCCTTCTCCTCCTTATCCTCCTTCTCCTTCTCATTCTCCTTCTCCTACTACTACTACTTCTTCTTCTTCTTCTTCTTCTTCTTCTTCTTCTTCTTCTTCTTCTTCTTCTTCTTCTTCTTCTAGTATGTGCCTCAGCTTAGTAGTTGTTGTGTTCAGTGGAAGCATCTTTTTGATTTAATAAGTACAAAACTAAAAAAATATAATAGAACATACACAAAGGTTCGGCAATATGCCTACATCCATGCGGCAACAAACACTATCTTGTATTCACTATGTGAGAAGAAGTAGAGTATAATGGACTTTAGTACTCTTTACATCTGAAGATACTCTTCACTTTGGCCACATGGTGGAGCACGAGTTCTCTCTCAAACACTCTCGTTACTATCTCTCAATATGTGTGAACACAGGCATGTACTTCAGGCACTGAATGGGAGAATGCACCTATTTATAGGTGTAGAGTCGTCATCCTACAAAGGAAGAGTTATCTCGAATATATCCACCAACATGAGAAAGTATAATCTTTGACCAAATCGTCTTGATTTATCTTCTTGCTTGAATCTTCTAGCTGATCTTATTCAGGCTCATTTCTTGGTCTCCAAGATATGATATTCTAGAAAATCTTGAGCCAACTAATTAGGAATAAAATCCAACCAAAATCAATCACCTGAAGAGGTGATAAAATCATATGCCGAAACTCTAATGGGACGGCCATGATGGCGTCGCACCCTTAGTGGGCCGCCTATTCAACAATATCAACCAATGTGAAAGAATTGCTAACATCTTCTCGCTATCCAAACTGTCTCCATCTTGATTCTGATGTTTCCTTTCCGTTCTTGATTCCAATACTCATTGCCCTCCGAAATTCGTTTATACGACATAAATCTGAAATAAGTCCTGGCATAGCATAAGCTTGATTCCAGTGACCACTTTGGTCAACATATCAGTGGGTTCCTAGAAGTGTCAATCTTGAGCAGTAGATTTTCACCCTCTTCCGCAATATCTCCAACGAATTGAAACCTCAGGCCAATATGCTTCCTTATGGCATGATATACTTAGTTCATTTGCTATATGAATGACACTCTAATTGTTGCTATATACCTCCACCTGCTTCCGAGCAATCCTCAAACTGTTACCAAACCTTCAATCCAATTGGCTTCCTTCATAGCATATGCGCATGCCATATGATGGCCTATGTTGTTGACAAAGAAATAGTTGACTACAACGTAGACCTCCATCTAAGGTGTCTACCTACAATTGTGAACAGGTACACGTTTGTAGAACAGAGATTGTCTTGGTCACAGCTTAATAAGCGTCCAAATAACTCATAAGTAACTTGTTATCAACTCCTAATTTCTTCTCAAATCGCAACCCTAAATCCTCGGTACCATGAAGATACCTCATAATCCATTTTCTTGCTTCTCAATGCTTCTTACCTGAATCATGCATATATCTTCTAACAACTCTAACAGCTGGAGTAATATCCGGCCTAGTGCACACCAACTTATACATCAGACTTCCAACCAAGCTGGCGTACGGTACTTGAGTATGTAGTTCTTCTCTTCATCAGTCTGTGGGGATAATTGTGCCCTTAATTTTAGTTAGGCTGCGAGTGGAACATTCACTGGCTTGGTGTTGCTATTGATACCAAACTTGTGAAGTCCTTTCCTCAAATATTATTTCTGAGGTAAGCTAATTGTCCCTTAATGTCGATCTCGAGTAATCACCATGCCGAGAATCTTCTTGGCCTCACCAATGTCCTTCATCTAGAACTATATCTTCAGCACAATCTTCAACTTACTAATCTTCCTTCATCCTTTGTAGTTATCAGCATATCGTCCCCTTAGAGAGAAAGTATATGAAATACTTATCAATCAACTTCTTGAAGTAAACATAATGGTTATGTTGACTCCGAGAATACTTCTGGTCTGTCATAAACCTATCAAACCTCTTGTACAACTGTTGTGGTGCTTGCCTCAATCCATACATACACTCTTGAGCTTTCAAACAAAATTCTCCTTACCCTTGATCTTGTATCCGTCTGGCTGAGTCATGTAGATCTCCTCCACCAAATCCCCACATAGGAAAGTAGTAGTAACATCAATTTGTGCCAAGTTCAGGTCCACATATTCAACCAAGGCCAATAGAATAAGGATTGAGGTATGTTTCACGATCGGCAAAAATACTTCATCACTATCAATCCCTCTTGTCTTTGCAAACCCTTTTGAAATCCATCTTGCCTTGTATCTAATACCGTTTGAGAGCATAATCTTCTTTCTTAGCGTAAACCCACTTGCAACCAACTTTTTTTCTCCCAGTCTGCAACTTCATAACTTCCCATGTCTTGTTCTTGAAGAGTGACTGCATCTCTTCCTCCATGGAGCCTAACCAATTCTGAGATTCCGAGCTACTTAATACATATTTATAAGTACATGGAACTCCATCGTCTGTCATAGGAAGTGCATATTCCACATGATCTTTGTGCCATAAGGACTTTCGCGTTTCTCATCTTGTTCTTTCGCTTACAACTATGGAAGGACATTGAGATTCAAGTGGGAAACCTCAACTCCTTTCTTAGAACTCTCCGCTTGTGTTGCAGGTGGATCAACAATTGATGGATCCGGGGTTTTCTGTGCGTGTAGCTCCACCTCAGGGACATCTTTACCATGATCTGCATTTTGGTTGGGGTTGTCCTTTTGCAGCAATTGCAAGGAACAATGCTTCCTTGGCTCTTCGGCCAAGCTTATATTCCGTCACATGATAATATGCAGGACATCCAAATATATCTAACTTATCATATCCGTGGTAGGTTTACATGTCATGCCTCTCATGGAGTTTAACCCCCACTTCCACTTAATGGTAGTTTGTTGATCAAATGGCATGCATATATGAAAGCTTCTCCCTAGAATTCCTTTCCCAACTTCGTTGTAGATAGCATGCAACAAACCTTCTCTAGCAGTGTTATGTTCGTCCGTCTGCTACCACAATTTTTTATGGTGTCTTCCTCATTGTGAAATGTCGCTTTATTCTTTCTTGTTTACAGAGCTTCAAGAAATGACTATAAGGGCATTTACCTCGATTGTAAGAACGAAACCTGAGTCTTTGACCCGTGTGTTTCTTCAACAGTTTCTTCCATGCCTGGAAGATATTTTCCACCTCGTCCATGTGCTTCATGGTTTATACCCAAACACAATTGGAATAGTCATAAACAAATTAAACAAACCAATGCTTACTTCCAATAGAAGGCGTTTTTAATGGACTCCAGGCATCTGAATAGATATAGTCTAGAATCCCTTTCGTTTCGTGTGTGGAAGTACCAAACTTCACTCATGTTTGCTTCCCGAGCACGCAATGCTCACAGAAATCAATTCCTTCATATTTAGAACCCGTGATAACTCCCTTGTGTACTAGGCTATGCATCACATTCTGACGGACATGACCAAGTCTCATGTGCCATAACGTGGTAGCATTTGCATCATTAGGGATTGTTCGAGCTAGTCCCCCAACAACTGTGAAACCATTAAATTGATATAGATTTCCTCCTATCCGAGTTTCCTTCATAATAATGAGATAACATCTTGCAACATTGAGAACTCCCCTTTGGCCTCCAACCTACCCAAACAAATCAGATTCTTCTTCAAACTGGCACATATCTCACATTCGTCAATTGAGGAATGGTTCCATCATGAAGCTTCAACTGAACTGTAACTACTCCGAGCATGTCCTATACTTGGTCGTTCCCCATAGCACCGAATTTTCATTCTTCATATCTGGCATTTTGAAGCTACACTGTTAAGTTTGACTTTGAATCATATTTAGTAAGAAGATAATGGAGCGGGTCACATGCATGGAAACATTCCATGTATTTTTTTTGTGGCGTTAGGAATGGTTTACTTGGCTGCTTGGAGACCAAGTTTGCTTGGTGAATCTATGGCATTATTTAAAGGGCTATGCTTTGTTTGTAATACACAACATACACACACGGGTTTGCTTGATAGATTATTAGAGTGTGTGTCCGGGTGGGTGTTTCGGGTGGCCGTTATGGCCACGACGTGCATTGTAATCGGTTTCTCTGAATACAATATCTGGTTCTGGCCGTAGAGGTAGCTAGCAGGTTCGTTACGAATTTGTTAGTGAACCACGTTAAATATATGTCTCGCTCTTGATTTGCTTTCGTCATTCTTGCTCGAATAACCCCAGGTTATAAAAAACTGGTAACAGAGCTCTGAAATATGAGTTCTGTTACAACAAACTGGTATCAGAGCCAGGTTAGGGGATCACCAGTTTTAACAAACTGGTATCAGATCAAGGGTTCCAAGATCCGGGTGAAGCCAAGAGCTTGGGTTTCACGTTTTGGTGGAATTCAAAGCGATTCAGGTGGAGCAGGCTATCGGGAGGTGGGTTTCGAGATTCCGCCGAGAACGATGTCTGGTTTGGCGATCAAGATCGATCTGTTCGTGAGAGAGAAGCAGGTACACCCACCATCTGAAGCCCCATGGAGGGGGCTATCCGGGCTCCTGTGGAATCAATCTGACGCGCATCTGATAAGGCGTGCAAGGGATCTGGCAAATCCAGCACGCATTCAGTACTGGCGCGATTGTGGCGATTACATGCATCTGGTGTTCTGGCGATTGACGTTCAGGCGCAATCCGGCTCCCGGTGTGGAGCATCTTGCGTTAAATTGGATCTGGTTCTGGCTAATGCGTTGCAGGAACTCGTTGGAGTTGGAGCAACGACATGGAGCATCTGGCGCATGAGATTTCTGGCACGCGCATCTGATCTTGGTTCTGGCGCGCATTATGCACGAATCTGTTCAGGTTTTGGAGCGTGTACCATGACACGCATTGAGCTCGCATCTGGCATGATCTGTTTCTGGCGAGTATCTCGCGCATCTGAGGCATACAGGGCGCATCGGGCATGAAAACTGTTGGGGAACTCATCGCTAAGTGCATCGGGTCTGGTAGCGATATCTGGCCATTCTGTCATCGTGCATCTTTCTGGTGCAATTGGGCACATAGGGGATACATTTGGTCCTGCTTTCTCAGGGAATGTATTTGAGTCTAGTTCTGGGTGGAGCACTTGTTTCTGATTCTGGAAGTGTATCCGCATCGGGCGCATTCGTTGCAAAAACGCATGGTAGTTGGAGCGACGATTTGGCGATTCGGGTTTCGCATACAGCTGCGGAACATCTATTTGGGGAGGCGTTCTCGTTTCTGGTTTCTGGGAGACGCATCCGGTTCAGTTTTGAGAAGAGAAACATCAGGTTCTGATTTCGGGTTGCTGAGATGATTCAAGTCAAGGTGGATATTTGTTAAGTTTGACTTTGAATCATATTTAAGAAAATAATGGGGTGGGTCACATGCATGGAAACATTCCATGTATATTTTTTTGGCGTTAGGAATGGTTTACTTGGCTGCTTGGAGACCAAGTTTGCTTGGTGACTCTATGGCATTATTTAAAGGGCTATGCTTTGTTTGTAATACACAACATACACACACAGGTTAGCTTGAGAGATTATTAGAGTGTGTGTCCGGGTGGGTGTTTCGGGTGGCCGCCGTGGCCGTTGTGGCCACTGTGTGCATTGTAATTGGGTTCTCTTCTCAATAAAATATCTGGTTCCGGCCGTAGAGGTAGCTAGCGGGTTTGTTACGAATTCGTTAGTGAACCACGTTAAATATCTATCTCGTTCTTGATTTGCTTTCGTCGTTCTTGCTCGAATAACACCATGTTATAACAAACTGGTAACAGAGCTCTGAAACAGGGTTCTGTTACAACACAGACTTATCTAGACACATATCATGTGAAAAACCTGAATCCATTATCCAGTTCTGCATCCAACGAGTGGATGTTACTATAAGTACAAATTATCCACAGTCTCTTCTTCAACATTGTGGGCCAGGTTTGGATTTTGTTTGCCCTTAAGCTTAGGGAAATCCTTCTTCCTATGTCCTTTTTACTTCGCATTGATCCTTCTCAACAGGCTTCCGTTTCTTGAAACTCCCTTCTTTCGAGACTTATGTCTCATGGACTGCAGCTTGCTTGTTGTTTTTACTCTTATCATCATCATGGCCTCGGATCCATCTTTAGTGATAGCCTTGTCCTTCTTACAAACTCCGTGATTCATCAGCGCATCAGTAAAGATCTTGTACATCAATGTATCATTCTCATTCGTCAATGTGTCGACAAAGTGTTCATTATCATCTGGCAGAGAACCCAACAGCAATAGCGCCTTGTCCTCATTCTGAATATCCCTTTTAAGTTAAGCAAGTTGATAGCTAATTTATTGAAGGATTTGAGGTGTTCAATCATAGAGGTACCGTGTCTATACATAAAGCAAAATAAAATCTTCTTCATGTACAGCCGGTTCTGGATGCTCTTCATCATATTTTTGTCTTCTAGTTTGCTTCATAGTGTCTTTGCTACAATCTCTCTCATCACATTTTACTTCATGTCTTGACTTAAGAAAAGTCTGATAGATCTGCAGGCCATCAGATTCAAAGCATCCCATTCCTCCTCTTCCATATCTACATGCTTAGGGCACATCATCATAAATGGTCTCTGAGGACTAGTATGTCTTGAACCTTGCACTACCATATGCCAAAGTTGTTGCTCCCATCAAACTTCTCAATATCAAACTTCACTCCAGTCATAGGCGTTCTTCTACCACCGTTTTGACTAGCGCACGAAATGCCTACCTCTTGCGACTTGTTCTAAGGCTCGAGTGACTTCTTCTACGTGGTTGATCGATTGTTAGTGAAAATCTGTGCATAATATTAGCAATCCAACTATACAGATGGATTCAGAAACTTTGAGAAACATAGTTTAGGCTCGAGAATTGCCTAAATATGGCTCTTGGATGCTAAGAGATGACCCAAACAAATTATGGGCGCCGATTCTAGGTTTACACGGAATAGTGTTTGAGCTGCTCCAAGTAAAGATCTGGGCTACCTTCAACTCAGCAGCAGGTGGGAATAGATCTTCCACCTTGGTCTGCCACTCGTAGTAAGAGAAGAAGAGAAACTGAAAGTACAGACAAATCAGAAAATTAATGCGTACCTTTTGGATCCTTCTTCTATGCTTCATGGCAACCAACTTCTTGATCTCCTTGCACAATTTTCTCGTTGATTTAACAAGTAAAGAACTTTGAAAGAAAAAGACACACTTTTAACGTAGTTCGACAATATGCCTACGCCCAAGGGGCAATGTGCACTCTCTTGTCTCCACTTTATGAGAAGAAGAGGTAGAGTACAATAGACCGTAGTCCACTTTGTGAACACTGTCATGTACTTCTGGCATCCAATAAATCTGTAGAAGTAGAAACCATTTACTGTAAAACTTCTATAAATTAATAATGTTAGGACCGGAATATTTTATTAATTTAGCAAGATATTATTATATTGATAAATTAATAATTTATTAATAATTTATTAAATTAGAGAGATTTTATGTATGCCCTTTAAATTTTCAAGTCAAATGTATATTAGTTAAAAACAACCAGTTTTCTCCTTATTGAATGGATGTGAATCACTTCCTAAATTATCCTGGTGAAAATAACGAATAATACAATGTCCAAAGCAGTGAAAAAATTGTGGCAGATACCATTTAAAATCCGGTCGAAGACGAAGTTGAGGAAGATTCAATAGCGTAGGAACTGGTCACTCGGAAAAAAAGCATTGCGAGCGGCAACAACTCTTCACAACTTTTTATTGCAATACAAAACGACAATGCCCCAACTCCTAAGTGCAATGAGGAGATTTAAAGATGAACACAACATATATCTGAAGTTCAACAAAAAACAAGTGACTATATATTCATTCTTCACTAGGTAATATTAGAATTTTGAATCTTTTAGTAATTATTAACTTATAGTTTCGTTGGGACCAATATATATACACTGAGATTTAAAAAAAAATATCTTATTATTTTATCGATTGAAGTCCAATTTTGTACTGCTCCCAAGTTCTCAACAAATTATTAACTTTATCGAAATTATTAATTCATCGAGTATTAATTTATAGAAGTTGTACTGTATAAGTGTGGAGTCCTCATCCTACTAAGGCATAGATATCTCCAATATATCTCCAAGGAACAAATCCACCAATCAGAAGAAAGTATAATCTTTGACGAAATCTTCTTGATTTATCGTCTTACTTGAATCTTCTAGCTGTTCTTGTCCAGTTTCATTGCTTGATTTTCAAATTAGGATATTTTAGCAAATTTTCAGTCAACTAAATTAGAAATAAAACCTAATCAGTCACTTGAGGAGGTGATAAAGGCAGATGCCGAAACTCTAATGGACAGCCTTCATGGTGCCGCACCTTTAGTGGACCGCCTAGTTAACAGTATCTATCTGGCAAGTAAATGTTGTGACTTCTTACCAGTCCGTCCCAGCTCTTCCTTCCCATTTGACTTTTTTGACTCGTATCTGGGTCACTTTGACCGGGTGATTTGGATAGCAAAATAATACGATTTTTTGATATTTTTTTTACCATATTATAGAGCAACTTTTACACTACAACACCATGAAAAAATTATCAAGAAATTAGCTCAGTTTGCTATTCAAATTACTGGGTCAAAGTGACCCAGTAAATAGTGACAAAAGTCAAATTGAGAAGAAAGAGCTGGGACAGAGAGATATCCTTTACATATATTCCTTTCCCATTGCTTTTTCTCTCTGTTGGCTTTTCCGTTCTAAGGAGTCCAAGAACACTCTGGATATTCTTATTGCTTTCAGTCCCGGGTTTTAGCAGGAGATTTGCACCATATCAGGCATCCATTTTTATTTTGACTAATTTAATTTGTCACTCCCATAATTATAATAACTACTCATGTCATTGGTAGTTTTCAGAATAACGCACTGTCTTCTTACAATTTATAGAAACGCCTTTCATTGCTACATCAACTTCAGGATATTAATCACGTAAAAGCCGTGTTACAGTTACAGTAGGGAATTCCGAGCCATTAGCTCCTTATTATGCATGAGGGTCATAATATCCGAATCTTTAAATTCATAAGGTAGTACATTTCGTGTTAAAATAGCCGAATTCTCTGTCCCGTGTTACCCACATCACATATCCCGACCTCCTCCTAATTGTACCCATTTGGAAATCTTGCTTGCAGCATTTTCTGGCCCATGTATCTGCACCAAAATTTCATGATTAAACCATAACCACGAGCGTAATTTCTAAAAAAAATGAAAAATTCTGACTTCTCTAGATTTTTTTTATAGTAAAAAATAATGAGGTTAAACTAAATTACCTTCCAAGCATCATAACAGTAGCCTGAGGATTAGTTCCTGGGGAACTGATAAACGTGGAACCATCAATAACCCGCAAAGCATCAACTCCAATGACCTTATAATCGTTATCAACCACCTTACCAACTTGACAACCTCCATGATAGTGCCATATAGTCATCACAGTGTCTATGCAAAACTGTTCAAGCGAAAACACTGAACTCGGGTGTCTGGGCCGTGCGTTCATTGGCGTGTCCAGCATCAATTTGATGAGAGCAGGCACTGGCAAGGCAACATCCCGGAACTTTCTGAATGAATTCGATTCAAGCACTTCGATAATGGTTTTCATTCCTTGAACACACCTTTGGAGATCCACAGGGTCTTTGAAGTAGTTAAAGGTTACTATAGGGTTGTCGTTCGGGTCTCTTGAGTGGAGGACCAGATGACCCGTCGACCTGGGGCCCGCAACCTTCTCGATAATCACCCCCATTCCTGTGGTCCGTCTCCCAGATAAACTTTCCCAACGTGGAATATGTTTGGAGAACTCCTGGAAGGTCGTCTGCACGAAACATTCAAATTTATTAAATTATCGTCATATAATTATCATTACCAATGGCTTACGTACACTAGTGATTTGTTTTGTTAAAATGTACTATCCCCGTTTCGCCAGAATCTTTCCATTTGACTTTCGGGGTCACATTGACCGACTAATTTAGTTTTTTTTTTTTTTTTTTTTTTTTTTTTTTTTTTTTGGGTTAGTCATTTCCTAATATTGTACATCTTTCTTAACAAAACAACACTATGAAAGAATTAATAAATTTTCGTATCATATTGTTAGCTAATTCGTCGGTCAAAGTGACCCTTGCGAAACAGACCAAGTAAATAACTTGCCTGGTTTGCTAGCCCTTGGAAGAGCATGGACCCGCTTGCGGCTTCGATGTAGCTCTCCGACTTGGTGATTCCCACAACTTGAATCAGAGAGACTTCGACGGGCTCGTGAGTGGGGATGATTATTCCGTTCATCGGGTTATCGGACATTCCCTGACCTACATTGGGCTGATCCAAGACCAAATGGATACCGTGGAAGGCAAGGTGTCGTTTAGGCCCAATACCGCTTAGCATAAGCAGCTGTGGGCTTCCGAGTGCTCCAGATGATAAGATGACTTCATTCATGGAGGAGCCTTGATTGAGGTATGCTCTATGAATGTTTCCTTTTGCATCCCTGAATTCTACTCCAGTTGCTCTGGGCTTTGGTTCTCCTGTGACCACATTCAACTCAGCTCAGCATCAACCATATCAAGTTGTCATATACCAAGAGGATAAAAAAAAAAAAAAAAAAAAAAAAAAAAAAAAAAAAAACCTATTCAGTTTACCCGTTTTCCCCGGCATATAACGCGGACGTGACCCGAGCCCGCCCAACCCGACACCAAGATTTTGTGGGTTAAGGGTCAAAATCAATTTATAAATATTTAAGGAATAAAATGCAGCGTCTTCAATGATTGACACATAGGCTACTACTAGGGCTTAAGTGAGATTTTGAGTGGGGACTGATATGATTAGATTGAAAAAACATGAAGCAAAATTTCAAAGTAGAAAAAGTTAAATGGGTCACTTGTCTCCAAGTGCATCGGCCTCTGGTTTTCTCCAACTCTGGCTGAGGGGTCAAAATGTAATATATTAATATAATCGGTACAAATATAGTGACGATAAATGTTGTCTCCAAGTGCATTTGCCCCTGGTTTGGTTCCACCTCTGCCTGAGGGGTCAAAATGTAGTACATTAATATAACTACTACAAATATAGGAACGGTAAATGTTGTCTCCAAGTGCATCCGCTCCTGGTTTGGTTCCACCTCTGGACGAGGGGTCAAAATGTAGTATATTAATGTAAGTAATACTACAAATATAGGGACGATAAATATTGTCTCTAAGTGCATCGCTTCTCGATTTTTTCCACCTCTGACCGAGAGGTTAAAATGTAGTGTATTAATATCACTAGTACAAATAATAAATGAAAAATCTAGAGTTTTGTGGTCCTCCATAAAAGGAAAAAGTTGTTTTGACCCTTTTTTTGACCTCACATACCACTCCGTCCCACCTCTAATGCACCATTGGAGGTGGGACTAAAGACAAAAAATGATGGTATTTTACTGCTTTGTTCTCACAAGGAGGAAACAATTACACATCATTATCAAAAGATCACATCATATCTGGGGTATTAATAAGGGTATTATTGTCATTTAATCAGTTTAAAATTATCAAAAAATGAAACTTTTAAAAATGAGTGGAGGTCCAAATAAGGAAACGGTGCATTAGAGGTGGGACGGAGTGGTACTCTAGACTCTCTAGCCTCAAGAATCTACGAACGCAAGACTCAAAAAAATCTACTAACGCTTAGAGAACTTCTACCAACAGAGCTGACAACCATTCATCTATATTTCCTGGAAATTTTAGATCAGGATAATAAAAACAATGCTCTCACCTTTAACCTGGAAATAGATCTGATGGACAGTAGCATTCAACCAAAGAGTGATCATGGTAGGATCAGCATACTCCAACAAATCAGCAGCAGTGTGCCTGTGACCACTCCTATCAAAAATAGACCCCCCAACTTTGGTCCCATATATATGATCATAGGTGAACCCGTTATCCGGCTTCACACCCACCTCAAGCAACCCATCTCTCACCGCCGACTGCCACTGCAACATCGGCGGCTCAAACGCCACCTTCCTCTCCACCCACTCGTACGACTCGTTGACCAGTCTCTGGTCCCACCCCACCCGGTCAACGTACATTGCGCTGGCGCGGGTGTAGAACCCCGCGTTCAGGCAGGATCCCCCTCCCAGAACGCGGGCCCGGGCGTTGAAGACGCCGTCGGTGGAGGTAAAGGCCTGGGAGGGGGAGTCGCGGTGGATGTTGGCGAGAGTGGCAAGGAAGGTGGCTTGGTTGTTGATGGTGGGTTGTCCGTACGGGAGGTCTCCTCTTTCGAGAAGGAGGACCTTCGATTTCGAGGAGAGCGTGGCGGCGAGCGCGCATCCCGAGGTCCCGCCGCCGACGACGATGTAGTCGTAGTATGCTACCGGGGGCGCCTGCGTCGCATCGTTGGCAAATGTGGAATATGGAGCTGCATGGCAGGAATACAACTTTGCATGTTAAATTTCAAACTTCGTAAACACAAGTTACTGAAGTGGACAACCCCATAACAGATGCTGGTGTCTAATGTCGAATACCATTATGGTTCTCTCTTTCTCCCCATTATGAATTTTACCACTATTCTCTGGGTCACTTTGACCCGGCGATTTAGATAGAAAAATGATGTAATTTTTTGATAATTTTTTCATGGTGTTGTAGAGTAACAGTTTCTCTATAAGACGATGAAAAAAAATTATCAAAAAATTGCATCGTTTTGTGATTCAAATCACTTGGTCAAAGTAATCCAGATACGAGTCAAAAAGCTGAGATGGAGAAAAAAAGAAGAAACATAGTGGTATGTGTCAACTGAGAGAAAGATTATACGTACCTTTCTCCGATAAACAAGTGGAATGAATGAAGATAATCGCAGCAACAAGAACCGAAACAATAAACCTCCTTGTAGCCGATGAATTCATGATCTTCTGTCTGCAGACGGCAAACAAAGAAAGGAATGTAGTAGGTAGTAAGAAAACCTAACAACCACTGCGTGTGTCGTGTCAGTGGTAACTAAAACATCGATAATAGAGCTCAGGGGAAAGAGAAACATCAATCTACTGAATACAATACCACCTAGCAATGTGGTCGCTCTTTTAAAGGGGAGGATTGCTAGTGTGAAAACCCATCTCCTGGTTTTATCATCACCTCTTTACCCGCTATCGGTTGCATGTTCATTTATGGTGGGGAGTTGGTTGCAGTAATTGCTCATGATGTCGCGATCCGTACTAGATAAGTCCCCGGACATGGCACATGAAGACAGTTGGCTCAAATATTGTATGGGCTCTCTAGCTCACTTCCAGGACTCGGAATTTATTACTCGGTTTCTTTTGTACGTAATGAGTTGAGCTACGTCCGCCTCCAAAGTCACTGCCAAGATTTCGTTCTGATAACGTAGAGACAGTCTCAGTCCTAAACCTCTGACTTCAATGATTTAGGATATACCACGCTGTCTTGAGGTGTTACAGCTTGAAATTGACAATGTTTAGTTTTTACTAGGTAGGACATAGTAATGTACTACGTACGCATGAGATGATTCCTAGGGCGATTTTGGTAAGTTTTTGGCTAGGAGAAGTTAGTGCATGTTCCGATCCTAATTTCGTTTATTTATTGACTTAACATGGCGATATTAAGGTCTCATGGATTAGTTCTTCTCCTTGATATCACATTCAGGGTGGAGCCAGAAATTTGATACAGTTAGAGGCTATCTTAGAAAGTTAAACAGAAAAAGGACAAAATTTATATTTTGTAAATTTGAGTGGAGATTATAGTGTACAAGGATAATAATGCAGTTACTGAAAATTGAGAGGGGGCTATAAATCCCACTGGTCATAATGTAACTCCGCCCTTGATCACATCCGAGTAACCTAGTTCTACAGTACTGCACACTGGCTAATCGGTCGCATTTCTAGGTTAGGAGGTGTGCTAGGAGGTGTGTTCAATCGTGTTAACTGTCTTCCATTAGTGGTACAGGAGAGAATTAGGCAATCTAGGGTCTTTATCGACCTTGTTATGGCGTTGAGTTAGCTGCAAGAAAAATATGCAGAAATTAAGTAGCTGCGAAGTTGGGTGAGATGACAATGCTAATATTAGTACATGTCTGAAAACTCTGTTTTTAAACAGATTTATTTTAGAATAGTGTTTTTATTCAAAAACGGGTTTGGGAGTCTCGCCTTTTAACTGTTTTCCAAATTCTTTTACTATTACCAACAGTCATTTCTAGAAACATCAATTTGACTAATTTTTATTTATTTTTTCCATTTTTAGTGTATTTTTACGTGACAAGTGGCATGTGAACTTCCACGTGTGTTCTACCCAGGAAAATGTTAAACCATCAAATGGGGACGAATTGAATTAGTTGTGAATCATTGCAAGCTCACGGTGTGGCGTAACACACAAAAAAACACTTAAAATCCAGTCGGTTTTAATTGAATTGAATGGCTTTGTTCAAAATGTCAATTTCCACCGTCTTGTTAGATTGGTGGTTTTTGTCACTGTCGTCTTAAATTGCATTATCCGCAGCTGGAGACGGTGCAGGCTGGAGAGGATCCGGATTCTAGACTCCCTCTTGCTGATATAGAAAATAGTACGGTTACAACAGACTTTACGTGTATATCGGTAAATGTTTTCAGTTAATATGTTGTGATGAAAATATGCACTGAATTGACGCATGAAAATCTGTATGTACTGCTACGATGATGAAGCTCTAAGATGATACCATTGTCTTCACAGGACGACAGAGCACTCTACAAAAAGCCAAACAAAATGAAGCATATCCTGAACTTGCTGGTGATCAGTAGGAATAGGGAACTCATTCGGTGTCCAAGGGTGAGACTAGATAATGGGGATCTAGAGTAAAAGCTTGATACAGTAAAAGAGTGATACAGCATACAGAAAATAATATCACTGAGTCAAGTACCAACTTGAGAGATAAATAATGGAGCATCTCTAGCAGTATTAGATATAAGTTATTTATAATTTGAAGAAAATTGTGAATTTTTATTTGAGTTATTGATAAATTTTAGTAAGTGCTCCAATAATTATTTTAAAAGATATTGTGCTCTGATAGTATTAGCTAAACGTTTAGTTAAATAACGCGTGACACATGACATAACCGTCATAGCATGTTTAAAGGAAATATACAGGATATAGATCCATTTCAATAAAGAGTCAACTAGAAAGCCTATATGAGATGCTCTTAATGGGTGGAAGTAGGCTAGTTTAGAAAGGAAGAGATGAGGCAGATGGTGGAGAGATAAATAAAGGCTAGCTAATGGGTGAAAGTAAGTTAGTCCATAGAGGAAGAGATGAGCCAACTTGTGCGTGGTCTAAACAAAATTATATAATTGTCTCAACCTAGGAGATGACACACGTATATATGCCCAGGTCTTGTTAACCTCGGTCCACATGGTAGAATAGTGGATCGAGATTACAATAACTATTTATAGTGGTAGTTATGGTGACTATCTGCGTGCACCCGCTCTGGGTAGCACCCGAGAAAAGCGGTCTTAAAGAAAATTCACACAAGCCCTCCTCCACTGTGACCATGTCGCGCCTCTAATGTCCTCCAATCTATGTCTCGCAGCTTAAAGTTTGAAGAGTCTCTCAATTCATATTTGCAATTTGATGCATGATGGATTTCGTGAAAATATACGTTAGCTTCAGAAAAAAAAGTTTTGGTCCAAAAGCATTATCAGAGGTAGAATTGAAGGTTTAAGGATCGAAGTCAAACCATATATAAATCTGACGAGAAACGACATTTTAAGAGGAACTCGTGACTTTGCCAAGAGAACCACCCCTATTTAGCCAAATTTGACTGTTTAAGGGTCAAAATCACGAGTTTTCTATTTAAAAAAAAAAAAGAATCTTTATTAATCAGGATTTTGATTTGAATCTAATTTGGGTGGATCTTTTTATTGATTCTTATATTAGGTTAGAATGATTATTTATAATGATTTTTAGCACCTTTTTTATATTTGATAAAATTAGTTTTTCGGCTATTTAAGTCTGACTTGTGTACTAACTTCAACTGTTGATTAATTATTGAGTATTTTCAGAAAACATAAGTTTTCTATGAACGCTAGAGAGGTTTGCTCATGATTTTCTTTAACATTTGTTGCATTTTGTTGCTCCAAATAAATGCATAATTAAGCGTCAGTTTTTAAACCACACTAAACAAACACTTTAGAGAGACCATTTGGTGGAAAAATTAAGAACCAGAAAAATCAATTTGCCAAACGCACCCTATATCAAGTATATATAGTAATCTATAAACTGCATCCCAAATAGATATTTTATTCAATTAAAATGACCGAATTGATGTTAATTTCTCTGTTTCTCTCATTCCATCCAGTGTCGCTGTCAGAAATTATGTGTTTGTAAATAATATGTTAATTTAATTTAATTTTTAATTAAATTAAATTTTATTAACATGCTAGTTCTCTATCCAATTGAGAGTTTTTGTTACCTATTCTCTCCGTAATCTCTCCCACCAAAGAAGAAACTTGCAGTTTTGTGGTTCTCGTTAATCGTAGGGGCTCGCCTCCGGCGAGTCTCCTGTTCTTCATCTTGTTTTGTCTCTTATTCTTCATCTTGTTTTCTCAAATTGTTGTTGTTGTTGTTTTATTATTTATGTTTGTTCAATTTCTACCGCGTAAGAGCGGTTTTCTTCCGCCATAGGGCAGCCAACTACCGCCTAGGAGCGGTTCTCTTCCGTCATAGGGCGGTCAACTACCGTATAGGAGCGGTTCTCTTCCGCCATAGGGCGGCCAACTACCGCGTAGGAGCGGTTCTCTTCCGCCAAAGGGCGGCAAACTACCGCCTAAGTGCGGTTATTTTCTACAAAAATGTGGTAACCTACCGCAAAAGTGTGGCGTTATGCGTTACTTGGTCTTGCAGATTTGCAACAAATTTCTTGTGGAGGCCGAATTCTGCTATCGTGAAAAGCGCATCATTATTTCTCCCCCCACTCGTTACGATCGGCGTTGGAGATGAAAAGACTCTTCCATAGTCAATTGGTGGCGAAGTTGGAGCATACAAGTATTTGGAAGTCGTTTGAAGCGATAGTAAGAATTTTCTTCTTAGAAATTAACAGATTATGTTGTCAAAATTTCTATGTAATATGTATGAACTATTATGCCGTGTTCTGTTCAACCGTTGTAGTTGTGCTTGTTTATGATGAATGAGAAATGTTGAAGTCAGTCAAAAAAAATATATTAACATGCTAGTATTATGATATCCATACAAAAATAACAGGTGAACCGACCGCACCGAACCAAACAAAACCTCAACTTTGCAATTTGGTCTAGTTCGGTTTATCATTGCAAATGATTTGATTTGGTTATAGTAAATTGATATTTTTGGTTTGATTTATAATTTCTACACTAATAGTACAAAATCAAACTGCTTACACCCTAAGTATAGTCGACATTCACAGTTTCATACCCAGTTGGGTAACCTTCAAAGCTGAAACCCCTCAATAAACAAAGAGTTGTAGATGTTGCAAACAAATTTTCTCCACATAAATGGCCTCAACATGGCCCAGCCCAAACCACCAAACCAGGCCTATCCAACCTTATAGCTGCTAAACTTTCTCCTACAAGATTATTAGGTTTAGTATGGATTCCAATGATGTGGGCTCCAGTTAAGAAATGGGCAATTTAGTGCCCAATTTGCAACCTTAACTTTATTCCCCATATAGGCATGCGCCCCATTTAATTATTTATTTGATGGCTGAAGCCCAAGCAGTGCTGAGCCTCGACCCTCGAGGATTGAAAGCACGGGAAGTGATAGCCAATCTAGTAATTCTAAACACAATAAAATGCAAACTATGCTTCATCTTTTATATCGATTATTTCTATTACATACTGGGGGTGAGCGCGGACCGGTTTGGACCGGTTTTGTTCAAAATTTTTACCCGACCCAATAGGTTCGGGTTGGAGAATGTGAAACCCAAACTTACCCAATTATTTGTGAAACCCAAACCGACCATGAATTATCGATCCGGCCCGATTCGGACCGGTTAAGCTGTTTGGAAAATATTAAAAATTTATTTGAAAAAATGTTTCCATTTGGTTAATTTTTTTTGTAATGTGTGTATATATAAATTTTGGAGGCGGAAATATAAGGTAATTTTCTGTAGAAAATGATTAAATTGAGGAAAATCAATTATAATGATAGCGTGGACTTGTAAAATTTAATTCAAAACCATGTATTTCAATAAAATTTGTAACTTTTATATGTAAAATTTTAGTCGGTCCGGACCGATTTTAAACGGTTTCTCCAACTCTCAAACCACAATCGATCGAAATTTGCTCGGGTTGGCGAATTTATAATCGTATCCAATCCAGTAGCAACGGTTTATGCTAATTTCGAACCGAATTGGTGCGGGCCATTTCGGGTTGGCGGGTTTTGCTTATTAGCAACGGTTTTTTTGTTTATTCCGTGGTCTCAAATTTACTACTCCCTATGTCCTAATATGTAGGCTCTCTCTGGTCTTGGGCATGTGTTTTAGAAGATTAAGTTCTGATGAAACACAAGTAGATTGTGAGAGGATAACTCCTATTACTATTAGTGGGCCAAAAGTTTTCTTTTTTTATTGTCTACCTGGCTTCATCAGTAGGACTGTGAGAGGGAAATTGCTGCAGCGAAACTTGACAGGGGGAATGCAACATTGGAACACAAGCTGACGAGCAGTGTCGAAGCCCTGCGGATCTGGGAAAGGGACACCTTCGACAGTATAAAAAAACAGCTACGAAATTGGAAGAAAGAGATTGAGAAACTAGAAAGGAAAAGACAAACAGCCCTGACAGTTCAAAGACTCAGACATGTCAAAGAAAGAATGAATACTCTTCTACTCCAAGAGGAAGAACACTGGAGGCAAAGAGAGCGGGTGCAGTGGCTAAGATTTATCGACAAAAAACCTCTCTCTTTAAAAAAAAAAAGCCAATGCCTTAAGAAGTAGGAACACTATTAGGGTTTGGAAGATAAGAACGGGATATGGCACATTGAAGATGTAGAGGTATTACAAATTCTTTCTAGTCACTTAGATGACTCAGACATCTAACTCGAGCGATGAGAATATAGACTCTATCCTCGGAGATATCCATGTCGGTATCTTGCATGCCCAAAAGGATTAATCTCCATATATCATGAAGGATGTTGTCGAAAGCCTCAACCAAACGGCGCCACTAAAGACACCGGCGTTTGTCGGCTTTCCTGCTGTCTACTTCCAAAATTTATGGAACCTAGGAGGGGAGGATGTTGGCAACTGTGTGCTTTAGATTCTTAATGGTGTTAAAAGTGTGAGGGATTACAGCCACACATTGCTTGCTTCGATCCAAAAAGTCAAGCAAGTGCACCGACCAGCGAATCTACGACCAATTAATCTCTGCACGGTGATCTACATACAGGTTTAATAAATGATGGCTAATCGTTTCAAGACAGTCCTTCCCTTTATTAGTTTAGAATGTCATAGTGCGTTCGTACAAGGAAGATTGATAACGTACCTCATCATTATGGATTTCGAACTCATGCACACTAGGGAAAAAAGTGGCAATCAATGATTCATGTCCCTACATAAGCAAAGCTTACGATCACGTGGAGCGGAGGTTGTAAGTAAAATCCTTTCTAAATTGGTATTTGGACCGCGATGAGTCAACCTAGTTCTTGACGTATTTCTACCACTTTGTTTCCCTTCTCTTTTAAGGAACATGTTGTAAGATATATTGTGCTCAAGCGGGGCCTTCGTCAGGGATATCCCATCTCTCATTATTTATTTTTACCTTGTGGTCAAATTCTCTCACGTGCTCTCACGGGTACGATGTCTTGTAGGTTTATTACAGGTCTGGCGGCGTCGAGAGGGGGTCCGAAGTTCTTATACCTCTTCATCGCAAATGATAGCCTTCTCTTCAAGAAGGTCAATATAGAAGAAATAACCTACCTAGCTACACTATTACAAAGATATGAACAAGCTATATGTCAACAAATTAATTTGGAGAAGTAGCTAGCCATCGAGTCTAACAATGTTCCTCGTGCCAAGAGAGAAGAATTGAGCTATCTTATTGGAGTGAAGACGAAGCAACTCTATGAAAAATACCATGGTCTTTCTACAGATATTGGACGCAAAAATGGTTAAATTCCAGTACATAGTGGATAAACTCCAATGCAAACTGGAAAGATGGAAGGAAAAATCACATACTTTTGTTGGAAAAGAAGCTATAGTTAAAGCAGTTGTTCGGCTATTCCTTCATATACCAGGAACTGTTTCTGCTTACCAGATGGACTTATAAAGAAGATCGAAGCGGTTTCGGTTGGGCGGCGATGACAGTACGAGAAAATGCACGAGATTTCAAAAATCAAAGAGAACGGTGGAATTGGGTTCCAAAACCTAGAAATTTTCAATAAGACGATGTTAGCGAAGTAATTTTGACATCTCCTGATGAAACCCCGTTCTCTTCAAGACAGGGTCCTCAGAAAAAATACTACCCATGTACGGGTTTATTTATAAGCAGAAGTTGATAGTCGTAGCTCATACCTATGGAAAAGCATTGTGTCTAAAAGAGATTTGGTGAAGAAGGGATGCGGTTGGAGAGTGTTAACAGACAACATCTACAGGCATTCGCCTACCCGTGGCTTTTACACCACAGTTTGAGCCATTTACGCCTGCAAATGGACAAGACAACATCACTATCTCAAAATTGGGATTTGGAAAAACTTAAGCAATTTTTTTAGAAATAAGACATAGACGAAATCTTAAGATTCCAGATACGCTCTATGGATATGCCAGACCGAATGATCTTGCATTGGTTGGAAGACGGGCACTACGCCGTCAAGAGCGGCTAAGAAATTTTCAAGCAGATCGAAGACAGAGCAGAAACCCAATAGCAGGGAGAAAACTCATAGAAGAGAAAATATTTGGGATACTATGTGGAAGCAAAAAGATTCCTAAGAAGCTAATCTACAGATCCTGAAGAGGGATTTACGAATTATTGCCAGTTAAAAGCAACCTGAAGAGGAAAGGCTTGTTGGTCGACCCAAAATGCCCCAAGTGCTCCCATCATAACGAAAACGAAAGTCATATCTTTTCTAACTGTACCTTTGCCAAAAAATTATAAATCGCTTGTTCGGATTCAGTTCCACAATTTAGTTAAAGGTGAATTCAAGTTCTGGTTCACTAAATTGCTACTGAAGAGTCAGAAAGAGGACAGAGAGAAATTACCTCTCAGAACAAGGCTAATCTCGAGACATCGGAACCGATGGGTATTTGAAAAAATAAATTCAAGTGTGGGAACTAAAATCAAAGAAGGGTTGAGTTACTTACGTTCCTTCAAAAAGATCTCGCATGGAGGGATGGACAACGGTGACCACCGACGCAGCATGGAAGCCTCAGAAGAAGAATGCTGCGGTGGGAATTGTGATTACAGATTTTACATGTGTCTTCATCTCCGGGAAATCGCTTCCCACCTTATTTTGTTCATCGACGTTAGAGGCAGAGGCGGAAGCAATGAAGTTAGGGATCAGTTACGCTCAAACATAGAGAGTGAGCATTATCTGGATATATATGGTTTCAATCGTTATAGCTAGAGAGATGAAATAGATGATGCCGAGAGATGAAGAAATCTCCACAGCTTCAGAGAGTGGTAAAGTCATGGATGAGATAACAGCTCAACCGATGTTGTCTACACTCCACTTATCTACAACGATTGTGCCAACCATATTGCTAGAAGACCAGATAGCAAAGTTTTAAAAACCGGCCCGGTCATTGAACCGGTGAGGCACTGATTTAAGGTTCAACCAGTCTGACTAGTAAATTAACCGGTTGAACGGCATCTTTTTTTTATGATATATAATAATATATTTCTATATAAGTATGTAAAATTTTTATTAAAATATGGCATGGATACCTTAATGTGACCCGCATCTTGATAAAATTACAGAATAATAATATAACTAACGTTATGAAAGTATATTTGTAAATTTAAAATCTGATTAATTGACACACAAAATTGTTATATAAAGTCGGTTTATTTTTTGAGATTACCGGTACATTTTTTTATTAAAAGTGTCTAAATCTAAACTATGTTTGCATTTCGATGTCTGTACTCGTATGTTTAAAGAAAAAATAAAGATTATATAATGAACAGATAAAGAAAAAAATGTTAAATCATATTTAAAAGGTTAAAAAAATGATCTGGAATATATTTGACATGTATAATAAAAGTAAAGATGATAACACAAATGGGTGGTTGGGGAATTTGAATTTCCGCGCGTGAGCCTGAGTTCGATTCCCAATGGGCGCACAATTTTGAATCAACCGGCCGGTTTTTTACTGACCGATTCGCTGGTTGGACCACAAAATCAGCCGGTTTTTTACTGAGTTTGACCGCTTCTTACATTACCGGTCTTTTAGTCGAACCGGACCGATCAAGTGCCGGCTCACCGGTCCGGTTTTTAAAACTATGCTAGATAGAGTTTGTTTGGACGGATCTCCACCATATTGAATTTCAAGTTGTTTAACAGTGATGTAATGGGCTACTCTCCAGGCCCAAACTTCGCAGATTAATAACACCTCTTTTTCTTCACACAAAAAAAAGAATGTAGAACTTATATGAGCCCGTTTGGTATATTTTTTAAAACGCTGATTTTTTAAAATAAAAGCTGTATTAATGTATTTGGTAAATTATTTTTTTTTTTTTTTGCCTTCTGAAAAACAATTGCTTTCCCACAGTGGCTTTTGAAAAATAGGGAAGGGGTTGTTTTCCAGGACCAACTTTTCGATAAATGTTGTATTTGACATTCTTATCCGTTAATAAATATTAATAATTATTTATTGTATCATGTCTAATATTGTCTTTTCGGAGTAACAACAACTCTAAAGTGCTTTCCCGCAACCGTTTAAGTACGGAATTTACCAAACACTTTTTGCGTAGATTTCCACATCAGTTTTCTCACGGTACTTCCTACACAACAACTTTCTAAAACACCATAACATTACCAAACTCAGCCCTATGTACTCCCTCCGTTCCTCCAGGTTCTTCAAAAACTTATTCGGGTATTATTTGGGTATAGCGATTTGGTTAGCAAAACAAATCAAGAATTTGATAATTTTTTGTGGTATTGTAAAGCAAAGTTTACTCTACGACACCGTAAAAAGATTACCAAATTCTTGATTTGTTTTGCTAACCAAATCGCTAGGCCCAAATAATACCCAAATAATTTTTTGAAGAACCTGGAGGAACGGAGGGAGTATGTAACTTTCTGTTTTGAGATATTAAAGGATAAAATAATAGAGGTCGGCGTCATAGTTATAGTTTGACAATATATATGATGAACCTGTCACTCACCTAACCTTCCTCTTCTGTGCCTCTCAGTTAAACATCATTAAAATTCTGTTTTGTTCATTCATTTTACAATCATCAATATGTAGAGTGAATTCATCATACTAGGGTTTCTTCCTTCAGCTTTGTGTGATCCATATAAATGGACGACTTTGAGGGATGCCGGCTCAGAAGAAAATAAGAAATATTAATTAGCAAAACGGTTAAATAAATATTGAAAGAGACCTTCTTTACCTGCTGCCCAAGAAAATGAGCTCTCACCTATCTTGAATGACTAGCTTAACAAATTAATTAGGTAAAGGGTAGTTGCTCAAACTACTGTTTCTTCACCCTTTTTGTATGATTATTTTTTGTTAGTTAGTTTGTTGGTGGGTAAAGTGAGTATACCAAAAAAAAAAAAAAAAAAAAAAAAAAAAAAAAAAACACACAACTTTAGAAATTGGATTATTAGTGTCAAACATCACCAAACAAGACTAGTTTTACTGTTGATCTAGAACATATTTTTTCAGTTTAGTCCTTAACAATCCTTCTATCACAATTCTTGTTGTAAGAAGATGAACAATCACATGCAGGGGCGGGCGCATGAATAAATACTTGATTGTTGGGTTATAATTAGCTCTCAAAATTCAATCAGATTTTTCTTAAGTTTGTTCAATTTTAATTAACTATAAAGATAAAACCCTGGATATTGAATCCACGAAAAACAAACAGAAAGCCAACTAGACTATGAGAAAGTGTGAGTTATGAACGCGACCTATGGTTTCATACAATAGAGAATACTAAATGGATTTTCTAAATAGATTTTCGTATGGGTTATAAGAATTGTGTTCCTCCACTGGAAATGGATTTTCATTTCTGCAATCCTTTTCCAACTCTAGGTTATGGTAGGTACTTAAAGAGTTCATAGCCCACGGCCAGACAATTCGAGCTTACCCATTTTCGAGAGCTCTCTATTTACACGGAGATTGTCGTTTATCTTCTTCGAACACTTCGAATACATCGATCACCATTGTCTTCAAATCACGTCGATCCCGATATAATCAGCGCGATAAAATATTGTAATTTTAAATGTCTACTTTTTCTTTTACTTGATCAAGGACCCCGAAACCCAATTGATCCTTAGAGAAAAAGGACCCCAATAGATTGTACTGGGGATGTTTTGAATCCTTGTCTCATTCCAATACTTGAAAGTAACACATCTGTGGAAACCAAAACTCTTCCCCCATTAACAAGACAGAAACATGCCTAAATTCAAGTAACACAGTTGGACATTTGCTTAAAGGAAGGTCTCTAGTTCAAACATTGGAACAATTCATGGGCTGTTTATTAGTCCCTCAACTTCGAATCTGCCCCCGAATTCTCACAGACTGGTTGACCTCTCTAATGTAATTTGAAGACTATTTTTCATTCTGATTTATTTTTTTATGACATGTTTCCTCATTATAAAAAAAATTAAAAGTAAAACGTTGAAACACTGCAGATGTATATACATATACACATTATTTCTCACAACTCTAACAAAAATAGAAAGAATAGAAAAGGTCCAATTTTATTGCAAATATATGTGTATATATATGTATACATTTTTTTCTGTACAAGACAAATTGTGATCTTATTGAAACTATCACCATGTCGTATATTCCCTCTGTTTATCCAAAATTCACAATAAAGGAGAGAAACATAAAGGAAATTACAATAAGAAAACTTAATTGGGCATGGAGCTAGAAATCCTTGAAAACATGCCTCTTCTGGTCTCCATCTGCCTCCGTGCCTTGTGTTACTAAATAATCAACTTTTACCATCTCCTAGAATTGGAATTGGTGATCTTGATGACAAGCCCGGGGAAGACATCATCCGGGTCATGGATATGCGGGTTCTGCTCCACGATAAACGGGTCCCCGCACTTCTCGCTGATCGTATTCAGTGTCTCGCCTTCTCCGACAACGTAAATCTCCTCGCAAGGCCGGTTCATCGTCCTCGAAAGAGAGTTATCGAATTCGAGGGACGAAACGGAGCTTAACAGGATTAGTGCTGCAAGAACAATAGCACAGTAGCATGTTGCTGCATCGGCTACGTACGATGATGTTTTGTTAGAAGAAGAAGCCATGAATTGAAGGGAGAAACAGAGGAAAACAGAGTTGGGGGTTTTTGATGGAGTTTTAGTCTTTTAGAGGTTACATGGTTTGTTTATATTGAAAGATGAGAGAGGGAGGAAGAGGTTTAATGGGGTGGGTGGTGTTGGAAGGGGAAGACTTTGTTCGTGTTGTTTACGGGGTCGATGGAGGAGTTAGGAAGTCAGTCAGATGAATTCAACTAACTCTCTTTCTAGTCGTGTGGATTCAACAAACTATTAATTTCAAGAAATCGAACTCATAATCTTTTGAAAACTGAGTGGTTGGACATCATACTTGACACACTACTACGAGCAACATTCATATAGAAGACTAAGGTCCCGTTTTCTTTACTTAAATTTAGGCGATTTTTTATCTTTTTTAAGTCATATAAAAAGTTCTAATCAAGTCATTTTCGTTAAAATTTATGTCTGATAATTTTTTTACCTTTTTATAAGACTAAAAAAATTAGGTTTTTCTAACTTCAACTTTTTTATCTTTTTACTCCTTAAAATTACTTTTTAGGAGATAAAAATAGAAGTTAAGTAAACAACTTTTTCTACTAAAAAGGTAACTAAAACTTTTTAGAAAATTTATTAGGCACAAAGTAAACAATCTTTTTATCTTTTTCTAAAAAAAGATAAAAAATCGCCTAAATTTAGGTAAAGAAGCAGGGCGTAAGATAACATTTAAAAAAAGGAGATAGTCCTTAAATTTGGCACACAATATGGGTCAAAGTGTTTTTTTCCCAAATTAGAAGAGGGTGATAACACTTTAACGAACAAGATGGTCTAGTTTGGCATAATGAAATAGTGAAAGTGTCTTTTCCCAAAACTAAAAAGGGGTAGAAGTGTCTTTGCGCCAAACTTTGGAGGATGGAAGTGTCTTTTACCGGTCAAATTTTAATAAACAAATTCCATATTGTTTCAAGTCTCCATGGGTCTTTTCAAAATAATGAGTCAAATACGACAATTTTGATGGCCAACTAAGTTAATTAGTCCTCCAACGACTCATCACTTTTGTTGGACACTGGCTCATAAGTATGTAACTATGTCAAACTTATATATTTTTATTGATTTTATAACTTTGTGTTGCTTTCTAAAAACAAATATATTTGTCTCGGAATGTATGAAGAAGCTTTTGTCTATTTAGAAAGTTACGATCAACTTTCATAGTTAGTACCGTACAACCTCATCATAGCTGCTTTTTATTTCCACAATCGATCTCAAGTTAAATTGTTTGGGCATAAGTTCATGGTTCGATCGAGTTCGAGACACATCACTAGCTGGGTGACGCACATCTTTCTAAAATCTAAACCAAATAGAAGAAGAATAGAATTGTTTTATAGCGAGGTTAAAGTTTTAACAGGTTGGAAGCAAAGGGAATAATGAGGATAACAATTGCGACAAGAAAGAAAAATAGATAATAATCAAGCAAGTACGTTCTCTTTAACTGTCAACCACCTAACTCGAAAAGGTGTCTTTCGTCTACCTATAACACTAGCGGCTACTGCTTCATCGTATCTGTTATGATATATGTCCCACATCGCTTTAGCATATAAGTTACCCATTGTATAGTTTATATATATAGGACCCTTTGTAGATTGTTCAAAATAAATGTTTAATATACAATCTTTCGTTTCCGTTTCTAATTCTAACATGGTATCAGAGCCAAACCAATACTAGGGTTTGAGCTCTCTCACGGACTGTTGCGATTCGACCGTCTCACGATCGTCAATCGCCTTCACCTCCCATACCAGTCGATTCAGCACTGGATTGCGAGCTCCGTCGCGAAAAAATCACGTCGATCGAAGACCTGACGCGCCCGCACGGTCCGCCGAAAGATTCTGCTCCGCCGCCCGTCCAGATTCACGCGCTTCAGCTCCGGCTACTGTTCCAGCGCGTTCGGCTCCACTCGGCTCGGCTCCTTGACCGGCTTCCGTGTGCGCCGACCGATCCAGCCCGAGCCACGGCTTCCGCGTGGCTTGTTTTTTAGCCGTCTCTTCCGTACGGCTTGGTTTTTTAGCCGCTGACGGCTCTGTTCCACCTGTCCCGTTCCAGATCGCTCCGTTCCGTTCCAGAACCAGTCAACAACTTTGACCGGCCATTTTGGCTTGTTTGTTCATCGGATTTGAACCGGATTACACCGATTCCTGAGGTTTTTCGACACTCCGGTTCTGTTTCCAGACTCTGTTTTTTGATATCAGCTCGTCCAGTTACTGTTCTTGGCTATTTTGGGTCACTTTATCCGTATTTTGGGACTATTGCTCTCTTTATTGGGTTATCGACTTGCACAAATGGATAGATCGGATGCTTCTCAGCCTGTATTGAATGTCTTGGAGGCATATTGCTCATATTGTCATGAGAATGGGCATAGACTCCTATATTGCCCGATTCGTCATTGTCGGTTTTGTGGACAGAAGCAGCCTGAGCACTACTTGTCTCAATGCCCTGATAATCCTAGATTTCGGTCCAAACCAGGACCACCACTGAATTTGGATCCTCCTTCATCGTCCCTTGATGCTTCATCACTCTCCAGATTGGCCAATTTGCTCAAGGGCATCCTTGGTACTGCTCGTGAGAAGACTCAGCCTACTTCTCTGTCTGCCACCTCAGGTAATGACGCTTGGTATTTTGACTCAGGATGCTGCAATCATATGACATCTAATCCTGAGATATTTTGTTCTCAACGTAATAGTTGTATTACTCCGACTATTCATACTGCTGATGGTTCTCGTATGCGCGTCACTCATACTGGAGATATCTCACAAGATAATCTATCACTTCCTGATACTTTTTTAGTTCCAGATCTTGCTCTCAATCTTGTATCTGTTGGACAAATATGTGAACTTGGCTTGGATGTTATATTTTCCTCCAGTGGGTGTCGTGTGCAGGATCCTGAAAGCGGAAAGACACTTGGCTTTGGTCGTAAAGTTGGACGATTATTCCAACTCACAAGCCTCAGTCTCCCAGTGACCTCTTCAGTTGCTGCAGCCACATCTCCGGTATCATCTTCTCTTCACTTGTGGCATTCACGGCTGGGTCATGCTTCTATTGGTCGTGTTCGTTCCCTTGTCTCCACTGGTAAATTAGGCACTGTCGAGGATGAGCATCTTGACTGTGTGCCTTGTCAGTTAGCCAAGCAGCCTGCTTTGCCTTTTTCTCACAGTGAGACGTCTTCCTCAGCACCTTTTGACCTGGTTCACTCGGATGTTTGGGGGCCTTCCCCTCATGCCACAATGGGTGGATCAAGATATTTTGTTATATTTGTGGATGATTTTACTCGATATACTTGGATATTTCTGATGAAGAATCGTTCAGAGTTGGCTCAAATCTATTTTGACTTTGCAGCTATGGTCCAGACACAATTCTCATGCCCGATCAAAGTTTTCCGGACTGATAATGCGATGGAGTATAAGTCTTCTGAGTTCTTGGCTACTATTCGCAAGCATGGGACTCTTCTCCAGAGATCTTGTCCCGGCACATCTCAGCAGAATGGCCGCGCAGAACGTAAGCATCGCCATATTCTTGATACGACACGTGCTCTCCTATTTTCTTCTTCATGTCCAGAACGCTTTTGGGGGGAAGCTGCTCTAACTGCTGTGTACACTATTAATCGGGTTCCTACACCAGTTCTTAATAACATGACTCCGTATGAGAAGCTATATGGTACACCCCCTGATTATTCTTCTCTTCGAGTCTTTGGAAGTGTATGTTTTGTTCTTCTTCAGCCTCATGAGCATAACAAGTTGGAACCCCGATCACGGATGTGTTGTTTTCTTGGATATGGTACTGAACATAAGGGATATCGATGTTGGGATCCAGTTTCGAAGCGTCTTCGACTCTCTCGCCACGTGGTCTTTATGGAACACAAGATGTTCTCTACAGTTTCGTCTTTCGATGCTTCGACCACTGTTGACCATCCCGGTCTCTCAGATCCATTCTTCGATGATTCTTTAGTTGACACTTCAGTTCCGCTGCAGACTCCTTCTGATTTGTTGGTTGATGATGTTATTTTCCCTACTCCTGCTCCAGTTACACATGGTTCGGTTCCTGTTCTGCCTGACCCTGTTAGTGTTCCTGCTCCGGTTCCACAGGCTATCTCCCATGCCCCTGCTCCAGTTACACATGGTCCGGTTTCTATTTCGCCTGCTCCTGTTACCTCTCCAGCTCCAGAAGTTCCAGTTTCAGTTTCTAATTCTGCAGATGATTCCTCCTCAGGTCCTGAGAGTGACATGGAAGAGTCCACTTCTACTGCAGCTCGTCGGTCTACCAGAGAACGCAGGCAATCTGTTCGACTTCGAGATTATGTCACTTCTGCTATTGTTCAGCATCATGAACCACAGTCTTATCGGGAAGCTAGTTCTGACCCAATGTGGCGCAAAGCAATGCAAGATGAGTTGGATGCTCTCGCACGCACTCATACTTGGGACTTAGTCTCATTGCCTCCCGGTAAGACAGCAGTAGGGTGCAGATGGGTGTATAAGATCAAGACTAGGTCTGATGGTTCTGTTGAGAGATATAAGGCTCGTCTGGTGGCTAGAGGTTTCACACAGGAGTATGGAATTGACTATGAGGAGACATTTGCTCCAGTTGCTCGACTTACCTCGGTTCGTACTCTGATTGCTGTAGCTGCAATCCGTCATTGGCCCTTGTTCCAGATGGATGTTAAGAATGCTTTTCTTAATGGTGATCTTACTGAGGAGGTATACATGAAACCTCCGCCTGGTCTCGATGTTCACCCTTCACAGGTATGTCTCCTACGTCGTGCATTATATGGCCTGAAGCAAGCCCCTCGGGCTTGGTTTGATAAGTTCAGTTCTACTATGCTCCAGCTTGGGTTCTCCTCTAGTTCATATGACTCAGCTCTTTTCATTCGTCATACGAATCGTGGAATTATTCTCTTGTTAATATATGTTGATGATATGATCATTACCGGGGATGATCTCGTCGGTATTCGTGAGCTAAAGAAGTCCTTGAACCGCCACTTTGAGATGAAAGACTTGGGGCCTCTCAGCTATTTCTTGGGTCTCGAGGTTACTTCTGATGCTGATGGGTACTCTTTGTCTCAGACAAAGTATGCTTCTGATATTCTTGCTCGTGCAGGACTGACTGATCCAAAGGTTGCCTCCACGCCACTGGAGCCCAACCTAAAGCTCACTCCCTTAGAGGGTGAACCTCTCTCTGATCCTACTCGATACCGACAGATTGTTGGTAGTCTGGTTTATCTCACGGTCACTCGTCCTGACTTACAGTACGCTGTTCATCAGGTCAGTCAGTTTCTCACTGCCCCACGATCCACACACTATGCTGCTGTTCTTCGGATTCTTCGCTACGTCAAAGGTACTTTATTTCGCGGTCTTCATTTCTCTGCTCGATCTACACCGGTCCTACATGGATTTTCAGATGCTGATTGGGCTGGTGATCCTACTGATAGACGCTCCACCACGGGGTACTGTTTCTTCTTGGGTGACTCTCTTATATCCTGGTGCAGCAAGAAGCAAACTGTAGTTTCGCGATCCAGCACTGAGGCGGAATACCGTGCTCTAGGTGACGCCACACAGGAGCTCATCTGGCTTCGCTGGTTATTAGCTGATATGGGGATGCCTCAGTCCTCTGCTACTACTATATGTTGTGACAATCGTAGTGCCATCCAGATTGCCCACAACGATGTTTTTCATGAGCGGACGAAACACATTGAGATAGATTGTCATTTTACCCGTCATCATCTTCGTGCTGGCACGGTTCATCTTAAGTCTGTGTCTTCGTTAGAGCAAACTGCCGATATTCATACGAAGTCTCATCCGCCTGGACGTTTTCATAACTTGATCTCCAAACTTCCGCTTATCACGACAGCTTCAGTTTGAGGGGGGCTGTTATGATATATGTCCCACATCGCTTTAGCATATAAGTTACCCATTGTATAGTTTATATATATAGGACCCTTTGTAGATTGTTCAAAATAAATGTTTAATATACAATCTTTCGTTTCCGTTTCTAATTCTAACAGTATCTTTCAATCCAGAAACAATCAAATCCATGGTAGCTCGCTAGTACAACTCCCTTACCTAAGCTTGTTTGTTTAAGTTGGGTAGATATATGTATGATTAATTAATGATGGAATAAGGTGAAGCGTCTATTAATAACTTAGTTAATATCTCCAACAAATTAGACCAATCTCAATGATTAGGTACTATAAATAATATATTATCAGAATAAGACACGTCGGGTTCACATATCTAATCCATTGACTATTTCGTGATTTCGTGAGCTAGTTGTCTTCAATGGCGTGGCCAGAAGTTTAGAATAGATGGGGAACCATTTCTTTTGTGAATTTAGTAACAATGGCACTAGTCCAACAATTTATAGAGACACTAAACTCCTTTTGCTTAGGTGTTCGTAGAACAAATGTCACGCGGTTTTCCATTTCATGCAAATTTTGACATATTGAAAAGAAATTGTGTGAGTGAGTGAGAGAAAATGATCAATTAAGAATTTAATTTTTGTATTACCTATATAGGTAATGTTGACTGGTGAGCCTTAGTTGAGACATGCATCACTTAATCAACTATGTGGATCATGCTGATGTGGTTCTTTTTTGAGCAGCTAAATATGTTACCAGCGAAGACGTCTACGGGCCTAAAGCATGTAAAAAAGATGAAGGCCTTAAAAGTCACGAAAAATTGTTCTGGTTTTTTCGGAGTAAAAAATAAAAATAAATAACATTTATGAGAGTTGAACCTGAGGCAAAAGCTAACATTAATACTTCATTATGGTTGCAAAAAATTAACCGTAAATTAAAGGGTAACATCTTAATGTGAAACATGAAGTAAGGCTTCAGAGCGTCATAAATAGACCTTGTGAGGGGCTAAAATGATAGAAACTTGTAGAAATAGCTCAAACTATCGTGGATATATAGAAATTTTAGAAAACTTGCGGTCACAGCCTCCTTTGCCCTATCTAGGTCTGCCATTTTTGGATAATAGGGGCGATTATTTGCAATTTATGTTATTTTTTCTGTTGGTGTTCTTTTGGTATTATTCAAAAATAAAGGGTTATGATGCAATTATCGTAATAAATATAAGCATTGTATTGTCAATTTTGCATGCTAAGTGTTTTTCAAGTTGTATCACATTTTTCGTTTTCCCTCTCTCCGAATTCTCTCGGCAGCCATTGGACTCGGGGACTAATGACTCCGCCCCTGGTTGTATTGTTCGTGTTAATTATCAATTCCTTTAAGAAACGTCTTTTTCTGTGGCCTATTCGTGACTCATTTCACAAACTTGTTGCATCTCTCTGATTTTGTTTTGCCAAATTATACTGTGATCTTTCATGTATTTCTTCTGAATGAAACATCACAATTTCATATACAAAACAAATTGTGATCTTATTGAAATTGTCACGGTTGTATACTCAGAGTTTGCCATTATATTGTAGTAGTATATTTTTCTAAATTTACAACAAAGTAAACAGATCAAAAAAATAAACAGAAGGTAGGTATAACTAAACAACTAATCAACTACAACTACTACTATTACCACCTCCTATAATTGGAATCGGGATTGATGATCTTGATGACCAGTCCGGGGAAGACATCATCCGGGTCATTGATATGTGGGTTCCGCTCCACAATAAACGGGTCCCCGCACTTCTCGCTGATCGTATTCAATGTCTCCCCCTCTCCGACTACGTAAATCTCGTCGCAGGGGCCGCCTCTCCCCAGAGAATTACCGAATTTGGAGGACGAAACAGAACTGATTAGTATGAGTGATAAGAGAACAATAGCACAGAACCTTGTGGCTGCACGAGCAATGTGTAGCGATATTTTGTTAGAAGAAGCCATGGATGGTGAGGAGAAAACAGAGGAGGAGTTTGAATTTGATGATGGTTTTTGAGCTTTTAATGATGGTTAACTAACTTGAGTTTAAATATATATACAAGGATGAGAGAGGTGGGTGGTACTGGTGTTGGTGTAAATTCAACGAACTCTTGTTTCAAGTCGTATGTTGAGGGGAGTTGTATATATGTGACTCAAAACTAGAAATGAATTTTTTAAGCTTTGCGGGAAGCGGTGATTGGTTAGGTTCTAGGTAAACCAGTTTACATATTTGAACAAGTCGCCATAGAAATGTCAACCACTTAGAAAGGTTCGTTATAACTAAAAGTATTACACTTTTTCTTAATATACTTTTCTTTTTTTTTCTTAAAATACTTTTCTTTTCTTTTCTTTTCTTAAAATACTTTTCGCAAATATATGTATTCCATCCGTGACAGTCAGTAATAACTTTGATTATAACATTGATTATATTATTTTTTTGAAATGCATTGATTATATTATTTGAATAGTAGAACGGTTCAAGTATCTGTGTCATTTTACTACTCGACTGCTTAATAATGTTGTTAACTGAAATATCAAACTGAAATAATAATATTGGACAAACGGAATATATATTCATGCACACAAGTGTGTGTTTATTTATATGATTCTTGTAAGTAGTTATATGGTTCGTTATTTTATATGCGTAGTAGGATATGTCTTTTTCATTTACCTAAAAGCTGATGATTCATCGTGATTCCATAAATTGAGTCAAAATCATGGTAGTACACCTCTATGCATTTGGATGTTTATTTATTTAAGGTATGTACATGAATACTAGAAATTGGACATGTGGCAAGTATATCTAATCCCTTCTTAGTAATCATCCTAGAAACCACACATGGGTTAGGCTAGTTTGGAAATCTTGTACTGTGGCGGTGCTAGAAAGCTGCTGTGTGGAAACACTGTGAAAAAGCTGTTGTGAATTCTTGATAAAATGTTGTTTGGTAAATATTACGTAAAAGTTGCTGTGAAATATTGATATAGTAATTTGTGTTTGGTAAATTAACTGTGAAGTTGCTGTGATAGGATAAAAAATAACAAAAATATATGAAATGTGTTATTTCCAAAAGGATAACTATTGATGTTTTAAAAAATTGTAATGTTAAAATCGGTTGTAGATAAATTAATCAAAAGCACTTTCTGAAAAAACATATCGCCCCCCCCCCCCCCCCTGTAATACCCCGTATTTAAGTAAGGGGTTATTTGGTCATTTCGAAAAATATGTGAAAATTTTGGGAAATTGGTATTTTGAACTTATCAATGACTTTTCTTAATTTTAAAGTATAAGAGTGTTATTTGACATCTATGATGATATAAATTTTTAATCGTGGGTTATTTTGTAGTTTTTGAAACTTGGATGATAGTATACAAAACTTATTTGTATACTTGAGATATACTTATAGTTTTCTAAAATTTGATTTTAGCATTTATATACAAAGTGGTGTATTTAAAATTTTCTGGAAATTTTATTATTTACGAAAATCAACTTATATGTGAGCTATTAATTGGAAATTATCTTTTCACCCCTCAACTTTTTGTTTTCACAAAGAAACCTCTCATTTATCAATCTTATATTTTCTACCCCAACTAGCAATTCAACTTTTACAAATACATGTCAATCCTCTTTTTATTGTTATTCCAATTTCCACCCCAAATAATTTGTTGGGAGACTCGTAATAGCACTTCAATCCTCCCTCCATCAACATCTCTATCAACCCCATCCATCTACTCATGTAATTGATATTTTCACCCTAAGTATTCTCACCATCATATTGTCAACACCAATAAAATAATGTCTCCTAATGACTACTGCCTACCATCTTTTATGTAAATCCTCTTGTGGGATTCTACACCATCAACCTTCACAATCAATCCAATTTCATTCATTCTCATTTTATTCCATGTTCTCTCTTGAAGAACACTCATACAAGCAATATTCTCTCTCCCAAAACTCCATTCCTGTTTTGGAGCTTGACCTCCACAAAACTTCATCAAAACTCAACTTTCTAAGCTCCAAATTATGAAAAACTTGAGTATTAACTTGGTACCATCATGGAGGGGAGTTCTTTCATCATTCCACTCAAGAATTCAATGCCAATTTCACTCTTTCATGCACCATCTTGTTGAATCTTTTGGTAAAGTTTTCTCTAGCCTACAATTCATCCTTGCATGTCTATGTTTAGAATTGATTTATGAAAATTCATCTTAGATTCCTTCATTTCCAAACTTGATTCTCCATTTTCTTGGCTTGATCATGAGTTTGACACTTGATTGTTCTCTATTTCATAAAACCCACACTAGAACCCACATGCATGTTGTGAATGTCATCTTCTTTGCATTGTTACCTAAGAGGGTTTTGATCATTTGTGTCAAGAGCATGTAAAAATATTAGTTAATGCCTAAAATGGTGTTATTTGGGTGAAAATCAAGTCTCCATAAGTTGCATGTATCATTTGAACCAAACTTGTTGAGTTTTTGAAAAAATTGTATATTTTTACAATCTGAACAGTTTGTGAAAAATGTACATTATCTCTATGTTTTGTCTATGTGGAATTTTTAAATCTTACATATTCTGAAACTAGACTCAAATAGGGTCATTTAGAAAAGAAAATCAGCTCCATAGCCTTTTTGGTATGGGAGATAAGCTCATTCTAAGTTGTATGTTTTCTGAAAATCCATTTCTGGACCACTCTTGTCATTTTTGTTAAAAACTCAATTTTCAGAAACCTATGGCATCTCATATTTTTTGTGATTAAATTAGACACATAGGGTATTCATTCTGGAGAAGATGGGCATCTTTCCTATTCTCCAAGGAGTAGTAAATGTTCTTTAAAGTTGAAACTTTCTTCCAAACTTGTCTCTGCATAGAAGTGTTTGTTATTTTTTTAACTTGAGTTTTATAATAGCTATGCATGATTTTCTTGTTGTTTCCGAAAGGAGACACACGTAGTTTCATCATAAATTAATTTCAAAATTTTAGGAGATGATTTGATATGGTAAATATGGCTCCAAATTCAGAGCTACAATTCTGTCCAGAATTGTAGTTTCACATTTTTTAGAAAACTTGAATTTTTGAACTTCTAAGTGTTTTGTTGGACTTGTTTTGATAATTAAACATCATTATATGTGCATCAGTTCAATTTAGGACTATGTACATGTAGTTTTGCATTTTTATTATGCATGTGTAAATTGGTTATAACGAGTACGTCATACGTGTGATTGTAGACATCGACCCCGTAGGAGAGAGCGGTTGTCGTCGGAGTGCTAGGCCTAGTTTCTTGATTTTGATTGTGCTTCATCTCAGTGGTAAGTACCTATGTACGACATTTTCATATCAAAATGTGTGTATGTGTTTGATGTTTCAAATGAATGCTCGTTATATGAAAAAGTATGAGAATGCATGTTTTCCACTCGAATGTTGTTAAACTATTTTATTCATCTCCTTTTCGAACTCTCGAAAATTACTTGTGAAATGTTGATATTCTAATTCTGGTTATGTGAAAGAGAAGAAATAAAATACCTCTAATAGACTTAGGACGATGTACAGAGTACTGTTATTACTGGGAGGCGTCAAGCGATTCTCTATTTTCTTATGGCTAAGACCATTTAAGCAATGCTTCTTACTATTGGACATAACGTTAATGTTCACAAATCCGCCCCCGATGAGCCAAAATGTATCAAGATATTGATGCCAAGGGTTTTATAGAGCTATAGAGTGCTACTTATACTTGTAAGGGTCACTACGGTATAGGGGTGTCGACACTTAAGGCCTTTTAGCTAATGTTGTGTGCGGGGTTGACGAATGGGCTCCCTTAACGCTCGGGTGAAATAGGGTTTGATAGACCCTATAAGGAACCCTTAGTGATTATTTCGTGATCCCTCTGTCTACATCGATCCTGCTGGTGGCTCTGGACATGCCTCAGCTAAACTTAACGGTTAAATTGGAATTGAAAGAAAGTTTGATTACTCTATTGATGTTGTTTGTGGCTCTGGATTGCCCTAATAAATTGAAATGATTTGAAATGTTTTGGCTACTCATGAACTAAGTTATTATCTTAAATGGACTTGTTTACTCTGGATATATTATCAACTACTCGTGGTTTCTCAATGCTATTAAATTGAGATGTTTTTGTTAGTCGGTTACTTCCAGTTGTTCCAAATTATCCAACATGATAGTTTTACTATTTAAACCTTCTGATTTGTTTCAACTCATGCTTCCGTGCCACTCGTTGCTTTACATGTCGTAGTATGTATTTACTCAGTTTTTACTGATCATTTCTTCAAAACTGCGTCGGCTTTTGCCATTTTAAAACCGCAGGTCATCATCAAGGTTGGGAAATGGGAACGCGAATCGAGACGAAGCTGCGTGCTTAAGTTAGATCATTTAGAATATCACGCACTTTTTATTTATTTACCTTTTTTTGTAGACTTATTTCGACAAGATTTGTTGTATACACTAAACGGAATGTAATCTTAATAGCATAATTCTACTTTTGGTTAACGATTGTCTCTTTAACCCTGAACCGAGATCCCGGGTTGTTTCACCCCTCCCCCATTGCTTCCTGAAAACTGTTGTGAGACAGCAGAAATTGTCCGGAAAAGCAAAAATTTTATTTTTACCAAACACACTAAAACTGCTTCGGCCGTCGGAAAGCAACTGTGCTGGCAGCAGAAACATTCCCAAACTCACCATTTATATATGTAACCATTTCTTATTTTCTTGATACGGTAAAATAAACATTCGGGGTTTGCTTGCTTGGTAGTAACTAAACTATTGTATGTGTAAAACATGTTTAGTAGGATTTTTTTTTTCTTATAATCATTTTCATGTGTTTGTTCAACACTTGAAAATTATTTTTTGTAGGGAAAAAACTTTATTAGAAACTTCAAGATAGGACTACATTGTGATAATAATATTTTGCAGCCACGTGGGCGCAAGTGGCACCCATCTGTTGTCAGTCGTAGTGTTTTTTTTTTTTTTTACAGAAAATATAAATAGATTAGATTATTAATAAAAGTTTACAAGACCAAAAAACAGGGAGCTAAAGCCAAGCCTTCGCCCACAAAAGAAACCTCCCTGCCAGCTAGATAGATTAAACATTACAAACGTTCATAAACAAAAGTTAAACAGCAAGTCATAGAACTAAGCTTTTGCAAATCCAGCATCCTCCTGCTCCACCTCCTTGGCCACTTCTGCTCCAGGCTGTGCTTCATCTCCATCATCTGCTTTACCAAATTATAGACACAAAGATTGTTAAGGTATACCTTGAAATGTGCATAATTCCTATTAGATAAAACTGTAATTGCAGAAGCAATTGCATTCAGAATGGCATTTGGGGTAACCTCAGCAGTGCTGCAACAACCCCCTTATCCGGCTCGGGACAAGACCGGGAGGGCGATGCTTAATTGAAGCGGCGGAGATCAAAAGCAATACATTTCACAACACTTATTCATATTATTAAACACTAAACTTAGAGTATTACACAGGAGGTGCTACTATTACACAAAATTATTACACAAAACTTATCTAACATTATTAGACAAACTACCGGTGACGTCTACACTCTAGATGAGTCTCGCGCCCCTTCTATTTCACAAACCAGCTCCTAGGCCTGCGGTGGGAGGGAAAACAAGAACCACAATTTTCAAAGTCAGCAAGAAATGCTGAGTGAGATACACCTTAGCGTGTAAAACAAGAAATGAGATAGTTGCGGATTCACGGGTTAAGTAAAACAGTAACAGAGTACGAGTAAAACATTATCTGAGTTTGCAGCAGAAATAATCATTTATGAACGTTCCAGAAAGAAATCCATTTGTCGAAATGCTGATCCATTGCACGTTTCCAAAACACAGGAGCAAAGAGATCCAGTTATTATCATTTCGATGTAACCAGGGTAGACCAGTGACCTTAGGGGCACACGGAGTCTCGCATTTTAGGGAATAAAACCCAAGGGATCTAAACCTTAGGGGCACACGAAGTCCCGCATTTTAGGGAATAAAACCCAAGGGATATAAACCTTAGGGGCACACGAAGTCCCGCATTTTAGGGAATAAAACCAAAGGGATCTAAACTTTAGGGGCACACAAAGTCCCGCATTTTAGGGAATGAAACCCAAGGGATCGAAACCCAATGGAAGTAACATAACTGGTTCCGGTACAAGCGAATCTTTCCACTTTGCATTATGATCGTATTATTATCGCGTGACAGTTTGAGAGAATCATTCCGAAAAACTCAAATAAAGCTTGTGAGCACAAAACACATTTTGAGACGGAATATAAAATCATTCTTTGACACGAATGCAGCTGGGCAAGCAAGACTAGGCATGTAAACTCACAAATATATTTTGAGACAGTATTAAAATCATATATTGACACGAAAGGAGCTACGCGTGCTAGGCTAAGCATATAACTCACCTGATGTCAACTCAGCATTCATACAACGGATGTTCGACGAAACCTACGTCCACGTATCTGTCTCCTACAATTTACAAATCTCTAGTCATAACGGTGTTATTTTTTTGAATAAACGAATGCACTAACTCTATAAAATTGCTCGGTTATGTCGAATACTAGTTATTTCTCTCACGACCCCCAATTCGTCTTTACGTCATATTCTTATATAAAGAAGCATTTTGAAATAACTTGATTATTATTAAATAAACATTAATAAATAATTTTCCAAATAAAAAATTATAATTACTAGCAATATCAAGAAAATAGCATTATCTTCTTTATAAAAAGTTATTTTAGCTAGAAAACAATATCAAAATAAATATACTTTATTATTAAGTAATTAAATAAATAATTCGAACTCATTAGATAATAAATAATGATATTACAAAATAAATATTTATCAATGCAAATTATTTTATTATTTCAAAAAGGCTTCTTTCTAAGAAGAGTTTATTGAGCAAATACTCGGAAATCACTATTTAAAGTGACGTTTAGTATTTAAAATGATATATTTTTTAAGAAAAATAATGATTTACTCACATCATATTCATACTAAAAAATTTATCATCTTATTTAATATTATTAAAACATTCTTTTATTTTTAATAAAATAAATTATTTTATCATAATTATATTTTTATTCCAAAGCATCAATTTTTATTTAAATTATTTAAAACACATATTAATGTAGCATTACTAAACTAATAATCCAATTAATGAAAATTTCAGAAATATAAAGTACAACTAACCCCCCATCAGTTTCTTCAAAAGACACACAACCCCTAAATTTTTGAAAACTACTCTTTTTAAAATACACTTAGCTCCCCAAACGTGCATATTCAAATCGATCGATATAAACACAGATTAAAGCATGCAAAACATGATTTTGACTATTGAAATAAACTCACAACGAGATTTAGAGCTTACCCAACGCAAGAAACGCGAGAAACGGTCGAGAATCGAGTCGGGTCAAGTCGCCGAAACGGGTCGCCGGAGGTGAGCTCGACCGGAGATGTTTCCGGTGGTTCCTGGCCTCGGTTGAGAGCTCCAGAAGCTCATTCGGATCCCTTAGAGTCTATTGTAAGGGTCTAAGAGTATTGGGTGGCTCTGTTTTGGGTTACCCGAAATCTCGCCGGTTTTAATGGCCGACGATGGTGGCGATGGTGATTCTGCGGCTAGGGCTGTGGTTGTGGAGGCTTTTGCTTCTTCTCCTGGTGCTTTAGTGAGTGAGAGAGAGTAAGAGAGGGTGTGGCAGGGAGAGGAGAGAAAAAAAGAGAGTGGTGGCCTTCGGGCTTCTTCCCTGACGGCGGCAGCGGCGGTGGTGGTTGGGTTGTCACCGCTGCTAGTTGTTGCTACTTACTTCGTCCAGAGAGAGAGAGATGTGGAGGAATAAGAGAAACAGAGAGTGGAAGATAGAGATAGACAGAGGGTGGTGGTGGTGGGTTTCTCTCGGGTTCTCTCCCGATGGCGGCAGCGGCGGCGTGGTGGTGGCTGGTGGTTCCTTCTAGCTGCTGCTGCTGCTGTCATGGTTTATGGCGAGCAGAGAGAGATGGAGGGAGAGAGATGAAGAGATGGTGGTGATGGAGGTGGTGGTGTTGTTCACGGTGGTGGTGGTTTTGGCGGTTGTTTGGCTGGAGAGGAGGAAGACGTTTGTGATGATGGTGATTGTGACTGTGAGAATAGAGGGAGGGTGGCTTTTATAGGGAAGTTGAGGAGGTGGAAGAGACGGTGGTGCGGTGGTCTGTCGGGCCATGTGGCTGCCGAAGGAGTAGGAGAAGAAAATGAAGAAGAAGTGTAATACTCCGTATTTATCGTAAGGGTAGTTTGGTATTTTAAACGTGCAAATTTCAGTTTAGAATTTTTGAGAAATTGAGACTTCCGAGATTTAAAATTTTATCTACTAAGAAATTTGCGTGAGAATTTTAAAAGCTAAATAATTGTGATAAAATAATTTCAGTAAACTTTCGTATTTTGGCATTTAAGGTAAATTAATAGTAAATTATTTATAACAACAATTCGTTGTGAGAAAATGCTATAGACGGTATATTAGAAAAATAATAATATGCTATGTTACATTATTAGTAGAAAATAATAATAACAATTATAATAAAAATAAGAATAATAATAACAATGTGAGAAAAATTTTCGGGTAAAATTTTAGGAAACGTTAGATTAGTACTTGTAATTTACTTCGGGTTAATTTCTTTATTTTTATCGTTAGCACGTACACGACCACCGCGAAACTTTGTATTTGAACCACACCCAATCACCAAACTTGTTGGTGTGTCAACCACACCATACACTTTCTCTGGGTTGTCTTCTACATCTCAAACTCTCCTTCGGGAGGATTTTTATTACCGCCACCGCCCAAGTCACCATCACCGATGGCTTTTGCCTCCTATAAAATCATCAACACCATTATCACCTTCTCAATCATTAGACCACACCAACCACCACCACCATCATCATCTTCATCTTCATCCTCTCTATCTCTGGCCACCACCAACCCACCGTGACCACCTCCATCACTCCCTCTCTCACCCACTGATCTATCCCCCTCTCTCTGTCTCCCTCTCTTCTCTGTCCAAAACAGAGACCAAACAGCAGCAGCAAAAGCTAGCAGTGGCCACGCAGCCACCACCATCGCCGCTACCGCCGTCGAGAAAGAAGGCCGAGGAGACCCACGACGTACCTCTGTTCCTCTATCCCTATATCTCTGTTCTTTTGGCTCCCTAGCAGAAAAAGAGCATCAACAGAAGCTAGTAGCAGTGGCCAAAGGCCACCACCGCCGCCACTGCCGCCGTCGGGAAGGAGGCCGAGAAGACCCACCACCGCCCCTGTTTCTCTCTCTCTCATTCCCTCTCTGTTTCTCCCACTCTACCCTCTCTGTTCAGACCTAAAACAAGAAAGATGAAGCTAAAACCAGTAGCTAACAAGCCACTGAAACAGAGCTCACCATCACCGAACCTCCATTAACGCCGGCAACAACTCCGACCAACCTTCACCCGAACCAAAACAGAGATACCCACCACTTGAAACCAATACCAATAGACTCCTAAGGGTCCGACTAAGCTAGTAGAAGGCTCAATCGAAGCCCAGAACCACCGGAGAAGGTTCGGCGAGCTCCACCTCCGGCGGCGATTTCGACGACGTGACCCGACCCAATTCTCGACCGTTTCTTGCGATTCTTGGTTCCGGTATGCTCTACTCATCACCCTGAGTTGATTTATACATTCGAAATCCCGTCTTGATACTTGAATTCACATTTAGATTGATCAAGTTTAAAACTCATGCTTAGGGGGAGGTAGTTGTATTTTTCAGAAACTATTTTAGTCATAAAGGGGGGTATTTCTATTATTTCATTAAAACATGAGGGTTCCTTTGTTATTTAACAATCTGAAACATAAAAATGAAATTAAAATAAGATTTTAATGTTTAAATTAATTTCTACACTTTTTAGCTATTATTCTAATTTAATAATAATAATGATAATGATAATAATAATAATAATAATAATAATAATAATAATAATAATAATAATAATAATAATAATAATAATAATAATAATAATAATAGTAGTAGTAGTAATAATAATAATAGTAGTAGTAGCAATTATAATAAACAGTAATAATAGTAGTAGTAGTAGTAATAATAATAATAATAGCAATTATAAAAATAGAAGTAATACTAATAATAGTAGTAGTGATTAAGATAAATAAAAATAACAATAATAATAAGACTAACAAAAATGACATATACTAATAGAAATAATAATAATAGTTGTTATAATAATAGAAATAATAATAGTAATAATAATAGCAAATAAAAAGTAAGTTAAATAAATAAAATAGAGGCTAGTTAAGTAGAAATTATTTTCATAAAAATAAACAAGTTAGAAGCATAATTTGTGATTATTGCTTTTCGGTGTATTCTGAATTAGTTGGTAACTACGAAATATTTTAGAATTTAAATTAACGGCTTTCTCAATTAATAACGATCGTTTAATTGTATTACTAAAAAGAATAAATTCTCCAACTTGTATTTTCCACTAAAAATATTATATAGTTTCTAAAATTAATTTGATAAGTTTGATAAATAAATGGCTAAATTAATAATATTATTTATTAAATAATTTCTTAGTTATTTAGAAATAGATATGTTAATAAAATTAGTATTTAATAATTATCAAAAGTTTATGGACTTAAATTATGAGTTTATACATAACATTGAAATTTAGAATATTATTTATACATATATAGTAAGAATTAAGAGATTTAAAATAAAACTTGGTAGACTTATAATAATCTATAATTGCATATTTATGTCGTTAAATTTGTGATCGAATAAAGAAATGTACCGTGTAGGTGACAAGTTGTAGACGAGGACCACGTGACGTTCTAGGAGACTGTACGTGCTAAATTGCTGAGAATTTGAGGTAAGTAGTATGCCAAGCCTAGTGTGCCCAGCTTCCTTCGTGTCGTAACGCGATTTTTAATACTTGTCTCAAAATGTGTTTATGACTTACATGTCTCATTTGTGATTACTTTACATTTTAAAGAAGCTACTTTGATTTGATACCGTGACACGAATATTAATAATGCGTAATAACGTAAAGTGGAAAGAGTTGTGCGGGAGAAGCTTATTATTGTCGTGTTGACTTCTGTCACACGGCCCGTGGTTATTATTTTATATTGTCGAGTTTGACTCGGCCCGTGGTTATTATTTTATTATTGTCGAGCTTGACTCGGCCCGTGGTTATTATGTTGTTATTGTCGAACTTGACTCGGCCCGTGGTTATTATTTTATTATTGTCGAGCGTGACTCGGCCCGTGGTCATTATTTCATTATTGTCGAGCTTGGCTCGACCCGTGGCTATTATTATTGCTCCCTGTACTCACCTCTCTGACCGCAAGAAGTCTTAGGGGGGTGCCGGCACTTAAGGTCTTGGAATATGCGAGATGGATAGTTCCTTCCCCGTATGTCTTAGGGGGGTGCCGGCACTTAAGGTCTTGGAATATGCGAGATGGATAGTTCCTTCCCCGTATCAACAAAGATAATAATACGGTTTCGGATATTTATAAAAGAAAGAGAAGAAGAGATTGAGAATTATACTCCCCGTTTCAAAGTTAAGAAAGAAAGTTTGAAAGAAAGAGAAAGTTACATTTGAGTTCCTACTTTACTGTTTTACAATTTCTTCCTCTTTGTTATTATTATGAAAAGTAAACATGCCTCGTCTTCTGTTTACAAGCTTGGGTGTTACTTACTCAGTATTTTATGCTGACTTTAGATAACTGCGGTCTTTGTTTCCTTCCCCCGCAGGTCTAGAAGAAGAAGACTATAGCATGACTGGGTACGGGACTCACTTAGACGGATATCACGAGTAGTAATGTAGTCTGACTAGTCAACATAATGTAGTAGTCTTGGAAACGCGTGTGTAATATCTAGAGACTTTTGAAATGTTGAATAATATGTAATATATATCTGGAAGTTTTGCTTTCGATGTCCGCCGTTACTTTAAGCATCGCCCTCCTGGGCTTTCCGGTCCGAAACGGAAGGCTTGGGGATCACGGGGTGTTGCAGGTGGTATCACAGCAGTTCGTTCCAACACGGGATTAAAACCTGTAGGGTAACCTAAAATGAACTTAGGGCAAGATAAAATACGGAAAGTCGGGTACCTGGGGAGTTATTGGTCACTTTCTCCTACGTGGCAAGTTGCTACTTGTTATCTGAAACTAACTTGTTTTACGACCCTAGTAGTGATTCAGACCTATGCCTGTCTATTTGCTGGTTGACCAATCTCTGTATATCTCGACGAGATGTGCTATGTGATTAATTGCAATTACCTAATCTCTGGTTATGACATGTTCCTTAAAGACTTGAGAGTGTGGAAAGTTTATGAGCATTATTTGACCAAATGTTTCCTGCTAGAACGGACTAGAATAGTAATTCCATGTAGTGTGCCTCTTAGCATGTCAGTCTATTGATAGCCTGCTAAATATTACAACATTAGTAAAGACACCAAGACCAGAAACCCTAGTTCTGACTCGAGCTTCGAGGACGAAGCTCATTCTAAGGGGGGAAGAATGTAATACTCCGTATTTATCGTAAGGGTAGTTTGGTATTTTAAACGTGCAAATTTCAATTTAGAATTTTTGAGAAATTATTTGAGACTTCCGAGATTTAAAATTTTATCTGTTTAGAAATTTGCGTGAGAATTTTAAAAGCTAAATAATTGTGATAAAATAATTTCAGGAAACTTTCGTATTTTGGCATTTAAGGTAAATTAGTAGTAAATTATTTATAGCAACAATTCGTTGTGAGAAAATGCTATAGACGGTATATTAGAAAAATAATAATATGCTATGTTACATTATTAGTAGAAAATAATAATAACAATTATAATAAAAATGAGAATAATAATAACAATGTGAGAAAATTATTCGGGTAAAATTTTAGGAAACGTTAGATTAGTACTTGTAATTTACTTCGGGTTAGTTTCTTTATTTTTATCGTTAGCACGTACACGACCACCGCGAAACTTTGTATTTGAACCACACCCAATCACCAAACTTGTTGGTGTGTCAACCACACCATACACTTTCTCTGGGTTGTCTTCTACATCTCAAACTCTCCTTCGGGAGGATTTTTATCACCGCCACCACCCAAGTCACCATCACCGATGGCTTTTGCCTCCTATAAAATCATCAACACCATTATCACCTTCTCAATCATCAGACCACACCAACCACCACCACCATCATCATCTTCACCTTCATCCTCTCTATCTCCGGCCACCACCAACCCACCGTGACCACCTCCATCACTCCCTCTCTCACCCACTGATCTATCCCCCTCTCTCTGTCTCGCTCTCTTCTCTGTCCAAAACAGAGACCAAACAACAGCAGCAGCAGCTAGCAGTGGCCACGCAGCCACCACCATCGCCGCTACCGCCGTCGAGAAAGAAGGCCGAGGAGACCCACGACGTACCTCTGTTCCTCTATCTCTATCTCTCTGTTCTTTTAGCTCCCTAGCAGAAAAAGAGCATCAACAGAAGCTAGTAGCAGTGGCCAAAGGCCACCACCGCCGCCACTGCCGCCGTCGGGAAGGAGGCCGAGAAGACCCACCACCGCCCCTGTTTCTCTCTCTCTCTCTCATTCCCTCTCTGTTTCTCCCACTCTACCCTCTCTGTTCAGACCTAAAACAAGAAAGATGAAGCTAAAACCAGTAGCTAACAAGCCACTGAAACAGAGCTCACCATCACCGAACCTCCATTAACGCTGGCAACAACTCCGGCCAACCTTCACCCGAACCAAAACAGAGACACCCACCACTTGAAACCAATACCAATAGACTCCTAAGGGTCCGACTAAGCTAGTAGAAGGCTCAATCGAAGCTCAGAACCACCGGAGAAGGTTCGGCGAGCTCCACCTCCGGCGGTGATTTCGACGACGTGACCCGACCCAATTCTCGACCGTTTCTTGCTATTCTTGGTTCCGGTATGCTCTACTCTTCACCCTGAGTTGATTTATACATTCGAAATCCCGTCTTGATACTTGAATTCACATTTAGATTGATCAAGTTTAAAACTCATGCTTAGGGGGAGGTAGTTGTATTTTTCAGAAACTATTTTAGTCATAAGAGGGGGGTATTTCTGTTATTTCATTAAAACATGAGGGTTCCTTTGTTATTTAACAATCTGAAACATAAAAATGAAACAAAAATAAGATTTTAATGTTTAAATTAATTTCTACACTTTTTAGCTATTATTCTAATTTAATAATAATAATAATAGTAGTAATAATAATAATAGTAGTAGTAGCAATTATAATAAATAGTAATAATAGTAGTAGTAGTAATAATAATAGCAATTATAAAAATAGAAGTAATACTAATAATAATAGTAATAATAATAGTAGTAGTGATTATGATAAATAGAAATAACAATAATAATAAGACTAACAAAAATGACATATACTAATAGAAATAATAATAATAGTTGTTATAATAATAGAAATAATAATAGTAATAATAATAGCAAATAAAAATTAATTTAAATAAATAAAATAGAGGCTAGTTAAGTAGAAATTATTTTCTTAAAAATAAACAAGTTAGAAGCATAATTTGTGATTATTGCTTTTCGGTGTATTTTGAATTATTTGGTAAATAAGAAATATTTTAGAATTTAAATTAACGGCTTTCTCAATTAATAACGATCTTTTAATTGTATTACTAAAAAGAATAAATTCTCCAACTTGTATTTTCCACTAAAAATATTATATAGTTTCTAAAATTAATTTGATAAGTTTGATAAATAAATGGCTAAATTAATAATATTATTTATTAAATAATCTTTTGGTTATTTAGAAATAGATATGTTAATAAAATTAGTATTTAATAATTATCAAAAGTTTATGGACTTAAATTATGAGTTTCTACATAACAATGAAATTTAGAATATTATCTATACATATATAGTAAGAATTAAGAGATTTAAAATAAAACTTGGTAGACTTATAATAATCTATAATTGCATATTTATGTCGATAAATTTGTGATCGAATAAACAAATGTACCTTGTAGGTGACAAGTTGTAGACGAGGACCACGTGACGTTCTAGGAGACTGTACGTGCTAAATTGCTGAGAATTTGAGGTAAGTAATATGCCAAGCCTAGTGTGCCCAGCTTCCTTCGTGTCGTAACGCGATTTTTAATACTTGTCTCAAAATGTGTTTATGACTTACATGTCTCATTTATGATTACTTTACATTTTAAAGAAGCTACTTTGATTTGATACCGTCACACGAATATTAATAATGCGTAATAACGTAAAGTGGAAAGAGTTGTGCGGGAGAAGCTTATTATTGTCGTGTTGACTTCTGTCACACGGTCCGTGGTTATTATTTTATATTGTCGAGTTTGACTCGGCCCGTGGTTATTATTTTATTATTGTCGAGCTTGACTCGGCCCGTGGTTATTATGTTGTTATTTTCGAGCTTGACTCGGCCCGTGGTTATTATTTTATTATTGTCGAGCGTGACTCGGCCCGTGGTCATGATTTCATTTTAGTCGAGCTTGGCTCGACCCGTGGCTATTATTATTGCTCCCTGTACTCACTTCTCTGACCGCAAGAAGTCTTAGGGGGGTGCCGACACTTAAGGTCTTGGAGTATGCGACATGGATAGTTCCTTCCCCGTATCAACAAATTAATAATACGGTTTTGGATATTTATAAAAGAAAGAGAAGAAGAGATTGAGAATTATTGTAACACCCCCAAAACTGCCAAGCCGGAAGTCCGAAAAGGCCGACCCGGTAGCCTAGGGATGTCACTCCGTACCCGAGATTAAACCCGAATACAAGGAGATTTTATAACATAATATCCAAACCAAATCAATAAATAATTAATTAAAACTTTAAAACTTGTCTCGCCACAAATATGGGTATTATTCCAATCTAAAATTCAACTACTAAATAAAACAAGTCTAAATGTGAAATTTAAATTTACTAAAGTGATGTGTCTCGATTTCCCCCAAAAGCCATGCTTCCACCTAAACATGTGGTGCAGAAACAAAAAGAAACACCACAGTTTCCAAAGTCAGCTGAAAATACTGAGTAAGCAACACCCAAGCATGTAAATAGATTATGAAGCAGTTTAAAAATGACACATTAGTTTGAAGAGTAAAGAATTTGAGTAAGAGTATAAATATGAAACAAGAATTCACAAATATTTTCCTTTATCACTTCACTTGTGGGGAAAAATTCCCAAACTCTTTTCACTTTAGTATCTCCATTGGGGAAACATTCCCAAACTTCCTCATTTGTCCAATCGGGACTTCCAGTTCTCATTCATAAAGGTCCATCATTCAGAAAACATATATTACCATGTTGACACGGGGAAGATCTACTAATAACTGGCTACCAGACCATAAGTGTCGACACCCCTCTAAGACTTCTTGCGGCCAGAGAGGTAAGTACTGGAGCGAACTCGGAGCGGTTGCGGCCGAGCAAATTAAAATAAAGTGGGTCGAGAGACCGTAGTCCACATCGACCAATCTCATAACATTGATCCCCGATACAACTATTCCACTTTACGTTTTTACGTTTTTTTATCGTTTCATGTGATAGTTGTGATAGAATCACCTTTGTAAAATCAGTAATCTTTCTCAAATAAACAAATCAAGTAGCTATTCTAATTTTGAGACAATAAAACACAAAAGCAGTTTAGACACGAAAGAAGATATGGGCGCTAGGCCTGGCATGTTTACTTACCTCAACAAATAGCAATCACAACAAATCAATCGTAGTATTCGAATTATCCTTCGTCGGAGAATTCGTTTCCTACAATTCGATAATATCTAATCAATTATCGCTAACACACAAATACAAACAAGTCCTATATGCAATGCAAGTGTAATTCCCTTATTAACTCTCCCCAACCTTGCTAACGTGAACAACCTCTTTTATAATAAAATACGCTTTATAACGCTAACGTTTATTATTTGTTAAAACATACTAGGCTATAATTATATAAATATAACTTATAAGATTAGATAAAATATCCATTTTATTATTTAGGGTAGAGAAGCATATTATTTTACCCCAAAAAAACACTTTTGATTCTAATACTAGTTTCTCCCAACCAAACAAGCCTTAATAGAGAATATAAGTTATAAACTAACTTTTATTTAAAAGAAATAACAAATTTATTTGAAGAAAATAACTTATTCTAATTTGTAATAAACTTATAAGAAAAATATACTTTTATCTTTGGGTAAAGATGAGTACAGAAAGATTACTTTAAACTTGTATAAAAATAATTATCTAATTTTTACTACTATAAAGTATAACCCAATAATATTTTTCTTCAAAAGATTAACCTTTAAACAAGAAAATAAACTTCCTAAATAAATAATTCACAAGTGTTTTAATAAGTCTTTCAAACTCCCAAAACTTCTCTTTTAAATTTTGAGTGTAGAGTGGTAAAAAAAATAGTTGCTAGCTATGAGACTCGAACCCCAGACCAACCCAATATTAACAGTCAACTTTAACCACTGGGCCATTGGCCATCTTGTTATTTCAACCCAGATAATAATCTTATGTATTAACAGTTCACTATGCTTAATAAAAAAAAATAAAAGAAACAAACTGATTTTGAAGAGAGTCAGACGGGTTTTGTTACCCGAACAGCGACGAGGACGACGACGATGGGGGAGGCCGGAGGTGGCTCGCGGTGGTGGCGAAGGAGGAAGCCGACGGTGGAGCGCCGGGGAGGACGACGGTGGCGGTTGGGCGGCGCACGGCGGCGGGCGGCGGCAGCCCGTCGGGTGAGAGAGAGAGAGATTGGGTGTGGGTGATTGAGAGAGAGATCGAAGGAGAGATTGAGGGATTGAGATTGTGGGTTTAAAATCTGAGAATTAATGGGTTTATATAGGTAGAGAGGTGAAGAATTCAACCTCCATGAGGAAACCCACTTTGAAAATTTTGGTTTTGAATCGGGACCAAAAATTGGCGAAATTGGGTTTCTTGATGCTAAATTATCGAGCCTTGATGAGTTTAAATCGATTAGGGAGTGATTTGGGACAAACATCAACGAATTTGGTGAAGATTCGGAGTGGTAATGGTGGTGTTTGGGTTGGAGATGGTCTTCTTCCTCCATGGGAGAGTTTGAGGAAGAATATGACTAAGTTTAGGGTTAAAGACACTTTCACCCCCACTAACTTTAGGCTTAGTACAACTACCACCCCCTTAGTTAAATAAAAGACACTATATAAGTTAAGGAAAAATACATAAAAACACCTAGGTAGTTTATAACATTAAAATTAACTTTCTAAATAATAACAACTACTACCCAAACTTATACTAATATCATATTGACACCAAATAATATATTAAAATATAATAGTTGCATATTAACACTCAATACTAATAATAATATTATATTAACACTCAATAATTTCATAAAATACCCGTTTCAACATATTAACACTTAATATTATCTAAAAATATCCGTTTTTAAATAACGGGGTATTACAATTATACTCCCCGTTTGAAAGTTAAGAAAGAAAGTTTGAAAGAAAGAGAAAGTTACATTTGAGTTCCTACTTTACTGTCTTACAATTTCTTCCTCTTTGTTATTATTATGAAAAGTAAACATGCCTCGTCTTTTGTTTTACAAGCTTGGGTGTTACTTACTCAGTATTTTATGCTGACTTTAGAAAACTGCAGTCTTTATTTCCTTCTCCCGCAGGTCTAAAAGAAGAAGACTATGGCATGACTGGGTACGGGACTCACTTAGACGGATATCACGAGTAGTAATGTAGTCTGACTAGTCAACATAATGTAGTAGTCTTGGAAACGTGTGTGTAATACCTAGAGACTTTTGAAATGTTGAATAATATGTAATATATATCTGGAAGTTTTGCTTTCGATGTCCGCCGTTACTTTAAGCATCGCCCTCCTGGGCTTTCCGGTCCGGAAAGGAAGGCTTAGGGATCACGAGGTGTTGCAAGAAGAAGAAATGAAGAAGGAACTTAAGAAGAAGACAAAGAAAATGATGTTATCTGGTGACACATCTTCAAGTGAAAAACAACCTCTTGGTTAGTATTTGGTGTGGTACGTGTAGGAAGTCTCGCGGTGGTTGCTATCGCGAGATAATTTGGAAAATAATAATTATCGCGCAAAAATTTAAGGTTTCGGTTTAGATTCTCATACGATATTAATACGATAAACTAACCAGATATTATTTTATATATATGCTATATATATATTTCACAACTAAATTTCTATTATTATTACTACTGTCGTTATTTTTATTTTGTTTGGTTCTCTGAATTACTATTTTACCCTTAGGTTTTAGACGGGGTATTACAAGTGTTTATTTGCTGACACGAGATCATCCTCCCAAAAGAATCAGCCTTCCACACAATAGTCTTTGAGTCCTTAGACTTGGTTGTCTTAATAAAATCACAGCGGGAGGTAGAGAACAGCTACTTCCCTTGAACCTAACTTGTTTCGAGCTGTCTTGATTTGTAGGATGATGTGGAGAAATCAAAGAATTCCAAGCTTCCAAGAATTGATTGGTAAGAAGTTTAGCCTGGAAAATTGGAGACGCAATGTCCCTTTCGTTTTCCTGGTTTTCATTTGTGAAAAACCAGCCTATTTCTGATCAGCCAAATAGACTAAATAATTTCACCTAGCCAGCTTGAGTTCCTAGGAAGGTCTTGCATGCCAGATTGGTTAATAACATCCATGGTAAGCTGAGTTATAGTGTGATGAGGCTGGGTAGAAATAGAAAATGGACCACATGACTTTAGCAAAATGACAATGGATTAGGAGGTGGCCAATACTCTCATCATGGGTTTGACAAAGAGTACGTTTTTGAGTTTTACCATTCATGATTTTTCTAATCCTAAGGTTTGTATGGAGTTTACCAATGATAGCTTGCCACAGCAAGAACAATTTTTTTAAAGGAAGTTTAAGGTGCCAAAAACTATCCCAAGAAAAGTTTGGGATGATCCCTTTCCATCATGACTCTTTAGAAGCAGCCATGATTTCACAGAAATCATTCTTCAACAATTGCATGTAAGCTGAGGCCACCGAAAAGTCCCTGTTGAAGAGAAACTCCACTTATAGGTGTCCTTCTGTTCAGTTCTAGGTAAAGGCATCTTAACAATCTGTTTTTGTATCCATTGTGGCAACTTGCAAACCCTATCCACTCTCCACATTCTTTTCCCATTTATGTCTATAGTTATCCAAGACTCCACCCTTTCTTCATTACTATCAAATGTGGCTTGGAGGCTTGACATAACAGCAGTGTCAGGAATCCACCTATCCTTGAAGACTTTAATCATATCCCCTTTTCCTACATCCCAAGCTATCCCCTGACTAATAAGACCTTTGGTAGAAGAAAATCTAGTCCAAACCTTGGAGGTCTTTTGGTTTGTTTTTCTACTGAGGAAGTCTTTTCTCTTACATTATCTAGAGTAAAATTACCTAGACAAGAGACTATCCATAGCTTGCTTTTCCAGCAGTGTCTGATTTAGCAAAGTGGGGGATCTAATACTAAGACCTCCCATACCCTTAGGCCTGCAAATGTGTATCCAAGAAACCCAATGAGTGGCCTTCTTATCCAAGGAGCCTTTCCAAATGAAGGAATACATAATTTGATCAATCCATCTCAGACTCTTCTCGGGAAATTTAATGTTTGAGAAGGGGTAGACTAGTATGCTAGAAAGTACAGACTTAACTAGGGTTGTTCTGCCTGCCCTATTCAAGAAACTTCCTACCCATCCTGCACATCTATTCTCCACCGTATCTATAGTTTGACCTTTTATGTCTTTTGTGTTAATTCCCATTGAAAGAGGGAGACCAAGGTACTGTCCTAAAGATTCCCTAATAGTAATATGTAATTGAGCAGCAAGGATCATCTTGGTGTGGAAGGAACAGTTAGGGCTGACAGTCAAAGTAGACTTAGTCAGGTTAACCTTCTGCCCTGATTGAGTACAATATCCTTAAAAAGGTTACTCAAGTTTTGTCCACTTTGGCTTTCAATCCTAAAGAAGAAGATGGAGTCATCAGCAAATTGTAAGTGTGTGATTGAAGGGCCATTGTGGCTGTGCTGGATTCCATGAAGCAAATGGTTCTCCTCAGCTCTCACAAGTGACCATGAGAGTGCCTCATCCATGAGAACAAACAGAAAGGGGACAGGGGTCCCCTTGTCTTATCCCACAAGTTGGTCTGAAGAAATCATATGTTGAACTATTCACATTTATAGCCAAAGAAGTGGTTGTAACACATTCCATGACTAAATTTGTAAAATAAATTGGGAAACCAAACTTATTAAGAGTACATCTAAGGAAGTCCCATCTGACTCTGTCGACGGCCTTGGACATAGCCCACAAGTTGGTCTGAAGAAATCAGAGGTTGAACTATTCACATTTATAGCCAAATAAGTGGTTGTAACACATTCCATGACTAAATTTGTAAAATAAATTGGGAAACCAAACTTATTAAGAGTACATCTAAGGAAGTCCCATCTGACTCTGTCGACGGACTTGGACATATCAATCTTGAGACTTGCAAAAGCCTCATTAGGGGCATGTTGTGCCTTGGAAATGATTTGAATCAGGTCTGAAACAATTGCAGTATTGTCATTTATTACTCGTCCTGAGACAAAACCAGATTGGTTCCATCTCACAATATGTGGAAAGACTAACTTCAGCTTTTTTGCAAGAACTTCCGCTATAATGCGACAGATAACGTTGGTTAAACTTATAGGCATGTAGTCTTTTACTGTCTGAGGGTGTTCTCCCTTAGGAATGAGGACAATGATAGTTATATTTGACTCCCTCAGCATATGTCCAGAGTTAAGAAAGGAAAGCACATCACATATAGTTTGGTTCCCAACTAAATGTCAGTACTTTTGGAAAAATAATGGTGAAATATCAAATGTCCAGAAAGTTTGAGGGGGCATAGCAAAAACAGCCCTGCTCACTTCCTGTGGAGTGAAGGGCTTCTGAAGCTCATAAAGCCCGCTTTCATCTTCCCGAAGCATCACTTGTCTCTCTTTTTTGTTGCAGTAGATCGGCTATTGCTGGATGATATGAAATTCCACCATCGTTGAGTGCTTTCTTCATGTCTTATGTTAGTTCCTTCGCATCTCCTTCGATTGTGATCCATGGAACTTGTCTGTCTCTCGCCAACTGAATTGCAGACCGTCTTTGTTTCGGCCTATTTAGTAGATTGGCGAATTCCGCAATGTCCCCATCTTCCATCGATTATCTATCTTCCGAAGTTGCAAGGATGGCTCCCCATTTGCCGAAGTTGGTAGTTTATGACTAAGCACCATCGAAGTTGACTTTGTCCCAGCCTGGATCTGGTGGAGTCAAATGATGTGCTTCTTATAATTGAAAGCTAAGTCCATCATATATTCTTGAATTGTTAATTTTCTCTAGTCTGGAAGGGATTTTTTAAACTCCTGCTTCATGGTACCATTCCTCATATTCCAAATCCCCATACTGTGATGCAAAGTAAATTTTGTTTTGATGATTAAGTTGCATAAGTTTGTCTTTACCCACGCTGTGAAATTGCTTTGTATCCTTGATAAAAAAAAATATGAACCGAAGATAGTTTCTCATGTGGCTTTTTGGCCTTCTTGCATGTCAGAAAGATGTGTGTTGTTGACTCACCTTGGTTCACCCATAAAAAGCATCTATATTCTATTTGCACACCCTCTTGAGAAGACTCTGAGCCATAGGTAGACAGTCATGGTAATACAGAAAAGTATCGATAAGAGAAAGAAGGGGATTTAGGAGAAATTCAGATAAATTGATAAGAAAGTGAAGAGGAGATTGAGAGTAGGAGAGAGTAGGGTTCAGAAAAATAATTCTTCATTGATTGCTGAATTAAAATGAAATATTACATCGCTTAAATATATAAATAAACTGACATAACCCTAAACCTAACGGGCCTACTCTACGGGCTACTAAATAGATAATAAATATTAATAAATAATTATATAACGACTAAACTAACAAATAACTAAATAACCAAATAATATGATACGCCATCCCGTATCACATGGATAGCTCTCCACGCCATGTGAATAATTTTTCTTGGTATCTTGATTTGCCATAGAACATCAAAGAGAGAATTATTCAGTAGTGATGATAAATCCCCATTTCATCTTGGATTTAAAACTTTATGGACAATACGTAGCCTAATTTAACTGTGTACAACATACCATTGTTTCTGTAGTGCCATATGATACAATCATGTCTTGCTATATTTTGGAGCTGAATCAGTTGGATATCATATTCATCTATGTTACATAACATATCGCATATTCTCTCTTCATTCCATCGGTTGCTATTTGGATTCAATAGACGGTTCACCTTCAGTTCTGAATTTTCAGGTATTGGCGTAATCAGCCAGAAAGTTGTTTCGCAAGGAACCCATTTTTTCTTAAATCATGTTGTTCCCCCCTCGACCGACATCCCATCGAAGATCTCTCTCAAACAAACCTCTACCGTGAATCAAGGAACAATAATTTATCAACACTATTGTTTATGAAATTATACGAACGATGATGTTTATCCTTATACTTTGTTACTGTTCAAATTCCTTCAAACGAAAATCATGTAACCTCTCTTGGCCACTCTGTTTTACATGTTAAGTTGTTTATTCACTCATTTTTACTAATACTATCATTGCGGTGTCAGTGTTCCTTTCTAATCCCCACATGAGGCATACGACTGGTTTGCTCGGGGTAACACGAGAGAATCACGAACTCGTACTCACTTGCAAAAAGTACTTAGCAATTGATCGAAGAGTCGGTCATCCTTTTTTGATGAAAAATATCTTTTATTAGGCTTGTTGTCATATTTGGACTCATCCATTAACTATGTTAACTTGTAAATTATTAATCAGTTGTTTGGAAGTTTATTCACTTATTTGTTACTACTACTCCATGTAGGAAAGAGAAACTTCATGTACAGAGGACACTGTCCCAGTTTCGGGCTCCTATGAAAATCAAGTGTGTTATATAGGCGATCTGACTGCAAAACACCACAGGGCTCCGACCGGAGATGCAAAATAATATATGGAGGACGTGGAAAAAGCTTTTCTTTGGGATTAAACCAGGACGTAACTCAGGTAGGAGACAACATCCACTAGATATGAGGTTAGCTGCAACCAAAAAATCAAAGCTCGATACGTAAAAGGAATTGAAAACAACACAACGCATGTGGTGGCGCATCATGGTACTACCTCCGTCCAGCTAGGTTCTTCATACTTTCCTTATTGGGATGTCCAACCAGGTTCTTCATACTTTCTACTTTTGGCAAGTTTTTTATCATCGCCCACCAGATTCAAACACTACCACCCATTAACCTACCCTACTAACCCCATTTACCCCAATCTCTCTCTCCACCTTAATTTTTAATTTTAACACCGCCACATCACCTAATTTCTCTCTACACCTCATCACTTCAATTTCTATACATCTCCACTGCACCAAAATGCCAATCCATATCTTTTGCCTAAATTATGTCCCCCCTCTCATGCTCGATGTTCTACACCACCATATCTTCAATTTGCAGAGAGAGCGAGAAAGAGAAAAAGAAAGAGAAGAGGAAGAGACACATGAGGCTTCAACACAGTGGCGCTCCAATTAGCCGAGAGAGAGAGAGATTCAACAAACCCGAGGTGGCTTCAAACAGTGGTGGGCTGTAGCAGTGGTGATAGATCGGACATGCCCCGGTGGCTACATATCTGATCTCCGGGGGACTGGTGAGCATCTTAGCTTATTCTTATATTCTCTCCATCTCTCTCCCTCACAATCTAGATCAGATCTCCAGGGGACTGCTTCCAGTGATGTTCTTGTTTCAAAGAGAGTAAGAGGATGGGAGAGAAATGAACAAGAATGACCAGGTACAAAATTTTCATTTAAGCATGTTTCTTAGAAAGTGTGCATCCACCCGGTATGAAAAAACCTGGGACTGAGGAAGTAGAAAACTTAACTGTGACATGTATTGAGAAGTAGTATTTCCATAATGGCTAGAAATAGTGGTACACTATGATGCTCCAGATGTACTAGAAAACTCTATTGAAGATTAACCGAAATTTCTATCAATTTCCAAAAAAAGAACTTATAACCAAACCCTTCATGCCCATTTTATAAATGGATTTGTATATCCATTAATTTGAGCCAAGTATTCCACTAATAATAAGACTCATACTTGCTCAAAGGTAAAACTCATGTATCTCCAATCAAAATTCAATATGCTTCTCTAATTTGCCAACTCTACCCTCAAAAAAGGTCGCGCAGTAGTTGAAACTACTTTTGAAGAAGGCCTAAAAGTGCTTGTTTATCAGTGTTTGGCCTTTTTGTTATGACATGGGTTTGAGCACAAGAACAATAATAAAACGATAATCAAGAACACAAAATATAATATGGTTCATTAGCACGATTGTTAGCGACATCCGTGACTAAAAGTCTTGTTTGTGTATTGAGAGAGAACCGATACGAATACAACCCACAAATGTTTAGACACGACATAAGTCCCTTATATAGACATATATGACCCTATTTGCTTTCCAAGACATCCCAAAACCAACATGGAAACTAAAACAAGCCGCCATGCCTCCTTCCTGGTCGTACGAGCTAGGCTTGTGGTCGTATGAACATCAGAAGGTTCCTGTTTCTTTGGATGCTTCGTCTTGCGCTTAATTGATTTGTCGCTTCGTCTCTAACTATTATTCAAGACCCGATTTATTCAAGGCACCAGATCCAAGAAATTTCTAGCTTGCCTTGAATCCCCTCGTCAGCTTGAATCTTGAATTAGCCGATTCTTTCCGCAAAACAAAACCAATCGTTTCACAGCCGTATGTGAAACCCAATGCCATAAGTTGCTCCGAATTTGCCAAGTTCCTACAATGAATGCGCGACCAATGTGTGCCAAGATTGCTCCAACTCCCGCATAGTTCCTGCAATAATGCGCTCATCGATGCTCCAACTCTCACCGAGTTCTTGCAATCGAAACCATTATTTGTTGTTCCAACTCCCACTGAGTTCCTACAACAAAGCCCCCATACGTTGCTCCAATTTCCGCTGACTGCATGCAACGATTTGCCAGAAGTTGCCTACCGAATTCTTGCACCCTCGCGCCACCCTACGCGCCTCGTACACGCCGTGTCTCTCGTTAGAGACCCACCCTGCTCCACTCCTGGAGTCCAAATCCGCCTCCTCGTCATAAGCACATATTCATGCCCCCCCAAAGGGGTCCTAGAGAACGTAGTCAACCTCCGAAGTTGTTACATCTACAATATGATATGTAGATGGCCTCCTATTCGGACACTTCTTCCAATGCCCCTTCGCCTTGCAGAATGCGCATACATCCTTCGGTAACTTAGAACACTTGTTCATATTACCATTTCCCTTGGCCGCCATCATTGAGCCAGAAAACAGATCATCGGAATCTCCATATGTAGCCTTGTGCCTTATCTCCCTAGTGTGAAGAGCCGATCTTACCTCTTCTAGGGTTACAATTTGATTCCCAGCAACAACACTCATACGATGGTGGTAGCTACACTTATAAAATTAGAGCGACATCCCCATCACTTATTGGCTCTTTACTATTTTTCAACAACGAGTAAAATAGGATTAGACGATCCAAGTGATCTCTTAGATCTGTATCTTCCGCCATTCGTAGACCAAACAACTTCTGTTTCACCATCAACTTGTTGGTGAGCGACTTCGTCTTGTATGAGCTCTCCAACTTCTTTCATAGTCCTTCAGTCGTCTCTTGATTTGCTACCTCTGTGATCACGTTGTCTGCCAGACACAACATGATCGTTGTGTGCACCTTTTCTCCTTCTTCTTATACTCCGCGGTGGTTGTGTTTGCTCCCTTCCTGTCCTCCGCCAATGGCATCCAAAGGCATTATTGCTTCAACAACGAATGCATCTTGAAGTTGGTCCTTCCAGTAAACGTGTCGATCTTGATCATCCCTCCATACATCGTTCTTCGCATCTCTGAATCACCTTAATCGCGTGCTCCATTTAGATAGTAAAACCCTAGCTATGAATTTACCGAATTGTGAAATCCTAGCTCCTAAGCTCCACCTTGATCTTGGAACAGTGATGACCCGCTCTGATACCAAAATTTTATGACTTGGGTTTGAGCACAAGAATGATTAATAAAACGATAATCAAGAATATAAAAGTAACGTGGTTCACTAGCACGATTGCTAGCTGCATCCACGTCCAAAACCCTTGTTTATTTATTGATAGAAACCCGATACGAATACAACCCACAAATGTTTAGACACGACCTAGGTCCCTTATATAGACATATATGACCCTACTTGTTGCCAAGACATCACAAAAGAAACATGGAAAGCCACGAAATCACCCGACCTCCTTCCTAGTCGTACGATCTAGACTTGTGGTCGTACGACCAGCCAGCTTGGTCATACGAACAACAGAAGGTCCATGCATCTTTGGCTCCTTCGTATTGCGCTTCCCTGATTTGTCGCTCCATCTCTAACTCCTCTCGCCCTGAGTCTATTCAAAGCCCAAGATCCAACACTTTAAGATGTCAATATTTTGTCAAGTTTGACACTTGAAGCTCGTTGATTTTAAAATCTAAAATTTGTTTTTATATGATTTTTATAGGTACTAAAAAAATTGTTTTCATTTGTTGTTTTTTTTGCTTAGACAATAAATAGACCAGGTTAAATTTGGGCTTCTGACCCGTGAGATAATGGTCAGTCAGAGGACAAGCCCAATTAAACTATTAATAGTATGAAGTGACTTCTTCTAGCTAGAGGGACCTAAATGCAAGTGTCATTTCTCCTGAAATGACCGCTTTGAAGGGTAATTCTCACTTACACTCCCTCATTTTTGTTTGATCTTCACTTACACCTTTTTTAGTTTGGAAAATTTCACTTACACCTCTTATGACTACCAAACATTATTTTCACTTGCACCTCTACGTATATTTACTATATTAGTTGGTAAAGTAACTTCCAAAAATTCAATTTTTGGGACAGATTTACCCTTGAAAATGCTATAAAGGTCAATCCACCTTTAGTTTTTAAACTCTACCTCAAGTAACTGAACAGTATTCAGAAATGCATAGGAAACATATGATAGAATACAATATTTTGCATGTGTTAAGAATATACGTTAGGCTGGATTGACCTTTACAGCCTCTATAAAACTAAGTTTGTAGAAAAAACTAATTTTGAGAATTTGCCATAAGAACTAGCATAGTGAATGCATAGAGGGGTGTAAGTGACAACATATTTGGTAGTCATAAAGAGTGTAAGTGCAGTTTTCCAAACGAAGATCGATATTACCCTTGACGCATCAACATTTATCACAGTAACATCTAATTGACGAAAACATTTAGCTTGAGCAAAGAAAGTAAATGAAAATGATATTTTAGTGTTTTCGTGATAAACTATTTTGTCTTCTCACACTAGATGGATGATTTTCCCTTTTCGACGAATTTGTGCACCTAAGGAAGAGCTTGTCATTTTTTTTATAGGAGACCCGTTACAATTTGCAAATTACGAATAACATAAACTCCTAACATTTTATATGTAAGTTCAAAAGTCTCAAAACAAAGTGCTTAGAAAACTACATTCACGTTCAAAAGTCTCAAAACAAAAGGGCATTTTATGAAAACTCTGATTTTTGTTCAAGTGGATACAATTCATAAGGTGGATGAAGAACAAGAAACAACCGTTTTGGTCATAGTACGATCTCTCTGTTCATTAAACAGATAACATTTTGCTGCATAGAGTAGAAACGAAACTCCTTATGAAGTGCATCAAGTAGTATAGGATTTCAAAAATCATATGAAGTGATAACGAATCCTATCTTAGGTGCATGGTTGTTATCTGCACTCTAGTTTTCCTTTTTCCTAGGAATGAGAGGGATCTTCTAAAAAAGGAATGAGATGGATGGTGAATGTAAATATGCATAATGCACGGGAAGAGAGTGTTAATTATCTCAAATCATGGGGATGTCTTTCTATATTCGTCCATATTACCATACTAAATGTAATGCTTATCCACACCACATCAGCACACCCATTTCTAGCCTTCTTTTGCGCTTGTTTGTCCTTACTAGGGCTGGATTGCCATCTAAACAGTTGTTTTCAATTTATTTTTCACATAAATCCAAACAAGGCAAAAGACACATTCACGCCCTCAGGTTTGACATAAAGACACTCTTATCCCTTCTAGTTTGGAAATGACACTTTGACTTCTTCGGACAACTTTATAACACTGAAAGGGGAGTTTCGGGCTAGTTTGGGAATGCTGCGAAGATGCTAGAAAGCTGTTGCGTGAAAATACTATGGAAAAGCTGTTGTGAATTCTTGATAAAATGTTGTTTGGTGAATATTACGTAAAAGTTGCTGTGAAATATTGATATAGTAATTTTGTGTTTGGTAAAATCAACTGTGAAGTTACTGTGAGAGGGTAAAATGACAAAATTATATGACACATGTCATTTCCGTAAAGATAACTATTGGTATTTTAGAAAATTGTCAGGTTAAAATCGGTTGAAGATAAATTAATCAAAAGTACTTTCCGGAAAAGCATCTCCCCCATTGCTTCCCTAAAACTGCTGTGGGACAGCTAAAACTGTCCGGAAAAGCAAAAAATTTATTTTTACCACACACACTAAAACTGCTTCTGCTGTCGGAAAGCAGCTGTGCTGTCAGAAGAAGCATTTCCAAACTCACCCTTCGTCTCCAAACTGCTATCTGTGACAGATCCCAGACTGAAAACGTCAAAATCAGAGAGTTTATGTGTTCTGAAATTTGTCGCACTCAAAGGGTGAAAGTGTCTTTACATTAAACTTAAGGGCATTGAAGTGTCGTTTACCCATCTAAACAAGTATATAAATTAGTTTAGCTTTCTTTTCCAATCCAATTTCAAAGAAGAAAACACACTCACCCCCATTAGAGACTCCCCTTGAGAGAGAGAGAGAGAGACAGAGAGAGAGAGATGGGTATGGCAGCAGGTGATGAAGAGAACATGGCAGCTTGGCTTGTAGGGATCAACACTATTAAAATCCAGCCTTTCAAGCTTCCTGATCTTGGTTGGTACTTTGTAGTACTTGATTCATGTCCTTCTTCTGTGTGTACTATGATTCTGTTTCTTGTGGGAGGTTTTGATTGGTCTTATGTTGTTCAATCTTCCTGATTTGTAGGTCCACATGATGTTCGAATCAGGATGAAGGCGGTTGGTATCTGTGGCAGTGATGTTCATTACCTCAAGGTTTAAAATTCCTGATTTTATGCTCTTAAATTTACTAATCAAATGCAGTTTGTTGAATGAGTCATGTTGAAATCTGAAATATGGGTCAATCTGATTTCTGTAAACTGGAAAGGGTTCAATTGTACTTGTTGAGTATCATTATTTGTCACACATGAGGGGTCCAGTGAGTTCCATTTATGCCCAAAATGTTCCCGAAAAAACTCTAGGTGAACAAAAATTCATACAAAAAGTTGAACATAAAAATTCACGGCTCATGTTCCTGAGCTACCCCCTCATTGCCCTTTAGTTTTTAGATGCAACCCTAGGTCAAAGTCGAGTTAGTCCTCGAGGTTTGTGATATGTGGAAATTGTGGTGATCTTTGTAGCACTAGAAATTCACCAGTGGTGATTAAAATGGTCATTTTAATTTAATTCCGTCTGTTACATTGTTATGCAATTGGGATTAAAATCTGTTGAGGACCAAAAACTTGCAAATTTGTTTAATCTCCAATTTTGTAGATTATCTCACAATCTGCAGATTTTCAGGTCATACGAAACAGCTCTAGAATTTTCAACTACTATAGATTTTCAGCCAACTAATTGTTTCATATTTTAAGCCCATTATCTCCTTTTTCACCCGGTACCAAACATGTGGGCACTCCAATTACGTTTCGGCTAAAAAAGTATAGAACAAACCTATAAAATTTCCATCATATTACGACAGTATGATTTACATGGGACTAATTTCGAATAAGATGCATGATACCTAAGCATTTTTGTCTGTGAATAATCAAATCTCAGGCAATGAGACTTGCCCATTTTGTGGTTGAAGAGCCCATGGTCATAGGCCACGAGTGTGCCGGCATCATAGAAGAAGTTGGGAGTGAGGTGAAACATCTCGTGGCAGGCGATCGGGTGGCTTTGGAGCCCGGCATCAGTTGCTGGCGGTGTCACCAGTGCAAAGAGGGCAGCTACAATCTTTGCCCTGAAATGAAGTTTTTCGCCACTCCTCCTGTCCATGGTTCTCTTGCCAATCAGGTATCCTTATCAAATACTTCCCCCCTTCCCTATCTTTCCCTACAATTTGATTTTTTGACTCGTAACGTGGTCACTTTGACCCGGTGATTTGGATAGCGAAACGATGCGATTTTTTGAACCATGAAAAGATTATCGAAAAATCACATCGTTTTGCTTTTGCTTTTGCTATCCGCTTATCCCAATCACCGGGTCAAAGTGACCCATTGAATAGTGGTAAAAGTCAAACTGAAGGGAAAGATAGGGAACAGAGGAAGTACATTAGTTGTTGATTTCATTACATGGGGAGAGCCAATACCATAACCTGATAGTACTATGTTTTTGTGTTCAGGTGGTGCACCCTGCAGATTTATGCTTCAAACTCCCTGAAAATGTGAGCTTGGAAGAAGGGGCGATGTGTGAGCCACTCAGTGTTGGCGTCCATGCTTGTCGCCGTGCTACTATTGGTCCGGAAACCAATGTGTTGATCATGGGAGCAGGACCAATAGGTCTGGTGACGATGCTCGCAGCCAGAGCTTTTGGAGCTCCCAGAGTTGTTATTGTAGATGTTGATGACTACCGTCTGTCAGTTGCCAAGGATCTAGGTGCAGATGGAGTCGTCAGTGTCTCAACAGATACACAGGTAAAAACTGTCACCTGACTGGCTCTGACCTTGTCATGTTCAACTTGTACTCCGTGGTGGAGCTCGAAAATAGGAACAACCAGGGCAAAATTCAATTTTAAAGTCAATAAATGGACAATAGTGCAAGGGTTTGAAATCAATTGGGGCGTTCGTGCAATTAATAAAAGGATAACACTACTTAAATACTTCAGACTTAAGGTGCAAATGTCACCCCTTGTCCTAGAGTGGCTCCGCCCCTGCTTGTACCAACCTACAAACATGTTGGACATATGTTTTCCTGCTTTGGTCATAAAACTTTATACTGTATTAGCCTATTAGAGCAGGTTCACCAATACCCTACTGCCTAGGCACCAAGCTTGGGGGTGCCTAGGCATGAGCTGGGTACTCGAGTGCCCTCCACCAGTGGCGGAGTCAGGATTTCACCGAAGGGGGGGGGGGGGGGGGCACAATAATATTGACTTCGGCCACCAGGGTTCGAGTCTCCACAGGCACATTGTAATTCTATTGTTTTTTTGATTTGTGGAAAAAAAATGAAAGCGCGCAAAGGACAAGTCGACCCTGCGTCTCCACGGTTCATAACTGAGAATTTTTCCAACTGCGCTGGGCACGCGGGTAGGAAAAGGGGGGGGGGGGGGGGGGGGGGGGGGCTCTTTTACATTTATACATAGGATGGGTTTTTTTTCTTACAAAGTAAGGGTTATCTAGTGTTTTCGGAAAATTAGGGGGGGGGGGGGGGGCACGTGCCCCCGGTCCCCCTACATGGCTCCGCCCCTGCGGCCTCCACTTCCAGTGCCCCTCTCTCACGCCTCTACCACATGGGCAATGCGTCCACATATGGAAAAGATTTGAAATTAACCATCATGCGCAGTGCCCCCAATGGGTGGAAACACACCCAAAAAAGTTTACATGAACAGTGTCTTGCCACAGAGACCCAGGGCCCAATGGGTGAACGTGCTCTTAAGAAACATAATATGTATGTGCTTCCCTAACATTTCTAAGCAGAAATATTGCCATGTACTAGGATGTAACCGAAGAAGTAGCGTTTATCCAGAAAGTTATGGGAGTTGCAGTGGATGTTTCCTTTGACTGTGCTGGCTTTAGCAAAACCATGTCAACAGCTCTTGGTGCCACTCGACCCGGTGGTAAAGTTTGTCTTGTGGGGATGGGTCATATCGAAATGACTGTTCCTCTAACTCCAGCTGCCGCAAGGTAACTAACATTCGCAAATTTATGCTGAATCCTAGCTATTCTCATTATTGGCATTGAGTTAGTAGATCTTATTATGTTTGGTCTTTTATTGCTGATAAAATTCAGGGAGGTTGATGTGATTGGAGTCTTTCGGTACAAGAACACGTGGCCACTTTGCATTGAGTTTTTGAGGAGTGGGAAGATTGATGTGAAGCCTTTGATAACTCACAGGTTCGGGTTCTCTCAGAAGGAGGTTGAGGATGCTTTTGAAACCAGTGCTCGCGGTGGTAGTGCCATTAAGGTCATGTTCAACCTGTAATGTTTGTTTTCAGGGCCTCCGAATAATCCTTGCTCCGCTTCTGAACTTGGAATGAATTACAATAAATTTGAGTAAATGCGGTAACAAATAGTTCTGTAGAGTTTTCCTGTAAAGATGCTCTACTTACCTGCAAATTACAGAACATTTGCACTAGTCTTTTGGGTTTTCTGTTTCCTTCTGTTGTTACACATGCTAAACAGCAGATTATAAGAACAAACATGACACTAACAAACTATGATTCGATTGCTGCGATCCAATATGCAATACACATTCAGTCAAAACAGTATATTAATGCAATACACATTCAGTCAAAACAGTATACTAAGTTGCTTCAAAGGCGAAGCAAGGAACAAAAGGGTCTCAAAATACTCTGTCTCAAAATAAGTGCCTCGCTTTCGAATACACATTCAGTCAAAACATTATATTAAGTTGCTTCAAAGGCGAAGCAAAGAACAAAAGGGTCTCAAAATACTCTCAGTCTCAAAATAAGTGCCTCGCTTTCGATTTTGATCCGTCCTGAAGCTGTAAATGTCTCAGTGCTTGCGGCCAGTGCTTTTGGAGAAATGTGGTGGATGTAGACGACTACACGCAGATAAAAGTTGTCAAAAGTATCGACAAATACACAGGTGATGTGTATCTAGGAGTACAAAGTGAATAATTTTTTATTTTTACGTCATGTGACTGAGCTTATAATCATGTTTTATTCACGCTAACCTTAAAAACACGATACTACTGCGAGTTCGTGTGAATTATAGTAAGTAGTACTTAGAAAGCTGCAATGTACCCTTATGCTTCCCCACACTTCTAACCAGAAACATTCTCATGGAGGATGTGACCGCAGAAGTAAGGCATATAACCAGAAAGCCACGGGAACTGCAGTCGCGTTTCAGCTGACTTGATTGGCTTGTCCGATACACACTTTTTTTTTGGTCGACAACCGGGTTTGAAACCGGGACCTGATGCAGGGGCTTCCAACGCTCTATCACTTGAGCTAGCACCCTAGCTGCCCGATACACACATAAGTTTGATTTGATTTATCTATTTTTTTTTCTTTTTATTTTTTTCTTTTATGGGAATTGTAATTTGTTAATATATGGATGTTAATTGTGAAGATAAGCATATCCTTTGGATTTATCTGACAAGTTGTTGAATTGCCGATCCTCCACGGCTTGTCTTGTTCAGGCTGATCTGGCTGTAATCGACTTTTCTTCACATACTTGCAATCAAATCATAGTCATCTTCTTTTCCTCTTATGTCTACTAATTTTTAAGGTGAAAAAGATCCTCATCCCAATCAGTTTACTAGTACAAGCAGAGAGAGAGAGAGAGAGAGAGAGAGAGAGAGAGAGAGAGAGAGATGGTGAAGTCTCATGGAGATGTTGCAGATGTGAAGGATGCTGCAGAAGAAGAGAACATGGCAGCTTGGCTTGTCAGTATCAATTCTCTCAAAATCCTGCCTTTCAAGCTTCCTGCTCTTGGTATTCATTTATTTCCCATGACTATGATTCTATTTCTTTAAGGTTTCGCCTTATCGATTTGATCATTATTTTGGTCTATCCTAGGATGTCGGTCTCTATTTCAATATCTCGATGGACTTTCTTGTTTATCTGTATTAATTCTGTTGCATTCCGCGTCTTCCTGAAGGTCCTCATGATGTCAGAGTTACGATGAAAGCTGTTGGTATCTGTGGCAGTGATGTTCACTTCCTCAAGGTTGTAACGAATAACTCCTTCAGCTACTAATTTAGTCAGATTTCAATATAAACACCGAATTTATATATAAATCTGATTAATAGGACATGTTACTGACATGAAATGTTTGTGTTTTTTGATGTTGATGAACAAAAAACATCAGACCTTGAAGCTTGCCCACTATGTTGTTAAAGAGCCGATGGTCATAGGCCACGAGTGTGCTGGTATCATTGCAGAAGTCGGGAGTGAGGTGAAGTCGCTCGTGCCAGGCGACCGTGTGGCCTTGGAGCCTGGCATCAGTTGTTGGAGGTGTCACCAATGCAAAGAAGGCAGCTACAATTTGTGTCCTGATATGAAGTTTTTCGCCACCCCTCCCGTTCACGGCTCTCTCGCCAAACAGGTCCATAAATTTAGCAAAATAGTACTATAACCCTTTTACTTAGAGACAGTTTGGTATCTGTTTAAAAACAGAAAGAACAATTCATCAAAAAAAAAAAAAAAAAAAAAACAGAACGAACAGTTAAAATAACATCAACATAGCTGTTTCCAGAAGCGTGAAAACAGCCTAAGAACAGAGAACAATAGATGATGTTACTAGGCGTGGTCATGGGTCGGGTCGGTTAGGTCAGCTCGAACCGGGCCGGATATTTAAAAAGGTGAATCCCCGCCCAACCTGCAGATTGGGCCAGGACGCAAAGCCCAAGCCCGCAACATTATGAAAAATCTAAACCCAACCCAACACGACCCACGGGCCATAATATTTATTTCATTAAAAGTAAAAAAATTAAAACTAATCTTTGAAAAAATTATACTACATTTAAGATTACTTTACGAAAAAGTAATCATAACATTGAGAGATTTTGACATTTTTCAATTATTTTTTTTACGTTTTGTATTTAAGGTAGCATATTGAACGTGTAATTCGTTTAGTATACTTATGTAGATAAGTACATATGCATATCAAAGTATACTTACATAAAAATAATAAATGTAACACATAATATGGGCCAAGTTAGCCTTAGGCCGTATGAACATAACCCAAGCCCAATACATATGTTGGTCGGGCTCAAATTTCAAGCCCAATCTCATGACGGGCCAAAATTTATTGAACACGAGGCCATAAAATCCCTGACTGGGCTGGGCGGGTAGGTAGTTAGCTGCTGCTATAACAAACAATTATCATATTTTCAACCAAAATTTTCACTCACATACGTAACATTTAGCTGACTTTTTAAATTTTCAGCATATACCAAACAGTCTGTCCAGAGTTCAATAAAAAACGTAAGTAGATGATGTATGTTAAGGTACAACTATGTTCTTGTTTCATGCTATCAGGTGGTGCACCCCGCAGATCTGTGTTTCAAGCTGCCCGATAACTTGACCTTGGAGGAAGGTGCAATGTGCGAGCCTCTCAGTGTGGGTGTTCACGCTTGTCGACGTGCCAACATTGGTCCGGAAACCAATGTATTGGTCATGGGAGCAGGACCAATAGGTCTAGTAGCAATGCTGGCCGCCCGTGCTTTTGGAGCTCCCAGGTTGTTAGAGATATTATCATATAGTAGATTATGTTTAAGTTATTTAGTTTCTATTTTAGTCAGTTATATATGAATGTGTTTCTTAGTTTAGGTTATCCCATTACCTAACACTAATCAACTATAATGACACCAGGATAGTCATCGTGGACGTCGATGACTACCGTCTCTCAGTTGCCAAGAAACTCGGCGCAGATGAAATCGTCAAAGTTTCGACAAATACACAGGTACATCTAAAATTATTAAACAACACAATATCTGAAGTACTTCCTATGTTTCTTCTCTTTCAGTCTACTTCACTTTTTTTGTCACTATTCACTCTTTCACTTTGACCCTGTGATTTGACTAGAAAAACGATACAAGAATTTTGTAATCTTTGCATGGTTTTGTAGAGTAAACTTTATTTTATAACATTGAAACTTGTCTAAAAATTTTGCTATCCAAATCACCGTGTCAAAGTGACGCAGTTACGGATTGAAAAGTCAAACCAAGATAAAAGAGGGAAATGGAGGTAGTAGTTTCTTTCTTTTTAGTCATTACAAGGAGTTTCCTCATTTCCTGCAGGATATGCCTGGAGAAGTCATACATATTCAAAAAGCAATGGGGGTTGGAATTGACGTCTCGCTGGATTGCGCCGGCTTGGGGAAAACCATGTCGACGGCTCTAAGCGCGACACGCGCCGGCGGCAAAGTTTGTTTAGTGGGAATGGGACATATTGAAATGAATGTGCCTCTCACACCAGCTGCTGCAAGGTAGTACAACATATGACTTTGCAAACACTGATGTTCTAGTTTTTATGTTTAACAAAATTATATTTACCATGGGTGTTTTTTTGGGGGTTTATTTCAGGGAGGTCGATGTGATTGGTGTGTGTCGCTACAAGAACACTTGGCCGATTTGCATAGAATTTTTGAGGAGTGGTAAGATTGATGTGAAGTCGTTAATTACCCATAGGTTCGGATTCTCTCAGGAGGAGGTGGAAAAAGCTTTTGAAACAAGTGCTCGCGGTGGCACTGCCATTAAGGTCATGTTTAATCTGTAGTGTAATAGAAGAAGCCCGGTGTTGGCTCGTTCCGGTTAAATTTGAAGTTTAGACAAATGCAGGAATAATGAAGACTTCAAAATACTTCGTGTGGTCTTGGATTAAACTCGAGCCTCCTATATTGAATAAAAGACGTGTGATATGCACTTAGGTGCAGACATATGTGTTTAGGTGAGGACAGCGAACGAAATGATAAAGATCTTGGATTATTTCCCTCATTGTAAATTGATTGTAATGTGGGAGCATCTCCAATAGATCATCTAAATAGCTGTTAATTGTTATATTTAAAAATAAATAAAATAGAGAAAAATTACTTCCAATAATACCCCTAACTTCATACTCAGCTAACTTTGAATAATATCCCGTTCAAAAAATAAACATCAAAATCAATACTCAACATTTTAACATATGTATCAACTTATTTACGAATTAGCACACGTCTTAAACAAAATGTTGGACAATAAATGATCGTTTTTCTGCAACAAGCGCATAGAAAACAACATCAATATGTGTAAAAGACCCGTTAGGGTTCTTGCTAGAGAGTGCAATTGAACACAGAAGCCATGAATGGAGAGAAATTCTCTGTACTTAGAGAGAGAGTCGTTGTTACACAATGAGAGTACAGTAAGCTTAAGTACATGGTTTTGTCTAATTGTAGCCATTAGATAGATAACCCTATATCTAACGGTGAGGAGAAGAGCTCAGATAAACTAATTGCAGCAAGGTCCTTCACATCTTGGAAATGTTGTACGAGCCCATGTAGTGTCAAATGGATCTCAGTTAAGTCTTGGACTTCACTAGTTCATATTTCTTTGGGCTGATAATATTGTAGCCTTAATACTCCCCCTCAAACTGAGGGCGCCGGATGGACCATCAGTTTGTGCTTGAGTTGTTGAAAATGAGTTGTTGACAAGCCCTTTGTAAAGATATCGGCTAGCTGATCGGAGCTGTTAACAAAGGAAACAGATAAATCGTTAGTCAACACCTTTTCGCGAATATAGTGATAGTCGATTTCTATGTGTTTGGTTCTAGCATGTAAAATGGGATTAGCGGTGATGGCTATGGCAGACAAGTTGTCACACCAAATTTTTGGTTTATAAGAAATAAAAATATTAAGATCACGAAAGAGAATTTTTAGCCACGCTAGCTCAGCGGCTGTCGATGCAAGAGCACGGTATTCGGCTTCGGTTGACGAGCGTGCAACCGTGGGTTGTTTCTTGGCTCCCCAGTGAATGGGATTGCAACCAAGAAATATGACAAAGCCAGTAGTGCTTCGCCTGTCGGTAGGGTTGCCGGCCCAGTCGGCGTCTGAAAAGGCATGAATGGGAGTGATGCCTTTCTGATAGTACAGACCATGATTTTTAGAACCCTGCAAGTAACGAAGAATACGCTTGGCACCAACTAAATGATTTTCGGTGGGTTTATGCATAAACTGACACAAGTGATTTACGGCGAAAGAAATATCAGGACGACTAAAAGTTAAGTATTGCAATGCACCAAGTAATTGACGATAAGGTGTTGAATCAGTCAGTGGTTTACCATCAAACATATGAAATTTAGTGCCAGGAGACAAGGGTGTAGGAGCAGACTTACAGTTAGACATATTAAAGCGAGATAAAAGGTCTGTGATATACTTAGCCTGGTGTATGTAGATGCCGTCCGGTGTCCTTTTGATCTCGAGGCCCAAGAAGTAAGTCAGGGGCCCAAGATTCGTCATAGAAAACTCGGAATTGAGCTTATGATTGAGAAACTGGATAAATTGAGTGTCGCCACCTGTTAAGATAATATCATCGACATACAAAAGCAGAATAGTACAATGGCCATTATTATGACGAATAAATAATGATGAGTCAGCAAAAGAAGCAATGAATCCAAGAGAGTACAAATAAGTCGTAAAGCGCTCGAACCAAGCCCGCGGGGCTTGTTTGAGTCCATATATGGACTTATTTAATTTGCAAACATAATGAGGAAATTTTGAGTTTTTAAAACCTTGGGGTTGGGCCATAAAAACTGTTTCCCGAAGAACGCCGTGTAAAAAGGCGTTTTTGACATCAAGTTGTTGTAGTGGCCAATTAAAATGAGCAGCAAGAGCAAGTATAATTCTAACAGTTGAATGTTTAACGACTGGACTAAAAGTTTCATCGTAATCAACTCCGGGATTTTGGTGGAAGCCTTTAGCAACTAAACGAGCTTTGTAACGAGAAATAGACCCATCAGGGTTGTATTTTGTTCGAAAGACCCATTTATTTCCTATTATGTTTGCATGTGGTGGCGCAGGCACCAAAGTCCAAGTTTTATGTTGTGTGAGACTAGCATACTCTTCAGCCATTGCGGTACGCCACTGAGAGTACTTGCTAGCCTCACTAAATGAAGATGGATCAGGAAAAGAAATAGTAGCATTAAAACCAGATTTTCGCTTACTAATACCGGATTTACTCCGAGTTCTCATTGGATGAGAAGATGTAGGCATCTCAGTAGTGGTGGTTGCAGGCGGTGCAACTGTAGAGGTGGGTACCTTGCCTAAACTGGAAGGTGGGTGCACTGTTTCGGAGACATTGGGCGAATCAATGCTGCTCAACGGAACGGGAACACTTACTGTTCCAGTAGGCTGCACGACACCTCTGACAGTTGATTCCGCTGTTCCATTTTCCGGTCCACTCATCACAGATGCGGTGTTTAAGTGCTGGGACAATGGGGCAGCAGCTAGAGGCGGAACAGTCACTGTTCCAGTGGGTGTAAGTGGTTGAACAGTGACTGTATCAGTAGGCTGCGCAGTGACTGTTCCAGTAGGAGGAACAAAATCAAGAGGTGGTACACTTGCTGTTCCAGTAGCTGGGACAGTACCTGAAACAGTGGACAAATCATTTTCATAAGTAGTATCACAGTTGATATTAGGTGCAGCAGCAGATTTATTCAAACTGTAAGGGAACACAGTTTCGTCAAACACAACGTCACGAGTGATATATATGCGATTCATGGATCGGTCTAAGCACAAATAACCCTTGTAATCATCGGCATAGCCGATAAAGACACACATTTTTGTTTTTGCATCAAGTTTTGAACTATTATAAGGACGGAGATGGGGAAAACATGCACACCCAAAAACTTTTAGTTGAGTATAATCTGGTGCAGTACCGAAAATGAGCTGAAAAGGAGATTTATTTTCAGTATTTGAGCTGGGCATTCTATTGATTAAGAATGTTGCAGCAGCTACAGCATGAAACCAAAGATAATTTGGTAACGAGGCACGTTTGAGCAAAGTTACGGCAGTCTCCATGATATGTCTGTGCTTACACTCCGCAACGCCGTTTTGTTGCGGAGTATAAGGACATGACTTTTGGTGGGTAATCCCACTACTACTCAAAATCTGCTGAAAAATAAAAGAGGTGTATTCGCCACCACCATCACTACGAAGAATACGGATAGTGCTGTTAAGTAATTTTTCAATTTGAGTTTTAAATTTAGTAAAAACAGAAGGAACGTCAGATTTATTGTGAAGGGGATATAACCAAGTGTACCGAGAGTAGTCATCAATAAAAAGGACATAATATCTATAACCGTGATAAGATTTGGAGCTCGAAGGCCCCCATACATCCGTGTGAAGCATGCTTAGTGGTGCAGTGGATCTTGAAGTAATGGTACTATAAGGAAGGCGATGCATTTTGCCTTCTAAGCATGAATGACACAAACCAAGTGATTTAGAGTTTCCGGATTTCGGAACAATTTTATTTAAAATAGCATCGGACGGATGACCTAAACGGTCATGCCAAGTTTGAGAGTCCACTTTATTGGCAACAAAAGCAGAAGTAAAATTACTAAGAGATAAAGATTCAATAGGATAAAGGCCGTCTTTACTCAACCCCTGGTAGAGTATCGTGCCCGTAGTTTTGTCCTGAATAGAAAATGATGTGGAGTCAAAAATAAAGCGACAATTATGTTCAGTACAAAACTTATTAACAGAGAGCAAGTTTGTGTGAAGTTTAGGTACGTGTAGTGTGTTTTGAAGAGAAAAATCACGTGATGCAGTAGAGAGTAGTGCTGTACCCGAATGATGAATAGGCAAAGTTTGACCATTGCCAACTGTGACATGGTCAGTGCCCATATAAGTGTCAGATGTGCTCAAGTTGTGGAAGTTATTAGTCATGTGGTTTGAGGCACCCGTATCCGATAACCAAAAGCTTGAATGAGGATTAGGGTGAGTAGATGCAGCCAAAGCAGTGAGATTCTCAGAGGGATGTCTTCCCTGATATGCATAATTCATGCGATGCACACAATCTAAAGCTGAGTGAAAGTCTTGACCACAAATTTGACTGGTAATGTTTCTAGCAGAATTTCCAGAACCAAAGCCTGAGGTTCGTCCTCTGTGATTACCAGAAAACTCACCTCGATGATAGTCGCCCCGACCACCACGGTAACTAGTGCCTCTACCATTGTTATAACCATAACTATTACCATAAAATCTGCCACGGTTTCCTCCATTCCCTCTACCATATCCACCATGACCTCCACGGTGGTTATTGTAATTCATTGATCTACCAAAATTGTGCCTTCCTCTGCCTCTATTGGGATTGGGATTGGGATTGTTAGAGGCAGAGTTAGTCACAGTATTAAAGGCCACATTTGTGGTTTCAGAGGCAGTGTTTTGGGATTCGAGCATTTGCTCTTCCGATTTTAACAATACATGAAGATCTTCAAGGGATAAAGGTTCTGATCTAGTGCGAATAGATGAGCGCAGAGAGTTAAAATCAGGAGTTAAACCATTCAAAACATAGAGCAACATGTCCTCTTCGTCAGTAACAACCCCAGCAACAGATAACTTATCTCGAATAGCTTTGATTTTTTGCATATAAGTATCAATAGAGTCAGAATTCTTTCTAATCATTTGAAGCTCAGATTTTAACTGCATAATGTTGGATCTAGTGAGGGAAGCATACCTCTTTTCCAATGATAACCAGAGAGATCGAGAAGATGAGGACTGACCAATGACTTGACTGAGAGCTTCTTGGCTCAAAGTTGCATTCAGAATAGTAATCAAGGCCTGATCTTGTTGTTGCCACACCAGGAACTCAGGATTCACCGCTTCAGAAGTTGATTCATCGGTCCCCTTCACAAATTTTTTCGGCAAAGAGATAGATCCATCCAAATACCCAAACAAATTCTGGGTTCGCAAGAGAGAACTGATTTGATGTTTCCAGATCACATAATTGGAACCATCCAATTTGAATGGAACCAAGTTGTGAATGTTAGACAAGAGGTACAGAGGGTTTGAAGTGGCGGAATTAGAGGAAGTGACGATGGCAGTTGACATCGTTGATGAGCTCGATAAAGACATCGGCTCTGATACCATGTAAAAGACCCGTTAGGGTTCTTGCTAGAGAGTGCAATTGAACACAGAAGCCATGAATGGAGAGAAATTCTCTGTACTTAGAGAGAGAGTCGTTGTTACACAATGAGAGTACAGTAAGCTTAAGTACATGGTTTTGTCTAATTGTAGCCATTAGATAGATAACCCTATATCTAACGGTGAGGAGAAGAGCTGAGATAAACTAATTGCAGCAAGGTCCTTCACATCTTGGAAATGTTGTACGAGCCCATGTAGTGTCAAATGGATCTCAGTTAAGTCTTGGACTTCACTAGTTCATATTTCTTTGGGCTGATAATATTGTAGCCTTAATAATATGTACATACAATTTATTATAAACAAACGGACATATATAAGAGTAAAAATATAGTTTAATGGTAAATTGGTCATATATATACACATAGTTTTGCCAAGTCTCATCTTCATCACATACCCTACAAGAGTTTGACAATTAAATACCATACAAGTCTCACACCATAGTAATCTTATCATTATCCTTCTTATTAGGGACGGGTAGGGTTGGGTCCCCATTGAGTTCGGAGAACTACAGTACAATCTTTATAGATCATATGACCAAACAATTTGTCAAAGTCTAAAACCAGTTTCCACCCAACCACTTGTCTTTATTTGCTAAGCCGAGTACAAGACCAGCCAGCTAGCGTGTTCGCTGAAAAGTTTGGACGGGTGACAACTACTTGGTCTGTTTCTGGATCGTCCTACTTTGACTTTATAACCCGTAATCGGGTCACTTTGACTTGAAAATTTAGATAGCAAAACGATATAACTTTTTGACAATTTTTTTGTGGTATTGTAGAGGAAAATTAACTCTACGAGGCCATGCAAAGATTACAAAATTCTTGTATTATGTTGTTGATCAAATCACTGGGTTAAAGTGACTCAGTAAATAGTGTCAAAAGTGAAGTAGACTGAAAGAGAAGAAACAGAGATAATATATTTTTTCCTCAACCTTGGGACCCAGTTTTCTTAAGTTGAAAATGGACCTTTATAAGACAAGGACTATTATATCCTACTGCTAGGGGATGGAATGAACTTTTATTTGGCCTGTTGGGCAAAATTATCCGTGTCCAAAAATAAATAATCTACGGCCCACAGGGGTAGGGATGGCAACGGGTCGGATCCGGATCGGATCAGGCCCTTCCCGATCCAGATCCGACCAGGAGAAATGGGAGCGAAATCCAATCCAGATCCGTTCGGATCATCAGATCATATCGGATCGGGTTTCATTCAGCTGATCCAAATCCGATCCGTAGATCCATATAGTACGTGGTCGGATCGAATTCGGATCAGATCTAACTCGAGTTTGCAATAAAATAGAAAAAATAACATAAAAAATAATCACGATTTAATACGCTAAGACATGTTTTTAAGTTATGAAGCCTAAAAAGAAAAAGAAATGGCTTTGTAGATTGTAGTTACTATAGTATTCTTTTTAGAATTATAAGTGGGGAGGTAATAGGGGTATATTTGTAAAGCACACATATACGTCGGATCGGATCGAGTCGGAAACCGGTTGATCTGCCCTCGGATCCAAATTCAGATCCAAATCCTTTCGAGTCTGGCTTTCCGGATCCAAATCCGATCCATATTCAATTGGATCGGATTCGGATCCGCTCCATTCGGCTCGGATTGTTCGGATCTCAGATCGGAGGATCTCAGATCGGATCGGACCGTATTGCCATCCCTACACAGGGGTGCTGTAACAGATTTTGACCCATTAAAATCTGAAGAGAGGCCCATCTTTACAGATCTGTGGGCGGTTTCGTCCGCTTGTCTGAGCGCGTGTTGCACACGAACATCCTCACATCTTCAAGTAAATGAATTGTCTCATCAATGTTAGTTGGGCTTAGTCCGGGTTTTAGATGCTTTGTGTGTGTGTGGTATAATCTTTACTATCTTAAAATAGTGCATAATTTGATTTGATTCCTAAGATTGTTTTTTACAAAAATGTCTCCTTAAAATTATTTATTACAGAAGTGGCCCGTGAAACTTAGATTATTCACTCTATAATGTTAGAAGTGTCCTCCTCAATAACAAACTAATAATTTGGAAACATATCCTTCTGAGGATCGACGTCTCTCCTACTCACGAAACGATTCATTGTGACTCCTTCGATCAGAAGTCGGACATTCTTTTCGCTCCCGCCAATCGTAGGTCTCTGTTGACGAAAGTGATTGATCTTTTGCAGGGGTGACTTTTTGTGTTGGCCATTCTGTAATATATATGGTCAGGAGAGGTTCGTTTCTGCTTGCCATTTTGTGCCAGTCGCATCCCTATTGATGGTGGTATTTTGAAATAAAACTCATATTGAAGACTCATAACTAGGTAAACTTCTATCTTCCTCCTTCTACCCGTAGGTTAATTATTTTCCTTCACATGTTCATTAGATCTAACCTCCTTAACATTTATAACATATCACTCTGTCCCACTTCTTCCTCCCCAATTTGACTTTTACCACTATTCACTGGGTCACTTTGACTCGGTGAGTTTGATAGCAAAATGATGCAAGTTTTGGATAATTTTTTAATGGTGTTGTAGAGTAAAAGTTGCTCTATAACACAGTAAAAAAATTATCAAAAATCGCATCATTTTGCTATCAAAATCACCCGGTCAAAGTGACCCAGATACGAGTCAAAATTCAGGATGGGGAGGAAGAGGTGGGACGGAGTGGTACTTATTAGGGTTTGAGTTAGAGTTAAGATTACGTCTTTGTGTGGTTGTTACTGAAGTGCCTTGCTATATGCCTCGCTTCCTTAGTTATGCTCTTGAAACAGTCTTTTAAATTGTTAGATGTAATACATAATCCATTTTATTGGATATTTTGTATTTGGATATTATGCTACGGTTACGGTTAGGGTTAGCATTAGGATCATTGCTAGATTGTAATGCTTATGAATTGGTAGACATGAATGCTTTGAATTACTAGATGTAGTACTTAATCCATCTTGTTTGATATTTTTTATTTTATTTTAATGGATTATTACATTGATAATCAATAGTAGAAATTGCATTCCCTTGCCGTGTCTAACAAATTTGGAACATGAGGCTCGGGGGACTTCACGGCAAGCCAAGGCAAGGAAAATTACATTTTGTTGCAGTGTCTGCCAGATTTGTAACAAGAAATAGAGCTGTTTTTGAAGGAGAAGCTCCTTAATTGCAATTCATTGTACAAAAACTGAAAATGCAGATTTGGAACTTGGTTTCTGTCCTCGTTAAAAGAATGAAGAATTTTATTTTGTTCTTAAGATTGTTTATTACATTTTATTTCCTTCTTAAGATTGTTTATTACAAAATTGTCTCCCTAAAATACATATGAACAATCACCGGTCAAAAAAAGATGTCGTGTTGAATGTGTTTCATAGTCTATTTTTTTGTAACTTGTTTGTTCCGTTGTGTTTTGAGCCAACCTGGGAAGTCTCTTCTACTCTTTCAATATTACTTGTAGTAATAATGAGAGTGAGGTATTGCTGGGAACCTAACAGAGGAAGTATATGAATCCCTCTACGCTTTCTATATCGGAAACAGAACTTACCGTTTACAATATTGTTTGCACTTTTCTTCAAGGGTTCGGTTATGTGGTCTTCATGCTTGAAACAAGGAGTTTGATTTAACTTTTCTTTTTATCATGATGCTATTTTGTGATCACTCTTATTTATTGGTACTTTCTCTTGCTAAGTACATGATTTTTTTGGGTCTTGCAGAGGAGAGATACAGAAAGAAAAATGATTTCTCTTTCAGTTATGTTGATGGCTCCATCCATTAAATGAATTTAAATATATTCGGCGAAAGTTACTCAGTTTTAGAATTCTTCAGAAAAGGTATGTGATTCCCTCTATGTTTTCTCTATGGTAGTTTGCTACATTTTTGCACTTCTCTTCATGGGTTGGGTTTTTGCGATCTTCATGCTTCAAACTCGGAGTATAATTTATTTTTCTACCATGATGCTATTTTGTGGTCACTCTCATTTTGTTGTTTACTGGTACTTTCACTTGCTAAGTACACGATTTATGGAAAAAAGATATAAGAAACATGATTTCTCCTTCAGTTTTGTTGATGGGTCCATCCATCAAAATTTAAATGTATGTGCTCGGGGAAGCATACATTTATCAGTTTTAGAATTTTTCTTATTAGTCAATTTCACCCTCTCTGAACATATATATATATATGTATATATATATATATATATATATTGAGTATAAAACTAAACCATAAAATCGCCATCAACATATCAACCGCAGTCTTTCTAATTGGGAAAACAAAGAGCTACGAGATAATGTTGTTTGTGATCGAGATTGAAAGATGATGTTGACAGTTTCTTACATACAAGGACAAAAAACAAAATTTATACAGAGAACTCAGAACGTTTTCTCTGAAGCCCCAAGTTTATGCAACTTCAATTACATGGAAGTTGGTAGGAAATGTTGATGTTTCCATTTTAGCAATTAGAGTTGTCTCGGTTCTAGGAAGGGTCACTTATCCGAAGTGGCTTTAAGGAGGAACGGGTTAACCGTCATGGACGGAAATTTCATGAGCTATTTATTTTTTTCTTTATTGTTATTTTTTATTGTTAGACTTTTTGACTTGATATCATTTTTTGTTAACAAATTTCGGTCCAAGCAATCAAAGTTAATTAGGAGAATCTAGAAAAGTCAAAGTCACCCACAATTCTAATTTGTTGGGGCGGCAATGACAATATAAAAGGGGTCAGTTAGTAGCAACAGGGGGACAACACAACTAGTAACACACGGACACAAAAGCTTTGGTAGTGGTGAGTTGAGTGCTTTTTGGGTGCGTGTGTTATCACGGTTGTAATCGGGTTCGGGTTTGTTTCGGGTTTTGTTTCTCTCAATAAAATCGGGTTCGGGTTGTGGAGTAGCTAGTATTCAAACTAGCAAACCACGTTAAAACTCTTGTCTCTCGTTCTTTATATTTTGTTATCGTTCTTGCTTGATACCCGGATTAATCCGCTGCATCATAACATTTATGTTTTGGTCAAATGGAGTAGAGACTTAATTGACAATGAAGCATGTTAAAATTCCTAGATCTGTAACAACTCACATGGTCTTACCTTGGGCTCCTGTTGTGGATCATGTTTTCCCTTTTTAGGGAGCAAGTTAAAAAAAAATCAAACTCCTTCCATCTCTATTCTAGAGTACTATTCTTACTATTTATATCAGAGGTGTAGTTACATAGCATGAATGAAATTCAGTATGTTAATACCTCTCATAGTCTGGAAGAATAATCAATCGGAGAATGCTTTTAATACTGATGAATTGTATCATGAGTTTTCTATAACTGTAGCAACAATTTGTACCATAAGGCCTCGTTTGGGTAGAGGATAAGGAGGGAGCATAAGATAACTTATACTTTCTCTTTTTTTATCAAGTGTTTGGGTGCCGGATAAGGGAGGGGATAAATTATGTTGTCTTATGCCGATGAAGCTTTTAATGAACAAATTTTATACCACCAACATGGAGGTATAAGCTCGGATAAGAAAATATAGCATATTAGGATGCTATTGGGTTGACAAAAATACCCCACAAACTATCAAATTTCCTACCCTTGTCCCCAAACCTTATCAGCTATTTCACCGTTTCACCTCCCTCCTTCCCTCTCAATGTTTTGGTACCTTTATATTGGAGGAGCTCCTCATGAGTTTGATAACTATTATTTTGTGATTCCATAACTTTATTTGAGTAATGGTTGAGATAAATATGAAGACATTTTTTCGTGCTTGCTGAAATGTCGTTGGTTTGATTTAACTTGTTTATTGTAGGTTTTGTAACACCATACCCCCAATAAGTAGTAGTAATTTATACTCCATATTTTTCTATGGCCATATTGTATCTATGAATATTTGTTATGTTTGCATGTTACTACAAGTTTATTTTGCGTATTAATACACATTTTGTATACATTTTGACAACGTCGTATTGTGTAAAAAAATGGTATTTTAATATATAAACAGAAATACTTATACATTTTGTATACTTTTTTCCTCGTCAATTTGAAATATCCGATATTTTATACAAAATAACAGCACTGGAGGTATTACAGTCATTCTGGCACATATCCTGCTTCATATCCTGCATCATATCCGACAGCACCCAAACACAGACAGCCAGCATATCTTATCAGGGCTTATCAGACAGCATTCATATCCTTGCTCATATTCCAACATAAGTCTTATCCCTACATACCATATCCTCTACCCAAACGAGGCCTAAGAGTTAACTGGAATTTATATATAAGAACCCACTAAACTTGAGAAACTCAAATATATTATTCCTCTCTTTCATTATTCACCTTTGTTCCACAAACCACCGTAAATGGGATTAAAGCATGTTTGAAACGTATAACTGAATGTGAGTTATAAATATGCCAGCTTTTTGTGTTGTTAAAATGGAATGCTCCGAGTGCGCGCCGTTCAAACCCTCAAAAGGTAACTTCACTCTAGGTATTTTTTTCTCCGAATTGCGTTAGCAATACTATGTGGAACAAAAACTCACGTAGTGTTCGTGAACAACTGATACATCACGTATGCTTTATTAGCTTTATGCATACCGAGAATACCTCCAAATTTATTATCTATATTATTTATGTATATGGTTTCAACTTGACCGGACAAAATAGCGTACACTAGCATATTCTCTCTGACTATCAGCCACCGATCTTCTTTTGATACCAAAAAAATAAATATCAAAGGAAAATTTTGAACGCAAAACGCCTTTTTAAACTCCATTGAAGCTCAGTTAATAATGAAAATACTCGGAACTAGAAGGGGAAGGGGTTGGCTAAATACCGACATTTTGAAATAGTCGTGTTTGTAGATGTAGAATTACACTATAATGTTTCTTGACTGCGTTTTGTTATTACTCTGCACGAGATATGTTATTTGTTACACATTTCGCATTCCACGTGCAAAGCACGTGCACATTACTAGTTTAGATAAACTCATGCTGGAACCATAAACTCCTTCAAACAATGGATAACAATGAGCAAAACATGCATAGAAATTAACTGTATATAAAACAAACTTCTTCTCTTTCGTAGCGGCAAGAAAGTTTGTGGACGGCTGACAGCTTTTAAAACTCATAATCAATTGGTTGTTGTCGACCTGAGTTATTTAAATTTAATTAAAATAAATATTTTCTTTATATTTCAGATAATTTCTGCTCTAGCCAGATGATTTGAGCTCGAGAAAGCAATATTATTTGTTCTCCACAAAGCTGAGATGGTGATTCAGGAATCAGTGGTAAATCACCTCCGCCCACTACCTCATGTCATCATTTAAGGGAAACTGCTCAATTAAGGGATAATTGCTTGAGAGCTGGCGGACTCCCAAAATTTGGGAAATTTGCCTAAAGAAAGGGCATGCTTAAGAATCCGACAAGACATTAAGTTGATTGAAAAGGCTTCAGCGCCGGGGGGAGGCTTTGAGTTGATTAGAAACTAGTCGATAAGGATGCTCAGCGTAGCTTGACTTAGGGTTCAGTCCATGAAAATATTTACTGTCGTAATCATAATGCTCTATGCTCAAGCTTCTTTACACTGGTTTGCTTGCTTGAGCTTGTTCAACCGTACCATTGGCCGTGAGGAAGTAAAAGCCTCGAGGACAAATCCTAACGGGGTTCGTTGAGATTCTTGTGACTTGGAGATGAAGGTTCATGGCAGTCAAAGGTGCTGCTGAATTGACCGAGCCTTGTAGTTCAGCAAAGGGAGGAACTTGTTTAAGGGAGATTCCAGGAAAAACTTGTAGAAAACAAGAAACAAATGTAGGTCTGTATGCAAAATCGGGGGCAGAAATGGAGGGGAACGATATATGGCCGCGCCACACATGTTTTCTAGTGTAAACAATAGTTTGAATTTAGTCAGGAGCACCATTTAATCGTCGAGATCAGTAACTAGATTTGATTTGTTTATTTCTCTTAATAAGTCCACTTGAAATGTTTGTTGTCGATTGTGTTGTTTTTAGAACCTTTGAGATCACTAGGATATTATGTTAGCCCGTCTTAGCCATTTCGGTAATTTAACGTATTTTAGATTTTTTAGGTTATTTACTTATTTACATTCAGTGCAAATGGCCTTGCCCCGAATCTTGCTCACTTGGACTCCAGAATTTTTTTAGTGCTCAATTAGAACATCAATTAAATTTCAACACTCAAAAAAACTGTCAATGATTGGCAGACAAACATCCATTTATTTATGACTTACCACTTCCGGGCTCCAGCACTATTTGTGTCGCTAATCGCATTCAACAGATTCAGCGTCGCTTAGCTGGTGTTGGGGTGTTTTCACCATAGAACCACAAGTCTTGTGAAAACTACTTGGGTGGCTCCAAGTAGGCCTATTATCACTAATTAAGGCCGGCCTGGCCCTGGTCATCATTGTTGTCTTCCTCATTCTTAGCTGGTGTTGGGGTGTTTTCACAAAAGATTTATCTCGTGCGCTAAACAGAGGACCACTAATTTTGTTCGGTGCTACGTTGTGCCACAAACCACCACTGTCTTGGTACTTACGTAGCTATGACTGGACATCCTTTTGAGCCCCCTGACAAGTTTGTTATCACCATCAGTACCATGAGACATTTAAGGTACCACTCCGTCCCACGTGAAATGCACAATTTGATTTTTTTCATCCGTAATTGAGTCAGTTTCACCTGGTGATTTGGATAGTAAAATGATGCAATTTTCTATAATTTTTTAAGTCTCCCAACACTATGAAAAAATTATTTAAAATTTGTAAAATTTTACAATCTAAATCATCGGTTCAAAGTGACCCAGTGAATAGTAATAAAAATACAAATGGTGCAAAAGAGTTGGGACGGATTGGTACTACTTCATGTCTGATACAGCTCTTTCAAATGGGTAAGACACTTTTAGCATCTTTACTAAGCAACTTGATGCATCAATAAATCCAAAATTTGTGATAAAATTAAATACTCGCAATAACATTTTTCCAGCGTTTGTGGTTGAACACAGGGAAATGTCACTATTAAACAACAAGTGGAGATGGATGCCGCCTTGTTTTCCCTAAGCCGACAGTGATTGTTTTGAATTCGGACTAAACCATCTATTGGCTACGGGTTCAGCTCACACGTTGGCAGGGGGCGGCTGACGTGACAGGGTTTTACACTAGTTTTTGAAATTCTGATTTGTTATTTCTAGGGTTAATTGCAATGTAGCCCTGTAGTTAGGGGTTTGTGAAAAATACTACCCTCGGGTTTCAAATGTTGCAAAACAACTCCCCGCGGTTTCATTTTTTTGCAGTAGGGGGGTAAATTTCCGTTAACTACAAGCAAAATACGTAAGTACCCCACCATATATAGCCTTACGTAGTCATTTTTCTCCCAACTCTCTCTCTCTCTCTCTCTCTCTCTCTCTCTCTCTCTCTCTAATACTACAACCTCTCTTTCTCTCAACTTTCATCTCCCTTCTTCATTTTCTTCTTCCTACTTACTGATTTCATTCAACTGGACAAACACAATCAAAACACAAAAAGACCTGCAACAACAAGGAGACAGACATGTCTACTTTCCCTCTCTATCTCTCTTATCCCTCTCTCTTTTGGTCGTGCAGATCGAAGCAGGGTAGGTTGGTACACGGCGGCGGCATCGTTGTCACCGTTCTCCTTCGGCGGTGGCGGCGTTGTCATCTCCTTTCTCCATCGCGGAGTACCCACTGTCATCTCCGATATTAATACGATGGTACAGAGAGAACACAATACAGTGAAAACACCAGTAGGCCTTCATCGCCACCGAGGAGTACCCACTGTCTACAAGGTAGGACCTAACTGTACTAAATTGATAAAACCTAATAAGTTGATGAGATAATACAAGTATTACACATAACAACACACAAGCAAACTAAAACTAAGCAAACAAGCTTTGAGCTCTAAAGATAAGGATGACTATCCTCTGTAGGGTTTTGATTCATGGATGCGCAACGAAAACATAAACAATCATAAAACCATGCAAAACCCTCCAAGGATCACAAGTCAAGAGGTATAACGATGGTAAGGGTAAGAAATCAATAACACACCTTAGGGTTCTCTTTTGATGACTTCAAACGCGAATTGTGTCACGTTCTCTATGGTTGATCCACGCCTAGAGTTGATCTTAGATCTCCCAAGTCCTTGGTGCTAGCTCGGAAGAGGAAGAGGAAGAAGAATCACGCAAAACGAGACCCAAAAGCAGGGTCTTGGCCTCCTTGTGGCCGACGGGGACGGGCGGCGACAAAGGGGTGGTCGGGTCCCTTTGTTGCTTGCTCTCTCTCCTTTTGTTCTCTCCCACTCTTTGTTATGTTCAATTATGAGCATAAGTTATGTGGGAAGGAAGGAAGGGAGGTCATTTATATAGTCCAACAACTCCTTGCCAACTACCTAAAGGACTTATTCTAGTCCTACTAGAATTCAATTTAGTCCCTTCCTTGCAAATTAGTCCCTACTAAGTTTGCAAGGTTTTCCAAAGTGATCCTTCTAATTAATTAATCCAATTAATTAATTCCCAAATCTAGTTCAACTCTATATAGCGTGTGACCCCATAGGTTCTATCTAGTTGGTAGCAACTATTTGCTAATATGGAGCGGTCTCTAGCAAAACATCCATTCTAGCCAACTAATAGAATAGTCATCTTGACAATCTTTGTACAAGTAATTGTCTCATCCCTTTGTCTCTATATCCGGATTGGACACGAGACATACAAGTCACACTCGTATATCCAATCCATAGTTTCTCGATCCATGGGAATAGCCTTATTCGTGCAAATAACATCAATATCCCATATTGATTTATTTGAGTTTGGCCAGACATTCTATAAGCACTATCCCTCGAGTGGCCTAGGATATTTTCTCCCGTTATGTGGGAGGGACAAATTCTATCTACGTCCACTACGATCTCTAAACTTGCTTCTTATTGTATCCAGTACACGCCTTTATAACTACCCAGTTACGGTGTAGCGTTTAACGCTACCAAGATCACAATAATCCACAACTAGAATATCTAGTGACTTCAAATCTAAGGATGACAATACCATTGCACCGGGAGAAGCGCTTGTGACTCAACATAACGTGTATGTAGCCTTCTCGGAGATGGGTCAATCCAGTGCAACATTCCCTAATGCACACCTATGTGTTGGATCGTGATATCTCCATATCAATCCAACCCCATACTAGTCTATAGATGATTGTCCCATTAATCATTATACTTGACTAGTGATATTTAAGATAAACAACACAATTGTAAATCTAAGGACTTCATTATATTAAATATCCAATAAATAATAAATGAATTTCTAGCCACAAATAATTCATACTAAACTAGATTGCCTCTAGGGCATCTATTCCAACAGTCTCCCACTTGCACTAGAGCCAATCTGGCGCATCTCGTATGCCCATACTCCTAGTGTGCCCTTCATGCTTCCACTGCGTGAGAGGCTTTGTAAGCGGGTCTGACAGATTATCATCTGTAGGAATCTTGCATATCCGAACGTCTCCTCTATCGATAATATCTCGAATAAGATGAAACTTCCTGAGCACGTGCTTGGACTTCTGGTGCGACCTGGGTTCCTTCGATTGCGCGATCGCCCCAGTGTTGTCACAGAACAACTCAACTGGATCCGCAATGCTAGGGACCACACCAAGTTCAGAAACAAACTTTCTGATCCAAACAGCTTCCTTTGTTGCGCCATTTGCAGCAATGTACTCAGCCTCTGTTGTAGAATCAGCTACCGTCTCTTGCTTGGAACTCTTCCAGCTCACCGCTGCTCCATTCAGGCAAAACACATATCCCGATTGTGATCTAAATCCATCTCTGTCGGTTTGGAAGCTTGCATCAGCGTAACCCCTTACACGCAACTCTTCTTCACCGCCAAACATCAAGAAAGCATCCTTAGTTCTTCTCAAGTACTTTAGGATGTTCTTGACTGCAATCCAGTGACTCTCACCCGGATTGGATTGGTATCTGCTTGTCATACTCAAGGCATATGACACATCTGGTCTAGTACATAACATGGCGTACATGATAGATCCTATGGCCGAGGCATAGGGGATTCTACTCATGCGTTCCTTCTCAATCTCATTGGAGGGACAACCACTCTTCGAAAGAGTGATTCCATGTGACATGGGCAAGAATCCCTTCTTGGAATCTTGCATGTTGAACCGTTTCAACACCTTGTCAATATATGTACTTTGACTTAGGCCTAGAAACCTCTTAGATCTATCTCTATAGATCTTTATACCGAGTATATAGGCTGCTTCCCCTAAGTCCTTCATTGATAAACACTTTCCTAGCCAATCTTTAACAGATTGTAGCATGGGAATGTCGTTTCCAATGAGTAGTATGTCATCCACATACAAGACCAGAAAAGCTACAGAGCTCCCACTAACCTTCTTGTAGACACAAGACTCATCTTCGTTTCTGATGAAGCTAAACTCTTTGACCACTTCATCAAAACGTCGATTCCAACTCCTAGAAGCTTGCTTCAATCCATAAATGGATCATTGCAGCTTACAGAATTTGTTGGCTTGCTTTGGATCCTCAAAACCCTCCGGCTGTATCACATACACGTCCTCGAGGAGATTCCCATAAAGGAATGCTGTTTTGACATCCATCTGCCAAATCTCATAGTCGTGGTATGCTGCAATCGCAAGTAGGATTCGGATGGATTTGGTCATAGCGACTGGTGAAAAGGTTTCATCATAGTCAATACCATGAATCTGTCTGAATCCTTTAGCCACCAATCGACCCTTATAGGTAATCACATTACCATCCATGTCGATCTTCTTCTTGAAGACCCATTTGCACCCTATGGGCCGCGCCCCATCGGGTGGTTCCACCAAAGTCCATACTTTGTTGGCATACATGGATTCCATCTCGGATCTTATGGCTTCTAGCCATTTCTGAGAGTCTGGGCCACTCATGGCCTCCTCATAGGTAGTAGGCTCATCATCAATGAGCATCGTGTCACCGGAATCGGTTACGAGAAGTCCATACCTCTCGGGTTCCTGGCGCACTCTACTAGATCTATGAAGCTCTTGTGTTACCTGAACAGGTTGCTCCACAACTACTTGTGGTTCCTGTTCATGTTCCATAATCGGTTCAGTGATTTGTGGTTCTTGAACCTCTTCAAGTTCTACATTCCTCCCACTTGCTTCTTTAGAGACAAACTCTCTTTCTAGAAACACGCCGGTCCGAGCAACAAACACTTTGTTCTCGGTTGGATTGTAGAAGTAGTATCCCTTAGTTTCCTTAGGGTACCCCACAAATTTACACTTATCCGATTTCGGCCCCAGCTTGTCTGATTGTAAACGTTTTACATAGACATCGCAGCCCCAAATCCTCATGAACGACAGTGTGGGACGCCTCCCACTCCACATCTCATATGGTGTCTTCATGACTGATTTAGATGGAACACGGTTAATGGTGAAAGCTGCACTTAATAGAGCGTAGCCCCAAAATGATAATGGAAGATCGGTTTGACACATCATAGATCGAACCATATCCAATAGGGTTCGATTCCTCCTCTCGGACACGCCATTCCATTGTGGCGTTCCGGGTGGAGTGAGTTGGGACACGATCCCACACTCTCTAAGATAGTCGCCAAACTCTTGGCTCAAGTATTCTCCTCCACGATCCGATCGTAGAGCCTTTATACTTTTGCCAAGTTGCTTTTCTACTTCATTCTTGAATTCTTTGAACACTTCAAAGGATTCGGATTTTGCCCTCATAAGGTACACAAATCCATATCTACTGTAATCATCAGTAAATGTAATGAAGTAGACATAACCACCTCTGGCAGGCGTGGCAAATGGCCCACACACATCGGTATGTATGAGCGTCAATTGCTCACTAGTCCTCTCACCTTTCTTATTGAAAGGGGACTTTGTCATTTTTCCCAATAAACAAGCCTCACATGTCTCATATGATTCAAAATCAAATGAGTCTAGTAATCCATCCTTATGGAGTCTAGATACACGTTTCTCATTTATGTGGCCTAAACGACAGTGCCATAAATAAGCAGGATTTAAATCATTTATTTTAATCCGCTTGGTATTAATGTTGTAGACAGGATTGCTTAGATCAAGGACATAAAGTCCATTAAATAATTGCGCACTAAAATAGTGAATATTATTTAAATAAAAGGAACAACAATTGTTCTTTATTGAAATAATAAAATCATCCTTGTCCAAACAAGAAATAGAAATAATGTTTCTGCTCATAGCAGGCACAAAATAGCAATTATTTAATTCTAAAACTAATCCTGAAGGCAGAGATAGCTCGCACACGCCTATGGCCAACGCAGCAACCTTAGCTCCATTCCCAACGCGCAGATCTACCTCCCCTTTAGCCAATCTTCTACTTCTCTTTAGATCCTGCATATTTCGACAAATATGAGATCCACTGTTGGAATAGATGCCCTAGAGGCAATCTAGTTTAGTATGAATTTGTAATTGGCTAGAAAATTCATTTATTATTTATTGGATATTTAATATAATGAAGTCCTTAGATTTACAATCGTGTTGTTTATCTTAAATATCCCTAGTCAAGTATAATGATTAAACAGGACAATCATTTATAGACTAGTATGGGGTTGGATTGATATGGAGATATCACGATCCAACACATAGGTGTGCATTACGGAATGTTGCACTGGACTGACCCATCACCGAGAAGGCTACATACACGTTATGTTAAGTCACAAGTGCTTCTCGGGTACAATGGTATTGTCATCCTTAGACTTGAGGTCACTAGATATTCTAGTTGTGGATCATTGTGATCTTAGTAGCGTTAAACGCTACACCGTAACTGGATAGTTATAAAGGCGTGTACTGGATACAATGAGAAGCAAGCTTAGAGATCGTAGTGGACGTAGAGAGGATTTTCCCCTCCCACATAACGGGAGCAAATATCCAAGGCCACTCGAAGGATAGTGCTTATAGAATGTCTGGCCAGACTCAAATAAATCAATATATGGGATATTGATGTTATTTGCACGAATAAGGCTATTCCGTGGATCGAGAAACTAGGGATTGGATATACGAGTGTGACTTGTATGTCTCGTGTCCAATCCGGATATGGAGGCAAAGGGATGAGACAATTACTTGTACAAGGTTGTCTAGATGACTATTCTATTAGTTGGCTAGAATGGATGTTTTGCTAGAAACCGCTCCATATTAGCAAAAGAGTTGCTACCAACTAGATAGAGCCTATGGGGTCACACGCTATATAGAGTTGTACTAGATTTGGGAATTAATTAATTGGATTAATTAATTAGAAGGATCACTTTGCAAACCCTTGCAAACTTAGTAGGGACTAATTTGCAAGGAAGGGACTAAATTGAATTCTAGTAGGACTAGAATAAGTCCTTTAGGTAGTTAACAAAGAGTTGTTGGACTATATAAAGGACCCTCCTTCCTTCCTTCCTCATAACTTATGCTCTAAAGAGAACATAACAAGAGTGGGAGAGAACAAAGGAGAGAGAGAGAGCAAGCAACAAGGAGGACGCCGCCCCCTTGCCGCCGCCCCTCGTCCCCGACGCCACAAGAGGGCCGAACCCCCTCTTTGTGCCTCGTTTTGCGTGATTCCTTCACCCTCCTCTCATTCCGGGCTAGCACCAAGGAGATTGGAGATCTAGGATCAACTCTAGGCGTGGATCAACTATAGAGAACGTGACACTATTCGCGTTTGAAGTCATCAAGGAGAACCCAAAGGTGTGTTTATGATTTCTTACCTTCACTATCGTTATGCATCTAGACTTGTGATCCTTGGAGGGTTTTGCATGGTTGTTTGTTTGATTATGCTTCCATTTGCGCGATCCATGAATCAAAACCCTACAGTGGTATCAGAGCCACAGGTCATAGAGCATAAACGTAGTTTATGTGTTACATTCTTGTTGTTTTACACCTTAATTTGTTGTTTATCGCGTAAAACAAGACAAATCAAGCATTGGATGCAATTTGTCAAAGAATTAATCATAACAAGACCCAATTATTGCATTGGATGCATGAATTGGTGAGTTTGAGAAATTTTAGGATCTTAGATCTAGGGTTTGGGCATCCTTGGGGAAGAAGGAGTTCTCCCAAGACAAGGAAACAACCAAACTTGGGCTCCAAGCAAGGAGGTTGTTTTGGAAACAACCTCCACAAGGAGGTTCGGCCCCCTAGGGGACCGCCCCCTTGCTTGCCGCCCAAGCTTGGCGCCCTAAGGGGCCGGGCGGCCCTAACCCGCGGGCCTAGCTTGCGGGTTTTGGGTCGGGCCGGCCCTAGGGCCTTATGGTTCACTTTGTTTGGGCCCGGGCAATTGGATTGTTGGGCCCGTGGACCGTTTTAACCCTAGAAATCCTAAAATCAATTAAAATTGACCAAGCGCGTTAAAATTGGATTTTAACTGTTTATGTGCAAATCGCATGGTGATTGGATATGGCCTTAGGATGTGGTTTGATGTGGATGTTTAATTTTGTGGTTTGGTTTTACGGCCTGCGAGCTGATCAATTAATTGTAATAATTAATTAGGGTTTTATGGTCTGCGTGCCATTTTTTTTCTCTCAACTTGTGAGATTTATTTTTATTTAGTATAGATATTAGCTAGTGCTAGACAAAGTAGATTGTTAGCCAAGATTGGAGAAAAGAAGCCCAAAGCCAAAGAAGCCACAAAAGATGGAGCATGGAGCACACCACATGACTATGAAGGATGGACCAAAAGATCAAGACGCATGGAGATGTGTTTGTTTAGGGTTCATAGATAATTCCATTGGCTTGGAATTATCTTAGTCTAGAAAAGGCCATATCCACATCACGTTTAATTTCTGTTTTGTGGTTGTTTATTTATTGTCTTATTATTTGTGTGGTTGGTGTATGGATGATGCATGCAATTAGGATAATAAGATAATTAGACAACCCGGATCTATTATTTGGAGTTGTGCCCAAACTCAAATAGATAGATTAGTTGATATTGATCAACAAAATAATTAAAATAGAAAATCCCTCAAAATTTAAATATTGTGTTCTTGCCTTCTCGTTATTTAAACACTCATTATCATCATTATTTATCAAGATCGTGCGTGCCAAAGCATGGCGACTTGGTTCATAATGATGGAATGCGATGGCACGTAACAATGTGCAATTGTTTAAATAAGAGGTTGAACACAACTAGGCTATTAATTTGATTAAGAAACCTAGAGGCAATCAATTGGGATTATCCATATGGATGGATAAATAAGGAGTTATTTGCCCGATTGAACCAAGAGTTGCATATGGGATGCAATTGGAAATCGTTCCTACCTAAGAAGTAATCGAATTATGGGTGACTTGCCAAAGCAAGCTCATAAGGAAATGAAAAAGATGGATCTTGGCCCACTAGAAAATATAAGGATATTTTCCGCATTAATATCTTGAGGGTTATTAATCCGTAGAAAAATAGTGGGAGCTATATTTAATAAACTAGCCATTATTAAATATAGTCAAAAATTCACAAATACTAAAACTTGCGTATTTTCCTTTTGTAGAATTCCAAATGGCAAACAACTCATCGAGTTCACAACATTCCCTACGATCTGTCCTTGAGAAGGACAAGCTCTCTGGAACCAACTTTCTTGATTGGTACAGAAACTTGAGAATTGTTCTCAAGCAAGAGAAGAAACTGTACGCAATAGAGGAGCAAGTTCCAGAAGGTCCAGAGAACCAGACACCTGCTGCCTTAAAGGCGTATCAAAAGCGTGTTGATGACGCTAATGATGCGGCCTGCCTAATGCTTTGCACCATGACCTCTGAGCTTCAGAAGCAACATGAGAACATGAATGCTGTCGATATGATCGAACATCTAAAGCAACTCTTCCAAGAGCAGGCGAGGGTAGAGAGGTATGAGGTCTCAAAGGCACTGTTCAAATGTCATCTGGCAGAAGGGAACCCGGTGGGACCCCATGTACTCCGAATGATCGGGTACTTGGAGAATCTCGCCCGGCTTGGGTTCCCGGTCGGCCAAGAGTTGGCAACCGATCTCGTGTTGCAATCGTTGCCCGAGAGTTATGGACAGTTCATTATGAACTATAACATGAACGAGATCGTTAAACCACTGCCAGATTTGCTCAACATGTTGAGGACGGCTGAACAGAGCATCAACAAGGGTAAGGGCAAGGCCATTATGATGGTGAATAAAGGAAAGGGCAAAAAGTTTGCATCTTCCTCCAAGGGCAAAGGCAAGTCAGTTGCTAAGTCCAAGGAACAAGCCCTTAAGCCTGTTGGTGGCATTGCCAAGGTCGTGACTAAGGGTGAATGTCACTACTGTAGTCAGCCTGGACACTGGAGGAGGAACTGCCCAAAATATCTGGAGGACAAGAGGCTTGGAATAGTGATTCCACCACCACCAGGTATTTTTGTTGTAGATGTCAATTTAACTGTCTCTACATCATGGGTATTAGATACTGGATGTGGATCTCATATTTGTCGAAATATACAGGATCTAAAGAGAAGTAAAAGATTGGCTAAAGGGGAGGTAGATCTACGCGTTGGGAATGGAGCAAAGGTTGCTGCGTTGGCCATAGGCGTGTGCGAGCTATCTCTGCCTTCAGGATTAGTTTTAGAATTAAATAATTGCTATTTTGTGCCTGCTATGAGCAGAAACATTATTTCTATTTCTTGTTTGGACAAGGAAGGTTTTATTATTTCAATAAAGAACAATTGTTGTTCCTTTTATTTGAATAATATTCACTATTTTAGTGCGCAATTATTTAATGGACTTTATGTCCTTGATCTAAGCAATCCTGTCTACAACATTAATACCAAGCGGATTAAAATAAATGATTTAAATCCTGCTTATTTATGGCATTGTCGTTTAGGCCACATAAATGAGAAACGTGTATCTAGACTCCATAAGGATGGATTACTAGACTCATTTGATTTTGAATCATATGAGACATGTGAGGCTTGTTTATTGGGAAAAATGACAAAGTCCCCTTTCAATAAGAAAGGTGAGAGGACTAGTGAGCAATTGGCGCTCATACATACCGATGTGTGTGGGCCATTTGCCACGCCTGCCAGGGGTGGTTATGTCTACTTCATAACGTTTACTGATGATTACAGTAGATATGGATTTGTGTACCTTATGAGGGCAAAATCCGAATCCTTTGAAGTGTTCAAAGAATTCAAGAATGAAGTAGAGAAGCAACTTGGCAAAAGTATCAAGGCTCTACGATCGGATCGTGGAGGAGAATACTTGAGCCAAGAGTTTGACGACTATCTTAGAGAGTGTGGGATCGTGTCCCAACTCACTCCACCCGGAACGCCACAATGGAATGGCGTGTCCGAGAGGAGGAATCGAACCCTATTGGATATGGTTCGGTCTATGATGTGTCAAACGATCTTCCATTATCATTTTGGGGCTACGCTCTATTAAGTGCAGCTTTCACCATTAACCGTGTTCCATCTAAATCAGTCATGAAGACACCATATGAGATGTGGAGTGGGAGGCGTCCCACACTGTCGTTCATGAGGATTTGGGGCTGCGATGTCTATGTAAAACGTTTACAATCAGACAAACTAGGGCCTAAATCGGATAAGTGTAAATTTGTGGGGTACCCTAAGGAAACTAAGGGATACTACTTCTACAATCCAACCGAGAAGAAAGTGTTTGTTGCTCGGACCGGCGTGTTTCTAGAAAGAGAGTTTGTCTCTAAAGAAGCAAGTGGGAGGAATGTAGAACTTGAAGAAGTTCAAGAACCACAAATCACTGAACCGATTATGGAACATGAACAGGAATCACAAGCAGTTGTGGAGCCACCTGTTCAGGTAACACAAGAGCTTCGTAGATCTAGTAGAGTGCGCCAGGAACCCGAGAGGTACGGACTTCTGGTGACTGATTCCGGTGACACGATGCTCATAGATGATGAGCCTACTACCTATGAGGAGGCCATGAATGGCCCAGACTCGCAGAAATGGCTTGAAGCCATGAGATCCGAGATGGAATCCATGTATACCAACAAAGTATGGACTTTGGTGGAACCACCTGATGGGGCGCGGCCCATAGGGTGCAAGTGGGTCTTCAAGAAGAAGATCGACATGGATGGTAATGTGATTACCTATAAGGGCCGATTGGTGGCTAAAGGATTCAGACAGATTCATGGTATTGACTATGATGAAACCTTTTCACCAGTCGCTATGACCAAATCCATCCGAATCCTACTTGCAATTGCAGCATACTACGACTATGAGATTTGGCAGATGGATGTCAAAACAGCATTCCTTTATGGGAATATCCTCGAGGACGTGTATATGATACAGCCGGAGGGTTTTGAGGATCCAAAGCAAGCCAACAAAGTCTGTAAGCTGCAACGATCCATTTATGGATTGAAGCAAGCTTCTAGGAGTTGAAATCGACGTTTTGATGAAGTGGTCAAAGAGTTTGGCTTCATCAGAAACGAAGATGAGTCTTGTGTCTACAAGAAGGTTAGTGGGAGCTCTGTAGCTTTTTTGGTCTTGTATGTGGATGACATACTACTCATTGGAAACGACATTCCCATGCTGCAATCTGTGAAAGATTGGCTAGGAAAGTGTTTCTCAATGAAGGACTTAGGGGAAGCAGCCTATATACTCGGTATAAAGATCTATAGAGATAGATCTAAGAGGTTGCTAGGCCTAAGTCAGAGTACATATATTGACAAGGTGTTGAAACGGTTCAACATGCAAGACTCCAAGAAGGGGTTCTTGCCCATGTCACATGGAATCGCTCTTTCGAAGAGTGGTTGTCCTTCCAATGAGATTGAGAAGGAACGCATGAGTAGGATTCCCTATGCCTCGGCCATAGGATCTATCATGTACGCCATGTTATGTACTAGGCCAGATGTGTCATATGCCTTGAGTATGACAAGCAGATACCAATCCAATCCGGGTGAGAGTCACTGGATTGCTGTCAAGAACATCCTAAAGTACTTGAGAAGAACTAAGGATGCTTTCTTGATGTTTGGCGGTGAGGAAGAGTTGCGTGTGGTTACACTGATGCAAGCTTCCAAACCGATAGAGATGACTTTAGATCACAGTCGGGATATGTGTTTTGCCTGAATGGAGCAGCGGTGAGCTGGAAGAGTTCCAAGCAAGAGACGGTAGCTGATTCTACAACAGAGGCTGAGTACATTGCTGCAAATGGCGCAGCAAAGGAGGCTGTTTGGATCAGAAAGTTTGTTTCTGAACTTGGTGTGGTCCCTAGCATTGCGGATCCAGTGGAGTTGTTCTGTGACAACACTGGGGCGATCGCGCAATCAAAGGAACCCAGATCGCACCAGAAGTCCAAGCATGTGCTCAGGAAGTTTCATCTGATTCGAGATATTATCGATAGAGGAGACGTTCGTATATGCAAGATTCCTACAGATGATAATCTGTCAGACCCGCTTACGAAGCCTCTCACGCAGTGGAAGCATGAAGGGCACACTAGGAGTATGGGCATACGAGATGCGCCAGATTGGCTCTAGTGCAAGTGGGAGACTGTTGGAATAGATGCCCTAGAGGCAATCTAGTTTAGTATGAATTTGTAATTGGCTAGAAAATTCATTTATTATTTATTGGATATTTAATATAATGAAGTCCTTAGATTTACAATCGTGTTGTTTATCTTAAATATCCCTAGTCAAGTATAATGATTAAACATGACAATCATTTATAGACTAGTATGGGGTTGGATTGATATGGAGATATCACGATCCAACACATAGGTGTGCATTACGGAATGTTGCACTGGACTGACCCATCACCGAGAAGGCTACATACACGTTATGTTAAGTCACAAGTGCTTCTCGGGTACAATGGTATTGTCATCCTTAGACTTGAGGTCACTAGATATTCTAGTTGTGGATCATTGTGATCTTGGTAGCGTTAAACGCTACACCGTAACTGGGTAGTTATAAAGGCGTGTACTGGATACAATGAGAAGCAAGCTTAGAGATCGTAGTGGACGTAGAGAGGATTTGCCCCTCCCACATAACGGGAGCAAATATCCAAGGCCACTCGAAGGATAGTGCTTATAGAATGTCTGGCCAGACTCAAATAAATCAATATATGGGATATTGATGTTATTTGCACGAATAAGGCTATTCCGTGGATCGAGAAACTAGGGATTGGATATACGAGTGTGACTTGTATGTCTCGTGTCCAATCCGGATATGGAGGCAAAGGGATGAGACAATTACTTGTACAAGGTTGTCTAGATGACTATTCTATTAGTTGGCTAGAATGGATGTTTTGCTAGAAACCGCTCCATATTAGCAAAAGAGTTGCTACCAACTAGATAGAGCCTATGGGGTCACACGCTATATAGAGTTGTACTAGATTTGGGAATTAATTAATTGGATTAATTAATTAGAAGGATCACTTTGCAAACCCTTGCAAACTTAGTAGGGACTAATTTGCAAGGAAGGGACTAAATTGAATTCTAGTAGGACTAGAATAAGTCCTTTAGGTAGTTAACAAAGAGTTGTTGGACTATATAAAGGACCCTCCTTCCTTCCTTCCTCATAACTTATGCTCTAAAGAGAACATAACAAGAGTGGGAGAGAACAAAGGAGAGAGAGAGCAAGCAACAAGGAGGACGCCGCCCCCTTGCCGCCGCCCCTCGTCCCCGACGCCACAAGAGGGCCGAACCCCCTCTTTGTGCCTCGTTTTGCGTGATTCCTTCACCCTCCTCTCATTCCGGGCTAGCACCAAGGAGATTGGAGATCTAGGATCAACTCTAGGCGTGGATCAACTATAGAGAACGTGACACTATTCGCGTTTGAAGTCATCAAGGAGAACCCAAAGGTGTGTTTATGATTTCTTACCTTCACTATCGTTATGCATCTAGACTTGTGATCCTTGGAGGGTTTTGCATGGTTGTTTGTTTGATTATGCTTCCGTTTGCGCGATCCATGAATCAAAACCCTACATCCACATCCAGTATCTAATACCCATGATGTAGAGAAAGTTAAATTGACATCTACAACAAAAATACCTGGTGGTGGTGGAATCACTATTCCAAGCCTCTTGTCCTCCAGATATTTTGGGCAGTTCCTCCTCCAGTGTCCAGGCTGACTGCAGTAGTGACACTCACCTTTTTTCACACCTTTGGCAATGCCACCAACAGGCTTAAGGGCAGGTTCCTTGGACTTGGCAACTGACTTGCCTTTGCCCTTGGAGGAAGAGGCAAACCTTTTGCCCTTTCCTTTCTGCACCATCATTATGGCCTTAACCTTACCCTTGTTGATGCTCTGTTCAGCCGTCCTCAACATATTGAGTACATCTGGCAGTGGTTTAACGATCTCGTTCATGTTATAGTTCATAATGAACTGTCCATAACTCTCGGGCAACGATTGCAACACGAGATCGGTTGCCAACTCTTGGCCGACCGGGAACCCTAGTCGGGCGAGATTCTCCAAGTACCCGATAATTCAGAGTACATGGGGTCCCACCGGGTTCCCTTCTGCCAGATGACACTTGAACAGTGCCTTAGAGACCTCATACCTCTCTACCCTCGCCTGCTCTTGGAAGAGCTGCTTTAGATGTTCGATCATATCGACAACATTCATGTTTTCATGTTGCTTCTGAAGCTCAGAAGTCATGGTGCAAAGCATAAGGCATGCCGCATCATTAGCGTCATCAACACGCTTTTGATACGCCTTTAGGGCAGCAGGTGTTTGGTTCTCTGGACCTTCTGGAACATGCTCCTCTATTGCGTACAGTTTCTTCTCTTGCTTGAGAACAATTCTCAAGTTTCTGTACCAATCAAAGAAGTTGGTTCCAGAGAGCTTGTCCTTCTCAAGGACAGATCGTAGGGAATGTTGTGAACTCGATGAGTTGTTTGCCATTTGGAATTCTACAAAAAGGAAAATACGCAAGTTTTAGTATTTGTGAATTTTTGACTATATTCAATAATGGCTAGTTTATCAAATATAGCTCCCACTATTTTTCTACGGATTAATAACCCTCAAGATATTAATGCGGAAAATATCCTTATATTTTCTAGTGGGCCAAGATCCATCTTTCATCTCCTTATGAGCTTGCTTTGGCAAGTCACCCATAATTTGACTACTTTAGGTAGGAACAATTCCAATTGCATCCCATATGCAACTCTTGGTTCAATTGGGCAAATAACTCCTTATTTATCCATCCATATGGATAATCCCAATTGATTGCCTCTAGGTTTCTTAATCGAATTAATAGCTTAGTTGTGTTCAACCTCTTATCTAAACAATTGCACATTGTTACGTGCCATCGCATTCCATCATGATGAACCAAGTCGCCATGCTTTGGCACGCACGAACTTGATAAATAATGATGATAATGAATTTTTAAATAACGAGAAGGCAAGAACACAATATTTGAATTTTGAGGGTTTTAAATTCAATTTTTAATTGTTTTGTTGATCAATATCAACTAATCTATTTATTTGAGTTTGGGCACAACTCCAAATAATAGATCCGGGTTGTCTAATTATCTTATTATCCTAATTGCATGCATCATCCATACACCAACCACACAATAATAAGACAATAAAATAAACAACCACAAAACAGAAATTAAACGTGATGTGGATACGGCCTTTTCTAGACTAAGATAATTCCAAGCCAATGGAATTATCTATGAACCCTAAAACAAACACATCTCCATGCGTCTTGGTCTTTTGGTCCATCCTTCATAGTCATGTGGAATACTCCATGCTCCATCTTTTGTGACTTCTTTGGCTTTGGGCTCCTTTTCTTCGATCTTGGCTAACAATCTACTTTATCTAGCACTAGCTAACTTCTGTACTAAATAAAATAAATCTCACAAGTTGAGAAAAAAAAAAGGTGGCACGCAGGACATAAAACCCTAATTAATTATTACAATTAATTGATCAGCTCGCAGGCCGTAAAACCAAACCACAAAATTAAACATCCACATCAAACCACATCCTAAGGCCATATCCAATCACCATGCGATTTACACATAAACAGTTAAAATCCAATTATAACGCGCTTGGTCAATTTTAATTGATTTTAGGATTTCTAGGGTTAAAACGGTCCATGGGCCCAACAATCAAATTGCCCGGGCCCAATAAGGTGAACCACAAGGCCCTAGGGCCGGGCCGGCCCAAAACCCACAAGCCTAGGCCGCGGGTTAGGGCCGCCCGGCCCCTAGGGCGGCCAAGCTTGGGCGGCAAGCAAGGGGGGCGGTCCCTAGGGGGGCCGAACCTCCTTATGGGAGTTGTTTCCAAAACAACTCCCTTGCTTGGTGCCCAAGTTTGGTTGTTTCCTTGTTTTGGAAGAACTCCTTCTTCCCCAAGGATGCCCAAAACCTAGATCTAAGATCCTAAAATTTCTCAAACTCACCAATTCATGCATCCAATGCAAAAAATTGGATCTTGTTATGATTAATTATTGACAAATTGCATCCCATGCTTGATTTGTCTTGTTTTACGCGATAAACCATCAAATTAAGGTGTAAAACAACTAAAATGTAACATATAAACCACGTTTATGCTCTACGACCTGTGGCTCTGATACCACTGTAGGGTTTTGATTCATGGATGCGCAACGGAAACACAAACAATCATAAAACCATGTAAAAACCTCCAAGGATCACAAGTCAAGAGACATAACGATGGTAAGGGTAAGAAATCAATAACACACCTTAGGGTTCTCCTTTGATGACTTCAAACGCGAATTGTGTCACGTTCTCTATGGTTGATCCACGCCTAGAGTTGATCTTAGATCTCCTAAGTCCTTGGTGCTAGACCGGAAGAGGAAGAGGAAGAAGAATCTCGCAAAACGAGACCCAAAAGGAGGGTCTCGGCCTCCTTGTGGCCGACGGGGACGGGCGGCGGCAAAGGGGCGGTCGGGTCCCTTTGTTGCTTGCTCTCTCTCCTTTTGTTCTCTCCCACTCTTTGTTATGTTCAATTATGAGCATAAGTTATGTGGTAATGAAGGAAGGAAGGTCCTTTATATAGTCCAACAACTCCTTGTCAACTACCTAAAGGACTTATTCTAGTCCTACTAGAATTCAATTTAGTCCCTTCATTGCAAATTAGTCCCTACTAAGTTTGCAAGGTTTTGCAAAGTGATCTTTCTAATTAATTAATCCAATTAATTAATTCCGAAATCTAGTTCAACTATATATAGCGTGTGACCCCATAGGTTCTATCTAGTTGGTAGCAACTATTTGCTAATATGGAGCGGTCTCTAGCAAAACATCGATTCTAGCCAACTAATAGAATAGTCATCTTGACAACCTTTGTACAAGTAATTGTCTCATCCCTTTGTCTCTATATCCGGATTGGACACGAGACATACAAGTCACACTCGTATATCCAATCCATAGTTTCTCGATCCATGGGAATAGCCTTATTCGTGCAAATAACATCAATATCCCATATTGATTTATTTGAGTCTGGCCAGACATTCTATAAGCACTATCCCTCGAGTGCCTAGGATATTTGCTCCCGTTATGTGGGAGGGACAAATTCTATCTACGTCCACTACGATCTCTAAGCTTGCTTCTCATTGTATCCAGTACACGTCTTTATAACTACCCAGTTACGGTGTAGCGTTTAACGCTACCAAGATCACAATAATCCACAACTAGAATATCTAGTGACTTCAAGTCTAAGGATGACAATACCATTGCACCGCGAGAAGCGCTTGTGACTCAACATAACGTGTATGTAGCCTTCTCGGAGATGGGTCAATCCAGTGCAACATTCCCTAATGCACACCTATGTGTTGGATCGTGATATCTCCATATCAATCCAACCCCGTACTAGTCTATAGATTATTGTCCCATTAATCATTATACTTGAATAGGGATATTTAAGATAAACAACACAATTGTAAATCTAAGGACTTCATTATATTAAATATCCAATAAATAATAAATGAATTTCTAGCCACAAATAATTCATACTAAACTAGATTGCCTCTAGGGCATCTATTCCAACATCCTTCACCCAAGCTGATGAGCTGGAAAATGCGGCTTGGTATGGGTCTCTGTGACCACCGAGTGAGAAGGCGGCGCGGTGGTGAGATGCGATGATGTCCATGATGGTGACAAGATCACCATGGCTGGCTGGAGCTGTAACAAATGGTGGCAGCGAAAACAAAGAAGAAAATATCTGGCTCATAAGAGCTGGAGCCTAGGTTCGGAACACCAATAAACTTAAAGATCATGAAAACCATGAAGAAACCCATTTTCTTGATTTTGCCTCCTAACGGCTTGGTGCATAATAAGGGCTTGAAAGCTTAACATCATATCCGGATAAAATCCCGTTAAAATATGGCCTCAGAAAGGCTGAAGCTTGGGGGATGAAGCAGAGAGATTATGAAGAAAACAAAAATAAAGACCCATCCTTAACAACCCTGCAACTACAAACTTAAACTCTTAAAACATATTTGCATCAATGGTGGAAGGACCTCCTCTAAAAGAAACCCAAGGAAACTAAAGGATTTATCAAACACAAACCCACTATCTCAAAGATAGAACCCCCCATATCAACCAAAGGAAAAGCGAGCAGTGGGTGGCAAATCGACGGCAAGAGTGGCGGCAACGGCTGCTGCTCAAAAGGAATAAAACAGAGAGCATCAGCAACCACAAAACACAAATACCTATCTTGATTAAGCCCACAAGGGCTTACAGTTTGAGGGTGAAGACCGGGAAAACATTCTGAAAGATGGGGCCCCGGAAAGGTCGACGGCTTGAGCATGACGCCACCGGAGAAGGAACGACTGGGGAACTGCCGACCAGAAAACCACCCTCATATCCAAAAAACAGAGAAACCCCAAATATACCCACCGTATGAGAGACGAAACCTCCTCAATCAAAAGATAGCTCCAAGAAGGAGAGTAAGACCATGGGAAGAGGCTAGGATGGCTGGGTTGCGCCTAATCGGCGCTACCCGCCGGAGGAAACAGGAGCGGTGAGGGATTCTTTCTCTCTCTAGAAGTAGGACTTCGGCTTTTTTCACTAGTGGGTTTCAGGAATATTATCGTTAGAAAAAATAGGCGATCCAAAAAATACTTCTAATTCTAATCGGTTTGATCATCTTGGTGGTTTTACAAGTGATGAAGGCCAAATGGATCATACCCATAAAAAGAATATGAAGCCCAATCAGCCAAAAGGCCCAGGCAGAGGAAGGGAATTCAGTAATTACCGAAATAATAACCAAAATCAATTCAGTAGAAATTTAGTTGATAATATAGGAAAGTCAAGTGATGTGGCTAAATCCAAGCATCCAAATGAAACATAAACCAAACTGTTTCTAAGGGAAGTGACATGGATTGCCATGAAACGATTCACACAAAGGAATTGAGAGAGTTGTCTAGTCATTTCCTTTGCACTCTGACGTTCATTCATCAGTTTGGAGAAGGAGAAATGAATCCAATCGATGGTGATGGCGACTAGTCATGAAAAAGTGCAAAGTACTTCAATGGAGATAAAATAAGGTATTTTTCGCTCCGCCCCAATTTTCAGACTCCCATCTCCTCCCCTCCACTAGCAATATGTGGTTTCCCCTTTCCACTGGAGAACCGTTCAATCAATCTCATTTAGGATTCTCTGAGTACGCCCTGAGTAACCACTGGAAAGCTCTTAAGAGAAATCAAGGAATCTGGGGCCCTACGATGGCGGAAAAGGTTGCGTTAAAAAGGATAGGACGTACCAAAATCTAATTTCTGGTGGACAGAGCGAGAAATCGGGGAACATTGGTTCAAACTACATGGACAATGGATTTGATAAGCTTGGAGGTTACAGGATGATGATGACTGGAGGACGATTCAAGAAACCAAGATGATTGATGTTGCTCGTTCTGGTAACTTTCGCTTTGATCATTCTTTAACTATGATTGAGACTGAAAATCCCAAATTTCTATAAGTGAATTTTAATAAATTCTCTCATACCTCATAGCCAATCTTGTTATATCCAATAGTTGAGGATCGTTTTGCAAATTTCATAGCCTTATCTCCATCATCTTTTAATTCTTATTTCAATCATTATCGTTTATTCTTTATTTTAATTAATTATTCTATTTAATTTTGCTATCTAATCCCAAGTATTATGTCTTATTTTCACTTTAGTCCTTCGTAAGCTCTTTTGAACTCTATTCCAAATATCTAGGGGCTAAAGAGAAATCATCCTAACTTATGAAAATATAAAAGAAACTCTAAATTCGATTTCTTCCTAGTTACCTGAAACCCTAGACCCCATCCCACGTCTCTCTCTCTCTCTCTCTCTCTCTCTCTCTCTCTCTCTCTCTCTCTCTCTCTCTCTCTCTCTCTCTCTCTCTCTCTCTCTCTCTCTCTCTCTCTTTTTGGAGCAGCATGGATCACCATCATCGCCGCCGCACACACCCGAACTCTCTTTCTATCTCTCTCTCTCTCTCTCTCTCTCTCTCTCTCTCTCTCTCTCTCTCTCTATTTCAGCCCCGATCCGAGCCTGACACCAAGGATGAGCCAAACCCGATCCCTCGGGTGACTTCTCTCTTTCGCTTGTTTCGTGCGTTCTTGTGATCGTTTGGAGATTTTGTTCCTTTGATCTTTGGATATATATTATAACTTATATTTCTCTTGAATAATTTCAATTTTATATATCATCTCTTATATCTTCTAAATCAATCCTCATAGTTGTAGCAAAGATCTCGTGGATTACATGCACAACTAGTGACCCAAAACTCTAGTTTTTGATCTAATCCGAAAAACGAATGGACGAGGTTTTCAGAACCATTTTATTACAAAAAAAAACATTTTTTAAATTTATTTGAGTGTGGAGTTGAACTATTGGATCAATATATAGGACCAATGGGGAAAGATTGTCTTTACGCGACTTATCGAAAAGGGTGTTTTTGGTAGTTTTGGTTGTGTTGAGAATCGGACTGAACAATCTGAATTTCAAGAATTTTGAGATGAATTTTATGATGACTTGAATCTTGAATGTTCTGGATTAAATGGAACAGATTATGATACCCTAGATGGAAGATTAGTGATAGTCGACTAGCTAGTTAGGTTATACAACACTATTACCTAACCCTATGTGCATTCATCTAGAATTTTGAATCACTGACTTCATAGTTTGAGATTGAGATTGATGTGCATTTTATTTTATGAATTGCATATTCCAATTTCGTAGAGGACAATTTCATATCCTAAGGCTAATCATTGCTTGAATTGTGCATTAACTGCTAAGATTGCCAAATGTTGCGAGCCTATCTTTATTTTGTGTGTAAATTGCTTTACATGACTTGCTATTTGATTACTTGCTCTACATGAAATTATATTCTTTCCATAAGAATGATTTTAAGAAAAAAATGTTCATTTGTCACAGTCATTTTCTTTACGAATATTCAACTTATATCTCTTATGCACCTTGTGCAACTATCACATGATCTAAAAGATACTAATCACGTAAAGTGAAACTTGTGTGAGATGCCATGAATTTATGGCGAAGGTGCCAATGTTATTTTATGACGAAGGTGACAATTGTTGAGTCAAAGACCCTTGAATGTGTTTTGGTTGGTAATTGTTTTGAGTGATGAAAGACAAACACTAAGACATGAGCAGCAAAGCATCTCAGTTACTTCAAGGCCTTGAGATATTGACAGAACTTCAAAGCCTTGAGAGTTATTCTATTATGCTATATGTTCTAACAGTTCTGTGTTGCAGATTGGATATCTGATTATACAAATCAGTGGTTTACTGCATATGCTTATGGATTACACTATTTATATATCTAACACAATTGCAGATGATCAGAACAGGAAGAATCAAAGTAATCTGGGTTTAACTTTGAATATCTGTGAAGCAGGTTCAGAGCTTCAAGGCCTTGAGATGTGCCTTGAACTGCTGACAGTTTTTACAGAACTAAGTTGATTCTTTCTTGCAGGTTTTGATTCTTAGTATTGTGATTATTTACTCAATTCTAAGTACCTTAAACTTGTTTTTTCATGATTCATATGTATTAGAAGATATACAGGTTATTGTTCTAATCTGTTAAACAGTTTTATCAGAAACTGGATAACCAAACAGTCATAGCACTGTTATCTTTCTGGATTTTGTTGTTGATGTGTTTCAATACTGTTGCAGGGCTGTTAAACGTGCAGGAACAATCTCAACAAACTCCAACGGATATTCACTTAGAGCTGTTTGAATTTCAGTTGAAAACAGAAAGAGGATTTGTAGGAACTGAGATCCTAAAATCTCTCAATCAGTTGCAGCTGTGGATAAAAGAGACTGGTTTGAATTTTGAAGAGAGAGGCTTGCAGAATACTCAGAGAGGTGTGACAAATTCGTGGGAGATCATTCATTCAAACACAAAATCATTCAAGCTTCAATCCAGATTCCTGAAGATCAAATCAATCCAGTATTCCAGAAGAACACATCCAGGCTTCAACAACTTATCTTTTTACTGTGTTCTTCACATGTACTTCAATCTGTGTATCTTTGGATTATCTTAAACCTCACTTAACCTAGTGGTTGATTGTTCAAGTGAACAACAAGAGGTTCTTGTTAGCTCAACAGTCAGTAGCTGGAACTAGATAGGTTTGGAACCACAAGATGTATAGGTGTAAGGGAAATCACTTAGACTTGAAGATCTAGGGCTGTTTCTGTGTGAGTAATAAGAAGTGTTTGCCCAATCCTGGTGGGATTAGATCCCTCAGGCTGAGATTAGGTCCATTGGGACTGAACTCTGTAAATTGCTTTGTGTTCTTTACTTTACAGTTTGATTATTATCTGCTGCACACAACTCAAATCAAACTAGGGTTCAAAAGTTGTTTAGAATTGTTTACAGTTCAAGGCCTTGAAGCTTTCTATTTTGCCTTTGAAAGTTTCAGACAGTTTACAAAATCTCAAGGCCTTGAGATTGAGTTTCACACAAAGTCTTTCTGTTAAACTTTGAGTTTTGCAAAAAGTTTCCATACTCTATTAAACCCCCTCCCTCTAGAGTATTTAGGTCCTGTATTTAGTCTACATTACACACTTTCAACAATGATTTTAAGGACGACGTAATGTGAGTCCTTCAATATATAAAGGTTGGTCGTTGTGAACCCATTCCCCCTATTTTTGATGTGCTTGTTGAGGTGGTGGTTAGCGGTAGTGTAAATGTTGCATTCTACAAAGCTACTTTCAAAGGTGCTAGGGTGAAGGTAATAGTTACGACGACCCTCTGATGTGCCATTACTTATTATTACCAAGCATTGACCTACTGATTTTTTGTTTCGGATCCCGTCACAAATAAATGAAACTGATGCTTGATGCTTCATGACGAAACAAACATGATATTTCTTTCAAGATATGATAATGTAAATTGTTATGGGATCGTTTTTCCATGTGATGCATGTGGAACAAATGACTGTTGGGATTGTCACACAGTGTGATTTTGGTTAACTATTGTCTTAATTTTGGAGAGGAAGAATCTAGTTGAGTGAAACTTAGCCTTTTATTTGTTTAATGGGGAGACGATGTTTTCTTTACATATAAGCCCTAGTTGAGAGGACAACACATGATTGATTACACTGTTTCATCATATGTTTACATGTTTGGGCATTTGTTTTACTCAGTTTTTACTGATAAGTTTTACTCTGGTTTGGATTTTTCTATTTCAAAATACACATGTGCATGGGAGTGCTTATTTAATTTGAGAAATTTGTTAGAGATTATCACTTAATATTTCTTGTCGTTGTGGTTGTGGCCCTATGTATTGGCCGATAATTTGGGATAATGTTGGATTAGTTAAACACGTTTTATGATATTGAATGATGTGTTCCACTATATGAATTTCTCACTCCGTTCATTCTAAGCAGATCAACCACCGTCCACGTAGCAGTCATCGAGCACAATGGTACTCTGTATACACTCTATCACATCTCCTTTGGTTCGTGTATGCTTACATGCGAGTGACAAAGATTTGGCACATAAAGCTTCCATACTCACATCTCCTATGAGTACTAATAGTGTTGCAGGTGACAAGTTAAAATGCCTCAAGGCCTTGAAGGAAGACTCAAAGATTTGGCACAGAAAGCTTGGGCATATTAGCAGACACACCTTGAATAAACTCATCTCAAAGGATTTGGTAAGAGGTTTACCATCACAGAAATTTTCAGATTATGAGGTTTGCAAGGCATGTGTACAAGGTAAGCAAACCAGAAGCTCATTCAAGCCAAAGAACTTTGTAAGTACTTCTAGACCCTTAGAACTGTTGCATATGGACTTGTGTGGTCCTATGAGAGTTCAGACCCCAAAAGGTAAGAGGTGTATGCTTGTTATAGTAGATGATTATTCTAGATTTACTTGGGTGATGTTTATTTGAGACAAAATTGAAGCCTTATCTGAATTTTCTAGATTGTGCAAAGAGCTTCAAAGTTTGAAAAATTTACCTGTTGCATCCATTAGAAGTGATCATGGTAGCGAATTTGATCAACTTGACTTTGATTTGTTTTGTGCAAAGCATGGCATATCACACAACTTTTCTGCACCTAGAACTCCACAGAAAAATGGAGTAGTTGAAAGGAAAAATAGGACACTTGAGGATATGTCTAGAACCATGCTTCTTGAAAGTAATTTTTCAAAGTTCTTGTGGGCAAAAGCTGTTAATACTGCCAGTTATGTGCTGAATAGATGCTTGATTAGACCAATTTTGAAAAAGACCCCTTATGAACTTTTTAAAGGTAGGAAGCCTACTGTTTCATATTTCAAACATTTTGGTTGTATCTGTTTTGTGCATAATAATGGTAGAGACAATTTTGGTAAATTTGATGCTAGAAGTGATGAACGTGTATTTCTTGGATATTCTCAAACTAGCAAAGCTTATAGAGTTTACAATAGAAAAATCAAGATTGTGGAAGAGAGTATTCATGTGATTTTTGATGAAAGTACTAAGGATTCTCTGAGTGAAAGTTTTGCAGATCTAAAATTAAACAAGCATAAGTCTGATTATGATGCTGTGAAAGAGGACAAAGGCAAAATTAATGTGCAGAATCAATCAGCAGAATCTCAAGGCCTTGAACCTCCTGCAGAACCAAAATCTCAAAGCCTTGAGACAGAAGCTGAAACTTTCTATGATGCTCCCTATACTGTTTCAAGAACTCAAAGCCTTGAAGGAGAATAGTCCTTGATACCAAGGAAGAAGTTTAAGTACCTTGCAGATCATCCAGCTGACAATATCATATCTGATCCATCAACTGAAACTCAGACAAGAGGACAGTTAAAGAACTTGTGTGCTTTTAGTGCATTTGTATCTTTGATTGAGCCTAAAAATACCAGGAAGCACTAGAAGATGCAGACTGGATCATTGCAATGCAGAGTGAGCTGAATGAATTTGAAAGAAACAAGGTATGGAATCTGGTTCCCAGACCTAAAGAGAAATCAGTTATTGGAACCAGATGGGTGTTCAGAAATAAGATTGATGAGAATGGAAAAGTGGTAAGGAACAAAGCCAGACTGGTGGCACAGGGATATAATCAGGAAGAAGGTATAGATTATGAGGAGACTTTTGCTCCTGTTGCCAGGTTAGAAGCTATTAGAATACTTCTTGCATTTGCATCTCACAATCACATAAAGCTTTATCAAATGGATGTCAAATGTGCTTTTCTGAATGGTTATTTACAAGAAGATGTTTTTGTAGCACAACCTCCTGGTTTTGAAGATGAAAACTTTCCTGATTATGTTTACAAACTAGACAAAGCTCTTTATGGGTTAAAACAAGCTCCAAGGGCTTGGTATGATAGACTTTCAAAATTTTTACTTGTCAACAATTTCAAGAGAGGTCTAGTTGATAAAACTCTTTTCATTAAACATTATGAAAATGATTTGTTAGTGGTTCAGATCTATGTGGATGATATTCTATTTGGTGCTACTAATGATGCTCTTTCAAACGAGTTCTCTAGTCTAATGTGCATGGAGTTTGAGATGAGCTTAATGGGAGAAATGAATTTCTTTCTTGGACTTCATATATTACAAATGAAGAAAGGAATTTTTTTACATCAAGGAAAGTATATCAAGGACTTATTGAACAAGTACAATATGTCACAGTCCAAGGTGCTTAAAACCCCTATGAGTTCATCACTCTCATTAGACAAGGATTCAAATGGTAAGAGTGTGAATCAAAAGAAATACAGAGGTATGATTGGATTACTTTTGTATTTAACTGCTAGCAGACCTGATATTATGTTCAGTGTCTGTATGTGTGCTAGATTTCAAGCAGATCCGAAGGAAAGTCATTTAACTGCAGTCAAAAATATTTTTAGATATTTGAATGGAACCAGAGACTTGGGGCTTTGGTATCCAAGGAGATCTAATTTTCTGTTGAGTGGCTATTCATATGCAGATTTTGCAGGATATAAAGTAGACAGGAAGAGTACTTCTGGATGTTGCCAGTTTCTTGGATCTTCATTGATCAGTTGGCATTCTAAAAAGAAAAATTATGTAGCATTATCAACTGCAGAAGCTGAATACATTGCAGCCGGAGCTTGATGCTCACAAGTGTTATGGATTGCTCAGCAACTTAGAGATCTTGGCTATAATTTCAGAAATGTGCCTATTCATTGTGACAATACAAGTGCTATCTCAATCTCCAAGAATCCAGTCCAGCACTCAAGAACCAAGCACATAAATGTGAGACATCACTTCCTTAGAGATCATGCAGAACAAGGTGATGTTGTTTTATCTTTTATTTCTACTTCAATGCAGATTGCTGATATTTTCACTAAACCTTTGCCAGATGATAGGTTTTCATCCCTAAGGCTTGAATTGGGGATGTTAAACAAGGATGCATTAGTTTAGGGGGAGTATTTGCACTTACTTGTGCTTATGTGTTGGAATCTCAAAGCCTTGAGATTATACTTTCCAAAGCCTTGAAAGTATAGCTCAAAGCTTTGAAGTTTCTCAAACTGCAGAAAATCTCAAGGCCTTGAGATTGTTCTCCAGGTCTTGAAACATCTGTATTTATTTATTTTTTTAAAATGGATCATAAAATATTATATCATATCTTTTTAGATAACTGTATAATATTTGAATTACTCAGAGAATTTTCTAAAATATCCAAAAATATTTTCCAATATCCTTTTTGCATGTTGATTTCAGTAGAGTCCTTTTATGACTCATCCTTTTCAACCTACTTAAGCTGAAAGTCATGACTTATTCTTCTTCATTATCTCTCAATTCTCTACGTCTCTCTACTCTCTCTCAATTTCTCTCAATCTCATTCCCTTCTCAAAACCCTAAACCCACAATGGAGCGCAAATCAGCCAGGATTCAACAACAGGGGAAGCCTTCTGGCAGGTCCAAGAAGAGGGAAAATAAGAAGGAGAAGATTGTGATCTCTGATTCGGATTCAGAGAATACTCAGAGTTTGCATGAGGACACTCCTCCTGCAAAGAAGACCATAACAGAAAAGGGAGATGAAGGATCAAGCATTGATCCACAGAAGGAGACAGAGACTCAGGGTGGTGATCAACCTAGGTCAGACAAGAAGAAAGGGGGAGAGAAGAAATAGGCTGGAGAAGAAGAAAAGGAGAAATCTGCTCAAAAAAGCAAGTAGAAGCCAACTGAAGGAGAACAAGATAAGAGCAAACCCACTGAGAAGAAAACAAGGGTTAAGCAGGTTGTTGCTGCAACCAAAAAGGGTTATCAAGGTAAAAATGTACTTCCTTCATATTGGTTTGTTAGTTCTGAAGTTAGGACTGTGTGGATGCAAGAATATACTTATTCTAAGGTTGATTTTTGTAGTATGGTTTCTGAGGAGTTATTGGATAAACTGGATATTGATTGTATGAGAAAGTTAAGAGAAACTGCAGTTTGGAAGTGGTTAAATCCTAGTTCAAAAGCTTATCCTAGGTTAACTAGATTATTTTATCTGAATTTGGTTCATGAAGGAGATGATAAGATGGTGTTGACATCTAAAGTGGCTGGGATAAACTTGAGGCTAGATCATAGGACTTTTGCCAAAGTCTTGGGCATTCCTAGAAGGTATAATGTTGGAGATTACCCTGATAGGAATGAGTGTCTGGAAAAGGCAAAAGAGATGTTTTTAATTGATGGTGTACCCTCTGGTCCAAATCTGTTGACACACTCTGTGCTCAACTGTGAAGCTAAGATTTTGTTTACAATTCTGATGAGGAGTGTTGTTCCTAGGGAGAACTCAAGGGAGTTGGTTACTTATAAAGTTCTCATACTGATGTATCTGATGTGTCAAGGGTTTGAGATAGACTTGCCAACAGTTGTTATGGAGCATATGATCTATTGTGCAACCAGAATTAGAAACCATCCTCTTCCCTATGCCAACCTTTTACCTCTTTTCATTGAGGATTTTGATGTCCTTTGAAAGGGGAGGAAAATATTACTGGAGGTTTTGGGTTGATTGATGAACCTGCCTTACAGAGGATTGGAATAGTTCAAACTGGGAAAGGTCATTGGAAATTTTATTCAGATTTTTCAAAGGATGATCTTGGAGAGAAGGAGTTTGTTAAGCCAAAGGGGGCTACATCAGGAAAAGGACAAGCCAATGAGGATTGCTCTTTGTTGGTTGAGAAATTTGAAGATCACCAAGTTGAGATTGAAGATCTCAGACAAAGGTTATTTGATCTGTCTTCTGAATTTAACCAGTTCAAGGGTTTGATGAATGTGATGAATGGAAAACTGGATGTTGTCATCAAGGATTTGAACTTAGAGAAGATACCTTCTGCTACTAGTCATGACACCAGTGTGGACTCAGATGAAAGGCTAGGTGATTTCTTGAAAAATAAAAAGAATCCAATTCCAGTGGTGCTTACTTCAAATGATCTGTATGAGCAAATTGATGAAGAAGATGCTGCTGAAGACACAGGTGTTGATGCAGCTACAGAGGGGGATTCAGTGCAGGTTAAGAACAAGAAGGTGGATGAGATCATTGAAGAAGTTGTTGCAGAAATGGAAGCTGAACAACAGGGAAATCAATCTGCTGATGATGCTGAAAGTGAGGAAGAAGTTGGAGAAGGCTCAGAGAAAGGCCAGACATCAAAGAAGAAATGAAGATCAGAGAAGACCAAAGCCTTGAACCTTTCCTTCTATCTATTTCTTTTCTTCTTTTCTGTTCTCAAGGCCTTGACTTTCTAGGAATAAAGTTTATTTTTAAGGCTCAGAGTAATGATCCAACATTTCTTTACCTTTATTTGATGAAAGTCAAAAAGGGTGAGAAATTATGTATTTGTGGCTATTATGATGCTTTCAGTTACTTGAATAATAATAATAATCAGTTGTTTTGGTATTATCTGTATTCTCAGTTATGTTCTGATAATACTGTGATTATCTGTGAATTACTGATTATCTGTGTTAAGATGGTTTGACTGGTATTATTGTCTATTGTATCTGCAATATGTGGTTATCTAATTCTTACAAGGAGTTGCAGGAATATCTACACAAGATTATGGGTTTTGTCTTTCATCAAGGGGGAGATTGTTGACTCAAAGACCCTTGAGTGTGTTTTGAGAACTAATTATTTTGAGTGATGAAAGACAAAGACTTAGACTAAGCTTTTCTTATACTCCAAGGCCTTGAGATACTGACAGAGCTTCAAAGCCTTGAGAGTTATTTTTATTGTGCTGAATGTTCTAACAATCTTGTGTTGCAGATTGGCTACCTGATTATATAGATCAGAGATTTGCTGCATATACTCATGTTATACTTTGTATACATATCTAACACAATTGCAGATGTCCTGATCAGGGAGAATCAAAGTTTTTTGGACTTAACTTTGACAGACTGTGAAGCATGTTCAGAGCTTCAAGGCCTTGAGATGTGCCTTGAGCTGCTGACAATTTTACAGAACTAATTTGATTCTTTCTTGCAGGGTTTGATCTTTATTATTTTAATTGTTTAATGACTTATAAGAGTCTTAAACTGGTTTATCATGAATTATATGTGTCAGAAGTTAATCAGATTATTGTTCTAATCTTTTATCCAGTTTTTATCAGAAACTGGAAAACCAAACAGTCTTAGTACTGCTATATTTCTGGTTTTTTTTGTTGCTATGTTTTAATGTTGTTGTAGGTTTGTTAAACGTGCAAATGAAAACTCAACAAACTCCAACGAATATCTACTCAGAGTTGTTTCAATTGCAGTTGAAAACAGAAAGAGGATTTGTAGGAACTGAGATCCTAAAATCTCTCATTCAGTTGCAGTGGTTAGATAAGAAACTGGTTTGAATTTTTGAAAGTATAGAGGCTTGCAGAATACTGAGAGTAGTGTGAAAAATTCGTGGGAGATCATTCATTCAAACACACAGACATTCAAGCTTCAATTCCAGATTTCAGAAGATCAAATCATTCCAGTTTCCAGAAGAACACATCCAGGACTTCACAAGCTTATTCTTCTACTGTGTTCTTCATCTGTTTTGTAATCTTCTTATCTTTTGTATATCTAAAACCTCACTAAACCTAATGGTTGGTTGTTCAAGTGAACAACAAGAGGTTCTTGTTCGCTCAACAGTTAGTAGCTGATACTAGATAGGTTTGGAACCACAAGCTGTATAGGTGTAAGGGAAATCACTTAGGCTTGAAGATCTAGGGCTGTTTCTGTGTGAGTAATAAGAAGTGTTTGCCCAATCCTGGTGGGATTATATCCCTCGGGCAGAGATTAGGTCCATTGGGACTGAACTCTGTAAATTGCTTTGTGTTATTTACTTTACAGTTTTCTTATTCTCTGTTACATACAACTCAAATCAAACTAGGGTTTATAAGCTGTTTAGAACTGGTAATAGTTCAAGGCCTTGAAGCTTTCTATTTTGCCTTTGAAAGTTTCTGACAGTTTTCTAAAATCTCAAGGCCTAGAGATTTGAGTTTCACACAAAGCTAATTAGTTAAAATCTGAGTTTTGCAAAAAGTTTCCATACTCTATTAAACCCCCCCCCCTTCTAGAGTATTTAGGTCCTGTATTTAGTCTACATTACACACTTTCAGATCTCATAACGGTCCCCTACTTATGCGGATGAGTGTGTAACGTGCCCTATATATACGGTCAAACGTGCCGTTACGAGGCTAACATTAAGTCGCCATTTATGGGCGCATTAACCCAACATAACGGTCACTTCCCCACTATATATAGGAACGTTAGCCTTCTATGGCAACCTCTCGAATATATTAGTCAATTTGTTATACTGTCTCTCTCTCAAGAACAGTTAGCAAGTGCTTACTCTTTCCCCTACGCCAATCCTCAATCTCTATGTGCTTTATTCTTGTTCTTGCTCTTGTTCTTTTTCTTATCTCCGGTTAGAGGTGTAAACTTGGACCTCTTCCCAGGATTTCCTTGTACACATTTGGTGAACCTGACGTGAACATCAACCTTCAAAGCTTCAATCAATCAACCCAGCAGTCATGTCTCTTGAAGCCAACCCCCCGTGATGGTGATCAATCTCTCCAAGGGAAAGAAACCCAGAGAGAGAAGACCCTCCTCAACACCAGCACCAACGCCCAGACAGCTACAGGGAACAATACTTCTTTGGAGATGTTGAATGCCGCCATTCAGAGCCAAGCCAGGGCTATGCAAGCTCAATCTGCTCAGATAGCCCAAATCATTGCTATTCTTGGAGGGCTTGCACAAAGCGCTACCCAGGGAGCCTTGGCTCCACCTGGATCCACTGTGGCACCCCTGGCACACACGTCTGCACCACCAAATCCCCATACGTCCTTGCCTAATGGGCCTGTGCCCGAACCAAGGCCATCCTCAAAGTCTCCCCTTGTGCCGAGTTACCAACCACAGCGTGCAGTTGCTGGGAATCCATCATCGTACTCTGAGTTGCCGTCACACGCGACTGGAGTTCATTCCAGCTACACGCCTCCACCTCCCTATGATCCAAACAAGCCTTACATACCGGGCCTCGCAGCAACCCCATCGGCGCACCTTCTAATGTGACATCCTTGGAGCAAAGGCTAGAGAACCTTATTGCGAATCAGTGCTACGCGGGTAACATCATCCCGAAGGTGGACAGTGCGTCGCCAATCCCGCGCGAAATTTACTTAATGCCAAATCCTGCCGGGTACAAGGCACCCAAGTGGGAGAAGTATAATGAAGTCTGCGGGAACGCACAGGAGCACGTGATGCGGTTTGTTGATCTGATGGGTCCGCATGGGATCGGCACCATATTGCTGATGCGTGATTTCCTGAAGTCTTTGGGTACGGTTGCATATAAATGGTACAGGACCCTCAAAGCTGGCTCGATCAAGACCTGGGAGGACATGGTCGAGAAATTCTACACCAAATTCTTCCAAGTAGAGGAGAAGGTCACGACAAATCACTTGTCACGTGTGTACCAAAAATACGACGAGGAAGGCGTCTCGTTCATCAAGAAGTTCAGGACTAGGTCACTGGAATGTGTTGATGAGGTAGCTGAGAGCCGTCTTGTGGAGATATGTCTCTAGGGCATGCGCGACGAGTATAAAGGTATGCTAATCAATATGAATATGCCTACCTTTTCAAATTTGATTGACTACACCAGGAACATAGAGCCACTGGTGGAGAGGCAGAAGAAGAGATACACAAATGAGTGGGCACCAGCAAGTACCGGTTTCAAGATGGGGCGACTTAGCTACAAGCAAGGACGTGAGCATGATGTCAACTCGGTCTCCGCTCCAAAACAACTGCGAGGTCCACCAAAGGATCCACATCCATTACCATGCTCGATCGCAGAGGCCAAATGCTTATGCAAACAATGGAGGAAAGATGGGATCTTACCAGCACTGGAACATAAACCCTCCGGAGAGCAGCTACAGGACCTCAGGTGGTGTGAGTGACATGGTCAAGTCATGCACCCAACCAAGGAGTGCTGGAAATTGAGATGGCTAGTGGACTGAAAAATCAAGGAAGGACAACTGGTCATTGACGAGCCAAAAGACGTACGCAACAATCTGTTTCCTTCTCACTCTCAACAAGAACCTAAAGGAAAGGAGATAGCAATGATTTCCATCTGTGATTATGATGAGGTCGCAGAAGAGGGTATCCCAGTCATAGCTGAGGTCTGCGAAGATGAAGACTACTCCTTGGACACGGAAGACTCTCTAGCGGAACGAATGAAGGTCTCGCACAAGTTCGAGAAGTTCTTCGATGATATGAACTTCTCAAAAAAGGGCCGACAGGAGATGACAAAGGCAAGGCTGAAGACTTTGGAGAGGAGTTGTTGGTTTCGAATGGCGAAGTTGTGAGAGCTGGGCGACCCACCGGCTTTGAAATGACCTTCGCGCGAGCAGATAAGAAGACAAATGCCAATCACCAAAGACCACTGTATGTGTCAGCGGTAGTTAATGGGTTCGAGTTCAAGAGAGCTTCCGTTGATGGAGGAGCCATAGTGAATGTAATACCACTCAGTAGTCTTGAGTTGGCAGGATTCGAGAAGAGCAAGATTGTCAAGCGGCCATCGCCTCTGATGGGATTTGGAAGCGACTCGCGGATGACCGTTGGATAGATCTGCCTACGAATCCAGATTGGCCAAATCAAGTGCTCTGCAAAGTTTCATGTCATTGATGCCAATACCACCTACCATATGATCATTGGTCGAGCATGGATCCATCGCTTTGATGTTGTGCCTTCCACGGCTCACCAAGTAATGAAGGCTATTTGGAAAGACAGAGTAGTGGAAATACCAGCCTCAGTGAACCCTTTCAACTTGGATGAAGCACACTTGTCTGAGGCAGTTTGGTTCACGGAAATGGCAGATGAGGTAACTCCAGCACCGTTTCAGCCAACTCCCTTGCCCAAGTCGGAGGACATCAAAGACCAGTCACCAGCGGGAGTAATGGTGATGCAAGAAGCCCAGAAGGAGATGCAGCCCGTGCAAGAGGAACACCAAAGATAGCCTACCAAAAGAAAATATTTTACACCCTGAAGAGGGTCGCCAAACATAATGATGAAGGTAAAGAGGTGGGAAGTTTCTATGCCAATGGTAAGAAGTGCTATCACATCTGAAGGTGCGCGAGGTCATCTTCGACCCCTCGCATCGAAGATGTCCCTGAGCATATTGGTGAGCTAACAGAAGCTCCAAACAAAGAAAGGGAGAAAGCACCGCTGGAGGAGTTGAAAGAAGCTCCTGAAACAGCTAGAAAGATGACTAGCAACACTGTGGAGCTAAATAGAAGTGACAACAGGAGAGAAAAAAAGTGGCTAATCGACATGTGGAAATTAAAGGTACCAAGAAAACTTTTGTTCTTAATTTGGCGCATCAATAACAACTCTCTGCCCATGGCATAGAATTTAGCAAAGAGAAACATGCAAGTCGATCAAAGTTGCAAGAATTGTGGTTTTCATATTGAGGACTCAGAACATATATTCAATCATTGTCCTGTTGCACAGAATTTCTGGAAATATTTTACAGGGAATAAGTTTACCTTTTCTACCGGAAATGGGTGGATCCGACGATTCTTCTCTCTAAGCTCAACTCCGGATCAAGTTCAGTTGTGTGTCGGATTATGGAGTTTGTGGATTCACCGAAACAAACGAATATTTGAGGACAAGCAAACCCCAGGGAGCGAATTAGTGGCTCCAGCTTCTGTGTTTTGGCAAGACATCATCAGCAACACTAACCCCCCTTCCGACAATCCAACTGTAATCCCAGATTCCGGTGAAAGATTTGCCCTCGACGAAAGCCACTGATTAGAATTTGAAGGAGCTTGGTCTTACCAACGGAAATCGCCGGAATAGGAGTTGTTCTTCGAGACCCAACTGGAAAGATCATCACGGCAGAAGCTAGGCATGTGCAAATGGGGAACAGCGCCTTCGAGATCGAAGCTCAAGCGGCCATTCGAGCACTAGATCTAGCCATTTCAGCTCAGATCCATGATGTGGTCATCCAAGGGGACGCTCAGATTCTGATTGAGCTCCTACAAGAAGACCCAGATCCAGAAAATCAAAGAACGGTGGTGAAATCTCTGATCCAGAAAGTGAACGACAATAGAGAGCGTTTCAGGTCGCTGAATTGGAAATTCATTGATAGAAGGAAGAACACAGGGGCTCACTGGCTTGCTCAAAGAGGGATGAACATCGAAGAAAGAGAGTCTTTGGAAGCTGATGGGCGGGTTTGGGAAAGTAATGGCTTCGCAGTTTATTAATTGTTTTCTTTCCCTGTTCTTCGTTCAGTTTTAATGACAAGTTTTATACTAAAAAAAGAAATATACATCCACAGTAGAACCTCTATAAATTAATACTCAATAAATTAATAACCTCGATTAAAATAATAATTTGTCCAGTCCCAACTTGGGACCAGTACAAAATTGGACCTCAGTCAATAAAATAATAAGATAATAATTTTTCTGAAATCCAAGTGTACATATACTAGTCCCAACTAAACTATAAATTAATAATTACTAAAATATTCCAAATTCTGGATTGTCTAGTTAAAAATGAATATATAATCATTTTTATTGAATTTCAAATCTATATTGAGTTCATCTATAAATCTTCTTATGCACTTAAGAGTCGGGGCATTGTCTTCTCTTATTACAGTGGAAAATTTTGAAGAGTTGTTGTCGCTGAAAGTTGTGAAAAACGTGGTCATAGGCTGCCAAAGCATCTGCAACCATATTGCTTTGCTTACCTAGCTGATGAGCGTGATTGGCAGTGGCCCCAAAAATAAAGTCTTGCAAGTTAAAACGGCCGAGAAGATACGCCAACGGATCGAAGCGGATCCCACAAGAGTTTGGATTACCATCATACAATCGCCAAAAACTATCTTTTATGCACTAGATATTTTGACGTACATTAGTATACTCGTTTTTGCAAGCTCTCCCCTGATAAGTAATACTAATATTCTTAACTAAACAAGTTATCCACTTTGAACAGACTTGTTCTACTATTTTTAAGAAAAGGCAGGTGTTGTGAGTTTTGTGACATCCCCTTGTTTGTCTCATATTATTTGTTGGCACGTGTTGTAAATGCGGTGGAAATCCAAAATACATTTGCTACCGTTGACAACAAAAGGACGCAAATCGTGACAACAGCTGTTTGTACCATAGAGAATTTGTTGGTATCGAAACTTTGCAGCAGACAACTTAGAAATCACAGTTGTTCCAGTTGTGTCCGAAATCTGAATCGTACCTTAAAATATGCGGACACAATGATTGCAAAATTACAAGGTGCAATTTGATCAACATGACTAAGAGCAAACGTGTCTCTGACCAAACTATGACTATGCGTGAGAGCGACAGTGGGACACAAAAGGACCCTGGTACGTTTAGTTATCTAATTTTGTTATCAGAAGTAATCTAATTATCGTGTCTCATCCGTAAAGAAAATAAAAACATGATAACGTATCTGAAATGAAGTGGATTATGAAAGAAACCAATCATAATTCCGTAATTGAAAGAATGTCATTCAGATAATACAGTTGATTCAAGAACTATAATTGCTCAGCTCAAAAAACAGTTCTAATTGATCAAATCAATTCGATACTGTGACTCGCCTTAGTTCAAATTTGCGCAACTATGTTTTTTTCATAGAACACGAAGATACTGTTTGGGAGCTGTTTAATAACAAGAAAAAATTGGCCCAAAATGTTACCAAAATTGTTATTTTTGCAGAGACGACTGTTTTAAGAAAAAAAAAATCTACAAACAAAACACAATGTCATCAATCGTGTTTCTAGAAAAACACTGTTTATTTAACAGAACTGCCAAACTTGCAGCCACATACCTAGAGATCATGTGGTTGTGCTGGAAGCCGTTGTCAACTTTATTTTAGAGATCACTATTTTCTTTGCAGATTTTATGCAATTTTGTTAATGCACCTTGCCGAACAAACCAACTTTTGCTTTGCTTTATTTCTCTGTTTTGTACGACTTTTAACCTTTACTTAAGTAATAAAAAAAGTTTTCCATTTTCTTTATATATTTTATTAGGTAACTTTAAAATTGAAAAGTTTATTTTTTTTCTAAATGCACCTTTTTCTTACTTTTTTGTCTAAAATTTATTTTTAAGAGATAAAATATAAGATAAGTAAGAAACATATTTTCTAAAGATAACTAAAACTTCTTTGAAAATTTATCTTTTTTAAATGAGAAATGTTAGGCAACCCACCAATATCTCTCACTCGTCTCCCACTTTCCTTTCACAATAATGCAATCATACCAAATGAATATATCACGTGGTGGTGAGACTGTGGGAGATATTGGTGGAATCTTTAGTATCCTCTTTTTAAATTAAGCAACTTTTTATTAATTTTTAAAGTCAAAAGATGACCTAAAATTAAGGAAGGCGGGGGGGGGGGGGGGGGGGGGGGGGGTGGGGGGGGGGGGGGAGTGTGCATAATAATAAACGTAGTTAAAAAAATCAAAGTAAAGATTGAACCAACTTGATATCTTATTTTTTATTATCACAAATAGAAAATAATATCTTTCCTCGTAAGAAAATATGATAGTATCTTTGCTCGAAATATAAAAAGTTTAGTAACCCACCTCATCTCATCTTTTTTCAACAAAATAGTTCCAAAGTGTCGGTTGACTTGTTTGGCGTGGATTTTTTTTGGGTGAACTTTAGCTCTTTTGTAAGAAAGGTCTCCAACGTGACGTTTGGAGATAGATTATGGGGAAAAATGGAAAATATCAAACCTGCAAAAAATGAAGATTTTTTAGGGATTAATTTTTGGTTACTCGTGGTGTCCTGACCAATTTGAGTGTACATCAACTAATCAATAAGATCGTAGAATACATCTACAATTTAGCTGCGAATGGCGATGTCAATCCCCAATGACTCCAAGGATGACTGATATTCGTCGGGTTCGAACCTCATACCTGAGGGAAGCACGCCTTTATATCCCAACTCTCACAAACTAGGATAACTCCTAGGGGTTTAAAAAATAATAATTTGCAAATGGAATGATCTAATATTACATTATAACTCATGACGGATAGTTAAGTCATGATTATAAATGGATGCTAACTCTGTGGTAGAGCGTTTAAAATTCATGCATGAGATAATCATTCTCTTCAAAATATAATATTTAAGCCATGACAACAGATATTTATTGTAACCATTAAAATAACTTGTGCATAACACTCCTACAATTAGTGCATAACACTCATATTGTGCATAACACTCCTATGGTGCTCACTATGAATTCTCCAATTAGTGATAGAATTTAATAAATATGTCAGATAATCATTATCAACAATCAAACTTTACACATGTGAGTTACGCTGGTCCCCGATGATCAAGAAAGCTTCTAGATTCCATTTTGAAGTTATGTGGCTTCAACACGAGGACTGCAAACCTTTTATTCAGTCAAACTGGGATGATCTTTAAGATGTTAACCTAGGGCAGAAACTCGAAAAAACTGGGAAAAATTGAAGATGTGGGACGAATCAGTGTTTGGCAGCGTGAAGAAGAAGAACGCCTTTACAGATCCAGGATTCAGGGGCTTCAAAGGAGACATAATATCGATGAAGTTTCGGATGACATTAGCTTGTGCAAGAAGGAGCATAATGAGCTCCTAGCTAATGACGAGACAATGTGGCTCCAACGTTCGAGAGTGCAATGGCTTAAAGAGGGCGGTCGCAATACGAGTTTTTTTCCACCGAACAGCTTCCAGTGAAAAAACTCGAAATCATCGGGGGAGACTTGAAGATGCTTCAGAAATTGACGGACAACTACGGACGAGATTGCACAATTCTCGAACAACACTTCAAATCCATTTTCACTTCAGTCTATCCCTCTGAAAGCAGTATTGCCGAGATGCTGTCACACAAACAGTCGTCGATTACCGAGGGCCAGCATGATAATCTTGATAGGAAACTCTCTCGTGCAGAGGTTGAGGCTAGTCTTAGCCAAATGGGACAAACATGGGCCCAACAAAATCCTCGGGTCCGGACGGCTTCCCAGCTTTGTTCTTTCAGGAAAACTGGGATCGGGTCGGCGATGAGGTGGCCCTAACCTATTTGCGGATGCTTAAGGACAGTGCCAGGATCGCAGAGTTCAATCACACAATCATAGCTCTCATTCCAAAAACGAAATAGGTGTGTACTCCTAGCGATCTACGACATATTATTCTTTACTCGGTGATTTATAAGTTGGTTACGAAGACACTGGCTAATAGATTGAAAACAATTCTTAATGATTGTATTTCGGAATACCAAAATGCTTTTTTTCCTGGACGTCATCGTAGTGGCTTTTGAAATGTTGCATTCTATGAGAACCAGGAAGAAAGGAAAAAACATGGTTCATGGCAGTCAAGTTGGATATGGCGAAGACTTATGATAGAGTGGAGTGGTGTTTCCTTGATGCGACTATGGCAAAGATGGGGTTTAGTTAACAGTGGCTCAAACTAATCCTTGAGTGTATCTCCACAGTGTCGTTCTCTTTTTCCATTCATGGGGAAACAAAGGGTCATATCCTTCCCAAATGGGGGTTGAGACAAGGATGCCCTCTTTCCCCATACATTTTCTTTTTTTTTTTCCGTGAAACGCTTTCTCGCTCACTTACAGGTGCAGTTCAGGAGGGCAGAAGTTCTGGAGCTACGGCTTCTCGTGGGGGGGGGGCTATTTTATCTCATATCCTCTTCACAGACGATAGTATGGTTTTCCTAAAGGCCACACCTGATGAGATTTAGTTCCTTCACAAACTCCTCCTGAAGTATGAAGCTGCTTCGGTTCAGAAGGTAAATCTGAACAAATCACTATCGCATTTTCTTGTAACGTTCCTACTCTTGATCGGGCAGGTCTATGTGGCCTCCTTGGAGTCCGAGAGTGTGCTAGCCACGAGAAGTATCCTGAATTACCTACAGTTATTGGAAAGAAAAGATGTTCAATCTTTGGTAATTTGGGAGAGAGAGTGTCCAACAAGATGAAAGGTTGGAAGCAAAACTATATCTCTTATGCAGGTAGAGAGATCCTCATTAAAGCAGTGATATAATCTATGCCTGTCTACACCATGAGCTGTTTCAATATTCCCTCGTCTCTTTGCCATAATCATGAAGCTCTGACTAGTAGATTTTTTGGGGGGAAGCAAGAGTACCAAAGGGGGGCACTGGATTGCGTGGGATTCTCTGAAATTACCAAATGATGAAGGCGGCATCAGTTTCAGAGATCTTGAATATTTCAACACTGCTCTTCTCGCAAAGAAATTTTGGAGGCTCGCAACCTCCAACTCCTTGCTCAATCGTTTTCTTAACACAAGTACTACCCGGATTCAGAATTCTTTAACGCCACAGTTCGTTCTAACAGCTCTTTCTCATGGAGATCCATTCTTAGTGCAAAACATCTCATTAGAGTGGGATTCAACGGAATATAGGTGATGGGAGAAGTATTAATGCCATTTGCGATTTGTGGTTTAAACGGTCGCCCATTTTCCGTCCCATTGTGATTTCTAACAAAGCGATAATATTGTGGTGGTTGATTTCATAACCGATGAGCGCTTTTGGAATTTCTCATTGCTCGAACAAAAGGGTTTTATTGTGGACTTACCGGAAGTCCAAATGAAAAATATCACCCCATTCGCAATAGGATAGAATTTTATGGAACTATTCCGAGGATGAAAATTATACGGTTTCATCCGGGTATGAGACGCTTCGTGCGGCTAAGGCTCGGCGGGTTGAGAAAACGTCAAATGGCCCTTCAAATTCATGGGTCAAGATCCTTTGCAAAAAAAAAAAAAAAGCTCAAACGAATATAATTTACACGATGTGGAGAGCTTCTAAAAATTCCGTTGCTACCTGTGATAAGGTCTGAAAATTCAATAAGGATGTTTCCAAGGATTGCCCGCTTTGTTCGAATCATTTGGAGACGGCAACCCACCTCTTCATGGAGTGCTCCTTTGCTTGTCGAATCTGGAAATCAGTTTTGGGAAGTAACTTTCTTATCTCCCGAAATGGTGATACTTTCACTTGGATCCCAAACGTCTAGTTAGAATTGTCGCCGCTTGATCGCGAGGTGCTTTGCAGAACTTTATGGTTTATATGGGGCTGTCGCAACTCTACGATTTTTAATCAACATATCAGAAGCATTAAAAGCTCATTGTCGACTAGTCAATCGCTCTCTGCTTCAGCGAGTAGCGCTAGGCCAGGTCATCAGGCTCGAGTTCTCCCGAACCAGTGTTGGAGACCGTCAGAACCAGGGACGGTAAAGATCAATTCTAACGGGTTATGGCTTCCCTCGGACCATCGTTGTTGGTGGCACTGTTCTCCGCGACAGTCACAGTAACTTTATGTCGGGTTTGTCCACTCCTCTTCCCACTGCATCCTCGGCTTAGAAGCTGAAGCCATAGCGGCTCGGAAAGGCATGCTCCTTGCTCTCCAGCTTGGAAAGGTATCAGTTGTCGAAACTGATTTAAAGAAAGTCATTGACTCCATCATCAACACAACCTCAGCTCCTACTAGCAAGTCCGAGTACGGAGATGTTATCCGCGAAATCAGATCCATTCCTCGGCGCTTCCCCTCGGTCTTGTTTCGCTTTAGCAACCGCTCCTCCAACACTGTAGCACACGAGTTCGCAAAATATGGGCTATTTGTCCCAAATAAACACGTTTGGCTAGATTTAACCCAAAATTGGGCTCTTCAAAGTCTTCTTAATGGTGTAATTAGTGAACCTCTTCCTTCTTCCTTACATTAATAAGAAGCAGCTTTTCTTCTTTAAAAGAAAAAAGAAAAAAAAAATAACACATATGAAATGCAAAAATGATAAATAGAGGATGAATCATAACGCCCTTCCTATAAATAACGGGTGAACCATAGCAATCATATATTAACAAAAAAATGATAAACAGAGGATGAATCATAACACCCTTCCAATAAATAACGGGTGAACCATAACAATCATATATTAACACATAGTATATAATAATGAAGGGTAAAAAAATACTTTCATTCCCTTCAAATACATTTATGTATCATATCATTAGTTAAATTTTATAAGTAAATATAAACATAATTTTTTAGCATAGTAAAACTAAAACCTAGAAAAAAAATGTGTACCCTTAATGAAAATAGACAATTAATCAAAATTACTAAGCATGAAACTATGTCCAATTTTTTGTCCAAAATCATGTGTCTAGAGTTATTATCATTCTATGCTGAGCGATTCTTTTAGCCATATATTGCCATGAGAAATTATACGGAATTCACCAATATCTCTCTCATCTTCCGCTCATATACAAATTTGGCGACATGAATATTTATTTGGCATGATTGCATTTGTGTGGAATGAATGTGGGAGACGAGTTTTTTTTTTTGAACTACATCATATAGATGGGATTGAACCCGAGACCGCATATAGGGGCTTCAAACGCTCTACAACTAAGCTACCATCAATTTGCGAGACATGAGTTGGAGATATTGGTGAGTTCTCTAGCATTTCGTATACAATTACAATCCGCGATTGGCAATTGTTACTCTAGATTGACTTTATTATAAATTTCCTTATGGTATAAGGTAGATAATTAATGAAGTTTTCAAACTTACTAATAATTATTTACGGTCAATTGTAATTAGTTTTTTCAAAAAAAATGTAATTAGGTTAATAGTTTTAATTTTATTATTATTATTACATTAATCCATGGTTATATAGTTTTTTTATTAAATAAAGATTACTACCTCTGTTTCTTCTCTTTCAGCCTACTTCACTTTTTATCACTATTCACTGGGTCACCTTGACCCGGTGATTTGATTAGCAAAACGATACAAGAATTTGGTTATCTTTGCATGGTCTTGTAAAGTAAACTTTACTCCATAATACAACGAAAAAAATTCAAAAAATTATATCGTTTTGCTATCTAAATCACTCAGTCAAAGTGATTCAGTTACGGGTTAAAAAGTCAAAGTAAGACAATTCAGAAGAAACGGAGGTAGTTTTAAGGGCCCGTTTGGTACCAGCTGAAAATCTTAATAATCAGCTGAAAATAATCTGAAAAGAAAATTCAACTTAACTGAGAGTCACAATCTGTTTAGTATGAGCTGAAATTATAGATCACTAACTTGATCCGTTAGACAAACTTTAAAGAGCTCTAAAGTCAAGCAATTGAATACACATATTTATAACTGAACTGTAATTATGCTAATGTAAAGAAAATATCAAAATTATTTTTCCAGCTACATAATCCCCTCAATTTTAGAGATTCTACAATTACACAAAGATTATTCTAATCTGCAGATTATCATATTAAAATTTACAGACATAACAAACAAGATTGTTGAAAAGTGGCATCGGCGATACCAAACATGCACTAACTACTATGAATTTAACGTGTGAATTTTGTTCTAATGAAGTACTACTGATGTTCCGAGTCTTCCGACTCAATGAAACAACCATACAATGAATATAAAAAAAAAAAAAAAGGACCAATTCAATTCAATTCAATTCAATTCAATTCTTCCTCAAAAAAAATCAATTCAATTCACTCAATGAATGGTCATTATTTAAAAAAAATGAATGATCAATAGTTATTTCATTTACCTGTATTTTTTTCAAAAAGATTTATATGTATAACCACTCAAACATGTAAGCATATCATTAATTCTACTTACTGATGCTAAAATTATAGTACTAGTCTATAATAAATAAAATTTATGGTTTGAATCAATTCAAATAAATGTTTGCAATGTTTTAGAGTTTTTCTTTAATAGTTCTAAAACAAACTACAAAGAGAAAATGCCTTTTTCTTAAGGAAGAAATACTCCCAGTTTTTTCCATTCCTTTCAAAAATATATACTGGCTAGGCTTATGAAGGAATCAATATCCAATCCTATAAATGAAATCTATTTTTGAAAATCAAATAATTTGAAAAAGAAAAGTGGGCAATTCTTCTATCCATAAAAGTAAACGGATGATGACCTCTTTCCTACAAATATCCTTAAATTTTTATAATCCATCCTTACTCGATACAGATCCAGATTTTAAGCTAACTAAACATCCTTATCCTGATCCATCTTCATCCTATAAATAGCTCTCTCTATATCCATCCACCCACCATTAAACATCAAACACCACCATTTCAAAGTTTTCACACATTCCAATTCCAATTTCAAGAAACGCAGATATGGGAAGCATCGGCAACAACAACAATGGCGAACAGAACATGGCGGCATGGCTCACCGGAGTCAACTCCCTCGAGATTCAGCCCTACAAGCTTCCTTCCCTCGGTATCTACACTTTTTTCCTTAAAATTAATCTACGATATATTATTACAAATTAGGCTTTTGTATGGTCTAACGTTGTTTTTCTTATGAATCACAGGTCCTCATGATGTTAGAGTGACCATGAAAGCCGTCGGTATCTGTGGCAGTGATGTTCATTACCTCAAGGTTAGGAAATCAACCAACAATGTTACATTGTTTGATCTTTTTAATGATTTGTTTTGATTAACGTTGGTGTTTCTGTTGATGTGATCCACAGACCATGAGATGCGGCGACTTTATCGTGAAAGAGCCAATGGTGATCGGCCACGAATGCGCCGGAATCGTCGAGGAAGTCGGCGACGAGGTGAAATCCCTGGCTCCAGGTGACAAGGTCGCTCTGGAGCCAGGGATCAGCTGTTGGCGGTGCAACCCGTGCAAGGAAGGCCGCTACAACCTCTGCCACGAGATGAAATTCTTCGCAACCCCACCAGTCCACGGGTCCCTCGCCAACCAGATCGTCCACCCGGCCACCCTCTGCTTCAAGTTGCCCCCCTCCGTGAGCCTGGAGGAAGGTGCAATGTGCGAGCCCCTCAGCGTCGGGGTCTATGCCTGCCAACGGGCCAACGTGGGCCCGGAGACCAAGGTCTTGGTCATCGGGGCGGGACCCATCGGGCTCGTCACAATGCTCGCCGCCAAGGCATTTGGTTCCTCTAGGATCATCATCGCTGATGTGGACGACCAGCGGCTTGCCGTCGCGAAGAAGCTCGGCGCTAGCGGCGTGGTGAAGGTGTCGACGAATCCCGAGGATGTGGCTAAAGAAGTAGAGGAGATCAAGAAGGTTATGGGGGTTGAGATTGGTGTGACATTTGATTGTGCAGGGTTTAGTAAGACCATGTCCACCGCTCTCACCGCCACCGGCCCTGGCGGCAAAGTTTGCCTAGTGGGGATGGGGTGCTGTGAAATGAAGGTCCCTCTGCCGCCTGCTGCCGCCAGGGAGGTTGATGTGATTGGGATTTTCCGGTACAGGAACACGTGGCCGTTGTGTATTGAGTTTCTTACTAGTGGGAAGATTGATGTGAAGCCGCTGATAACTCATAGGTTTGGTTTCAACCAGAAGGATGTTGAGGAAGCCTTTGAGACCAGTGCTCGCGGCGGCAACGCCATTAAAGTCATGTTCAATCTTTAAGTTTTTCTGTTTCTGCTTTGTTCTGTATCGGGCTTTTCTGGATCTGTGCTATCAGGATAGTTAGCTATTTTTCCTAGTATTTAGCAGCTGCCTAGGAGGGATTTGTTGCCTACCTATCAGCTTCAATAAAAGAAAATCTGTTTTCTAAACTGTTTCTGTTGCAAGTTCCTTCGTTATTCTCCTGGTCCTATGATATATTCTTTCATTTTGGTATCACATCAGAAAACAGTCAAAAACTTACAAAAAAAAAAAGAAAGAAAACTGTTTAAAACAAAATCAGACAATTGTTTGGTATGTACACTTAAAAATACTTTTAAACTTAAAAATACATTTGGGCAACACTATTACATTTCTTCTCTAGCTTCCAACTTCACTATTCACCGGGTCACTTCGACAGCAAATCGATGCAAGAATTTCTTAATATTTTCACCGGATCACTTTGATCCGGGAAAGTCAAAGGAGGCAAGAGAAGAAATATAGGAAGTAGTTGTCACTAAAAGTACAAAAAAAAATGGTATTTCCAGAAACACGATTTTCTCCTTTGTTTTTGCTTTTAAACTCTCCACCTAATGTGTCTCCCCAACATGGTTTAAGGTCAAAAATACAAGATAAACATAAGACAAGATGACTGTTTCTGAGTCAGATGGTACCAGAAAACAAGCTTGACAGGCTGTGTTTTGTCATGTAACAATGTGGTGGCATCCAGGAGAGAAAGATTAAAATACTACCAGCAAGATTGAACGCAAAACAAGATGCCGAATATCGAATAAAATAAAGAAAATAACGAATAGGTTTTTAATTTAACTGGCAAGTTTAAAGGCATCAATGAAGAGGCCGTAAGTGAAACCCATCTTGAAGTTATTCAGTAGAGCGATGGGGAAAGTCACCTTAGGACGGCTATAGTAAAACTTAGTCACATACTCCGTAAGGAGAACACAGAGCACAGCTGCGATTACATCGTTGACCCCTAACGCTCCAAACGACAGAGATATCGTCTGAGCTACGTAAAAACCGCCGAGCAATGATATTCCTCCGAAAAGAGCTCTCCTCGAAGGGCTCCGGAAATAGTTTCTTGATAGCTCTGGTACGACGCGGATGATGTCTACCAGCCTTCGAGGCCCTTCGTTCTCTTGCACGGCCCGGACGCTAAATGAGCCGGTTGATGAAGATGTTGAAACGAGTTTTCTGGGTTTCACGCCGGAAACTGGTGGTGATATTAGGGGATTTGAGGTGTATCTGAGGAGGCCTATAGAAGTCGAACTGAGTAGCTGTGCCATCAGAGAGCGGTAAAGAACAGCGCCGCCAATAATCAGGCTTCTTCTGGTCAAGAAGATGAAAACGAAAAAGGGTTTGTAAGGCAATGAACTTAAATCACAGCAAGGAAATCAAAGCGAGGATGCTTATATGTCACAAGCCCTTACAATACCCACAAAATTTTCAATTTCAAACACCATTTTACATATGCTTAACCTAGCAGGGCAAATATGGAAGGAGTAAACTATGAATATTCCTACAGTTGCGCACTAAGGTCTTGTTTTTGTCCCAGGTTTTGTCAAACTTCTATTATTAAATGGGATTCTGATTTGGCATTGAAGGTTGGCAATCAAGGGCCTAATATTTCTCATATATCCATGGTCAGCATCAAGGGCCTCATATATCTAAGTTGCACTGTATGAAATAGAGTTGTCAGTACGGTTAACCGTAACCCGGACCGAATAAACGTGAACTGCCGGTTAGGTTTCGGTTAGTCGGTAACCAGTTACGGTTAACCGGACCGTGTTATCTCTTGGAAACCTTAACCGGTCTGGCCCGTGTAACAGTAACTGCCTAAACCGGTTCGGTTCGGGCCGGTTAAAACCCGCTATATATATATATATATATATATATATATATATATATATATATATATATATATATATATATATATATATATATATATATATATATATATATATATATATATATATATATATATATATATATATGCACTACCTACTCCATATTTCCAGCAAGGGCCTCGATCTGCACCAAGGCACCATAACCGGGAAGGACCGGGCTTTCTATCAATTAATCGAGATCAAGCCTCTTCCTCATAGGTCAGAAACGGAGATGAATTGGCCTATGGTTTAAGCTGTCAACGACCCAGAGTGAAATAGAGTTCTTTGGCCAGTACTCTGATATTATCACTCAAAGTAAGAGATTGCTTCTATACCCTCGTGTCACACAACCACAAGAGTTCTATTGCAACCCTTCGCGGTAGGAGTTTAACCCGAAATGAAATCCGCTCTTCGTGAATAGGGCTACCGTCTTTCACGGATGTGGTTCCCGCCTATTGTTGAAGCTGAGACTAACATAAGAGGAGTGTACTCGTCGCGAGGCAGCTCTACGTTTTTTTAATTATCAGCTTTATTACATTTTATATATTTATATATTTTTTATATTTATGTATATTATATATATATATATGAGAAGTAGCCATTAGACCGGTTAACCGAGCGGTTAACCTATACGGGCCGGTTATCGGTTCGGTTCGGTTCGGTTCGGTCCCCGTTTCGGTTTCGGTTTCGAGTCGATTTCGATTCGACGAGGCGGTTAGGGATATCTATAACCGGCCCGGACCACTAATAATTTGGTCCCGGGCCGGTTTGGGACCGTACGATTTTAGTTACGGTTAATGCAAAGCCTGTTAGGATGGGCCGGTTCAACCGGTTAACCGCCGTGATTGACAGCTCTAGATGGAAGTTTCAAAAGAAGGTTTTATACAAGCTACTTGCATTTGGTACTGACTGGAAGCAAATAGTATGGAAGTTCAGAAGGAAAGAAGACTAAGATGGGCCTCAAATCAGAAATCAGAGTTGACATGCTACGCCACCCGAATCCGTCTACCAACTAGCTCCCGAACTTGCCACGTCATACCCCCATCAAGAAGAAGTAATAACTGGGGTAGAGAGAACGATCAAGGATTATTTCCTTCAGTATGACGTGCCGAATACGGGAGCTAGTTGGGAGATGGGTTCCGGTGGTGTAGCATTTATCAAAATCTGAGATGGAAAAAATTCTTGCAAAAGAAAACAAGAAAGGACGTGAAAACTCAATCATTTGTCAAGAAAGTGGTGGAAAGTGAAGGCAAAGGAAAATAAAACCATATTATTTTCCTGCACGTGTGTTCAGTTGCTGCATGAAAGTTGTCGGACCCACCATTTTTAGTTTCCTGCAGGAAACACATTCCTTCTAAGTGTGTCCTGTAAAATATATTTGCAGGAAAGTTTTATTACTACTCACGTTCCCACTTTTCACTACTTTCGTATGAAATAAACACATATGGGAAACTAAGTTTCTAGTTTCTTCATTTTCTCTTCTTTTCTTCAAACTTTCTCGGGAATCATTTTCTCGCACGTCTTTCTTGACAAATGAACGTAGGGAACATTTTTTTTCTGTTCTTTCTGTTCATCCCAGCATTTCTCCTCCCACCCTCCCTCTCTCTATTTCAGTTCAAAAAAAGAATAGTAGCTGTGGATGCCCGGCCAGCTAGTATGGACCTGGGCTGATCCCACAGGACACTGAAGTTCACGACTGCCTAAGCCCAGTACTGACACAAGAGATTTGGTTTACTGGATTTTGAAAACCCACAAGTTAGTTAAACCATGCTGTTTTATAGAATAGATTGTGATTAAACTCGGCCCAATCTTTTTCCGAGGCTTCAGATTGAAACGAAGGAGAAGTTAGTTAAACCATGCTGTTTTATAGAATAGGGGTAAGAACTGATTTAATTCCAGATATTAGTGTGCCCAAATTTCTCAATTCTATCCTTAATAGCTCCCACTCTTGGGATAAAGATGATCTATGGTTGATGTGTGGTCTTGTTATGGAAAGAATCTGCTCAAAAGGAATGATCTGCTGCATAAAAAATAGCTTTCAACTGTCAGAAATTGGTAGCTGAAATCTGGTCTTTGTGGTGGGAGCATAAAGTTGCAGGAGTTCTGAAGATTATACAAGTGCCACAACCCAGCATGAAACTAAATGGGAGAGTCCGCAAAATAATAGCATCAAAGTAAATTGTAATGCTAGCTATAAAAAGGGTACTTGTGCTGCAGCTTTCATTGCCAAAAATGACAAAAATGAAGCTGTGTTTGCGGGCTCTGTTGTAGAAGAATGTGCAAGTGCTGAGGATGCAGAATTCAGAGCTGTTGAAGAAGCATGTAAGGTGGTGGCAAATTCAGAGTGGAATTCCTTTGAAATAGAATATGATTGCTTATGGGTTATAAACAGCTACAAGGACCTTTCAAAAGCCAAGTGGTGCTGGAGGAACAGAATTGAAGCCATTTTGAAGTTGTTAAGGGAGAAACAAATCTTTCTCAGACACTGTAGAAGAGACTCAAATTTTGTAGCGCACTCTTTAGCTAAATGGGGATTAGAAAATGGTAGTTCTGGGTTACTTGACTGTACCAGACTACCTGCTAGTGTTCTTCTTGCTGTAAGGGATGATAACCCCATTTCCATTCCTCATCAATAAAATTGTTGAATTAATCAAAAAAAGGAGAAATATCATGTTTGTGTTGAAGCCAACCAACCTCGCAAACTGTTTAGCGCTCATCCATATCGATGCTTTTTTTTTTTATGAATATCCATCGTCATACTTCTAATATGAATAATGTTCGCACTCATAGTGTCAAACATTATTTGTAACTTTTATTGATGATTTTTCTAGATATTGTTACTTTGATTTGATAAGCCACACAAGTGAGTTGTTTGATGATTTGAAGTCTATGAGGTTGAGGTTGAGAGTAAGATTAAAAAAATGATGTCAGGCGCAGTGTAGGCATGTTATCAATTAAAGGGCTCCTGAGTCCTGACCTTCAAAAGTACTACTGGGGAATGTAAGTGTTACCACGATTCACTCGTACCCTCCACGAATTGCGAATTGGATCGCACGTTCGAAAACGTGGAACACCAGCAATCCAAATCGCTTAATTTGTCAAACTCAGTTTGTTTTCACTATTTTCATCTAAAGTATCTATGTAGAAGGGAAAATTATTTAGAAATGTTAAGCTACATCTAGTTTTAGATTATTGACTTATAAATATTGTACTAGTATACATTGAGTAATTTTATGCTTATGATTTTTGAAAAGGGTAAAACTCGTATAAAAAAGCATACCCTTGGCGTACCAAATTGGCGAATTCTATAGGGTATGGCGATCAGCGGTCCCGTTCCCGTTCCACGGACCGTGTTCCAGGTAACTTAGCATAAAACCTTGCTCACTTGAGGCCGATGACTAACAACAATGCCAAAAGGACCTAACCGAGAGGGCAACAAAAAAACGAAATCCAATATATCAAACACAATGAAACGGTGAATGATAGGGGGAAACATATATCTAGGGGAAACAAAACTCAATAAAATGATGAGAACGAGCCTTATGTAGCTCAGCTGTCTGCTACCGCTCCCTTTCCGCTCACCTTCACCCACTCACTCTCTCTTTACTACTGTCCTCCAACCCTGTGGTTTCCTAACAAAGAGGAAAATATTCATTTTTTATGCAGAAGAGTGATAGACGATTGGATGTCCCGAAATAAACAAAAAGGAGGGAAGCCGGTTGATGAAATTAAGTACACATTTGGTTTTCATATCGAGGGCGAAAATGAAGCAAAGGACGAGAACGAGCTTTTTGTACTTTTTCTATGAGAAGAATATTGCACTGGTGGATAATTTTTGTTTGCACTGTCATATTACCATTCTATAGAGTATGTTTACCTTATATAAATTGTAGAAAATTTTCCGAAGTTTGAAGCTATCCAAGAGAAAAGTACAAACCCGGGAGGGACTAATGTTTCCAAGAGTCTACTGACACAAGAAAGTATTTTTTACCCCTGGGGAGGGCTTTGGTATCCTGCATAAATTGTATCTTTACCAGAGAGAAATATTCTGCCGGTTTAAAACCCAAATAGAAGTTGAAGTTCATCACGAATTATTCGGTATCCCACATTAATAATTTGTAAAAGCTAAGACTCACTTTAATCCCCCCCCCCCCAAAAAAAAGGTGGAAGACAACTGACGACTCTGAGGAATTGTGAAGCGAAAAAATGACCGAAATAAACCTGAGTGGTATGGTAATTGATCGGGAAAATGCCGCTTCTAAAAAGAGAACATTGTTGCCAGTGTCTAGAATTCATACGATGTTTATCGATGGACAACCTCCTTGCGGTGCACATTATCAACAATTATTATTATTATCACGGCGGAAGGAACCATTCTTTTCTAGAAACCTGAAGACTCTAGTGAGGGTATGTAATATCTTCAGGGAAATGCAAACAACGAGTCGAAAAGCAATTGGACTCGTTGACCTATAAATATAGAGGTAAAGCGAGAATGAAGAAACCAGCTAGCTTGACCAATATACACAAATCAACCCATATGGATATTATTATTAGCTATGAGAATCATCCTCAGATGAAGCCTAGAGGAAACTAATCAAACAAAACACAAAAGCATTCAGTGATGGAGGTAATAATCAAGAGTGAATCCATCCAAAACATGAGACCTCCATCCCTTAAGCAACTAAGACTACAACCACTTGAACTAGGGTTTCGAATAGAACATGAATCGATGATGATGATATTGTATATGCAGTAATTGATTGAATGAATAGCAGCTTTAGGGTATACCTGCCTTTGTGTATGTGCCAACAATGAACAGCTGAAAGCCCTAATTTTGCAGGAAGAAGAAGAAGAAGAAGACAGAAGAAGCCCCAAATTCCAAGCTTGATGAGAAATGAAGCACTTCGTTTACCAACAAATGGAACTATGGAAGGCAGATTCCAATTTTGAATTGGGCAAAAGGGTAATTTTCACTTGCATCCCTTCAGTTTAGGATAATTTCATACCCCCCTTATAGATTGGAAAACTTCACTTACATCCATATGACTACCAAACTTACTGTCACTTACACCCCTTCTGTGTATTCACACTGCTAGTCGACATGGTAACTTCATAAATTCAATTTTTCTGGACAAATTAACCCTTACAAAGGCCTCAAGGCCAATCCAATAAACACTACCTTATGCCAAGCCCAACTTTCGCTTGTACTAGATGCACTATGTTCCTAAACGTATGCGAGAGATGCGATGGAATACAAAATTGTGCACTTGTTAAGAGTACATATTGGGGTGGATCGACATTTACAATTCATGTAAGGGTAAATATGCCTGAAAATATGAATTTGAGAAGCTACCCTACAACTTATCAGAGGATACATAGAGGGGTGTCAGTGAGAACAAGTCTGAGAATCATAACAGGTGTAAGTGAAATTTTCCAAAAGGGGTGTAAGTGAAAACCACTCTAAATTGAGGGTATGTAAGTGAATTTCACCATGTTCAGAATTAGAAAACATACCAGCCAGATTATTCTATTTCTCCTCGTTCTGACTTTTTGACTCGTATCTGAGTCATTTTGACCGGTTGATTAGAATTGCAAAACGATACGATTTTTTGGTAACTGTATCATGCTTATGTCTACTTCATGAGCCAATTGAATGCCTCAACCTCTCTAAATTTCATCAAAAATGAAGGGAGGCAGAGTTATTAGATTTTTTGGTAAATGTATCATACTTTAATTTATTAATATGAATCGTATTTTAAAATCTATAATTAGTATGATCAATAAATGTTAAGTTAGCTTTAAAGTGTACCTAATACACATATATATATCAATAAATGCTTTTGAGCATTTTCTTAACATTTATCATTTATGTTATATATAAATATTTATTACTTCTGTATGTAAGCATTTATCATTTATTTATATTTTATAATTGACATTAATGTTTATATTTTACATAATTGTAGAGACAATTGAAAGTTTCTATTTCCTCTGTCTTTTTTATTAGAAATACATCTTAATGGGTAATTTACACTTATTACTCCTGTGTTTTGGTAATTAGGCAGTCTCTATCCTCACTGTTTGCCAATTTACATGAAAGGCCCCTAATTTATGTCAATATATTTACAAATTACACACTTCTGTTAACATCCGTTAAGTGGATGTGAGGTGACAGTGGGGTACACCCTTTGGTGCTTATTTAATGCCTATATTGCCCTTAAAACAATTGAAATGTCCCTTTTAACCTATTAGTTTTATTTAACATATTAGTCACCTACATATTACCAACTACCAAGTGTGTATTCGAACTACTTTTATGACATTTTTATCCTCATTACATGCAAATAAACACAACCTCTCTAACGCTCGCTCCACTCCAGTTTCACCGAGTTGGCTTTCATCTATATAAGCCCGGCCCCCTTCTCTCATTTCTTGCACACTATCATTATTATAGTAGTTTATTAGTTTATTTGTCACATGGGTTGTATATTATATTGAATTCTACTCAATGTAATTTTTTCTCACTCAGTCATTTAACTTTATTCTCTAATATACATCTTAAAAAAAATCTAAGAATCTCAAAATCTACAACTTTGCATTGATAAGAATGAATTGTTGGTAAATAAATAAATAAATTGCTTAGACAAAAATAAATGACAAATGGAATTCAATTCAGAAAAAAAATAACAAAATATTTATTTTGTGCTCATAGAATATGATTTTCATGCAATCATGCTTACAATTTCAATTAAATAATCCAAATTTTCTTAGCAAACCAGGGAGAAAAATTGCCACCAACACACAATCGCCACCCACCTCTTCCCTCACCTCTCTATATCCCGCCTTTGGATCCGTTCTTTTTCGTTCTATGACTATTTCCTCGACATTTAATGTCCTATTTCAATCCTTATTTTTCTGGAAGGCCCATTTCAACCCTTAACTTCTCGATCTATTGACTAATATTTGTAAATTCCCGATTATTGAGAAACAAGGTTTGGGAAATTAAAAGCAGCTATTTTAGACGAGTAAATATCTAGCAAGTTAGGGGTGGCGAGGTTGGGGATTGGTGGTGGTTGTTAAGGCTGGGGTTTTGGTGTCGATGGAGTTTGGCAGTTGATTAGAGAGGGGAGGGTTTGGCTCTATTGCTGTAATGGTGACTAATTTTATAAAGAAACTGACTGCTTAGTTTCTCAAGTTACAGATTTTTAAAAAACCAAGTGTGGGAGACATTGCAAATTCATCGACCAATCAAAATGGTGACCGACAGGAAAGAGAATTTTCCCATTATTTGAACGACGTTCTACATCACTCGATTGGGTTTGGTCAGTGATCTAGATTTTGATTTGGTTTGTGAGAATAACTGAGAGAAAAATAGAGAGGGTGAGATTGATAACAATACACAGTTAAAAGGATGAGGAGGAGTAATCAAGTCAGGAATAGGTTTGTCTTTGCACACTAACATCAAATATCATGATAAAAATTACACAAAATAGAGAGGGTAAATAAATATTTTTTTCTTTCCATCATGGACGGTCTAAAATAAAGGCGTGTCTTGTCAATTGACAAACAATGAGGGTGTCTAGCGCATATTTCCAGATACACAACAGTTATAAGTGTAAATTACCCTAATACTGATGGATGTACGAAGGGTAAAGTAGTACTTAAGATTTTTCCGTCCATGTCCGTCTCTTTCCGTCCAAAATAGGGGTGCCTCTTCTTAATCGATGACCATTAGGGGTATAGATTGCCAATTACCATATTCCGAGGGTGGAAAGTGTAAATCACCCCATCCTAATTGTCAACTTTCATTTTCCATGTTTTGTTTAGAAACCCTGGTTTGAAGATCCTTTGGACCTTAGTTGTGGACATTGAACATTTTGAGGGGTCAAATGTGTAGATTGCTAAAAACAAAGGGACTTGTTTGCGATTGTGAACAAAATAGGAGCCGTTTCTTTGACAACCGAGAGCTCCCACAAAGCAAAAAGATAGTAGAGAGAGCACTCAAAGCGTTACTGCTGCAACGGACTCTTCTTCTTCTCCTCTCCAGGTTAGCTTCTCTCTGCCCATCTCCAGCGATTTCTCAACAGTGGGTATTCTGAATTTTGCTCATTTTCACTCATCTCTTCCAGTTTCATCACTTTCCCATGTCTAATTTTAGTGGGTTTATCTTCGATTTTGCTGATTTTTACAGAATCTCTCAGTTTTGCATACCTAAATTCTTGGGTTTTAGCTACTTTCTTTTTTTAATCAGATGGTGAACTGGGTTGTCCAGTTAGATTTTTTTGCTTGAACTGGTTAGGGCTTCAGAGAGGATATCTTTGAAATGTAGATCTCTTTTTCTGGAAACCCAATTATGGTTAATTGATTATTTGCTCTCCATATATGCTAATTCTTAGTTCTTACCTTTGATGGGTTGCAATAGTTGTGTGTTTTTTCAGTTGTTAAAAGATCTAAATTTTAAGTTTGTTTCATTCATCACTTGATCTATTTGAAATGGGTTGTTTCACCTGATAAATTGAAGATGATTTTGCCCTATTTTGAGGGGGAATGATAACTGGTTAGATGGGACTGACAATTTGAAACGAATATATTTTTCTTTTCCATTTTCGTACCCAAACTTCGTATGCCTTGGGCTAACAGTTATGACCTGGGTATCACGAGCTAAGACGATGTAAACGATAAAACAAGAACACAAGAAATAACGTGGTTCACTAGTGATTAGCTAGCTACCTCCACAACCAAAATACCCGATTTTATTGAGAGAAACCCACGCGGTTACAACCCACTCGACACACACTGAAAAACAAATAGCACTCAACACACATCAGTAGCTTAGTTGTTTCCAATTTGTTTAGCTGCCTTTAACTTCCTTACTTTGCCGCCTAGAATTCAAGACATCCTAACACTAACCTTGGTGTCAAACTTCAACTGCTAGCCCATTAGTAGCTTCTTTGAAAAACAAATTCAGAATTTAACCGAATTCAAATATTTTGACTATCAAATTTCAGAATTTCAAGTTTAAGGAAGGCCAATAGTCCATATTAGCCAAAGAACTTGACCGCAGTTCTCCTCTCATTGCAGTTCTGGAATCCGAGATGGCTGTTTACAAAGTCCAAAACCTTGACAATGCTATCTTGGACACAAACCAGATATCAAATTTGAAAGATCGCTACATTCTTGGAGAAAAGGCTCTGGGTAAGGGACATTTTGCGTGCATTTATGCATGTCTTGATCGTTCGTCCCATGAGCTTCTGGCTTGCAAAACGATTGCCAAGTGTAGACAAGATAAGTCGAGTATCAAGCTTGAGATTGATGCAATGATAAAGTTGTCAGGGCATCCCAACATTGTACATCTCAAAGCCGTTTACGAGGACGAAATTTTCGTCTATCTGGTGATGGAGCTTTGTGCTGGAGGGGAGCTTTTTGAATATATATTCAAAAATGGCAGTTTCTCTGAGTCTGAAGCTCGTGTTATATTCAAGCAGCTAATGGAAGTAGTGACGTATTGTCACGATAATGGCGTTGTTCATAGAGATTTAAAGCCAGAGAACATTCTGTTAACCACAGAAACCTCACCTTTTAAGATAAAGTTGGCTGATTTTGGTCTCGCAAGCTACATCGAGCCAGGTTTAGTCGCATACTTCTTTGATATACATTTCTCATTTTTGGCAAATCGTCTTGGTTTTTCTTGAGATTGTTTGAGTGTTTTGATTTTTTTCCAACCAGGTCAAATGTTGAAGGGGACAGTTGGAAGTGCATTTTATATAGCTCCTGAGGTATTGGAAGGGGACTATAATCAGGCTGCTGATGTCTGGAGTGCAGGGGTTGTTCTTTACATTCTCCTATGTGGGGTGCCGCCATTTTTTGGCCTAACTACATCAGAGGTCTTCAATGCTGTTCGTGCTGCTAATCTGGAGTTTCCATCTGCTCTCTGGGATCGCATATCCGATTCTTCTAAGGACTTAATCAGAGGAATGCTTTGCACAGATCCTTCTCAAAGACTCACAGCTCGGCAGGTTCTAGGTAAACTGGATGAGGATGTTTCTTTTGCAACTTAGTTCTTCAATTTATCGACTTCTTTCTCAGTGTCTATAAAACCAGTGCTGTTGAAAAGGATGGATAAGAAGTTTTGGTGTTTCATTTTGCTATGGTGACTTGTTATCGTTTGAAACCATTTTTCTTTTGAACAACTTTTGAAAGCATTGTAAGAATAGTTCTAGTTATTATTTGTTTTTAAACTTCTAAGAACACCTAGATGGCATCATCTGGAAATGGAGTTAGTAACCAGACATCAGAGATTGGACGAGCATATCATCTGATATGTCTGTATTAATACGTAAAAGGCAAACTCGTTCCTAACCTTCCGCAGTTCTCCACTAACATAGGACCCTGATGAAAATTTACTATAGCTCCCATTTATATTCGGTTTTGAGAATTTTGCCGTGAGTTTGCAAGTTACATAAGCCAACGCTTCTGGTAGCAAAACTCCTTCCCCATTGACTCTCTATATATCAGTAAGTGGGAGAATCATCAGCACAAAACCACAAAAATTGGTGGGGAACATCTCTGTACCAGTAGCACTCATTAGAAGATTGACAGGTAGAGTACATTGAAAGATTGGAAAGATGATTGTGAAGGAACTCTGGGCTTAAACCTGTATGTGTTAGTGTGGAAAATGTTCTTTTCGAAGTGACCTCCATTAGTTTGAGATTGTGCATAAATGGAAATTTTAGTGGCTACACATACAATTTTGGCCAATTGCAGAGGACTCCTTGTATTCTTTAATCTGGGCCATTTTGATTCCTTTTCTACTCATTTGTAACACAACAGAGGCAGAAATGCCGAACCTTTGTGCTAGCTATGTACTGAGGTCAGCTTAATTGCTTTCACACTCAGGTGTCTCCATCTATTCTTTGTTCTTTTTGTCGACCATTAGGTTTCGACCAATGAATCCTTTTTATCTTTTGTACTCAATTATGGTGACCGAATAGAGTGACGACCTTGGGTTGTACTTGTACCTAGTTTGTTACTGTGTATTTCTTTTTTTCCTAAAAGGGCTGTGCATCTGATCATTTATTGTGTCCTCTACTCTGGACTTCTTTTTTGCTAGTTTTGAGGATACCAATGAAGCAAAAGCTCCATAGTGCACGTATGTTCTTAGTGCCTGTTTGGAAACCCTTTTTTAAACTGATTTGTTTAAAAACATTGTTTGAATCAAAACACTGTTATTTGGATGTTTTTGTATTTGAAAAACAAAACAGAAACCGATTTTGCTGTTTTTAAGCTGTTTTCTTTTCATGTTCTTGAACCAGCACCAAACTAGCCCTTATTGTATTTCACTAATGGATTGACAAGACATTTTGAAATAGTTTCATGCTTGGTCAAGGCCTCAACCCGATTTGGGGTCAGCAACATTTGTCAGTTTCCTCCCATTCATCTGTCCCAAGCCATCTGAACTGGATTTAGTCTTGCCTTATCAATTCTCGTTATTGTAGCCTCCAAGTGTCTGCAACAATACACTTGACTAAACCACCTCAAAGGATTTCCTTTCATTTTTTCTTCTATATCTGCGGGGTCTAAATTCTTCCTAATTGTTTCATTGTGTATCCTGTCTTTCTAGATACACACCCATCCACCTTGGTATTCCGCTACGCTCATTTCCTGGTGGTTTCATTGGGTCTGGTTATTACCTATAGAGCGCAGTGTTGACCTCAAATAATCAATGAAACTATCGCGTCTAGTAAAAAAGTTATTGGTGATTGGTTGTGCTTCTTGTTTTTTTGTTTGTATTGTTGTGCGTTTGCATTCGCTAACATCTTCAAAAGTTCTTGGCATTCACATACCTTATACCATTGCTTGCCAATGCCACAACTCGTGACCAATACCAATATTGGCTTGGTTGAATCAGTCTACTGACGTTGGCATAAGTTGAATTCAAATATCATCGAAGGACCTTGGCTCTATAACGTAACTGATTACCAGTTTTTACAAAATTATCAAGGATCTAGTAAGAGTTATAATGATGGATATCTTGGGCTGTAAAGTTGGTGATAACTATATTTTTGTTTCTCTTAAACTATTTGCCAAAGGCATATTCTTCCGCTTCCTTACGTAAGCAAGAATCCCCGGACAATGTTAACCACTAGGGCTTCGTCTGGTTGGTGGTAAAATATTTTCCCGCGATATGTTTTCCCTTGTTTTGGTGTTTGGTTCGCAATTTGTCTCATAAAATCTTTCACAAGTAAAATGTTTTCCTTAAATGATGTAAAATGACTTGCATGTTTAAAATCCGTAAGCCATTTTCCGGAGGGTGAAGGAGCGTGACACCAACACATAATAACACCTCCGCCACCAAGAACCACCATTGTCGCCACCCACCTCCACGCCACTGCCGCCACCCTCACTGCCGCCACTGCTCCACCGCCGCCTCAGCTGCCACCAACCACAAAAGTTATAATGCACAAGCAAAATATTTTTCAAGTGTCAACCAAAACAAGAAAATAATTGCAGAGAAAACTTTTTCACAAATTTGTTTTACGTGTAGAATATTTTCCGTTGTAAAACATTTTACTGTCAACCAAACGGAGCCTAGGTTTCATTCACTTCCTCTTTTTACTCCAGACTTCATATTCAGTATCATGTCTTGGGTAGTTTTTTGTGCATTCCCTTAGCTCCTACATTCTCTTTCCTTTCTTCTCTGGAGTAGCCTACATCAATACTGTTCCTCAATTCAGTAATTATTTATAGCATATTTGTTCCATTTGACCTCGTCGTAATTTCCTACTTCAATGACTACTTCAAAGTTCTTCCTATTTTGAACTTTTCCTCCTTTAGAGTTACAAATTTTGCTTCTAGCGACACATTATATAACCTTCATTATTTAGGTCACCCCTTTGATATTTGCCTTCCTCAACTGTTCTCCGGTCTCTGAAGATCCATCATTCCCTTATTAAGCATTGGTGTATCGGTTATTATGCGTGATAAATTGTGAGCAAATAATGCGTACCGCGCCTCTAATTCTGTTAGTATATAACTACTCATTATTGAAATCTCCCAAAATTTCAGTACTTTGACCCACAAGGTTAGAAACAATACCTATGGATAATTAGTGAAACCCAAAATTTCAGTAATTGCTTCTAGTGAGAAAAGGGTTCACATAATGTGACATCTTTAACATAATGTGACATCTTTAGTAAGCTTCCCACTAAAATTTCTTACCTTTGGCATCTTATGTTCACTATTGATTCGGTCTTTTCTTTTCCTTCTCTACCCTTCCGTTGACAAGGTGCCAATGAGCGGGGATCGTTTCGGGCGGGTTTCACCAAAAAAATTGCCACACCCAAAAGGTTCAGATTGAAAAAAGTTAAAACTCCAACATAATCTATTATTCTTGAATCCCAAACAAACCTAGCTTATTACTTCGGCCTGGTTCACTTTGGTTAAATGGGTGTGTATAAGAAAAAAGAGAGAAATGCTACGCGTCACCCATTTGTCTTCACCCTTCAATTTCACCGCCCGCGCGGAGTGGGGTTCTCCAACTGATGGTAGAATTTTAGAAAGATATCAAAATAGATAACTATTAACAATCATATCTTGACTCATAGGAGGTGAAATACAAGGGTGACAAATAAAATGGGTGTGTATAAGAAAAAAGAGAGAAATGCTACGCGCCACCCATTTGTCTTCACCCTTCAATTTCACCGCCCGCGTGGGGTGGGGTTCTCCAACTGATGATAGAATTTTAGAAAGATATCAAAATAGATAACTATCAACAATCATATCTTGACTCATGGGAGGTGAAATACAAGGGTGACAAATAAAAGGGTGAAGCATAGCAGCTCTCAATAAATAAATAAATAAATAAATAAATAATAAAAATTGTCCATAAAAAGCTCAAAATTCATCATCAAAACCCAAGAAACTTTACCAACGCTCACGTGCTTGTAAATTTTGGTATTATCCACTACTTGTAAGCCTGATAGGGCATCTTCTTCATGGTTCTAGGTCGCCCTAGCCCCTAGGGCTCAATACCGAGGTATAGTAAATACATCATAATAAATGAATTCATGGTCGAGAATTTATAAATTCATAAGTTTAGAAAGATGTCAAAAATAACAACTTTGGACAATCATGTCTTGAGTTCTTGACACATAGGAGGTGAAATACAAGGGTAACCAATAAAGGGTGAAGCATAGCAGCCCTCAATTAAAAAATTGTCCATAAAAAGCTCAAAATTCATTCATCAAGACCCAAGAAACCTTACGCTAGCCCCTAGGCTAAGGTACAATAATAAATCAAAATAAATGAATCATGGTCGGGGCGTGGCTGTTTTATTGGGTTGTAAAATTTATAAACCAGCCCAAATCGAAACATGAGCAGGTTACAGATTAAGGAACCAGGCCTGATCACGTTTAACAATTATTTAATGAATTGGGCCGGGTGGGCAGGGAAGGTTTTTCTCACCCACCCCTAGGTGCCATTGCATATATTATCATGCCGTTTCTCCAGTTCCCTCCCATGTTTATGGTGTGTATTTATCCCACCTTTCCTAAAACAATTCTATTTTTCTTTCGTAAACATTTGTGGTATTAAGTATCTAATATCCCTTTTGGATTCAGTGTTTTCCAAGCTAATTAGCAATGCTGGGTCATATATTTCCTTAATTTATTGACTATGGACTTTATTTGGTCCTCACTTCATGAAACGTCCAAGAGCTCAACGGGCCACAAAAATAACAGTTTTTGGCCCGTCTGGCCCCAAATCAGCCATAAAAAATATGCCACCTTTTTTGGTTCCTGCAGTTTAGTCGAAGGTGCCATTGGTTGGACTGTTAGAAATAAATGACTTGATCGAATATAATTTTCTTTCTTAAGTGGTAGCCTAAGCTGGAAATTTTAATATGGTAAAATAGGAGAGGATCCGCTTCACCCGTCGCTTCATATGTATCATTCTTTGTAGTATAAGTGATTTGACAGTATCTTCTTCTTTTTTTTTTTTTTTTTTTTGTGACTTGGCTGCTGTTTTCATTTCTAAATCTTCCTTTTGTAGATCATGCTTGGATGAAAGATTCTTGTAACTGTTCGATGCAATGCTTAGAACTGGATGTGGCAACAGCCTCAACCTCGTCCCCATTTATGACTAGGGCTCAAGACATCAGTTTCGGGAGTGGATGCAGATCCTTGTTCTCTTCTTTCCTTGAGGTTCCACCGTCGCCGTCCTTCACTTCCGGCGATCATCTCCTCCCTAGCAGTAGCGGATCAAGCTCCCTAGAATTTTCTACCCCAGTGTCCCTACCAAGTTTTTCGTTCTTCAGCCCAGGCCTCTTGGCTGATCAACAGAATTGTTCGTTCAATTTCTCTACCAACATATCACGAGCAGATTCAGTTCACCAAGGTAAAGTAGAGTAGTTTATTAACTTTTTCATCTTTCGTTCCAATTGCACCAGGCGTTGAAAATGTTGATTTCTGTAATTTTGCAGAGGAGACATTATTGGCTGCTGCTTCAGATGGTTGTCCAAGTTTTGGAGATGTAGCTAATAAGGGTGAAGAGGAGCATAAAGATGCCAAGAGTTGGGTGAGAAATGCAGGCTATAACAGTAGCAGGAGAAATAACACGATCGGAGTGGGTGAATTCGATCAGTTAAGTCTTGTGGCAGCTGAATCAGTTATTCGCTGGGCTTCATGCACACACTTGCCAACTGCGTCTCTTAGGTCTTCCCTTGTCTGTTGAAAATTGCGAGTTTCTGATGGAATTGCTTGGGTTGTACTGAGTGTGTGTATAGTGTTGTCAGTTTGTATTTGGTTCTAGTTGCTGAATTTTGCCAGATCTGTTGTAGCTGTTGGATATATGTTAGGAGTAGTTAGTGTGCAGGTTGATTTCGAACCCTAACGAGGAGCTGGTTTACCATCAGTTTTAGTGTAAACATGTTGTTTTGCCAATGGACTTTGTATAATTTTGATGGGACATAGTGATGTTTGTACCATGTTTATGCTGTGTTAGAATCGTCCTAGTTGCATCACACTGTTCCTGTTTTTTGGTATGCTTGAATGGGATTTGGAGCAGAGTGATGAAAATAACAGAGCTTAATGCTATGTTTGGTTTGGTTTGGTGTTTTGGACTAATCACATTGGATTGGATTGGATTGGATTAGACTGAATCGTAGTATCTAGATTCGAATGTATTTAGTTTTATGCAGTATTATTATTACACTATATATAGATAGCCCAATTCAGTTAACCTCTCAGGTAGGAGGTGGTGACATATGTGGGGTTCTAAACAATATACTTCCTCCGTTTCCTTTCTTTTTTCCTAGTTTGACCTTTCATTCGTAATTGGTCACTTTGACCCGGTGATTTGGATATCAAAACGATGCAACTTTTTGATAATTTTTTCATGATGTTTAGACTGAAGTGTACTCTACAACACCACGAAAAGATTCTTGCATCGTTTTGCTAATCAAATCACCGGGTCAAAGTGACCCGGTGAATACTGGTAAAAGTGAGACTAATCATTGGGACAGCTGCATTATTCTTCATAATCTCCAGACCCCTTGATATGCTCCAGACCCCTTGATATGCCTCATTTTAATGATGACGATCAAGCCTAGCTTTTTGTAGTGCAAAATTCAGAATATGCTGAAATCAAACATTCCTTTTGAGACTTCAATCTGTTTGGGTAATGGTTTTTTTGTGTTTGCTTTCTTGGAAATTAGTAGTCGATTCCCAAAAAACTAAATTCAAAATCATCTACCTGAACAACTGCAATGTAGCCAGAGTACGAGTACTGGGAAGATTATGACTAAGATGCTTTCTGAGGAACTTTAGAAATCAATATCAATGATTTGAACAGAAAATAACACTTCACTTCACAGCGATGCAACTCTTCATTGCTTTAGACTTAAATTTACAAGATCAATATATTGGGACTGCTGCAAACAATGATGAACTAATCTTTCCCCGGCATCTCTAGTCTAGCTCCTTTCTATATATTCAAGTTTGATCAAGTCGGGTATCTGTAGCAAAATGCTAAAACTGCCAACTCCATATCGCGAGTGTATGCCCTATTGGTTACAAGAACCAGAAGAGTGCTAACATCATCACTCGAAAGCAAGCCTTTGAGTATCAACCAGAGAGGCATATTGACCTTTCCGGCTCAACAACTCGAAGTGGGTACCGAGCTCTGTGATCCTCCCGTCAGAACAAAGAGCAATTTGGTTTGCATTTTGTACCGTGCTTAATCTGTGCGCAATGACAAGTGTTGTTCTTCCCTTCATCAAGGTGTTCAGCGCATTCTGGACCTGGCGTTCGCTTTCTGCGTCCAAAGCACTTGTGGCCTATATATGGTAAGTGAAGGTGATCTTAGTGAAAACAGAACAGAAGTAGTCGTAAAATACTACTAATTCCTTAGTTTCATGCAGGAGAAGGGTAAGCAAAGAAGAAAAATGACGATATACCTCATCAAGTATCAGGATTGGCGAATTCTTGAGTAATGCCCTCGCGATAGCAATTCTCTGCCAATAGACACCGGAATCAGTATCAGTAATAATATTCTCACGTACTATATGCACATGATATGATTTTACCTGTCTTTGTCCACCACTTAACAGACCGCCCCGTTCACCAACAAGTGTGTCGTAACCCTGTTGTTCACGAAACTTTTTCAGTAAACACCAACGAATTAAGCAAAAGGTGTTTTTTGGAGAGAATACAAACCTGTGGGAGAGAAATTATGAAATCGTGAGCATTTGCAGCTTTGGCAGCCTTTATCACATCATCCTTGGATACATTGTCATCTGGCAATCCGTATGCTATATTTTCTCCCACAGATACCGAGAAGAGAACGGGTTCCTGCAGAATTTCATTAATGCGCTAATGAGTAAAGTAGATATTTACTTATGCAGCTCGCTGATGCAACTAGCTTCAGACTGAGTAGTTTCCCACCCAACTCACAGGTCACAACATAAACCTGGGTGACGAATTCACCAGACAACTGATGAAAACAAAATCTGAAATACATGCCCTAAGTTGTTGCTTGCTTGATGTTCAGAAAGTTTTAAGGTCAGAACGAGAAGGATTATGGTTTTAAAATGAACGTTCACAGTATAGGTTCGTATACGGAGTGTTTAGAACTAATCAGCTACAGTTTTGGATTGAAAAGGGCCTGTCCAGTAGGGATGTCAACGGGTTGGCTTTGGCTGGGGTCCACCTATATCCATAATTCTATATCCAGTTCCGAATACGAAGAAGAGATCCATATCCGATCCAGTCGGATTTTAATCGGATACGGATCGGATCTAAACTACCAGATCCATATCCGATCCGAAGATCCGTGAGACCCTATTCGGATTGGATCCGGAGTCGGATTCTTAAAGAACCCGAAAATAAAGGGAAAAAAAAGGGAATAACATAAGAATAGGATTTTGATCCGTATCAACAGGATCTTCACAACTTCCAATCCACAAATTGAAAGTATAAGGTTATAAGAAACTTCAATACACCACTTCATCCACAAAATTTAACCAAAATCAACGCAGAAGAAAATTGTTCGTACTCATTGTTTATTGCTCATAAGGTTGATGATATTTGTGAGGCTAGAGTTAGTAGCACTGTGGAAGAAAATGAGTTCATGATTTTATACACTAGTGCGTACGCGCGCGCGCACACACACACACACACACACACTAGTGTATGTTCATCATTAGATATATCTCTTGGGGGCATTTTGTAAAATAGCAAGTACTTGGATCAGAAGGGATCGGGATCCAACGGATCTGCACAAATCCGGATCCAAATCCATTCGGATTTTATTTGAACAATCCATATCCGATCCATTTTAAGGTTGATCGGATTCGGACTTGATCAGTTTGGATCGGATCACTCGGATCTCGGATCGGCCCGGACCAAATTGCCATCCCTGCTGTCCAAGGGCTGTGAACAATATCACAGTGAACATGAACAGTGAATCTAGTGGATGAACACGAAAAGCGGGACTTGAAGCGATTGTAATTCAACCAAAAAATACAATTGTGACAAAACTATCAATATTTTATTTTAACCACAAAAATTAATGTTTGAATTGTATTGAGAGAATGTCAGATAGTAGAGTGACAGAATAATAGAGAATAATGAGTAAAAATGTGAAATGAAGATTATAAGAAAGAATGAGAGGAGATGGAGTCCCAGACTCCGTACCAATGTGAATGAGTTTTGTCCCTAAAAGTGGTCCCAAATGATTGTTAGGCAGCCAATTGGCTCTAAAACTTTCATTCAGAATAATTTTCCTCGAAATAGAGAAGAACCAATAGTTCTACATCTTTGAATTCAACGGTTAAAAGACAAATTGAAACCAAGTCTTGTTTTGGTATGTAGATAATAAGAGCCTTTTTAAGCTTTGAAAATTAAGATGTTGTGAAACAGGAAATTCCTTCCCCAAATAACGAAACTACCAACGTACATAAAAAGTTCAAAATCCTAGCAAAAAATACTCTAAACACTGGATAATGGGCATGTGAATCTCCATATTTGCCTTTTATCTTCTTCGTCTGTTCTTCATCAATGGTAGATTCTGTATCTTAACTAAACATGCCATACTATTGCACAATTCAAAACCAATTCACAAACTTCAATATTGATTTAGGCAGACTGTAAACTGGATTTGTCTAACTTAAGCTAATATATATCTCCTACATTACTCCAAACTCCCTCGGAAAACTACTCATTTAGCAAACCATATCATATAGTTTGTACCAACTCACACGTTTCATTACCAGCTAAGCCAGTCATACACTCATACTGGCCAAGATCTAGTTTGTTGAACTGACCTATGTCTAATTTGACTTTTACTAATACTTTTGTTTCCATTTTGCTCCAGTACAATTCTGGAATTGTCATCGGCAAGTTTTAATCTTTTCTTCCCATAACCCACAGTTCTTAAACTTGAACAAATATAATTTTTTGAAACTTAGTTACTTTCTCCCTCGTGCCACTATTTCGATAATGGTCGTGCACGTCTTGCCATGTTACATTTGACTTCTTTGTGTTATCTTCCAGGCAGCGAGACTATCTGGAATCATCACTGATGATTGAGTGTTCTCCACGAGTAGGAATATCTACGTATTAAGATACCTCAAGCTACAAGTGTCATATTCATTTGAGTTTTCGGTGTATAAATTTACGATCTCATTGTCTCACTCGATAGCAATTAAGATTTGTTAGGTCGACATCTTACCAGGACTTCATTTACGATGTAATTCAACTTTTAACTTATGGAGTTGTGCTTTCGCAATTTGCCAGATCTCATAATTATCTAGTGTGTAACTACCAGACACCGAATTGGACCAGGTGTACCTTCAAAGCCAATCCAATTTCCAAACCGGCCATTATTAATCAGTTAATTTTGTCGGGTTTGCAAAAACTTATCTGCTAGACCTAAAAGTTGGTTGCAGATCTTGGTCCAACCAAATACACTGAACATGTACCAAACAATCTGTACTTCATTTGGTACAAAACACTTCTCATTCACAACTTCATACAGATAACTAATTACCCTAGTTAGTAAATACTCCGAATTTTTCCGTTTAATACCCGTCCGTACGTATTAATGAAAAATACTTCCGTATTTCGTACTATTGCTGGACCTAATGAAAAATACTCAAATTTTTTGAGCAAAAAAGTTTAATACCCGTATTTAACGTTTTAACGTACAATACTTCCGAATAAAACTTTTGATAACAATATTGCAGTGAATAAATTATCATCCAAAATAGTACAACTTATAGTAATTTAGTTATTATTAAATATTTTCTTAATATATATCTATTTTAAATATTTATTGTTATAAATATTTAAAATTATTATTATAAAAAATTAAAATATTAATTTAAAATAACTATAATTATATTTATATATATGTGTATGCGTGTGTGTACCTGCCTTGAGTCTTATGTATTATACTATTAATTTTTAAATAATATTTGTTTAAGATTAGGGAATGCGCAGTAACTTTTGTTTTACAGAAGTTTGCATCATAAATAGTTTGAATAGTATGATATTATTTTACATAAGTAATAAGTTATGAGTAAATATTGTAAATATTAGAAATAATAAACAATTGAATACATGCTTTACAAATTATTGTTAAACATTTGATAAAAATGTGAAAAGATTGGCAATGTGTGACACAAAGAACTCATTATATATGCAAAAATATTAAGAAATGCACCCGTATTTTTAATTCCGAATGAATAACTAGTATACGAACTATATCCGTACGTATAGAAAACTCGAATTAATCAAATTGCGTATTTTTAAGCGGATTTTTTACTAACGTATTTTTAACCTAAAATCGTATAATACACGTACGTACCGTATCACGTTTTATTTCCGTCCCGTATTTTACTAACTATGCTAATTACAACATAGTGTAACTCATTGATATCCCAAATTGTTACAACATACTGCGGAAAAGATCACATGGTATAGGTAAAATGTAGTGAGTTCGGGGTAGAGTGGGCAGATTATGCCTCAAACCTTGTAACAAAGCAGACAACACTGTTTTCTAATTTCATAAACCAACTAAATACATAAGGGCTTATGTTGGTTGAGTTGTACAGATACACTTCGAGCGCGCTATGCAAGAAAGTAACATTTAGTTACCGGGTCAATATCTTCATTTAGCAACTCATCGCTTTTGGATCATCATGCATGTGTGAAGACAACTAAAATGTATCTCAAAAGAATTTGGGACGTTGGGTAACATTATGTGCATTTAACATCATAAGAAGCCACAGACGGCAAACTGATCAACAGTAAATTTTGTACCTCAGGGTAAAAAGGAAAGCAATGTGAAAGGTACCTGATTCACTATAGAGACAATTTGAGCCCATTCAGTCTTATCAAATGTTCGAACATCCTCTCCTGCAACTGTAATGCGTCCCCTAGTTGGCTGCAAAAAAGGGATATATATATATATATATATATATATATATATATATATATCAACATTATCAACAGGTATCCTTCGTGATCTCTCCATGGAGAACAATCAATTCATCTCAACAATCAAACCTCATAGAAGCGTGCTAATAGTTGTACTATTGTACTCTTTCCAGCACCACTAGGCCCCACCAGAGCAGTAACAGTTCCAAATTTTAGAGTCAGATTTAGGCCATTTAAAACTTCAGCGTCAGGTCTCAAGGGATAAGAGAAGTACACATCTACAGACAAAATGATAGCCAAGATTAATTGCTGTGGAGTAAATGCGATACGAGTTTGCTGCTGCTGTTTCAGTACCCATACTTCACCAGATAATATGGACTGGGGAAAGCACTAATGAGTAACTGAAAATGAATATATTACAAGAAACGCGGAGGATAAGAAGCTTTTTAGACCATTTTAACTAATTTGGATGGTAAGGTGCTCTGAAGAGTTAAAATCTATATGTATACTACATCTTCACTGTGCCAGATAACCAAAATATAAGCTGAAAAGGACAAGTGAGCTAAGCAAAGTACCTTCAAGACACACATCACCAGACCAAGCTAGACTACTCAAACTGTTGGATGATTTCAAAGCGGACATGTACTGGGAATTAGGGGACTGATTTTCCTTATAAAACCCATTGATAGCAAACAATGCTAAATTCTTATCATGCGATTCTTGACGCTTAATGTCTCTTTCTAAGCCAGCAGCCAAGGCCTCATCAATTTCAGCACCAGATAAAATGGAATTTATTCTCTCTATGGCAGCAGAAGCCCCACGAAGATCTCCAAGTGTATTAATCAGTCCTTGGACCTAAAGGAAAATATTGAGTCAAGAAGCATTTAAACTAAGAAAAGAGCGTAAAAGTCATTGACAAGATCACTCACTGCAAAAGTCAATGTGAAAGTGTATCCAGTAAAAGCAACAACAGTTGCTGCTGATAGTTCTCCCTGCATAATACACAGAACCTCTTGTTTAATGTTGAAAACTAGGATTTAGTACAATGCTAGACTAATCGGCTTACAATGAACAAAGAGAAATCGAATACAAATTAGTAATTTGGCAGTACTGAGATGAGCCCGAAGAGTGAAATATATTTTTGCTTTTGGAGCACCCCTTAAAAGACATTGAAAACCAGGACTCAAGTTTCAGGAACTTACCGCCTTTACTTTGTTGCCACAAAGATAATACAAGGCCAGTAAAGATATGTAAACTGTAACCCTAGTCACAGATTCGTTCAAGGATCTGAAAGTCCCGATCTTCATGCTACTCGTCTGGTAAGCAAGGACCTGCCACACTCAACAAGGGCAAATAGTAAGGGATGTGGGAGTGGTGTGATTGGTATTTCTATACAACCAATTGGTATGAATAAAAATATAAGATATCAGACAACAGTACTTACCTGGCTACCAAACATTGACATCTGTTTTCTCTCTCCTCCAAATGATCTCACCTGCAGAACCGAAATGCGAAATTATCATGCAAGGAAAACCAAAACACGGATCGACCATACATCCCAAATTTTTTTTAGACATGAATACGTCCCAAACTAAATTCCTTAATGGATAGTGGATAGCAGTTGAAATGTCTGATGGAAAAACTAATAAAGAAATTTCACAAAATTATATATGGCATGGAATGAAGAAACTTACAGTGCGAATAGCAGAAAATGTTTCATTGACACAGTCTGCTATCAATGCTTGGGCCATACCATAAGCTTTAAAAATTGGCACAGTTGACCGCTTGTAAACAGCTGAAAGATCATAAAATACGGATATGACCAACACGCTGAAAAAGTTATGTTTATGATCCACTTTTGTGTGAGCATGTCCTAAATTGTTCGTCTTTGCGTAAGAAAATAAAGGGAGACGAATTGATCTTATTTTATCAGTCTGAAGCAGAATTCTCTTCTTAAAGGCTATAGGTGCTGAAATCTCTAACTTTATCCCTTCGACTAATAGATACAATAGTCAAAGTACTTGACTGTTGTTTCCCAAATCATAGGAACGTTTTTGTTAATAATCCAAAAAGAATGTTCTTCTAGATTACCCTATACTCATAGCATATTCTAGCTGGGGAACAGTCAAAATTCAAATACAAGAAACAATTAATAGAAAAATACGCCTTACCAGCTAATGTAGACACCGTAAGCATAAGTATGCCAAGAAGAGGTGCAAGTTGGGGGGAGAGAGCGAACAGAATGCATAGAGTTCCAACAACCTACAAGAAGGTAAAATCAGATATGCTAAAATGATCATAGATGAGAATTCACAGGGAAATATAAGGAGAGGCATGAAAGATTCGTTTGAGACAGCAGAATAGAATCTCAATAACAAAACGGTTTGAAAATAAAGTAAAAACTGAGTTTCTTCAGAGAAAACCAATTCAGTAAAATCATGAAAAAATATGACGAGCTTAACTGTGTCCAATAATAAATCTCACTTTGGCTTAGTGTAGAGTAGCTTGCCTCAGAAAGTGACCTGAAGCCACGGTCCCTTGACATGTTTTCAGTCACAATACTTTTAAGAGAGCCCAGATCAGATGTCAGTAATGCAGTGAGTTCTCCAACCTACCAGGGTAAAGAAGAGTCCTCAGTTTGTTAATATTCACATCATTCAGCAGGTAATATATAATAGAGAAACAGTGAAGAGCGGACAAAAAGGAAAAATATCCAGAATGTCTGAAGAAACTACAGTAAGATTTGGGTCCGTACCTTATATCGGTCGAAAAATTCAACCTGCACACACGGGATGACAATATTTCAATATCTATATCTCAGTATAACGTCAAACAGAGTGTAATATATTATGACTTAGAAACCATATGCGATTACATAACAGCGAATTCAACAGCAAGACAACGAATCAAAATTAGACAGGAACTGAAGTGGCAAGTTTAAATTCTGCCTACCGAAGTAGCACAGCAGAATAATTATGCAGCTTATACTTGCAATTTGTATTATAACATAAGAAACCATTACAGTTCATCCATTAGCGGATCGCAAGTATCCTAGCTTTACAAACCACATGAATTTTTTTCTGACATCGGCAAGAGTTATTCAATGTGCATAGCCTAAACAAATCATAAAGAGTCATCTATCAGAGTGGAAAGATTAAGACGAGTAGCAGAATTTCAAGCCCTGGTATGGTTCTTCGTGTTGTATCAAATTAAACCACGTTCTCCACCGCTGGTGCGGGCTGCTGTCAATTCATTCGATGTAGCCTCTTGGTTATTATTTAATTCATGCATCTTTCAGATTCTGGTTATTTTTCCTCAGAAATCCGTCTTAAAATGAAAGACCGCCATAGAAGTGACTCTTCATTACGGAATGGATATCACGGGAGCATCTTATTCTTAATAGTCAACTTATGAGAAGACAATGCATTGTTCAAAATTATTTCTTGTGGGAGAAAAAAATGGAGTGCGATTATCTTTTCCTACATTTATATATGTGTGGCTGAAGTGGGTGCTACTGTAGCACGTTGTTCTTTATTGAATTCTTGGTGAGGTGCAATGCGGCATGGAGCCAGAGAAAGAAGTAACTTTTATCCTGATCAGCTGATTCTTTGGCTTCTTCCATGCAAAGAAATCAAATACCTTTCAATAATGAGGAGTTTCCTTTACAAAGCTAACAGACCTTTTACAGAGACACAGAGTCGGTCTCTATAGGCTTCACATGATTTGGATCTCTCCATCAATTTGTTCTTTCAGGAAACATTATAGCATTGTCATCTCAGTATTTTAAGCCCGTTTAATTCTCCATTATCTCATTTGAATAGTTAGGCCCCTTTTACCATTATATGACGCGATAACCTCCTTTTTGATACAATTGTCTTACATCTCTTACCAATCAAAAACAGTAACTCCTTCAAAGTCTCCCAGTAGTTTTTCCTAGGTATCGCATTATTTTTTTGAAGTGTCATATTGGTTGGGAAATGGTTTCCATGAATTACAACCAGAAATTAGTTACAACAACAAGAATCTATGGTTTATGTAGATCAATATGTGTGTGTGTTTATATATTAAATACAAATATATATAATATATTTATATATTTACTTATATTTAATATATATATATATATGTATAAATGTATTTACTACAAATATATAAATATTTTTATTACATATATATTTATTATACATATATATATATGGTTCATTAGTTCATTGGTTCGCCATTAGTTTACATACTTCTCTTTCACCAAAAAGGATACTACTAGTATACATTTCCTATTCTAGAACAACCAGTTAGAAATTAGAAGCATAACAGGTAATAAACATTCTGATAATATTTGCTTGTACAAAGAAGGGATGAATGAGTTTGTATAGAAGCAAGTGGAGAAGCTTGATCCATGTAGCCAACCATGAATAAACTGGCAAAATGGCTTGTTGTTGTTGTTGTTGAACATCGAAGTAAGGTGATCAGGATTTTCCACCAAACTCAGCTTAATGTGAAAATTTAATGACAGTCACTAGCCTGCTTTAACAACCATCGTCACTCATATACATGTCTTCCCTCCCCTTTCTTTTTGGATTTCAAGTGAAAGATCAAAAGAAAATGCAGTCTTCTAAAGCCAAAAGAATGTCCACATAATTTTCAAGCAACAAAGGGAAAGTTCATCCATTACACTATAAAAACGCAGACAAAAAGGGTGTTCTATAAATTACGCAAGCATCCACATTACCATTACTTACTAGGTTCACAAATGATATGACCTAAGTCTGTCCTCGAATGAAGGCCCACGGTATGTTTAAAGGGTGTAAAGTAATTTGACAACACCAGCACAGGTCTGTAGTGTGACATTGATCCTATTACGAGATCATTTTCCTATGGATTCTTATCTGTTGACGAGGTAAGAAAGGAGATAATCACCTGTCTATCAGAGAAATATAACTATAATTATACTGGTCCTGATCAAATGTGCTTGAACTTGGAACCATATAGAAAACATGCTACAGCCAGGAGAAGTCTCATTGGCAAGAGTGGCTGACGCCAGCAATTGTTAGCAAAAAACAGCAAAAACAAAAAAACAAACAGTGGAAAGACAAAGTTGTATGTGTAAGCTGATTGAGGGATATAAAGATTATTAAGGAGCTAATTGTACCTTTTGGATCAATATTTTCTGGAATATATGAGCTCTTAAGTTTGTCATTACTGTCTCCCATATGCTGTTCAAGTTTACAACAAAAATGGTGGTGAAAATAGGCTCGAGGACATATAGAAGTGCAATCCGGCTTAGCACATCGACCAGTGGCTTTGGCGTTGTGCCCATAAGTACTTCGTAGAATCTCCCTGGCTCATCATCAAACATTGGTTGTTAAGCATGCGTGGATATGTCGCATTTCAGCATTTCAAGCAGTAGAAAAGATACATTGAATGTTATCCCTACTACTAGTTTTTATTGGATTTCTGAGAACTGTTGTTAACTCCACCGTCTAGTGTTATTTCAATACACCAGTACCTCCCATGCTTCTATTTTGTTTTAGTTGTAAGCCAAAAACTTAATAATGGTAACATCCAGAGTCTAAATCTCATTGATCTTATCAACGCTTCCATGCTCAACAAACCAAAACTGATCCCACTTACGTCTAGGAGTTTATGGCCCTGTTTGGTATCAACTGAAAATCTGAAAAATAAGCTGAAAATAATCTGGGTGAAAAATCCGGCTGAACCGAAATTCACAATATGTTTAGGACGAGCTGAAATTATAGATCACTAACTTGATCCATTTAACAAAATTTAAAGATCTCTATAGTCAAGTAATTAATTGCACCTAATTATAACTGGATTGTGACCATGCTAATGTAAAAAACATATCAAATTTGATTTTTTAGAGATTTTCACCTGCATAATCCCCAATTTTGGAGATTCTACAATTGCACAGAAGATTATTTGAATCTGCAAATTATCAACCTACAAATTGTATTCATAACAAATGAATTTTTTGAAAAGAAGCCGATTTCAGTCCAATTGGATTAAAATCGGCTTTACCAAACAGGCACTGTATTAAGATTACGAAGTCCTGCTTCAGATTAGTCTATTTTTTTTACTGTATAGAACAACAGTAACCGAAAACTTGAAAAAGTTCTAGCAATCAAAACTCGTTCAATTCAAATCAGAATCAACTGAGCCTAGCAGGAATATAAGAGCACAAGCTACAAATTCTAACATTTCAATAGAACAATAGTTGTGTTGTGGAAGGGGTAATGATGGAGTTAATATCGATAACACATACCACTCTGATTCTTCTCTTCCCCTACAATTGACTTTTTTAACTCGTATTTTGACCTGGTGATTTGGATCGGAAAACGATACGATATTTTGATAATGTTTTCCCCGTATTATAAAACAATTTTTATTCTACAACACCATGAAAAAATTACCAAAAAATAACATCATTTAACTAAAAGTGAGGATGATGGAAAAGAGAAGAATGAGAGTGGTAGAACCCTTCAAATTTCATCAAAATCAAATTCATTCGGGAGAAAAAGAAACTGAAATCTGATTTCATTTGAAATTATACCAGTGTATATAGGCAAAGAGAGACTGCAAGCAGCGCTACACAGCAGAGTCGCAGCAGAAAGCGCGATTCTAAGCTTATGCTGAAGCAGCAACCTAAACAACAAGCCCCAACTCAACACCGGAGGCGGAGATTCAACCCCGTCGGTGTCATCCACCTTGGGATCGTTTTCCACGGCACTGGGATCATAAGGCGGGCCGGCGACGTATGCGGAGAGGGGGCGGCGTGGGCGGGGAGGGGAGGAGAGGGCGGAGGAGCGACGGAGGAGGGGAGAGGACATGTGGCGGAGGAGGAGGTGGTGTGTGGTGGTGTGATGGTGGAGGAGGGAGGAGCGAGGGAGGTGGAGAGAGAGAGTGAGGGGGTGAGATGTAGAGGCCATTGATGATGGTGGTGGAGTAATGAGAGTGGGAGGGAGTGGAAACGGAAACGGAAAGGGGTTGAAGAGGGGGATCAATTCGGCGGAAACGTACTGAGAAGGAGTGAGGTGTTGGGGTTGTTGAACCGGGAACTACACGCTCCGACGGAGGCGGATAACGTCTTCTGAGTTAATTAAATTTTTTCTTTTCTATTCTTTTCTTCTATTTTTCATAGATTTTCTTTTGTAATATTTCCATTTTTTTAAAAAGATGTCTATTATTTTCCTTATTTTTATTAATAGAATAGATGTATTTTTTTTATCAGCCAAAGAATAGATGTATGTAACCTTGAAAGTGTTTCCTGAAAAAATTGCCTTGAAGTTGTTTTAGATGTACTTAGGGCTAGCTAGTTTGGGAATATTGTGGCGGTGCTAGAAGCTGATGTAGGAAAAATATTGTCGGAAAGCTGTCATGACTTTTTAGATAAAATGTTGTTTGGTAAATATTATGCGAAAGCTGCTATGAAATATTGATATAGTAATATTGTGTTTGGTAAAATCAGCTGTGAAGTTGCTGTGAGAGGGTAAAATGACAAAATTATATGACTGGGGCCATTTTCGTAAGGATAACTATTGAAATATTTAAAAAAATTAAGGGTAGAATCGGTTGTAGATAAATTAATCAAAGGCACTTTCCGGAAAAGTATCTCCCCACTTGTTTCCTGAAAACCCGAAAAACAGAAATTTTAATTCTACCAAACGGCAAACGCACTAAAAGTGCTTCTGCTGTCGGAAAGTAGTTGTGCTGGCAGCAGAAGCATTCACAAACTAGCTCTTAAAAATCTTAATTGAAATTGAATTACACTTCTTAACCTTTCTAAGAACTTTTTCCATGGCACAGAGTTCACGGATCTAGAAGACAAGGTGGCTTGGGGTTCAAGAATATCAAGGAATTCAATCAAGCATTGCTGGCCAAACGGGGATGGAAGATTCTACAAATCCGAAATCCCTGCTTAGTAGAGTTCTTTGAAGCGAAATATTTCGCAAATACTCACTTTTGGTCTTCAGAACTTGGTAATGCGCCCTCTTTTGCATGGAAAATCATTCTTTGCTGTAGGAAGCTGCTAAAGAAAGGAATTAGATGGAAGATTGGGGATGGATGCTCTGCTTCTTTAGCCGACCCAGGGTTACCAAACCACTCGAATTTCAAGGTAATCACTCCTCTCATGGGTTCGGGTCCACTAGTTGGAAACTTCACCAACTTTGACCGCTCTTGGAACATAGACTACCTGAAGAACTTTTTATGCGATGTGGACGTGCATGCGATTGTCAATATCATTATCCCGGATTCTCCATGTCCGATAGGATTGTTTGGCACTTCGAAGAGAAAGGAACTTACATGGTCGAGTCAAGTTATGAGATTGCAGCCAGGGACAACTATACCAACGATTCACAATCCACTAACGAGTATTGGTCCAATTTCTTTGAGATTTTGTAGAAAATCAGAGTCCCAAAAAAGAAACTTCATTTTATTTGGCGATCGTTTAACGAGATCCTCCCTACTCGCTTTAATCTATTGCACAGAAATATTGTTACAAATAATATTTGTGTTTTATGTAGCGCACATGGAGAGAGTGAAACCCAATTATTTGCTCTCTGCCTGGTATTCAGGAAGCTTTGGATTGATGCGGATTTTCATCACGATCTGCTTTGGGCTTCAAATTTTGGTTAGCTAACATCATTACTCAAGCTAACCCGCTGGATAGATGTAGAATGTGTTGCTTATTATGGGAATTTTGGAACCTTAGAAACGCTCATTGTTTGAAAGGATCAATAAAAGATGAGCAACAAGTCTTGGAAGCGATGGAAGCTAGAGTGCAAGAAATGGAAGTTGTTCGAAACCCCAACAAGCATGACAAAGGTCGCGTTGCTCGTAGCTGGGTACTACCCCCAAATGGTTTTGCCAAAATTAGTGTTAATGGCGGGTTCGACTACATGTCCAGAGCTAGCAGTATTTGTGTGGTAATCCGAGGGTACGATGGCTCATTTCTGGGCGCTAGCTACTGCGCAGGACCATCGAGGGGGGGTCCCCTTGAAGCGGAGGCCGCTGCTCTACTCACCGGGTTGCGATTGGCTGGAGAGTTGTCCCTTAGGCGAATTCAGGTTGAAGGAGACAAAAATTTGTGCTCAATGACTTGTGTGATCTTATTGACGGACGAAGTTTATCGGACTTTTCTAGTGCAAGTGACTTGCTGCTCGTGATTAAGGAGACATGATGAACTTTGAAGATGTACAAATCAAATGTGTTCCTCGACAGATCAATTTTGTGGCGCATCATCATGCTAGTAGAGCAAAACAGTTTTTAGTGTCTGAGCAATGGGTTGATAGCTATCATGATTGGTTTCATAGTGTGCTAAATATGGATGTAATCATTTTCATGAGTTGATTAATGAAATTATTTTTCCTAAAGAGAGAGAGAGAGAGAGAGAGAGAGAGAGAGAGAGAGAGAGAGAGAGAGAGAGAGAGCTTTTACCATCAAATTTGTTGTGTCTCAACTTATATCGCATCCATAATTTGTCTATATGGGCAATTTTTCGGATGAACCAAATTTTGTATTTTGTATTGAACAATATAACATTTTAACAAGTGGCAACTAAAAAATCTACGAATCAAAGGTGGTAGAATCTTCAAATTTAAAACTCATAAGATATTAAAATTCAATGTCGAAATAAATGGCACAAACGACATTAAATAGGATCTGGTGTAAAATCAACTCTGATGCCTCTTTTTAAAGGATGACGTGAAGGCTGCGACCGGAATCCTGATTAGGAATGACAATGGTAGTGTGTTGGTGGCCATGACTGGATCAACAAACAGTCTGAAGTCGACAAAAGTGGCATAAGCAATAGCAATTCGACATGTATTAACTCTGGCCAATGAGGTAGAGTTGTGGAATGACAATATTGAACCGGATGTCGCTGGGCGAGTGTCGGAACTTTGTGTCAACGGGCATCAAGTGATAAATCCATCACCTTTGAGAGTTGTTTTTGAAGATTGTAGGAAGATGATGACAGAGGTGAGCGATGTGACGAGTTATTGGTGGCCCAGAGGTATGAGTCAGCTTGTACATTTATTTGTAGCAAATGCGCTAGATTTTAAAGTAATGTATAGATGGGTTGGACATGCGCCAAATTGGGCGCTGGAGTGTATTTTGATAGTCAAGGTTAGTATAGCCTCTACTTAATGAGTCTTTTTTTTTTTTTAAGAAACTATTTGATTTTGTAAATATGTCAATTTGTCAAGGCTAATTTAGAAAAATAGTAAAGATTGCAACCCCACCATTTGTGAGGGGTAATACAAATTTTATTAAATCAAACTAGGCTTGAGAGGCCCATTACATCTTTTTCCTAAAGTCAGCTTTGCCCAATTGGGCTCGTTTGTCCAAGCCTCTACCGCATTATTGGAAAGTGCATGCTTAGTGTTTAGATGCGACACTTAATTCATCTGGCGACAACTATATACCACTTTGATTCGCACGTGTTACCGAAGTAGCTTTACTACGTCATTAATGAAAGCTCCACTTTTCGATGTCTTCTCCACTGGCATTTTGCTAGTCTTCCACCTCCCTCACCATCGTTCGCTCATCCGTCGCCGCCACCAAATTCGTAATCCCCCTTTCTAAAAGGAACATAACTCCGTCTCTAAGAGTTTGAGCCTCTACATTTTCGCCCGGTGCCTAGAGGAATTGGTTTTGCGAATCTTGCTATGTATTGAGCATGCTCGTCCTTGATGACTCACCCGGTGCCGCCTCTTTGTCCCCGTGGCGGTTGGTCTTCTGAGTGGCAGATTCAAATTCGTGGAGTTTTTCGGTTATCGACTTAACGATTTCTCTTCACTCTGTTTCTTTGCTGTTGAAAACCCGTTTGATCTGTCTACTCTTTGTTTCCATATCAGCATGCATATTGGATTTCTTTCCTCTTCTATTCTTAAATTCATCATATCTTGGATCAATTATATGAATTTCTTCTTTTCGAAATGCAGAGTTTTTTTTTTATCCAAATACTAGACTCCAAACCCTCTCGACATTTTGGCATCGGAGAAAAATATGGATTTCATCTTATGCTTCTCTTGAACATCGAGGACGGCACTCAGCTAACTATAAACTTATTCTGCACAAGTTTTATCTCGTTGGTAGAGACCGTCTCCATCCTCTCCATGCCGAAAAAGACAAACTCGAATGCAAGAGAATTAACGTACAAATAATTAGTTTAAGAAAACTGAAAGCAGAATTAGGGTTTGAACCCTTTCTGCAGAGAAACGGCGGAGAGAAAGAGGAAAGGCAAAACTGTGTATTGAATCATATGAAACCCTAATACATTCTACTGCCTTTTATAGGCCTAATAGCAACGGTAGGATTTGTACTCCTTTAATCTAACGGTAGGAACTAATGTAGGGTTTACAAATAGATGTGGGCTGTTGATTTGGGCTTTTATGTAACTGATAAGGATGATGGGCCATAAGCCCAATACAATATTGTTGGACAGCCCAACTGAGATAGAGGCCCAAGTCTTCTAATACCTTCCCTCAAACTGATGGTGGTGATCGAACCATCAGTTTGGTCTTCAATTCGTCAAAATGAGGGGCTGGAAGCGATTTGGTGAATATGTCCGCCAGCTGATCGGATCCTGAAACAAAAGAAACAGTAAGTTCGCGATTTAAAACTTTCTCCCTAACATAGTGATAATCTAATTCGATGTGTTTGGTACGAGCATGAAATAAAGGATTTGCAGTAAGTGCAATGGCTGATTTATTATCAGTCCAAATATGAGGAGGATGTGGTAAACGAAAACCCAGATCGTGAAATAATAGTTTAAACCAGTATGTATCAGCAGCAGCAGTAGCAAGTGCCCTGTATTCAGCCTCGGTGGATGAACGGGCCACCGTGGCTTGCTTTTTGGAGGCCCAATGAACTGGGTTGGGCCCCAAAAAGACCACAAGCCCAGTGGTGCTACGACGGTCCGTTGGGTTACCAGCCCAATCGGCGTCGGTAAAAATTTGTAAAGGTAAATGCCCAGATTGATAAAAAAGGCCATGAGACTTTGTGCCTTGTAAATATCGTAAAATTCGTTTTGCACCAGAAAAATGCGTATCAGTTGGGGAGTGCATGAATTGGCACAAATGGTTAACGGCAAAAGAAATATCAGGACGTGTAAAATTCAAATATTGTAAAGCGCCAAGAAGTTGGCGATATTGAGTTGGATCAGACAAAGGTGACCCATCTAGCAAATGATATTTTACCCCAGAGGCTAATGGAGTTGGACATGGCTTACAATTAGCCATATTAAAACGAGAAAGTAGATCAGAAATGTACTTAGTTTGGTGAACAAGAATACCAGCAGTTGTACGTTTAATTTGCAAGCCCAAAAAATATGTTAAGGGCCCGAGATTTTTCATCTCAAAGTGAGAGCCCAATTGAGGAATAAGGGAATGAATATACTGCAAGTCATTTCCAGTCACAATAATATCGTCAACGTACAATAAGAGCAAGGTGAGTTTGTTATTACTGTGACGAATAAATAATGAACAATCCGCATGAGAGGCAATAAAACCAATAGAGTAAAGATAAGTGGTAAATTTCTCAAACCAAGCACGAGGTGCTTGTTTGAGTCCGTAAATAGATTTTCGGAGAAGACAAACATGTTTAGGATAACGAGAATCAATAAAACCAGTGGGTTGCCGCATATATACAGTTTCACGGAGGTCACCGTGTAAAAAAGCGTTTTTGACATCTAATTGTTGGAGAGGCCAAGAAAAAGATGCAGCCAATGCGAAAATACAGCGGACAGTGGCATGTTTTACGACGGGACTAAAAGTCTCATCGTAATCGATACCGGGTGTTTGGTTATAACCCTTAGCCACTAAACGAGCCTTATGGCGAGAAATACTTCCGTCAGGATTAAATTTAGTTTTATAGACCCATTTTGTGCCAATGATATTTTGATGAGCAGGTGGAGGTACTAAAACCCAAGTTTGTTGTTTTTGCAGACTTTGAAACTCATCATTCATGGCTTGACGCCAATGTAAAAACTGTGAAGCTTCTTTAAAAGAAATGGGGTCATGATGAGATAAAACAGTGCTAGTGGGTGCAGACTGTAATTTTGCAGAAATGGGGGTATTTAAAGTAATATCAGAAACATGAGGGGCCTGCTGTGTTTTGAGAGAAACTGAGGGGGCAATTCTGGAATTTCCAGAAGTGCCAGAACAGCCAGAAATAGCAGAAGAAGTAGAAGTGTCAGAAATACCAGAAGGGTGCTGAACAGTAGCAGTAAAAATCTTTTTCTTGAAAATACCCGATTTGCTACGGGTTTGCATATGGTGACCTCCATGAGAGGGAGGGACAGTAGTGTTGGGCATCATTGAGTGACCATTGTCTGCCAAGCCTGTGCTGGGAGATGTGCTGAAAGAGTCAAATGTAGTATCTGGAAGTGGCACCTCAGAAACATCTTCAGACGGCTGCAGACATGGAGAACTCTCAGCAAATGGAGTAGTGGGGGGAGGGACAGTAGGGGGGGGGGGGAGGGACAGTCGTAAAAATCAGGCACAGTTCCTGAAAAAGAAGAAGAATCATGTGAGTTTTGAGAAGAAGAAGGCATAGTAGATGCAGGTGATGTGTTAGCAAAAGGAAAAACAAACTCATCAAATAATACGTCACGACTAACAAAGAATTTTCCACATGAGATATCATAGCATAGGTACCCTTTATATCCATCTGCATAACCTAAAAATAAACATTTCTTTGTTTTAGGTTCAAGTTTAGTCTTATTATAAGGAGTTAAACGTGGGTAACAAGCACATCCAAAAATTTTTAAATAAGAGTAATCAGGAGTGATGTTAAACAACAGTTCATATGGTGATTTGTTAGACGTATTTTTACTAGGAAGACGATTAATCAAATAGGTAGCAGTTGCAACAGCATGGTACCAAAACTTTTTAGGTAAAGAGGCAGTGTGTAGAAGTGTAAGTGCTGTTTCAACAATATGACGGTGTTTACGTTCAGAAATTCCATTTTGTTGTGGAGTGTGTGGGCAGGATTTCTGGTGTTGAATCCCATTTTCAGTCAAAAATTTTTGAAATGTGAAGGCAGTATACTCTCCACCCCCATTAGAACGTAAAATTTTGATGGGGAATCCTAACAACTTTTCAATAAACAGTTTATACTTAGTGAAAACAGAGTGAACTTCTGATTTTAGATGAAGGGGAAATAACCAAGTAAACTTGCTGTAATCATCAATAAACAATACATAATAACGAAAACCAGAATATGCAGGGGTGGCTGTAGGCCCCCAAACATCACTGTGAACAAGATGTAAAGGAACAGAAGTAGTAGAAGTAGATGAGTGATAGGGCAGTCTAGTCATTTTTCCAGCCAAACAAGATTCACACATAATACCAGGTTTAGAAACTTTTACAGAACAAGAGACACATTGAGATAAAACAGTATTTGTGGGATGACCCAGGCGAGAATGCCACAGACTGGAGGAGACACGTTGACCAAGATAGGCTTGAGGACCAGTCTGAAGAGGCAGTGAAGTAATGGGGTAAAGACCATTTTTACTGAGGCCTTGATAAAGAATTTTCCCCGTAGTAGTTGCCTGAATGCAAAATGAGGTTTTATCAAATATAAATCGAACATCATGATCATGACACAACTTATTTACAGATAGTAAGTTAACAGCTAAATCAGGTACGTGCAGTGTATTAGACAAAGTAAAAGCAGAATTGGAGGTTGAGAGATAGGCAGTACCAGAGTGCCTAATAGGCAAAGAAGACCCATTACCAACTGTTACTTGATCAGAACCAGCATAAGGCTCAGAAAGTGAGAGGTTACTGAGCTCAGCTGTCATATGGTTCGAAGCTCCGGTGTCTGTGAGCCAGATCTCGGGTTGGGGAGCAAGAGAAGAAGAAGAAGCCGCCATTGCTGAGAGCTGCTCTGGTGGCGTTCGTCCTTGGTACGCGTAGTCCATACGGTGCCAGCAGTCGAGAGCACTGTGATAATCAAAGCCACATATTTGGCACGTAACAGGCGAAGAGCCACCTCGACCAGCGCCGGGTCGGCCTCTGTAGCTTCCTCGACGACCCGAACCGCCTCCACGGGTATTGAACCCGGGTCCTGGACCAGACCCGGAAGCCGAACCAGACCCGTAACCATGACCCGATCCATTACCCGAACCAGATCCAGAATAACCACCATATCCGGATCCGGATCGTCCGCCACGGTTTTGGAAATCGGATCGCCCACCACCGTTTCGAGAACCAGATGAACCGCCACCGCCGCGAAAACCAGTCGGAGGCCGGCCACCACGACCTCCGCCGCGGGTTTGATGGTAGAAGGCGGCAGGATTAGAGATATCTGCCTCTCGAGACTGAGATTCGTGCATCTGTTCTTCGGATCGAAGTAAAACATGAAGTTCTTCGAAAGGCAGCGGTTCAGATCTGATGCGAAGAGACGATCTGAAGGAGTTAAACTCCGGTGGTAGGCCATTCAGGGCATATAGCAGCATGTCTTCATCGTCGATGAGGACAGATGAAACGGCTAGACGATCTCGGAGTGCCTTGAGCTTCTGCATATAGACATCAATGGAGTCCGATCGTTTTCTGATGGTTTGGAGATCAGTTTTTAACTGGAGTATATGAGATCTGGTGAGGGAGGCATATCGCCGTTCAAGGCACAACCAAGCAGATCTGGAGGTTGTAGATCCGATGGTGAGAGATAAAGATTCAGGGGTTAAGGTGGCATTTAGAATGGTTAAGACGGCTTGATCTTGAAGATGCCAAGCAGCAAAAGCAGGATTTGGTGTGAGAGAAGAAGAAGTATCATCGGACGGCAAAAACTCAGGCGGAGGAGGCGATGAGCCATCCAAATAGCCGAACAGAGTATGGGTTTTGAAGATGGAGGTGATTTGATGCTTCCAAAGAACAAAATTGCTACTATCTAGTTTAAAAGGAAGCAGGTTATGTATATTCGAGAGAAGATAAAGCGGCGGTGAAGCCGCCGGCGATGAGAGAGCCATTTATGGCTCTGATACCATGAAAGCAGAATTAGGGTTTGAACCCTTTCTGCAGAGAAACGGCGGAGAGAAAGAGGAAAGGCAAAACTGTGTATTGAATCATATGAAACCCTAATACATTCTACTGCCTTTTATAGGCCTAATAGCAACGGTAGGATTTGTACTCCTTTAATCTAACGGTAGGAACTAATGTAGGGTTTACAAATAGATGTGGGCTGTTGATTTGGGCTTTTATGTAACTGATAAGGATGATGGGCCATAAGCCCAATACAATATTGTTGGACAGCCCAACTGAGATAGAGGCCCAAGTCTTCTAATAAAAACAACACTCACTCACTATGACCGTACACAAAATCTTCTATGGGACAATACTGGTGGAATCAAACTTTACGTTCAACAACTTGCTCATGAACAAATAAGTTAAGGGTAGTCTTTCGCCCGTCGCCCTGAGTGCAAATATTCCATCTTATTTTCAACATAGTTATTATCTTGAACTAGCAGTCTTAAGTGCAAGTTATACTCTCTTAATACTAATCACTAAATAACATAATTAATACTGTATTCAACATACTATTTCTAGAATAGAAGTACTAGTATGGAGTAATATGAAGAATGCAGTTACGATGGTTAGCTCAAGTGTTAGAGCGCTGAAAGCCCCTGCATGAGGTACCCGGTTGACGATAATAAGAGCTCTCTATGCATTGAGGTACCCGGATTGAGGTACCCGGTTGACGATAATAACAGCTCTCTATGCGTTGAGTTGAGTGATAGAGCTGGATCAGTGAATAACATTTCCATGTGGTGAGGAAACAGCTCTGATGGTGCTTTTGCTTACTCCTGTTGCAGCTCATCACGAGATTCTCTTCTCCCCCACCCCTTGATTCTCTCTCTCTCTGTCTGGTTGCTTCCACGTCTGTCACTCATTTTCGTACACACACCTCACATTATAATAAACAAAAGATCTTATATTTTATCAATCATCTCTCTCACAAAAATATAAAAAAAACTAATCTCTCTCGTCTTCTCCATCTGTCCCTCTCTCTCTCTCTCTGGTCAATGGCGATTGAGAGGTGGTGGTGATTCATAGCCCATCTTCTCAGAGTGATCTTCATCGTCGCTATTACGCTTCTTTTGGTTCACTCTCTCTCTTCTCAGATGGCGCAATGTCGACTGGCTTTGTTCTTCGCGTCCCTCTCTTGCTTCATTCTCGTTATCAACGCTGGTACCGGAGATGCTGATCCGATTTACCGGTAAGCTCTCTCTCGCACTCGAGATCGATTACTGTTAATGTTAATGATATCTATATGGTCTTCGTTGTCGATTATTGTGCTGATTGCAATTTTTTAGGTTAAGTGCTTCAGATTTGGCTATTAATTGGTTTTGGTAGTTTAGGTTTGTGGATTTCAGTGAAGTTGAAATCAAGTCCGCAGTTGATTGGGATTTTGAGAAATTAATTTGAGATGTTGAGATATTTAATCATGATCTCTGACTGGTATTTACTGCTTTGTTGGAGTTTCTGTATGGGTGACTAAATGTGCATGGCCTAAATAGGTTTAAATCTTCATGAAGGTAAAAAAAAAAAAAAAAATACAAAAAACAAAACTCAAGGAAGGAAGTGCAATCTGCTATAGAGATGGTCCTATACAGAATCCAAACAACGAAATGAGATGCATGGACATGAGTTTCAAATCTTGGGCTCTGGATAAAGAAAGATTTATTGGACACAAGTCGGATGCGACGCAGACCGACGTCTCCCTAATAAAATACTTGTCTGATACAGAAGACCCTTCCCCTTAGATGCCAAATAAGAGTCAAAATCAAATGCGAGAAACTCAAAGCGACAGAAAAGTGCACGAGAAACAGGCTGACCGTTCAGAGACACATTAGTAGCATTACCTCTTCAATGCACGTAGAAGTTGTGGAGAAGTTAGGAGTTACGACAATTAAGATGACGGGGGCAAATCCTGTATGTAGACAAAAAGGCTGGACACAGATAGCAATGCTAAAGAGTTTCATTCAGCTGGACGCGAACCCCTTCCAGAGTAAAAGATCCAAGAAAAGTTGCGGCTGCAAACTCCAAATTTTGAGACTTGGCAACATCAAATTGAGGGCCTCTTTCTACACCTGCTTCTGTAGATAGACTTCCTGTATTATTTTCTCCGAAGAAGCCTAGTAACAATACGAGACTGATCCTGATCGTAGAACTCATGATGTAAGTGTACATAACAAAAATATCTCATAGCCCATGCTCATATAACCCCCTACAAAGTTACCCTGATCCCTAGCCAGTTGATAGATTTGGTAACAGCACTTTCTAAAGGGCCACACTACACCTCAACTTCTTAAACCCAATGTCCATAAATCCCCCTGCCCACTACAAACACCTCCTACAACCTGAACCCTATAAACTTCTCAGATATTAGAAGAATGCCACCGGCTCATTATTTGTTAAAATTAGTTACATCTCCATCATAACCTACACCCGCCAGTTCTGAAGGGATCCCAAGATGAAGTCTACCTCTGCCAGTCACCCAGTCAATGTGCTGATGCCAGGGGTTCAAGAAACTTTTGAGCTGCATTCTTTCCGGAAGTGGTCCTTTCTAAGAGACATCGATACAAGAAACTTCCTCCACACAATCACCAAACAACCAGTTAATCTCAATTAAGTGCTCGGTACTATATGCTTATGGAATGGGTATCCTCAGTTAGCTCCCTCTAGGTCAAGAGGCAAGTTTACGCGGCTGCATCATGTCCATCGTTGACAACGACATGGCCTACCAGGAACATTTAGGTGACAAATTTCAACAAAAATCTGGGCATGATGTTGGAGTGGTTAAAATTGTGCGTTTGTGCTACCATTCTCACACCCACATTGACCCATTGAATATTTATGTTCATCTAGGTGGTCACTGGCTCAGTGCCTCCAGAAAATTTTCATATCAAGATTTTTTAGCTCGAAAAACTTCCATTTGTCATAAATTAGTTTGAGACAAACTGCTATGATCAGACATCGAGAATCCAATTCTAAGGAAGTTTCTCCTTTTAGTGCAAAATGCTAGTTAACAGAAGTGTAGGAACCTGGTCACGCTTCTAGCCAAATATTTCTAAAAGATGCAGACAACATTCCTTATAGACCCTATAATAGTCGAACATCGTAATAGCATATTCTGTAGGTGGTTTCGTGATCTGGCTCTGCAGGAAGGAACTACTCATCATTGGTGGTTTTGAGAAGTCATTCTCTTCTGGATCAGTAGCGACCACTGTTGGAGTTAGATCTTTTATTGGCTTGTGGAAGCCACAGGAAAACTAGCTTGGTTGCAGGGAAGTAGAGCCTTCAGTGCTCTCCACATACTTGAATAGAGTACAGAGATATTTATCTGTATTAGCTAAATGTTCTCTGTTTACTTTAGAAGCTCAACCAATTTGTAAAGCAACCTACTTCTTTGTCTGTGCCTTGTTGGTAGGACTTCTCTACTGAATCCCAGATGCTCTATTTATGTGAGTCTGTAAGAGTAAGCATAAATCTTATGCGACTGTAAAGCAATCTACTTGAATAGAGTACGGAGATATTTATCTGTATTAGCTAAATGTTCTCTGTTTACTTTAGAAGCTCAACCAATTTGCAAAGCAATCTACTTCTTTGTCTGTGCCTTGTTGGTAGGACTTCTCTATAGAATCCGGATGCTCTATTTATGTGGTCTGTAAGAGTAAGCATAAATCTTTTGCGACTATTTTCGGTTTCAACCGTACTCAAGAAGCCCATAGATCTACGGAATGTGGCCCCCAAAAGCTTCCCATATAAGATATTGGCTTCTAAATAAATCTTCATAACAGGAATAGTCTATATGTAAAAAATTTAGACCGTTTCAGAGCCACCCACAAATAGGGATGTAACGGAACACTATCTTGATTGGTTATCAGAAACTAGATGGCCATTTCAGATACGGATGGTACCGTGCAATGTGCAGTAAGACTCCTGAAACACTGCTCTTCTTTTGACACAAGCGGGGATCCAATGAGAATCAGAGAGTAAGTCTCTATAGTCTATCCTATTTACCAGGATGAAGCCCAACAATTTAGTCGAGGGGCAGAACCGCTAAACATACTATCTTCGGCGTATTAGTAAAGGGCTTATGTCTGATTTGTTTGCGATAAATGACCTGGAATTATATTATTTGATTTTGACATGTACATTAGCATAAGTCACAATTTGTACCAACACAGAAGTCCCATTAATGTCCAAACTCGGCCACATCATCTATATTGACCAATCTCTTGAAAATTAATTACTTAGTGACGTCTAAGTTGGGACCAAATACCAATCTGATGCTTACACGGGCTGTACTATATTATTTCTACTTTAGCCTAAAGATATTTTAACCCATTTAAAGTTAAAATTATTTCAAAGAACAGCCCGTGTGAAAGTCTAATAAACACTAAGGGGGGATATCGTCTCTTATTAAGTGTCCCCAAGTGTCCAGTCTAATAAAATTCTCTAAAATACCCAGACACGCCAGCCAGAATCTGATATGTTTTTTGGAGTGTCATACGAGTTTCTTAAATATCTGGCACGGATACGCCCCCAATTTTGGAGTGTCCATGCTTCCTAGCTATAGCTGTGTTGGATATTCACACCTTTTACATGTTTTGGAGATGGGTGGCTGAACAGATCTTCTGTACCCTACTGAACTAATTCAGGCATTATTCGTTTTTGGAATACATCCGTACCACATTCAACGGCAAAGTACCAGCAGTATATGTAGTATTTGTGCTTTCGCCACGTACTTCTGTACTATAACATTATGCTTTCCAGTCATTCCTCACGCTGTTACAATTTATGTTTTCCAGATCGTGTCTTGAACAATGTCAGGAATCTGGATGTGTGGGCGACAAGTGCTTCCAACACTGTAAATTTTCGTCCGATGGTGTCCCCATTGATGGTCCATGGTATCTGCAGGAACCACTGTATCAGCGTTGGAAACAATGGGACTGCCGTGGTGACTGTCAATACTATTGTATGATCGCTAGGGAGGAAGAAAGAGCGAAAGTCGGCGGCAAACCTGTAAAATATCATGGGAAATGGCCTTTCCGACGTGTTTATGGCATCCAGGTTTGTACCCTTATTAAGTATCTTCGTGCTTCTTAGATTGTGGCAAGCTGATTTCAGTGTCCTATGTTGATTATCTATCCTGACATGTTATTGTTGTGTTTGCAGGAACCTGTTTCGGTTGCTCTTTCAGCTCTTAATCTGGCTATACAGTTTCATGGTTGGGTAGCATTTCTCATCCTTGTTAGCTATAAGTTGCCTTTGCGGCCAAATAAAAGAACATATTATGAATATACGGGCTTGTGGCATCTATATGGATTTTTGGCAATGAACTGTTGGTTCTGGAGTGCTGTTTATCATATTCGGTAAGCAGCTGTCTTTTCTGTTCGTTCTTAGCGCTCCTATGCATGCATATTTATGTAAAGTGGTGCTTGATTTGGCATGCCTCCAGTTTAATTATGTTTATCGCATAGCACATATTGGTGTTAACTGTTGTTCTCAAGGAAGAAAGTACACCATGCGCCCTTTTCATTTGGTTGTTGTACCTTCTAAGTAGCAGAAATGGAATCATATATATGATGGATGATGAGTCACTTGCATGGAGAGGTCAGAGATCAAAGGTTTCAAAGCATCAAAGCAACTGTGCTTTGTGTTCCTTTAATATCTGCTTTCCAGGTTTCGAGAATGAAGTTTCATATGTAATGGCTGATTGAGTTACAGTAAGAGCAAGTACATGAAACTGAAGCAACTTGGACAATTATAGAAAAGGTAAAAGAACCACTGGATAATTGCATAAAGTGGTCAAGTGGGAGAACATTGAGGCCTTTACAACTAAGTTCCTGGGACCATATCCTCTTCCATTTCGCCGCTATTGACTTTGCACCAGACTGAAAGGCTATGCTGAGTTTTATAAACTTGCAATTTATCCTTTGTGTGTTTTTTTTCCTCTTCTTGAAAATTGAAATGACTGGGTTAAAATTTGAATTTAGAGCAGAGAACTGTGGAAAATTTAGTGACTAGCTGTCTACTTTAAGGAGGCACTAAATGGGAAGTGTAAGAGGAAAGGCGGAAACATATAATCGGACCGATGTAGTGGCAACTCTGATAATTGCGTGACAGTAAATTGCAAATGTGCCACTGAAGTGAAAGATAAGGAACAAATCAGACCATAGAGGAGCAGCAGGATCAGTTTATCGATGGATCTAAAATTTATAGCATCACAATTAAACAAAAAGATATCTTAAGTTCCCATTTTCTCCATTTTCTAAAATTGCACATTATAATTGAACTCTACCGGGAAAAAGCATTATATAATACAGAGTATGGTGGGCAGTGGGCACTGTCGCCAACATTTCTTGGAAGCAAAACCCATTATGCTTTATTGGTGACACATACTATGTGTTAATTTCACTTGGGAAATATGGGTGGAGTAAGAAAAATGTTTCAATGATAAATTTTGAGCTGGAACCTTCATTCATGAGTCATGACGCTACCTTTGTTCTTTGCTGGGATATCAATCAGTCGTTGGATATCCTGATTTTTGTTAGAGTCACACTAAACAATACAGTTTCTTGCGTTTCGGCCGTGGACCCATGATACACGCCATCTTCCTCACACAATTTGATAATAGTTCGACTTCGGCCCCTTATAGCGGAAGGATCATTTGGATGGAGAAGTCTGATCTGTTAGATACCCAATTTACTGTCGTTCTTGACTTCTAAAACCCACTATATTCTTCTCCAAGAATGGTTGTATATACACAGTGAACTCTGGGGTGAATCATATACACATGGATAAGGTTGAGTTTGGTTGTGTGAATTTAATGTCAACATTAAACTTGACTGTAAAAGTCACGTTGAATAACTGAAAAAATGTAGTATAAAATTTTGTAGAAACAGGGTTTGGTTAATGGAACTCTTCTCCCAACTTTTTCTAACCCTTGGCCAAAATGACTATAGTAACCTTCTGTGTGATCCATAAAATACGTAAGGGGTGTTCTATTGGCTATTACTTGCGACTATAGAAGTATCACATTATTCACTTCTCAAGTGTACCGACATTCTTTAATTATTCTCTTGAAATCTGTTCTTTCTGACTTGTCTTTTTTCCCACCAAATTTGCTTACTTTAACTTAGAAGTCACCTTAAACGCCCAAAAGTTGATACCAAGTCTCCCTAGATATAAAAAGGATTGTCCATAGTTGCCTGATATACAGAAACTAACTTAGTGCAAACTTAAAGAATTCTCTCACTATATACTTATAATATATGTAGCAGCAGTTTACACTACAATACTTGTAACCTGAACAGGATTTGATGTGTCTACTTTTAGAGAGGGATTTGACCAAGGTGCCTGTGTTATATTGGGGGTTGCAAAGATGTGACCTCTTGATGTAGGACGTGTATGGAAAATAAGGTTGAAATGACAAAAAACAGTTTGAGGCAAAACGCATAATCAGGGGCAGAATCGAAGGCATGGAATCTGGAGCAAGCTACACCTTTGGTCGAGTAGAAACGACATTCTGAGCATAACTTGTGACTGTCACGAGCACCGCCCTATTTTGGTCAAATTCAGCATCTATCAGCGTTTTTGCTATCTTAGACTTTTTTGCTTTTTTAGGAGATAGTATATTCATTTATCTCTCTTAGTAGAAAACACAATTACAATTCCATAAATTGGGTTGTTCTAAGGATTTTCTGGACCATTAGATTATCTTATTAGCTTGTTTTTTTCATCTTCAGTAAATTTTACGTGTTTAGGGTTTTAGTCTATTTAAACTATTGTTGGCGATTGGCCAATGCATCTTTTTACCCCTTATTAATAAAATTTCAGACTTCTCTTGGTTTGAGAGTTGTTTCGTTTGTCGACTATGTCACTTGTTGCAGTCGAAAAAACGAACAGAGACGTTCCTCGTCAATCTCCGAGAAGATAATAAATTCTCAACTTGATGAGAAATTTATTGAATAATAAGTGAAAAGATAATTTGCCATAAGGTTTACAATGATTAAATAAACTAAAAATAATAATAAACCAAAAAAATGTACCAAAAAAGGAATATTTGTAAAAAGATGTGTTGGCAATGGCCTGCAATAGTTTAAATTACCTACAGTCCTAAACACGTAAAGAAGTTACCAAAAATGCAAAAAACGAGCTAACAAGATATTATAATCCTCCAGAAAATTCTAAAAATAACTTGTTTTACGAATTTGTAATTGGAGTTTCCTACTAAGAGAAATAAATAAATATATTATTTCCTAAAATAGCAAAAATGTTGATTGGCATCAAGTCGAATTTGACAAAAATAGGGCGGGGCTCTCGACACTGTCACGAGTTACTCAGAATGTCGTTAATTTGGAGGGGGACTAGTCTTGAGATAGGAGAACTTTACAGGATGAAATATTTGATGTAGATTATTACATTGATTAGTTCAGAAGTAACATGAAAGAAAAGCGTGTAACCTATGCAAATATATTATAGTATGTGTTGAATGCATTAGGAAGAACCAAGCCTGAAACTGATTTCCAATATAACTCATGTGGGTGGTAAAAGAACTCGAGGACGAACAAAGAGAAGACAATACTGAGCTTTGAAAGAAATGATGATCCATGTCGCCGTCAAGTTGTCTGAAGGATCAAACCTTCTGGAGAAGACCCTTTGATTCTGGATTTTGAAACCAAGCACGGACCCATCTCGATCGCTCTCTGCCTTCTTTCAAGATATTTTTTCACCAACAACTCAAATCATAGATTTGACACCCATTTCCCGATCTTCTCTCAATCTTCATTGTGAAGATTTAAATCCCATAATCATGACACAGCATATCAAACAAACGTTTGCCAATTGAAAAAGGACTTAAATTTGTTAGCTTTCGGGCTATGGGACAAGAAAGACCTGACATTTCGTCCACGTGTACATATTTTGTGCTTTCAGAGTGACTTTCGGGCCGGATTCGAAAATCTGGGATGAAGAATGGACCGGTGGAATGGATCTCATTTTGATTTTAAATGACGTACAAGGCTTCAAGTTTTGGGCAAAAAAACCAACAGAGTTTCTAGTTTGGAGAGAGGCAATATATTTGAGTTACACATCGGATGGGAGAATCTATTCTGGGGTCGGTTAATAGTACCACCAGTATTAGCCCAAACCTGAACCTAGACGATTCTGAGTACTTCCATTCTGTATCCAATAGGTATGATAGGGATCTGGGGCTTGTGGTTCTTGGTTAGGGAACCTGCCTGTTGATATGGTTTAAAGTAGGATTTTCTTTGCTGACTTGACGCAGTTGTGCATATGGGCAGCTATGCGATATTTTTGATTTATAATGAACTGCAGTTACATGTTTTCCATGTTCTATCACCTTTCCATTTCACTCTCTTCGTTGTAACGGGTAATCGGGTAAGGAATCTCAGAAGCTTATCGTTTGCATGAAAATTAGCAGATTCAGATGCAGCTATCTTATCAGTAATTTGTTTTATTTTCTTTTGAAATGTTTCTACCAAGCAATAAATCAGCCTGCTATAGCTTTTTCTAGCACCCGTTTCTGGGTTGTATAATCTACAAGTGTGACATTCTTGTAACTGTATGACTTGCAGAGATGTTGAGGTAACGGAGAAGCTTGATTACTCGTCCGCCGTGGCATTACTTGGGTTTTCCCTCATTCTTGCTATACTACGAGCTTTTAGCGTGAGAGATGAGGCTGCAAGGGTGATGATTGCTGCTCCACTGCTAGCTTTTATGACAACCCACATACTGTATTTGAACTTCTACCAATTTGATTACGGTAAGTCCTAACTAAACCTCCACCAGTTTGATTAAATCGTTTGAAATATAAATATACTCAAAGCCATAGGAACTAAATGTCTTAGAGAAGAGCTAACACGTAACGTTATGCTCGACCCCTCTCTTATTGCCTCAAGCTTTGGTATGGTGGTAAACCGTTTTCTCTTATTATCTTTGTTGAGAATCATTGTTTGTCTCCCATCGAGACTCTGTGCCTAATAATAGCATCTCCAAGGATAAGGACCAATTCTTTGTACATTTGGACCGAATATAGTCCTGGATCAAAATTTGGTCCCTCACTTCACTGTTTTTACTTTTTACTCCAGAGCACCAATTTGCTCCACCATCAACATTTTATTAGTTTTTATGTATTTTTCATTAAATATAATAATATTATACATTAAATTTTTCGTAAATTAAAAAGATTTTATTTAAAAAGAATATGAAGCTGAAGAATTAGTAATAGTAGTATAATAGTAATAATAAAAATGATTTAGAAAGTTAAAATGATATAATTAATAACATATTTTATCTCATTACGAGTTTGCTACAAAACTTGACGATTAAACATAATGCAAATTAGCATTATTCTAATTAGTTAGTAATAAAAATGTTATTCCAGTACAACAAAACCCAATCAAAATGAATAAATCTGATTCCCTAAAAAAATGAATAAATCTGTTAGTGTCTTCAAATTGGCCCTCCTCTTGCTGTTGGACCAAATTTGCTCCAAGTTTTTTGGTCCACCGTTGGAGCACCAGTCTTGGGCTGAGTTTTTGGTCCATCCCTTGGAGAACCTCTAAGATACTTGGTCTACTCCCCTCATTGCCAATTGGTTTTCAGGTGCAACCACGTGGTTTCTTAGCAATCTAAACATGTTTTTGCTTTAAGCGTGGTTTCAAATCTTTGCAGATCTGAACATGAAAGTTTGCGTAGGAATGGGTATCATTCAGCTTCTCATATGGGCTGTCTGGGCTGGTGTTACTAAACATCCATCGCGACGAAAATTGTGGGTTGTTGTGGTCGGAGGAGCTCTTGCAATGTTGTTGGAGATATACGACTTCCCACCGTACAAAGGATTTTTGGATGCTCATGCACTTTGGCATGCCGCTACTATACCTCTTACTTTCCTCTGGTGGAGCTTTGTCAGAGATGATGCTGAGTTCAGATCTTCAACTCTCGTCAAGAAGGCAACTTAAAACCTTCTGTTGCAGGATATGGCTTCTGTGTGATATAAATGGACCAACTTACGACACGCGCCATGTTGTTAGCTTGTCCTTGATTGTGAATTTCTCTTTAATTTTATGTCGATGTTTTCTCGCTTTTTTTGCATTTCGCTGAAGTGCTTGTGTTTGCGAGTTTCTTCTTCTTCTTTTTCCCCAATTCAGGTGGTTGTTGTCGCGATTGTTTTAGGATTGTTGATGGCTCTCTGTAATGTAATTCAAAATTTGCAGTAAATGTTGATTTTCTTCTGCTGTATTCCAAATTGCCCTTCAGTAAGGTCACGAATATCATTCAAAAAGAAAAGTAATGTCACGAATTGGTGCAGTGAGCAAGCAACATTATTACGGATAGTGTTGTGGAGCCTTTGTCCTAGAGAACTAATAAAACTAATGAATGATTGAACATGTTCTTGGGGCTTCATCTTAATGATGACCATTTTGAGATTTGACTATTAAAATGGCACGAAACGTGTCATCGTTGCAGAGTTAAGAATACTCTACAATAACATTGTTTTTGCCTGCCAATTTTCCTCTTCAAAACACTTAAAAAAGGTAAAAAATCACACGAAACTCCTTTTTGACGGAGAGTATACCTCCGTTTCTTTGGGATCTTCTCAGTAGATTTTTTTCCACTTTTGATTAGCAAAATGATACAGTTTTTTTGGTAATCTTTCCATTGTGTCGTCGAGTAAACTTTATGTTACAACACTGTAAAAATTATCAAAAACTTGAACTGTTTTGCTATCCAAATTACTTGGTCAAAGTGACATGAATACGAGTAAAAAAAGTCAACTGGGAAGATCCCAGAGAAACGGAGGTTACAGTTTTTATGGGGGTTCAATAGTTGTTTGATTAGGATTGCCGGTAGATATACTGATCACTGAAGGGTTAGTTTTGGGTTCACCGATTTTTGGCTTTTATTAATATAAAATATCAAAGTTGTTTGTGCGATGTGATTTCATTTTTTTTTATGAATCCGGTGCACCGGTTACCAACACTTGGGCACCGGATGTCAATATACTCGGACAGTGGATGGTCGTACCCAGACAACGGTTTGGCCGCCTAATCAGTCCACGTGTAAAAAATGCAAAATAATCCGGCCTTGATGCTCATTCCCGGGCACAGTTCAACACGTCATTTACATCTGTTTGTTTCGCTTCATCTGTTTTTGAATTTTATAGAAACAAATTTCTATAGTATAGAAAAAAAACCACATACATCCAAACACACACCTTACTAGGATATGCTGAAATTATACAAGAAAAGAAATTTTAATGAGGATCTTTTAGTTAGTTAAAATTTTGCCATTAGTAAATATTAAAAGAGATTAAGAGATTATTGGTAAATAGCGCAGTAGTAATATTCGGGTTGACCCTTTTTATTTATCTTCTCTGGACAAAACAAAACCAGATACTACTAGTGAGTAGTGAGGACGGGATCACAACTTCGAGTTTTACTCGACGGATCACCCATCGGCGGTTACCGACTTCCTCCGGTAAGCCCTCCTCTCTCTCCGAATTCACCTTTCAACTGTTTATTATTGGCCGCGTGTGTTAATCGTTAATCTTCCGGCGTCGCTGGAATTCGCAATTGTTGTTCAAGTAACGTGGCTTTAAAATTTGGGTTTTTCGGATTTCTATACCTAGTTGTGTTTGATTCACTGCTTCGACGATTTCAATCTCTAATCTTCATGGTTCCGCAGTCGGAGATTTCATATTTCTAGGGTTTTTAGTCTTTGAACGCTGTGATTTCAAATTGTTACCACCTTGAAATTTATGATTAGGGCTGTCAGACATTTTGATGTTATCACTCCTTTAGTCAAATCCACATGCTGGAGACTTGCTTCCGCTTAAGCAGGTCTCGAGTTCGAGTCCTTGTGTATGCAGAAAAATCCCACTGGGAGACTCACATGCCATAACAAGGCATGCGACCCGGGTCGAGACCAGATTACAGGGCAAAGCCCCGGGACCGGTTGGGAAACCAAAAAAATCCACATGCTGGAGCTGGTCTATTTGGGAAATCATATCTTCGGTTGCATTCCTCTAGCTGTCATGATCAGCTAATCTCTTCAAGAATGCACCGAAAAGAGCAGAGCTCTTATTAGGTCGAATAATTTACCTCCTTCTTGGTGGTTTAAAAGATGAGATCTTGTTTGTTTCTTGATGCTCTTGTGTGAATGTCTCTAATTTTTCAAAGTGGAGATAACCGTTCATCTTTTCCTACTTGTTTGGAGTTGTTGAGAGCTGAGCTGTTGCTATCTGTTTGAATGGCCCCAAGTTACGTTTTCCGAACTTGCGATCGCACCATTAATCACCTTCGAATGGCTTTAGACTTGGTTGCATTCCTATCGACAATCAAGCTGTTATGATCAGCTCCTGAACTGAGACCGCAAAGTTGACCGTTGAATGCGCAGAAAAGAACATAGCTCTAATTGTGTCGAAGAATTTACCTGCTTCTTGGTGGTTTTGGAAGCTGAGATCTTGTTTGATTCTTGGTACTCTTGTGTGAATGTCTCTAAGGTTTCAAAGTGGAGCGAGCTGTTCATCTTTTCCTACTCGATTGGAGTTGTTGAGAGCCGAGCTGTTGCTATCTGTATGAATGGCACAAGTCACGTTTCCAGACTTGTGATCGCTCCCTTAGTCACATCCTTATGACTTTTAGATTTGGTTGCATTTCTATATTTGTTATGTGGTAGCTTATATCTTCAATAATGTGATGAAAAATTTACTTCTCTTTTTTCATGTCTTGCGTCAATGTTGAAGAGCTTATAGTTCTTGCAAGCCTGCTTCTTGGTTTAAAAGCTGAGACTTTAAGTTTTAAAAGTGGAGCAAGCTGATGCCTGCTAGTATTTGCCTACTCATTTGGAGTGTCGAGAGCAGAGCTGATGCTATTTCTGTTATTTGGTTGAATGTGGACGAGGCGCTATTATATTCTTCTTTGGTCGACTTTCTGATTATTAATGTGTCGAGAGCAGAAATATAACTTCACACTATGTTGAGATTTTAGATAATAAAAGGCGTATAAATGTTCTTAGTTATGAGGAGTAGGCTTCACTTAACGATAACCTCAAGTGTTTTGGTATTTTTATGTGCCTGTGTATATGCATTATCAGTTGCTTTAGCCACATAATTTTAGGTGGACTTGGACATAGTTTTCACCTGCATTTGATTGTTTTATGCGATGTTGATTTATTTCAGCTTCTCCTCTGATATCCTGCTTGTTCCGTGTAAAAGAAGACTTGCAGATATATGTCCTCATGTACTTTGTGTGCTTCTGTTAGTGTATGTATTGAGCTTTTGCTGTTTCGTTTCCTCATTTCTTCACTAGAGCATATGCGTATAACCTACAATGTTATACTATTGTTTGTACCTTGCACTATCTTGCGGCTATAACAAACTGATTAGTGTTTTTTTTTTCGGTTTGGTATCCTGAAGAGTTTCTAATGTGATTTTTTGTCAGCGAAGAAGGCCAGTCCCTGTCCTCTTCTCCAATTCTAAATTCAAAGCCCCAAGTGGTTGTAGAAAAAAGAAAGAACTCAAGAAAACAATTTGACACAAAATGGAGCTATGGAACGACAAGCGCGAAAGAGAAATGTACGAGAACTTTGCGGAGCTATTTGCCATCATAAAAGCGACAGAGAAGCTGGAGAAGGCATATGTGAGGGACATCATCACCTCAGAAGAGTACGAACCAGAGTGCCAAAAGCTGATCGCTCATTTCAAAACCCTAGCTTCAGCTCTCAAGGACACCATCCCAAGCATCGAGAGGTTCCACGACACTTACAGAATGGATTGCCGAGCAGCACTAAACCGTCTCGTGACATCTGGCGTGCCTGCCACGGTGGAACACAGGGCAGCGTCAGCAATGGCCTCAGCTGCTTCAGCTTCGATCGTTGCTGAATGCGTGCAGCACTTTATAACAGCGATGGACTCGCTGAAACTGAACATGGTTGCTGTTGATCAGGTCCATCCTTTGCTATCCGATCTCTCTGCTTCTCTCCATAAGCTCCCTATTCTACCTCCCAATTTTGAAGGGAAGACAAAGATGAAGGAATGGATTGAGAGGCTTTCGAAGATGGGAGCGGCGGACGAGTTGACTGAACAGCAGGCACGACAACTTCACTTTGATTTGGAGTCGTCGTACAACTCGTTCATGGCAGCGTTGCCCTCCGCTGAAAGTTAAACTTTACTATGGGGTAAGCTCGTAAGTAAAATTATAGTTTTCTTGTTCCTTTTGTCGTCCTTAGGTGGAACTGTGCTAAAACTATGCTGAAACGCTGGTCCTTTCTAATGTGGCGCTCTCTCGAGGTCTCTGTTCTCTCATTGCTTAGCTCATAAGTTGTGCACGAGTAAGAAATATACGTGTTTTTCCGATAGAATCAATACCACTTTATTGCAAAAAACACTAAACTTTATATATGATACATCGACGGCGAAAAGGGTTTAATATATGTACTTGTCCAAAAACTGAAGTACCAGATTACTATTTAACATGATTTATCGCTCTCACATCCTATAACAACTATTAGCTGACTGTTATGTGTTCACTGACATGTGATGCTTTTGATTTCAAATCATTCTCACATCGTATAATAACTATTAGTTGTCTGTTTTGTGTTCACTGACACGTGATGCTTTTGACCGCTGCTGGATCACACCCATGCTTGATGTAGCTCACTCTTTAATGTAAATACCAACCAGAAACGAACTCAAACAGAGTAACTCCATAGGGAAACGTCAGCCCCGTATTCCACCTCATCCCCCGAGTAGTGAGGAGGCGGCAGCATCAACCCTTCTGCCATATTTGCCAACAACCCCGGCATACCAAAAAAGTCATACTCGTCGTCCATGTAGGAAACTTGCTCCGGCACCCTCTGCTCTTCCTCATCCTCTTCTTCTTCCTCTTCCCCTATTTGATTTACAGTCGTCTCGAAGTGTGGGCCGCTGTTAGGCATCGGTCGGAATGCCTCGGCCGCCTGGGCGGCCGCCTTCTGTATATCCTTGGGATCCGTGGAAGCAGGAAGGGGGAGCCTCCATGCGGAATCCGCAAAATTGAGGCAAGCTGATCGGCCTCTGAGCGCAATGGCGGCCACGTCGTGAGCCCTGGCCGCCATTTCCTCGGTGAGGTACGTCCCCAGCCAAATCCTCGATTTCTTGTTGGGCTCCCGGACCTCAGAAACCCATTTACCGGAGTTTCTCTTCCTGACTCCCCTGTAGACGGGGTGGCGGGTCTCCTGGAACTTCTTCCGCCCGGCCCGCTTTTTGGGATAACTGGAAGCCAACATCACAGTGTCCTCGTCGGAGTAGGTCGCCAGCGGCACCGTAGAAGAAGAAGGAGAAGTAGTAGTAGCGGCGTCGGATACGGAAGAGTAGTCGATGAAGTGATCGGTGGAGAAGTAGTCTGGTTGTAGAGGGAGAGGATCGGAGTAGTAGGAGAACATATCCATGAAACTGATTATAGATTGATTACAGTTAAGAGTTGTTGTTGTTGAAGTTGAGTGATGAGTGAAAAGGGTGGTTTTTATAGTTTTGGGGGGTTGTAAAAGAGGAAGAAGGCAAAACACGGAGAAGTTAAGGGAAGAGAAGGCAGCTGGATGTGGTGGGGTTGTAGTAGGATTGGGAAAGTGGAAGTGACTAGAGGGAACAGCTGTGAATCTGTGAATCGGGTACAAGTTGTGTACAACACGTGTGGGTTCTTTCTCCGACGTGGAGGATCTGGATTTGGGTTTTGACAATTTATTTATTTATTTTTTATTTTTTTTAGTAGAAGTACTATCACTTTCATTGATGTAAGATGTTGGATGAATAGAGTTGCTGTCAAAGGATCAACAGTCATCAGTATGCGAGAAACTTCTCGCGTATGTTGCTATTTCTCCGACCGATTTTCATCGGCGATTAATTGTAATTCCAGTATCTGAGTCTGTTGTCATTTTCAGTTCATATTGTAGAGTAAAGGTAGATTTATAACCTGGTAAAAGAATTGTAAAAATTAACATCGTCTTCTTATTTAAATCACCCGATCTAAGTGACCAAGCTACGAGTCTAAAAGCCGGACTAGAGTGTCAGAGAGAAGAAACGGACGTGGTATTACTTTTAACATTTTGCTTTCATTTAGATGTATGCTATGTTCTTCTCTGGAAATTGCCGAGGAATAGAAGAGAATGATGAAGGGGAAGTACGGAACGCAAGTGTAGTACCACTACCACTCCGTTTCTTATATTTCTCCCCCTTTTTAATTTTTACCACTATTCGCTGGGTCACTTTAACCCGGTGATACAGATAGCAAAACGAAGCAAACTTTTGATAATTCATTCACGGTGTTGTAAATTAAGAGTTACATTACAATACAATGAAAATATTATTTAAAAAATATATTATTTTGCTATCTAAATTACCGGGTCAAAATGACCTACCTGCGTGAAAAAAGTCAAACATGGGAGAGAGAAGAAACAGAGCTAGATGACATGGGCAAGAAAGAAGACAAAAGAAGCCTTTTATGCCTTCTCTGTGTGGGGCCTACAGGCGGAGGTAAGCTAGTTGGGCAGCAGCAAGTGGACGAAGGGGAGAGACCGTTCTATCAACGCACGACACACGGGATTGACCGACAGTTAAACAACGGAATTAACCACCTCATCTCCCACTTTCCCAAAACGCGTGCGACCATGTTTCCTCCTCCTTCTCCTCCTCTACCTACTTTGAGTCCCTTTACCATTTTTACCCTCCTTATGTTTGATGCAAAGACACTTTTATCCTTTCTTTTTTGAGAAATGACACTTTCACATTCTTTTGTGTTTCAAAATTTCAAGACAATTTTCGCAAAAAAAAAAAAATCGCGAAAAAAAAAATCAAGACATTTATTTACACTCTCGATTGTGTCATGTCATTCTCCACGAAAAGTAAAGGATGAAAATTTCGGAGTCTGAGTGCATGTTTGGTATCCAATTGAATTAAAATCGACCTCTTTTCAACAGTTCAGTTACTGATTAAGTTATCAAACAACCTATTTTAACTTTACAATGTTTTTCTTGATTTTAAATTAAACATTATTTTTCAGCCGCTTACTAAACATTTCCTGTTTTGTTCTTAAGCATGTGTTTCCTTGAGAACATTAACATGTTTTTCAGCATGTATTAAAAACAATACACAGAAGAAGCACTAACCACGCCACTTGTTAGGGTAAAAGACACTTTGACCTTTTAGTATTCATTGGGGCTAGGCCCATCACTGTAGCATGCCTGTGTGGTGGGATGCGCCATTCATCTTTTGACTAATACCAATCCGTTTCTTCTCTTTCTTCCCCTTTCCTCTTTTAGCATGTTTAATGATGACCAATTACGTATGTACCCTTACAATTAATACCCCACCTTTCATTTCAATATACCCCACCCAACCAATTTTTTACTATAAAAAAAAAACCCTACCAATTTCTTATCACCGTTTCTTTATGACCTCTCATTTCACAGAAGTAGAGAGAGAAAGGAATGAGGCAGACAGTTAGAGAAGGATAGGGAGAGAGAGAGAGAGAGGAAGACGAAATGGAGGAGAAGAAGAAGGGAGTGAGGGAGCGAGATCAGATCGATGGATCGGAACATATGGAAATGGGCGTCGAGAACGACGATGGCGGCGGAGACGAGCGTTTTCGGCGGACGACGAAAACGGCGGAGAGGTTTTATATCGGATGGCGATGACGGAGACTGTTTCAGGCGGTCGATGAGGGCGGCGGAGGTCCCCTGGTCTCCTTCTCTGTCGATCCAGGCGGTAGGTCTTCTCCGGCGATGGATCTCCAGAACAGAGAGAGCTTCCAAGTGGCTCTTCTTCTTCTTCAGCGACCAGTGGCTCTCCGGCGACTATGAAGATCTGAGAAGGATTTGTCCTCTCCGGCGACTATGCGGCTCTTCTTCTTCTTCTTCTGTGATTTTTCTTCTTTATTTGTAATTTTTTTTCTTGAATATGTGAATAAAACTATTGGATTTGTAGTTTTGTTATTTGGATATGAAACTATGTTGTTGGTAGTGGTGTTGACTTGGTGGTGGTGGTGGTGGTGGAGGACTGGTGGCTGTGGTGGTTGTGTCTTTGGTAGTTAAGGCAGAGAGAGAAAGATGACATGGCAGAGAATTAAAAGAAGGGAAGGGGTAAAATAGTAAAAGTAACATTCTTCTTAATCTCCGGGCCCTCCCCAAGGGGGAGAAAGAGAAGAAACGGAATTGTATGCTTTAGTCAGATGGAAATCACTAAATTTTGCATGTTTGTCGGAAGATGAATGATGCGCCCAACCACCAGGAATGCCACAGTGGTGGAGGTAGTCCCAATGAATATTTTCTCTTAGTTTCAGCACAAAGACACTGACACCTCTCTGTTGATTGGCAAAAGACACTTGGCTCCCTTGTTTTGCCAAACTTCTGGACACTCTAACCTCCCATCTCCAGCACCAAACTCACCCCCCCCCCCCCCCCCCCCCCCCCCGTTTCTATTTTCTCGCCATGGCTGTACCACCTCTAATCAGCCAGCACCACCGCCATAACTTACACTCACAATCGAAACTAAAAAATGACTAAAAGCTGTAGAACTAAACAAAAACTACAAACAAAATTCAGCCATCAATTGTAATTAGTTCTTCCATTGATAGATTGACACACATCAAACCCAATTGACTCAACCGAACCCAGTTAATAATAGTCAAGCCTCTCAAAACAAACCCAATCTTACCCCTGGGTGTTCCAAGAAGCAATTTACAGTCTTAAGAAGCTCTACTGAAGCTAAATTTTGCTACTGCTGTAGAGCTAAAGCGAATCTAATATGGTCTACATAATCTTAGGAGTGCAGTCTGCTCAAATGCCTCAGCTGCTTTGTGACAATTTGTCATCCATTCTTCTCGGCTCAACTTCATGTAAGGAGTAAGTACATTGAGATACATATTCATTTTGTCTGAGAACAAATAGCTCGACATAAGATGGAAGTAGGTCGTGTTTCATCAGGGTATCAACTAGCAGATGCATTCCCTAAAACACAACTTGCTCGTACTTTACACGGTCTCATGCGTTAACTGAATTTAGTATGCTTTTAATCTTCACAGAAGTTCTAGAACCTTTGATTAGCAAGTTAGCTAGTTACTCCCCCCACTGGTTTTGAGGGAGACTATTGATAGGACTAAGATGTAATGATACGGAACTCCAAGAGTGGAAAGGTAAAATAGGTGGTGGAAGTTGTGGTAGTTGTATAAGAGGTGGTGGTAAAATATTTAAACGCGAATGCGAAATACAGAGAGTGGTTCCTTGTGCCCAAAATTTGAAATAGTTAAAATAGTAAAAAATTTGCCTCTGTGTGTTCCTCGCGCGCAGTTTTTTTTTTTTTTTTTTTTTTTTTTTTTTTTTTTTTTTTGAGAATCCAACTTATATTAAAAGAGAAACGCCAGCTGTTACATTGGTGACATAAATTGACTACTACTTCCCAACAGCCATCTCGGGAAGCTACTCGTCCATTGAACCTCATCTGCAATTCCCAAAGCCCATTTTGACAACAGGTGAGCTTCTCGATTCTTCTCTCTTTCTATCCACCGCCATTTAATAGAATTGAAGAACTGAGATTTTTGGATGCATCTCTCACAAATTGAACGGCCGATTGTTCGGTCCTCCACCGGCGAACTGTGCCGGCCGGAGATCTGGTCGATTAACACCTGGGCATCTCCTTCGATGATGATGTCTTTGAATCCCCTCTCGATTGCTAAATCAACTGCCATCTCCATCGCCAACGCTTCTACTTCCTTGGCTCTGTTTCCCCATTTCAAGTTCTTAGCATTGGCAAGATTAACTGTTCCATGATGATCCAAAATGACAACTCCAGCTCCGGCTTTGCGGTTGGTGTAGGACCATGCACCATCAAATCGGACCAAGACTGGGTCCGATCTTGTTGGTTGCATGTTCACGATTCCACCGCCTTCTGGATCTGAGAGCTTACCATCGGTGAGACCACTCTGCTTTGAGCTTTGGAGTTGGTACTCAGCTCTAGCCAATAGCTGAAGTAGGGAGTCAGAACGATTCCTGAACACTTTGGAGTTTCTGTTATTCCATAAGATCCAGAGTCCTATTGCACATTTCTCCCTCTCCTTCTCCTTTAATTTGGTGAAAATGTATTCGATCCAGTCTTCCTTGTGAAAGGCTTGGTGGATCCATCTTCGAGCATCATTATCGAGGAAAGTATCCCAGAAAGTTGTTGAGGATGGGCACTCTATTAGACTGTGTCTAGCAGTTTCATCGGCTCCACAAAAGGGGCAATCCCCATTTTCAATAATTCCCAGGTGTTTCAAAATTGGCCCGACTGGGGATGATATTGCAGTGGATTCTCCAGGTGAGAAAAATGATCTTCTTTTGTATTTTGAGCTTCCACAGCTGCTTTAACCAGTTGTGACTAACATCCGTACTTCCTGAATTATGTTCTGAGATGGATTGAGCTATAGCTTGGGCGTAACCCGTTCGGACTGAGTAAACCCCACTATCTTCGTAGTACCAGCACCACTCATCCGGATCTGGGTTTGGGATTTGAATCCTCAGAATTTCCTCGACATCTACCGGATACAGGTACCTTCTCAGCTTCTCTTCCTTCCATTGCTTCGAGTTTTGATCAATGTAATCCCTAACCCACACATCTGCACCTTCAGGTTTGGGGGTGACCACCTTGAAAACTGGAGTTCCAAAAATCCAAGGGTCTTCAAACAGACGAATGGTGCTGCCATCTCCCAGGTTCTTTCTTAGACCAAGCTTAAGAATTTTCAATCCTTCCTGTAAACTCCGCCAAGCATAGGATGGTTGATTACCCAAAGAAGAGTCCAGCAGGTGTTTGTCGTGGAAGTACTTTCCTTTGATAATACGGGCTACCAAACTGTGTGGATTGATCAAAATCCGCCAGCACTGTTTTGCAAGCAAAGCAGTGTTAAAGATTTGGATATCGCGGAAGCCGAGCCCACCTTTCTCCTTCTGTACTTGCAATTTCTCCCACGCTAGCCAGTTCATGCCCTTCTTTTGACCATTACCCCACCAGAATTGACGCATTAATTGCTCGATTTGGGTGCAGATGCCTGTAGGTAGAAGAAAACAAGACATAGCAAAATTAGGAATAGCTTGTACTACTGCTTTCAAAAAAAATTCTTTGCCTGCAATAGATAACATCTTTTCCTTCCAGCCTTTGACTTTGCTTCTTATTCTCTCAATGATATACGCAAAGGTGATTTTCTTGTCTCTTCCGATGGTTGTAGGTAATCCCAGGTACCGCTCATGCTTATCCACCGTTTGGACTCCACAGAGGCTACTGATTGCTCCTTTTACGTCATCAGTCACATTAGCCGAGTAGAGCGCCGCTGATTTGCCCAAATTAATTTTTTGCCCAGAATCTTCTTCATAATTTGTAATAATCTGTAATAGTCTAGTAATGTCAACTTCTCTAGCTCGTGTAAAGAAAATACTATCATCGGCGAAAAATAAGTGGGATACAATCGGACCGCTGCGGGAGGCTCTAACGCCAGCAAGCTGCCTGGTTTCAACTGCAGCGCTGATGGATCTCGAGAGACCTTCACTGCAAAGTAGGGGTGTTCACGGTCCGGTTCGGTCGGTTTTAGAGGATATTAGACACCTAAACCGAAATCTTCGGTTTTAATATTTTCGAAACCGAAATACCTTCGGTTTGAAATTTAGAAATTAAAAAACCGCACCGAAAATTCCGGTTCGGTCCGGTTAAACCATTCGGTTTAGTACCCATTATGTCATGTAATAATTTCTAGCTTCCACGCAAATCAAACTAACTATAACAAAAGGACCAGTTTACTTATATCTTTGTTACTTACCGAATACATCTAAAAATTAAGATAAACTCGATATTTAAAAAAAAAAATAGTGGTTCCGTACTTCTCCTTTATCTCAATATGGAGCGATAATAATTTTTTATTTAGTAAATTAGGACTATGGTGTGGTTGTACGGCTTAAAGTGTAAAACTCTAACTGTGAGGAGTGAGTCAAAACATGTGAGGTAGTAAGCAAAATACTAAAATTTGTGTTTCAATTTTTTTCCGGTGCGGTGCGGTTTTTTCGGTTTTGTCGGTTCGGTCTCGGTTCGGTTGATGCCCGGTTCGGTTTTCAAAATAATAAAACCGTTCTTTAAGAAAAAAAAATTGTTGAACCGTCGGTTTAGGTACAGTTCGGTTTGGTGCGGTCCGGTTTTGCCGGTGCAGTCGGTTTATGAACACCCCTACTGCAAAGGAGGAATAAATACGGCGAGAGGGGACACCCTTGTCTCAAGCCCCTTTCAGGTATTACACTGCCCATAACTGAGCCACTAATATTGAAGGCATATTTTACCGATGATAAACATCTCATGGCTAGGCTCATAATATTGGGTCCGAAGCCCAGTTCTGCCATCATGGCACTAAGAAAAGCCCATTCGACCCTATCGTATGCTTTTGTCATATCGACTTTAAGCGCAACATACCCCCTTTTGCCTTTGACTCTAGTTCTCATTGAGTGCATAAGCTCAAACGCTGCTAATATGTTATCAGAAATCTGCCTCCCCGGCACGAAGGCACTCTGAGTGTCTCCAATCACATCATTTAGCAAAGGTTTAATTCTGTTTGCAACCACTTTTGCAATGATTTTGTAAACCACTGAACACAAACTGATTGGCCTAAAGTCCCAAGGGGACTGTGGCTGTTTTACTTTCGGGATTAAAGTAATAAGGGTGGAATTGACACTCTCAAGCGAGCCCCCATCATTAAGAACAGAAAGACAGAACCTAGTCACGTCCGAACCCACAATGCTCCAATATTTTTGATAAAAAAGTGCAGGAAAACCATCTATACCTGGGGCCTTTAGGGGATGCATATCACGCAAAGCTGAATTAACTTCTTCCGCTGTGAACAATTGCTCCATTCTAGACCTGCCTTCTGCTGATATGAGCTGTGGAACATGATCCACGACTCTGTTGATTTGGTCAATAGTGGATTGTTGAGAACGAAACACCTCGCTGAAGTGTGTGGATAGGATTTGACAAATTTCTTCATCAGAACTGGCCAGCCCCCCTCCGTAGCAAAACCCGATAGATGGTTTCTGATCTTACGGTTAGAAGCTTTGTGGTGAAAATAGCTTGTGTTACGATCCCCTTTTTGAAGCCATAAGGCACGGCTTCTCTGTCTCCACAACTCCTCTTCCAAGTCATACAGATGATTATGCTCCTTTTCCGTGTCCTTCATCTGTCTAGAGAAGTCATGGTGCTGAGAAGCGTTCCATAGATTCTCTAGACGGAGCTTCAAATCTTTAATCCGTGTTTTAATGCTGCCAAATTCAGACCCTTGCCATCTCCTCAGCCCCTCCGCTGTGTTTTGGAGTTTCGAACAGAACTGGTCTTCACGCATCCAGCTCTCTTCGATTTTTAATCTGCAATTTGGGCTGGAAGTCCAGAGAGATTCGAACTGAAATCTTTGTCGACGACGGAATGAACCACTCCCAACGTCAAAGCTTAACAGCAGGCCTACATGGTCTGAGTTAGGCAGTACACGATGTCGAACATTTGATCTCCAGAACTTGTCTCGCCGGCAAGTACCCGATCTAAACGCTCCCTAATCAGGGTGCCATCACTATGACGATTCGACCACGTATAAGGAACTCCAGAATAACCCAAATCTCCCAGATCACACTTGTCTATGACTGCGATGAAAGGTTCAATATGGCTGTAACTTACTGCTCGTCCGCCTTCTTTTTCAGTGAATGATGTGAAAGAGTTGAAATCACCTAGAACGCACCAAGGGAAAGATGGGACTGGCTTGAGACGTTCCAGCAGTGCCCACGAATTATAGTCTCTGGGTGGAGTCTGGATCCCCATAAAAAGCAGATAAGAACCAATCTTTCTCACCATCACTTTTGCATACCCAACCTGAGATGTGATATTTCGACATACAGAACAATTTAAAACAAACATTGTCTGACCACAAGAGAGAGAGTCCTCCGCTTTTCCCCACACTACCTACGTGGAGTCCATTGCGAAATTGTAGTCTATCTTGTAATCTTTCCATCTGTTTGTCGCATAGCCTAGTCTCCATTAAGAAGACCATGTCGGGGAGTTGACTCCTCACTTCTTCGTGAAGAGTTTGGAATGTACGAGGGTTCCCCAACCCTCGCACATTCCATCTGTTTTACACCCGCCGCCTCAACAATAGCCATATAAATTACTTCCTCAGCCTTCTTCTGAAACTTGATCTGCCATGTCTGCATCTGGGGAGAAGTCGATCTGCCTACCCTTCTTATTTGAGAAAATCTCCACTGGAGATCTATTAGAGGGGGGGGGGGGGGGCTAAAGTATGTGGTGGAACCCTTCCTCTTCGTTTGTTCCCTTATGATGCCCCCGCCGTGTGTTTAGCTTTGAGCCTCGCAAGGTCCTTCATGTTTGACCCTTTGGTGCCCGCTATCTCCCGGTTAAAGTTGCTGATCCTACTCTTAACCGACTCCTGCACTTGAATCGAGGGGGTGTCCGCCACTGGGACGGTGTAAGCAATAATGGGATGCTCTGCCTCTATAATAACTTCCCCCTCCATTGTATTGGGGTTTTCCTCTGTAGAAGCAGCAGACAAATCTGGCTCCACTATGTGTAAACTGTTCTCGGCAGCAAGTGGATTCCGGTATACCGTAATCTCAGCGCTTTGAGATTCTTTTGATTTATGCGGCAAGCTGTTCTCCGTATCTTCTGCAGATGGAGCAGGAGGGTTGGGGTCTTCATTACTGGTATCACCTTGGGGGGATTTTCCGTGACTTTCATTCGAGTTACTCTGAGGTTTTGGAGGGTTGGCATTCTTTCTCGCTCTAATGTATATTGCGTAAAGTATATTCAATAGTTTAAAAAAGAGAAACACGAGTAGATAGATTTAAATTAAATGTTTATATTAATCTTAATCTTCTCCATTTCTCTCACGTTTCATCATATTTTCTCTCTAAAACGATGGTTGTGCACATATTTTTTTAAAGTATATTTAACTTATTTTTCACTTAAAACTTGAAAATTCGTATACAAAGTAGTATTATAGTATCCATTCGAATAATTTTGACGCAAACCGACCGCACCGAACCAAACCCAAAGGATGTTTTTCGGTTTGATTTGGTTAGGTTCATCCTTTCAAATAGTTTGGTTTGGTTACAAAATTACTAAATCGATGTATTCGGTTCGGTTTATGATTTTAGCAAATATCGGACCAAAACGAACCGCTTACACCCCTACTTTTTTTTAAAATGAGTGAAAAGTTGCTAACTATTTTCCCTTATTTTCCCACATGGCATTTTCTCTTTCTTAATTTTTTTTGAGAAACCTCTTTCTTAATTTTCCCTTCCCAAGAGAAACCAATAAACTTGACAAATGGTAATTTAATACATCTTAAGTCAAAAACAAGTATTTAAATTCCAAAATTTAAGTTTCAGACCGGAACCAAAGTTAAAAAAGAAAACTCTCTCTCCTTTCTTTGATCATGTTGGTAGTGGGGTTGTTGGGAGGTAATGGCAGTTAGCCACTACCTTCGTGGGGTTTGTTGGCAGTTAGCAACCATGGCTACAGGTTGCTCTAAAAATCTGCCACTGTGTGGCCACCGTAAACTACCGTTTCTTGGTTTAAACTACCGTTTAAGGTCATTTTTTTCTCCCAAAATTTACTATTTTGCTCTGCAATTTTTTGTGTATTTTGTAAGCTTTTGTATGGAGGCCATGGAATCAAAGCTGGGGGCTATGAAGCTTAACGCTTTTGAGGAGGATGAGATAGCTATCTCTGTTTCATCCATGGTGGAAGGCATTAAAGTATGCAGGAGAAGCCTCTTTGGCAAGATCTGGTCGCACAACATGGTGAATGTCGTAGGAGTCCAGAAAGCCATAACGTGGTGTGGAATGAGCCGAAGAATTTTTCTGGGAATGCCTCTTGGAGAAGGAGTATTGCAACTCACGTTCGGGGATCAAAAGGAGTTGGAGAAAGTGATGGCGGGTCAACCAGGGCTAATTAACAAATGCTTGGTTGTTCTTCGACGGTGGAGGGAGGGTCAAGATATGTGTGCAGCGGACTATTCCAGGGGGCTTTTCTCTATTCAGGTGTGGGGTGTACCTCCGGAAGGTTGTATAGAGGCTAGTGGAAAGATATTGGAAAAGCTATCGGGGATTTTGTGGAGGTGTCAATCCATAACAAAGGGATTATTAAGGGGAGGTGTTTGAAGATAAAAATGTGGCCGAATCTATCAAAGCCGCTGAGAAGGGGCGGAAAATTCGTTTATTTGGAGGTGTTGTCCCTTGGGTTGATTTCAGGTACGAGAAGTTACCATTTATGTGCGAGGGTTGCGGTAGGGTAGGTAATGACCTTACAAAATGTCCCAGTTTGAAAGGAAAGCTGGGAGAGGGGGTCAAAGTCTATGGAGATTGGCTTAGAGCATCATCGGCTATGGATTCGCTTAGGAAGACAAGAGAATCAATGAGATGGATTTGAAGGGTTTCTCTCTTTTTGGAGTGCAGATTCAGGAAGATAGAGGTCCTCGGGCTGAAGAGGAGGTACCAGTGAGTTGTGCCCCTTCTCTGTCTAAATAAAAGGCCATGGTAGTCTATGATGAAGGTCTGAAGACTAAAGACAGTAACAAAAGGGTCAGATCCAAGGCAGTCAAGATTCAAGAGCCAAATACCGGAATGGTGGTGAAGGAAATGGGAGAACAAGGTATGGTGGTGGGCGTGAAGAGAGGACGTTCGCAGTCGGACGTGGCAAATGAGGACATCCATTTTGAGGTGGCGGAGGGTGATAAGGATCACCTCCGTCGAGAGCCATGAATCTCCTAAGTTGGAACGTGCGCGGGTTGGCTAACCCGTGCACGTTCAACGCTCTTCACTTTATTGTGAAGAGTCATTTTTGTGCTTTAGTTTTTCTTTCTGAGACTAAGTTAGGTAAGAATAAAGGAGAGAAGATCCGGTGTAAGCTTGGCTACCCGAATGGTTTGTGTGTGCCTAGAAGGGGCTTAGCTGGGGGTCTACTCTTTTGTGGAATTCCGATGTTGATATCAACATTTTGTGTTATCATGATTTTTATATTCATGCTTGGGTGAAGGTTATAGATTCATGGATTCTATTTTTTACTTCACGGGTATTTATGGTAACCCTCAAGCAAGCCAAAGGTTTATGTCGTGGGAAGTTCTCCGACGTTTGAAACCTTCGGATGATGTAGCTTGGGTGGTGTGTGGTGATTTTAATGAAATTTTGTCTCTTGATGAGTATGAAGGTGTTTCAATACCTAACCAAAGGTTGATGACATAATTTGCTCAAGTATTACATCATTGTGATCTAGTGGATCTTGACTATGAAGGTTATAAATTTACATGGCAAAATAGGAGAGAAGGTCAAGGTAATGTTAAAAAAAGGCTTGACGGAGCTGTCAGCTCTTCTAAATGGCTAGAGTTTTTCCCAGTCACTGTTGTGAAGCACTTGGTAAATTCTGCCTCAGATCATTGTCCCATTTTAGTTCAGGCCAAAGTTGATGAAGTACAGGGGAATTTTGCAAGCAGTTTCGTTTTGCTGCTCAGTGGAGCAATCATGCTGATTGTGGCGATGTCATTGTGAACTCCTGGAAATCTGGAACTCTGATGTAAATCTGCGAGGTCCGGACTCTTTTGTTCAGAAACTTAACCATACAGGGGCTCAGCTTCAAAGATGGAGCTCACGGAAAAACTATTCAGCAAAAACGCCAAAGGAAAGCTCCTGAAGCAGATTGAATCAATTACAAAACTCCCTCCCACAGCCATTTGAAAAGAGTGGAAGGTCAGTTATATAATGTTCTTGCTGATGAAGAATTAAAATGGAGGCAGTTATCCAGAGAGATTTGGCTAAGAGAAGGAGACAAAAACACGGGTTATTTTCACAGGAGAGCAACCCAGAGGAAAAGGAAAAACACTATTACAAGACTTCAAGATCATCACGACAATTGGACTGATAGTAGGGATGCTATTAACAGTTTGTTTATTAACTATTTCAACTCTTTATTCACTACTGGAAATGTTCAGATGCAGGAAGTTTTACAGGCCATCCCCAACAAGGTTACAGATGAGATGAACAACGAGTTGTTAAGGACTTCTGGGGAAGAATATGTGAAATCAGCTCTTTTTCAAATGCACCCCCTTAAAGCCCCGAGCCCGGATGGAATTCCTGCTTTGTTTTACCAGAAGTATTGGAATATTGTTGATTCAGACTTGACATCTTTGGCTTTGATGGTATTAAACGAAGGTATGGATATTAATAGCATCAATACGACTAATATTGTGTTGATTCCGAAAATGCTAGTCCTACTACGGTCAAAGCTTTCAGACCCATTAGTTTGACCAATGTTTGTTACAAAGTCATTTCTAAAATGTTGGAAAATGGACTGAAATTGGTGCTAGATCAGATTATTGACACTACTCAGAGTGCATTCATCCCGGGGAGATTAATCACGGATAATGTCATTGTGTCTTTCGAAACTATGCATACAATTAAAAAGTCACAAAGCAAGCGTGGGTTTTTCTCTCTGAAGTTGGACATGGACAAGGCCTATGACCGTGTTGAATGGCCTTTTTTACAAGCTGTTATGAGAAAATTGGAGTTTCAGGAGCCTTTTGTGGATAAAATTATGAGATGTGTGCAATCTGTAAGCTTCTCAGTTGTGGTTAATGGAAAACAAGTGGGTAATTTTACTCCTTGTAGAGGAATTCGTCAAGGGGATCCAGTTTCCCCTTATCTCTTCCTGTTATGCATTGAGGGGATCACAAATTTGATGAATAAATCCATGGATGAAGGTAGATTGAAAGGGATTGAAGCTGCTAGATACTGTCCAGCAGTTTCTCATTTTCTTTTTGCGGACGATAGTGTGTTCTTTGGGAGAGCCAATGTTGAGGAGGCAATGGAGATGAAAGCAAATTTGGATCTTTATGAAGTAGCTTCAGGTCAGAGAATAAACTACGACAAGTTTGCACTTTGTTTTAGTCCGAAAGTTTTACAAGACACAAAAGACGAAATTGCAAGCATTTTGAATGTCACTGCTGCGGAGGGTCACTCAAAGTACCTTACTTTACCTACTTGTGTGGCCAAAAACAAGACAATGCTATTTCAAGGAACTAAGGAGAAGATCTTGAATATAATATTTGATTGACCTAAGAAAGGATTGAGTATAGGTGGGAGGGAGGTGATGGTCAAATCAATTATTCAAGCAATGCCCGGTTATATCATGTCTTGTTTTATGCTGCCATCTACTCTTATTTCTGAAATTCAGGAAAAAAACACTAATTTTTGGTAGGGTGGAACTGAAGAGAAGAGGAAAGTGCACTGGTGCAGGTGGGATAAACTGTGTTAAAAAACGGAGCAGGGTGGTATGGGATTCAGATGTCTAGAGGTTTTCAACCTTGCCCTTTTGGCTAAGCAGGGATGGAGAATTATGTGCAACCCCAATTCTTTGGGTTCTAAGGTTTTGAAAGGTAAGTACTTCACCAATTCTGAGTTTTTAGGGGCTCATTTGGGTTCTACACCGTCGTTTATTTGGAGGAGTATTTTACTTGGAAGACAAGTGATTTATGAAGGAATTAGGCATGTAATTGGAGATGGTCGGAGCACAAAAATTTATAAAAAAAAAGATGGCTGCCTTTGAATGGTGGGAGAATGATTTACAGTTATCCTACCTTAGGTGTGGAAGCTCTAAGGTGGCTGATATTATTACTGATGGGGGGCAGTGGAATGTGGATCTTATAACTCAAAAGTTTGCAGATGTGGAAGCGCAGAGTATTCTACAAATCCCTTTATGTCAAAATAAGAGTGACGACAATTTGATTTGGGGCCACACCAAGTCAAGTCCTTACACTGTTGCCACAGGTTATCATATTGCAGCAAACTTGTGTTATTATCATGTCCATCATGGGGATCAAGAAAGTACCAGCAACCAGAATGAAGTAGGGTTTGACAAAAAATTGTGGAAGTTACCCCTTCCTGAAAATGTCCGTATTTTCTCTTGGAGGCTCTTTCACAATTATTTACCTCTAAAGGTTAACTTGAGAAAAAGGGGTTTTGATTTACCTGTTGTTTGTCCTTGCTGCAATTCCTCTTTGGAAGATAGACATCATCGCTTTCTGGGTTGTTCATCCTCAAGATGGGTCTGGTCGGAAATTCATTTGGGCCAAAAACTGTTTGATGTGGAGCTGCAAAGAATTGATTTCAACATGGCCAAACAGCTTCAAGATTCAGATTTGAGGCTCTTCGTTGTGATCTGTTGGCTGATCTGGAGCAGAAGAAACAAAACTGTTATGGAAGGGAAGAAATTTGATATTCAGAATATTGTTCAAGACGCTGAAATCTATTTGCAAGAAGTGGAGTTAGCTTTGTTCAAGGTGAGCTACAGAGATGGGTCGACTTCAATTCACACTCCTTCTTGGAATCCTCCTCCCCCAGATTGGCTTAAATTGAATACAGATGCAGCTATGGACTTGAAAAACCACATCGCATGGGCAGGGGGTGTTGTTCGCGATCAACTCGGAAACTTTGTTGCAGCGATGTGCACACAGATTCCGTTCACGGATGATTCGACTGTTTGTGAAGCTAAAGCTGTGACGACCCGTCACACTTTTAATAATCAAAATGTCGACTTAGCGATAAAACATGTTTACTGTCAACCCGTATGACACTTCCAGACGTCCAAAACTTCACCTACAGGACACACAGTGCTCCAAAACAACATTTTTGTTCAAATATATCAAAAACTGGTACGTGACTGAATTATTTAAAAAGTTACACCAGTTCGCCAGAAATGACAATTTTTATAACTATCTCGTCAAATACAACAAAGTACAGATATTCACTAAAAATTACTAAAAACAACAGTTTAAAAAAAACAAATTTTAGCAACTGGCGTAAGCCAAACAGCCCAGCAGGTACCGCCTAACCACTGGCGTAGAAATCTAAAATCTACTTAACACACATCCAGTTATTACAAATCAGCATGCGGCACCAAATAGACAAACGGCGTGATTTATCAATCACCTATTAATCAGCAGATAACTAAAAAAGTTATAAAAATCACACCAGCAGTATAAACAGGTATAGACTGTAACTGCAGAAATTTAGAAGTTAGATTTCCCCTACCTTTTAAACAAATCCGGACTCGGGCAAAGCTAAGCAAATCAACTGATAAGTCTCTGATACAGGAAGTCGAAACAAAGATGAACCCATCTTACTTTGAATCTTAGGCGTTCTAACTGTCCTACCCCAAATCACTTTCATGAAGAAAAAAAAATTGATATATGAAATCTTTGTTTCGAAATAGTAAATGAGTGCTCTCAAATTTCATACTGTAAGTTATAGCCCAACCCTTCCTTTCTCATAAAGGTGACTAAGCAAGGGTGACTAAGCATTATAGTGACTAAGGACCAAACCAATGATTGCCCGAGTTGATAAGTCATCTGAAATGGAACGGGATTTCTTACCATATGAAATCACCAACGTTATAGCACATTGGGAAACATTATCTAATTTATCACCACCTTAGTCAAAAGAGATAATACCAATAGCTGCTTAGTAGTAAACAAAGAAAATGATAACTCTCAGATGAAGGAATTTCTATTTAAAATAATAATGATATCACCATAAACAAACTAGTAGTAATTTACATGCTCGTGGAAGTACATACTGGTGCCATAAACTGTTCAATGAACATAAGCATGCTTTTCAACAACTAATCAGTTTCCAACAAATCATTTTATGTAAACAATAAATTATGTCAACAAATTCAAAATCACAAATGCAGCCACTAATGTTAAATATATACAATTTAAAGATTTTATTACGTTTAATAAATCACATCTATTATTTATTTTTTATAACACGGGGTGTCACAAAAGCGGCGGAAGTCTGCTTCAGTTGCTTTAAAGGGCCTTTCATCCATGGCGGTTCACGTAGAAACAGACTCCAATAACCTAGTACATAGGATGAAGGAGAAGTCGGTTGATTTCACCGAGAAGGGGAGGTACTTCAATGACTTGAAGAGTCTTCTGGGTAAAGAGGTTGTCAAAGCTCTGTGTGGTGTTCGAAGAGGGGCAAACCAAGTGGCTAACCACCTGGCAGCGTTTGGGCTTCAGGAGAAAAAGCGGGCCACCTTCCTTGTTGATCCGCCTAATTTTCTTTTGGGCTTGTTAGCCCATGACTTGTTTAAGTAATTTACTTAGTTTGTTCAGGCGTTTGATCTGTTTTTCATATTGGGTCAGGTTCAGCCTACCCAATTGTTTTTTATGGGTTGGAAGCCCAATATTAATAGAAGCGGGTTTTTACCGCTCTAGCACTGTGTACTTTCTTTCAAAAAAAAGTACTTAAATTTGGAATTGATTCTTACACCGATGTTTTTTGTTGGTTACACCGGATTTTACTTGTCACGACAATAATGTCATTTTCTAATCAATTAATAGTATTTTTTTCATTTATTGCATAATCATTTATATTAGGCATGTTTACAAATCAAATAAGCACTAATCTTTGGGAAATTAATGTTTGACATTCTTTCAGTGCATGATTTCTTACCGCTCTTTTGTTCTTATGGGTCTCTCGACATAGCCTTTTTGATCGCCACCTTCACCGTACTCCAGGTATGCTCTTTCTTACTTCTTTTTGTTCATGTTTACTTTTTATGTAGAAAAAACTACCCAAACTTTGTATTGGTTTCAACCCAACAAAACGTTTTACCCAAAACCTTTAATGCTGAAATCGGCAAGCAATATTCATGTAAACCAAATCTGTAAGTTCAAAATTTGAGTACCAATTTATTCTTAACAATTCAATTATTTTGAATGAGAAATTGTAGTCCATTTCCACATTTAATGGCTACATTTTTGTAACTTTTGGCACAATAATCAACTTACTGATGTATATTAATTTTTATTTCCGGTCTCAATTCAGATGGCTCAATGAATTTGTTCTCCATGTATGAAGCCGTCGAGAGGGCTCACAAAGTAGTCTGAAATCCCTTTTTAAATGATTCAAAATTATGTAATTTTTAATTACATCTCTAGTTTCGTATTATGAGACGTATTATTTACATCAAGATCACTATGTAATCTTGTGGCAAAACTATTATTCGACTTGTGTTATTTATGTGTCTCTTTTTATGGAGGTGTTTTTCTTTTGTAAGAATGGGCTTAGACTTGTTTTTGCAATACATATGGATGAACTTAATTTTGTTTTTGCGTAGAATATAAAATGAAGGGCAGGAAGGATCTAACATGTTCAGATCTACAACATGAATTAAAGCGGAATATTCATGTGTTTACCTTGTCTTCCTTAGCTCCTTAATGCAGCGGATGATCGATGTGTTGCTTGCTTTCACGCGCCTCCTCTTTGATCTTGCTCCCACCAATCTAGTGTGAATCTCGAGGACGAACACTGATTTCCACACCACGTTCCACCTCCTTGGATGAAGTTGGAGAGAGACTAGGGTTCTCTACAACTAGTATGTATCTAGACAGAATAACTTTACTGTGTAGAATAGCATTATAATATGTAGGAGGCTGCCTCCTTATATAGGCAAAACTTCTCCTAAGTTTGCACATAAACCCCTAGGGTTTGAGCCTTAGCTACTAACCCCTCTAGTTTGTGCATTAGTGCAACTAACCCCATAAGGTTACGATAATTACATTGGGCACCCCACATGGGCGCACCAATTACTAACATCTCCCACTCGCACAGTGGGGTTGCACAATTCATCTAGTCTCCATCAATCTCCAACTTTCTATCATCTACAAAAGAGTATTGTGTGGCCGTGGCGTGTGACCGGTGAGAGTACCTGCATTTCGGGAGATCCGTACACCAAACTCGTATAGCCAGCATGGGAAGGCACCCTCTCGGGAGATCCACATACCAAACTCGTATAGCCAGCGCAGGAAGGCACCCTTAAAACATAAAACAGTGATAATGCTCTCCGTAACTCTCGTATTCCCCAGATTCCTCCGATTGTCATCTCGTGGATCATGAGCACATGCCATGTCCCGAAGGCCATGCTCCAATGAGTCCACATCTCCTTTATATTTTCATATCCTACATGATCCCATAAGATCTTGCAGGTGGGCCCAATGAAGATAATAAAGAGCGATGCAACGAGAATCTTTCCTTACATACATGTGTCACTCAGATTCGGCTCAGCTGCTTTCCCAGCAGTGTCCGGAAGGCCAAATCATCCATAGCCGTAAGGTGTCACGCCAAAGTAGCACCACCGACCCGTCTCCTCATGACACAGACGTAAGTACAAAGGGTATACAGTGTCAATCATCTTTCTATGATCGACGAGGCTCACACGATGAGGAATCCCAGGGACTAATTCTACTCATCACCTCATGGTCACTCATAAGCGCGCGTTATTCAGGGGGAATATGCGCCATAGTGTTTAGACTCTGATCAGAGCGCATGTCTTATCCTTGCAAAGGACCACTATGCAGATGTCTATCCGGTAGCCCTTATGGCCACCAGCCCGAGTGCTGCGACGTCACACTATTGTGAACAATTATCAGCTCTCGCATCTGGCTTTCTCTTCTACACAGACTATACATGGTTCGGGGTAATAACCATGTTCGATTGGCCATAACCAACCTCACCTTGGAACTTATTTCCAATGCGACAATTAAATCCGTCTGACAGGCTCCTAGCTCTACTGATAGACATCTTGCTCTTATCATAGGCCATATGCTCATATGAAGAAGGCATTTCTTATCCTATCGCAGGCTTTCAGCGCTTATCGGGATTCTGTCTCATCTTCCGCCACACCCAGACATATCCAGGATATTGCGAAGGCGGTTGCTCGTGTGAGTGAGCCAACCTGGTGTCTGCGTGACATGCTCTAAGCTAGTACAGGAAATGTAACATATCATACACGTATCAAACAACATGCAGCATAAATAACAAATCCATTCCTAATATCCAATCAATCAATGTCTCAAAACGTCTAATCAGTCTGACACCTAGCTCCATTTGCCTAACCCTATACTCCTAATATGACCAACAAAAGTAGCCTTAAGAAGAGGCTTGGTCATTGGATCAGCTAACATCTGATTCGTAGGAATATGCTCTAGAGTGATATCTCCCTTAGCTACTACTTCCCTAATGAAGTGGTACTTTATCTCAATATGTTTGGCCTTGCTGTGGTATTTCGGATCTTTAGCACAAGCTATGGCCGACATACTATCACAACGAAGCGTTACTGGTCTTGGTTCGTCAACCGCTCCTAAGCTGACCAGAAATCTCTTCAGCCAAACACTCTCCTGCGCTGCCGCGGAGCAGGCAACGTATTCAGCTTCCATGGTTGATAAGGCAGTGCAAGTCTGCTTGCTACTGTGCCATGTGATGGCTCCTCCACCCAGCATGAAGACGTAGCCTGAGGTCGATTTACGTGCGTCTAGGTCCCCACCCCAGTCAGCATCACTGTAGCCAATGAGCCTTAGCTCAGAGCCTCGGTAGCTTAACACGTAATCCTTAGTCCCTTTGAGATATCGGAGAATCCTCTTAACAGCCTTCCAGTGTCCAACACCGGGATCAGACTGATATCTGCTAACTAAACCGACAGCATGACATATGTCGGGCCTTGTACACATCATTGCGTACATTAAACTTCCGACAGCACTTGCATAGGGTACTTTGGCCATCTGGTCTCTCTCGTGTTGGGTCTTGGGACACATTTCAAGGCTGAGTTTCTCGCCATGTGCAATGGGAGTCTCGAATGGCTTGGAGTCCATCATCTGGAACCGTTCAAGTATCTTCTTGATGTATGTCTCTTGAGACAAGCCAAGAAGCCTCTTAGAGCGGTTCCTTAGGATCTTTATCCCAAGGATGTAACTCGCTTCTCCAATATCCTTCATTGAAAAACGAGAGGATAACCACCCTTTGGTAGTTCCGAGCATTCCTTTATCATTGCTGGCTAGTAGTATGTCATCTACATATAATGACAGTATCATGAACTTCTTTCCGGAACGTCTGACATACACACAGTGGTCCTCATCAACCATTGTGAAGCCATATGCTACAATGTCTTGATGGAATTTCAAATACCACTGTCTTGAGGATTGCTTCAGTCCATATATGGACTTAATCAGCTTGCACACTTTGTGCTCTTGACCTTTCTTCTCAAAACCTTCCGGTTGAGCCATATAGATCTCCTCATCTAGTTCTCCATTGAGAAATGCAGTCTTAACATCCATTTGATGTAGTTCCAAGTCCATGCTAGCCACTATTGCAAGTATGAGGCGAATGGAGGCAATTCTCACAACCGGTGAGAACTTCTCCTCGTAATCCACACCCTGTTGTTGGGTGTAGCCTTTCGCCACTAGCCGGGCCTTATGCCTCTCAACGCTTCCGTCTGCCTTCCTCTTGACCTTGAAAACCCATTTGTTTCCAATGGCCCTACGCCCAGGAGGCAAGTCAACTAAGTCCCAAACATGATTGGTTTTCATTGACTCCAGTTCTTCTTGTAAAGCAATGTTCCATTCTTTCTTGTCAGGGGATGAGAGAGCCTCGGACAATGTCCTAGGTTCATCATCTTCTTGCGTGGTGACCATCATGGCCTCCCCTTCGATGTCAAATCGTCGACGGGGTACGCTCCCACGAGCGCTCCTACGCAAAGAGGGTTCTTCTTCAGCTTCATCATCATATATGATGGGCTGCTCACTAGGCAAGTCACTCCCACTGTTCTGAAGATCCATAGGGACTGTTCCCTGTTGGTCTGTAGAGAACTGAGAGTCATCCAGTGGTTCCTCCTCTTCGTAGAGAATACCATCTCCACGTGCTTCTCCCTGACTAGGAAAATCTCTCTCGAGAAATTCTACATCTCGCGATTCCATCTCTGTTAGACTACCATCCGGCTGTTGCGCTATGAATACATAACCCTTGGAGTGCTCAGAGTACCGTATGAAGATGCACTTCTTTCCTCTAGCACCCAATTTCCCATGGACATGGGAGACGTTACGTACATAGGCGGCCGACCCCCATGGCCTAAGGTGACCCAATTCGGGTTGCCTTTTGGTCCACATCTCGTAAGGGGTTGTGGCTACAGACTTGGAGGGCACACGGTTTAGTATGTATGTGGCAGTCATCAATGCATCTCCCCAATAGGAGATAGGCAGATTCGCGTTTGCCATCATACTACGAACCATCTCTAACAGTGTTCTATTCCTTCTTTCCGCTACACCATTTTGCTGCGGTGTGAAGGGAATAGTCAACTGCCTCACTATTCCTTTAGTCTCACAGAGCTCCTTAAATTGCTCAGATAGATATTCACGCCCTCGATCTGTCCTAAGAGCCTTAACTCTTTTGTCCAGTTGGTTCTCTACCTCTTGTAGAAATTTTCTGAAGCACCCTAGCGCTTCAGATTTATGTGCCATCAAATACACATAACCAAAACGAGTGTGATCATCTATGAATGTGATGAAATAGCGAGCACCATGTCTAGCTCTAACATTCAATGGACCGCAAACATCAGAATGAATAAGTTGTAAAGGCTCATTAGCCCTTACTGCTTTACCGAACGGTTTGCGTTTAGCTTTTCCTGCAAGACAAGACTCACATACAGGTAATGATATCTTGGGCATATCTCCAAGTAGGCCCGCCTTGGCCAGCCTGTTCATCCTGTCCTGTCCTATATGTCCCAATCTAGCATGCCATCTAGTGGCATCATCATCACTAGAAGATGTAATATATGAACTAGAATCATAAATATCATCAATGCTAGAACCAACAATGTCTAAATAAAATAAACCACGAGAAATATAACCAGTACCAAAACATGAGTTGCCAACAAACAGTTTGGCAAAACCACCCTCAAAAACAAGTCTAAAATCCAAATCCAAAAGTCTAGAAACGGAAATCAAAGTTCTTGCGTGCACTATGAGCGTATAAGACGTCATGTAGGATGAGGTCCAGCTTCATCTTCATGTGCATCCTTCTACTTCCCGTTTGTCATTCCCAATAATCCGTGCACGCACCTCAATCACATGCTCATGCGTCCTTTTGCACCTGAATCCAATACCCACTCATTAGCGGAATTAGAAATGAAAAACTTTGACTTATATCATAACAGTCAGAGTTTGGATTATGGTATACCTTTGGCTCGGTGCAATCACGAGCAAAGTGACCCTTCTTCTGGCAGTTGAAGCATAAGACCCTTGCCATGTTTCTAACTTTTCGGCTCTTCTTCCCACCAGCGCCTTTGCCGATCTTGGGTTTTGGGCCCCCAACGGATTTCCCTTTACCCTTGTCTTTCTTATCTGCTTTCTTCCAATTCTTGCGAGGCTTGTCCTCTTTAGAATTTGGAGTCTCCGCCACCATCAACTCACCATTGGACTTGGCGGCCTCAATCCGCTCAGATTCCAACAGCAGGTGACGCTTGACATCTTCAAGCGTCTTGACATCCGCATTATGGGTCATGTCTCGCTTCATGTGATCCCATGAGCGTGGCAGAGAGCGTAGTACCGCTTGTACTTGCTCTTCATCAGATAAGTTACGACCGGCTGCAATCAGCTCTCTGATCATGAAGGCCATAGCCCTCAAATGCTGAGTCATTGTGTGCTCAGGCTTCATGCGATATGAGTCGAACCTCATTCTCAAGACTCGCAGCTTGGTGATGGAAGTGGATCCATACTTGTTCTTGATCGATTCCCACATCTCCTTTGCTGTGACAGAATTTTCGAATTCCCGGATGAGATCATCTTCCATCATACATAGAAGATTATAGCAGGCTTTCCTGTCCGCTGCTTCCCACTTATGAAAAGCAGCCAGGTTCCGCTCATGTTCCCCAATGGGTCGGGTCTCATCCATCACGGGTTCGACCCTTTCTGTCTGGAGATGTTCGGACAAATCTATGTCTAACATGTAGTACATAGCACGACGGCTCCACATATCGTAGTTGTCCCCATTAAGCTTAACAGCTTTAGCAGAATCGGCAATGAGACTAGATGATTTCGACATTACTGAAAATATGAGACATAGTGGATATTAGTTACTAGCTTTGTTTTAGCTCCTAAATAACATGTGACATCGATTAATCTCAATAGTTCCTCACAAGGACTCCACCAAAACCTAGCGTATATCCTAGGAATCAAATCTCATCACTTGTGATTTCCTATCAATTTTAATCATGTCATCATGTGAGCTCTTTTGTTTTAGTTCTTTAGCATGCGAGGTTAAACATATATAGCCAATCACACGCAGTTATAACATAAAACAAGCATAAGCATAAATAAATATGCAATGGATGTGGCCCCTAATGTGCACTCCCACTATTGAGAGCACTTCTTGAGCAAATCGTGGACTCCATCTCATGCCATCTCGCCTACTTGAGGACTCCAAGCTTGAGGCTCCATTAGACCGTCTAATTGCTCCATGCACCTTGCGCCATAGCTTTTGGTTTGGCCACCTCTCTTGAAGCTTCAATCTTCAATCTCTACTAACTATCTTATTTCTAATAAGAAGTAACCTCATAGAGGCGAGTGGATGAGAAGAGAAGACACTAGAGTATAGAGAGGCACGACACGCAGGCCGTATTTTGATTACATATTCAAAAACCAAAACCAAAACCAAAATATAAAACATCTATGCCACATCCATGCACCAAACACATCCATTCAACCCACAACAGCATGTATAACAATATAATAAACATACTGGAATTTTCTGGAAATTTCCGGAATTAAGCAATAATTACTGGAAATTAATAAGCAATAATCTAATCAACTAAAAAGATCGAAAAATGCTCCCTATCACTTAGGGTCTCACCACCTATGGCAAAACATAGGGAAAAATGACCTAAGTCTCCAGAAAAAATTTGGGCTCAAAACAGTGTGTTCAAGGTCGTCAAACTGCCTCGGAAAGTGTGCTAAACACTAATTAATTAATCTGGAAATTACTAAAATTTTCCGTCGCTCCAAAAATTATGAAAAAATACCCAAAAAATAGAAAATTTAATTTGGAGTCCCTAGGAAAAAACCGGACAAAAAATGACGGCGGGAGGAGGCCGCACGCGCCCTCACGCGCCGCCGCGCGTGGGCGCGTCCGCCTCCGCCACGCGCCGACGTCGGCCATGTGCCACGTCAGCATGCCACGTGGCATGCCACGTCAGCACCTATGCTGACGTCAGTTGCCACGTCATCGCCACGTCAGCTGCCACGTGGCTGCCACGTCATCGCCACGTCAGCCACACCGCCACGTCATCTGCCACGTCAGCCCTAGGGCCACGTCAGCAGCCGCCGCCAGCCCTTGGGCGCGTGCGGCGCGTGGCGGCGCGTGGGGCGGCGTCGGTGGCGCGTGAAGCCCACGCGCCGCCTTCCCGTGCTCCGATCGCGACGAAAAAATTTTTCCCGTGATCGTCTCTTCGTCCTGATCCCGATTATGTGGTCAAAATCCAATTTTAACAAGTTTTTGAAAAACGTGTTCTAATTATTGGATCTAGCAGTCCAGATTAATACAGTTCCGAAACTTTGAAAATTCATAACTAATTCACCGTAAATCCAAAAAATATAAAATTTATATATCTGGAATCCTCGTGAAAAACCCTACCTAACCATATAGGTTTCGTCTACTGGTTATGAAATTTCAGAAACGCGATTTTTATAACATGTTCGGGAACGCTTATCGAGGCACGAAAAGTAAGCCTATGGCTCTGATACCAATGAAGGGCAGGAAGGATCTAACATGTTCAGATCTACAACATGAATTAAAGCGGAATATTCATGTGTTTACCTTGTCTTCCTTAGCTCCTTAATGCAGCGGATGATCTATGTGTTGCTTGCTTTCACGCGCCTCCTCTTTGATCTTGCTCCCACCAATCTAGTGTGAATCTCGAGGACGAACACTGATTTCCACACCACGTTCCACCTCCTTGGATGAAGTTGGAGAGAGACTAGGGTTCTCTACAACTAGTATGTATCTAGACAGAATAACTTTACTGTGTAGAATAGCATTATAATATGTAGGAGGCTGCCTCCTTATATAGGCAAAACTTCTCCTAAGTTTGCACATAAACCCCTAGGGTTTGAGCCTTAGCTACTAACCCCTCTAGTTTGTGCATTAGTGCAACTAACCCCATAAGGTTACGATAATTACATTGGGCACCCCACATGGGCGCACCAATTACTAACATAAAATATGAAGGAATTATTTAATTCTTCCTTGCACTACTGGGGACATGCATGATTGTAGTATGTAGCATTGTACCAAAAAACTGGACTTCTCCTTTCGAGATTTCCACCTAAATGGATGTTAACCGGCACCATCGATGAAATGAAGATGAAACTGCGAAGTCAGATCAATATCGTGCTCTAAGTTGTCCTGTTTGGACTACCACAATGCAATACAAATGAATAAGACATGTGCAATTCATCGTCTCCCCCTAAATGCATGCAATTATTTTCATACCATTGTGTATTCTTTTACAGTTTTACTCATAAAAAGATTAATTTTTACAAAAAAAATGAATAATGAAAAAGTGAAACTCCATTACAAAATGTCAAATATTACTTTCCCAAATATTAGTGCTTATTTGATTTGTAAACATGACTAATATAAATGATTATGTTGTTTCAAAATATATATATATATATATATATATATATATATAAATGATTATGCAATAAATGAAGAAAATATTACTAATTGATTAGAAAATGACATTGTTGTCGTGACAAGTAAAATCCGGCGTAACCAACAAAAAAACACCGATATAAGAATCAATTCCCTTTAAATTTTATAAAAAGTCTACATAAACTATTTGGGACGGAGGGGGTAATTAACTTGAAAACCGCTGGAAAAAAAAAAAAAAAAACCGCTGGAAAAGAGAGACAACTTTGACCTACTATCTTATCAAATGTACCACATCGGATGTATTAAACCATTCTACACGCTTGTTTTTCTCTTAACCCGTTTCTACTGGGCTCTTGTTCCTACTCCAAGATTGTCTTTTTCTGGATCTGGATCAATATTGAAATATCTTGCCAAAATACTTTTCTTGGGCCTTAATATATGTGGGCCTGAACACAGTAAAAACAGTCCCGCAAACTTGTCAAAGAAGGTTCGAGACAATCTCTGAAGCGCGTGCTCCGATATGTTTTGGAGAGCTTCCCAATTTTCCTTGGGGGGCATTTTATACGGAGACTAGTCTCCAAAGCACTGTAGCGTGATTTTGGAGCGGGAGTAGTACCCTCCAAAGACGTTTTAGCTTATACCACTCCGTCCCAGCTCTTTTTACCTAAATTGACTTTTGCCACTATTCACTTGGTCACTTTGACCTGTTGATTTGAATAGCAAACCGATTCAGTTTTTCGATAATTTTTTGATGGTATTGTAGAATAATTTTTTTTTTTATAATACGGTGAAAAAATTATCAAAAAATCATATTATTTTGCTATCAAAATTATCCGGTCAAAGTGACCCAGATACGAGTCAAAAAGTCAACATGGGTAGAAAGAGCTGGTGGTAAATCACAATATTCTTTGCGGATTTTGTATATTGTGACACCATCAGTTTTTCTACAAACTATGACATTATAAATAAGCTTTGATAATTAGGAATATCTGAGCCTTTAAAAATATTAATCTTTTAAAACTTTTTCGCGATCCTCCTCCTTGCCAAAGAGGAAATGATAATACGAGCTTCTAATGTGTTCCACTTTGAACCTGTCTGGTTTCTCCCAAACCTCCGCCATAGTTCTCTTCAGTCCCGTGAGGTTCACTGGCCGATGTGAAAGAACTTTTCCCACGAGACTACAAGAGTATTCTGAGAGTCTTTCTTCAGCTTCATCTTCGCTAATCTCAATATCCATGGTTTTTCAAAAACCATCTTATTATCTTGGTGGAGTGGAATCCAACCCTTGAGATAAATGATGAAATGTTCAAGAGAACTCAGTTTTGGGTTCAAGTATGGAATCTGCCAAACATATACATGACGGACAGAATAACAAAAAAGGTGGGAGCAAAGTTTGGGGAGCATCTCGATACAAAATATGTCAACAGAACCACTGAAGCCGGTAGAATTGTGAGGTTGAAAGTCATGCTGGATGTCACCAAACCTCTGTTGAAGGAGGCTAACTTGAAACTCTAACGGCAGAGTCTAACGAAAGTGGAGTTTAAATATGAAAGACTGCCATTTTTGTGTGGAAAATGTGGAGTGTTGGATCATACGGCAAGTAAGTGCTCAGGGAAAAGCAATGAAGATGTGATAATCTTTGATTACAAGAAGTTGAAAGCTCTTCCTCCCTCAGATTTATGGCTCTCTGACCAAAATAGTGAAGGAGAAGAGGTTGAGAAGTTGAAGACGGAGAAGAGCATCATTTTTCCGGCGTTGTCCTCAGCGGATCATCTTCCAGTTTCTTGGCGGAGAAAGTCGCCGGAAACCTTGGTGTCGCCGGAGAATCCAAAGGAATACGAAAAGACGGAGGTAGCCCAGCAGTCGCCAGCCGAAAAGTCATCCTCGCAAAGCGTAGCAGCCCCCAGTCCCAAAAAAGGTACAGCCTCGAAAACAACCACCGGCAGTTGCACTGTCTTGGAGACGGCGTATGAGAAGGAGATGATACACGGAGCATTGGAACTGCAAAATTTTTTGAATTGTCAAAGAGAAAGTGGGGCGGGAAATTCTGCGGACAAAAAGTATTGGGCCTGCTATTGGGCCATCCTTGGAGGCCCAATCAGAGAAAGCTCCGGAGAACTTAATAACTGGGCCATCAGTAGATGATAGTATAAGCCCACCACTTATTCATGATGAAGGAAGCCTAATAACTAAAAAGGACAATTTGGTCATTTCGGAGACTACGGGAACTGATCAAAACCCTGTTCTACAGAAACTCGGCAAGAAGGATGAAGAAACCCTAGTTCATGCGGAGGAGCATCCGAAAGCAGTGAGAAAGCCAGCAGGAAGATGGAAGAGGCAGGCAAGAGAGCAAGCTCCTCGTCCGAGTTCTACGATCTCCGTGGAAAAGAGAAACTTAAAAAGGAGGGAAGAGGATTGGATGGAAGTGGACTATGACACCCCTGAAGCCTCAATTGAAGGTAAAAAACTCAAAAATGAACAATCTGGTGAAAATGGTATGGAGAATTGGGTGGAGGAAACCAGCCCTAACTGGTCCCAATTCACCCAATGAAGCTTTTGGCTTGGAATTGTCAGGGAGCTGGCAGATCCCTGACAATTCAACAGTTTAAGAAGGTTGTTAACCTTCATTCTCCATTGGTTTGCTTTCTCAGTGAAACAAAAAGAAAAGCCCTTTTCATGAAGAAGAAATATTGTAGCAGAAGTTTGCCTCATTGTTTTTGGGTGGATCCCTTGGGAAAATCTGGAGGCATTGGAGTTCTATGGTCTGCAGATATTAATGTCCAACTGATCAAATTTTGCAGTTTTTTCATTCATATTCAACTTAATTCTGCAGATTGGAGCCCTTGGCAGGTGTTATTTGTTTATCTCTGTACTCATGAGAAAATTAGATTCTCTCAGCTAGCTATTTTGAGCACTTACTTGATGAATTGTCATCCTAACACCATTGTTTGGGGAGATTTCAATGATCTGTCCAGCCCAGCTGAAAAGAGGGGAGGGGTTCCTAGATCCCTTCAATCCTGCAGGCCTTTGAGAGAGTTTATCTCTGTTAATGGGCTCTTTGAATTGGGTTTTTCTGGTTACCCCTATACTTGGTGGAATAGAAGGCATGGCTCACATTGTGTTGAAGAGAGATTAGACAGATGTCTTGCTCTTCCTGGCTGGCTGAGTTCTTGGGGCAGAGCTAAATTTGAGCATTTACTTATTCCAGGCTCTGATCATGCTATGCTTCTCCTGGATACTGATGCAACTGGGTGCAAGATGGCAAGTCCCCTATTCAAGTTTGAAGGAAGGTGGTGCAAAAGGGAGGAAGTAAAAGACATAGTGAAGAGAATTTGGAGCTCTGAGGTTGTTGGAAATCCAATGTTCAGAGTGAAATCTAAGCTGAAATGGCTAAGACAAGAGCTCAGACAATGGAGTAAGAAAAATGACAGAGGCCTCACTAACAGAATCAAAGAAAAGGAGGAGGAAGTCAGAAAAATCAGAGAAAGGGGCCCCTCAGCTGATCTCAATAAACTGTGTATCCTGGAAAATGCTCTAGAATCTCTTTGGTCTGAAGAAGAAGCTCTCTGGAAGGAGAAATCTAGAGTTAATTGGTTAAAATCAGGAGACAGAAATACAAAATATTTCCAGGCTGTGGTCAAGCAAAGGCAGAAGAGAAACTAGATCAGTGGCATCCTTGATGAAAACAAGATTTGGAGAAATGATTTGGATGCAGTTAAAGCCATCTTCCAATCATTTTACACAAGTCTTTACACTGAAGATGTGGCAAGAAATCTTGATCCAGTGCTCTCTACAGTCAAGAGGAAGGTCAGCTATGCAATGAATAAATTTCTTACACAAGACTTCAGTGATGAGGAAATTAAAAGAGCCTGTTTTGATTTGGGGCCGGATAAGGCTCCTGGATATGATGGCTTCACAGCTCATTTCTTCCAATTTTACTGGGACATAGTTGGAGATGAAGTCTGTTTGGCAGCTAGAAACTTCTTCAGGTCTGGGAAGATGTTAAGAAGCATCAATCTTACTCACATTGTGCTTCTTCCAAAATTAAAAAATCCAACTATGGTAAAGGACTTCAGGCCTATTAGTTTGTGTTCTGTTCTCTATAAAATTATCTCTAAATGTCTTGCTAACAGGCTCAAAGAAGTACTTGACAAGATTGTCTCCCAGAATCAGTCAGGTTTCATCAAAGAGAGGCTTATTGTGGATAACATTATGATTGCTCAAGAGCTGATTCACCACATTAAAAAGAAAAGATCTGGAGATGGGGAGATGGCTATTAAGCTTGACATGTTAAAGGCTTTTGATAGGGTGAGTTGGCCATATCTAGAAGGTGTTATGCTCAAGCTTGGTTTCTGCAAAAAATGGGTCAATTGGATCATGACTTGTGTGACTACTGTAAGTTACAGGTTGGTTCTTAATGGTGATCTTTCTGAGTTTATCTCCCCCTCTAGGGGGCTGAGACAGGGAGATCCCCTGTCTCCTCTTCTTTTTGTAATATGTGCAGAGGGCTTATCTTCTTTATTCAGACATTTTGAGTCTCATAAATGGCTGTCTGGTGTGAGCGTAGCTAGAAGTAGCCCCTCCATTAGTCATCTGCTCTTTGCAGATGACTCCATCCTATTCTGCAAAGCTACTATGCCAGATTGCAGTGCCATCAATGCAATTCTTAAACTCTATGAAAATGCTTCAGGTCAGACAGTGAATAGAGATAAATCACAGCTCTTCTTCAGTCCCAGTACCAGCCTTTTATTGAAGAATTTTATTCAATTCTACCTTGGGATTGACAAAAGTTTTAAAGAGAGCTCTTATTTGGGGCTCCCAGCTTTGATTGGTAGATCTAAAACAGGGGTTCTGAAATTTCTGAAAGAAAAGGTGGTGGAGAAACTCAGCTCCTGGAAATCTTCTTTCCTCAGTCCAGCTGGGAGAGAAGTCTTAATCAAGTCCACTCTATCAGCCATGCCTGCATACACCATGTCCTGTTTTTTGCTTCCCAAGTCTACTTGTAATGATTTGTCTCAAATCATTGCCAAATTTTGGTGGGGGGCAAAAGATTTGAATCACAGAAAAACACACTGGATGAGTTGGGATCACCTTTGTAGGCTGAAGGAAAATGGTGGCCTGGGTTTTAGAAGCTTATCCAACTTCAATCTTGCTCTTATTGCTAAGCAGTCCTGGAGATTATGCAAGGATGAAAACAGTCTCTTCAAAGCTGTTTTTTAAGGAAAGTATTATCCAAACTGTTCTTTTTGGCAGGCTCAAACTCCTCAAGGTTGCAGCTGGGTGTGGAGAAGCATTAGTGAGGGAAGGAAAGTGATTAAAAAGGGAGCCAAATGGAGAATTGGTAATGGTTTAAAAGTCAATATTTGGAAAGATCCATGGATCCCCAGAGCTGAGAATTTCTTTGTGGAGTCTGGTTTTCACCCAGATTTCAGAGTTACACAAGTTGGAGATCTCATTTTCCATAATGATAGATGCTGGAACAAAGACCTCATTGATGGCATATTCTCTGAAGAAGAAGCTAAATTGATTCTCTCTCTGCCTGTGGGAGGAGCTAACTGTCATGATAAACTTATTTGGAGTCTTTCAAATGATGGCAGTTACAAAGTCAGCTCAGCTTATAAGCTGATTGAAAATCTTGATAGCATGAGCTCAGCTTCTCAAAGCAGAAATCACCTATGGAAAAGACTGTGGAAGGTTAATATACAACCCAAAATTAAACATTTTTCTGGAAATTTCTCTGTAATATTCTTCCTTGCAATGCAGCTCTCAAAGCCAAAGGTATTGTAGATGATGATTTGTGCTATGCTTGTGGAGAAGAGGTTGAGAATGGCCTACATTTGCTGAAAAATTGTGAATTTTCATCATTGATTTGGAAAGTTTCTCCTTTGAGACTCTCAGTTGTGGATTTGGTAGTTGATAATCACTTTGAATGGTGGGAAAAGGTGGTAGAAGTTGCAGATGCTTGTCCAGATTCACAATGGTTTCTCAGTCTTTTTCTTAGCATTTGTTGGGCTATTTGGAAGGCAAGAAATGATTGGGTTTTTAACCAAATTCGTTGGCATCCTCCGCAAATTATTCAGAAAGCTATTGCTGGGCTTACTGAATTCAGTCAGTGTAATTTAAGTGATGCAGCTGATCCAGTGCACTCCTCTGCTTGTTCTTCAATCAGTTCTCCTCCGTCTCTCCCTGCTGAATTCAACATTTTCACAGATGCAGCAGTTAGTATCTCCAAAAATTTGGGTAGTATTGCTGCAGTTTGTGTTAATGGTAATGGAGAAGAGATTTGCAGTTTCTCATCTGCAAAGCCTGGAGTTATTGATCCTACGCTTTTAGAGGCATGGGCTATCAGAGATGCTTTGTTGTGGAGTAAGAAGCAAGGCTGGTTGAATATTGCTATTTTTTCTGATTGTGAAGGGGTGGTTCTGGAGCTGAATGCAAATAATCTCTCTAAATCCAGAACAGCAACTTTGCTTGAAGACTGCTCCCTCTTGAAGAATGATTTTGTTTCTTGCTCTTTTTCTTTTGTTTCTCGTTGTTGGAATTCTTTGGCTCACAATCTTGCCAAAAGTTCCCTGGTGTACTCTGCTGGTTAATGTTTCAGCTTGTACTCTCTTTTTTCGGTTTAATGAACAAGCTTCAGTTTTCGCAAAAAAAAAATATTAATCTAACTGAGGGTAAACTTTAATCGATTTGGTCAACACACGCCCTAAAGAAATCAAGTACTACTATATGAATCCATGGCTCTTAACAACATTAATCCAGCTGAGGGTACTTTAAAGATCATACTAGAACATATTAACATTTCTATTAGCACCACTGAATACCAATCCTATTGAGGGTACTTTAAAGATCATTCTATAACATGTTAACATTTGTATTAGTGCACCGATGATTTAGATGATGTACTGTAGTCGTCTTGTATCCCCTCACCTTGTCTTATGTTTCCCCCCATCCCATTTATATTATCTTACTTTCTTAAAAGCCGAGTCCCAAATTAATTACCATACATTAAAGGTTGCAATTTTTTCACCTTATTTTCTTCAATACCATTTTCAATACTATAGTAAAACTAAGAAAAGTCACAAAGTAGTTTTTTTAAAAAGTCCACACACCTAATTGCTTAAAAAAAAAGTAGGTTAAAAAAGAAAGAAAAGAGAAAGAATACTCAATTACCATGACTAAGAGCCTATTTAGTGTCCGAGAAAAAACATGTTGAAAAAAATACGTTTAAAAACATAATTTTAAAACTGTTTGGTATGTGCTGAACAACAGTGGTTAAAATCAAAAACACATTTCACAAAATTAATAAATTTCAATGTTAATTTGCTTGAATATCATTTTTACGTACAATACTGACATATAATTGATATTTTTTGGTATGAAAAAAATACCAAAAAATACTATAATTATTTCTTTAAACAGCTGTTTTTCAACATTTTTTTTAGAATCAGCGATATATTCCAAGCAAGGAAACTGAAATCAAGGAGGCATTACATCTTTGTTTACTAAGTTCTGTAACCAATCTGGGGGGTCTTCGATCCATTCCCAATCTGTGTTCGAATCCTTCTGGTATTGGGCAAGGGTATGAGCCACAAAGTTACCTTCTCGCCTAGTGAATCTAACAGTGCATTCCTCGAAGCTTCCCATTAATTCTGACCAAATCTTCGATGCCCTCTTGTGCTTCTGTGATGTCAATCGGATCAAAACCATCTTTTCTTCGTTAGACTTCTTGAATTACTAGTTTTGCATATCGGATCAAATCAACATGTTTTTGTTTTTAAACTGATAAAAAACAGTATTGCCAAATGAATTTAGAAAAAACATTATTTTTAATCAAAGTTGATTAAAAAAATACCAAACATGCACTTAAAATGACACTATTTTTAGTGCCTCTGTGGCACCAATACTCCGTTTTGATGGTGATCTTTAGAAAGATTCACATTAGTGACCAAATTAGGGATGGCAACGGGTCGGATCCGGATCGGATCAGGCTAGATCCGATCCAGATCCGACTAGGAGAAATGGGATCCAGATCCGATCCAGATCCGTTCGGATCATCACCGGATTCGGATCAGATCAGATCGGGTTTCATCCAGCTGATCCAAATCCGATCCGTAGATCCATGTAATACATGGTCGGATCGGATTCGGTTCTGATCCAAGTTGGGTTTGCAATAAAATACAAAAAATAACATAATGTTCGCAAGTTATGAAGCCTCAAACACAACAAAAATAGCTTTGTAGGTTGGAATTATTATTGTATTCTTCTTGGAAATGAAAGTGGGGAGGTAATATGAATATATTTGTAAAGCACACATATACGTCGGATCGGATCGGGTCGGAACCCGGTGGATCTGCTCCTAGATCCAAATCCAGATCCAAATCCGATCGGATCTGGCTTTCCAGATCCAAATCCGATCCATGTTCAATTGGATCGGATTCGGATCTGATCCATTCGGCCCGGATCGCTCGGATCACAAATCGGATCGAACCATATTGCCATCCCTAGACCAAATATGGTATTGCTAGATCTTGTCGTCATTATTTAATTAATATAATAATAGGAATTTTCCATTGAGACCTCATCATTCTGTTTTTTATGTGGGGATCGTTGTAAAGGTATTGAGTGATTCCTCACATCGATTACTTTTTCTTTGAAACAAATACCACTCTGTTTCTGCTCTTTAGTCATATTCTGACTTTTATCACTATTCACTGGGTCACTTTGATCCGGTAATTTGACTATCGAAATGATGAATTTTTGATAATTTTTTCATGGTGTTATAGAGTAAAAGTTGCATTATAACACTGTGAAAAAATTATTAAAAAATCGAGTTGTTTTGCTGTCCAAATTACCCGGTCAAAGTGACCCAAATACGAGTTAAAAAGTCAAAGTAGGACTAAAGAGAAGAAACGGAGTGATATTTCATAAAATAAAGAGACGGTACAATTGTAATTGATGCATTGAATTCTGTTATGAATTCTTTGCACCTCCTGCATTGGAATTGCATAAACAAATCAGCAAATAAATGTTGTTTTGGTTAGCAGCTCTGGACTAAAGTGAAAATCATGTCAAACTAATGACATGAAATATCTATCAGCAGCTATTGCTGGATTCTTGAACATTTCTTCTAATCTTGACCGTTGATCTGAAACGGTGTCGTTTTACTTTATTATTTTTTATTTTTCCTTTCCGTTAGTTGGTTGGGACAGTTGTCAGCTTCTCGTTGCTTTTTCTTTTCCCTTTGTAACAAACACTGATATATCATCGTTTGGATGATATCTTTTCATCTATGAAGAAATCTTCATCATTCTCTGTGTTTCTCTTCCCTCTGCAAATTGATCTTTGTTTTACTCGTTTATTTCGAGATTTTAATATGGTATCAGAGCCTGGTTGTCAAGGCTGCTGACCGATCTATCTCTCTCCCTCTAATTCGTTTTTTGATCCATCTCGTTTATTTTGAGATTTATTTGATCGCCGGCTTCTATGGCGCTTTCCACTCTTCCTAATGCTCCGAGGACGGTTGATTATACCTCTCTGTACTTCTTATCGGACGACGATAACCCTGGACACTTGCTTGTCAATCAAATCCTGACAAAGGAGAATTATTACCCTTGGGTAAGAGCTATGAAGGTGGCTCTTATGGCGAAGCACAAATTGATGTTTGTCGATGGATCTCTTCCCTCACCGGTTGTTGGGTCTGCAGATTTCTCTCTCTGGAATCGCTGTGACATTATGGTAATTTCGTGGCTTATTAATTCTGTTTCTAAGGAGATTGGAAATAGTGTAGTTTATAGAGCTACCTCTAGAAAAATTTGGGTTGATTTGCAGGAGAGATTTGCTCAGCAAAATAAACCTATAATTTTCTAACTCTCTGGTAAAATATCTTCTCTCAAATAGGGAGAAATGAATGTTACCAGCTACTATACCAAAATCAGGACTCTCTGGGATGAAATGTCTAATTACAAGTTTTTACCTACCTGTACTTGTGGTGCTATGAATGCTATTCTGCTTATGGATGAGGAAGATAAGATTATGCAATTTTTGATGGGACTAAATGATCAATACACTACAGTTAGAGAACATATTTTGCTAATGGATCCCCTTCCCTCTATGAATTTAGTATTTGCAAAGGTTATGCAAAAAGAATGTCAGATGCAGATTATTACTGTCTTTAATGTGCCAGTTATAGCATTGCCAGCAGTGAACCAAAATGGTCTTGGTATAATGGGTTCTTCACCTCAGCAAATGGGAACCAACCTAGCTTCTTATGCAAATCCAAGACCTAATACCCCAAAGTCTAAACTTACATGTTATCATTGTGGAAACACTGGTCATGTAAAAGAGAAATGTTGCCAACTACATGGCTACCCCCCAAATTACAACCCTAACGGAATTTCAAGCAAAATTTTGCAAAAGCACATAGTGTGATTGCTAATTCAGGCCAACAACAAGTTATTGAAAAGGGAAGTTCCTGCTTAGAACTATCTGCAGCCCAGATGCAGCAAATAGCTACTATGATCAGTTATCAGCTGCAAAATTCCAAGCTTCACTCTGCTAGTGAAGTGGGCTCTACTACATCTTATGATCACTCTTTAGCTTCAAGTGCTGCTTATGAAGCCTATCTAAAGGGAGATATAAATTTTCCAAACAGTCATGTTACACACTTTATGGGGGTGTCACCGGCACATACTTATTACAAACAACTTTCCGAGATAACTCTTCAGCTCCAGATTCCTAGATAATTGATTCTGGGGCCACATACCACATGTGCTGCCAATTGTCCAAGTTCTGTCAAGTAATGCCAATATCTGACACTTTTGGTGCATTTACCAACATGAAGGAAAGTTCGTGTCACTCATATAGGGAAAGTGAAACTAAATCCTTCAATTCTCATGGAAAATGTTCCGTGTGTACCAGATTTTCATTTAAATCTTGTGTATATGACACAGTTAGCACAATGCAAGAAGTGTATTTTTGTATGTGACAATGATAGATGCAGTATCTATGACAAAATTGGAGGTAAGCTTTTGGGAAATGGCACTAAAGTTGGAGGCTTGTATTTTGTCAATATCTCCTCTACAACACTTACTACTACTCTAATCACAACCCAGCACAATACCAATGCAGTATTATGGAATATGAGGCTGGGTCACATCTCTCACAAGAAGCTTAATGGATTGAGAAAAGTTTTGAAATGTGAAAGTTTACATCCCAACACTAGTTGTAAAGTATGTCCTCGTGCTAAACAGAAAAGAGTGAAGTTTCCACATCTCAATAACATTTGTAATACCCTTCCATCTCATTCATGTTGACACATGGGGTCCATAGAAATGTCCTACATATGAAGGACATAAGTTCTTTCTTACCATTGTTGATGATGCCACAAGAACAACATGGATCTATCTAATGAAGCCCAAGTTTGAAGCTGGGAGTGTTCTGCCTCATTTCTTTGCATATGTGAGAACATAGTTTCATGAAATTATTGCTAAAGTCAGAACTGATCAAGCTCCTGATCTTGATATCAAAGCTTTCTTTGCTACAAATGGAGTTGTTCATGAGTATAGATGTGTAGCTACACCAGAGCAAAACTCAGTAGTAGAGAGGAAACATCAGCATCTGCTAAATGTGGCAAGGGCTTTCAAATTTCAAAGTCTTGTGCCAATAAAATTCTGGGGTGATTGTGTTCTAACTACAACTTATGTGATCAATAGAACACCATCCAAGTTACTCAAAGGTAAATCTCCATTTGAATTATTATATGGAAAGTCTCCTCAATAGGACAATCTTAAAGTGTTTGGTTGTCTAGCGATTGCTTGCACTTTGAACATGGAAGATCAAAATTTGATGCTAGAGCTGTAAAATGTGTGATTCTGGGTTATGTACATGACATTAAAGGTTTTAAGCTATATGATCTTACCAACTCTTATGTGATCATATCAAGAGATGTGGTCTTTCATGAAACTATTTTCCCTTTTGGAAGCCGATCCTGCTCTGTTACTAAACCAACACCATCATTCTCAACTATCACTAATGATAGTGATCCAATTTTTGAAGATCCTATTTATTATCTCACTTCCCCTTCAACTAAAGCCACACCACCATCTCTTGAAGAAACTACACCACCTTCTCCAACTAATGCACCAAGAAGGCAATCTTCTAGAACCACACATGTTCCTTCTCATTTCACGGACTATGAACTGACTAAACCAAAGGCAAAATCCCAAATCAACAATGTTATTTCATCTGCATTGATCATTGAACCAAATTATTTTAGAGAAGCTTTTTCAAAACCTCATTGGTTTGATGCCATGAAACAAGACATTTCGGCTCTAGAAAGAAACCATACCTGGATTATTACTACCTTCCCTTCCAACCACAAACCAATTGGTTGTAAATGGGTATACTAAACCAAACTCAAAGCTAATGGATCAATTGAAAGGCACAAAGCTAAACTAGTAGCCAAGGGTTACATACAAGTGGAAGGGATAAATTTCTCAGAAACTTTTTCTCTTGGGGCCAAGTTGCCCACTTTCAAGTGTGTTTGGCTCTACGAGCTCTAAATGGTTGGCATCTCTTGCAATTAGATGTGGATAATGCCTTTCTAAATGTAATCTTGGAGGAAGAAGTTTACATGGATCTTCCTCAAGAGTATTATGAGCTTACATCTTGTTCTTCCTCTAGTTCTCGAAAATATCAAGTGTGTAAGCTTCAGAAGGCCATTTATGGTCTCAAACAAGCCTCTAGGCAATGGTTTGAAAAGTTCTCCAACACTCTTTTGAAAATGGGTTTTAAACAGTGTAAAAGTGATAACACACTTTTTTTCCAAGACTCAGGGAAAGGCTTGATCAACATTCTGGTATGTGTGGATGACATTCTCCTTGAAGGAACTGATATCACACCCTGAGAGCTTTCAAATACTCACTCAATCAATAATTTCAGCTTAAAGACCTAGGAGATCTTAACTACTTCCTGGGATTTGAGGTAACTAGAGATAACAATGCTATTTTCCTTTGTCAGCACAAGTTTGCACACGCTCTTCTGGAGGAGAGTGGTTATTTAAACTGCAAAACAGCTTCTTCTCCCATGGTGGCACAAATATTTTTATGTGCATCTGACAGTGAGTTATTAGACAATGATAACACCACTCTCTACCGAAAGATCATAGGCAAGCTCCTTTATCTCTGTCACACAAGACCTGATCTCACTTTTGCTGTTAACAAGCTTAGTCAGTTTGTTTCTCAACCTAAAAGGAATCATCTGGTATCTTTGCATCATGTGTTGAGATACCTCAAAATAGCACCAAGTCAGGGTATTCTCTTTCCAGCAACTACAAGTTCTGCTATCACAGCTTATTCTGACTCAGATTGGGGTGGAGGTATAGATACAAGAAGGTCTACTACAGGTTATTTGGTTTTTCTGGTAAAAGCTCTTGTTTCTGGGAGATCAAAGAAGCAACAGGTTGTCTCTAGAAGCTCAGTTGAAGCTGAATACAGAGCAATGACAATAACTTATGTGAAATAAAGTGGATCATTTCCTTGCTCACTGAACTTGGCATTGATCATTCAGGCACATCTGTTATATTTTGTGATAGCAAACCTGCTATAGACATTGCTAATAACCCAGTTTACCATGACAAGACTAAGCACATTGACTTAGATTGTCACCTCATTAGATATATGGTTCAATCTGGGGAATTTTTTCATGAAAAGGTTGGAAGTGCAAATCAACTTGCAGACTTCCTTACCAAACCACTCATAGCTCCCAATTTCCAGATTCTGCTTTCCAAGTTGGGTGTGCTTGTTGACCCTACTCCAACTTGAGGGGGGCTATTAAAATTGCATCAACAAATAAGCAAATAAATGGAGTTTTGGTTAGCAGCTCTAGACTAAAGTGAAAACCATGTCATACTAATGACATGAAATATCTATCAGCATCTACTGTTGGATTCTTGAACATTTCTTTTAATCTTGACCGTTGATCTGGAACGGTGTCGTTTACTTTATTATTTTTTATTTTTCCTTTCCGTTAGCTGGTTGAGACAGTTTTCAGCTTCTCATTTGTTTTCGTTTTCCCTTTGTTACAAACGTTGATATATCATCGTTTGGATGTTATATTTTCGTCTATGAAGAAATATTCATCATTCTCTGTGTTTCTCTTCCCTCTCTTCTTTGAATCTCTGCAAATTGAATTTTGTTTTTTAAATCGTTTATTTCGAGATTTTAATATCCTGACGCTTCACAAATTTGATTGTGATTGAATTAAAACGACAACTTTCACGACGGATATCTCAACTAACGTCGTGGTTTTCTCTCAATCTCTTCTCCTAAATTTTACACATGATATAAATGCACTCCTACAACTTATTTCTCGCTCTCATCCACAATTAATCATCTCCACATTCCTACAAATCCTTTTTGGCTCTCATCTTCATATATAGAAGTTTAATTTTGCTTATTTTTACAATAAAAAATGTGGATAATGATTTATGATGCAGAATGCAAAAGAGAGTTTTAGTTATAATTTGCATTACATTTGCCTAGTAATACTCATAGTCTCTTTGTCTTAAAATAAGTGTCTCACTATCATTTGTTACTCCCGCAAAGATAGTCTATTTTTGAAACTACAACTTTTTTTGGAGACATGAAATTAATGCATCCCACTACAAGTTTTTGACATACTATTTCCAGTATTATCCTTGATTTTTTTTCTCTCCAAGTGTAAGTGTATTAAATATGAATGAGTAATTTTGGAACTTCAGTATAGTTTTTGCCTTGAAAATGTAAGTTGACAACCATTTTGGGACAGACCAAAATAGAAATATGGACTATCGTTGCGGGACGGAGGGAGTATTAGATTTTAGGATCTGTTTTACCATTTATCTTATTTGAGACTTTTCTTTGGGAATGCAAAAGAATCGTAAAAGTAAATTGTATGAAGAATTGTGAAGTGAAAAAATAGATAAAGTGAGACACTTATAGTGACAAAATTCTAAAAAAGTCGCTTAACCTTGAGTTCGATGGTGTATTACACGAGAAAAAACAATAATAATATGATGTCGGTACTGTAATTTTATGTTTTTTTTTGGAGAATTACATCAAAACATACATCTAGCCAGGTTCAAACCCGCAACGTTATGAATGGGCTTCAAGTGCCCTACCACTCAGCTAACACCCATTTGCATTTGAAGTTTATTTTATGAGGAAATATAACGTGATGTTCCCGGGAATAATCAATTCAGAGAAGAAAATTATTGTCAGAATTTGTAGTTAGTAATTACCACTCCGTTCCCTCTCTTCCTACCCTTTGGAGAAGGCACGGAGATTAAGAAGAGTGTGAGTTTTACTATTTTACCCCTCCCCTTATTCATAATTCCCTCTGATGTGCTATTTCTCTCTCTACCTTAACGACCAAAAACACCACCACAACAACAACCAGTCTTCTCCACCACCATCAGTCAATCTCTACTACAAACAACACATAATTATAAACTCAAACAATAGAATTATAGATCCACGAGTTTTATTCACAGATTGAAGAAAAAAATTTTAAGTCCGAGAAGAAAAATTACAGATGACGAATAAGAGAAGATGAAAAGAATAAGAAAAAGAGCCAAGCAAAAATTTAACAGAGAGACAGATCCGATAAAGAAGGGGAAGAACCAGAGGTCGTCGGAGAGGACAAATCCAAGAATTTGACAGAGGAAGAAGAAGAGGAAAAGTAGAGAAGAGGGAAAGAAGAAGGAGAAGAAGCAGAGCACATATTCGCTGGAGATGACAGATCCGGTCGCCTCCATCTCTCTTCGCCGGCCTATTCATCTCGTCTGTGTCTCTGTCGGCGTCTCTCTCTCTCTGCTCTGATGGAGGTTCCGGTGGTGGTGTCGGTGGTGGTGGAGAAAGAAGAAGAAGATAAGATCGCTGCTCTTCCGTCTCCTTCTCCTCCCATTCTTCTTCCTCTCTTTCGCCCTCTTGCTCTGTCGTACCTCTCTCTCTAAGTATCTTTTTTCTTTTTGAAAATATTTCTATCTTATCTGAATGAATGTGTGGTGATAATGGGTATTTGTTTTTTTAGAGAAAATAATGAGATGGGTGGGGTATGTTGAGATGAAAGGTGGGTATTAATTGAAAGGGCAAATTCGTTTTTGTCCATTATTTGTTATGCCAAAAGAAAAAAGAGGTAGGAAGAGAGGGAACGGACAAAAATAAAAAGTGATAGGAAAAGAAAGAACGGAATGGTAATTAACCATTGAACATTTTATTTCCCTGGCTTAACAGCACTATAGTTTATGCCCCTACGTGGCAAAAATAATACTCATAGTGATCATTCATTGGGTCTCATAAAGCACTGCATTTGACATGGCGATCTCTGGAAAGATCCTTACTTTTCAGAAGCAGTGGCAAATAATAATTGAAATTAACACTTGAAGTGTGGCTACTAGCTATTATTATAGGCTAATTTATGAAACTTCATCATTCTGTTTTTATGTTGATATCGTTGTAGAAATAGCAAGTTTATCCAGTTTCACATCATCGCTTAGTCAGCATTTCATGTTTAGTTTACGAGTAACATGCACTACCTCCTTTCCTAAAAAAACATGTATTAAGTCTATAACACCTGGTTTTATAACCCAAACGCGGCCTTAAAATTTACCAAAGAATATGCCGGCAGAGTACGGACCGGGTTGGGCGGGTGAGGGCTTTGTTTCCTACCCAACCCAATGATCCCGGGTTGGTCATATCGATACCCAAACCCAATCAAGTAGTCGTCAAACCCAAATCCGATCAAGTATTTCGACTCGGACCGGTTCGGCCGGATCTAAACGGGTTCAAAATGTTGCAATCCGTTAGCAAACTTATGTCTATTAACAAGACAAATTTAGTGCAAATCAGCAAAAAGAAACAAATTTAAATCTTACTAATACATAACAAATCCGAATCTGACATTCTAGTCGATGGAGAAAATCATATTAATGCATAAGTTAAGGTAAATCAACTAAAACTATTGTTCGGTCTCATATAAGATTTTAACCGGACCGGACCGGCCCTAACCTGTTTTTCCGATTTCAAACCCATGATCAATTAAAGTTAGTTCGGGTTCGCAATTCTATATCCATACCCAATCAAGTAACATGGACGGGTGTTGAATTCGGACCGGATTGATGCGGGCCGGTTTGGGGCGGCCGGTTTGGGCAAGTTTTGCTCACCCTACTAGCAATCAAGGGACTTGTGAATGAGTGTACTTCAAATTTTATAACCCAAACGCGGCCTTAAACCGTAAAATCAAAAGTTGAACCAAATCAAATTAGACAAATTGGTTGATCTCAGTTCCTCTTTAATTCGTTGGCAACATAAAGAAATACCACTCCGTCCCAGCTCTTTCTTCCCAATTTGACTTTTGTCACTATTCACTGGATCACTTTGACCCGGTGATTTGAATAGCAAACCGATGTAATTTTTTGATAATTTTTTCATGGTATTGTAGAGTAAAAGGTGCTCTATAATATGGTGAAAAAATTATCAAAAAATCGTATTATTTTGCTATCCAAATCACCCGGTCAAAGTGACCCAGATACGAGTCAAAAAAGTCAGATGGGAAGAAAGAGCTGGGACGGAGTGGTACCATACTCGAGACAGACAGTGCTTCCTTTTACAGGAAAATAAACTCTCAAGTGCCCCTATTGGGGCTAATGGCTACCATTATTGGCTAAAGTGAGTTTACATCTTTAATTGGAAAGTTTTGTTCGTACAGGTGTTTCTTCTCCTCCATTCTAGTCCAATTTCAGCCGTAAGTTCTACTTTGGGAAAGTTTTTGAGGCACCCATGACCCAACGTTTTCCAGTTTAAGAAAGAATATGAAAGCACACAGCTTACATGGTCAGGTGTATTTTATGTTCGGCACTCATTGTACTACTACTAAACGTCTTGCATTTTGTGGTGTAGTTAATGGGAATGTTGTTGTGTAGTTTAGTGTAAAAGACACTTTCACCCCTCAAGATTGACATACAAAGAAACCTTCACCCTCCTAGTTTGCGAATGATACTTCACCTTTTCAGTGTGCTAAACTTTTGGACACCTATACTATGTAATTCTGTAGTTCTTAGATTAGGGTTGGATTTGTTACTGATTGTAGTTTTTTGGGATAAATTTGCTCTCTTAGAGTATGAAATGACACAATCAGGGTGTGAATGTATCATGAGTTTGGCACTGTAAATTGGTGGAGGTGTTCTTTTCCAAAATTGAAGGGGTGAAAGTGTCTTTATGTCTAACCTAAAGGGGTGAAAGTACCTTTTACCCTTAATAGGTTTGTGTACTTTGTTTTTGAGGAATAAATAAGTCTATGTACTTGATGAATTATAGTGCAAAACTTAATACAAACTGTCAGTAATTGTCAAACACTCATTAGTTGTAGAGCCACGTCGTACTCGTTTGGAGCACTAAAAAGTTGCTCAAAAAGAATTCAACAATAATTAAAGTTGATCCCATGCTAGCCCAACCACATATTACTTTGAATTAATGTTAAATAACGTGGGTGCATCAACTACCTTTTCAATTTTCATCATAATTTAAGTAGTTTAAAATCAATTTCTGTGAAAAGATGCATTATACAAATTGTGAAGGTCTTCCCGAGTCAATAGTTCTAACGTGATAACACGAGGTTCAAGTGTAGCAAATGGAAGCATGATATTACTTCTGTTTCTTCTCTTTCAACTTATTTCACTTTTTGATACAATTCACTGAGTCATTTTGACCTTGTGATTTAGTTAGCAAAAAAGTATACAAATTTAATAAACTTTGAATAATCTTGTAGAGCAAATTTTAATTTTACTCTATAATATTATGAAAAAATTGACAAAAAAATACATCGTTTTGCTATCCAAATCATCGAGTCAAAATAACTCAATTACGGATAAAAAAAGTGATACGAAGTTGAAAGAGAAGAAACATAGGTAGTATGAAGAATGGGCGATTACTTTGTATTGGCTGATGACACAATGGGCTTGTTTGAATGGGAATATGACATTATTGTCCGGTTGGTCAATTACTTAAAAGTTGAATAATTTCATCAATCTCACTATAAATTTGGAAAATTATTTTTGAAAAACAGAGTCCTAGCTAATTTAGAACACCATTTGTGTGTGTGTGTGTGTGTGTGGGGGGGGGGGGGGGGGGGGGAGATTGGGGTGAAAATAAAAAAGTAGTGGGCAAGCCCACTAAAAGAAAAAGTACACATAAATAAACGGGTAGGTGACCCGTTCTAGATGGTCACTGTTCCATGCGATAAAAGATCGCATAAAACGGGTAAAAGTGTTAATAATCTGCTTCATAAATTATCAAAAATTGCAGAAAGCGGATAAGCAAGCATACAAATGATAACATACTTAAACAACAGGCAAAATACACCAAATAACGGATAAAAATGTTAAGGTACTCAACAAAGCATGAAAAATATTAATCTAGTTCTTGAAATAACTCAAAATCAGTCATTCCCAACACCCCTGAAAAAATAAGGGTCATTGGTTCCCAGAGACCTGTTGTAGTTGACATTAGAAATCATCGTTTGTTGTGTTGATTGAGATAGGGCTTGTGATTTCGATTTCGATTGAATGATATCTTGACCAGAAGCATCAACTGGAGGATTAAGGTACGTAGTTCGGTTGTGTCCATATTGCTGACATCTCATGCACTTCTTTTGAACATTTTCCATTTGGGTTTTGTCCCCTCTGGATGGAGGTATTTCATGAGCGTACACTGCCGAGTTGACATTAACCCAATGTTGTTCATTTTTATGTTTCAAAATAATATTGTTAACACCCCTTATCATCAAGTCAACATTTTCTATCCAATACTGGTAAGTCTCTTGTGATGTTCCACTTCAATCACTAATCAACTCCATCCTACCCTTCATGCAACCTTGACAAAAAATCTGGGTTTTTGGATCATCTTACCGTCTTGTTTCTGGGTCCATCATGCAAGGATCATTCTTATAGCAGCCATTATCCATCTTTTTTCATCGTTTCGATAAAAATCTATTTGGAATAAATTCCTTTATAGAATAGCGCAAAAATAAAATGGCCACAAACCATCTGTGGTAACTCATGCCTCATGCATCCACATAGGGCCCATTCGTTGCTGGGCCATCATGAAAGTCGGAGCAATGATTGGCAATTCTGGGTTTCCCATAACAGTTGCGGAACATCCGTTTGTGGAGCGTACTTGTTTATGATTCTTTAGAAACGCATTCGTTTCTAGATTGGAGAGAAGATTTGATTCCGAGTTCAAGTTACTAGGAGGATTCAATGCAAGGTGGAGATTTATCAGGATTTGTGTCTTGTATCAAGCTAGCAAATTGATCGAACATGCAAGAGGAAGACAAGGAAGACAAATGCAGCACATCGGGACCAGGAAGTAGGTCGCACGACCTATTGTACTAGGTCGTATGACCTAGTTCGGGTGCTGACAAAATTTGGTTGTTTCCTTATTGCTTTAGGAATGTTCATGCTTGCTTTGGGCCCAAGTTTAGTCCGTCTAGGTCTATTTAAAGGTTGTAGGTCGTTCCTAAAATTGTGTGGTTGGCCGCTGTGGTCTTTTGGGCATAGTGTGATGTATAGTAGTATATAATCGGGTTTTCTCTCAATAAATTATCGAGTTTTGATCGTGGGGGTAGCTAGCAAATTCGTTAGGAAATCCATTAACGAACCACTTTAAATTCTCTATCTCGTTTCTTATTATATTTTGTTTCGGTTTATCGCTCTTGCTCAAACTCTCTCGTTTTAACAACCAGCTTAATATTCTATATAATAACAAAGGAAACTCTATAAAAAGACAGATTTTAATCCAATTTTAAGAAGAATCTACAGTAACAAACATGCACTAAGTTACTGCCAACGTGAAGAAAAATCAAGCTCATGAATACGCATTCCACATGACAGCTGCACATGAGTGTCAAAATATATATAGAATAGAACACCATGTGTGATTTGCTCTATGAGCACCTCAGAATTGCTCCAATATTATAAGGACTAAGCCCACACAATGTGTGGACATGGATGCTAGTGTAGAAAATGTAAACCAGCAATTCTCCATTAAGTATATTGTTTAGTTATTTTTCCCTGCTAGTTTTTTTTTTTTTTTTTTTTTTTTTTTGCTGAAATATCACCCCTTCATTGAAAAAATAAACCAAACAACAAGAAGCAGCGTCCAAGAACATTACAAACGATTACGAACCAAGGCGGAAAACGAAAATGGAGAAAGATGAACCAAAGACCACACAGGCAAAAAAAAAAATGTATGCTAAAAATGGGCCAACAAGTTGTTGTATGCCGATGAATTAAATATGTTATTTCTCAATTATTATTCTAAATAAAAAACTCAAATTAGCATTCACGTGTTTTTTTTGGAGTCCGTATGTGGAATTTTTGAAGATAGCCATAATTGTAACCCTCCTTCTGGAGAGAAAGGAAATTAAGTTAATTTTACGAAGTGTGTGGTGAGAGAGATTGTCCAAACTTACGATTAGTGGATTTTCTATATAGACTTGCTTGCAGGAGTTCAATTACCTTATACGTTTACTGTAATTTTAAGACTTATCTATTTGTCGTCTATTGAGTTCAAACTCACGATCTTATACAGGAGCTTTTAAATGCTCTACCACATAGTCAATTAAAACTAAAAGTTACTATTTTAATTTTCTTTTCTTTTGAAACTACACTTTTCAATTTGGTACTAGTCAATACTGCAAATGGGTAGTATCAATTCAAATACATAAGTTATATTTTTAGAGGGTCACGCACAACCAAGACTGTCACGCACAACCAAGACTATAGTAGATTCATGTCTGGAAGTGCATAATAGAGAACTCACATTATTAAAAAATTAAGAGTCACAGGCGAACATCCACACACTGAGATCACCCTCCTCTTAAAACAAATTCGAAGACAACATAATAACAAATGAATGCTAGTTTAGGTGATAGGAGCACTAATAACTTCAACAATATTAGGCTAATAAATATATCAGAACTATAAGTTGTTCTTATTTATAAATAGCCCTCTTGTGTGGCCCATGCATGATTCAGGTACTTTCTCAATTTGTGCCCACAAACAAGAATATATGTTCTCAATCGTAGCTCCACAGGTTACCTCCGTCTGAATTCGGCGGAGGAGATGGCGGCGGCAACTCCATCCGCGGCGGACTCATAAGCATTCCCTCCGCCATTTCAGCCATCAGGCAGCTTGGCATGCCAAATACATCCTCCTCCTCATCAACAACATATTCATGACCACCAGCTATTGCATGATCATCATGATGATGTGGCGGCTGCACTAGTCTAGCCGCCACATCTGCGGCCGCAGAGGCCGCTGCTGCTCGAACGTCTTCAGCTGACGTGGAGCTTGGCGTTGGATAAGAAAGGGCCATGTCGGGGAAGTTCAGTTCCCCGTGATTTGGCCCTTTCAAAGCCAGAGCGGCCACGTCGTAGGCAGCGGCGGCCATTTCTGCGGTCGCAAAAGTACCGAGCCACACACGCGTGGTCTTGCGTGGCTCGCGTATTTCCGACACCCACTTCCCGCACCTGCGGCGGATCCCTCGGAAGGTTGGGTGCTTCCCGGAGGAAGACGGAGATGCCTCGTCCTCGGAGGTGGTACTACTACTTGTCCGATTCAAACGCCGATTTGTTGATCTCGACATGAAAGTGGGTTCAAGGGGTGAAATGGCGAAGATGTCCACTATTAACTAGATTGGATATGCACGAAAAAAATTAAGACAGAACTTCCAAGAGATCGCTAAAAAAAGAAATTCCAAGAGAGGGATGGACTCTAGACAATGAATTGGTTAGGCTTTATAGAGCTGGCCATAGATTTTAATGGGGGGCTTCAATGGGAGAAGTCATTCTATGAGAAATGACAAGGCACCCACTAGACTTATATTAACACCTAATCACTGGTAATCTGGTAAATTAACACCGTTTGTTTGAGAGATGCGTTTTTGGGTACAAATTTTAGTTTAAGTTGCTTAATAATTTGTTAGTTAGTATGTTTTACGATATTGGATGATGGGGTAGTTTTTCTCTTTTATGTAAAGTCTGGGTTATACTCTTTGTGTAATTTAGACATATTAGAGGGGCCATGTTGCTATTTTGGTTTTCTGTTATATAGGGCCAATGTGTAATTTGTCAAAGTTGGATTTTATTATTTTTACACAATCAATTTAGAGAAATTTTTCCCTCATTTTTTTTCTCTCATCTTCTAATATGGTATCAGTGCGGCGAGATATCGATTGAGAAAAGCTCGCCTGAATTCTCTTCCGTTCGATCAATTTAGCATCGCCGGCAACAAGGTTCATCACTTCCTGGTGTTTAATTTCGTGAAATTCTTCTCCTTCTGCTGTCTTTGATGGAACGTACAGACAATTCAACCGTCGAATCTCAAAATTAGCGGCTAGTTACCATCGGACCGTCGTCACCGTACTCTCTCAATCACTTTGAGTCACTAGGCGTTGTTCTGGTTTCACAATTGCTCACAGGTGAGAACTATAACAAATGGGCTATATCTATTCTGGTAGCTCTTAAGGCAAAAAATAAATCAAGTTTTGTTTATGGAACCTTATTGGAGCCTGAAATTGGTGATTCGTTACACGACTATTGGATGAGCTGTGATAATATGATGATCTCCTGGTTACTAGACTCTGTTTCTAAGAAAATTTCAGCAAGTATTGTGTATCATGATACTGCAATTGCTATATGGATTGATCTCAAGGCTCGATCCTCTCACGTGAACTTGCCTAGAGTTTTTCAAATGTCTACCGCTATTGCAGAGCTTAGACAAAACGACTTAAGTGTTATAGCCTATTTACTAAATTGAAATCTCTTTGGGATGAATTTCTAATTACAAGTCAATTCCTAGTTGTACTCGTGGAGTTTTGAGAGACGGCACTTGTCAATTTGTGGTCGGTATGTTGAAACACTATGAACATGACTGCATTTAGAAGTTTCTTATGGGGTTGAATGAAAACTATGAATCTATGAGGGACCACATTCTTCTTACAGAACCATTACCAGGTCTTCTAGTTGTATTTTCTAAAGTGGTCAAACAAAAAAGACAATCTGAGATTACTGGTCATCACTCTTCTACAACTCTCAATACGGCAATGATGACTCATCTATCTAGTAGCTCCATGCATGTTGCTCTTAATCAAATCTACATTAATGCTGCTGGAAACTTTCACAAATATACATGCAAGGGCATATCACAATGCACTTATTGTGGATGGCCAGGACATACACAAGAAAAATGTTACAAATTGCACGGCTATCCTCCAGGTTTCAAGTCCAAAAAGGGCATAGGACAAGTCAATCCTTCACCATTTTCACATATTATGGGGTCAAACTCAAGAGTTAATAATATTGTGGGGGAGCTTCCACAACCTAATGGTAATATACAAGACAAAGTGTCACTCACTTAGAATGTATGTGCACAAACAACTGATCAAACTATTGGGAGATAGAATGGGGAACATCTTTGTTGGCCAGTCTAGTGCTAGCAACACTTCACATACAATGGAAGTTGCCTCCCCTGTCTTTCTTTCAGAACCAGATTCCCGTTTCCACAACTCTTTTTGAGGTATCAGTATGGCTTATAAGGCTAGTGGAGTAGATAACTTTGCATTTGCATTTGCATTTTTTTTTGTGTCTCAATGCACTAAAGACACTTGTTCTTGGATTTTGGATAGTGGAGACACTGACCATATGTGCTCTTCTATATCTTTCTTTGGCTCTTATACCCCCCCCCCCCCCCACACAAGACACTTTTATACACTTACCAACAAGAGTTTATGTGCCTATTACACACATTGGTCATGTCAAATTGAATTCTTCCCTATCTTTATATGATGTCTTATGTGTGCCTACTTTTCTGTTCAACTTAATTTCCATATCGAAGTTGATTTCTACACTCAAGTGTTCATTTATTTGTTCTCCCACTGGCTGTCTTATCCAGGATCCTTCTAATGGAAATATTTTGGGCAAAGGCATCTCAAGAAATGGCTTATATTTGTTGCAGTCATACTCTGTTGCTTCTTCTTCTATGACAGTTGTAGTCATTAGTCTAACTATGTGGCATCATAGATTAGGAAATTTTTCTTCTTCTAAACTATCTCTTATTTTTCCTCATTTCAATAAGAGCACTGTTAATGCTTCATCTCCATGTGGTGTATGCCATTTCTCCAAACAAAAGAAGCTTCCATTCCTAGTCTCTACTACAATTTCTCCTTGTTTGTTTCATCTTATACATTGTGACACTTGGGGACCTTATAGGGTTATGTCACGTGGGGTTATAAGTACTTCCTCACAATTGTGAATGATTTTAATAGAACTACTTGGATTTATCTTATGAGACCCAAATTTGAAGTTTCACATTTTATTGCAGCTTTCTATAATCTCATTCATAATTAATTTGGGTTTTGCATTAAGATTCTTAGGAGTGAAAATGCTTATGAATATGATTTACATGATTTCTATGCTTCTCATGGCATTATTCATCAACATTCATGTGTGGAGGCTCCATAATAAATTTCTGTGGTGGAAAGAAAACACCCAAATTTATTTAATGTTGCTAGATCACTTAAATTCAGTCTAGCATTCCTTTGACTATGAGGGGAGACTGTTTACTCACCTCATTTTACTGGATTAATAGAACACCTTCTAAAATTCTTTAAAATAAGAGTCCCTATGAACTTCTACACAACAAGCAGCCCACTTATGACCATCTTAAAGTTTTTGGATGTCTCTGTTATGCTTCTACTCTTCTTCAAGGCAGAAACAAGTTCTCTCCTAGAGCTTCTAATTGTGTCTTTATTGGCTATCCTTTGGGGGAGAAAGGTTATAAACTGTATGATCTTGACGCTTATAGCATTATTATTAGCAGAAATGTGGTGTTCTATGAAACTGTTTTTCCTTTTTCTTCTCATTCAGTGCCTTTTTTGCCTATTTCCGTTCTGATTCTGATGATGCCTCTTCACCTATACTTGTTTCTCCTACTGCACCTTCGACATTATTGATGATGTTTCTCTTAGTTCACCATCCATTTTTGATCATGATTTGCCTCTTGATTATGTTTATGCACCTCATGCATCTGTTAGACACTCCACTAGACCTTTAAAAATGCCATCTTATTTGCAGGATTATTAAATCTCTTGCAAACTGAGCCATAATTCTACCATCACATCTTATGACCTTGGTGATTATTTGACTTATGAGAATTTGTCTCCTAAACATAGAGCATTTCTTACGCTCTTTTTGTTGTTCAAGAACTTCACTCCTATATAGAGGCTATCACTTTTCCAGATTGGACAAATTTTATGCAACAAGAATTACATGCTTTCACTGAGAATCATACATGGGATTTTGTTCCCTTACCCCCATCCTATAGGGTGTAAATGGGTTTACAAAACAAACACAATTCTGATGGATATATTGAAAGATATAAGGCTAGGTTATTAGCCAAACGTTGCACTCAAACAGAGGGACCAGATTATTTTGACATTTTTTCCCAGTAGGCAAACTAGCTACAGTGAAATGTTTTTAGGCTACTACCGCTATACATGACTGGCATTTATTGCAACTTGACATCAATAATGTTTTCCTTAATGATGATTTGAATGAGGATGTCTTCATGGTAGTTCATGCTGGTGTTACTGCTCTTTCACCTGATGTTGTGTGCAAATTGAATAAATCCCTCTATGGGTTGAAGCAAGCTAGTAGACAGTGGTTTGAGAAGTTTTCTTCTACTTTGCTTTCTTTGGGTTTCACTCAGTCCAAAGCTGACTGCACACTGTTTACTTTTAAGAACAAGAATTAGTTTACTCTTTTGCTGGTCTATGTTGATGACATAGTCCTTGGTGGTCCCAATTTCGAGTTTTTACATTCTCTCATAGCTAAGCTTGCAGTTCACTTCGAGCTCAAAGATTTGGGTGATATTCATTTCTTCTTGGGTTTTAAAATTTCCAGAACAGATGTTGGTGTCACTCTATGTCAAAGAAAGTTTTCTTTAGACATTCTCAGTGATACTGGTTTTTTAGGAGCAAAACCTTCTCTTATTCCCATGGATCATAACTGTAAATTATGTGCTCTTTCTGGGCATTTATTGGATGAGGGTACAACTACCTCTTATAGAAGGCTTGTGGGCATATTACTTTATCTCTGCAATTCTAGGCCTGGTCACTTATGCAGTTCACAGGCTTAGCCAATATGTCTCTGCTCCTAGACTTCCTCATCTAGATGCATCTCACAAAGTCTTGAGATATTTGAAGACCACCCCTGGTCAAGGTTTGTTCTTTTCCAAGACTTCTTCTATTCACCTCTAAGCCTTTGCAGATAGTGATTGGGCTAGTTGTCCAGATACTAGGAGATCCACCACTGTATTCTTGGTGATTCTCTTGTCTCTTGAAAATTTAAGAAACATGACATTGTCTCAAAGAGCTCAGTTGAAGAAGAATATAGGAGCATGACCTCCATTGCTTGTGAAATTTTATGGATTCAATACATTCTTGACGACTCGTCGCTTTCCTCCTCAGTGGTACCTACTCTTTTTATCACAGTAAGTCAACTCTTCACGTTGTTACCAACCCTGTCTTCACATTGTTACCAACCCTGTCTTTCAGGACAGGACCAAACACATAGAGGTGGATTGCCGTCTTCTGAGGGACAAGGTTATGTCAGGCCAGCTCAAGCTTCTGCATGTTCAGTCTAAACATCAGTTGGCAGACAAATGCTGCTCCTTTCCATTTTCTCTTAGTTAAGTTGGGAGTAAACAACATCTACTCTCCAACTTAAGGGAGGCTATTGGATGATGGGGTTGTTTTTCTCTTTAATGTGAAGTATGGGTGTAATTTAGACATATTAGAGGGGTCTGGTTACTATTTTGCTTTTCTGTTATATAGGGCAATGTGTAATCTGTCAAAGTTGGATTTTATTATTTTTACACAATCAATTTGGAGAAATTTTTTCCTTCCATTTCTTTTCTCCTATCTTCTATTATACGATTTTCGCTGCAGAAGATTTTTGTATTGGACTTCTTTAAGCATCATATTTCTCCATTTTCTTGAATGATAATTGATTTGTCCAAACACATGTGTAGCTTTTTATACATAGAATGAGTTCAAACACATCCACTATAGTAAATTTGACATTGCCATTTTGAAATACCACTCTTGAAATTTAATATATTCATTTTAGTACCTCTAACATCTCCAATCATAGTAGTTAAAATCATCTATAATTCAATCAAAATTGTCACTATTTATTTAAGTACTCAAGAAAGTTCATATGATCTTCAGTGTTACTATGTAAATGTTAGCTAAATTGTAATTTTTGTAGGTAGAAATTAAATAAAAATAATAATTAAAATGTAAAATGAGGAGAGAGATCCATTTTTCGGTTCTTTAATAGAAGAGAGCGGAATAATTGTCGACTAAAATAAAGAGCGGAGTAGAAAGTCCATCGGAGACAACATTTTAATTAAAAGTCTAAGCGATGAGATTGCTAAGGCAATTAGTGAAGTATTACTGGAAGATGCAGTCCCTAGCCCAGTATTAAGACTGTGAAGCAAAGGGAAGGGCAAGTATAAGGACGTCTAGAGACTACAGCAGTCTAGGACCGATAGCCCAAGACTGACAAACGCAAAAGAGGCATGGGAGTTCTTAGAACTAAAGAAATGGCCAGAGATGGCACTTGGATATTGCCTCAAAATCCTTGGATATCACATCTAGAGAAATGACTAAGATTCTTATGGATTGCTCGCTAGATTAAGACACATATGACATGAAAGGATGATCAAGCTAGCTAGCGCATGCCCGCTTAGGACTTTGTCATATATTCCCTCACCTATATATGATTCTTGCGTTACAGAATGGCCAGACGCAAATTATTCAGTAAAGCAGTAAGGACTATCGAGTCTTTACATCTTGCTTATTCTATTTTGTGTTCCATTACTTGTTAGAGCTAATACATTGCATTTACTATTCCATCGCATTCGTAGATGACTATACGTGTCTCAGTTATGTGCACTTGATGTTTCATAACTCTTAGGAACTAGAGTACTTCAGACATGTATATACGAAAGGTACAGAACCATCTGGACAAGAGAATCTCTCTTTGAACAGAACGAGACTGCGAGTATCTATCTGAGCAAGAGCTATGTGATGGAAAGGAATAGCAAGGCAGATAGTCATTCCCCACACTCTGGAACATGGCGTTGTAGCGAAAGGGAAGAATATTATACTGTTAGAGATTGTTTGATGTATGATAGCGCGTGCAAAACGCATGTTCCCTATTTTGAGGAGACGCTTTGCTAAAGGTTGTCGACATACTTAGCTAAGAGCCCACCAAGTCTGTAGCCACCACACCCTATGATATATGGACCATAGGAGACCATAGTTCGATCACCTTAAGCCATAGGGATCGACATTATGTGCTAACCAATTTCCGTAAGGATTGGAAGTTGGACTCTAGAGAAGAAGTACATATTCATCCGTTATTCATAGCCTTCTAGGAGTTGCGTATTTGGAACTCAAATGTCGATAAGTAGTCAATAGATTCACGAAACATTGGATTCCTCGTAGGACATGTCTAAAGTTAAGGGATAGGTTCTTGGAGATGACCGTCTCTACGGAATGGAGGAACCGATGGAAGACACTCGTTCCTTGGTTGATTATGAGGGCCTATTTCCTCCAGATCCTTTGGGCAGTGGGAGTGACTTGCCAGGCGAAGTGCCCATCCATAGGGATGCGACCCATGGCGATTCTCCGATGCAAAGGAATTCCAAAAGAGCATGCCCCATTGACTAATTGAGATCGAAGGGGAGACCTGTAGGGTCACCTTGCATTACGATATGATAGTATCGAAGACCATATCGTCCCCTGATATGAAGAATGAAGCTTTACAAAAAGAGTTTTAGTCTATAAGGGTCAACCAAGTCTACGACTGGGTTGACTTTCCAGTCGGATGCAAGACTATTGGAGATCATTGGATTTCTACGGTCAAGAAGGGACGCAGGCAGAAGCAGAGAAAGGCGTGAGACTTTCATAGAAGAGAAAACCTACTCTAAAAAAGAGTGTGGACATCAGCACGATATTCTCCTAATAGTCGGGTAGTGAGAGTTTGAGTCGATTCGACGAGGTATTCTCCCAATAATTGGGTAGAGAGAATTAAGTTGGGTCAACGGGGTATCTTCCCCCAATGGATTGGGTGGTGAGAATGTATGTTGATTCATTTTTATCGGCGATAGTTGTGATAATTAATGAACCTAGAGCTCCATTCTAAATACATTTGACGAATGGGTTTCTCAATGGAGAAATCTGAGAGGTGATCTATATGACTCAACCACAGGGTTTCGAGATATAAGGTCAAATGCACAAAAGGTCTTCAAGCTAATTAAGTCAATGTATGGTCTTAACTAGTCCTCCGGACAGCAGCATTTCATCAGGGATCGTTTACTATATGTTTGCGATAACGGATGTAAACCACTGCATGTCACTCTCACTAGTAGAGAGTTGATGATCATGTCACTTAATATCGATGACAAAATATGAAAATATTGAATTATTGATTACATCATGTAGCCGGGTTCGAACCCGATATCTGATGCATTGGATTTTAAACGCTCTACCACTGGGGCTAGCTCAGTGGTAGAGCGTTTGAATCCCCCAATGAAATAATAATCATGATTAGAAGCTAACATTACCATAGTTTTAACTAACAACTACCGCTCTAATTCTTCTTTTTCCCATCATTCTGACTTTTTGACTCATATCTAGGTCACTTGACCGGTGATTTGGATCGCAAAATGATACGATTTTTTGATATTTTTTTCACCGTGTTGTACAACAACTTTTACTCTTTAACACCATGAAACCATTATCAAAAAGTTGCATCATTTAGCTATCCAAATTATCGGGTCAAAGCAACCCAATGAATAGTGATAAAAGTCAAGATGATAGAGTGGTAATTAATCAGAACTAATTACAACACAGTCCCTACAGCTTATCTAACTAACATTCACAGTCAGTCCATAACAGAGATACGGCGAATTACTTATAAGGACTCCTTCCACTCTCAAAATGGATAATGGCACTTAACAATTGAACACTTGATTGTCATGGACTCATGGCTTGAAATGCCACTTTAGAGCTTGTTTGGTATCCGTTTGAAAACAAGAAAAATAATAGAAAAAAAACGTATCGAAAAAGCACGTTTAAAAACAGAATCAAAAAATTATTTGGTATCCGTTTATAAACAGTGTTTAAAATCAAAAACACGTTTGGAAACATTACTAAATTTCAATGTTAATTTGCTTAAATGTCATTTTTACGTACAATACCGACATATATTTGATATTTGTTGCATCAAATCACAGTTGAAATGTCTTTCAATACCAATAGTATGAAAAAAACACAAAAAACACCACATTTGCTGTTTTTTTAAACAACTGTTTTTCAACATGTTTTTGTTTTTAAGCAGACCAAAAAACAGGTGTACCAAATGAGTTTAAAAAAACAACCCTATTTTTAATCTTAAAAACAGGGATGCCAAACATGCACTTAGAATTCTCAGAATATAAAAGAGATTGGCACTTTAGTTTGTGCTGTAGTGGCACAAATAGTGGCTCATCATCACTTAGTGTGACTCATCAAATAAAGCACTCCATTTTGTGATGGCCATCGTTGGAAAGGTGTTCACTTTCCAGAGCTAGCGACAAAATAGGGGGTATATTACCAGATCTGGTAGTGATTTTGGTACATGTTTATAGGTCATTTATGGAAAAAAAAAAAAAAAAACTTCATCATTCTGCTTTACTCAAGTGTTGGAATATATAGGTAGAAAGGTCCTCCAACCATTTGAGTTTTTCTTTCCCTTTATCCTGTACTACCCTGCAACTTGCGCTTCGTGTTCATTTCTGTAACATGTGCTGCTGAGTGCATACTGAAGTAGTCACGGGCCGGGGCCGGGGGTTTTAGCGGGGCTGGTTGAGACGGGCCGGGCCGGGTTGAAAAGGAGAGAACTTGAACCCCTCCAGACCCGGGAGTTGAGGGTGGCGGGTGAGTTTATTATTGACATATAAAAAATATATTTTGATATTATATATTTATAAAAAAAATGTACCGTTTTGAGGGCGCCAAACTGGCCTGGAGGGCGGGCCGGGTTGAAGGGGTTCAAAGTGGAACTGCCCCGGGTTGGGGGCCGGGTGGAGGGTTAGGGGGCAAGTCCGGTCTAGGGTCGAACTTAGCTCATTTTAGGTGGGACCGGGTTCTAGCCTAGCGTGGGTCAGCCCCCTTGCCATCTTGAGTGCATATTTGGTTCTAGGCTTTACTCTCGTTTGAGAACTAAAAAATGCCGAATAATTTAGTGCATGTTCGCGAACGCTAATTTTAATAAAAATATTGATTAAAGTAAGGAATTTTAATTTAATTTCGTTTGGTGTGACCAAATATTTTAAGCTGGAAATCTTAAGATTAAAATAATCTATGCTCAATTGTAGGATATCTTAATTTCAGAAAGAATAATTATAATGTGCTTTTGGCACTAGCATGATCTTAATTCATGCATAAAGTGTTAATTTATCCAATCAAAAACATTTTAGATGTGATGTAAGCTCAAATGGTGTTATTATTGTAAAATTTGGTTGTAAGAGTTACTAGTCTCGCCAAATGAAAATTTATTTTATTTCAGTTTGCCAAATGAAAATTTATTTTATTTTATCTCAGTTTTTTATTGAGAAATTGTTTTGTCGTCAACCAGGTTTGAACCCGAGATCTCATGCAGGGGCTTCCAACGCTCTACTACTTGAGCTACCACCCTAGCTGCATTTTATTTAAGATTTTAAGCACATGCAAAATAGTTTTAAGATTATAATATAAGTGAATGTTTGGCATGCCTGTTTTTAATCAATTTTGATTAAAGCATAATTTTTTTAAAACTCATTTGGTATGCCTATTTTTTGTTTATTTAAAAACAAAAACATGTTGAAAACAATTGTTTAAAAAAACAACAAATGTGGTGGTTTTTGGTATTTTTTCTTCTTCATACTATTGGTGTATTAAGACATTTATACTATGATTAGATGAATAACATATCAAATATAAGTTGATATTGTACCTAAAATGATATTCAAGCAAATTAATATTAAAATTTATTAATGTTGCCAAATGTGTTTTTAATTTTAAACACTGTTTTTAAACGGATACCAAACCGTTTTTAATTCTTTTTTTTAAACGTGTTAATCTGTCATTTTTTTTCCACTGTTATTCTTTTTTTTTTAAACGGATACCAAACAAGTTATAAGTCTAATTATTCACCCCAGATTATGTTCATAATTTTAAGCTTGAAGCAAACATGCTCTGAGTGCTATTTGAGAAAGTACTAATATTTTTTACTTTATCACAATTCGGTACCAACATTTTTATTTTTGTCAATCTTTTAGTAGGTAAATTTAAATTTTGCTGCACACGCAATACCAAATAATCATTACGCACATAAATTTTCTCTCATCATTTCCAACATTTTTTTTATAATTAAATTTATACCTCTTCTTCGGTCTAACTTAGACATAAGTTAATCCCTCTCGTCCTGTATTATGTAATATATGTCTAAACATGATTGGTAAAGATAGAACACCGCATATGATTCATTCAGGGAGAGACAGTTTGTGTGCATTTTCTTGTTGGCAACAGAAACAATACTGCGGAGTCTCCCGACAGTACTTCGCTTTTACAGGCAAATAAACTCACTCTCAAGTACCACTCCGTTTCTTCTCTTTCTCCCCCATTTGACTTTTCCACTCGTAGTTGGGTCACTTTGACCCGGCAATTTGGATGGCAAAATTATATAATTTTTTTTATAAATTTTCCATGGCATTTTAGAGTAACACTTATTCTACAACACCATGAAAAAATTATCAAAAAATTGCTTCGTTTTGCTATCCAAATCATCTGGTCAAAGTGACCCAATGAATAGTGGTAAAAGTCAAAAGAGGGAGAAAGAGAAGAACCAGAGTGGTAGTCAAGTGCCCTCATTGGGCTAGTGGCTAACCACTTTTGCCTAAAAACAAATTTCTTTAACCGGAAAGTTGTTGTCCGTACAGATATCTCTTCTTAACAATGCTACTTCTATCATTTTTGTTCTCGATTCAGCCATTAGCTCTTCTTCTAGCAATAATCCCTATACCAATCCTCACCATTTATTTCCCTTTTAAGAAAGAATAAAGTTAAAGCTTATAACATGGTTGGTTATGGTTGAGTTATACCAGTTCTTGTGAATTGCATTAATGTTCCAACTAGAGAATGTGTTTGTTTTCACTGCATTTGGCACGAAAGCTTAGAAATTGAGATCACATTTGACGAGTTAGGATTGAAAATTAAAAGAATAGAAGGTTCTACATAGGGATGACAGTTTTCTGGAATGCGGTGAGGTGATATTTGGTGTGTAGGGATTACAAATTGATTTTTTTTTATCTAATTCGATAGGAACACGTCCCTGCCACTCCTAATAAGGGTACAAGAAATGTTCTATAGGCTATGGAACTAAGTCACCTAAAGCGGGAGCGGGAATGGGAGCGAGAGCGGGAGTGGGTGCGGGAGAGCGGCTAACACTGGAAATATGATTTTCTAGAGCGCCTATATATTGTATTTTTAATATGATATTATTGAACTTAGTACGTACTAAAATAATCTTTCAATATACTCACAAAATGATATCTTGTGTCCTTTTATGAAAGAAATATATCACATATTAGTGATTTTGGTTCAACTTTATTTTATAATTGGCTGGGAACAATTAGATTAAGTCCCTCCAATACGTTTTTGTATCTGAGCTAATGTCGTATTATTACAACGAAAGATCGACTCCCTCTAATATGTGTTCATATTTAAGCTATCATTTTTCATCTAATGTGGTTGAAGGTTGCTCTAGCACAAATTGTGTTTTACCTAATCTTCTATAAGAGATGAGATGTTGACACAGTAAACTAGTTTAAAGCTGTCATATTAGTGTGTGTACGAGAGAATCCTGCAGAGAGAATTCAATATACACCAAGAGCAGAGGATAAGAGCACAGGAAGAATAGGGTTGTGTGTAGGGAGAGAGTAAGACAATAGCACTGTATGAGAGAGGGTCAGGATTTTTGCAGAGCTTCCGCGTATCTCAGGTGATTCGCCCTTGTATGGAAGGGTTAACGATCATATATATAACGGAGAATGTGACCGTTGTAGTGGGTTAATGCGCCCATTAATGGCGGCTGAATTAGCTTAACCACAACGGCACGTTCGTCCGCGTATATAGGGACCGTTACGCACGTCGTCCGCGTATACCGGAACCGTTATGAGGTTGACCGGGTTTATGGAGCTCGTGCCATAAATCTCTCAAAGCAGTTACTAGGGGTCGCGCGCGGGCTTGGTTGTCTCTCGCGCGCGACATGACTTACTCTAGCCTCCAAACCACTAAGTCCCTACAAGTCCCGTGCGGTGGTATGCGAGGGCTCTGTCTCGCAGCCCCCACATGAATCAGCGCGGCTGGTGATCCAGTGTGTGTGGAGCACAGCTAGGTGTGCTGGATGATCGCCACGTGGCTAAGATCTGCCTGTCCAGAAAGCACTATCTACATTAGCCCCCTTTCTGCGCGTGAAGGCACATAGCCGGATAGACTTCGATGTGCAGGAACCAATGCACGCGTCGCTGCCATGCACCAATTCAAATACACGCAAAATCAGCCCCCGTGCGTGCAATTATGATCTAGAATCCCTAGAGTCGTGCCGTCTGTTCCTTTAGGGTTTTAGGCGTGACGTCAGCTTGCTCTGTGATTGCGTGATTCGACGGTGACGGTTGCGATTCGACTACTGAAGGGACGCGACTCCTCATTGTTTTGGATAAATACTCTGTGCTCTCCATTTTTGCAAAGCATCACTTCTTTCTCTAAAGTCAATGATACCCGGAAGCCTTCAAGAGCAGATTCAAGTGATCAATCATCAGTTCTTCCTTGTCAATCGTCTCCTTCAACTTGCTTCGTCAAAACAAGCCTTACCAAAACAAGGTTGGCTTTGCTCAATTCCATTTAATGTACTCAAATATTCTTTGAACTGTCTTGGATCTGTAAACCCATAGTTATTTGGGATATGTCGTTCATTGAGAACTGCAAAAGAGGCCCTTTTCTTAAACCCAGAACTGGTCCAATCACTGGATTGTGACGATTTTGAATGCGGAACTTCTGAAATTCTGAGCAATATACGCAAATTCTGAACTTCTAAACCCCGAACTTTTGAAATTCAAACTGAAAGTGTGTATATTTCTCCCCCCCCCTTTTTCTTGCTCTTCCGCAGGAATGGCCAAGACAAAATGATCCAAACCCATTAAAGAGGCCGAAGAAATACCTGATCTTCCCCAGACGTTGTGGCGAAAGGCCCCCTATTTGGGTGGAAAAGATTTCTATCATGCTAGGGTTAAGGTGAAGAATCTACCGACTCCTGTTTCCTCTGGAGAATTGCGGACATTGGCCCCGCCTGTCAACGCAGCCATGCTAGAATTAGTCGACTCCAAGGATGTTATTAGGTTAGGGGTTGAAAATGGGTTTTCCCCCATACCGCGATTTCTACCCAAGCGTTTGTCCAAAAATTGGACTTCATGGATGAGTGGATCGACCCTGTATTGACCCCCCCATGCCATTTCATTGAACAATGCTGGTATTTATTTCGCAGTTCGTGCTATGAAGGGTGCTGCTGTAAAGTTGGATCCGTCCATGCTTCTAAACCTTCTCTCTCGCTATTCACCTGCGACTCATACTTTCCACTTTGCTGAGTTCGAGGCTGCTCCTACTTTGGGGGATGTGCACATGTTGTATGACCTTTCACCCGTTGGTGAAGTGGATCCTCTGAGCCCTTTGAGGACTGATCCTGAATTTGCTCTAATCGTTGGTTATCTGCGAAAGTTCTTCCTGACTGGCAGCTTGTGGATACATCTGCGAAGAACACATGGGGCAAATGGGTGCAATACTTCTTTCGCGACTATGCGAATAGTAGTATCACCAAGAAACTTCTGGACAAGAACCCAAATGCGAAAAATTACGTAAATGGGAAAGGGTACCATCTAACCTTGTGCGGCTTCCTCTGTGCCTGGCTGTCAAGGTACCTGATCGATGGTCACCCTCATGATGGTGTTTTCTATCATGTCCTCCCCCTTGCTGTCAAGTTGGCCCTCGGTCAGAGAGTCACACTTGGGCCTCAGGTCTTGGGCACTTTATATCACAGGTTGGACCAGTTGGTAGTGGCGATCAAGGACTCTCGCAGTCGTCTTGATGTGTTGACTTATGTCAACATCGCATTCCTGACCATGTGGGTTTTTGAGCGATGGCCCTCCTATGCTCCTGTTCCTTCTAGGCCGAACAAGCGGTGTGTCCCAGGTGCGGAGGATGAACTTTCAAGTGGGAGAGCTGCTCGATGGTTTAGAACCAATCCTCCCAAGTGCACCTGGAGCCTGATATGCGATGACCGAAGCAAGTTTACAGCTAGGCCCTATGCCACGCGTATTGAGAATGTGCGATGGTTCCCGAAGCTGTATCCCGCCAAATCTCTTGCTTTCTCAGAAGAGCTCCTTTTCGAAGGTCATGAGCGCTTTCATGAGCGCTATCGCGAATTCTTCTGCTGGTGTTTAAGGGGTTCTCTCCCTTCTCTTGCTGAGTATGTTCCTGAACTTACTCCCAGGTATGAGATGATCACAGTCGATGTTGATCCAACTCGCGTTTCTCCCCAGTTTGGCTTTGATGCAGTGGCGCCCTCCGTTTGGCCTAGATCAATCGTAAGAGGCTGCTACAAGCGACTGTTGTTTGGCGAGTGCCAAACGATCTTGAGGAGCAACTTTCCCTTTGTTCAACCTTCAGGTTGCCGTGAAGGTCGCTTCTCCAAAAATTGGGTTGCTTACTGGACTACTCAGCAGGCCAGGTTCGAGACACAGTCGACCCCTCAGCCCAACAGAGCTCCTATAATCAAGAGGAATGTCTTCCCATTCCGTCCTAACTACATCTTGGATGACTCCCAGTATGGCTGCTACTCCTTGCTGGATCATGACAATCACTTGTTCCCATCCACCATTCTTGAGGAAAAGATGACCGCAGTTAGGGATGGTGCTTCGCATCTTATCAAGTAGAGCGAATATTTTGCCCAGGTAAACAATTTCCTTTGTGCGTGTTAAATCTCTTTCCTTTGATGCATTGAAACTTACACCCCATTTTCTGTTTTAGTTCTATCTGAGGAGGTTCGCATCTGGTGAGCGCTCCAAGTCGCTGATCAATACTATTGTTGCTGCGAGAAGGCAGGACGAGAAAATTCTGCTAACAATGGGAATGGCTCCCGCAGTCGAGACTCGGATTCGCGAGGTAATGGATGCATTTGCTGATTCGCTGATAGACAATACCCCAGCTCTGTCTCCTCCCAGGGATGCTCCGCCTTCTCCAACAGATGTTGCCCCGAGGCCCAAGAGACAAAAGCAGAAGGGTATTGCAATCTCCTCTCCTCCCAAGAGGGCTCCAGCTTCATCTCCTGCGAAGTCTCTTACTTCTAAGAACAAGGGCAAAGGTTGCATGCCAAGCAAAGTGCGGAAAGAGCTCGCAGTTGAGACTTTGTCCCTTTTGGTCAGGAGGAAGAGGAGGATGAGAGGAGAGAAGTGAGAGGAAGAGATGATGATGATGATGAAGAAGAAAGAGTCGAAAGTGAAGAAGAGAGAGGTGAGATACAAGAAGAAGATTTGGAAGGTATCTCAAACAAACTCATCTTCTTAGTACTTTAGCTCTTGCAATATTTGTTGAACAGTTCGTTCTTTCGCAGATGATGACACAGAAACCATCAGTGGCCTCCTGGCTAAGAAACATAAGAAAACCAAGGGTTCTCACTCTGGCGTTCCCAGCGAAGCCATAGACGAGGACATCCTTGCTGAGTCTGAAAGAACAGCTGCGGAAGCTGCAGAGAGAAGGATGAAGCGAGAAGAAGATGAGATCGAGCTCATAACGAGGAGAAGTTTGGAAGAGCAACATGTGGAAGACTTGGTGGAGCAAGCTGATAATTTGGATGCGGCTGCTTTGGAACAAGCTCAAGCAGACTTTGAGGAAATCGCAGGCGGTAAACAAGGTGAGATTTTTAACCTTGCTGTGACTTACCAAGAAGTGATTACTGGTGCGTTAAAGCATGGCTTATCAAAAGCTGATATTCGCCGATGGCTAGTACGCAAGTGTGGTGAACCCTCAGGTAATCATTCGAGCAATGTTTGTAAACTAGGCTTTGTAACCCAATCATCATCGTAACGAGTTTCTTTGCACCCCAGGTCACGCCCACCTTAAAGATGTGCTTAATGAAGATACCCTAGTAGGATATGGTGTCGCATCTTTAGCATATGATGAAGGTGCTGCAATCCCACCTAAGTGTGGAGGTGCTCGCTTTTGATCTATGAAAATAACAGAACACCGTGTGATACAAGTTACCTCAACATTTTCCTATCTTGTATCGCAGGCGATGCTGATGAGGACATGCCGTAAAAAAGGAGTCAGACCCCTGCATCTTATGCTCCAGAGCGAAGCTCTCATGTTGAGAAGCCTGTCGCAGCTACTGAGTATACAACAGAGCCTTTGGAGGATATCATCGAGGTTTCTGATGACATCGAAGCTGACACCGTGCTGATAGAAGAAGAAGATGATGCTGCAGTTGAGGAAATGGAAACAGATGATGTTGGAGCTGAAGTTCATGAAAATGAGCAGGTCGTGGAAGACATAGCATCACATGCAAATGTTGATGTTCAAATGAATGCTCCCGAGCCAAAAGATCCCCTCGCAGCCGAAGAAGTTCCTAGTCGAGCGGCCACTCCTACTGCTGCCATTCCTTTAACAGAGGTAGAGCTTCCAGAGGTTCCCCAAGCATGGAGTTTTTGGAGATCTCAAGTTGGAGCTGCTGTAGCACCTGTTGCGGCCTGTACACTCCCTGCCAACTATGATGAGCTCGAGCTTGCGGCAGACAGACGAGCAATGGAGAGAGGACATAATTCAGCTTTCCCAGCAATGTGCATCCCCTCTTTGCGTGAAATCCTTGAAGTGACTGGTATGTTACCATTTTTCGTATTCTACATCCTTGTTTTAAAGCTATCATGCTCTAAACTTGAATCAACTTTATCAGGATTGAAGCAAGCTGATGTGGATTGGCTGATTCAGATGCGCCTCTCATACCCCTGGTCATTTGCGAGATCTCTAGAGATAGAGCCATATGACAGGAGGCTTTTCTTGACCGAAGCCATCTGGATTCTGGAGCAACTGTCTGTAGCCACTCCTGCGACCATTTCTCCTCACAGTGCACAACTATTTTTTAGCACATGCCAAGGGCTTCAAGCTAAAGTTCAAGGCAAGCTGGGCTTCCGTTATCTTCTCAACAGGATCACCCAAATTCGCGCAGCTGTGAATTTGAAACGCGGCTTCCACAACCTCGCAGCTGAGAGACGGAAGGTAGAGGAACAAAGGCAAAAGGCCGAAGAAGCTGTCAACCTCTTCCATGCGATGAACGCCAAGAACGAGCAGCTGAAGCGAGAAGTGGACCAAGTGAGAGAGACATCACTATCGTTTTCTCCAGAAGACCCTTTGATCAATGATTTATTTTGAGAAAGAAACAAAAATATTTATTTGAAAAAAATATATTATTGTAATGCTGTTAGGGTTTTTCCCCCTTTTTTTATCTGGAACTTGCATGTCCCATTTTGCCCTTTTTGGGGATTTGCTCAAATATCTTGGTACGCATCAATTATGACGTCACATAGCGACGTATCTGCCTTGATTTTTGCGCTAATGATTTATTAGATAAGCACGATTTCCTTGGGAAGCCCATCCTTATTATGACCTTTCGTCATTAATTAGGGCGTGCCACCGAATCGTCATAGCCTTAGTAGGGTAATTGAATTTTACCTCTTTTGAGACGTAGTTAATTGATTCTTACCCGTTTTCCAAGCTTTGCTGACTCAGCTAGGGAACTGAAGAGTCCCCGTAGAGTCTATATAAACCATGCCTCCTGCTGCTTGGGTTCTTCATCCCAAAATGTGGCTTGCCATGAGTCCTTACGACTGTTGGCTTCAATGCTTGTCTTTTGTTGATTCATGGCAATCTCAAGTTGTGAAACCTGAGTTTGTGCCTTGTGCCATAGAATTAGCTCCCAAGATCTTCTTGATGAAGCTTACTAATCTTCATGACCACTATGAAGAAGATATACATAATAACTCATGTATGTACGAAGATTCTTCTTCGTCTATTATGTTTGCAGGTCGTATCTCCGGCTGCCTTCCGGCGAGGTGCCGTTCCATACTGACCTTTTTACAAACTCGTAATGAATGGAGTGTTTCTCCTCTAGATTTCCTAGAGGAGAACTATTTGCCTCCACGTTCTTGAACTAGGGGTGACGAGCCATGGCGCTCGTCTCCGTGGACAATAAAATTTCTGCCCCAGGAGTTGTTCTCCACTTGTTCTTCACCGCCGCATCCGCCTGGAAATGGGGTTCATCTGGCACATCTCTTGGGCAGAAGACCAGTCAGGAGCCTTGTTCAGATCTAGGACCTTGATGCTTGCGTCGCATAGCTTTTGTTAGCATTTGTAGGTCGTTCATTTTATAGTAAGACTTTTCTTACTATAAACTTTTGCTTGTAAGCTGCTATGTCGCATAGCTTTTGTTAGGGCCAGTAGGCCGATCGTTTTATAGTAAGAATTTCCTTACTATGAGTGCTTGTAAGCTGCTATCTAGACAGATAAATTGTAAATCATTTTGACTGTTAATGAAATGCGCTTTAGTATTTGCTGTTCTTGTTTGATACAACAAATTTTAATATCGCATGCGTGTTGGCTATAAAACAAGTTATGTTTCTTTCGCCTTTTGCATTTGGATGTTCGCCTGAATAATTCGTTATTTCAAGATTGATAAATTTTGCATTCGCACAGGGTGTTGCTGCCATAGCTTGCTGTCTAAACAGATAGGCTCGCAGATCAGTTAAGATCATACATCATGGCTGCTATCTAGGGAGATAGGCTTTTAGATCACTTAAGATTGTTTTTGAACATTGTTGCTATCTCGGCAGATAGGCTTTTAGATCACTTAAGATCACATTCGAATATTGCTGCTATCTCGGCAGATAGGCTTTGAGATCACTTAAGATCGCATTCGAATATTGCTGCTATCTCGGCATATAGGCTTTGGGATCACTTAAGATCACCTTTGAATAGTGCTGCTATCTCGGCAGATAGGCTTTAAGATCACTTAAGATCGCATTTGAATGGTGATGCTATCTCAGCAGATAGGCTTTTATTGTAAATAAGCAGAGAAGTAAATAAAACGATAAAAGACAACTAAAGTAATAAAATTCTTCTCATTTGGGAGAATTCTTTTATTATAAGCACCCTCATGTGGGAGAGGCAAGATTACAAGTCACTCATATGGGAGAGGCAAGATTACAAATCCCTCATATGGGAGGCAAGATTACAAATCCCTCATATGGGAGGCAATATTACAAATCCCTCATATGGGAGGCAAGATTACAAATCCCTCATATGGGGGGAACAACGCATGAGTCTATCAGAATACTAGACGTAAATAGACATTGTAATATGATGTAGGTAAAGAGAGAGGTTAAGGATAATACTTTTTAATCCAGCGCATATTGACTGAGCTTGGAGTTGTGGCAGTCCCATGAAGCCTTTGTATTTTGCAGTAACCACTGTCAAAGAATTCTTTAACTTCGAATGGTCCTTCCCAATTAACTGCGAACTTTGGATGGGCTGCCTCCCTCATGCAATGATCTGAAGCGCGCAAAACCAGGTCCCCAACCGCGAAGTCTCGATGTTGGACTGTTTTGTTGTATGCGCGAGCGATCCTCTCCTTGTACCGCTTGTTAGCCCGCTTGGCTTGCTCTCGCTTTTCCTCCAATATGATCAGGTCATGGTCGCGTTGATTGTTATAATGCATGAAAGGCCAATCTCGCAGAGTTGATTTCAACTCCGCCGGTACAATAGCTTCAGCTCCATAGCATAGAAGGAACGGGGAGACTCCTGTGGGAGTCCTCGGCGATTTTCGATATGCCCATAACGCTATGTTTAAAGAGTCGGCCAACTTCTTGTCATCATCTGCGACCATCTTGCTCAGGATTCTTAGCAGTGTCTTGTTGGTCGCTTCTGCCTGACCATTCCCTTTTGGATAATAAGGAGTGGAATAGACCTGCCTTATGTTGTACTCCGCTAGCTTTTCGGCTACTTGCCGATTCCCAAAGGGCGTGCCATTATCCGAAAGGATTGTGTTGGGGATTCCAAACCTGTATATAATGTTTTCTTGAACGAAATTCACCACTGCGAGCGCATTAGCTGTATTGAGCGGTATTGCCTCCACCCACTTAGTAAACAACTCAGTCGCAGTCAGGATAAACTGGTTCCCATGTGAGGCCGGTCGAATAGGGCCAACAAAATCTAGAGCCCAAGTGTGGAATGGCCATGGCGTCCCTAGTGCGTGCAGGTCTACGGCAGGAGCATGTACGAGGTTGCCTTTGAATTGGCATTCCTGGCATCTCCTTACTTTGGTGCGGCAATCTGCCTCCATTGTGGGCAAAAAATAGCCGACTGTGAGGAGCTGTCTGCATAGTTTCGCACCTCCCTGATGCTCTACTTGGTGAGAGAGATCCATCACCTCTTGCACTTCCTTGCTATCTAGGCATCGAAGTAGATTACCCTCGTGACCCCTTCGCCAAAGTATGTTTTCTTGTACTACGTACCGAGCCGCTTTTCTTTTCAGTTTTCCAGCTTCTTTTCTTGACCCAGGCTCGATTCCTTCTGTGAGAAAATCAAAGAGTGGCTTTCTCCAGTCCGTGTCATCATCGACCAAAGTGATTGTTAGAGAATCCTTGATCAATGCGCAACTTTCACAATTCCATTGAATTACCGCAGCAGCTGTTGACATGTCCGGCCAATGAATTCCTTATCTTTGGGCTTTCCGATAGATTGACACCTCACTTTCTCCACAAGTGTGTTGGTGAATCTTTTCCAATAGTGCTTGCCCCTCCTGTTGCGAGACGCATCGCATGAGTATTCCTCCTGTACCTTTTTAGTAGAGAGTGTTGTCATGTATGCAGTACCCCTTAGTGGATGCCCAGTTTTCTTTGCTCGTTCCCTCAGCAATTGCATGCAATATCGGTTTTCTCCAGTCTGCATCATCCATGGACTCATCCTCGCATGTGACCTCTGTCAGTGCTGGTGACATTCGTACTTCAATCGAGATTCTCGCAGGGCATTTGTCCTTACTAACTTTAGATCCTAGAGTGGCCAAAGCATCAGCATGCCGATTATCTACTCTAGGCGTGTGCTCATACCTGACATCGCAGAATTTTTGTACCAGCTTCTGCACCAAAGTCTGGTAGGACAACAGATTTACCTCCTTCAAGACGTATTCGCCCGAAGCATGTTTGACAATAAACTTAGAATCCCCCATAACCGTCAGGTTGCTCACTTCCAGAGCCCTAGCTGCACGGAGGCCTGAGATGAGAGCCTCATACTCCGCTTCATTGTTGGTTACCGACAAATCAAGTTTTGTGGACATTTGGATGACCTCCCCATATGGTTTAGTCAAAACGATTCCAATTCCTCAACCGTTCCTCGTTGACGATCCATCAAAATGAAGGGTCCAGTAAGGTAATTCGACCGCATAGATCTCGGGCCCCTCTACTTCCTCTTCGATCATGGGCTCATAACTGTTATCCGGAAACTGTGCCAGAAGATCTGCCACTGCTTGCGATTTGATTGCTCGTGGCAGTACACACGTGATATCGTACTGCGAAATGGTCATATACCATTTTGCCAATCTTCCACCGGGAGAGGTGTGGGTCAAGAGATACCATATGGGGTCGCTCTTTGTAACCACCACCACTTTGTGCAAGACAATGGCGTTCGATATCTGTGTACCTTGATTCAGCTGGCTGCACTATGCGAGAAATGTAATAAATTGGCCTTTCATGCCCTTCATATTCTTGAGCCAAAAGTGCCCCTATAGACCTCTTTGTCGACGTCAGATACAACAAAAGCGGCGACCCAAGCTGAAACGACCCAGGATCTCGGTTCAGGGTTAAAAGAGACAATCGATAACCAAAAGTAGAAAATTAACTATTAAAATTACATTTTATGTAATGTATACGACAAATTTCTCAAAACAAATAAGTACAATTTGGATAAAGAAAAAAATGTGTTGTGATCTACTAAGTGACGACTTTGTCTAGATTCGCGTTCCCATTCCCCAACTTGATTGACGACCTGCGGTTTTAAAATGGCAAAAGCCGACGCAGTTTTGAAGAAAATGATCAGTAAAAACTGAGTAAATACACACTACGACATGTAAAGCAACGAGTGGCACGGAAGCATGAGTTGAAGCAAATAAAGAGATTTGAAAATCAATGAGCAAAAGAGTTGGAACAATACGGAACAATTATGAGTAATCGCGTAGCGAGAACCATCATCTTTAAAACATTTATAAACCACAAGTAGTCAACATAGTCTTAAACAAGTAGAATATCAACAGTAAACAAGTCCATTTGACCTGATAATTATATTAAATCACAAGTAGCCAAAGCTTTTCAAATCATTTGATTAGATTAGGCAATCAAGAGCCACAAACAACATCAATAGAGTAATCAAACTTTCTTTCAATTCCAATTTAACCGTTAAGTTTAGCTGAGGCATGTCTAGAGCCACCAGCAGGATCGATGTAGACAGAGGGATGACGAAATAATGACTAAGGGTTCCTTCTAGGGTCTATCAAACCCTATTTCACCCGAGCGTTAAGGGAGCCCATTCGTCAACCCCGCTCATAACATTAGCTAAAAGTCCTTAAGTGTCGACACCCCTATACCGTAGTGACCCTTACAAGTAAAAGTAGCACTCTATAGCTCTATAAACCCCTTAGCCTCAATATCTTGATACCTTCTGGCTCATCGGGGGCGGATTTTTGAACATTAATGTTCTATCCAATAATAAGAAGCATTGCTTCGATGGTCTTAGCCATAAGAAAATGGAGGATCGCTTGACGCCTCTCATTAATAACAGTACTCTGTACATCGTCTTAAGTCTATTAGAGGTATTTTATTTCTTCTCTTTCACATAACCAGAATCAGAATATCAACATTTCACAAGTAATTTTCGAGAGTTCTCAAAGGAGATGAATAGAATAGTTTAACAACATTCGAGTGGAAAACATGCATTCTCATACTTTTTCATATAACAAGCATTCATTTGAAACATCGAACGCATACACACATTTCGATATGAAAAGGTCGTACATATGTACTTACCACTGAGATGAAGCACAATTAAAAGCAAGAAACTAAGCCTAGCACACCGACGACAACCGCTCTCTCCTACGAGGTCAATGTCTACAATCACACGTATGACGTACTCGTTATAACCAATTTACACATGCATAATAACAATGAAAACCTAAATGTAACATAGTCCTATATGTCACTAATGAACATATAAAGATGTTTAATTATCAAAATAATTCCAACAAAACACCTAGAAATTCAAAAATTCAAGTTTTCTAAAAAATGTGAAACTACAATTCTGGACAGAATTGTAGCTCTGACTTTGGAGCTATATTTACCATATCATATCATCTCCTAAAATTTTGAAATTAATGTATGATGAACCTACATGTGTATACTTTCAGAAACACCAAGAAAATCATGCATAACTATTATAAAACTCAAGTTACAAAAATAACAAACAATGCTATGCAGAGACATGTTTGGAAGAAAGTTTCAACTTTGAAGACCAATTACTACTACTTGGAGAATAGGAAAAATGCCTATAGTCTCGAGAAGGAATCCCTTATGTGTCTAGTTTCATCACAATAAATATTGGGTGCCATAAGTTTCTGGAAATGGAATTTTTTTAAAAAATGGTAAAACTTGTCCAAAAACAGAGTTTCAGAAAACATGCAACTTAGAATGAGCATATCTCCCTAACCAAAAAGGCTATGGAGTTGAATTTTCTTTCAAAATAACCCTCTCTGAGTCTAATTTCAGAATATGAAAGAGTTAAAAATTCTACAGAGACAAAATTTAGAGATAATATACGTGTTTCAAAAACTGGTCAGATTGTAAAGACATGCAATTTTCACAAAGAACATTCAAAACATGATCAATCCACTTCAATCATACATGCAACTTTAGAAATATGTTTTTATACTCAAATACAACAAATTAGACATATAAAAAGAGATCAAACAAGAAATTTGGGGAATCATGTGAAGAATTTGAAAAAAAGCAAGTTTAAAGTCTCCAATTCATGTTCTAGACACACATGCAAGCAAAGATCAAGAAGTTTTCTATCATTATGATGAAAGTAACATCAAAATGCACAAATTTAAAGAGGAATGAAAGCTTACAAATGAGCCTTAAGAGAGACATTTGGGAAAATGATGGTGCTTGGAGAAGCTTGAAGTCCATGAGAGCTTGAAAACCCCTTCAATGAAGGGAATTTTGATGTAAGAGGAATGTGATGATGAAGAAGATGATGATGAAACTAACATCACACAAATGAAAATAGAAAAGAGATGCTTACAAGACCTTGAGGAGCTTAAAATCATGAAGAGGATGAAGAAAACATCTCCCCCATGCATAGTATGACCTTGGACTTGAATTTTTCATGAATTTGAAGGTTAAAAATGATGTTTTGGAGGTGTTTTTGTGAGGTCAACACTCCAATCCGGGAATGGAGTTTTTTGGAGAGAGAATGGAGCTATTGAATGTTCTTCAATGTATAAAATGAGTGGAGGAGAAGATGATGATGATGCATATGGTGTGAGAGTTAGTGTGGGAGTGTGTATGTGTGTGTGTATGTATAAGAGTAGTCATGAGGACATTATTTTATTGATGTTGACCAAAAGGATGGTAAGAGCACTTGGGGTAAAAATATCCTTTACATGAATTGATGGATGGAGTTGAAATAATAAAACCAATAGTAAAGGGGGTAAAAATGTAATTTTCAATTATTAACTATCACATACAAGTTAATTTTATAAATTATGACATTTCAAACAAGCTACTATGTGTATAAGTATCAAATTCTACATTTACAAAACTACAAAATAATCCCAAAATAAAAAATATATCGTCATAGATGTCAAATGACACCCTTATACTTTAAAACTAAGAAGAATTCAAGAAAAAATTTTGAAATATAAGTTTCTCAAAATTTTCAAATATTTTTTCCGAAATGACCAAATAACCCCAACTTAAATATGGGGTGTTACATTATATCCCTTTTAAAATGAAGCTTCGTCTCCGAAGCTTAAGAAAAACATTTTTTTTTGTAGAACTACGACATGCTTTACGAGAATGCAACTAATGCACATGAGAGTTGTATGCAATGCTAATGCATATGCAACACTTATCTTAACGGGAAATGCGCTCTTGATCGGTTACGTCTTATCTCACTCGTACGATAGTAATGACTCAAATACAATTAGCTCAAGTAAAAGGTCGGCACTAAATTTTGAAAAGGTCTATACCAACATACAAGTTAACACGTTTACAAAGTGATTCAAAAATTTTCTAGCATTTAAACAAGTCTCGAAACTTTTAGACACAAAATACTTTAATCGAAACTAACATGTCATTTTTTTTGGCTCATCCGCACTAAAAATGCTACCTTACCTGAGTAGGGTTTGATAAACCAATCACCTCAAGTGTTCCACGCATACGAGGGGAAAAAAAACACTATGTGTCGTCACACAACGTGTCTCTCCATCACAACTCGGATGTGTTTCTAATGTTCCAACTTAGTCTACACAGCGGGTACAACTCATAGTACCGTCGTACTAGGAGTCACGCCAGCGGACTGCTAAACAAAGTGGTCCATATCACTTGGCATTTGGTATCTCGACTCCCAACACTTTTTCGAAACTTTTTTTTTTTGTTTTGAAAAGACTATTTTGTTTTGGGTCAAAACTTTCTTATTTTGAAAACGACCAAGTCAAATTAACTGAAAATGAACAAAACATAGTATTATCTTAAAAGTCGCACTCAAAGGTATGAAATGAATGGTCTCAAGGTCTTCTAAGTCGAAACGGCGATACTCTCATGTCGATAAAATAACATAACCAATTAAGGGAACGTGCATACGCATCACACGACAATGACAAATCGTTTCTATATAGTAAGCAAACATGCTCATATGATAACAAACATATAAATAAGCAAGTCGTTTTCGCATCGATCACTTCAAAATAAGCAGTTAACAGTCACTTAACAAGTAAGGTACAAATCGAGTTCAAGAATACTTAAGTACCCAAACTCCCCGACGACTTGATTACTTCATTTATTTCGCAATTGAGTTATCCTAGTCAATTTTAAGTTTTGAAAACATTTTATCTTTCTTATGCTCTACTAATGGAAATCGTTCAAGCACTTTAACCGGAGAACCGATGCTCTGATACCATCTGAAACGACCCGGGATCTCGGTTCAGGGTTAAAAGAGACAATCGATAACCAAAATTAGAAAATTAACTATTAAAATTACATTTTATGTAATGTATACGACAAATTTCTCAAAACAAATAAGTACAATTTGGATAAAGAAAAACATGTGTTGTGATCTACTAAGTGACGACTTTGTCTAGATTCGCGTTCCCATTCCCCAACTTGATTGACGACCTGCGGTTTTAAAATGGCAAAAGCCGACGCAGTTTTGAAGAAAATGATCAGTAAAAACTGAGTAAATACACACTACGACATGTAAAGCAACGAGTGGCACGGAAGCATGAGTTGAAGCAAATAAAGAGATTTGAAAATCAATGAGCAAAAGAGTTGGAACAATACGGAACAATTATGAGTAATCGCGTAGCGAGAACCATCATCTTTAAAACATTTATAAACCACAAGTAGTCAACATAGTCTTAAACAAGTAGAATATCAACAGTAAACAAGTCCATTTGACCTGATAATTATATTAAATCACAAGTAGCCAAAGCTTTTCAAATCATTTGATTAGATTAGGCAATCAAGAGCCACAAACAACATCAATAGAGTAATCAAACTTTCTTTCAATTCCAATTTAACCGTTAAGTTTAGCTGAGGCATGTCTAGAGCCACCAGCAGGATCGATGTAGACAGAGGGATGACGAAATAATGACTAAGGGTTCCTTCTAGGGTCTATCAAACCCTATTTCACCCGAGCGTTAAGGGAGCCCATTCGTCAACCCCGCTCATAACATTAGCTAAAAGTCCTTAAGTGTCGACACCCCTATACCGTAGTGACCCTTACAAGTAAAAGTAGCACTCTATAGCTCTATAAACCCCTTAGCCTCAATATCTTGATACCTTCTGGCTCATCGGGGGCGGATTTTTGAACATTAACGTTCTATCCAATAATAAGAAGCATTGCTTCGATGGTCTTAGCCATAAGAAAATGGAGGATCGCTTGACGCCTCTCATTAATAACAGTACTTTGTACATCGTCCTAAGTCTATTAGAGGTATTTTATTTCTTCTCTTTCACATAACCAGAATCAGAATATCAACATTTCACAAGTAATTTTCGAGAGTTCTCAAAGGAGATGAATAGAATAGTTTAACAACATTCGAGTGGAAAACATGCATTCTCATACTTTTTCATATAACAAGCATTCATTTGAAACATCGAACGCATACACACATTTCGATATGAAAAGGTCGTACATATGTACTTACCACTGAGATGAAGCACAATTAAAAGCAAGAAACTAAGCCTAGCACTCCGTCGACAACCGCTCTCTCCTACGAGGTCAATGTCTACAATCACACGTATGACGTACTCGTTATAACCAATTTACACATGCATAATAACAATGAAAACCTAAATGTAACATAGTCCTATATGTCACTAATGAACATATAAAGATGTTTAATTATCAAAATAATTCCAACAAAACACCTAGAAATTCAAAAATTCAAGTTTTCTAAAAAATGTGAAACTACAATTCTGGACAGAATTGTAGCTCTGACTTTGGAGCTATATTTACCATATCATATCATCTCCTAAAATTTTGAAATTAATGTATGATGAACCTACATGTGTATACTTTCAGAAACACCAAGAAAATCATGCATAACTATTATAAAACTCAAGTTACAAAAATAACAAACAATGCTATGCAGAGACATGTTTGGAAGAAAGTTTCAACTTTGAAGACCAATTACTACTACTTGGAGAATAGGAAAAATGCCTATATTCTCGAGAAGGAATCCCTTATGTGTCTAGTTTCATCACAAGAAATATTGGGTGCCATAAGTTTCTGGAAATGGAATTTTTTTAAAAAATGGTAAAACTTGTCCAAAAACAGAGTTTCAGAAAACATGCAACTTAGAATGAGCATATCTCCCTAACCAAAAAGGCTATGGAGTTGAATTTTCTTTCAAAATAACCCTCTCTGAGTCTAATTTCAGAATATGAAAGAGTTAAAAATTCTACAGAGACAAAATTTAGAGATAATATACGTGTTTCAAAAACTGGTCAGATTGTAAAGACATGCAATTTTCACAAAGAACATTCAAAACATGATCAATCCACTTCAATCATACATGCAACTTTAGAAATATGTTTTTATACTCAAATACAACAAATTAGACATATAAAAAGAGATCAAACAAGAAATTTTGGGAATCATGTGAAGAATTTGAAAAAAAGCAAGTTTAAAGTCTCCAATTCATGTTCTAGACACACATGCAAGCAAAGATCAAGAAGTTTTCTATCATTATGATGAAAGTAACATCAAAATGCACAAATTTAAAGAGGAATGAAAGCTTACAAATGAGCCTTAAGAGATACATTTGGGAAAATGATGGTGCTTGGAGAAGCTTGAAGTCCATGAGAGCTTGAAAACCCCTTCAATGGAGGGAATTTTGATGTAAGAGGAATGTGATGATGAAGAAGATGATGATGAAACTAACATCACACAAATGAAAATAGAAAAGAGATGCTTACAAGACCTTGAGGAGCTTAAAATCATGAAGAGGATGAAGAAAACATCTCCCCCATGCATAGTATGACCTTGGACTTGAATTTTTCATGAATTTGAAGGTTAAAAATGATGTTTTGGAGGTGTTTTTGTGAGGTCAACACTCCAATCCGGGAATGGAGTTTTTTGGAGAGAGAATGGAGCTATTGAATGTTCTTCAATGTATAAAATGAGTGGAGGAGAAGATGATGATGATGCATATGGTGTGAGAGTTAGTGTGGGAGTGTGTATGTGTGTGTGTATGTATAAGAGTAGTCATGAGGACATTATTTTATTGATGTTGACCAAAAGGATGGTAAGAGCACTTGGGGTAAAAATATCCTTTACATGAATTGATGGATGGAGTTGAAATAATAAAACCAATAGTAAAGGGGGTAAAAATGTAATTTTCAATTATTAACAATCACATACAAGTTAATTTTATAAATTATGACATTTCAAACAAGCTACTATGTGTATAAGTATCAAATTCTACATTTACAAAACTACAAAATAATCCCAAAATAAAAAATATATCGTCATAGATGTCAAATGACACCCTTATACTTTAAAACTAAGAAGAATTCAAGAAAAAATTTTGAAATATAAGTTTCTCAAAATTTTCAAATATTTTTTCCGAAATGACCAGATAACCCCAACTTAAATATGGGGTGTTACATTATATCCCTTTTAAAATGAAGCTTCGTCCCCGAAGCTTAAGAAAAACATTTTTTTTTTGTAGAACTACGACATGCTTTACGAGAATGCAACTAATGCACATGAGAGTTGTATGCAATGCTAATGCATATGCAACACTTATCTTAACGGGAAATGCGCTCTCGATCGGTTACGTCTTATCTCACTCGTACGATAGTAATGACTCAAATACAATTAGCTCAAGTAAAAGGTCGGCACTAAATTTTGAAAAGGTCTATACCAACATACAAGTTAACACGTTTACAAAGTGATTCAATAATTTTCTAGCATTTAAACAAGTCTCGAAACTTTTAGACACAAAATACTTTAATCGAAACTAACATGTCATTTTTTTTTGGCTCATCCGCACTAAAAATGCTACCTTACCTGAGTAGGGTTTGATAAACCAATCACCTCAAGTGTTCCACGCATACGAGGGGAAAAAAAACACTATGTGTCGTCACACAACGTGTCTCTCCATCACAACTCGGATGTGTTTCTAATGTTCCAACTTAGTCTACACAGCGGGTACAACTCATAGTACCGTCGTACTAGGAGTCACGCCAGCGGACTGCTAAACAAAGTGGTCCATATCACTTGGCATTTGGTATCTCGACTCCCAACACTTTTTCGAAACTTTTTTTTGTTTTTTGTTTTGAAAAGACTATTTTTTTTTGGGTCAAAACTTTCTTATTTTGAAAACGACCAAGTCAAATTAACTGAAAATGAACAAAACATAGTATTATCTTAAAAGTCGCACTCAAAGGTATGAAATGAATGGTCTCAAGGTCTTCTAAGTCGAAACGGCGATACTCTCATGTCGATAAAATAACATAACCAATTAAGGGAACGTGCATACGCATCACACGACAATGACAAATCGTTTCTATATAGTAAGCAAACATGCTCATATGATAACAAACATATAAATAAGCAAGTCGTTTTCGCATCGATCACTTCAAAATAAGCAGTTAACAGTCACTTAACAAGTAAGGTACAAATCGAGTTCAAGAATACTTAAGTACCCAAACTCCCCGACGACTTGATTACTTCATTTATTTCGCAATTGAGTTATCCTAGTCAATTTTAAGTTTTGAAAACATTTTATCTTTCTTATGCTCTACTAATGGAAATCGTTCAAGCACTTTAACCGGAGAACCGATGCTCTGATACCATCTGAAACGACCCGGGATCTCGGTTCAGGGTTAAAAGAGACAATCGATAACCAAAATTAGAAAATTAACTATTAAAATTACATTTTATGTAATGTATACAACAACTTTCTCAAAACAAATGAGTACAATTTGGATAAAGAAAAAAAAATGTGTTGTGATCTACTAAGTGACGACTTTGTCTCGATTCGCGTTCCCATCCCCGAACTTGATTGACGACCTGCGGTTTTAAAATGGCAAAAGCCGACGCAGTTTTGAAGAAAATGATCAGTAAAAACTGAGTAAATACACACTACGACATGTAAAGCAACGAGTGGCACGGAAGCATGAGTTGAAGCAAATAATGAGATTTGAAAATCAATGAGCAAAAGAGTTGGAACAATACGAAACAATTATGAGTAATCGCGTAGCGAGAACCATCATCTTTAAAACATTTATAAACCACAAGTAGTCAACATAGTCTTAAACAAGTAGAATATCAACAGTAAACAAGTCCATTTGACCTGATAATGATATTAAATCACAAGTAGCCAAAGCTTTTCAAATCATTTGATTAGATTAGGCAATCAAGAGCCACAAACAACATCAATAGAGTAATCAAACTTTCTTTCAATTCCAATTTAACCGTTAAGTTTAGCTGAGGCATGTCTAGAGCCACCAGCAGGATCGATGTAGACAGAGGGATCACGAAATAATCACTAAGGGTTCCTTCTAGGGTCTATCAAACCATATTTCACCTGAGCCTTAAGGGAGCCCATTCGTCAACCCCGCTCATAACATTAGCTAAAAGGCCTTAAGTGTCGACACCCCTATACCGTAGTGACCCTTACAAGTATAAGTAGCACTCTATAGTTCTATAAACCCCTTAGCCTCAATATCTTGATACCTTTTGGCTCATCGGGGGCGGATTTGTGAACATTAACGTTCTATCCAATAATAAGAAGCATTGCTTCGATGGTCTTAGCCATAAGAAAATGGAGGATCGCTTGACGCCTCTCATTAATAACAGTACTCTGTACATCGTCCTAAGTCTATTAGAGGTATTTTATTTCTTCTCTTTCACATAACCAGAATCAGAATATCAACATTTCACAAGTAATTTTCGAGAGTTCTCAAAGGAGATGAATAGAATAGTTTAACAACATTCGAGTGGAAAACATGCATTCTCATACTTTTTCATATAACAAGCATTCATTTGAAACATCGAACGCATACGCACATTTTGATATGAAAAGGTCGTACATATGTACTTACCACTGAGATGAAGCACAATTAAAAGCAAGAAACTAAGCCTAGCACTCCGACGACAACCGCTCTCTCCTACGAGGTCAATGTCTACAATCACACGTATGACGTACTCGTTATAACCAATTTACACATGCATAATAAAAATGAAAACCTAAATGTCACATAGTCCTATATGTCACTAATGAACATATAAAGATGTTTAATTATCAAAATAATTCCAAAAAAACACCTAGAAATTCAAAAATTCAAGTTTTCTAAAAAATGTGAAACTACAATTCTGGACAGAATTGTAGCTCTGACTTTGGAGCCGTATTTACCATATCAAATCATCTCCTAAAATTTTGAAATTAATGTATGATGAACCTACATGTGTCTACTTTCAGAAACACCAAGAAAATCATGCATAGCTATTATAAAACTCAAGTTACAAAAATAACAAACACTGCTATGCAGAGACATGTTTGGAAGAAAGTTTCAACTTTGAAGACCAGTTACTACTACTTGGAGAATAGGAAAAATGCCTATATTCTCGAGAAGGAATCCCTTATGTGTCTAGTTTCATCACAAGAAATATTGGGTGCCATAAGTTTCTGGAAATGGAATTTTTAACAAAAATGGTAAAACTTGTCCAAAAACAGAGTTTCAGAAAACATGCAACTTAGAATGAGCATATCTCCCTAACCAAAAAGGCTATGGAGTTGAATTATCTTTCAAAATAACCCTCTATGAGTCTAATTTCAGAATATGAAAGAGTTAAAAATTCTACAGAGACAAAATTTAGAGATAATATACGTGTTTCAAAAACTGGTCAGATTGTAAAGACATGCAATTTTCACAAAGAACATTGAAAACATGATCAATCCACTTCAATCATACATGCAACTTGAGAAATATGTTTTTATACTCAAATACAACAAATTAGACATATAAAAAGAGATCAAACAAAAAATTTGGGGAATCATGTGAAGAATTTGAAAAAAAAGCAAGTTTAAAGTCTCCAATTCATGTTCTAGAAACACATGCAAGCAAAGATCAAGAAGTTTTCTATCATTATGATGAAAGTAACATCAAAATGCACAAATTTAAAGAGGAATGAAAGCTTACAAATGAGCCTTAAGAGAGACATTTGGGAAAATGATGGTGCTTGAAGGTTAAAAATGATGTTTTGGAGGTGTTTTTGTGAGGTCAACACTCCAATCCGGGAATGGAGTTTTTTGGAGAGAGAATGGAGCTATTGAATGTTCTTCAACGTATAAAATGAGTGGAGGAGAAGATGATGATGATGCATATGGTGTGAGAGTTAGTGTGGGAGTGTGTATGTGTGTGTATGTATAAGAGTAGTCATGAGGACATTATTTTATTGATGTTGACCAAAAGGATGGTAAGAGCACTTGGGGTAAAAATATCCTTTACATGAATTGATGGATGGAGTTGAAATAATAAAACCAATAGTAAAGGGGGTAAAAATGTAATTTTCAATTATTAACTATCACATACAAGTTAATTTTATAAATTATGACATTTCAAACAAGCTACTATGTGTATAAGTATCAAATTCTACATTTACAAAACTACAAAATAATCCCAAAATAAAAAATATATCGTCATAGATGTCAAATGACACCCTTATACTTTAAAACTAAGAAGAATTCAAGAAAAAATTTTGAAATATAAGTTTCTCAAAATTTTCAAATATTTTTTCCGAAATGACCAAATAACCCCCAACTTAAATATGGGGTGTTACATTATATCCCCCTTAAAATGAAGCTTCGTCCCCGAAGCTGAAGAAAAACATTTTTTTTGTAAAACTACGAAATGATTTACGAGAATGCAACTAATGCACATGAGAGTTGTATGCAATGCTAATGCATATGCAACACTTATCTTAACGGGAAATGCGCTCTCGATCGGTTACGTCTTATCTCACTCGTACGATAGTAATGACTCAAATACAATTAGATCAAGTAAAAGGTCGGCACTAAATTTTGAAAGGTCTATACCAACATACAAGTTAACACGTTTACAAAGTGATTCAAAAATTTTCTGGCATTTAAACAAGTCTCGAAACTTTTAGACACAAAATACTTTAATCGAAACTAACATGTCATTTTTTTTGGCTCATCCGCACTAAAAATGCTACCTTACCTGAGTAGGGTTTGATAAACCAATCACCTCAAGTGTTCCACGCATACGAGGGGAAAAAAAACACTATGTGTCGTCACACAACGTGTCTCTCCATCACAACTCGGATGTGTTTCTAATGTTCCAACTTAGTCTACACAGCGGGTACAACTCATAGTACCGTCGTACTAGGAGTCACGCCAGCGGACTGCTAAACAAAGTGGTCCATATCACTTGGCATTTGGTATCTCGACTCCTAACACTTTTTGGAAACTTTTTTTTTTGTTTTGAAAAGTCTATTTTTTTTTTGGGTCAAAACTTTCTAATTTTGAAAACGACCAAGTCAAATTAACTGAAAATGAACAAAACATAGTATTATCTTAAAAGTCGCACTCAAAGGTATGAAATGAATGGTCTCAAGTTCTTCTAAGTCAAAACGGCGATACTCTCATGTCGATAAAATAACATAACCAATTAAGGGAACGTGCATACGCATCACACGACAATGACAAATCGTTTCTATATAGTAAGCAAACATGCTCATATGATAACAAACATATAAATAAGCAAGTCGTTTTCGCATCGATCACATCAAAATAAGCAGTTAACAGTCACTTAACAAGTAAGGTACAAATCGAGTTCAAGAATACTTAAGTACCCAAACTCCCCGACGACTTGATTACTTCATTTATTTCGCAATTGAGTTATCCTAGTCAATTTTAAGTTTTGAAAACATTTTATCTTTCTTATGCTCTACTAATGGAAATCGTTCAAGCACTTTAACCGGAGAACCGATGCTCTGATACCATCTGAAACGACCCGGGATCTCGGTTCAGGGTTAAAAGAGACAATCGATAACCAAAATTAGAAAATTAACTATTAAAATTACATTTTATGTAATGTATACAACAACTTTCTCAAAACAAATGAGTACAATTTGGATAAAGAAAAAAAATGTGCTGTGATCTACTAAGTGACGACTTTGTCTCGATTCGCGTTCCCATCCCCGAACTTGATTGACGACCTGCGGTTTTAAAATGGCAAAAGCCGACGCAGTTTTGAAGAAAATGATCAGTAAAAACTGAGTAAATACACACTACGACATGTAAAGCAATGAGTGGCACGGAAGCATGAGTTGAAGCAAATAATGAGATTTGAAAATCAATGAGCAAAAGAGTTGGAACAATACGGAACAATTATGAGTAATCGCGTAGCGAGAACCATCATCTTTAAAACATTTATAAACCACAAGTAGTCAACATAGTCTTAAACAAGTAGAATATCACTAGTAAACAAGTCCATTTGACCTGATAATGATATTAAATCACAAGTAGCCAAAGCTTTTCAAATCATTTGATTAGATTAGGCAATCAAGAGCCACAAACAACATCAATAGAGTAATCAAACTTTCTTTCAATTCCAATTTAACCGTTAAGTTTAGCTGAGGCATGTCTAGAGCCACCAGCAGGATCGATGTAGACAGAGGGATCACGAAATAATCACTAAGGGTTCCTTCTAGGGTCTATCAAACCATTTTTCACCCGAGCGTTAAGGGAGCCCATTCGTCAACCCCGCTCATAACATTATCTAAAAGGCCTTAAGTGTCGACACCCCTATACCGTAGTGACCCTTACAAGTATAAGTAGCACTCTATAGCTCTATAAACCCCTTAGCCTCAATATCTTGATACCTTTTGGCTCATCGGGGGCGGATTTGTGAACATTAACGTTCTATCCAATAATAAGAAGCATTGCTTCGATGGTCTTAGCCATAAGAAAATGGAGGATCGCTTGACGCCTCTCATTAATAACAGTACTCTGTACATCGTCCTAAGTCTATTAGAGGTATTTTATTTCTTCTCTTTCACATAACCAGAATCAGAATATCAACATTTCACAAGTAATTTTCGAGAGTTCTCAAAGTAGATGAATAGAATAGTTTAACAACATTCGAGTGGAAAACATGCTTTCTCATACTTTTTCATATAACAAGCATTCATTTGAAACATCGAACGCATACGCACATTTTGATATGAAAAGGTCGTACATATGTACTTACCACTGAGATGAAGCACAATTAAAAGCAAGAAACTAAGCCTAGCACTCCGACGACAACCGCTCTCTCCTACGAGGTTAATGTCTACAATCACACGTATGACGTACTCGTTATAACCAATTTACACATGCATAATAACAATGAAAACCTAAATGTCACATAGTCCTATATGTCACTAATGAACATATAAAGATGTTTAATTATCAAAATAATTCCAACAAAACACCTAGAAATTCAAAAATTCAAGTTTTCTAAAAAATGTGAAACTACAATTCTGGACAGAATTGTAGCTCAGACTTTAGAGCCATATTTACCATATCAAATCATCTCCTAAAATTTTGAAATTAATGTATGATGAACCTACATGTGTCTAATTTCAGAAACACCGAGAAAATCATGCATAGCTATTATAAAACTCAAGTTACAAAAATAACAAACACTGCTACTTGTTTGGAAGAAAGTTTCAACTTTGAAGACCAATTACTACTACTTGGAGAATAGGAAAAATGCCTATATTCTCGAGAAGGAATCCCTTATGTGTCTAGTTTCATCACAAGAAATATTCGGTGCCATAAGTTTCTGGAAATGGATTTTTTAACAAAAATGGTAAAACTTGTCCAAAAACAGAGTTTCAGAAAACATGCAACTTAGAATGAGCATATCTCCCTAACCAAAAAGGCTATGGAGTTGAATTTTCTTTCAAAATAACCCTCTCTGAGTCTAATTTCAGAATATGAAAGAGTTAAAAATTCTACAGAGACAAAATTTATAGATAATATACGTGTTTCAAAAACTGGTCAGATTGTAAAGACATGCAATTTTCACAAAGAACATTCAAAACATGATCAATCCACTTCAATCATACATGCAACTTGAGAAATATGTTTTTATACTCAAATACAACAAATTAGACATATAAAAAGAGATCAAACAAGAAATTTGGGGAAAATGTGAAGAATTTGAAAAAAAGCAAGTTTAAAGTCTCCAATTCATGTTCTAGACACACATGCAAGCAAAGATCAAGAAGTTTTCTATCATTATGATGAAAGTAACATCAAAATGCAAAAATTTAAAGAGGAATGAAAGCTTACAAATGATCCTTAAGAGAGATAATTGGGAAAATGATGATGCTTGGAGAAGCTTGAAGTCCATGAGAGCTTGAAAACCCCTTCAATGGAGGGAATTTTGATGTAAGAGGAATGTGATGATGAAGAAGATGATGATGAAACTAACATCACACAAATGAAAATAGAATAGAGATGCTTACAAGACCTTGAGGAGCTTAAAATCATGAAGAAGATGAAGAAAACATCTCCCCCCATGCATAGTATGATCTTGGACTTGAGTTTTTCATGAATTTGAAGGTGAAAAATGATGTTTATGAGTTTTTTTGTGAGGTCAACACTCCAATCCGGGAATGGAGTTTTTTGGAGAGAGAATGGAGCTATTGAATGTTCTTCAATGTATAAAATGAATGGAGGAGAAGATGATGATGATACATATGGTGTGAGAGTTAGTGTGGGAGTGTGTATGTGTGTGTGTGTATGTATAAGAGTAGTCATGAGGACATTATTTTATTGATGTTGACCAAAAGGATGGTAAGAGCACTTGGGGTAAAAATATCCTTTACATGAATTGATGGATGGAGTTGAAATAATAAAACCAATGGTAAAGGGGGTAAAAATGTAATTTTCAATTATTAACTATCACATACAAGTTAATTTTATAAATTATGACATTTCAAACAAGCTACTATGTGTATAAGTATCAAATTCTACATTTACAAAACTACAAAATAATCCCAAATTAAAAAATATATCATCATAGATGTCAAATGACACCCTTATGCTTTAAAACTAAGAAGAATTCAAGAAAAAAATTTGAAATATAAGTTTCTCAAAATTTTCAAATATTTTTTCCGAAATGACCAAATAACCCCCAACTTAAATACGGGGTGTTACACAAGCCGCGGTGCGATCATTACTCTTTGCGACGTCTGCATGTTTTTTAGCCTTCCGAATGCGGCCTCATGTTCCTCTGTCCAATTGTACACAGCATTCTTCTTGAGGAGATCGCTGAAGCAGAAGGTTATTTCTGCGATTGCTAGGATGAACCTCCGCAGGTAAGATAACTTCCCAAGAATGTTTTCAGAGCACTTTGATTGTGCGGTGCCGTCATTCTAGTGATGGCTGATACCTTTGCGGGATCAGGCTCGATGCCCTGGCGATGTATCACACATCCCAAGAACTTCCTTGAGGTCACTCCGAATGCACACTTCATGGGGTTCACCTTTAGCTGGAAACTTCTGCATCTTTCAAATACTTTCCGCAGGTCCCCAAATGGTTCGCTTCCTCTTTGGACTTGACAACCAAGTCATCAACATAGAACTCTACTTCTTTGTGTATCATGTCATGAAACAGAGGCATCATTGCTCGCTGGTAAGTAGCGCCCGCGTTCTTGAGCCCAAACGACATTACTGTGTAATTAAAGACTCCCACTGGCGTGATGAACGCGGTTTTTTTGTGCATCTTCAGGGTCCATTTTGATCTGGTTGTACCCGCTGAAACCGTCCATAAAGCTGAGCATACGATAACCCGCAGTCGAATCGATGAGCAGATCGATGTTGGGCAGCGAAAAATCGTCCTTGGGGCAGAAGCGATTGAGATCTCTGAAATCTACACAAATGCGAAGCTGCCCATTCTTCTTCACCACAGGCACAATGTTAGCCAACCATGTGGGATGATGATTCGGCTCAATGAACTTAGCATTCAACAGCTGGACGATCTCTTGCTTGATTTTCATATTTATCTCCGGCCTGAAGCTTCTTGTGCTTTGTTTTACCAGTTTAGATCCCGGGATTACATCTAACCTGTGCATAGTGATGCTGGTGTCCAAACCAGGCATTTCATCGTATTCCCAAGCAAACACGTTGTATTCAGTCAGTAGATGCAACAATCTTGCTTCTTCCTCGCTTGTGAGGTTCGCACTTAGAAAGACGGGCCTCTTCTTTTCTTCGCCTGGGCTGAGGAACACTTCCTTCAGCTCTTGCTTCTGAGGCTTCGGCTTATCCTCCATGCATTCATGTGCGTTTTTCAACTTTTCCTCTGAAGCCTCTGATGTCGGTTTGACATGCTCAATTTGATTGATTCGCTCAGGGATATCCCCATGCTCGAGTGGGGGTATCCCCGCGTGCCTTCATATGCGGTAGCACTTCTTCCCGTTGGAGTAGAAGCTTTCTATCTCTTTGCCTGCGAGATCATGTTTTACTACTCTTTTCAGAGTATACACGTTCTTCCTTTGATAGGCGACTTGTGGTGCCTCTTCGCGTGTGGGCAGCTTTTCCTTGGCATCCTCCCTTGTCACCATCACTCCCGCTGGTGATTGATCCTCGATGTCTTACCATCGAGGCAAGGGAGTAGGATTAAACGGCCCTGGCGTTTGCTCGTCCACCATTTCAGTAAACCACATTGCTTCAGTGAGGTACGCCTCGTCTAGATTAAAGTGGTTTACCGAAGCTGGTATCTCAACTTTTCTGTCGTTCCAGATAGCCTTCATCACTTGGTGAGCTGTCGAGGAAACTGCATCGAAACGATGAATCGAAGCTCGCCCAATGATCATGTGATACGTAGTATTCGCATCAATGACGTAGAATTTGGCCGAACATTTGATTTTTCCTATCTGGACGCCCAGACGAATCCATCCTGTCGTCATCCTGGAATCGCTTCCAAATCCCATCAGCGGGGACGGACGTCTGATAATCTTCTGCTCCGATATTCCTACCAACTTTAAAGTGTTGAGCGAGACCACATTGACTGCCGCCCCTCCGTCAACGAATGCCCTCTTGAATTCGACACCATTGATCACCGCCGTTACATACAAAGGCTTCTGGTGGCTCGAGTCTGTATTCTTATCACTTGCGGAGAAGGTCGTAACCTTTTCCATAGAGCGAGACGCCCTAACAACTTTCCCATTGGAGACCACGATGTCTTCTTCGAAGTCTTCTGATACCCTTAGAATCGCCTTCGTCATTTCTTTCCGGCACTTCTACGAAAAGTTCATTTCGTCGAAGAACTTGCTGAATCCGTGCGACCCCTTCATTCGATCGGCACGTTCGTCCTCCGTGTCTATGCTGTAGTCTTCATCATTGTAAACTTCGGCAATGATAGGCAAGTCGTCTTACGCAATCTCCTCAAGATCCATAATCGCGATCATGGCTACCTCTTAGCCTTTCGGCTCTTGCTCTGCATGGGCTGGCAGCGGATTGCTTCGCACGTCCTGCCTCTGATCGCTGACAATCAACTCGCCTTCCTTCATTTTTCGGCTTACCATGTTTCTGAGCTTCTTGCAATCAGCTGTGGGGTGCATAATTTTCCCGTGGCATTCGCACCACTTTGGGTCCCTCATCATCTCCTTGGAGGGTATTCTCTCGAGTGGAGGCAAGATTCCATCTTTACGCCACTGCTTACACAAGTCAGCCGCTTCCTCTACCGAGCATGGTAGAGGTGGCGCTTTTGAGTTTGCAACCCTGGGCTGCTTTTGCGGCGAAACTGTATTAACCTCAGCTTCACGCCCCCTCTTGTAACTAAACCTTCCAATCTTGAAAGTGGTTCCGCCTGAGGGCCGTTCAGGGGCGTGCTTCTTCTTCTGCCTCTCCAATATAGGTTCTATGTTTTTCGTGCATTCCATCAATTTTAAAAAGGTGGGAGTTTGTAGGTTGATCAGCATACCTTTGTACTCATCTCGCATGCCTTGTAGACATATCTCCACGAGCCTGCCTTCAAGCACCTCGTCTGTGCATTCCAAGGATTTGGCCCGGAATTTCTTGATGAAAGTGACTCCATCTTCCTCGCGCTTCTGATACATGCGGGAGAGATGAATCATTGTAACTTTCTCTTCCACTTGGAAGAATTTTGTGTAGAACTTCTGGACCATACCGTCCCAAGTTTTAACAGATCCAGCCTCCAACGTTCTATACCACTTGTAGGCCATATTTCCCAAAGATTTAGGGAACTCGCGCATCAGCAACTTGGGATCAGCCCCATATGGTCCCATCACATCGATGAAACACATGACATGCTCGTGGGCATTCCCGTTGACGTCTTCGAACTTGTCCCACTTAGGAGCCTTATACCCGGCGGGGTTGGGCATGAGGTAGATCTCGCGTGGGATAGGCGGATCGTTATCAACCTTAGGGATAATAGTATCTGCAAACGGTTGATTGGCCAAACATGTCTCTATGCGCCGCCGCAGCGATGTCATACATTCTGGTGCGCTTTCCCCAGCAGTGGGAGGAAGGGTTGCAGCCGGCGGGGACACATATGCTGTGGTCGGGCTAGGGGTGTAGGTCACATTACCCAGCAGTGTCGGCAGAGGAGGCAAGGGGTATTGCGAAGAGAGGTTGGGTGCCACAGTTGGCGGTTGAGGAATATGTGTGGTAAGGGGCGGTATTTGAGCCGTTTTCCCCTGAACAGAGGGTAACTGCACCATTGCTGGTGGAGTTTGCAAATTAGGGTTAGGTGGTATGGGTACCAATCCAGTCCCCTGAGTGTTAGAGGTTCCCCCTCCCTGAGAGACAGCAGTGCCCAATGTAGGATCCCGAGCAAGGGTTTCCAGGATGGCCATTATCCGTTCCATTTGTGAGGATTGAGCCTGGAGGGCCTTTCCCTGATTCTGAATGGTGGCATTCAGAGCCTACAATGTCGGAGTCTCACTGGCGGCCGCAGAGGTGTGACGGGTCTCCTCTCCTGAGGTGGTCTTCGTGGAGGGCGATCTGTTACTGACGTCATCTTCATGAGACATGGTTGCTTGCAATGGTAAGTTTCACGTCGGGTTCACCAAATGTGTACGAGAGAATCCTGCAGCGAGAATTCAATATACACCAAGAGCAGAGGATAAGATCACAGGAAGAATAGGGTTGTGTGTAGGGAGAGAGTAAGACAATAGCACTGTATGAGAGAGAGACAGGATTTTTGCAGAGCTTCCGCGTATCTCAAGTGATTCGCCCTTGTATGGAAGGGTTAACGATCCTATATATAACGGAGAATGTGACCGTTGTAGTGGGTTAATGCGCCCATTAATGGCGGCTTAATTAGCTTAACCATAACGGCATGTTCGTCCGCGTATATAGGGACCGTTACGCACGTCGTTTGCGTATACCGGAACCGTTATGAGGTTGACCGGGTTTATGGAGCTCGTGCCATAAATCTCTCAAAGCAGTTACTAGGGGTCGCGTGCGGGATTTGTTGTCGCTCGCGCGCGACAGGACTTACTCTAGCCTCCAAATCACTAAGTCCCTACAAGTCCCGTGCGGTGGTATGCGAGGGCCCTGTCTCGCAGCCCCCACATGGATCAATGCGGCTGGTGATCCAGTGTGTGTGGAGCACAGCTAGGTGTGCTGTATGATCGCCACATGGCTAAGATCTGCCTGTCCAGAAAGCACTATGTGCAGTGTGCTTTCATGAACTTCAAAGTCTGAACTTTAACTTGTCCCACATCAAAGCTTCAACAACTTGTAAGAATTGAAAGTTTGATGTTTTAAGTTGTCCCACATCGAAGCTTCAACATATTATATACTCTTCCAAAGGCTATATAAGGACGTTGCATACTTTGAGGAAGTGGTAGCGGGCTAGCTAAAGCTTGGGACCACTTATATTTGGCCAACTCAATTAAAGATTGTGGGCTCAAAGTCAGGCTTTTGTTGCAAAGCAAGCCCTCAAATTTTAGTATATACTAGTGAAATACATGTCCCCTTGGGACTAATCTTTATTCTGTGTACTTAATTACTTTTTTAGTAGAAAGGTAAGAAATTCATTAAACCGGAAACGCACCTAGCAAGAGCATACAAGCAAGATATCGGGTTGTGCCCTACAACAACCAAAACAGACAGCCCTACCCGCTCTAGCTCCTAACGGGAATATACAGCAAAAGTAGGAGCTTACATTCTAAGTACAACCATTAGAAACCTAGCGACTATATACAACAAAAGTGTCGCTCCTAGATCAACATTTACATAGCCATTTACATAGACATTTTACATAGACAAGGTGGCACTTCTAGCTAACTGGTGGGCTTCCTGCACCAAGCTTCTAGGGACTTTGACTACTAGACAGTCGTTGAAGATGCTAAGCTCTTGCTGGATGTACATCAAAATGGGTGCATCCCAGAAAGACGGCTACTCAGTTGCCTGTAATAAGTGTAAAGTAATTAGACTATCCGTATAAATAGCAATGTTAAATAAACGTTTAGATTTTGCTACTAGTAGGCCGTGTAAAAAAGCAAGCAACTCCATCTGCAAGGGTGAATCTCCATGGCAGCACTTGGAGTAGGAGGTAGCCGGTTCCGTTTGTTCTTTGAGAAAGACTCCGACTGCTCCATCCAAATGGTTTGTGCGCCACGCACCATCTACTTTGATGATAGTGAAGGAAGGTGGAATGCTTGAGTAGGCAGTATGCTTTGAAAGGGAGAAGATGCTGGGATCTGTAGGTCGTATAGCCGGATTTTGCTGCATCGCGTGAGGTGTGGCAGAGTCTTTGAAGGTATTGTAGCACAGGAGTTCCCGTTGGGCTTCACGCAGAAAGTGCTGAGTTAGATCATTGGACCATGCTTTGCCACGAAACACAGCTTCGTTCCTTGACTTCCAGAGAGCCCATAAGGCCGGGAGGTTCCTGGTCAAGTCGGCCGGCTGGTAAACAAGGCTACGGATCCAGTCAGCGAGGTGTTGTTGTTGTGGCGGTGGAGATAGAGGGGCATGTTGTTGGAATGCGGATGTGATTGGGAATGTAAGAAAAGGTGATCAGGTGTTTCAATATTTAGACAGCCATGAGGACATAGTGGGGAGATAGTGCGGTTATGCAGGGCAAGGTTAGCTTGACAAGGAAGGGCGTGGAGATGGAGGCATTTCCAGAGGAGAAGTTTATATTTTTCAGGGACGTGGAGTCCCCATAAACGTCCCCAGACAGGGTCAGCTGGTGCAGCGAGTGAGAAATAACCTGCTGGATAGAGGATGGGATTCATGGATGACTCAATGAATCGGTAACCTGATTTTGCGGAGTAGTTCCCAGTCTTGGTGAAAGGCCAAACAAGGGAGTCTGGGGAATCCGGGGGAGGAAGTTGAATGGCGCAGACAATGGGGAGTAAAAAGGGAGGTAGGATAGATTGGAGTGCTTGGAGGTTCCACTGAGGGGTATTATGATGATATGAGATGAGGTCAGAAACTCGCATGTTATTTAGGGTGTCAGAGCTGAGGAAAGTTGCTAGTGGTTGAAGAAGGTTTGGAATCCAACGGTCTAGACCAACACTTACTGATTGTCCATTTCCAATGACCCAAGCGCATCCTTGTTGAATCAGCCGACGCCCAGAGATGATGCTTTTTGCACACCACGAAGCTGCCGGCGGCGTTCGGACGTTAGTATCACCGATGTGAGAAATGGAGAAGAGCTTGGGGTATTTAGCTTTGACGACATCCGCTGCTAAGTTGCGTTGTGAGGTAATGATACGCCAGTAAGTGGATGCCAAGTATGCCTGGTTTGCCCAATCTTGGTTTCGTATTCCAAGACCGCCGTGTGATTTAGATTTCCAAAGGTTGGCATTAGAGATTAGAGGAAGAGGTCTTCGGCTGGATGGATTTCGCCAGAATTTGACTGCTGTGTTGTTTAGGGATGAGAGCGTGGTTCCCGGTAATCGAAAAGCACTACCAAAATAAACCGAAAGGGATGATAGGACTGATTTCACAAGAATTAAGCTCCCTACAGGGGAGAGAAGACGACTTTGCCAAGCTCCCAGTTGTCCCTGATATTTGGAAGTGATGGAAGAAGAAGCTTGGACCTTGTTCCTAGCTTCAGCCAGAGGAAGACCTAAGTAGATAGCAGAGTCCGCCGCAGTGATATGGCCAAAGATGTTTATAAATTGGAGTGTCAGAGTGGATGGTATGTTGGGACTGAAGAAGAAGTTGGATTTTTCGTAGTTGATTTTCTGACCCGCAACTCTACTGAAAGAGTCTAGGGTTGAAGCCAGGTGGTTACAGCTGGTTAAAGATGGTTTGAAGAAGAGCAGACAGTCGTCAGCGAAGAACAAATGTTAGATTGGAGGAGTTTGTCTGGAGAGGTTTAGACCAGGAATGCGGCCATCATTATGCAGTGCATGCAGATGGCATGAGAGGGTTTGGAGGTAGATAATGAACAGATAAGGGGAGAGTGGATCACCCTGGCGCAGGCCGGCTTCCGGAGAGAATGGTTGTGTGGTCTCTCCATTTACAAGGACGGAATAAGAGACTGTGCGAATACACTGAGATAACAGCCTTCGCCAATGAGCGGGAAAGCCAATCAACGTGAGCGCGTGTTCAAGAAAGTCCCAATTGACGCGATCAAAAGCTTTGCTCATGTCAAGCTTAAGAGCACTAAGGTAGGCGCCGGATCGTTGATGTTTAATTTTTGTGAAGAGTTCATTGGCTAGGAGGGTATTGTCCGTAGGCCGCCGCCCCGGGACAAAGGCTGTTTGATTAGGCGTGATTAGCTGGGGAAGAATCGCTTTGAGGAGATTTGCCAAGACCTTAGTAATGATCTTATAGACGGTAGTGCATAGGCTAATTGGGCGGTAATCAGCTGCTGAAATTGGGTCATTCTTTTTAGGGATTAGGGTAATGGTGGTGTGATTTATTTACGTGAGAAGATGGCCAGAGTGCAGAATGGATAAGACTGCGGCTGTTGTGGAGGGACCGACAATATGCCAAGCCTTTTGGAAGAATACTGGGGGGAGTCCATTAGATCATGGGGCTTTGAATGGGCCCATTTGGAAGATCGCAGTTTTGACCTCAGCTGTAGTGAAGGGTTGATGCAAGAAGTGTAAGTTTTCAGTTGAGAGCCTGGTTGACAGATGAGACCACCCTTCCCAAGCTGCGATAGATCCGTCTGGGGGAGGTGGAGGTCTGTAAAAATCCCGGAAGTAATTGTGTAGGTGCTGAGAAATCTCAGCTTGGGTGGAGAAGGTTGTGCCATCTTCGGCTTTGAGGGCAGTAATCCTTGTACGCGATGTTCTTGATCTTGCGTGCGCATGGAAAGTAACGCGTATTCCGGTCACCGTAGAACAGCCAGCGAGATTTAGCCCTTTGCGCCCAAAGCACTTCTTCCTGTTGTAGGAGGTTTTCTAGGTTGGATGAGGCCTCCAGACAGGCGCGGTGCCAGGTGGCTGCAAGTGGGAGCCCAGGGCAGGCGGGTGGCTAGTAATATCAGTGAGGCGTGTCTGGGCTTGATGAATGAGCTGGGGAAGGCTGCAATTGCCAGTGCGTGCCCAGTTTTTTAATAAAACTTTAGCTATCTTGCATTTCATCACAAGCTGATAGAGGGGGGATCCTTCAAAGTGATAGTTCTATGCCCGGGCAATGATGTCATAGCAAGTGTCGTGGTGTAACCAGAAGGCTTCAAATTTGAAACCTCGAGGTTTGGTGAGATTCGGTTTGTTGGTGTACAGGATACAGGGGCCATGGTCAGAGGATATAATTGGTAGATTTAGGAGAGAAGAACCAGAGTAGAGAGCAAACCAGTGGGGGTTTGCAAAGGCTCTGTCTAGGCGTTCGTAGGTGCATTTAGCAGACCGTTTTGAAGACCAAGTGAATCTAGAGCCGCGAAAAGGGAGTTCCTGGAGGTTGCAATTGATCAGAAATTGTCTGAATGCAGACGCCCCAGGGATGAAAGTACTCCGATTTTCGGAGACGGGCAGCGTGAGTTTGTCTGTTGCAGATACAACCTGGTTGAAATCGCCAATACAAACTAGTGGTCCGGTGATTTGGGAGAGGACAGTTGTGATCGTCTCCCAGGTTTTGGGCCGAAGAGAGAGGTTAGGAGCCCCGTAAATACAAGCTAAAGACCATGTACCTAAGTTAGTAGTGATGTTGCCAAGGATTAGGTTGGGAGATTTATAAAGTGGTTGAAAATGGGAGGGAAATCACCAAGCTACAAGCAGGCCACCGTTTAAGCCACACGAGTCGAATCCGTCGACGTTGGGAAAGCCCCATTTGTGGGCATGCACCGCAGCCTCATTGACGGAAGACTTGGTTTCGGATAGAAACAGAAAAGAGGGTTTGTAGTCGAGGACAATTCGGCGCGTGGTATGAATTGCCAGGGGATGTCCCAAACCCCGGCAATTCCACGCCATAATTGTCACGGCGATGGCCGTGACTGTTGTGGGACAGTCACGGAGAACCCATAACTCATGCAGTTATTTAAGTGAGTATATGTAGGGCAGCTAGTAGAGGAGAACATAGTAGACAGTGCAGTAATAAATTTTGGCGTGGGTAGATATTCAGAGGATGCAGTAGGTATTGTAAGAAAAACTTTTTGTTTACCCGAAGTGATCGGAGAGAGAGAGGTCTCCGACGCTTTGCGCTTGATGGTGCGAATCCTGATAGGTATTGGGGTAAAATTCATCCTCTTGCGTGGCAAAATCCGCCGGTTGAACTTGCGCTTGAGTCCCCGCAGAGGAGGTTCCGCAATTTCTTCGCGAACTACCTCGCAGAGTGCTTCATCTCCGGTGAACGTTGCATCGCCGTTGAGTCCTTCGATGTTGGGGGTGCCAGCAGGGTTATCCAAGAAAGGGGCAGTGACGTTAGAGTCACTTGAGAATTCGGGGCCTGGGCTTAGTCCCACCTCTCGCAGCTGTCGGCGGAAGAGCCGGTCAAAACCGCAGCGGAAACCACCACGAGGAGTGGGCGGCGGTGAGGTTGGCGAGGGAGGTGATACAAGGCTCTCTGTGTTTGTGGGTTTGGGTTTGGGTTTGAGAGCGGAAAAGAGTGAACCCATGAGTTCGTTGGTGTCGGGTATCAGAGATGAGGGAGTGGGCTTGGAGGAGATGTGAAATGGGTCACGGTGAGTTAAGTATTTGAGTAAATCCGATAGGAGTTGGTGGTTGGGTTTTATTAATGAGCCCATAAAAAGAGACCATAGAGAGAGCCCGTAAAAAAAGAGGAGGTAGATGTGGTTGAGTGAATGAATTGGTGTCTGGTTGGGTGGAGAGAAGTCAAACTCAGCTTGCTTGTGTTGGGAATGAGAAATATTAGGGCTTTTCAGATTATCCATGCCACGTGTAATGTTGGTGTGTAGGTTGGGATATGCATTATCATTACAATCATTCTTTTTGCAGTAACCAAGAGTGGGTGCATTACTTGTACAAATAAAAGAGGGAAAAGGATGTGCACCTGTGCTTTGCAAGGACCCACTGCTGCCACGTGGAGTGCTATCAAAACGCTCAGTAGAAGGAGGGCTTCTTCCCGCCAATGAATCATCAGACAGTGAAGGGGTGATTGACGGCGTAGCAGGGGTGGGGTCCGCAGGGGAATCATTACGGCCTTGGGAAACCGCCTGCTGTATGGGGGAGCGGTTTTGCATGGAGCCTGGTGAGCCGACATTGACGGCTTGAGTAGGAGGCGCGTGCGGCAGCGCGTGAGCTTCCCCTGGTTCCTCCGAAACAGAGTCCGGGATAACCGGAGCAGGGTCAGTGAGCTCAAGCGATGGACCAGTGTTGAGGTTGGATTCCGATCAAGAAACAACGTGGATCGTATGCTCCGACGGGTCTGTGTCCATGTCATCGGAAAGTGGATGAAGGGATGGGGTTTCCGGTGTTGCGGCTTCCGGCGAGGAGGCCGGCGATGGTAAAGTACGCCATAGATGCCATCGCACCGCCCCTGAGGCATCTTCTTGCCACTCAATCCTCGAGGGGCCTTCAATGTAACCAACAGAGATACGGGTAGTACGTTGGACGTTGACATTGCTGATGGACCTTAGATATTTGGTGTACAGAGGGGAATGTGGGTAGTGGTGGATGGTAACTCCGAATCGGTCCACTAGAACATCAAGAGTTTTCCAATGGTGGTTCATCGCCGATGTGAGAGAGAGGTTGCAATGAATTTCGGTGTGGCCGATTCGACCGCATCGGTAGCAGAGCCGATAAACCTTCTCGTAACTGAAATAGAGGAAGACATATCCACCATTGTCCATCTGAAGAGTTGCCCCTGGTAAGAGAGCATGACGAACATCAATTTGAACCAACACTTTCATGGAGCACTGCAAGCTGCCGGAGAGGGTGTCTGAATGATGGAGAAGGAATCCACCGGCAAGATCTCCAAGTCGCTGGGCGAGTTCAAGACTGAGATAGTCGTAGGGAACATTATGAATAGTCATCCAGACTGTAGCCGTGAACATGGTATCAACATTGTAGACACAGTTTGGTACCCATTGCCTAAGGAGAACCAGAGCTCCGAGGATGTTGACTGAACGCACCCGTGCCAAATCTTCTCTGTCTCTGTCATTGATGCATTCAATCCAAAAGAAACCCGGAACTTCCCACGCATATACTTTCAGAGGTGGTCCTTCAAGCTTCCAGTACGAGTTAATAGCATGTTCCAATTGTGGGGCTGAGAGGATTCGGTCATCTTTAACATAAGCCACTAAGAAGGGGCTTCGATTGAGACGGCGAACTTCACGGAAGTTATCATCGGTTGGTTGAAGACCTGGGGTGATTAGGTAGTGGTTTGGGTAGGGATGAATACCGGAGGGTTGAAACTCCGGCGAGTTCATGGTGATCGCGAACAGAGGAGGCAAGAGAAACGGTGGAAAAGGATGATGGTAGAGCTAGAGAGAGAAAGTTATGTGAGAGAGAGAGTAAAAAAAGGTACTGAGTCGGTTCTTGAGCTTTTCACTTAAACTAATGGGATGGGACATAGTGAGAATTAGATGTGGGTTGAAATCATAGTCGTTCATTTTACACTGATCCAATGGTCTAATATTTGATAACAACTTGAATGTGAACAGTAGAGCCCCTTCCCATCTTAGTATATAGATAGAATTCGCGCTCTAGTTTTTCATGAACTGCGCTTTCAAATTGTTTGGAGCGCGTTTTCTTGGAAGATTTTGGCCTTAAAGAGCGAGAGCGCACTCTCGGAGCGGGAGCGGAGGCTAACCTGGACGAACTAGGTGATCTAGGTATGGAACGGATATGTGATTAATTCACAAAACCCTTTAGGATATGGAACAAGGTTGGAATTCGAGAAATGTCATGGTTATATACCCGGACCCGATTAAATTCCAATGTTAACGAAATTGTTTTCTTTACCCTTGCATATACATTATACACACACACACACTTTTGTTTATAATAAAGTCTATGCACTTTTTGAGTACCTGTCGTTTCAGGAGTAGTATTGCAGCCAGAGCATTCAATAGGCACTTCAATTTCGAATCGTTCCATTATCTCCATATCGGGTAAGTTATTTTCCATACTCCATATTTTATCAAGCCATATTCCATATATTTTTAAGCTAGCACACTCGAGCTCCTTTCGAAGAACCTAATGTCATTTCCTCTAAATTTGTTTGCATACTTCATATACATCAAAACTCATAATCATTTGAACTTGATGTTTGAAGTCACATATACTCAAGTACCAAGAAGACAATGAAGTTCATGTCATGTAGGTTCTCTCCTCCCCTTCATGACATGAATCATATGAGCATTGTCATGAATATGTGATTTTGGCATATTTTTTCTTTTATATACTCGAGCCAAAATAATGTAGACGAGATCTGATCACACAATGTATAAAATTTGCCGTACTTCAAACTTGTAATTCTCAAGAACTCTAAAATACTACCCTCTTTGGGACAGGAGTTTCACTTATGAGAATACTAGGTTCCACCCCGCGCATGTTGCCCGCGGTGTGGCCTTGCCATGATGTGCATAGTTGAAAGGCGGAGCAAGATATTCGTGAAGGCAGATTAACTAACAAAGGCTCGATGAATATACGTGCGAATGAAATGAAGAGTAAAAATACAACCTCAATATAAACAATATCTAGTATGTAGTAATGATAGCACAAATCAACAATATCTAGTATCTACAGAAGTTCGGAAAGAAAACGTTGCCGCACGATTGTGGTGGATTTGCGAATCAATTGTCGCAGCATCTGGGGTTGGATCGGCTATGGTGGTGGCTGCGTTGAGCATTGGCGGTGAAGTTCAGTACACTGTGTTGACTAAGTTCCTTCACCAAGCAAGCAATCGCAAAGTTCCTGCATTTTGAAATCAAGCACAAACCATACTGAAAACTTCAAATGATGAGACTAAGTGAATGAATACCCAGAACAATTAACAGGTAAAGGGAAGCATATAAATCCAAAGACACTGGATATGCAAGGCATGTCATGTTGAAATACATTTCAAACAACGCACATATAAATTTTTGAATTTACGCTAATCAGACACACTATAATCATTCTAATAGTTTCAATCACAGTGTAAGCAAACACACTATAACCTGAGATCTTTATACCGAAAACACGGCTACCCAGACTTGGAGCAGGGATCCTAGTCAGCGCAAGTTAAGAATGCAGTGCCTTTTTGAAGCAAGAATACTTATTTGTTTCTACAAGGACTCTGGTTTTTCATCACAGTCACGTGGCGTGCCCAATTAAGACAACCAGCAATAGGGCTCGCCACGTGGAACGGAAAGGGGATAAAAGCCGGTCGTTCCTGTGAAGTTCGAAGGCCTTTAGCCCCAACAGGAACTCCAGTTTTAGCGCAAATTTTCTCTGATTAATGGGAACATAAAATCTGATGATAAAAAAAAAAAAAAAAAAAAAAAAAAAAAAAAATAAAAAAATAAAACTATAATCCAGAGTACCCAAGCAGCTTCAATATCTGGCCCCATAGAAGCTAAAATATGACTGCACTCATATATCCAGAAAACTTAAACACCACCGTACCAATGAGTAACATAATTTATAAATAAAAATAATATATAAAACAACACCAAGTTCGTGTTTTTCCACATGTTTACCATAGCATCATCCGTGAGATTTACGTCTCACCTATGTTCCTGGATACTGAAACAAAAATATAAACTATTGAGCAGGGAGGAATAATAGACTTATGAAAACACCGTAACCAATCATGTCGTATTTTTTTCCTGAATAATGTATGTTGATATAAGAATATCACCCAACTCCCTTGTTTGGGATCCATTACCACTTTGCCTAAGTATATCACATGTGTTTGTTAGTTCTATTTTGAGGTCAGGTCTATCCAGCTAATTGTGCACCAGAAATTATTTAACTTCTTCGTTTATTTGTCTATTTTTTGGATCAACCAATTTAACTATTTCACAGTAATATTTGAAAGTTCACAGCAAACGAAAATTGAACATTTCTTCAACCTCATAAAAGTCTATATACATACCTTGTCATTACTCCAGTCGAAATTAACAACAGCTAGTCTGCGAGTTTCTTTGTTGATTTCAGGCACATTCTCCTCGTAATGACGCATTCTCAGTAATGTTATCTGACAAATCTTGAATTTCAGTACTTGGCATATTAAATTAATATATTTTGACTAAATACCTGCACAGAAGTATCTTCCTCATAGTAAACCTCATCTTCATCCGATTCAGTGGTGTCTATGGGAGTCTCATGATCCCGTCGATCCTCTACTTCGTCATCGTCTTCCTGCTGTTCTTCATCTGAATCTGATCTGTCGAGGGACAAATTAAAACTGGTTGTTTCTGTACCGAATCAAGCCTACATATATGTGTCACTATCCATTACTATATTGTAAACGCAAATATGCAGAATCAGAGAGAAATAATTTATCAAATAGTTTTGTGTGCAATATTAGGTGTAGCTTAGTCATGCAGCTAAACTAATGCTGATCATTACATTTACAGCTCAGTTAGCAATCCACGACTATAACTATCACCTTGACCTGCTCCACAAGCAAAGGAAAACAAAATATAGCTTTAGAAACAATTTCCTATTTTATCAAACAATTGAGATCTTGAAGCATCGACGACAGGAAGCAAGAAACTGCTCATCTTATCAAGCATAAATATTAGGAACAAATCTAAGATATCATGCACATTAGATATTGACTCTTCAGTTATAACAGGTCTTCAGTATGGAAATACTTCTAACATTTATGGTCGGATGCTCAAAACCCTAAATCCAAAACTCAAGCAATTAAACATTTAGTGCAATATATGGAACATGACCCCATTCCATCAATAAGCTAAAGAAAGATCAAGATTTCATTATATGACAGAAAACAAAAAAACAAGAACACTTTGAAAAAGAGACAGTGACAAGGAAAAACATTATACCTCTACCCAAGTTCTGTCAAGTAAATTTCCAAACTTTGTCTTTGACCTGCTGCCTGGTCCTTAAAAGCAAAAGTAATATGTAAGCACATAACACTCGCTGTTTACAATAGTAGTGAGAAATTAAGATACAAATTTGGATTTCTGTTCTTACTCTGAACTGTTGGAGGTAGTTCAGTAGTAGTAGCTTAGATCGGTTGCATGCTCCTAGCAGTGCATTTCCCACACAAAATTATAGAGCTTCAGTGCATGTTTGGTATCACTGATTTTTAATCTGATTTCGATTAAAATCAGGATTTTTAGACACTTTCGTTCGGTAGCTGTATTCAAGAAGGTGACAATAAAGCTCTTTAAATTTTGTTTTTTGCAATCCTTCATATGATAGAAAGAATACCGACAGTTTCTTTTTATGCATTTAATTTATTCTGAGAATTCTTATATTTGTACTTGCATCCCTTTCTTCTCTTCGTGAATACCTTATACGATTCATATCAAAGTCTTTGAGGACCAAGCAGAGAACATATAATGAATCTAGAACTTCTTGCCACACTTACATTCAGCAAGGACTTTTGGATCTCCGCCAAGAGGGAAAAATTCCAGACCAGCAGCCAATACAAATTCCTTGAAATTAGAGTGAGTCGCAAGTCTCACCGGTGACCATAACCCTACAATAAAAACATCCACTTCTGTCATCCCAGCTTCTGTCATAACTTAATACTCCATGATATATGAAGACAAAACACACATCTTTTATATAGCGAGTCAATAAACTCCACAAACCATGGGCATATTGGACATATCTACTACTTACCAGGAGAAGACGTATTATAAAGAAAACCTACTGGTAAGAATTCTGGTACTTCCTTTCTAAAATGGGGATATATATTTATACTGCTAAAGCAAGTAAGATGCTGAAACTGAAATATATCATTTCGAAAAACACCCTTTTGCTAATTATGTTTCTATACAAAGGGATCCATAACAAATACCTAATGGAGCAGCAGCTTGACTCACCACTCCTTCAAGACTTACTGGACACGAACTCGCGGTTTTTAGTCTGACACCATGCAAGATGCTAGTAATAAGTATTATAATTCTTTGGCTGCAAAATCATCGCACTATAGATATAGTATGAACAAAATCAAGAAATAATATAAATTCAACCAAGAAACATAGCTAACATGACAGCCTATCCATAGCATGAGCAAGTGACAATCTGAAGCTAAGTAAAAGCTTGTAAGCATTCAAAAAAAATAATTATATTTTTTTCCTACTAAGACCTACACAGATCTAAGGATTCCAATATCGGGGCATAGCGTAAAGAATCAGGAGTTTCGAAACGGTATACGTAGGCACCGAAGCCAGCCCACCCAATGCGGTACGTGTGAACTGGATTCACGCACATAACATCAAATACGAACCATTTCGCTTGGATAATGGGTGTTATGTCAGATAAGTTGAGAATGATTGAAGATCACCAATACAAATAGCTAAAATACTTTAAGATTCAATCAGATAAGGAGAGAATGGCTAACATACATTTTCTACTGTACTCCAAAGAGCGTAAAAGAAAGGGGAAGTGTGGTTCACTGATTTAATTCATTCAGGAACCGAGTTTAGTTTATTTACTGCTAATTTTAGTTGTTTATCTTGAAGATTCTATGAAAAAGTAGCTAGTTTCTAAAGACAGAAAGAACATCCTATACATGTATATCAGCTCGTGTCCTTATGCATGGTGAGCCTACTCTAGCATTCGACACCCCTAAAACAACAATTTTTATGTATGCTATTTCATTGTTCTATCATTTACGCAAATAAATGTCCTTACTGAATAGGAGTACGATTTAATAAATGAATTCCTTGTTTGATATACACTTATTACTAACTCTATCCTATTCCTAGCCCCACACACCAACCCAAATATGCAAGATTCAGTAATCACATAGTAATTGCTTTGAATAAGTAAGAAAGAATACATATTGCTTCTGGATTTCATATATATAATTTCCTCTTCACAGAAATTAACGGGATAATACAATTCAACCAAGGCATTTGTTGAAGCTAAAATATAGTGGAATTGTTTTGCACCTTTATGAAATATAATAATCGGAGCAAGCTATCTCTTGTACCTTTATCAAGTTCCCTGACTGTTGTCCTCTTTCTGGGTAGACTTTCAAAATCTTCGTAGTAAGTTATGTACTTCCCCATAGCTGACCTTGTCATGTTGGGAACAATATCTTCTTCAAGATTATGTTATACATTTAACTGAACTTGTACACCTGCCCCGTCATGCTCCGCCTGAAAATAAAGAATAAATAAAATGTAGGCAATGAGATCACTTTATCTTAATCCATGCCAGGAGAAATTAGTTAAAGAAATCTCCAAAAAAAATAACATGAATGATGCAATATGTTCTGGAGTTTTCTTTATGTGAAACGCACAAAGCAAGCACTGACTTGGTAATTTACAAAAAATTGCACTGTCACTAGCTGAGCCAGTTATAGGAACTCAGGCTCTGTCGTAGCCTAGAACAAGGGCCACTCGTGTATTCGTTGGCTTAGTAGGTTTAGAACTACTTACAGACCTATGTAACATCTCCATTGATTCGTCTTGCACTTCCATCTTGCTTAAGCATTTAGGAAGGTGAAAAAAAAAGGAAATCCCACTTATGATGTAAGTCACTGAACAAATTTTGCACGAAAAAGATTGCCTATAAACTTCGCTAAAAAATTTAGAGTATGCGACATCAGCCTAGCTTAATTTTATACTTACATTTAGCCTTCCTATACAATAGGCTGCACATTGATATTTTACTTTATAGTGGAGATATTAGCCTTAAACCCTCAGCTGTCAAAATATTTTTTCACTGAGGACTACTCATTCAATCCAGTTCTCGTCTAGTCTCATTCTCTTTTGCAGTCTACCAAGTTATCTATACTTCTACAGTACCAAGCAAAAGATATTAAACATGTCCTGTACCAGGTAGAACCAAAATCGTAGAAGAAGCTTGGAATTTTGCAATCAAGACTGCTGATAAAGCATACCTGAGGACCCCTTGTGATGTTCACTTTTGGTCCTAGCCAGTTTTTGCAAGATCAAATAGCCGATCACCTGCAATAACAAATAACAATCTATCATTCAGTTTATATATATACATGCAGAGAGTGAAGACCCCTCACAGAATGAGCAAGAAGACGTGAAGGGTTTCCGAAAAATCTGAAATTGGTATCATGAACTGATGAATATTCCACTAACTTTGACATTTCTTGCGGATATAGCAATGCAGAAAAGGAATGCAACATAATTGAACCTTACCTCCTGAGCCTCCTCTCCTCCTCCTTTTGCCTCATATCAAATGAACAAAGAACAATGGTTGGTTATCCTGTCCACAAATACGGAAAAAATAATCCATGGGAGGTATCTTGAAAGCAAACCCCAAAACCATGATAAAACAAAGAAAAACCACCATACATTAACCTTCTTCAATGACCAACTATTCGCACAAAGCCCAAAAATCGCACCCAGTGGGAAGTCGCAACACCCACATCAGCCATGGGAACTGACTCTGGCGTCTTCTCTTTCCTTTTATCCCTCTCTTCTCTGCTTCAATAAACTAACACAGTAGCTGTAATTACAAAAATAAGGCTTTAAATATCAACAGCAATTTATTGCCTATTCACATAGGCACAACACTTGCAAGTTCATCAATTTCTTAACCTAAATCTAACAGTACTTATTGAAAAATTAACCAAACAGGCCTTAAAATCATTAAGTTTATCAGAAAATACAAATTATGTCTTAAAACAAAGTCTGAGAAGTTTAGTTCTACGAATGTACTCAATTTACGTCATCGCAGTCGATATTTCTGAATAAATTTACTATGAATTAAAATTTAAAAAATTGTATGACATAGCAACATACTGACAGACGTCATCTTAATATTATAAGGAAACTAACATCACACCAACAGATCAGTGGGAATCAAGAAACCTAAAATCCCATTCTCTTGGAAGGAGAGAATTCACAAACCTGTTTGAGCTTGTCTATAGCTTTTCTCCTCCTTCGGGAGAAGGCACAAGTCCTTCATCTACCATGAACTGCACCGGATCAAAACAAACAAAAGCACCAAATATCACAATTCCAGAAGCTTAGAATGGTTGAAAAACGCAGTATGTAGATGATTGAAATAGAGAGAAGAAGAAGACAAGTTTTACTTACCTCGAATCCAAAATTGAACCCAAAGCCCACCTCCTCAAAAACAACACATGCAAAAACATATCGACTTAGGAAAATGTGATGAACCCACGAGTAGAACTCACCCCTAAAAACCGGTTGATAAGGGGAGGGTGCTCATGTGTCCATATACCACATGCTAGTCCCATAACTAGCCGATGTGGGACAAGCCCACACCTCCAGAATCATGACAATCCACCACGCTCCGCTACCGGCGTCCTCGACGGCATTCACTCTAGGTAGCTTTCACTCTGGCGGTCTCTTGCCCTAGGTAGCCCTCTCCTAGGTAGCCCTTTCCGAGAATACCAGCCGCGAAGCCGCAGCCGTCCGATCCCATACTCGCCCAGCTGCGTCCGGTCCCATACCCGGCGTGGTAGATGGCTCTGATACCAGATGTGCTGAACCCACGAGTAGAACTCACCCCTAAAAACCGGTTGATAAGGGGAGGGTGCTCATGTGTCCATATACCACATGCTAGTCCTATAACTAGCCGATGTGGGACAAGCCCACACCTCCAGAATCATGACAGAAAATAGAGTTTATGAGACATAGTGGTTGGAAGTGATACAGAGAGGGATAATAAGTACCTGTTTGGGTGATTTTCACAACAGACTTGGACGGATCTGAATCCATGTCGGAACCCTAGAACGACGCCGAAGACGCCGAGATTTCAGTCGACGACGTTCTTCTTCTGCCTGGCCTGCACCGCCACTGGAGAGAGAGAGAGAGAGAGAGAGAGAGAGAGAGAGAGAGAGAGAGAGAGAGAGAGAGAGAAGAACAGAGAGAGATGACAAAGAAGATAACGAAGCTTCTGTTCGAAGCTGGCTTCTCTCAGAAGAAGATGATGAAACCAAGCCCGTGAACCACTAAGGCCTCGTTTGGGTAGCGGATAAGATACAGCGGATATGGCTTATGCTGGTATATGAGGTAGGATATGTATGCTGTCGGATAAGGCCTGATATGATATGCTGGCTTACTGTGTTTGGGTGCTGCAGGATATGAGACAGGATATGATAAAAAATTGATGTAGAAATGACCAAATTATCCTATAGTATCGAAATTGTTGATTGGTAGTCCATAAGATGTGTATGTGCTTAAATATTCTTAGCAAAACTAACAGAAATTATCAATTAGTAAAGTTTATTTAGTTAATTACTAAACGTATCTCAGTTAGATAATTGATAAAACATATTTTGAACTTAAAAAATTGAATTAATTAATCAATTATAAACGTAGTATTTTTTAAAAGAGTGAATTGGCCCTTCTTGGTGTTTTGAACTTCCAATTCCTTTTTTTATAAAAATTAATAGAATTCAACTATTAACCACCCTGAGCTATATAGGTGAGGAACCTTGAGCTATATTTGGATCGCCTATCTCATACACGAATGTCCGTTTCCAGAGCTCCGATGTCGAACTAAAATAAGGTTTGGTCAACCTTATTTTCCAAACGATGTATATTTGGATCGTCTATCAAAAGTGATACTCCTGGTACGATCCAAATGAGGTACTGGTTCACGTATTAATGAATTGCCAAATTCAAGATTCCTACTTTGATTGAGTCAAGTGATGAACATTTCCTCACTGCGTTTATATTTTATAAAAACGTTGAGCTCCATATCAAAAAACAGCAGAGGAGCCAAGCAAGACAATGTGTATGTTACGAGTATGATAATAAATTAATAAGCACAATGTGACTAGTAGCAGGGTTTTAGATGAACAAACATAACCAAATTCTTGCTATATAAACTACAACTCATTACCAGCGACGAAAGGTGCATTAAACGGAGAAAGCAGTGTATAATTTTTAACATTTAATAGTGTGTAATTTTATGTATTTGATGAGGACAAATTGGTCAACTAAATTATGCCCTTATCTTATCCGGTGTATACCATGGGGGAGGTGGTATAAGCTTTTGGTGTTTTGAAGGCAAAAAATGAAGGAAATGATAAGGGGGGATATGATATGCTCCCCCATATCCGCTACCCAAACACAGGGTATGATATGGAGAGGATAACATATCATATCCTGCCTTCTTATCCGCTACCCAAACGAGGCCTGAGTGACCAAGCCCTATTTGACCGTTATACCACAACTACACAACAAACCCCACTGCCACTGACTCACAAGAAACGGTAATTGGAATGACTTGTAAGGGAAAAATGGTCAAATTAAGGAATGCACATCCAGCAGAGGGGGCATCACTGTTAAGGATCGTAAATTGCATATTTTAGTAGGTTAGTGAACTCCTCTTAACTTACTTTTATGTGTTATTTGCGTGTTATATCTCTCTTTCTAGACTTATGCTTGTTTTCGTAGTTTTGGTTGTTTTTCCCTAATTTTGTAGGTGAAAACGTGCTTTAAAACGCAAGAGGCGAGCTAGGGGAGCTTAAACGATGAATTTGAAGAGGATTTGCGGGTCAAGAGCATCAAGAAGGGACTTGGAGGACCTAATTTGAAGAATAGTTGAAGATTTAAGGGCTTATTTGAGAAGACAAGAGAAGAATTGAGGCCATTATTGAAGATCTAGAAGTCAAAAGTGAAAGTCAAGGGCCAAGAAGATAAGTTTTTAACGGAAGTGGGGCTTAAGTGCAAGTTTTGAAATGTTTTAATGGCTCATTTGAAGGATTTTTAACGGATTGGGGGTCAAATGGTCATTTTCAGAAGCTTATAAGTTAGAATTGGGCCTTTTAAAGCATTCCAGCAAGCTAGGGGGGAGCCGGGTGAAATTTCTCAAACCCAGCTCACCCCCAGCCCTCTCTCACGCGTCATCTTCTCTCTCCCCGACTCTAAACACACAGCAGCCATTGTTGGCTCTCCCAAGCTTCGTCCGAAGCTTCCCACGGCCCAAAACCAGACCAAAACCCCACCAAATCCTACAAAATTAGTACCAAATTGCTCCTTGTCCAACCCTCTTCAAAACCCACTGCTCAATTTGGCCCAAACCGAAGTGAAGAGAAAAGCCCCAATTGCTAGGGTTCGTGAGAGGAGGCTACAAATCGACGAAGGAGAAGCTTGAAGATGAATTGGACGGCTTAGATACATTCTTGGAGGCCAAGCAAGCTAGAAGAACCATCTATATAAACCCAGGTTGAAGAAATCGAAGCCCCCTCTCTGACCCCTGTTTTTGGACGGCCTAGGCTCTGTCTCTCTCTCTTCTCTCTCGGTTCTGCAACACTTCTGGGTTTGTGCTGGTGATTCCGAGCTCGTCCTGAGCTAACACGGAGCCAGCAACAACCCAAGGGAGAGAAGGCTAGGTCTGGTTGGATCTGGTTGTGAACTGCTCTGTTTTGGAGCACTGTTTTGGACTGTATTGGTTACAGCAGCAGTTGGCTTGTGTTTTAGCTGCTGGTAGTTGTTGATTTTGGTTAAATTAGCTGGTTTAGATTGATTAGAGTGTGTTGGAAGCAAGTTGCTAGTAGTTTGTTCATCATTTGGTAGCAAGTTGGTGTTATTTGGTGGAATTGAAGAGTATTTGAGCTTGAATATAATGACTATTTTCATGAATACTCTTGATTCTTGTGTCTTGCTTTTGAATATGAACAACTAAGCTACTTGTTGGGTTTGATTGATGAAGATAGATGACTTGTGTGTGAGAAGTTCAATTGTTCTTCTAGTCTTATAAGTTGGATGTCGAATTCGTAGTGTTCAAGTGTTGAATATCAAATCCGAATTGTGGCTTGATCTTTCATATGTAAACGAGAGCGTTTCCATATGAAAGATGCTTGACATAACTCGATTTTGCATTTCACTCTTGAATACAAGAGCTAGACAAAAATCCTCTTGCTATATAATCCATGCTTTTCTTTGATTTAAACTTTGGGTGTTGATGCTCACACACAAGGCATCTATTGGAATCGATTGACCCAACTTACTCTCTTCTTGACAAACTCGTTTGAATCGTATTAGTCATAGTGTTAGTAGTTGTTTTCTTTCTTGGTTATTTGCTCTAGCAATATCAACAACTCTTGCTCCATCACTTGAGTGGTGGATTCAAAGCTTGGCTAGCTCTAAAGCCTTTGGGAAACTTGTTTTGTTGATTTAGTTAGTTGCTTAGTAAGTTTACTAGTTAGCTTAGAGTGTTTAAATCTCCTACCCAATCCTTGTGGAAATCGACCCCGTTCTTACACGGGTACTACTTAGAACGATATTCCTATACTTGGGAATTATCGATTCAACAAGTTTTTGGCGCCGTTGCCGGGGATTGGTGCTAAGAGACTCACTCTTTAGCTACTTTTCTTGTTTTGCTTGTTTTTATTTTTAGATACGCTTGAAGAAAAATTCCGGGTTCATTTTTGAACTTTGGAACCAAAAAAAGCGAAAAGTAAAAAAAATCACAAAAACATACTCCTAGCTTGTGTTAGGCAACCCTCTTGAACTTAATTTGAGCTTGGGTTGCATGAGTGTGTGGCAACGTGATAGTACTCATAGATTGCATCGCACTTTATTTGAAGAAGAGGGTAGAAATCCCTTTAGTGAAAATACTTCTACTAGTGATAGTAGTAGTTTAGCCCAATCCAACGATTCTAGCTCTCTTAATAGCTTTGAAATCATGGATGGAGAGGATGGGCATAGTAGCAACAATGAGATGATGCCATTTCGCTCACTAAGAGATTTGATGCATCCATCTCGACAAAGCTCACCATCTTGCTTTGTGTTTCCATTAAATGAAAGAAACTTTGATGTCAAACCGGGCACAATTCAACTTCTTCCCAAGTTTCATGGCCTAGAGTCCGAGAGTGCTTACTCTCATCTTAAGGATTTCAATGATATTGCCTCAACGGTTAATTGCAATGGTGTCTCTAGTAACACCATAAGGCTTAGATTGTTTCCTTTCTCTTTAAAGGACAAAGCCAAGGCATGGCTTCATTCCTTGAGACCTAGGACCATAGGCACATGGGAAGAGTTAGAAAAAGAGTTTCTTAAGAAATTTTTCCCTACTTACAAAACAAATGCCATAAAAAGGCAAATTGTTACTTTTTGTGCTAAGGAGGGAGAGCCACTTCCCCAAGCTTGGGAACGCTTCAAGGATCTCCTCATTGCTTGCCCTCACCATGGATTTGAGACATGGAGGTTAATTAGCTCCTTTTATGATGGTTTGCCATGCGACCATAAGCACACAATTGAATCCATGAGTGGGGGAGATTTTTTCACAAAAGGTGAAGATGAGGGTTGGGATTGTATAGATGAAATTTGTGAGAAAGTCCAATCTTGGGACATTAGTGAGCCTTCTAAGGATGCTAACTCTAAGCCTAAAGGTACTATGTATCAACTTAAGGCTAAGAGTGAGGCATTGTGCTCATTTTGTAGTGATAACTCTCATGAGTTGAACAAATGTCCCGATTTTCTAAGAGCCCAAGAGCTCATGGGTGAGCAAGTGAATATGTTAAATTCTAACAATTATAGGAAGCCCTATAATAACTCACCCTACTCGGAGACATACAACTCCAATTGGAGGAATCACCCAAATTTCTCATGGAGACAAGGCCAAGACTCTCAAGTAAACCCTTCTAGCTCCACTTATGTTCCTCCTAACAAAAGGAGTATGGAAGAGACCTTTGAGCAATTTATGGCTTCTCAAAACCAAACCAACCATGATTTGAGGAAGTCCAACCAAGAGTTGCAAAACTCTAACCAAGAGTTGAAAAATGCTTTAGCTAGGTTGGAGTCTACCATAAATGCTCAAGAGAAGGGAAAATTCCCATCTCAACCTCAACAAAACCCTAGGGGCCAAAGCTTTAACCATATGGAACATGCTAAGGCCATCACCGTTTTGAGAAGTGGGAAGGTTGTTGACAATGGACTTTCAAGTGGGGAGTCCAATGAAAATGAGGGAGAAGAGGAGTGTGAGAAGAGTGATGACCAAGAGAGAGTTGTCGACTCACAAGAGTCACAAAGTAGTCTTGATAAGGGGAAACAGGTAGTGGAAGAAAGTGAGAAAGTTAAGGTTCCTCCACCATTTCCCCAAAGACTTTTAGCCTCTACTAAGAAAGCTAGCAACAAAGATATCCTTGAGACATTCCAAAATGTCAAGATAAACATCCCTCTCTTGGATGCTATCAAGCAAATTCCGGCTTATGCCAAGTTTCTCAAGGATCTTTGCACTTTCAAGAGAACTCTTCAAGTGAGAAAGAAGGCTTTTCTCACCGAGCAAGTGAGCTCAATTCTCCAAAATAATCTCCCTCCCAAGTATAAAGATCCGGGTTCACCTACTATCACTTGCACCATTGGAGATCATAAAATTCACAACTCTTTATTAGATTTGGGTGCAAGTGTAAACCTCCTTCCATACTCGGTGTATGAGAAGTTGGGGTTGGGTGAGTTGAAACCCACAAGAGTGACTCTACAATTGGCGGATAGGTCCACTAGAGTCCCTAGGGGTATCATTGAGGATGTCTTGGTTCAAGTGAACCAATGTTATTATCCGGTGGATTTTATAGTTTTAGACACCTCCCCTTTGGCTAGTGGCACTTCATCCATTCCTATTATTTTAGGAAGACCATTTCTTGCTACTTCTAATGCAATAATAAATTGTAGAAGTGGTATGATGAATATTACATTTGGGAACATGACGTTAGAGCTTAATATTTTTAATGCATGTATTCACCCAAGCTCACAAGATGATGATGATGTTTGTGAAGTGAGTTGGGTAGAATCATGTGTTGAAGATATTTATACTCTAGCTACATGTTCCAATGATTCAAGTGAGCTCACTTTAGAAGAATTAGAATTTTTGTATGATGATAACACTCCCCTCTCATCTCTTCTTATGGAAGAAGAATTTGATTTTGATGAAGGGGAGAGACTCTTTGGCCAACTTGACCAAATCATTGAGTCGACTCATGTGCATTCTAGTGTTGATAGTGAGTTGCAAGGAAGTGAGATGATACCTCCCATTGAGAGGGTTCCACCAATTTGTGAGTTGAAACCCCTTCCTTTAGATTTGAAATATGCATTTCTTGGGGTTAATGATACTTATCCTATTATCATCTCATCTTCTCTTGATGTTGAGCAAGAAAAGAGGTTGCTTGAAGTTTTGAAGGATTACAAGGGTGCCATAGGATGGTCCATTGAGGATATTAGAGGCATTAGTCCTTCCATTTGCACACATAGAATTCATTTAGAGGAAAATGCCAAAACTTCAAGGGAGCCTCAAAGGAGGTTAAACCCTCACATGCAAGAAGTTGTGAGAGCCGAGGTGCTCAAGTTGTTGGATGCGGGTATGATTTACCCCATCTCGGATAGTAAATGGGTAAGTCCTACCCAAGTGGTCCCTAAAAAATCGGGGGTCACCGTTGTGGAAAATGAGAAGGGTGAACTTGTGACCACTAGAGTTCCTACTAAGTGGCGGATGTGCATTGATTATAGAAAATTAAATGCCGTCACTAGGAAGGATCACTTTCCCCTTCCATTCATAGATCAAATGTTGGAAAGGTTAGCGGGGCATGATTTTTATTGCTTTTTAGATGGCTACTCGGGTTATAATCAAATTGCCATAGATCCAATGGACCAAGAGAAAACCACTTTCACTTGTCCATTTGGAACATTTGCTTATAGGAGGATGCCTTTTGGTTTGTGTAATGCCCCGGCTACTTTCCAACGTTGCATGCTAAGCATATTTTCGGACATGGTAGAAAAATGCATGGAAGTTTTTATGGATGATTTTTCGGTTCATGGAAACTCATTTGATACTTGTCTTGGAAATCTTGAGATGGTTTTGAGAAGATGTGAAGAAAAGAATTTGGTTTTAAATTGGGAAAAATGTCACTTTATGGTTAGGCAAGGAATTGTTTTGGGTCATGTTATTTCCTCTCATGGTATTGGTGTAGACAAAGCTAAGGTAGATGTGATTTCTAATCTTCCACCTCCTAAATGTGTTAAGGATGTTAGATCTTTCCTAGGTCATGCGGGATTTTATAGGAGATTTATTAAGGACTTTAGCTCACTTGCTAAGCCCTTGAGCAATCTCCTTCAAAAGGAAAATTCATTTGAGTGGTCTAGTGCATGCCAAGAGGCCTTTGAAAAGTTGAAGAATTTATTGGTGACGGCCCCTATCATGCAACCACCCAAATGGACTCTTCCTTTTGAAATCATGTGTGATGCTAGTGACCATGCGGTTGGTGCCGTTTTGGGTCAAAGAGGTGAAGATAAGAAACCACATGTTATCTATTATGCAAGTAGAACTTTGAATGATGCTCAATTAAATTATTCCACTACGGAAAAAGAGCTTTTGGCCATGGTGTTTGCCATTGAAAAATTTAGGCCATACTTGCTTGGTTCAAAAGTGCTTGTCTACACCGACCATGCCGCCTTGAAATACCTTTTCACAAAGAAAGATTCCAAACCTCGTTTAATCCGTTGGGTACTTTTGCTTCAAGAGTTTGATATTGAAATCAAGGATAAACGAGGTGTGGAAAATGTTGTGGCGGATCACTTGTCTAGGATTGACATTCCCAAGCAAAAAATCTCCTTGCCTATTCTTGAAACTTTTCCGGATGAACATCTCTTTGCCCTTTTAAATGTTCCTTGGTTTGCCGATATTGCTAATTATCTTGCTTGTGGAATTTTTCCGGAAAATTTAAAAGGGCAAGAGAAGTTGAGATTTGTGAGAGAATGCCGGAATTTCTTTTGGGATGACCCTTACTTGTTTAAATATTGCCCGGATCAAATTATTAGAAGGTGCATCCCAAATGAAGAGTTTCATAGTGTTATTTCATTTTGCCATGAGTATGCATGTGGAGGCCATTTTTCGGCTAGAAAAACCGCCGCCAAGATTTTGCAAAGTGGTTTATATTGGCCTACTCTTTTTAGTGATGCATTTCATTTTTGCAAAGCATGTGATAGGTGCCAAAGGATGGGAGGGAATATTGGAAAAAGAAATATGATGCCCTTGAACCCCATTTTAATTATTGAAATATTTGATTGTTGGGGTATTGACTTCATGGGTCCATTTCCATCATCCTTTGGCAACCTATACATACTCTTGGCGGTGGATTATGTGTCAAAGTGGGTTGAAGCCATTCCTTCAAAAACCAATGATCATAGAGTTGTGATTAAGTTTCTTCAACACCACATTTTATCTCGTTTTGGCATGCCCCGAGCTATCATTAGCGATGAAGGGACACATTTTTGCAATAGGCCTTTTGAGAGCCTCATGAAAAAGTATGGGATTGTGCATAAAGTTGGCACACCATACCACCCACAAACTAGTGGGCAAGTGGAAGTTTCTAATAGGGAAATTAAAAGAATTTTGGAGAAAACGGTAAACCCAAATCGCAAAGATTGGTCTTTGAGGTTGGTTGATGCTCTTTGGGCTTACCGTACCGCTTACAAAACTCCCATTGGTGTGTCTCCATATAGACTAGTGTATGGTAAGGCATGCCATCTCCCGGTGGAGTTAGAGCACAAGGCCTATTGGGCTATCAAATTCTTGAATTTTGATCTTGCAAAAGCGGGGGAAGAAAGGAAGTTAAACTTGAATGAGTTAGAAGAGCTTAGAAATGAGGCTTATGAGAACACTAGGATCTCTAAGGCAAGGACAAAGGCTTATCATGACAAACATATTGTTCCTAAGTCTTTTGAGCCTAATCAAAAGGTTCTTCTCTTCAACTCAAGGATGAAACTCTTTGGAGGGAAGTTGAAATCAAAATGGAATGGTCCATATATTGTGAAGCATGTATATCCTTATGGGGCCATTGAAATTTTGAACCCCAAAAGTGGGGAAAGTTTTAAGGTGAATGGCCAAAGATTGAAACCATATGTTGAAAATTTTGAGGCCAAGGTTGAGTCCATTTCTCTTATGGACCCAACCTACACTAACTAGTGTTCACCAAAAGTATCACCTTTGTAAATATTAGTTGTAGCTCTTTTGCTCTTGATTATTTTGTAGGTTGCTCTTGGAGGAGGACTTATGCTTGGTGGCCAAGAAAGCGAAAAATGAGGTCCATCTATCCCTTGTCTCTTATATGAATTGGTATGCTCTTCCATTGATCTCACACATTGAGGACAATGTGATGTTTTAGTTGGGGGGTGGAGTAGATTTTGTTTCTTGCTCAAATGGTTACAAGCATGCTTTTTCTTCATTAGTGATTTACATAAAAAAATACAAAAAAATGAAAAAAATGAAAATCCAAAAAAATTAAAAAAATTAAAAAAAATTGAAAAAATGTGTGAATCTTTCATGAGAAGCATCACTCTTTCCCCGTGTCAAACCATAGATATTTTTTTTTATTCCTCTTTCTTTGGTAGTTTTATTTTCACCTTTCATCTTGAGTCTAGATTTTATAGCTTTATTGAGTCTTAGGAAGTTATAGTTGAGTCACTTATTTTGAAAAAATGAAAAAAAAAAGAAAAAAAAAAAAACAAAAAAAGAAAAAAATGAGAAAAGTGAAAAGGGGGAATTTTAGGAAGCTAGATGTTTTCAAATAATGAAATTTCTTAGTCCATGTTCTTTTTATTTTTATTTTAGAAAGGAATTCTTTGCTTATACTCAATACATCTACACCAATATCCCACCTTCCGCGACATCATGCGTTCTCACAAAGCGACACACTAAATTTACGTTTCATGTTTAAGTCCTTCAAGCTAAGTTGATCACATAAACTTTGACGTCTTTTACTTTTGATAAAGGGTGCATTTTCTAAAGCTATTTGAACTTCACAAAAAGATTTTTTCTCTATTCGTTTTTGCGGTGGAAACTTGTAGCCCATTGGAGTGGTGGTTACCAATGACACCCCATGCGATGTCTAAGAAATAGAGGGGTGTCCGGGGATAATGTTACGTCACCACCTAGATAGCTCCCTTGGTTTAGCTTAAAAAGCCCACTCGCATGTATATTCCTCTATTTTGTTGTGGGTCTTGGAGATCCTTGGATTTGAGGTTAAAAATAAAATGTTAATGCTATAAATCTCAAAAAAAAAAAAAAAAAAAAAAAAAAAAAAAATCATGATAACTCGCTCCATCTACCAAAAATCCACAAAAGGATCATACAAGCCCACAACCACATCTCCCCTTCTTAAAAATTTTTGTTCAAAGCTTTGGAAGTCCATCCTACATGGGTGCTTTTGATTAAGTATGAGAATGTCTAGTTTCTTGTGATCCTTATTTTTGAAGGCATACTTTCTCGCAAATTGGACATAATCTAACAAGTTTTGTAGTTCGCATGAGTCACCTTCTACCAAACACCGCCCATATTTGTATGAGTATATGCTTAGACGTCCTTAGGCTTCTTTCTCTATCTTCTTGGACTTTGAGAATTTATTTGAGGAGACATTTATGTGTTCTTCTTTTTCCCCCACCAAAAAATTAAAATTAGCTAGTAACTCTTAGTATTTTGTTTCTTTGAGTTCTCACTTAGGATAGATAATGTGTGTGTGCGTTTTTGTAAATATTTGAGTCTAGTTTAGAATCGAGTCAAGCCTTGTCTAGTTGAGTGTGTGTCTCTCATGATTGATTCTTCACTAATACTACTTATATCGCTCTCTTTGCTCGAGGACGAGCAAAAGGCTAGTTGGGGGGTGTGTTAAGGATCGTAAATTGCATATTTTAGTAGGTTAGTGAACTCCTCTTAACTTACTTTTATGTGTTATTTGCGTGTTATATCTCTCTTTCTAGACTTATGCTTGTTTTCGTAGTTTTGGTTGTTTTTCCCTAATTTTGTAGGTGAAAACGTGCTTTAAAACGCAAGAGGCGAGCTAGGGGAGCTTAAACGATGAATTTGAAGAGGATTTGCGGGTCAAGAGCATCAAGAAGGGACTTGGAGGACCTAATTTGAAGAATAGTTGAAGATTTAAGGGCTTATTTGAGAAGACAAGAGAAGAATTGAGGCCATTATTGAAGATCTAGAAGTCAAAAGTGAAAGTCAAGGGCCAAGAAGATAAGTTTTTAACGGAAGTGGGGCTTAAGTGCAAGTTTTGAAATGTTTTAATGGCTCATTTGAAGGATTTTTAACGGATTGGGGGTCAAATGGTCATTTTCAGAAGCTTATAAGTTAGAATTGGGCCTTTTAAAGCATTCCAGCAAGCTAGGGGGGAGCCGGGTGAAATTTCTCAAACCCAGCTCACCCCCAGCCCTCTCTCACGCGTCATCTTCTCTCTCCCCGACTCTAAACACACAGCAGCCATTGTTGGCTCTCCCAAGCTTCGTCCGAAGCTTCCCACGGCCCAAAACCAGACCAAAACCCCACCAAATCCTACAAAATTAGTACCAAATTGCTCCTTGTCCAACCCTCTTCAAAACCCACTGCTCAATTTGGCCCAAACCGAAGTGAAGAGAAAAGCCCCAATTGCTAGGGTTCGTGAGAGGAGGCTACAAATCGACGAAGGAGAAGCTTGAAGATGAATTGGACGGCTTAGATACATTCTTGGAGGCCAAGCAAGCTAGAAGAACCATCTATATAAACCCAGGTTGAAGAAATCGAAGCCCCCTCTCTGACCCCTGTTTTTGGACGGCCTAGGCTCTGTCTCTCTCTCTTCTCTCTCGGTTCTGCAACACTTCTGGGTTTGTGCTGGTGATTCCGAGCTCGTCCTGAGCTAACACGGAGCCAGCAACAACCCAAGGGAGAGAAGGCTAGGTCTGGTTGGATCTGGTTGTGAACTGCTCTGTTTTGGAGCACTGTTTTGGACTGTATTGGTTACAGCAGCAGTTGGCTTGTGTTTTAGCTGCTGGTAGTTGTTGATTTTGGTTAAATTAGCTGGTTTAGATTGATTAGAGTGTGTTGGAAGCAAGTTGCTAGTAGTTTGTTCATCATTTGGTAGCAAGTTGGTGTTATTTGGTGGAATTGAAGAGTATTTGAGCTTGAATATAATGACTATTTTCATGAATACTCTTGATTCTTGTGTCTTGCTTTTGAATATGAACAACTAAGCTACTTGTTGGGTTTGATTGATGAAGATAGATGACTTGTGTGTGAGAAGTTCAATTGTTCTTCTAGTCTTATAAGTTGGATGTCGAATTCGTAGTGTTCAAGTGTTGAATATCAAATCCGAATTGTGGCTTGATCTTTCATATGTAAACGAGAGCGTTTCCATATGAAAGATGCTTGACATAACTCGATTTTGCATTTCACTCTTGAATACAAGAGCTAGACAAAAATCCTCTTGCTATATAATCCATGCTTTTCTTTGATTTAAACTTTGGGTGTTGATGCTCACACACAAGGCATCTATTGGAATCGATTGACCCAACTTACTCTCTTCTTGACAAACTCGTTTGAATCGTATTAGTCATAGTGTTAGTAGTTGTTTTCTTTCTTGGTTATTTGCTCTAGCAATATCAACAACTCTTGCTCCATCACTTGAGTGGTGGATTCAAAGCTTGGCTAGCTCTAAAGCCTTTGGGAAACTTGTTTTGTTGATTTAGTTAGTTGCTTAGTAAGTTTACTAGTTAGCTTAGAGTGTTTAAATCTCCTACCCAATCCTTGTGGAAATCTACCCCGTTCTTACACGGGTACTACTTAGAACGATATTCCTATACTTGGGAATTATCGATTCAACAATCACCCCATTAGGCCACGGTGGCAAAAAAGCCTATGTGGCGCCTACGTGTCATGACCAACTCCCTATTTTATATATGGTAGTTAGATACATACTCCTTCAAAAGGGGTTAAAATGAGTCGATAATTTCTCTATAAGGAACATAGAACATGTAAAAATGATACTCATATCCAACAAAATCATCTGAATGATTGACTTTGCACAATTCTCAAGAAGTGCATGTATAGTTAATATAAAAAAAATCATTAAGATCATTTGAATTCTTATATCATTTTTCAAGCAACCAATCACTTTTGGTGATGTTAACGGTAACAAACTCAATCTTTTTGATCATCTGAAATCTCTTCACGAGTTTATGTCATAGAACGTTGATTTCTTCTAGAGACAAAATATCTTCTAGGTGCTGGGCATAAGATATGAACATTTTTTAAATGTGCGATTGGCAACATCAAAGCCACTTCAGGTATATATAATAGATTTTGGATGTTATATGAGATTTGATATGTGTTAAGATAAGGGCCTTGAAGAGGAAAGTCCAACAATGGAGCAACAAGAGCCAAAGAAATCCAAGGATCAGACTTTGTTCTTGTGTGAACAGATTTCTGTTCGTGCGAACATGTTCTCATGAGAACAGATTTCTGTTCGTTCGAACGTGTTCTTGCGAACAGAACATGTGATCATGCGAACAACATCCTGAGGCGGCTTAAGGATAGAAACCTTTCCTTATGGCCTCGGGTTGGTTATGGGAGTATAAAAGAGTGCTTTGGGGGGTCCTAGAATTATGTGTAAACATCTTTGTACGTTCTCCTCAGTTGAATAAAGGTTTTTCTTGCCCGTGGACGTAGTTAGCTCGATTTGAGCTAGCGAACCACGTTAATTTGTGTGTTTGCATCTTTTGTTGACATTTCATGAGGTGAGATCGTGAATTGCATAACAAACTGGTATCAGAGCCAGGTTAAGATCAATCCACCAAGAACGATTTCCGGATCGATGTTGAAGATTGACAGGTTCACCGGAGGGAATAGCTTCAGTCTGTGGAAGATCAAGATTGAGGCCTTGCTTAAATCGCAGGGATTATGGGCACCTTTGACCACAAACAAGGGAGGCATGGATGTTAATACATCGGGGTACAAGGCGTTGGAGGAGAAGGCCCACGCAAATATTATGTTGTGCTTATCGGATGACGTGATCATCGAGGTCGCATATCAGAAGCAAGCAGCAGGGCTTTGGCTCAAGTTAGAGGTTCTCTACATGACGAAGAGTCTCACTAGAAAGTTGATGCTAAAGAAAAGTCTCTTAACTTTACAGATGCTCGAATGTACGGCTCTTAAAGACCATCTTGATCAATTGAACATAATTCTTCTTTATTTGCGTAATATTGGCGAGAAAGTGGGTGTTGAGGATGCCACACTTTTGTTATTGATCTCGTTACCTCCATCATATGAGAACTTCGTTTTGTCATTCATTGTGAACAAGGATGACCAATCTCTAGAGGAGGTCAGATCGGCGCTCCATGTTAGGGAATCGCGCCATAAGGGTGCAGGCATAGGTACAGAGGACCATGCTTCCAGATTGATGGCAACAGGGGGAAGCAAGAAGGGTAAGAAGAAGAAGAAGAAGAAGAAGAAGAAGAAGAAGAAGCAGTTCTCCGGTTCTAAGTTACCCAAGGATGTCTGTGCCTACTGCGAGGAAAAAGGGCATTGGAAGAGGGACGAACCGAAACGAGGTCAACATGGACAGAATGGCCTTGTAGCCGTAGTAGAGAAGGGGAATTTGTTTGAGGATGATTCCATTCTACTGACAGATGATGTCACGCATTCACCGATGCTTGGTTTCTTGACTCTGGGGCTTCTTATCACATATGTTCTAACATGGAACTATTTTCAAGCTACAAGCATGCAGATGGAGGTTCCGTTCACATGGAAAACGGAGCTGTTTGCAAGGTCATAGGAAAAGGTTCAGTTAGATTACAGGATGGAAATACATGCACACTGAAGGAGGTTAGACACGTACCGCTTGTCACAAAGAATCTGATTTCTTTGAGTCTACTCTACAACATAGGATTTAGCTTCAAGGTTGAAGGTGGATGATTATGTGTATACAAGGTTTCGGATGTTCTACTCAAGGGGGTCAAGGATGGGACTTTGTATGTGCTACAAGGTTCGGCTATCACAGGGTCTGTCGGAGTTGCCCCAGCCGAGATTAGAGAAGCTGATCTAACTAATTTGTGGCATATGAGACTCGGTCATATGAGTGAACGTGGAATGCAAGAACTTCACAAGAAGGGGTATCTCACCGGGCATGCGCCTAAGAGCCTAGGGTTTTGTGAACACTGCGTGTATGGGAAGCTACAGCATAGCAAGTTCCCTAAGGCGGTTCATAGAACGGAAGGTACTCTTGATTATATCCATTCGGATTGCTGGGGTCCATCTCGATTCGAGGCGATTGGCGGGTACAAGTATTTGTTGGGTTTTGACGTAGGTAACGCAACGGAATAACAAAATCAATCCTACTTCAAAGCCCACCACGGATCGTCAGGAGGAGCGTCATAACATGATAAGAGACATAGTATTGTGTACCTTTTGATTTGTGAGATCACACGAAGAATGATGTCCTCGTCTCTACGGTTGATCCACGTCTAGAGGTGAGATCTAGATTCTTCCTTCAAACAAGTGCTAGCTTGAACCCGGAGGAAGAGGGAAGAAGATCAAAGCAACAAAGGACAAGAGGAGGTTTCGGCCTAGCTTGTCTTGCTCTCTCTCTCTTTTTCTCTCCCACTATCTTTGTTATGTCTAATAACATTAAGTGGGAAGGAAGCTAGAGCCTCCTTTATATACTCCAACAACTCCTTGTTGTTTCCATAAAAGAGTTTCATAATTCTAGATGAACTAGAATTATTCCCTTCCTTACAAATTAGTCCTACTAAGTTTGCAAGGTGTTGCACAATGATCCTTCTATTAATTAATCAATATTAATTAATCCCAGATCTAGCTCTACTCTATTTGACGTGTGACCCCATAGGTTTCTATATAGTTGGTAGTAACTCTTACTAACATGGAGCGGTGTCTAGCAACACATCCATGCCACCCAACTAATAGAAATAGTCAATGATCCCGACAAACCTCTTGTGCCCAATATCTTATATTGCACTATCCCTTTGTCTCCATATCCGGATTGGACACGATACATAAACAGTCACACTCGTATATCCAATTCACAGTTCCTCGATCCTGGGAATATGCTTATGCTTGCAGATAACATCAATATCTCCATATTGATTTACCTGAGTCTGGCAAGACATTTAATAAGCCTCATCCCTCGAGTGGCCGTGGATATTTACCCCCATTATGTGGGGGAGACAAATCCTATCTACATCACTATGATCTCTAAGCTTGCTTCCTATCATGCCCGATAGCTATCTTTATGATTACCCAGTTACGGTGTAACGTTTGATAACATCAAAGCACAATATTCCACAACCAGAGTATCTAGTGACTTCAAGTATAAGGATTGCAATTATATTAGCACTACGAGAAGCGATTGTGACTTGACATAATCTAATGTATCCTTCTCGTTGTGGGTCAATCAAGTATGCCATTACTCCTAATGCATACCCATGTGTTAGACTTGATATCTCCTTATCAATCTACCCACATACTAGTCTATATTTGATCGTCCTATTAATCAATATAGTGGACTAGAAAGAAAAAAAAAAACACATTGTATCTAAGGACTTCATTATATTAAATATCACAATATATAATAAATCAATATGCTAGCCAAAACATCGTTCATACTAAATCTACGATTGCCTCTAGGGCATCTATTCCAACAGTAGCTTTTGAGCATCATAGACGATTACTTCAGGATGACTTGGATATTCGTGATGAAGTACAAGAGTGAAGCCTTCTCAAGATTCAAGGAGTGGAAGACGCTATTAGAGAATCAGGTGAGAAAGAAGGTGAAGAGGCTACGCACAGACAAATGCTTAGTGTTTTTTTCATCAGAGTTTGATGGATACTGCAAGGATCAGGGAATAGAACGCCATCGCACCGTTCGGCACACAACGCAGCAGAACGGTGTAGCCGAGAGAATGAATCAGACACTTTTGGCGAAAGCAAGGTGCATGCTTTCGAATGCTGGTCTTTCTAGAGGTTTTTGGAGAGAGGCAGTTTCCATGGCATGCTATCTCATAAATTGGAGCCCGCACACAGGTATTGGATGCAAGATTCCTATGGAAGTCTGGTCCGGTAGAGCACTGGATTACTCGGATTTGATAATTTTCGGTTGTGTTGCCTATTATCACGTTGATGATGGCAAACTGGAACCAAGAGCTTAGAAGGGAGTATTCATGGGTTTCGGAACAGGTGTGAATGGATACAAGATATGGGCAGACAACAAGATTATACTTAGCAGAAGTGTAGTCTTTGATGAGACTCATATTTTGAAGAACTCCGTGGAGGTGGAGCTTGGAAGTGCAGAGAAGAAGGTGGAGGGAGAGTCGGATCCTCATGATCCTAAGTATTCTGAAATCCCTACACCTCTGCCGGAAGCCGGACATGAAGAAGAAGAAGAGTCTGATAGTGAGGATGCGTCTACACTAGAGGAACTAGTTCATCAAAGTATTGCTGAAGGAAGATCGAGGAGAGTCATAAAGCCTCCGGCGAGATACAGGGAGGATGGTATGTTGGGATATGCATTACAGGTAGCGGAAGAGGTAGAGGATGAGCCATCCTCCTACAAGGCCGCTATATCTAGTTCTGAGTCAGCACAATGGATTGCCGCGATGGGAGAAGAGATGGAGTCTCTTACAAGAACTCGACGTGGGAGCTTGTTAATTTGCATGCGGGAAGGAAGATAGTCAGCTGCAAGTGGGTTTTCAGAAGAAAGGAAGGAATTGCATCTGGAGAGGGCGACAAGTATAAGGCAAGGCTAGTTAATAGGGTTCAGTCAGAAAGAGGGAGTTGACTACAACAAGATCTTCTCACGATGGTCAGACATACTTCTATCCGGGTGTTGTAGGGTTTTGATCATGGATACGCAACGGAATAATAGAAATTTATCCGATCAAGACCCTCCAAGGATCACAGGAAAAGAAATCATGATGATGGTAACTAATTCGTGTTATGTACCTTGTAGGTCTCCTTTGATGACTTCAAACGCGAAAAACATCACGTCTCTAAGGTTGATCCACGCCTAGAGGTGAGATATAGATCTTCCAAACATCTTGTGCTAGCTAGTAGGAATGGAAGAGGATGAAGGACTCATGCAAAGAATCACCAAGGAAGAGGGTTAGAACCCTCTTGGTGGCAGAGGGGTAGAGGGGCGGCAATGGGAGGGCTTCAGCCTCATTTGTTGATCTCTATATCCTTGCTTTATTCTCTATTGCTCTAAGTATGTAGATATGTAAGGAAAATAAGGTAGGAGTGTTCTTTATATAGTCCAACAACTCCTTGTCATACTATATAAAAATCCCCTCTCCTAATCCTACTCAAATAAGGATTAGTCCATTTTGCAAACTAGTCCTAATCATGTCCATACATGGATTAGTTATCTTTTCAAATTAATACTAATTATGTCTCTACATGAATTACTCCACCTTGGCAAATCCTAATCATGTCTATACATAGATTAGTCCAACTTGCATATTAGTCCTACTAAGTTAGCAAGTTCTTGCGATTCGATCATTCTAATTAATTAATCATATTAATTAATTAATTCCCAAGTCTAGTTCACCCCTATATGGCGTGTGACCCCATAGGTTCTATTTAGTTGGTAGTAACTATTTACTAATATGGAGCGGCCTCTAGCAAGACATCCATTCTAGCCAACCAATAGAAATAGTCATCATGACAAACCTTGTGCAAGTATTGTCTCATCCCTTTGTCTCAATACCCGGATTGGACACGAGACATACAAGTCACACTCGTATATCTAATCCATAGTTTCTTGATCCTGGGAATAGCCTTATTCGTGCAAATAAAATCAATATCCCATATTGATTTATTTGAGTATGGCCAAACATTCTTTAACCACTATCCCTCGAGTGGCCTAGGATATTTGCTCCCCTTATGTGGGAGGGAAAAATTCTATCTACATCACTACGCTATCTAAGTTTGCATCCTATTGTGTCGAATACGCGTATGTATGACTACCCAGTCATGGTGTAGCGTTTGACGCTACCAAAACACAATATTCCACAATTAGATGATCTAGTGACTTCAAGTCTAAGGATGACAAAACCGCTGTCACCGCGAGAAGCACTTGTGACTTTAGATAACTTGTATGTAGACTTATAGGAGATGGGTCAATCCAACATGCCATTACTCCTAATGCATACCCATGTGTTGGATCGTGATATCTCCATATCAATCAAACCCTGTACTAGTCTATAGATGATTTTCCTATTAATCATTATAATGGACTAGGGATATTTAAGAATATAACATTTATATTCTAAGGACTTCATTCATGTTAACATATCTCCATATCGATAACATAATGAATCGTAAATCGACATATTTTTCACAATAAATTGATTGCCTCTAGGGCACAATTCCAACAGGTGCTACTAGCAATGGTGGCACAACACGACCTAAAGTTTGAGCAATTGGATGTCAAAATAGCTTTTCTACATGGAGAGTTGGAAGAAGAAATATACATGAGCCAATCGGGAGGGTTCCAAGTTCGCGGAAGAGAGAACCACGTGTTCAAGCTGAAGAGATCTCTCTACGGACTTAGGCAGTCGTCAGGCAATGGTAAAAGAGGTTTGACAGCTTCATGTTGAAGATTGGTTACCACAAGTGCGATTATGATTGTTGTGTGTATCACAAAGAGTTGCATGATGGATCACTTATTTACCTAGTTCTATATGTGAATGATATTCTGATTACAACTCAGAATATCAAGGAAATTAGAGAACTGAAGAGTTCCCTTAGCGCGGACTTCGAGATGAAGGATCTGGGAGTTGCTCGGAAGATATTGGGAGTTGAGATCTATAGAGACAGGAAGAAGAAAAAGCTTTTCTTGTCACAGCAGGGATACATCAAGAAGATCTTGGCAATATTTGGGATGCTATCAGCAAAAGCTATAGATACTCCTATGGAAACTAACAACAAGCTAGGAATGTACACCGTTCAGACTGAGGAGGAGAAGGAGTAAATGTCCAAGGTTCCATATGCTAGTGCAGTTGGAAGTCTCATGTATGCTATGGTATGTACTTGACCGGATATAGCATTCGCTGTTAGTGTGGTTAGTTGTTTTATGGCTCATCCGAGTACGGACCGTTGGCAGGCGGTGAAGCGGATATTCATGTATCTTAAGGGTACGTCAGACATTGGCCTATGTTATGGGGCTAGTGGAAACATCTTGGTAGCTGGATTCTCGGATGCAGACTATGCAGGGGATATTGATAGTAAAAGATTAATGACTAGCTATGTGTTTGCTCTGGGAGCATCTGTTGTGAGTCGGAAGGCTACGCTACAGCCAACGGTGACTTTGTCCACCACGGAGGCGGAGTATATGGCTCTAGCGGAAGCATCAAAGGGGGCAATTTGGCTTAAGGGAATGGTCAATGATCTAGGGCTACATCAAGATCAGGCGATAGTCTACTATGATAACTTGAGTGCAATTTTCTTGACTAAGTACCAGGTTCATGATGAAATGACCAAGCATATTGAAGTCAGGTATCATTTTCTGAGAAGTGAGAGCAGGATCAAGGTAATGAAGGTGGGTACTGCTGACAACCCCGTGGATATGTTCACCAAGATGTTTCCAAGGAGCATGTTCCAGCATTGTCTGGAATTGCTCAGCATTATGAGCCAGTGAGCCCTTAGGGGCATGTCGGACCCGGCGTGGTCCAGTGAGTCTCCGTGAAGGGAGACATTGGGAGGCGAGAAGACAAGCTTTGTTCGCAAGGAGGAGGAAGACTTTGTTGAAGACAAGAGACTTCAAGTCAATGTGGAGATTTGTTAAGAAAAGTGCCTTGAAGAGGGAAGTCCAACAATGGAGCAACAAGAGTCAAAGAAAACCAAGGATCAGACTTTGGTATCGTGTGAACATAATTTTTTTTCGTGCGAACATTTTCTCATGAAAACAGATTTATGTCCGTGCGAACGTGTTCTTGGAAACAGAACGTGTGTTCATGCGAAAAACATCCTGGGGCTGCAAATATGGATGGAAACCTTTCCTTATGGCCTCGGGTTGGTTTTGGGGACTATGAAAGAGTCCTTTAGGGTCATAAAATTATGTGTAAACATCTTTGGACGTTCTCCTCAGTTGAATAAAGGTCTTTCTTTCCCGTAGACGTAGTTAGCTCGATTTGAGCTAGCGAACCACATTAAATTGTGTGTTTGCATCTTTTATTGACAATTCGTGAGGAGAGAGCGATTGTGAATTGCATAACAATATGGAATCGCAGTGCATCAACTAGGCGCCGTTTGGGCGATAAAATGCATCAATCCATGAAAAAATTCTCTACGTTGTATGAGCGATGTTAATGAATCAAGCCAAAATTCATCATCTAATTTTGTAACTGTAAGATCAGGTTGTGCAAGGCTTGAAATAGTTTGACTTTTTCAAGGCCATTAACCAGCTTTCAAAGCCTTGAATCAGTTCTCATAGGCTTGAAAATAGTTTAGCTTCAAGGCCTTGAAACTGGATTCAAAGCCTTAAAACTGCTTAACATGTGTGAACATTCTCAGGGGGAGTTTTCTGCAAACTCTCTGAGTTGATTCCATCTCTATCCTTAATGTTTGATTTATTATTATTTAATGATGAAATACAAAGCATCCTAACTCGCTTTAACATAGTATATCATCTGTTTGAATATGCTTTTGCAGGAGATTTTATTTCCTAAATTTTGCAGAGATTGTTTCCTAATCTGACTTTTGCAAGGAAGGAAATAATCAAGAAGATGATTCTGTGTTTGATCTGAATGACCTGACAGCTTCTCAATATATTCAAATACAAGATCACGACATTTTCTCTGAAGATTGTGATCACTTAACCGTTGGAGAAGATTGTCAAAGGGTCAAAGTCTGTTGCCTACAATATAGGAAGTTTGTTGCTGAAAATCTGGGAAGATTTGCAGAGCTGTTTGAAGTTTAAATAGAGCTCAATTCTGAATCAACAAGACACAACACTCAACGGGCAAAAAGAGAGAAAGGGTTCTGGATTTACAAGCATCAACTAAGTTCATCATTCTTCCAATCCATTCACAGAAGATCCTTGCACTTTTCGCTGCAATTTCTACACAGTAAGTGTTCTTCTGTATTGTGCTTTATTGGTAGATCATTTCTGTAATTCTTCTACCTCCATTCTCAAGGATTGTTCAAAGTGAACAATAGATAATTCTTTGTTAATCATTTAGCTAGAGCATGTACTAGTTGGTTAGGGAAAACCACAAGCTGTAACAGAGTAAGACAACTCTTTGTGCTTGAGATATAGGGCTTAGCTTTTGATTAATAAGAATTGAGTTGAAAATCCTGCAGGGATCTAATTCCTGAGGTAGAGACGTAGGTCCAAGTGGACTGAACTCTATAAATCACTTGTCTCTTGCATTTACAGTTCATTTATTTTCATAGTATTTGCAGCACACAAAACTTTCTGTATTTCAAGGGTTTGAACTTGTTTTCAAGGCATTGAGATAGGTTTGATTGCTTTATACAGATTGCATTTCTTTCAAGGGCTTGAACTTGTTTTCAAGGCCTTGAACTTCACTAGTTTTCACAAGATCTCATCTTCCTAGCAAGTTTTGCAAAAAGTTGGCATACTCTATTCACCCCCTTCTAGAGTATTTTAGCTGCATTACTACCTGCACACTCACACTTTCAATTGGTATAAGATCTTGTATCACTGTATAGATTTAACCATCTGGTGATCATGAGTACTGCAGGTGATGGAGGTTTCTCGCAGGGAAGAGCTGCTAACAGACCTCCTATATTCTGTGGAGAAAATTTTGCTCACTGGAAAGCCTTGATGAAAATGTTCATCATTGATCAAGACATAGAGCTTTGGACCATTATTCAGAATGGACCTCACACTTTCTGCACAGAGAAAGATGGGATTAGAACTCCCAAATCTGAAGACTTACTCTCCACTTATGAATTAGAGCGATTATCTAAGAATTACAAACCTATTAACATCTTATATTGTGCTTTGAGTACAGATGAATTCAACAGGATTTGAGGCTGCACTACTGCCAAAGAAATCTGGGATAAACTTGTGGTTACTTTTGAAGGAACCAGTCAAGTAAAGCAAACCAAGATCAACATCTATCTCAGGTAATATGAGCTGTTTAAGATGAATGCAGATGAGTCCATCAGAGAAATGTTCACGAGGTTCACAGACATTGTTAACAACCTTGATTCACTGGGAAAACATTTTTACAATGAAGAAAAGGTGAGGAAGATTCTAAGAAGTCTTCCAAAGGCAAAGTGGGAACCAAAGACCACAGCAATTGAAGAAGCTCAGAATCTCTCAACTCTACAACTTGATGACCTACAAGGGAAGCTTCTGACACATGAAATATCTATGAATAAAGCTGATGGAGAGTTACCTGAGAGTGTCAAGAACGTAGCTCTTAAATCCAAAGACAATGAGAGAACTCAAAGCCTTGAAACTGAGGATGGTGTTGATGAAGATCCAATTGCCTTGATCTCCAAATCCTTGACAAGGATTCTCAAAATGAACAAAAACTTTGGAAACATAGACTTCAACAGAGAAAGGCATATACCATCCTGTAGCAAGGACTACAAAGGTAAGTCTTCTTCAAAAAATAAATCAAAGGTTATGAACTGCTTTGAATGTGGTGATGCAGGACATTTGATAAGAGATTGTCCACACAAGAAAAGCAAGAGATTTCAAAAGAAAGACCATGACATAAGAAAGAAAGCTATGATAGCTTAATGGAGTGATTCAGATAGCTCTAGTGAATCTGAATCTGAAGAAGAACATGCCAACCTCTTCTTCATGGCCAAGCATGATGAAAGTTCTGAGAAGAACATTAAGGTAATGGTAAATTGTTTGATTTCCAAACCAAAAGATACTCTTTCAGATTATCTCAAAACAATGATCTTAAATGAAGAAGATTATCTGAAAGAGATCAAAATTTTGAAAGAAAAAGTTCATGAGCAAGCAAAAGAGAACTTACAACTTGTTTGTTTAAATTAGAATCTTGAAATCTCTCAGAAGAAAACTGACAGTGATTTCAAGGCCTTGAAAACCAGTTTCAACGCCTTGAAAACACAAGTCAAGGAAGTAGTCACTCAGAACTCTGTGATGAGTAACAACCTTGTCAATCTAAGACATCAGATTGATGAATTAGATAAACAAAAGACTACTCTCACTGAGAAACTTCAAGAATCTGAATTGGTCAAAGTTAATCTTGCTGGATCAGAACACAAGTTGAACTTGATTCTTGGAGGAAGTTCACAGTCAGTTCACAAAGCTGGTATTGGATTCAATCCAAGTTTTCCAAGAAAGAACAATACCAGATTTGTGAAGGCTGGAAACAAAACTTCTCCTAAATGTCAAGACTGCTGTAAAACTGGTAATGTTAAGATGACTTCTCCTTTCAGAAGAAGAGATCCTCACATAATGAGGAACACTTTTCCTTTTCAAATCAAAGGACAAGTTAAGCAGATTTGGGTTCGTAAAGGGGTTAGACCACCTAACATGGTTGATCCTGAATATGAATCCAAATTCCACACTTGGTCTAACAGCTGGGTAAGGCAGTGATTGGTGCTTGCAGGGTGTCACCAAAGAACATAAGTGGTTTATGGACAGTGGTTGCTCAAGAAATATGAGGGGAAAGAGATCTCTATTCTCAGAATTGAAGGAGCAATCAGAAGGTTCAATTACACTTGGTGACAAAGGCAAATGCAATATTCTTGGTATTGGTAAAGTTGGTACAAATTCTGAAAACTCTATTTATGATGTGTATCTAGTTGAAGGTTTGAAATTTAAGTTGCTTAGTGTATCTCAACTTTGTGACAATGGAAACAAAGTTATCTTTGATAAAGAGAAGTGTGTGGTGCAAAATGAGAAATCAGGAGATTGCATTCTCACAGCCTTTAGATCAAACAATGTTTATACTTTTCAGACTAATGAAGTTGCAGGTAAAAGTTTGAAGTGTCTCAAGGCCTTGAAAGAGGATTCAAAGCTTTGGCACATGAAGCTTGGTCATATCAATTTCCATACTTTGAACAAGTTGATTTCCAAAGGCTTGGTAAGAGGATCGCCATCCATCAAGTTCAAAGAAGATGAGATGTGCAAAGCTTGTGCTCGAGGCAAACAGACCAGGAGTTCCTTCAAGCCAAAGAAGTTTGTAAGTACAACTCGACCTATTGAACTGCTTCATATGGATCTCTGTGGTCCTATGAGAACTCCTACTCCAAAAGGTAAAAAAAGGTATATGCTAGTTGTTGTAGATGATTTTTCTCAATATACTTGGGTTATGTTTCTCAAAGAAAAATCTGAAGCTCTCTCCGAATTTTCAAAGCTTTGCAGAGAACTTCAAACTATGAAAAACCTACCTGTAGCTTCAATTAGAAGTGATCATGGTAGAGAATTTGATCAACTAGAATTTTATTTGTTCTGTGATAATCATGGTATTACTCACAACTTTTCTGCATCAAGAATTCCTCAACAGAATGGTGTTGTTGAAAGAAAGAACAGGACTCTTGAAGACATGTCAAGAACAATGCTTCTTGAAAATAAATTGCCAAAACATTATTAGGCATAAGCTGTGAATACATTAAACTGTATACTGAACAGGTGCTTGATCAGACCTATTCTGAAGAAAACCCCCTATGAACTATTCAAAGGGAGGAATCCAAACATTTCATACTTCAGTCCATTTGGATGTACATGCTTTATCCATAACAATGGAAAAGACAATCTTGACTTGAATTTGAACAAGCATGAATCAGGGGAAGAGGCTGAGAATCCACTGGGAATCAAGAAAGGCTCAGAAGAAAACAAAAGACATTTTTAAGACCTTGAAAATGGTGCTCAATACCTTGAAAATAAGCCTCAAGCCTTGAAAAAGATGATCGGAAGGATACAAGTGACAAAGCCACTACTTCAAGACCAGAGAAGATCTATGGAGAACCTGAACCCTGGTCTCCAAGAAAGAGATTCAAATATCTCTCATCTCATCCAGTTGATAATATCATTTCAGATCCAACCACTGGTACATAGACTAGATCACAGTTGAAGAACTTATGTGCTTTTAATGCTTTTATCTCTCTTGTAGAACCAAAAACTGTGAAAGCAGCATTACAAGAAGCAGACTGGATCATTGCTATGCAAAGTGAACTCAATGAGTTTGAAAGGAATAAGGTGTGGAACCTGGTTCCTCCACCTACAAACCAGTCTGTCATTGGTACCAGATGGGTGTTCAGGAATAAGTTGGATGAAAATTGCAAAGTGATCAGAAACAAAGCAAGGTTAGTTGCTCAAGGTTACAACCAAGAAGAAGGTACTGATAATGAGGAAACCTTTGCTCTAGTTGTCAGGTTAGAAGCAATTAGAATTTTACTTGCATTTGCATCTTACAAAAATATGAAATTATTTCAAATGGATGTGAAGTGTGCTTTCTTGAATGGCTACTTACAAGAAGAAGTTTATGTAGAACCTCCTGGTTTTGAAAAATGACAAATTTCCAGATCATGTATAAAAACTTGACAAAGCTCTTTATGGTTTAAAACAAACTCCAAGAGTTTGGTATGAAAGATTGTCAAAGTGGTTGCTTGAAAATGATTTCAAAAGAGGTATAGTAGACAAGACTCTTTTCATAAAGACTCAGGAGAAAGATTTGCTTGTAGTTCAGATCTATGTTGATGATATATTGTTTGGAGCTACTAATGATCAATTGTGCAGAGAATTTTCAAGTCTTATGAGCAGGGAATTTGAAATGAGCATGATGGGAGAGCTCAACTTCTTCCTAGGACTTCAAATACATCAGGAGAATCTAGAAATAGCGTCAATATGAAAGAGTATAGAGGTATGATTGGATCATTACTCTATCTCACAACAAGCAGACCATATATCATGTTCAGCGTATGTATGTGTGCTAGATTTCAAACAGATCCAAAAGAATCACACTTAATTGCTGTGAAGAGAATATTCAGATATCTCAATGGTACCAAAGACTTAGGGATTCGGTATCCAAGACATTCTAACTTCTCATTGCTTGGATTTCCAGATCTGACTTTGCAGGTTACAAAGTTGATAGGAAAAGTACTTCAAGAACTTGCCAATTTATTTGATCATCCATGATCAGTTGGCACTCCAAGAAACATAATCCAGTTGCTCTATCAACAGCTGAAGCTGAATATATAGCTGCAGGAGCATGTTGCTCACAAGTACTATGGATTGCTCATCAGCTAAGAGATCTTGGATTTGATTTCAGGATCATACCTATCAAGTGTGATAACACAAGTGCAATTTCAATTACAAAGAATCCAGTTCAACATTCAAGAACCAAGCACATTGATGTCAGACACCATTTCATCAGAGATCATGCTGAGAAAGGTGATATTGTTCTTGAATTTGTTGCTACTAATATGCAAGTTGCAGATATCTTCCCTAAACCATTAGCAGATGAATGATTCTCTCCTCTAATATTGGAATTGGGAATGCAAAATAAATATGCATTGGTTTAGGGGAGCATCAGCTAAGAAAGGTAAGTTGTATGTGTTTTCAAAGGTTTGAACTGATTTTCAAAGCCTTGAAAATCACTTCAAATCTTTGATTTTTATTTGTGGCAATGTTACAGCGTTTCAAGACCTTGAAAACCTTTTCAAAGCCTTGAAAATAAGTCTGCTATACTAGTAGTCAATAAACATGGATCTCTCTGTATTGAGTAATATCTCTGTAGATATTTTCTTAATATATCCCGTACCTTTTTCAAAAATTTGTTTTAGCCAAAAACAGTATTAGAATATTTTATTTTCCAACGGCATAAAAGATTTGAATTCTCTCTGAATATTGCAAATCTTTTGAGATCAGAGAGATATTATAGTTTCCTTTTGAAACTCAAACTCTCTCAGTATTTATCTTCTTCTCATCTCCCCGTATCATTCCTACCTCTCTATATTCTTCTCCCAAACCCTAATGAGCACAAGGAGAGCCTCAGACATAATCAAGATGGCAGGGAGATCAAAAACTGGTTCAAAGAAGAAACGAAAGGCAGTTGTGGATGAAATTCAAGTAGTCAGTGGAGACTCTAGCTCCAGAACTCCTAGTGCAGAGGCAGTTCCAGATCTTCCTCCACCCAAGAAGAAAGTCAAAAAGGTTACAACTTCCTCCTCAGAAAAGAAGAAGAAGCAGAAAGAGAAAGCTGTTACAGAGAAGCAACCTGAATTAGAGATCACTAGTTCAAAGAAGCTGAAGAAGAAGGCAAATCAAGCAGAAAGAGGGAAAGGAAAGGTGACAGAAGAACAGCTTGAAGATCACTTGGAGAAGGCCTTGCAGATCTATTCAAATACCTCAACAAAGAACTGGGTGCAAAGAAGTTTCTTAAGCCCAAGACCTTGACTCCCACCTCAAGTCAGACTTCTCAGTCTACAGATTTGGAATTGGATTTGGAGGACATCAAAGAAACTGTTTATGGACTTGAATCTGATATGGGGCAAGTCAAGTACATGGTGGAAAGCATCTTCAGAAGCATGACTTTGCTTGATGTTCCTAAGGATGATGAAGGTCCAAAGAAAGAAGACTCTGACAAGGATCTGCCTAGTGAACATTCAAACCAGGAAGAAGTTGCTCCAGTCTCAGATAAAGGAAAGCAGGTGGCAGAACAAGTTTCACATGAAGGAGATGAAGTCAATAGTCCTGACTCAGATGATCTTCTGATTACCTTGAAGAAAAAGAAGAAATCTCCAAAGACTTCTACAAAGGACAAGACTGAAGAAGTAACTTAAGATGGTGAGAATGAAGAGGAACAGGAAGTGCAGGACAAGACTGATGCTGAAGACAGTGAGAAAGAAGAAGGAGATCAAGATGGAGATGAAGACCCAACCCCTTAATCTTGCCTACTCTTTCTTCCCCATTCTCTTTCTTATAAGTTTTTAAATTTCTCTTTTCAAAATTTCCCGGACACTTGATCCAACATCTTCTATCTTTTTTATTAAAGTCAAAAAGGGGGAGAAACTATAGGTGTTTGAGGAGTTATAGGTTTTATTCATAGGTGTTATTTGCTATTTACTGAACTGTTTACTTTCTGTTGGTAATATGAATAAGTTGGATCTTTTTGGAATTACTGTGTTATTATAAATTGTGAACTAACCATTATTAAATTGCAGAGATTAAGAATCAAACAGAATTTGGTTTTGTCTTTCATCAAGGGGGAGATTGTAATATCAGGTTGTGCAAGGCTTGAAATAGTTTGACTATTTCAAGGCCTTGAAACAACTTTCAAAGCCTCGAATCAGTTCTCATAGGTAGCTATTTTCAAGGCCTTGAAATTGGATTCAAAGCCTTGAAACTGCTTAACCTGTGTGAACATTCTCAGGGGGAGTTTTCTGCAAACTCTCTGAGTTGATTCCCTCTCTATCCTTCATATGTTTGATTTATTTTTATTTTATGATGAAATACAAAGCACCCTAACTCGTTTGAACATAGTATATCATCTGTTTGACTATGCTTTTGCAGGATATTTTATTTCCTAAAGTTTGCAGAGATTGTTTCCTAATCTGACTTTTGCAGGGAATGAAATAATCAAGAAGATGATTATGTGTTTGATCTGAATGACTTGACAGCTTCTCAATATATTCAAATACAAGATCACGACATTATCTCTGAAGATTGTGATCACTTAACCGTTGGAGAAGATTGTCAAAGGGTCAAAGTTTGTTGCCTACAAAATAGGAAGTTTGTTGCTGAAAATATGGGAAGATTTGCAGAGCTGTTTGAAGTGTAAATAGAGCTCAATTCTGAAGCAACAAGACACAACACTCAACGAGCAGAAAGAGAGAAAGGGTTCTGGATTGACAAGCATCAAAGAAATTCATCATTCTTCCAATCTATTCACAGAAGATCACTGCACTTTTCACTGCAATTTCTACACACTAAGTGTTCTTCTGTATTGGGCTTTATTGGTAGATCATTTCTGTAATTCTTCTACCTCCATTCTCTAGGATTGTTCAAAGTGAACAATAGAGAATTCTTAGTTAATCAGTTAGCTAGAGCAGGTACTAGATAGGTTAGGGAAAAGCACAAGCAGTAACAGCCTAAGACAACTCTCTGTGCTTGAGATCTAGGGTTTAGCTTTTGATTAATAATAATTGAGTTGAAAATAGGGATCTAATCCCTGAGGTAGATACGAAGGTCCAAGTGGACTTAACTCTAGAAATCACTTGTCTCTTGCATTTACAGTTCATTCATTTTCATAGTATTTGCAGCACACAAAATTGTTTGTTTTTCAAGGGTTTGGACTTGTTTTCAAGGCCTTGAAAAAGGCTTACTTGCTTTATACAAACTGCATTTCTTTCAAGGGCTTGAACTTGTTTTCAAGGCCTTGAACTTCACTAGTTTTCACAAGATCTCATCTTCCTAGCAAGTTTTGCAAAAAGTTGGCATACTTTATTCAACCCCCCGTTCTAGAGTATTTTAGCTGCATTACTACCTGCACACTCACACTTTCGGTAACATTGAATCTCAATATTCAAAGAAAATTTTCGTGTCAAACGAACACAAATATGCTAAAAACAATAATTAGGAGCCATAAGAGGTCTCATTTACATATATGAATATAGTTTTTTTAATTGTCTGAACATCTAGTTCGACAAATTGATACGATGTAGCGTTGGCTTGAATCAACTTTAAATTAAGCAAGAGATTAGACAATCAAGTTCAAAAATCAAAATTTTCGTTTAATGATCTTGTTCTTGACAACCTTCATAATTCATAATAAATGATAGTCGTATTTTTTCTTTTGATAGATCTTTTCTTCCGGTAAGGCGTGTTGATAACGTGTTGTAAATTCAAGAGTAGAGAAGAGAGAACAATGTATGAAAAAATATCAAGTGTGTATTATTCTCCACCAAACTACCCTTTATATAGGGTGTGTGGGTCAACCATTATTATCCAAATATGGCAATACAATATGCTATGAATATTCACAATATCAATCATATATTTCGTAACATAAATGTAGTTTTATATAAAAATATGAGCTTTCAAAATATATAAGTGAACGCGCTTCAATTAAAATGTTGTTCCTCTTATACTATATGATACTTCAGGGTATATTTTGAATATATTATTGAGAAAAGAATTCTCCTAGAACATAAAATTTTAAAATGACACATAATTGTATTAGTTTTTCAAAATTAGTGCGCTCATGTTCCAGCTGGTATTAGGCTCGAGTTCAAATACAATTTAACCAAACAAACTAGCACAACTCAAAATATTTTCGATTTGCAAATGGGTGCTAGCATAGTTGTAGAGCATTTCAAGCCTCTGCATTAGGTTCTGGGTTTGAACCCAGCTATATAATGTAATTCTCCAAAAGGAGAAAACTTTGTAATAAATCAAACTGCACATGTAAAAGTTGCTCTTGCTGAATGGATTTGAGCATGGCAGCTAAAATGGCATTGTATGGTACGCAAGGATATTTTTGTGTTAACTTAAAAAAAGATAATTTTGCGTTTAGAACCCAATTTTAAAAATTAAATATTGTTTTGTGATCAATACCCAAAATAAGATTTTTTACTCTAAAATGAGGAAAAAAAAGTTGAGGATAAAATGAGGTAATTAAATAACTATTCGAACGATTTTAGAGAAGAATTAGCTACAAAAATAAAATATATCCCCAACAAACAAACAACGTGGGCTGTTTACCAAAGAAAATAAAGAAAATAACGGGCTTTTAACACTTGTATCTGAATTTTTAAAAGAAACCACTAGTATCATATGTCTAAGTTACATGGCCTCAAAGGGAGCTACATAATATATAATGTTCTAGGCCTCTAATGGTTCCATTGGTTGGGCTACCCGAAGCCCTAAACACTCACTTGGTCTTTCTTTTTTTTTTTTTTTTTTTTTTTTTGAGGAGTGGTCTCAAATTTTAAATTTACAAAATTACTATACTGTTTCTTCTAGAAGAAACATTACTATACTGTACGATACTGTTTTTTCTAGAAGAAAAATTACTATACTGTTTTTTTTTCAAAAAAAGAAAAGAAAAGAAGGTCTTCCGTTCTTCTCAAAAAAGAAAAAGAAAATAGGTCTTCCGTTATACTCTAAATTTTAATGTATGTCGTCAAAAAAAATGGAGTACAATTTTCGTTTATATGTCTACAATTAAGTAAACTTATAATAATAATAATAATAATAATAATAATAATAATAATAATAATAATAATAATAATAATAATAATAATAATTAGACATTTGATTGAGAGACTTACATGAAGCATAAATATCATAACGATAGTATTGTTAACTTTTCAGAATATGTATAATATAAAATAGTAACAATACAGTAAAAAAAAGATAAAGTAAAGTTGCTACAATAACAAAACAAATTAATGGTAGAACACTTTACTAGAAATCTGGTATGTTTTTTTAGGGCAAGGAAATTGCATTTACTTGTGAAATAATTCCAGATACATCATCGTCATTTTTTTTAATGGACCCAAGATGGGATATCATTGGGCTAAATAATTGTTGTATCTAACTGTTGCTTGCTAGCAAGGAGATGTGCCTGATGCACATCAGATAAGTACTCCCTCATAGAAGTGATAAGTTGATCTGTTTATGGACTTTGGTTGATCTAGTCATCTTGGTCGGAATCCATTGCTTGAGGCTGCTCCTTTCTATGTCGTCTCCATCGCTGCCCAACACAGTTTTCCAGATCTTAATTGTCTTCCTAAACGGAGAAAAACATGGTCTCCATCTTCCTCGGCCTCCTTGCAAATTGTGCATACTGTATCTAAGTCCATTCCCACCTTTTTTGTTTTACTATTGTTGGTAAAAATTAGTCTTATTACAATAAGCTGTAAAACACGGAGATTCATTTGTCCACATTTCTAAATCTTTGGTCTTGATAGCTCATCTAGTTTGGCAATCGACATAACTAATAAACTCACGAGATAGAAAATTCCACTGAATGCTCGGGAATGTTTGAAACAGATGGATCACTGCTCTCAAGCTTTCCCTCACAATCGTTCTTTCATCTTATCATCGCTTTTGTCTCTGGATATGCTGAATCACAATCAATGCGTCTAGCTAAACAGTAATTTTCTAGATAATTTGGTCAATTTCCTTCTGGAGACCCATAATCAAATCTTGAGCTTTAGCAACATTCCCCCAATCGATCTTTTGAGCTTTAGCAAACTATATCTCCCCGCGATGACTACCAAGAAGAGCTCCGACATTGGCTTTCAGCGAATATATGATCGAGCTCGGTCAAAATTTAGCTTGGTGTCGCCATCCGTCAGCGGTGAGAAAGCTTGATTGGCTCTGGTTTCTGAGGGAGAATCACTATCAAAACTCATCGATTGGAATTGTGAAGGTAAGTAGTTGAAAGATCTTCCAAGATTTCTCCAGATCTAGATGTACCTTCAAATATATGACGATTTCGGTTGTTCCTCAGGCTCCATAGCCCCATACAGATAGCTTCTTGGTGGCTTACGCTTTTTTCTTCCAAAGGTTTGCTTGATCCAATCAGGTACCGCAAAAATTTTGTAATATTTTTTTTTGGAATTCTTGCATGCTTTCTAGTAGTCCATTGCAACTTCACATTAAAGATATGGCTTAAAGTTTCATCTGAATATTTACATAAGCTGCAAATTTTTGGGATCTGAAAATTCCTCTGATGCTAAGGTTCTGACATGTAGAAATAATCCCTTAGTAAATCTGCCATGTAGGAAACATAACATTATTAATCACCACATTTTATTTAACCACTTGATCACCTTTGAGCTTTAATAGAACACGTGATTTTCCTCAGATATGCTAACTTGTCTGGCGACCTTTTAACCTGATCTAACTGTTAAACCTCCATCTTCTTCATGAAACCATAAAATCTCATCTTCAACATTATCTATTGGAATTGGATATGCAAAAATCTTGGATATCCACATCCGATAAGAAATGGAGTAGCTTGGTGATATCAATTTTATGATCTTCTACGATAATATAGTCTCTAACAAAGTGAGGTGCCACAATGTTTATTGGTGTCACATGAGGAAATTTTAAATCCCTTGAAATCCATGGGTCAGAGAAAATCTTTGCATTAGTATTACTTAGAATTTGAGCAAAAGTCCCCCTATGTAATAAGTTACGGCCTTCCAACATGCTTCTCCAGGCGTAAGAGGGATGGGATCCCAATTTTGCCTCTAAGAAGTGTCTATCATGCTAATAATTTTCTTTTTAAGTCCTTTCAGCGAGAGGTTTGAATTTTTAAGAAATTTCCTACACTTTTTTCGTAATAAAGACTTATTAAAATATGTAATATATTTAAATTCGATGCTACCGTCTGCCATTTCAAAATTTTATCTTGTCCCATGCCAACCAATTGGTACGCTTATTTTCACTCCTACTCCACCAAATTGCCTCGTAAGTTGCTCAATCTTTTGACATGTACCCGCATAAAGAAGATAGCCGCTCATAGCAAAATTTGGAATATCTTGTTCGACAATTTTGAGAAGGATCTCCTTTCCTGCCGCAGATAAGTGTTTTTCATTATGCGTTCTAACTTTTTGGTGAACTCTGTCAGTAATATTTTTAAAAGTTTCTTTCTTGTTCTTCCTATAGTGATTGGGCGCCCCAGTCACCTTTCATGAAAATCAACCTCTTGTACACCGCAGGCTTCACTAATCGCATTTTTTTTTACCTCAGGAGAAAAATTTGAAGAGAAGGAAGTTGTTAAGTTTGCTAAGTTCATTATTTGGTTGGAGGCTTTCTCATACAATGTAATAATATTTAGTATTGCTATAATATTTGTAATATATGCTCAGGCTATCGTCGGCAGAGAACATATGCAAGACAATGCGTCCACTCCCAAAAGCTTTAACACCAAGGAGTTTTCGATTTGCTATTATAGCCGCAATGGATCGGGAAAGTATATCACTATAGATTAAGAACAAATAGGGCAACAACGGGCAACCTTAGCAAGGACCCCACTAAGGTTTAACATTAACATCAATTTCCCCATCGATCACAAAAGAATATAAAACTGACTCAATGCTTTTAGTGATTAAACCGATCCACCTATCACCATAGCCCATCATATACATATAATTCATTAGGTAGCTGCATTCCAGCCTATCATAAGCTTTAGAGATATCCATTTCGTTTTACAACTTGACCTTTCTTTCTCATTACTCTAGTACGCAAACTATGAATGATCTCTAAAGTAGCTAAAATATAATCAGAAATTCGTCGGTTGGGAACGAAAGCGCTCTAAGTATCCCTTAATAATATATGAAAGGCCTCGTTTAAGTCGGTTTGAAAGTATTTTTCCACAATTTTATAAATCACTGTACACAACGAAACCGGATGTTACTCCTTAGGCTTTCTTGGCTGTTTTACTCTTGGTATGAGTGTAATAATTATACGGTTATAATCAACAAGAATACTATCACCATTCAATATATTAAGGAAAATTTTGTTAACTTGATTGCCAATCATATTCCAACTCTTTTGAAAGAAAAGCGTAGGAAACCATCTCTGCATGGCGCCTTTAGGGGGTGTGTCATCTTTAAGGCTTCTAACTCTTCCGAAATAAATGGCGCCTCCAATTGGGTACTAAAATCATCTGAAACTAATCGAGGGATATGCCCCATGACCTCATTCATACCCGTTTTATTCAGTTTATAAGTAAACACATATTTAAAATAATCCTCGAAGATTTTAACAACATTCGCAGAATTGTCCTTCCAGGTGCCCTCAGAATCATAAAGTCCCATCACTGAGTTCCTCTCCTTTCTATTCGATTTTTTTGGATGAAATTAAGTTGTATTACGATCACCATGTTTTATCAAAAGGGTACGGCTACGCTGGCGCCACATCTATTTTTCAAGTACAATTTGTGATCCAACAATTTTTCGGCTTTCCCCACCTTCTTCATGAATTCCTATGTTGGATTCTGACTCGAAATGTCAGTTATTGTCTTTTTACCTTATCTGAATTTATTTCTCATATGTTTGGAATCCTTCTTTTTCCCCATTGATTGAACCTGGTAGCCACATGGTTCAACTTAGTGCTTAAATCACCAGGTTCCATAAAAAAAAGCTTCTTTGATATGATATTCACACTACGGAGCCTTCGACCACACATATTCAAATATGAAATAATTTTTCTTCTTCACAACCTTTATCGGATTAAAGTTGACTAATAGGGTTACACGATGCGAGTTTGATAGCACACGGTGGGCAGCTAAAGCTCCCATAAACTTATCTCTCCATTCCTTATTTGTTCAAAATCTGTCAAGGCGCTCCTTTATATGACTTCCGTCAATCTTCCGGTTGGACCATGTATAGGGAATGCCAAAGAAGCGAATGTCTCGTAAATTACACTTATTGATTACGTGAATAAAATGCTCAATCTGGCTGAATCATAACCCACAACCTCCCTGTTTCTCAGAGTTAGACGCATTGGCATTAAATTCGCCTAAAACAAACCAATGAGACTTCGATGGAGTTTGGAGCCTCTCTAGGAGATTCCGAGAATTCGACTATTGACTAGAATCTGGATCTCTGTAGAGACCCATAAAAAACTATTATTTATGCCCTTCGCCGTTAAATACACGTCCACTAATATGAAATCACAAAAATAGTTCTGTTTTCAAGATTACATCTAAATACCACATTAACGAAATCCCCCGCCGCGGCCCTTGCAGGCCACATGCCAACCATTTCGAAAATTTAACTTTTGGTGGATTTTCTCCTTCTTCGTCACTCTAAGTTTCGTTTCCATTTCGAGCAATTTTGAGCTGTTTATTTCTCACTTCGTCGCGAATGGTTTGGAACGTAAAGGAGTAGCCTAGTCCCAGAATGTTCCAAATTATGAGATCCATTGTGCTTGGAGGTTCTGCTCAGCAGCCACCGTCAATATTTATGTAGCTGTGATTGAGTAATCGTCAAACCAATCCAGCATCTCTTGGTCACTGATTGCACACCTGATATAGCATTCATATCGAGTTCCCTTCTTTGAGTAGTTGACTTCTTTTATGTAATATCTCGAAATTTTAAAAATAGGAAATTGTTTGCATATATTTTTGAATACATGACTTTGAGATAACATGTTAGCATGCATAATTGCTATTGTATGCAATGTAGTCGTTTCATTGTATAGTGGTTGTGTTTATGGAGCTTCTATTACTTTAGTGAATTTTATATAATTTAGTATCCTGATAGATAACTCATAATTGTAAAACTGTAACAGTTAAGCTCGTCTAGAAATACACCAAAAGTCTTAATATCTTATTTAATTGCTAAATTGAGGATAAAAATATTTAGGGAATAATTAGCACTAATCACAGGTTTAAGTGTTAATTAGCTTAATTAATCATGATTTGTACATAATGACAAAAATTATAGAATGTGTATAGCTTGTATGGGTGTAAGTGTGTACCAAGAGACACGTAGGGTGACACGTGTCACTGCCTTAGCCACTGTCCCAGATGTTTGAAACACGGCCCTGCTGCGTGTCGTCGTGGGGCATCTTTGGTCACATGCGCGACACGTGTCCTACTGCAAGTCAGATTCTTCTGACACATAACCCTGCTGTGTGTCATCATGTGGCACCCTCTCTCTGCATGCGACATGTGTCTCCTAAACAATCGTTCCCTGCATGTCTGCCACGTGACCCTATGACACATCGCGACGTGATTGGTTGACTACTTCTATAAATAGGGTCCAGTGTTATAGTTATTTCTCATTCTAGTCTCGAGTTAGTTATTGATACGTGTGAGAGAGAGATTTTGGTGTTATTCTTTGCTTGGAGCTGCTGTTATTATCTCAAAGTCGTTATCTGTTACTATTATTGAGGTAGGGGTTATGCAGTTTACAATATTATTATCGCTTACGGTAAATAAGCATGATCTATGTCGATTCGTTTATTGTTGTTATTATCTGTTCGCATGCTAAATGATTATTACGTGATATTGTGTGTAACATGCCATAATTATATTGTCTATTGCATTTCACCCTACTGTTGTGGTGAACGACCTACTGGGCGCGAGTTCACCCCCTAACAGTGTTTGCAGGTTACAGCGAACGGATCTGACGTTAGAATCGAAGTGATATCTTTATTAAATTTGATTAAAGCTCGTTATCTGAATATTGTAATCGTTTATTTGTCATCACTTGTGTAAAAAGATCACTTTTCAACTTGAGTGTCACGTACCACTGGATCATATTTTGTTAAATAAACGAATCAGTGTTTATTGAAATACGATCTTGTCTTTGGTATCTGAGCTGGTGGCTCAGACGGTATCGGTTTGGCAGACGAGTCTTTATTTTGGTACCAGCGGAGTTGATTTGCAGATGGTAGCCGCTAGATCGTCGTGCCAGTCTGTATTTGTCACTATGTTATCCTAAAATAAGACCCTGGATTCCGGGTCGTTACAATTGGTATAAGAGCACGGTAACGCTCTTTTTTGGGACGACGGGATAATATGGGTTTATCTACGCTGTGTTTTGTAAACTGATTTTTGAGTTACAAATCCGATAACAGAGCTCTACCAAAGTGGGAAATGGTGTGGACTCAGTGCTTACTTGTGGCTGTTGAGTCGTGGACTCGGTTTTTTGCTGATTGTGATATCAGCTGATTAGATATTAGGGTTGCGCAACTAAGGCTGTATGTAACACGTTCCCCAAGTTGGTACGAGTTCGTCAGAGGTGATGACTCAGGTATGTGACCGATTTTCAAATAAAATCTCTCAATTCACTTTGAAATTTCGGGACGAAATTTATTTAAGTGGCGTAGATTGTAATATCTCAAAATTTTAAAAAAGAAAATTGTTTTCATCTCTTTTGGAATACATGACTTTGAGATAACATGTTAGCATACTTAATTGCTATTGTATGCAGTGTAGTCGTTTCAATGTATTGTGGTTGTGTTTATGAAGCTTCTATTACTTAAGTGAATTTTATGTTATTTAGTATCCTGATTGATGAACTCATAATTGTAAGACTATAATAGTTAAGCTCGTCCAGAAATAACCAAAAGTCTTAATATCTTCTTTAATTGCTAAATTGATGATAAAAATATTTAGGGAATAATTAGCACTAATCACAGGTTTAAGTGTTAATTAGCTCAATTAATCATAATTTAATGACAAAAATTATAGAATGTGTATAGCTTGTATGGGTGTAAGTGTGTACCAAGAGACACGTAGGGTGACACGTGTCACTGCCTTAGCCACTTTCTCAGATGTTTGACACACGGCCCTGCTGCGTGTCGTCGTGTGGCAGCTTTGATCACATGCGCGACACGTGTCCTACTGCAAGTTAGATTCTTCTGACACATAACCCTGTTGTGTGTCATCATGTTGCACCCTCTCTCTGTGCATGCGACATGTGTCTGACATATGTCGCGTCCTAAACAATCTTTCCATGCATGTCTGCCACGTGTCCCTATGACACATCGCGACGTGATTGGTTGACTACTTCTATAAATAGGGTCCAGTGTTATAGTTATTTCTCATTCTAGACTCGAGTTAGTTATTGATACGTGTGAGAGAGAGATTTTGGTGTTATTCTATGCTTGGAGCTGCTGTTATTATCTCAAAGTCATTATCAGATACTATTATCGAGGTAGGGGGTTATGCAGTTTACAATATTATTATCGCTTATGGTATATCAGCATGCTTCTTGTTAAATATATGTCGATACGTTTATTGTTTTTATTATTTGTTCGCATGATCTTATGTGCTAAATGGCTATTACGTGAGATTGCGTGTAACCTGCCATAATCATATTGTTTATTGCATTTCACCCTACTGTTGCGGTGAACGACCTACTGGGCGCGAGCTCACCCCTAACAGTGTTTGCAGGTTACAGCGAACGGATCTGAATTTAGAATCGAAGTGATATCTTTATTAGATTTAATTAAAGCTCGTTATCTGAATATTGTAATCGTTTAGTTGTCATCACTTGTATAAAAAGATCACTTTTCAACTTGAGTGTCACGTACCACTGTATCATATTTTGTTAAATAAATGAATCAGTGTTTATTGAATACGATCTTGTCTTTGGTGCCTGAGCTGGTGGCACAGACGGTACTGGTTTGGCAGACGAGTCTTTATTTTAGTACCAGCAGTGTTGATTTGCAGATGGTAGCCGCTAGATCGTCGTGCCGGTCTGTATTTGTCACTATTGTTGGAATAGATGCCCTAGAGGCAATCTAGTTTAGTATGAATTTATTATGGCTAGAACATTCATTGTACTATTTATTGGATATTTAATATAATGAAGTCCTTAGATTTACAATTGTGTTGATTATCTTAAATATCCCTAGTCCAGTATAATGATCAATGGTACAATCATCTATAGACTATTATGGGGTTGGATTGATATGGAGATATCATGATCCAACACATGGGTGTGCATTAAATGTAATTGCGCACCGAATTGACCATCTCCGAGAAGGCTACATACATGTTATGTTAAGTCACAAGCGCTTCTCGTGGTGCAATGGTATTATCATCCTTAGACTTGAAGTCGCTAGATATTCTAGTTGTGGATTATTGTGATTTTGGTAGCGTTAAACGCTACACCGTAACTGGGTAGTTATAAAGGCGTGTACCGGATACAATAAGAAGCAAGCTTAGAGATCGTAGTGGACGTAGATAGAATTTGTCCCTCCCACATAACGGGAGCAAATATCCTAGGCCACTCGAGGGATAATGCTTATAGAATGTCTGGCCAGACTCAAATAAATCAATATGGGATATTGAAGTTATTTGCACGAATGAGGCTATTCCCATGGATCGAGAAACTGTGGATTGGATATACGAGTGTGACTTGTATGCCTCGTGTCCAATCCGGATATAGAGACAAAGGAATGAGACAATTACTTGTACAAGGTTTGCCGGATGACTATTCTATTAGTTGGCTAGAATGGATGTTTTGCTAGAAACCGCTCCATATTAGCAAATTGTTGCTATCAACTACATAGAACCTATGGGGTCACACGCTATATAGAGTTGAACTAGATTTGGAAATTAATTAATAGGATTAATTAATTAGAAGGATCACTTTACAACACCTTGCAAACTTAGTAGGACTAATATGCAAGGAAGGGACTAAACCGAATTCTAGTAGGACTAGAATGGGTCCTTTAGGTAGTTGGCAAGGATTTGTTGGACTATATAAAGGATGCTCCTTCCTTCCTTCCCACACTTATGAGCCTTTAGTTCATAACTTGAGTGGGAGAGAACAAAAGGAGAGAGAGCAAGCAAGCAAGAGAGGCGCACGCCCCCCTTGTCGCCGCCCCCTTCCCTTCGGCCCAACAAGGAGGCCGCCCCCCTTGTTGCCTTGTGTTGTGTGATTTCTTCTTCCTCTTCCTCCATTCCGGGCTAGCACAAAGGAGAAGGGAGATCTAAATCTCAACTCTAGGCGTGGATCAAGTACAGAGAACGTGACACAATTCACAAGTCATCACAGGAGAAACCCTAAGGTGTGTAACTTGATTTCTTCCCTTACCATCGTTATGTCTCTTGTCCTGTGATCCTTGGAGTGTATTTCATGGATTATATTTGTTTTTCCGCTGCGCATCCATGATCAAAACCCTACAGTGGTATAGAGCCACAAGTCGTAGAGCATAAACGTGGTTTATGTGTTACGTTTTGATAGTTTTACACTTTAAATTTATTGTTTATCGCGTAAAACAAGACAAATCAAGCATATGATGCAATTTGTCAATAATCAATCATAACAAGACCTAGTTTTTGCATTGGATGCATGAATTAGTGAGTTTGAGAAATTTTAGGATCTTAGATCTAGGGTTTGGGCATCCTATGAAAAGAAGGAGTTCTTTTCATACAAGGAAACAACCAAACTTGGGCACCAAGAAAGGGAGTTGTTTTGGAAACAAATCCCAAAGGAGGTTCGGCCCCCCTAGGGGACCGCCCCTCCTTGCTTTCCGCCCAAGCAAGGGACGCCTAGGGTCGGGGAAAACCTAGCCCATGGCCTAGCCGCGTGGGCTAGGGGCCGGCCAGCCCAAGGCCTTTGCGGTCCTCTTTTTTGGCCCGGGAAATTTGATTGTTGGGCCCCATGGACCGTTTTAACCCTAGAAAATCCTAAAATCAATTAAAATTGACCAAGCGCGTTAAAATTGGATTTTAACTGTTTATGTGCAAATCGCATGGTGATTGGATATGGCCTTAGGATGTGGTTTGGTGTGATTGTTTAATTTTGTGGTTTGGTTTACGGCCTGCGAGCTGATCAATTAATTGTAATAATTAATTAGGATCTTATGGCCTGCGAGCCATTTTTTTCTCAACTTGTGAGATTTATTTTATTTAGTATAGTTGTTAGCTAGTGCTAGATGGAGTAGATTGTTAGTCAAGATTGAAGAAAAGAAGCCCAAATCCAAAGGGAGCCACAAAAAGATGGGGCATGGAGCATTCCACGTGACTATGAAGGATGGACCAAAAGATGAAGACGCATGGAGATGTGTTTACTTTTAGGGTTCATAGATGATTCCATTGGCTTGGAATTATCTTAGTCTAGAAAAGTCCATATTCACATCACGTTTTATTTTGTTTTGTGGTTGTTTATTTTATTATCTTATTATTTTGTGGTTGGTGTATGGTTGATGCATGCAATTAAGATAATAAGATAATTAGAAAACCTGGATCTATTATTTGGAGTTGTGCCCAAACTCAAATAGATAGATTTGTTGATATGGATCAACAAAAAAAATTAAAATTGAATTGAAAAATCCCTCAAAAACAAATATTGCGTTTTTGTCTTCTCGTTATTTAAACACTCATCATCATCATGTTTTCCCAAGATCGTGCGTGCCAAAGCATGGCGACTTGGTTAAGAATGATGTGGTGCGATGGCACACCTCGTGTGCAGATTGTTTAAGTAAGAGGTTGGACACAACTAGGTGTTTAATTTGATTAAAACCTAGAGACAATCAATTGGGATTATCCATGCGGATGGATAAGTAAGGAGTTATTTGCCCAATTGAACCAAGAGTTGCATAAGGGATGCAATTGGAATTGTTCCTACCTAAAGTAGTCAAATTATGGGTGACTTGCCAAAGCAAGCTCATGAGGAGATGAAACATGGATCTTGGCCCACTAGAAAATATAAGGATATTTTACGCATTAATATCTTGAGGGTTATTAATCCGTAGAAAAATAGTGGGAGCTATATTTGATAAACTAGCCATTATTGAATATGGTCAAAAATTCACGAATACTAAAACTTGCGTATTTTCCTTTTTGTAGAATTCCTAATGGAAAACAACTCATCGAGTTCACAACATTCCCTATGATCTTTCCTTGAGAAGGACAAGCTCTCTGGAACCAACTTCCTTGATTGGTACAGAAACTTGAGAATCGTTCTCAAGCAAGAGAAGAAACTGTACGCAATAGAGGAGCAAGTTCCAGCAGGTCCAGAGAACAATACCCCTACAGCCCTAAAGGCGTATCAAAAGCGTGTTGATGACGCTAATGATGCGGCCTGCCTTATGCTATGCACCATGACTTCTGAGCTTCAGAAGCAACACGAAAACATGAATGATGTCGATATGATCGAGCATCTAAAGCAGCTCTTCCAAGAGCAGGCAAGGGTTGAGTGGTATGAGGTCTTTACGGCATTGTTCAAGTGTCATCTGGCAGAAGGGAACCCGGTGGGACCCCATGTACTCCGTATGATCGGGTACTTGAAGAATCTTGCCCGACTGGGGTTCCCGGTCAGCCAAGAGTTGGCAACCGATCTCGTGTTGCAATCGTTGCCCGAGAGTTATGGACAGTTCATCATGAACTATAACATGAACGAGATCGTTAAACCACTGCCAGATTTGCTCAATATGTTGAGGACAGCTGAACAAATCATCAACAAGGGTAAGGGCAAGGCCATTATGATGGTGCAGAAAGGAAAGGGAAAAAGGTTTTCCTCATCCTCCAAGGGCAAAGGCAAGTCAGTTGCCAAGTCCAATGAACCTGCCCTTAAGCCTGTTGGTGGCATTGCCAAAGGTGTGACTAAAGGTTAGTGTCACTACTGCAGTCAGCCTGGACACTGGAGGAGGAACTGCCCAAAATATATGGAGGACAAGAAGCTTGGAATAGTGATTCCACCACCACCAGGTATTTTTGTTGTAGATGTCAATTTAACTGTATCTACATCATGGTTATTAGATACTGGATGTGGATCTCACATTTGTCGAAATGTGCAGGATCTAAAGAGAAGTAGAAGATTGGCTAAAGGGGAGATAGATCTGCGCATTGGGAATGGAGCAAAAGTTGCTACGTTGGCCGTGGGCGTGTACGAGCTATCTCTGCCTTCAGGATTAGTTTTAGAATTAAATAATTGTTATTATGTGCCTGCTATGAGCAGAAACATTATTTCTATTTCTTGTTTGGACAAGGAATGTTTTATTATTTCAATAAAGAACAATTGTTGTTCCTTTTATTTTAATAATATTCACTATTTTAGTGCGCAAGTTTTTAATGGACTGTATGTCCTTGATCTAAGCAATCCTGTCTACAACATTAATACTAAGAGGATTAATATAAATGATTTAAATCCTGCTTACTTATAGCACTGTCGTTTAGGCCATATAAACGAGAAACGTGTATCTAGACTCCATAAAGATGGACTACTAGACTCATTTGATTTTGAATCATATGAGACATGTGTGGCTTGTTTATTGGGAAAAATGACAAAGTCCCCTTTCAATAAGAAATGTGAGAGGACTAGTGAGCAATTGGCACTCATACATACTGATGTGTGTGGGCCATTTGCCACGCCATCCAGGGGTGGTTATGTCTACTTCATTACATTTCCTAATGATTACAGTAGATATGGATTTGTGTACCTTATGAAGGCCAAATCCGAATCCTTTGAAATGTTCAAAGAATTCAAAAGTGAAGTAGAGAAGCAACTTGACAAAAGTATCAAGGCTCTACGATCAGATCGTGGAGGAGAATACTTGAGCCAAGATTTTGACGACTATCTTAGAGAGTGGGGGATCGTGTCCCAACTCACTCAACCAGGAACGCCACAATGGAATGGCGTGTCTGAGAGGAGGAATCGAACCCTATTGGATATGGTTCGATCTATGATGTGTCAAACCGATCTTCTATTATCGTTTTGGGGCTATGCTTTATTATGTGCAGCTTTCACCATTAACCGTGTTCCATCTAAATCAGTCATGAAGACACCGCATGAGATGTGGAGTGGGAGGCGTCCCACACTGTCGTTCATGAAGATTTGGGGCTGCGATGTCTATGTAAAACGTTTACAATCAGACAAGCTAGGGCCAAAGTCGGATAAGTGTAAATTTGTGGGGTACCCTAAGGAAACTAAGGGTTACTACTTCTACAATCCAACTGAGAACAAAGTGTTTGTTGCTCGGTCCGGCGTGTTTCTAGAAAGAGAGTTTGTCTCTAAAGAAGCAAGTGGGAGGACTGTAGAACTTGAAGAGATTCAAGAACCACAAATCACTGAACCGATTATGGAACAAGAACATGAACCATAAGTAGTTGTGGAACAGCCTGTTCAGGTAACACAAGAGCTTCGTAGATCTATTAGAGTGCGCCAGGAACCCGAGAGGTATCCACTTCTCGTGACCGATTCCGGTGACACGATGCTCATAGATGATGAGCCTACTACCTATGAAGAGGCCGTGAAAGGCCCAGACTCTCAGAAGTGGCTAGAAGCCATGAGATCCGAGATGGAGTCCATGTATACCAACAAAGTATGGACTTTGGTGGAACCACCCGAAGGGGCGCGACCCATAGGGTGAAAATGAGTCTTCAAGAAGAAGATCGACATGGATGGTAATGTGATTACCTATAAGGGCCGATTGGTGGCTAAAGGATTCAGACAGATTCATGGTATTGACTATGATGAAACCTTTTCACCAGTCGCTATGACCAAATCCATCCGAATCCTACTTGCAATTGCAGCATACTACGACTATCAGATTTGGCAGATGGATGTTAAAACAGCATTCCTTTATGGGAATATCCTCGAGGACGTGTATATGATACATCCGGAGGGTTTTGAAGATCCAAAGCAAGCCAACAAAGTTTGTAAGCTGCAACGATCCATTTATGGATTGAAGCAAGCTTCTAGGAGTTGGAATCAACGTTTTGATGAAGTAGTCAAAGAGTTTGGCTTCATCAGAAACGAAGAGGAGTCTTGTGTCTACAAGAAGGTTAGTGGGAGCTCTGTAGCTTTTCTGGTCTTGTATGTGGATGACATACTACTCATTGGAAACAACGTTCCCATGCTGCAATCTGTTAAAGATTGGTTAGGGAAGTGTTTCTCAATGAAAGACTTAGGGGAAGCAGCCTATATACTCGGTATAAAGATCTATAGAGATAGATCTAAGAGACTACTAGGCTTAAGTCAGAGTACATATATTGACAAGGTGTTGAAGCGGTTCAACATGCAAGATTCCAAGAAGGGATTCTTGCCCATGTCACATGGAATCACTCTTTCGAAGAGTGGTTGTCCTTCCAATGAGATTGAGAAGGAACGCATGAGTAGAATACCCTATGCCTCGGCCATAGGATCTATCATGTACGCCATGTTATGTACTAGACCAGATGTGTCATATGCCTTGAGTATGACAAGCAGATACCAATCCAATCCGGGTGTGAGTCACTGGATTGCAGTCAAGAACATCCTGAAGTACTTGAGAAAAACTAAGGATGCCTTCTTGATGTTTGGCGGTGAGGAAGAGTTGCGTGTAAGGGGTTACACTGATGCAAGCTTCCAAACTGACAGAGATGACTTTAGATCACAGTCGGGATATGTGTTTTGCCTGAATGGAGCAGTGGTGAGCTGGAAGAGTTCCAAGCAAGAGACGGTGGCTGATTCTACAACAGAGGCTGAGTATATTGCTGCAAATGGTGCAACAAAGGAAGTTGTTTGGGTCATAAAGTTTGTTTCTGAACTTGGTGTGGTTCCTAGCATTGCGGATTCAGTTGAGTTGTACTGTGACAACACTGGGGCAATCGCGCAATCAAAGGAACCCAGGTCACACCAGAAATCCAAGCACGTGCTCAGGAAGTTCCATCTAATTCGAGATATTATCGATAGAGGAGACGTTCGGATATGCAAGATTCCTACAGATGAGAATCTGTCAGATCCACTTACGAAGCCGCTTGTGCAGTGGAAGCATGAAGGGCACACTAGGAGCATGGGAATACGAGATGTGTCAGATTGGCTCTAGTGCAAGTGGGAGACTGTTGGAATAGATGCCCTAGAGGCAATCTAGTTTAGTATGAATTTATTATGGCTAGAACATTCATTGTATTATTTATTGGATATTTAATATAATGAAATCCTTAGATTTACAATTGTATTGTTTATCTTAAATATCTCAAGTCCAGTATAATGATCAATGGAACAATAATCTATATACTGGTATGGGGTTGGATTGATATGGAGATATCATGATCCAACACATGGGTGTGCATTAAAGGTAATGGCGCACCGGATTGACCCATCTCCGAGAATGCTACATACATGTTATGTTAAGTCACAAGCGCTTCTCGTTGTGCAATGGTATTGTCATCCTTAGACTTGAAGTCGCTAGATATTCTAGTTGTGGATTATTGTGATTTTGGTAGCGTTAAACGCTACACCGTAACTTGGTAGTTATAAAGGCGTGTACCGGATACAATAAGAAGTAAGCTTAGAGATCGTAGTGGACGTAGATAGAATTTGTCCCTCCCACATAACGGGAGCAAATATCCTAGGCCACTCGAGGGATAGTGCTTATAGAATGTCTGGCCAAACTCAAATAAATCAATATGGGATATTGATGTTATTTGCACGAATGAGGCTATTCCCATGGATCGAGAAACTGTGGATTGGATATACGAGTGTGACTTGTATGTCTCGTGTCCAATCCGGATATAGAGACAAAGGGATGAGACAATTACTTGTACAAAGTTTGTCGGATGACTATTCTATTAGTTGGCTAGAATGGATGTTTTTGCTAGAAACCGCTCCATATTAGCAAATTGTTGCTACCAACTACATAGAACCTATGGGGTCACACGCTATATAGAGTTGAACTAGATTTGGGAATTAATTAATAGGATTAATTAATTATAAGGATCACTTTGCAACACCTTGCAAACTTAGTAGGACTAATTTGCAAGGAAGGGACTAAACCGAATTCTAGTAGGACTAGAATGGGTCCTTTAGGTAGTTGGCAAGGATTTGTTGGACTATATAAAGAATTCTCCTTCCTTCCTTCCCACACTTATGAGCCTTTAGTTCATAACTTTAGTGAGAGAGAACAAAAGGAGAGAGAGAAAGCAAGCAAGAGAGGCGCACGCCCCCCTTGCCGCCGCCCCCTTCCCGTCGGCCCAACAAGGAGCCCCCCCCCCCCCCCCCCCCCCGTAGTTTCCTTGTGTTGTGTGATTTATTCTTCCTCTTCCTCCATTCCGGGCTAGCACAAAGGAGAAGGAAGATCTAGATCTCAACTCTAGGCGTGGATCAACTATAGAGAACGTAACACAATTCACGTTACAAGTCATCACAGGAGAAACCCTAAGGTGTGTAACTTGATTTCTTCCCTTACCATCGTTATGTCTCTTGTCATGTGATCCTTGGAGGGTATTGCATGGATTATATTTGTTTTTCTGCTGCGTATCCATGATCAAAACCCTACAACTATGTTATCCTAAAATAAGACACTGGGTTCCGGGTCGTTACATTTTATCTCTGCTGTAATGGGGCAGAAAACTTTGTCTTATCCTTTTCTTTTCTACGGGTTATCATCATCAACTTTATCATCATTTCCCTTATTCATCGCTTGCGCTTTCCAGTTACCTCCTACTACCACTTGTGTCGACTGATTGACACCTTTTATCATTGCTATAACGTAGCTTGCCACATCCACTTGCCCAAATTTTCCTGCGCTACTTTATTGCAAGATCCCATTACTTGGTCTACTGCTGCTTGGGTTCTTTGCTATTTTAAGAACTCATAGGCTAGAATTTTCTAATCTAACCCAAAAGGATTAGAGTTATCAACTGAGGGGGCTTGAACATTTTCACCCGTCTCGCAGGTTAATACACATGGGTTTTGGGAGTTCTGATCAAGAAGCAGCTGGCTAACACAAGTTGGGGCTTTCAAAGGGACCATAGCAGCGTTATCTGCAATATGTTCTGTCATGTCTTTGCATGCACCATTTTCGATCACGTTGGTGAACTGAAAATGCGTCGGATTTGTTTCGGTTGTCTCCATTTCATCACCCATCGCTGGTTTGAATTAGGGTTAGGTTCTTGTTTCCAAGTGTCTATCTTGATCTTATTATGGGTGGAAAAGGAGCCATACCGAATTTTGTATTATCGATAATATCTTTCTAAACTACCTCACAGTGCACTCCTCATTGTGCGATGCATCCACACCAATGGCATATACTCGGAAGCCTCTCATAACTGAAATCCAACCATATTATTTCAGTCTTTCCTTGGATGTGAACTCCACTAGGTAGAGGATTGGCTATGGGAACCATCCTCCAACCCTAGTGAAGTTTATGTCATCTCCGCTCTCTATTCTACCATCAGATATAATAGTCTCGCCCACCAAATCTATAACGCTCATTTCAATCTCCACCTTCATTATATGGATTGGTATGTAACTCATTTGAACCCAGAGATCAATTGAATCGATCTCAACTCAGTGTAAAGGCTCTTCCCGTTTCCATGGTTTCAACAATAATTTTTTCCATTGAATACCCACGGTACACTTGATGCCAGTCTTTCGAGACGAGCAAGACCCAGAAAGACAAACAGGATCGTATTAAATTCAACTTCAATAAAGTTTACCTCTTCCCCTCGTTTGTAGATTCTCGGAAGCAGATTCTCGGAAGCGTATTGCGCATGGCTTTAGCATTAACTGGATCATTGGAATTAAAAGCGATGATCAAACAAAACTCAAAGTCTTTCTCTCCTTCTTCCTAATAGTCATCCTCGAAACTCAGAATATGATTCTCCTTTGCTATTTAGTTGGACGACTGCCTCATGCTGGCAATCGTTGCCGCTGGAGACATCTCTAGGTTTTTCACAGGGTTCCTATAAACTCGGAGCTAAGAATTGTAGTCTTCCAACTAATTAATGAATACATGAAAAAAACTTATTTCATAAAGAACTTAGCCAAGTAGAATGTCTCCCTTCTCTGTGTCTTGAGGCATAAAAGACAACTTCAGACTGCCTCACTGTACTACTACTTTGTAAAAGCATCTCCTAGGGATGGACTAAATTTCATTTTGGACCAAAACACGAAAATTGGAGCTCCAATGGTGGACCAAATTTTGGAGCAAATTTGGTCATGAGAAGAGGGAGGATCAGTTTGAAAGATGTACTGTTCACATGACCAAATATTTAAAAATCTGACTTATTCATTTGAGTTGAGTTTTTGTTACATTTTGTCGATATTTTATTAATAATTAAGCTGAATAATATTAATTTTCATTATTTGTTGGGATGATATCGTATCATTATAATACTAATTTTCATTGGGATGATATTTTGTCATTTTGACTTCCTAAAGATTTTTTATTATTAGTATTATATAATTAATTCACCGGCCTTGTTTTTTTTCACTTCAAAATGAAATTTATTTATTTATTTATAGATATAATGTATAATATAATTTTTTGATTGTAAATAAATAAATCGTAATAAAATACTGGCGGAATAGCAAATTTAGTCCTCATCAGTAGAGCAAAAATGTAAAGTGAATGACTAAATTCTGACCCAAGATTAAATTTGGTCCAAAAGTGCAAAATATTGGTCCTTATCTATAGAGATGCTCGAAGTACACTGATCTACTTTCAACCAATACAAAGACGAAAGAAAAACAAATCCATGGATCAGTTACAATATTAAAGAATTTCTGCTCATTGGGCCTCACAAGCCCAAGCACCTGATACAACCTTATTGCATTTTATGGCACGTTTGGTTTTCGAGACTAGACTGAAGTAGATTTTTCCGGATATGATTGAATTGGATTGGATTAGTTGAACTATAATTAACAATGTATTTGATTTAGTGCAGCATTAATTCAACTTTATGGTACAAATAGTCCAATCCAGATTAAAACCCGCGAAATGCTAGGGAACCCACCAATATTTCCAACTCATCTATCACCCAAGTATAAAATTAGCAACATGAATATTCATTTGGCATGATTGCATTTTTTTTAGAAAGAAAGGTAGGAGATGCGTGGGAGATATTGGTGAGTTTTGTTTAAAACCCTCATGTGATAGGGGACAAATTTGTGGTATTAACATAGGGTAGTGATTCTTACACCAACAAATGTGATGGTTACACCAGATTTATGCTGTCATGACTTAATTACCCCTCATTTAATAGTATTTAAAACTAAATATCATATTTCCAATTTTTTTTATTTTTGACAAGTTTGACATTTCCAAAAAATTCATGATTAATCTTCATAAATTTGTGTATCCTTTTAAAACATTAACACCTTAAAAAAAAACCCGTCCTAAAAAACCTTTCTTTAGTGCTAATTCCCTTCTTTTGATATTTTCCAACCTTCTCAAGTACTCATAAATTATTAGTGTGATTGTTTTTCTTTTTTTATTTTTTTTTATATTTTTTTTTTGAGGAACGTGTGACTGTTTTTAGAACTCTTGTAAAATATGAATCCAAAATGGCTTCGTGTCATACTCTTGGCTGGGTGAATTTGGACAGTATGAAATTGAATTCTCCGAGTTTCCGCAATCTAATACTATTCACGTGTATGCTTGGCTTTGTATTTTATTTTTATTTTATTTTTTTTTGAGAAAAAAAGCTTTGCCTACTCGTGAATATACAATATGTTCTAGTCATTTTTCTACAAAATGGCTTTCATACTCTCATTTCTTTTTGGTGCTTGTGTGCAAACGACATGTTCAAGTTAGACTTTATAGATGGTTTCTTCTGTTTGGTTTCGTCTTTTTGTTTATACACAACATATATCAACTTTTTCCATTAGACTTGTTAAAATTACTTTAAAGTGTTATTGTCTTTTCATCTAAATATTTTTCAGTAAGTAAAAAGATCGCCAAAGTATAAAGGAGCCACTATTTTTTTCTAAAGAAAAGGTAGGGAAGTTTTAATAAAGAGAAAGGTATTTTAAAAGGAATGTCAAAATATATGAAGATAAAATCATGGTAAAATTTTAAAATATTACACTTTCTGAAAATAGATGATTGTCAAAGGAATAACTACAAATTTAATTATAACTATGGATGGGTAGTTAAGTCACGGCAACATAAATCTGGTGTAAACATTAAAATTGCTGGTGTAAGAATCATAGTTAGTAAATACTTCGAATTATTCCGTTTAATACCCGTACGTACGTATAATTGAAAAATACTTCTGTATTCCGTACTGAAGTCGGACCTAATTAAAAATACTTTTTTGATTAAAAACGTTTAGTACTCGTATTTAACGTCTTAACGTATAGAACTTTCGAATAAAACTTCTCGCATTCACAATTACATCACATAATGTATTATTAAAAATATTATATCTCTTAGTAATTGGTTATGATTCAATATGTTATAAACTATTTTCTTATACTAAATATTATTATTATTATTATTAAAATCCACAAATATTATTATAAAATACTAGAAGTTAAATATTAGTAACTATACATATTATTTTGTACACGTATACAGACACGCACGCACGCACACACACACAACACACACACCATATCTGTTGTGTCTTAAGTGCTACACGTTAGTAAACATAAGGGTACTATTTGCATTAAGAACAATTCATAAATTAGTGCAAGTGCGGTACTTTTTATAAAGAATATAACTGAATAAGTAAGATTCAATACCATAATGAAAATTTACCGGGTACATTTTTTACAAAAAAGCAAAACATATATAAAAGAAATGATGAAAAGATACCTGTGCGAGACATAACAAACTTACTATATGTGTTTTTTTTTAGAAAACTTAGTATATGTGTTAGCATACTAAGAAATATGCCCGTATTTTTAATCCCGAATGAATAATTAATATACGAATTATACACGTACGTTTTAAAAAACTCGAATTATTCATATCTCGTATTTTTAATCCGAATTTTTACTAACGTACTTTTAATAAAAAATCGTATAGTACCCGCACGTACCGTACCACGTTTTATTTCCGTACCGTATTTTACTAACTATGGTAAGAATCACTATCCTAAACATATTTTTACTGTCTAATACCATATTAAAATTAGTCCAAAACAACCAAACACGGTATCAATTAATTACTGGACTATTTTTTTTTAAATCTAACTGAATTATATTTAATCCAATCTTAGTTAATACTGCTAATTTTAAAAAACTAAACGTACCCATACTAGATTATCATTACATCAATGTCCGTTCTTACCAAAAAAATGAAGTACCAGATTTCCACTACAGGTTTAATGTCTACCATTCCTAACCGGAACCCATTCTTATTGTTCATAACTATCAGGCACAGCCGAGTGCTGATGATGTGGTTCCTGAGCAATTCCCTAACCTTCACACTCTAAAAAACAACAATGTTTTATGAACCATCGGGTTTGACTTTTCTAATCTGAGTAGTTCCATAGTGACACTTCAGCCCCATCTGCCATGTCATCCCCAAAGTAATGAGGTGGCGGCAGCATCATCCCCTCGGCCATATCCGCCAACAATTCCGGCATCCCGAACACATCATACTCGGCATCCATGTAGAACTCCTCGTTCGCCGGCACGCTCTCCTCCTCCTCCGTCACCAATTGGTTCCCGTCCTCCTCGAGGCGGGCCCCACCATTCCGTTGCGGACGGAAAGCCTCAGCAGCCTCTGCAGCGGCCTTCTGTATATCCTTAGGATCATTAGAAGCAGGAACAGGCAGCCTCCAAGCGGAATCCGCGAAGTTCAGACAAGCGGACCGCCCCCTCAGGGCAATGGCTGCCACGTCATGGGCCCTGGCAGCCATCTCCAGGGTGGGGAAGGTCCCCAGCCAAATCCTAGTCTTCTTGTTGGGCTCTCTAATCTCGCAGACCCATTTACCGGAGTTCCTACGCCTCACACCGCGGTAGACGGGGTGGCGAGTCTCTTGGAACTTCTTCCTCCCCGCACGCTTCTTGGGGTTACTTGAAGCGAGGTTCACCGCTTCCTCATCTGGCGGCGTTACTGAAGAACTGCCAGCATCGGAAGCAGAAGCAGACCAGTAGTTGTAGGATTGATGAGCCGAGAAGTTATCATCCCCACCAGACGACATATCTGAAAAGAAACAGATGATGTTTTCACACGGGTTTGTAAGTAGAGTGGGCTGGTGGCTGTGTATTTTTTTTTTTTTTTGGTCTTGAGTTGTAGAGGAAGTTTAGAGTGAGGTGTCCTTTTATAGATATTTGTTACTTGGCCTGAATTAACCAACGCGGCTAAGCCAACTGGAATTGTGGGTCCCACTAGACTGAGTTCACTACAGCTGTGTCCACTCTCTATAACACACATGTGAGTTTTTGCCTAACGTGGCAGGGCTCCGTTCCTACTTGAACTCTTTTCTTAGTCTACATGCTTTACTCACAGCGTCAGCAATGAGAACACCAACACTTCCAACTTTCTACTCCCTCACTCTCTAGTGGATAAGTAGGTCAATCACTCGCCCTGCAGTTGACACTGGATCCGTTTGAATGAACTTAAATGGTCAATCACTCGCCCTGCAGTTGACACTGGATCCGTTTGAATGAACTTAAATCAGATTAAATTATATGTGTTTGGAAAAAGGAGATGGGCACTCTTTCATAACCTTAACCACGCATTTCAATAAACATATATAATTGTATCTGAATTTAGCTCGTCCAAACGCACCCAGTATCAATTCATAGAGTAAATCATGTTTTGAGAAAACTATTTCGTAACAGAATTTGAATATATAAGTGGTGAAGTTAAAAAAAAGTTGGCATGAATCAAATGAGGAAATTGAGCGGACATTAACTAGGTACATCTTAATAGACCCAACAATGATGAATGGAATACATTGGCCTTGTTTCGATGAGCTTAAATAAGATTTTTGAGATTTTGAATTATTGAAATGAGTGGTTGAGGTAAAAGGAGTACATTCTCTCTTTTCAACTCAACCCCTCATTCTAATAATCTACAATCTCAAAACTTTATTGAATTTCATCCAAACAGAGCCGATCAAGTCCTAGCTATGTTAGCATATAAATTTTGATTTTTTTTTTTATAATATGAAAAAGGATAGCTGAAATTCACATTTATATTTGGTATTGAAAATTTGAATAGTGAGATAAATAATATACACATTTAGATATCATTATTTTTTGAATTTTTGGCATGTAACTCCATGAAGTATACGTTCGTTGACAGTGCGATATATGCATTATGAAAATTGAGAGATAACCCCAACGTCATGAAAGAACTTTAGGATTCTTGAGAGAAAAGGCAGAGAGAAAACGAAGAAGAATGAGATGTAATAATTTACACATTGATTACCAAATACAGAGAGATAAAGAGATTATATAGCAGTCATATCAACGGTCGGATGTTCTATGCATCTAACAGCTAGAAGAGGTCCTACAATAACTGCTGATTTAGGTTTACAAAGAGAAGAGACCAAAATGTCCTTATAGATATGGGCTGAAGAACATAATAGAATATGACATGGGCTTCAACCTTGGCATATCGGGGTAGATATTGGGCTGGAATATAACTTCATCTATATAAAGCCCCCGTTAACTCATTTTCGGGGTGAACAATGAATTTAGTCTATAAGCTTTCAAACTGTGTTGCTGACAGAGACTTTGTGAACAGCTAATTGATTTGCACAAGAAATAGAAACCACATTGAGGTATTTTAAAAGAACTTGTTCGCGAGTATAATAGTAGTCTAGCTCAATGTGTTTAGTTCGAGCATACTAGTCATAGCTAGAGCTGAGAGACTATCAGTCCAAAGAAGAGGAGAATAGGGGAGACGTAATCGTAAATCATGAAATAATTTTCTAAACTAAGATAGCAGCACTGGCGACCAAAGCACAATATTCAGCTTCGGTTGATGAGCCGGAAATAGTGGGCTGGTTTTTGCGGCCCAGTTATCAGGATGTGGGGCAAGAAAGACAACCAACCGAGTTGTGTTGCGATGGTCTGTTGGGTCACCAGCCCAATCATCATCTGTAAATATTTGTAAGGGAGTGTAACCCTTTTGATAAAAAAGGTTATGAGATCGTGTGCTTTGTAATTATCGTAGAACACGTTTAGCGCCACTACGATGAATATGTATGGGTTTATTCATGAATTATCACGAGCGGGTTTACGGAAAAAGCTATATCAGAATGGCTAAAAGTAAGGTATTGTAAAGCCACAAGTAACTGTCGGTAGAAAGTAGCATCAAGTATCAAGTCTCCTTGGTTAATATGATACTTAATGCCGCCAGCAAGAGAGGAGTGGGGCAATGCTTCCAAGATGACATATTAAAATATTTAAGTAAATCAACAACAAATTTGTCTTGGTTAATAAGAATACCATGAGAAGATCGAAAGGAAACAGGTGAGAGGACCTAGACTGGTCATCTCAAATTCAATTCCTAGTTGGAAAATAAGGAAAGAAATATAGGGAAGGTCATTCCTTAATATTAAAATGTCATCGACATATAACAATAAAAATGTAAGTTTATTGTTGTTATGGCGAAAAAATAGGAAGGGATCAGCATAAGATAGCACAAACCCCAGAGATACACATTTAGCTAATATAGAATTGGAAGGGTGACAAAAAACGAGAGTGCCACAGTTGAGATTGAATTCTTTAACTAGAAAAGGATTAAGGATCAGCTGGGAGAGACAGAGAAGACATTGGATACAATACATTTTCACTAGGACCATGTAACATGATTCTGCCATGGCTTTGGAGTCCTTATCAAAAAATGAATCGTCCATCATGATAAGAATAGATTTTATGAAAAGAAAGTAAATGCATAGAGTTTAGGAACATGTAAAGTATTAGATAATGTAAAAGAACAGCTTGCAGTTGTTAGATATGCATTACTGGAGTTCTGTATGAGAAGAGAATAACCGTTACCAACAGTGACATAGTCACTCTCAGAGTAGGTTTTGCTATACGAAGATTGCAAAAATTAGCTGTCATGTGGTTTGATGCTCAGGTGTCCGAAATCCAAAGGTCCGAAAATGGAGCTTTTGTTGAGAAGACGAGTGAGACGCCATGGCCGAGAGCTGCTCACGTGGGTGCCTGCCTTGGGAGGCATGGTCCATTATGTGGTAGCAATCAATGGCTGAGTGATAATTGTAACCACACATTTGACAGTTTATCGGACCTGAGCCACATCGACCCGAACCACCAGATTTCCCTCTTCGACCCGAGAAACCTGAACCGCGTTCTGGAGTACCATACCTGAAATCCGATGCAGATCCATATTGATATCCTGGACCCAAAACAGATTCGTTATCATATCTTGATCCATAACTGTATCCGTAACCGAACTTGGAAACATAACCCGAACCTGAAAAACCACCTCTGGAATTCGATCTGGCATCGCAACCACTATGGTGACCAAATGGACCGCCACCATGGTGACAGAAGGGTAACAGCCACCATGACTGCCTAAAATGTAGTAGAAGGCCGTCAAATTAAGATCTTGGGTCTGAGATGCCTGAGACTCACGCATCTTCTCCTCGAAAGTAGAACATGGAGTTCCTCACAGGAAATTGGATCATAGTGGATGGGAAGATAGGAGAGGAAGGAGTTATACTTCGCTAGAAGACCATTAAGGGTGTAAAGAAGCATGTCTTCATCGGTGACAAAGGAAGAGAAAATGGCGAGCCTATCCATGATCGTCTCAAGCCTCTTCATGTACATGTCTATAGAGTTTGTACATTTCTCTACGGAAACCAAATCGTCTTTGAGAGACAGAACATGAGATATGGTAAGGAATGCATAGTGCCAATCAAGAACAAGCTATGCGTCATGAGAGGTAGTAGATACAATCACCTCATTTCAGGATTCTTGAGAAAGCGTGGCATTGAGGATCGTCAAAATCGCTTGATCTTGAAGGTGTCAAGTAGTAAATGTCGGATGCACCGACGGAGAAGTAACACATGTTGCATCGAAAAGATGCTAAAGAGGGCTGGAAATAAATCCAACAAGGTAACCAAATAGAGGGTGGGTTTTAAAGACGGATGTGATTTGATGCTTCCGGAGCACAAAATTGGAAATCTAATTTAAACTGTAATAAGTTATGTATGTTGGAGAGCAAGTATAATGGCGGTGAAGCCATGGTGGTGTTGGTAAGAGCCATCACTGCTATGACAGCATGAAAGAACTTTAGGGTCCTTGAGAGAAAAGGCAGAGATAAAATGAAGAAGAAGGAGATGTAATTATTTATAGATTGGTTACCAAATAGAAAGAGATACAAAGATTATATAGCAGAAATATCAACAGTCTGATGTACTATACATCTAACGGCTGGAAGAGGTCCTAGGGAAACAGCTGATTTAAGTTTACAAATGGAAGAGACCAAAATGCCCTTATAAATATGGGTTGAAGAACATAATAAAATGTGGCATGGGTTTCAACCTTGGCCCATTGGGTAGATATTGGGCTTGAATATTAACTTCATCTACTACGTAACATTAGTTTTACTGATACCAGGAGTGCAATATGTACATGTTCAGTGAATACCCTATTTTGGTTTGGAGGAGCACAGAAAACTGGAAGAATGCTGGAATTCTCAGTTAGTGTATAGTTTAGATAAGCGGGAACTGCTAGACGACGTATATGCTGTAGATCAGTTGCATATTGTTCGGTATGAGAAAAGTGTAGCTAGAATAACGGCTATCAAATCACAAACAAACAAGATACAACAACTTCTATTGATAATAAAGAAACGAGCTATAACAACGGCTATCGATTGCAAACAAACGAGCTACAACATCTATCGATAACAAACAACATCTTATGATTCGTAAGTGTGTGTTTTTGCTCGCATGGCCTTTTTGACCGCACTTGCCACATATGTATGTTCCTCGTTTTGAAAACATGGTTTCGAAGAATGGATTGAATCTGTTCTCCTGGAACCTCCCAGACGTCACCACTTTATTTGGGGGCATTGGGCGGAATGATCTTATCTCTATAGGTAAAGCGATCTTGTACCACTCTGTGTAGTGGGGCGCAGTGTGAATCTTTCCACTTTAAGCCTTTTGGAAATATTGAAGGGAGTAGTCGTACGGTTGTACATGACCTCCTTGTCATGTTTGACACTGTAAGGCCAATCTTCCTGAGTTTTGGTGCAGAAACACATACATGTACACATGGGAATCACATTGATTGATATTTGGTGCACGAGCAATGTCTGATTACATGTTCTGGGGATTCACCAAGTGAGTTCTTAGGCATTACCTTGGACTGTGTTCTATGTGCTTGTAATGAGACGTACATGAAACCCTATATAGTTCATCCAATTTTCTAACATTTGTGTTTCCCTCCTCATTGTCTGATGCACCCTTCCAACTTTCTCACATTCTCCCTCCCTTTAGAGGAACCATTCAGCCATTGCGTTGCAGACGAAGAAGAAAATCACAGATTTTTTTTTCCAAAACACGCCTCCACAAAAATGAGTTAATTGACTCTGCATGGTTGGAACAGAGCTGCTCGAACCGCGCCGTTTTGCAATATTACCTAGACCACTTCGTGCATAGCGGAAGTAACCTTCAACGGTCACCTTGTTCGCCATTTACGTGTGAGCACTCAATCTCCATGTCCGAAAGAGATGTCTCACATATCCCCTTATAGAATGTTTATGCGGCTTTCTAATAATATTTATCCCACTTTGTTTTTTTGTAATGCGCCAGCGCGTTCATTTTCAACTGTTGATAGTAGTGGACATAGTTGGAAATGGGGTACACGTTCTTAACTGCATCAATTATTGCCTGGTGTCGGTTTGATAGAAAAGTAAGGCCACATTGGTCTTCCTAAATTGCGAGTAGTTATGTTAAGAACCAGTTTCACGCCTCCATGTTCTTGAGTGCCACTAATCCCCATGAAATGGGATAGCCGTGTTTTTCCCAATCAATTATAGGGGACACGAAAAATGAACTAGTTCTTTCTTCATGTGTGCCGTATCAATCACAACTAACAATATCATATACTTAACTCCTACAATCTGTGCGCCAAGATTCATGAACCGATACTTGAATACATTTTGAAAATCATCCTGAATATCATAGTCATGGGGTTCATCTAAGCGGTTATATATATACATGCACACATGAAGACCTGCGTAGTTTTGGGTCCGAGTACTGGTAAGTAAACCTCTAGCCTTCTAAATTGAAGAGCACGACGTCCATGACGATAATTTCGTACGCAAGTTTCGCGCGAAAACCTGAACATCAGCAATTGTGGGTGTCGTCGTAGGATTGTCAAACCGTCCCAGAATTTCATTCGCGACAACCATGTTAGTGATGCTATTGTGCTTCCCATTTATGATCATTGACAAGAGTGAATGGGGTGGTATTTCTTAAGGACATAGTTCACGGCCTTTTTCTTTTTCACTCTGATCATCCACTTGCAGTTCTCATCCCTGCAAAAAAATACAACTCGCACCGCCTCACGCTTGTGAACGCGAAAAGCCCAACTTTTCTAAGAAGCCACATTAATAATAGCGTGATCAGCTTCTCAAGGTGATCATATCAAGAGCTCATCTCTAGAACTAATCCGTTCGGCCTGCCATGAATATCATTGGCATTGGTACCGACCTGATCAAATAAACGATTGTGGTCTACCTATACTATGGTCAATGCAAGATAGTTGTACATCGTTTCTTTCTGTGTACCAGACATATCATTACCATTACCTCCCTCCCTGGTGTTATCGTGATTCAAGTAGGGTGGATTGAGAGCCATGTAATTATATCCTTCTTCGACAAAAAAGGGATGATCCATGTCTTGAACAGAATCCTCCTGGATGATCTGGTCCGTGGGAAATTATTCTTCCAGGGGGTATTCATAGGAATCAACTCGTTAGATACTTCTTAAAATGAATTTTGACTACTTAGATCCACCACATTCTCCAATGTAACGTACATTGTAACAGTTGATCTCGAAGAGCACATATGAAACAAATCATTGATTTGTATGTTATCACCAAGGATATTTTGCGGGTACGAGTTAGCATCTTAGAACCATGAAATTGTAATGTAAGACGATCTTATTAGTAGTCGGATTATCTCTACCCTTGAATCAGAATTCCAAAAAATCTATAGTGATGCCTTTAGTTATCCTGAAATGCGCCCTCTTCAATCTGTCACCGGAGTATATATGCCTACCTTCGACAACCTCCCATTCACCATTCCAAACTACATGACTGCTATTTTTTTTAACCATTCTACATGGAAAAACAACACACTCGTCATGTTACCAAACAAACTTAAGTGTTATAAGTTATTAGGGTTTAGGGTTACACTAAATATGAATGAATAGTAATTTTAGTACACATATTAATAATTCAGGATGAGGCTTTATGGTTTAGGGTCGAGCATTTTGCAAGTGAGCCAGACATGTGAGAGTGTTCGTTCCTATCTTGGCTCACTCGTCTGGCTAATTTCCCAAAAGAGTGAGTCCAGGCAGAGACGAGCAATATAGCTCATCCCTGTCTATACTCACTCACTAGGGAACTTAGCCAGACGAGTGAGTGTAGTCAGAGATGAGCAAGATACTCGTGTATGTCTTTACTCCAAACTTCCTAGACAAGTTTTATAATTGCATAATTTTACCGGAATTGAAGAAAAAAGAGAACCACCACCCATAACATTGCTAACATTATGGGATCATAGCTAACATTATGGTAAGAATGTGATGAACTATTTCAAGAATCAGAACATAATGAGAGTTGACATGTACTCTGATTCAGGAAGTTCAACAACAATAGGAAAAATGAGAGAGACTTAGAGAGAGACAAAATGAGATAACATGAGAAAATAAGAGTGACAAATGAGAAACTTTCTATCGCTTTAAGGTTGGAAGACGTTACATTCGTCAATGTTTTCACTTGGAGTAATGAAACTGTACTTTGTTACGTTCAGGCAGATAAATGATTGAATTTGAGAGAGAGAGAACTTTTAGGGAGCGATAAACCTGTTTTAAGGGTTGCATATCAAGGGTAGCAGTTTACCTTAACAAAAAAAAATCACTGCAACGGGGCTACTTGCTAGGTAACAACTTTGTTAACAATTATCCAAATAGCCGGTAGATTGAAAAGACCGCATTTGTCCAAGTGTAAAACGGCGATACTTTACTTTTTTTTCATTCTTTTTTTGGCAAGCAACGGGGATACTTTTCAGGGAAAGGTAATTAGCAAATTCCCCATAAGATGGTTCAGAGGTAAGATGTTTATATATTTTTTAGTTTTCTTTTCTTTTTTTATTTTTAATAAACTTTTACGCACAGACCATTCGACCTTTATTACACTTGAGCCATGGATGATTTTATCTTGTCAATAATTAATTGTTATTTTTTATGAAATTGAAGAGGGTATGAAGGCAAGGTATTAAGGTAGTTTTAAACAAAGAAAGTTGACAGTGAAAGTAAACTGAAGGTGGACAATAAGGAATTAAGCTTTATAACCAAAAAAATAAGGAATTAAGCTAATATAATATTTTGAAAAATTATTTTTGTAAATTGCGTGGTTTTCTCAGTGGACTAGTAACTTGGAAGCACAAAGATCTGTTAGCTATCATCAAAAGACAAATGGATCTTATTAGCATAAAAGAATTGATGCTGTCTAAAAAAAGCCTACCAACTAAGTATATCACACGCGTTAATTGTCGCCTGTCCTACTACCTTCTTGCATTCTACCAGATTATTATGTCCGTACTATCCAAAAAAAATTGAAGTACCAGATTCCCCCACCCCTAATGTTTGTTTATATTGAATGACCATTTTTAGTATGAGTAGCTCCATAGAGACACGTCAGTTCCATCTGCCATGTCATCCCCAAAGTAATGAGGTGGCGGCAGCATCATCCCCTCTGCCATATCCGCCAACAGTTCCGGCATCCCAAAAGCATCATACCCGGCATCCATATAGAACTCCTCCGGCATCCTCTCCTCCGCCACTCGTTCCTCTGTTAATTCCTCAAACTGGGCCCCACCATTCTGCTCCTGACAGAAAGCCTGAGCGGCCTCTGCGGCCGCCTTCTGTATGTCCTTAGGATCATTGGAAGCAGGAATAGGCAATCTCCAAGCGGAATCCGCGAAATTCAGACAAGCAGACCGCCCCCTTAGGGCAATGGCTGCCACGTCGTGGGCCCGGGCAGCCATCTCCAAGGTGGGGAAGGTCCCCAACCAAATTCTAGTTTTCTTGTTGGGCTCCCTAATCTCGCAGACCCATTTCCCGGAGTTCCTTCGCCTCACACCGCGGTAGACGGGGTGGCGAGTCTCCTGGAACTTCTTCCTCCCCGCACGCTTCTTGGGGTTACTTGAAGCGAGTTTTACTGCCTCCTCATCTGGCGGCAACATAGAAGAACTGCCACCATCCAAAGAAGTAGAAAACCAGTTGTTGAAGGATTGGTGTGCCCAGAAATTGTCATCCCCAGCAAAAGACATTTTCAGGAAGAAGTGATGATGTTGGAGGAGGAGGAAGTTATCAGTGGTAGTGAGCAAGTGGCTGTGTTGTAGAGGAAGTTTAGAGTGAGGTGTTCTTTTATAGTTTTTCGTTACTTGGTCTGAGTAAACCAACGCGGTTAAGCCAAGTGTAGTGGTGGGGTCCCTCATTGCAGCTGTGACCAGTATCTATAAACCACGTGTGAGATTTTGTCTGACGTGACGGGGCTCCGATCTTACTAGAACCTTTCCTTAGTCAATGTGTTTTCACACCGAGTCAGCAATGAGAGCACCAATAGCAATGCGATATTTGATGTCACAATCATTTGAATGGTCTTGACTCTTGAGAAATGTTCGGTTCCTCACACGACCTCACTTGCCAAGTTTTGTTTGTCCGGTTGGAAGTTAAATACATTTCCAATAACTCGAGAGAAAAGACGATCGAAAAGTTCAGAACTGTATTCTTTTTAATGTTATATAATTTGTAAATTTGGAGATTAATTTATGAACAGATTTTAATTTGTATACATATTTTGATATTCAATTTTGTTGGCATATTTAATTTTATTTTAGATTAACAGCAAGTTCGGAAATGTTGTGGCGTTTTAAGAAAATATGCTGGAAGTTATGTGGAAATAAACTTTTTTTTTTTCATTTTCTATTTGATAATTATTGTTTTGCGCTTGCTCTAAGTATCGAAATGACAATTTCAGACATGATATAGTTTTAAAACAACTAAACAAATAATTTTTATAATTTTTTTATTATGGTTTAATTTTGGGAATTGATTCTTACACCGTTCATTTTTATTGGTTACACCGGATTTTACTTGTCAGGACATTATTGCCCATTTTCAATCAATTCGTAGTAATTTTTCATTTATTATGTAATCATTTATTTTAGGCAAGTTTATAATTCAAATATGCTCCAATGTTTTGACCATTAATATTGATATTTTTGTATGGCAGTTTCATTTACATTTAGCTTACAAAAGGGCATACAAACATTCACTTGACATTTATTCAAATGACTTCAAATGCCAATAGCAACACAATGCATTTGAACACAAGTGGTACGACATTTTATTCAATTGACTTCACATGGAGAATTTGATTTGTATCTCTATAGAGGCGTTGTCTGCCCTTCCAAACTTGCTGCAAAGTTTATGATCAACCCAAACTTGATTTGTACCTCTATAGAGAATTCTATAAATCCTGAATTAAGCCACAACAAAATGACAAACTATCAGATATACTGTAAGTTTGTCTCTCAGTTCTTGCTCTTACAACATCCTTCAATGTCTCGGAAAAATTGACTTCCTTAGTTAACAATAATAACGAATTTGACTTCTATGCATAATTTGTTCATGAAATAAATAAAGAAACTGCTTTACTAAAATGCCAATATTAATGGCCAAAAAATTGTAAAATATATGAATTGGGAACTTGCCTCAAATAAATGGTCACATATAAATGAAAAAATCACCACTAATTGATTGAAAAGGGGCAAAGATGTCTTGACATGTAAAGTTCGGTGTAACCAACAAAAAATACCGGTGTAAGAATCAATTCCCTTAATTTTTATTAATAAAATTATCAAAAAAAAAATCTGAAAAAGCAACACTTCCCTTACTTCTCAAAATTGTAAAAGAAAACAGTTACTGTTTAGAAAACAGATAAATTATAATTTACAAAACACACTAAATACTACTTTCGCTATTAGAAAATAACATTCTACAAAGCAAAAACATTAAACGAACTATAAATATGTTCCCCAAGCATGCACATAATCCACATTTGATACTCCACATTGTTTTGAGAACATGCAATTATAGTATATCGAATTGACTTCCGGTTTAGAAATGAAATGAAACCGTTTCATTTAATTTTTTCTTTCTCAAACACTCGTTTGGGAAATATCATGAACGTTAATGGAAATTCATTATATATATTTTTGAACTTTGAACAGAAAACTCTTATGCAGTATCGTCTCGCTGACACTTAACTACCAGCAGTACTGATTTTTTCAATAAATCCCCATGCAGTTTCACTTTTACCGACATCGTGCATCATTTTCAAATAGAAACTCCCCGGCAGTTTTACTTTTACTGAAAATTAGCTACCAACAGTCTTTGCAAAATAGTGTGTGGTCGGTAAAAGTGAAACTGCATGGGGTTTTCCGAAAAAATCAATATTGTTGGTAGCTAAGTATCAGCGAGACGATACTGCAGTCGGGTTTTCTGTCAAAAGTTCTATATTTTTAACTTTAAATATAAATTAATGCTATTTAGGACACCCTAATTTGATTCGGAAGAGCACATAAAATTGGAAGAATGCTGGACGTGCCACTCAGTGTACAGTTCTGATAAGCGGGAATTGCTAGACGACGTAGTTGCCGCAGATAAGCTGTATATTGTTCGGTGTGAGAATGGTGTAGCTAGAATATTGGCTATCGAATTGCAAACAAACGAGCTGCAATAACTTTTATCGGTAATAAACAAGAGGTATAAAACTGGTTGTCGATTGCAAACAAATGAGCTACAACAACATCTATCGATAACAAACAACTAAAAGAACAACATCATAGGGTTCGAAAGTACAAGTTTTTCTCGCGTGTCCTTTTCGACCGCACTTGGCACATCTGTATGTTCATCGCTTTGAGAACATGGTTTCGACGACGGCTAGAATAAATTATCGTGGAACCTTGTCACCACTTTATTTGGGGCAATGGGAGGAATGATCTTATCTCTATAGGTAAAGCGATCTTATACCACTCGGTGTAGTGGGGAGCAGTGTGAATCGTTCCACTATACGCCTTTTGAAAGTATTCAAGGGAGTAGTAAATGCTAGTTTGGTTGTACATGACCTCCATGTCGTGTTTGACATTCTAATAAACAATCTTCCTGAGTTTTGATGCCCAAGCACACATATATACACATGGGAGCCACATCGATTGATATTGGGCACACAAGAAGTATCTGATTACATGCTGATGGGATAAGTTCATTTGTGAGCTTTTAGGCAATTACCTCGGACTCGTACTCTGTGCTTGTATTGGGACATACCTAAAACAATATTCAGTTCGTCCAATTTTCCAACATTTGTGACTCCCTCTTCAGTCAAATGCACCCTTCCCATTTTCTCACATTCGTCCTTTCCTTAGAGGAACTATTCAGCCATTATGTTGCAGACGAAGAAGAAAATTGCATATTTTACCTAAACTCACCTCCACAAAGAATGAGTTAATCGACTCTGCGTGGTTGGAACACAACTGCTCTAATTGTGCCGTTTTACAATATGACTTTGCCCACTCTCCAATCGTCCATATCGAAGGTAACCTTCAATGGTTATTCACGTGTGTGCACTCAATCCCCATGCCCGAAGATATGTCTCACAGATCCCCTCATCAAATTTGTATGCGACTTTCGAATAATATTTCCCCAATTCATTGTTTTGTAATGCGTTCGACGCGTTCATTCTTAAGTATTGATAGTAGTGGATATGGTTGTAAAGGGGGTACACTTCATAACTGCATGGATTATTTCCTGGTGTTAGTTTGATTGTAAAGTTGGGCCACATTTCACGCCTCGCTGTTCTTGCGTTCCACCAATCCCTGTGAAATGGGATAGTGCGTGTTTCCCTCTATCAATCATTGAAAAATGAACTGTTTCTTTCTTCATGTGCGACATATCAATGAAAACTAACAGTATCATATACTTAATCCCTGCAACGTGTGCGCCAAGATCCATGAAACAATACTGGAATACATTTTGGGAATCCACCTAAAGATCCCAAATAGTCATGGGGTTCATCTAAGCAGTTATATACATGAACTCATGAAGATCTGCGCAGTTTTGGCTCCGAGTACCGTTAAGTAAACCCATATCCTTCTAAATTGAAGACCACGACGTCCAGAACATGAACATAAGAAATTGTGGGTGTCGTCGGAGGATCGTCAAACCGTCCGAGCATTTCATTCGCGACAGCCATGCTAGTGATGTTATCGTGCTTCCCATTTCTGGTCATTGGGGTGCATCTGTGAATCGGGTGGTATTTCTTAAAGACATAATTCAAGGCATTTGTTTTCTTATACGCCCTGATCATGCACTTGCAATTCTCACCCCTGCAAAACAATATGCACCACCTCACGCTTGTGAACGTGAAAAGCCCAACTGTTCTTAGTAGGCGTGATCAGCTTCTCAGGGTGATCATACCAAGAGCCCATCTACATAAATGATCCGTCTAACCTGCGATGACTACCATTGGCACTGTCACCAGCCTGATCAAATAAACAAGTGTGGTCTCCCTGTACTATGGCCAATGCGAGATTGTTGTGCACCGTTTATTTCTGTGTGTTAGACATATCATTATATTTACCTCCATCGTTGGCGTTATCGTGACCCAAGTCAGGTGGATTGAGAGCAATTTAATTATCTCCTTCTTCGAAGACCAATGGGCGATCCATCGTTGGCGTTATCGTTGACTGAAAACTCTTCTGCAGTATCGTCTCGCTGACGCTTAGCTACCAGCAGTATTGATTTATTCAACCAACTCCCATACAGTTTCACTTTTATCGACATCATGCATCATTTTCAAATAGAAACTCCTCTTAAGTTTTACTTTTACCGAAACTTAGCTACCAGCAGTCTTTGCAAAATAGTGTGCGGTCGGTAAAAGTGAAATTGCTTGCGGGTTTTCCGACAAGATCAATATTGCTGGTAGCTAAGTATCAGCGAGATGATACTGCAGGCGGGTTTTCTGTAAAAAGTTTTATATTTTTAACTTTAAATATAAGTGAACACTATCTAGGACACCCTAATTTAATTCGGAAGAGCACATAAAACTGGATGAATGCTGGACTCCCCAGTCAGTATACAATTCTGATAAGCGGGAATGGCTAGACGACGTAGATGATGCAGATAAGCTGTATATTGTTCAGTATGAGAATGGTGTAGCTAGAATAATGGCTATCGAATTGCAAACAAACGAACTACAATAACTTCTATCGGTAATAAACAAAGAGGTATAAAAATGGCTATCGATTGCAAACAAACGAGCTACAACAACATCTATCGATGCAACGACCCCCTTATCCGACTTGGACGAATCGGGGAGGCCGAAGCTCAAAGTAACGGCGGAAAATCGAAAGCACAACATCCCAACGATTATATTACATACTATTATACAGTACAGTACGTTCTCAAGTCCTTCATGCGTAGCTATTACACATTATTCTTGCCTTATTCAAACTATCTTACATTATTCAAACTATCTCACAACACGTGACATGACCTCCTCAGTGAGTCCCGTACCCAGCTATGCCATAGTCTTCTTCCTCTAATCCTGCGGCGGGAAAGAAAATGGGACCGCAGTTTCTAAAGTAAGCTGGGAAATGCTGAGTAAATAAATACCCTAGCTCGTAAACAGATGATGATGCATAATTTATTTTCAAAAACAGTAATAAGAGGAAATAAATCTTTAAAAGAGTAAACAAAGCACACATCCAGCTTTAAACTTCTCAACCTTTTAATTTCCTTCTTGATCTTGAACGGGGAGTAATATCCCAATCTTGTCTTCCTTTATATTCATAGACATTCTTGTCCTTGAAGAAAACTACATTTTAACTTTGTTGATACGTGGAAGATCTACTATCACTACGCATCCAAGACCTTAAGTGTCGGCACCCCTCTAAGACTACTCGCGGCCAGAGAGGTGAGTACATGGAACGGCCCGGCAGGTTGCGACCGGCTTAAAATAAACGGGTTGGGTGAACGTAGTCAGCCACGACCAATCTTATAGAAAAGCGAATATAACGATCCCCGCACAACTCTTTCCACTTTACGTTATTAGTGTATTAATATTATTCGTGTGAAAATTCACAGCAAATCAACTTCTTTAACTTGCAAAGAAATCATAAGTAAAACATTCAACTCGAAAATATACTTTGAGACAAATACTAGAAATCACATTCAGACACGAACAGGAGCTAAGCACGCTAGGCTAGGCATATTTACTTACCTCGATTCCGTAGCGTCAAAACGTCCTACTTGTAGTTGTTGCTTATGACTCCGTCACCTACAAATCAGAGCTTCTAAATCGTCACAACTCTGTATAATTCTACGAGTCTTATTAATAACCCTAGTTATCAATTCTTAAAATTAGCCTGACCTCGCGTATTAATTTCTTAACATTTTTTTATTTCCTTATATTTTTCTTATTATCAAAATTAATAAACAACGAATGTTTGTTTGAATAATCACTAAATTTTATGTTTCAAAAGTGTTATCTATTTATAGGAATTATTTTTATAAAATACTAGTAAAAATTAATAGTTGTTTATATTTTTACGTTGTAAATATTAATATTAACAACTAAACGATATTGGATTTTTATGGAAAATCACTTTTAAATGCTTGAAATGATGCAACGGTATTTATAAGTTCGAAAAATAATTTTTATAAGTATTTAAACAACCGAATTTAAATTTAAGCAATTAAACGCAACGTTTGTTTAGTTTTTAATAAAATATTACTCGTTTAATTTTTAACGAGCGACTCGCATACTATTTAGTTACCCGAATGACTTTTCGGGGATCGGGACGAAAACTAATATTTTTAGAAAATAATTTTAATCCAAAAAATAACGTTTTTATTTTTCGCGAATAATATAAAGTTTATATAAACTACACTTAAATCCCCACAAGTTGTGTCAAAAGACAACATGATCCCCCCATCTACTCACATACAGATTCTTTGAAAGGCAAATAGCTCCCCCACTAATTGAATATATACTTTCTTGTAACTGCACTTACACCCCCTTTAACATGAATATCATGCTATAATAAGTTTAGGGAAAAGACACTTTCACCCCCTTTAACAAGAACACCAAATTCATCAAGCTAAACGTGGATCGAGCATTCAAGATACGATTTTGATTGTTTATATGAAATCACGGCGAGATTTAGAGCATACCTAGGCCAAGAACGGCCGGAGTCGGTCAAGAAACGAAGCTATACGAATTCGCCGACGGTGGGTCACGGCGGTGCTCTTCGTCGCCGACGATGGAGGAGCTCCTTGCTTCGGTTAGGACCTGGTTTGATCTCCTGGGACCTTTAGGAGTCGTTTGGTAGTGATTTGGAGAGGCGGGTGTTGTTGGGTCGCTTGGGCCAAGCTTCCCGTCGGCAACAATGGTGGCCGACGGTGGTGACGCTTCTGCGCTCTGTTTTTGGTGGCTTTTGTAGCTGCTTTTGTCTCTGTTTTGGGACAGAGATGATGATGAGACAGAGAGTAAAGGGTTGGGGAAAGGAAGGGTGTAAGAGAGAGCAGTGGGTTGCTCTCGTTTCTTGCCGTCTGAGCTTCGACGACGACGGTGGTGGCAGCTTGCCGTTGCTGCTGATGTGGCTCTATTTGTGTGCTCTGTTCTGGACGGAACAGAGAGTGAGACAGAGAGAGAGAGAGAGAGAGAAAGAAAACAGAGAGTTAGAGAGGATATGTAGGTGGACGGTGGTGGTGATGGTGGTGGTGTGGGTGTGGCCGCGGGAAGAAGGTGAAGAAGAAGATGAAGGTGAAGAGATGATAAATATGAAGGTGATGATGAAGCTAGTGGTGACTCATTATATAGGGGGACAAAAAGGAAGGGTGAATGATGATGATGGAGGCGGTGATAGTGATTGTTGGTGGCGATGAGAAAATCTCCGAAGGAGATAAGGAGAAGTAGAAGATGAAGTTAGGAGGAGTTATAAGGTGTGGTTGACACACCAAGTTTTAGGGTGATTGGGTGTTTTTCACACACTAACTTCGCGGTGGTCGTACACGCGTGAAAGATAAAATAATAAAGTTAAATAAAACATCGCGTATTCACCTACGAATACTAACTTAATATCTTCTAAAATCTTACGAGTATTTCTGGTCACTAAAATACTATAATTTAAGCGAATTTATTTTTTCGCAATTAAATTATATATTCATCTCTTTAAATTACTATTTTGCCCTTGTCAATTTTACGGGGTATTACAATCGATAACAACAACTAAAAGAACAACATCATAGGGTTCGTAAGTACAAGTTTTTCTCGCGTGTCCTTTTCGACTGCACTTGGCACATCTGTATGTTCATCGCTTTGAAAACATGGTTCGACGACGGCTATAATGAATTCTCATGGAACCTTGTCACCACTTTATTTGGGGGCAATGGGCGGGATGATCTTATCTTTATAGGTAAAGCGATCTTGTACCACACGGTGTAGTGGGGAGCAGTGTGAATCGTTCCACTATAGGCCTTTTGAAAGTATTCAAGGGAGTAGTAAATGCTAGTATAATTGTACAAGACCTCTATGTCGTGTTTGACATTGTATTGAACAATCTTCCTGAGTTTTGATGCCCAAGCACACACATATATACACAATGGAACCACATCGATTGATATTCGACGCACAAGAAGTGTCTGATTACATGCTCATGGGATAAGTTCACTTGTGAGCTTTTAGGCAATTACCTCGGACTGCGTACTCTGTGCTTGTAATGGGACATACCTAAAACCATATTGAGTTCGTCCAATTTTCCAACATTTGTGACTCCCTCTTCAGTCAGATGCACCCTTCCCATTTTCTCACATTCGTCCTTTCCTTAGAATAACCATTTAGCCATTATGTTTCAGATGAAGAAGAAAATTGCATATTTTACCTAAACGCACCTCCACAAAGAATGAGTTAATCGACTCTTCGTGGTTGGAACACAACTGCTCGAACTGCGCCATTTTACAATATGACCTTGCCCACTTCTCCAATCGTCCATATCGGAGGTAACCTTCAATGGTTGTCTTGTTCGCTACTCACGTGTGTGCACTCAATCCCCATGCCCGAAGATATGTCTCACAGATCCCCTCATCGAATTTTTATGCTACTTTCCAATAATATTTCTCCCAATTCATTGTTTTGAAATGTGTCCGGGCAGCGTTCATTTTTAAGTAATGATAGTAGTAGATATGGTTGTAAAGGGGGTACACTTCTTAACTACATGGATTATTGCCTGGTGTTAGTCTGATTGAATAGTCGGGCCACTTTGCACTCTACCTGTGAGTAGTTATGTTAAGAACAATTTTCACGCCTCGTTGTTCTTGCGTTCCACCAATCCCCGTGAAATGGGATAGCAGTGTTTCCCTCTATCAATCATTGAAAAATGAATTGTTTCTTTCTTCATATGCGCCATATCAATCAAAATTAAAAGTATCATATACTTAATCCCTACAACCTGTGAGCCAAGATCCATGAAATAATACTTGAATACATTTTAGAAATCCACCTGAAAATCCCAAATAGTCATGGGGTTCATCTGAGCAGTTATATACATCAACGCATGTAGATCTACGTAGTTTTAGCTCCGAGTACCGTTAAGTAAACCTATATCCTTCTAAATTGAAGACCACGACGTCCATAACCTGAACATTAGCAATTGTGGGTGTTGTCGTAGGATCGTCAAACCGTCCGAGCATTTCATTCACGACATCCATGCTAGTGATGTTATTGTGCTTCCCATTTCTGGTCATTGCGGTGCATCTATGAATCGGGTGGTATTTCTTAAGGACATAATTCAAGGCATCTGTTTTCTTGTAAGCCCTGATCATGCACTTGCAATTCTCATCTCTGCAAAACAATACAACATGCATCACCTCACGCTTGTGAACGTGAAAAGCCCAACTGTTCTTAGTAGCCACTTTTCTTATAGGCGCGATCAGGTTCTCATGGTGATCATACCAAGAGCCCATCTCCAGAAATGATTCGTCTAACCTGCGATGACTACCGTTGGCACTGTCACCAGCCTGATCAAACATGTGTGGTCTCCCTGTACTATGGCCAATGCGAGATTGTTGTGCACCATTTATTTTTGTGTGTTAGGCATATCATTACCTTTACCTCCATCGCTGGTGTTATCATGACTTAAGTCAGGTGGATTGAGAGCCATTTAATTATCTCCTTCTTCGACGACCAATGGGCGATCCATGTCTTGCACATAATCCTCCTAGATGATCTGGACAACAAGAAAGTATACTTCTTCCAATGTAGGGAGTATTCGTAGGAATTAACTCGTTAGGTACCTCATAAACTGAATTTTGACCACCTACGTTGGGTTGATCCACCACATTCTCCAATACAACATACATTCTAACATTTGATCCCGAAGCGTACATATAACAAACAATCGATTTGTATGTTATCATCAAGGATATTTGACGGGTACGAGTCAGCATCTAGAGCCATGTAATTATAATTTAAGACGATCTTCTTCGTAGTCGAATGATCTCTACCCATTGTACTCAAAACCTTTGATTCCAAAACATCTAAAGTAATGCCTTTTTATCCTGAAATGCCCCCTCTGCAATCTCTCATCGGAGTATATATGCCTACCTTCGACAACCTCCCATTAACCATTCCAAACAACAAGGAATCTTACTTTATCTCCATCGACGATTTACACTTAATATGAGTGAATATCAATTTTAGTACACATAGTAATGATTAGGGTTTAGGGTTTAGCATTTTGCAAGTGAGTCAGACGTGTGAGAGTGATCGTCCATGCCTTGGCTCACTTGTCGTGCTAAGTTCCCAGACGAGTGCGTCCAGGCAGAGACGAGCAAGTTAGCTCATCGGTTTCTGGACTCACTCGTCTGGAAATTTAGCCAAGTGAGTGAGTCCAGGCAGAGACGGGTAAGATACTTGTGTGTTTCTTTACTCTAAACTTCTTAGACGAGTCTTATATTTGCATAATTTTACCAGAATTGAAGAACACAGAGAACCACTACCCATAACATAAACATGAACAAATAAAGAGAAAAAGTAAAGAGATATAATAACAAACAGGGATCATAGCTATCATTATGGAAAAAATGTGATGAACTACTACAAGAATCAAAACATAAGGAGAGCTTATATGTACTATGATTTAGGAAGTTCAACAACAATAGGAAAAATGAGAGAGACTTAGAAAGACAAATGAGAGAACATGACCAAATGAGAGTGACAAATGAGAAAACTTCCAGTGCTTTAAGGTTGATAGACTTTACATTCATCAATGCTTCCAGTTGGAGTAATGAGATTGTACTTTGTTAGGTTCGTGAAGATAGATAATTGAATATTTTAGAGAGAGAAACACATTTAGGATTGTGATATTTTTTATTTTTAGAGAGACATGTTTTTAGGGTTGCATGTCAATGGTTGCAGTATAATTTAACAAAATAATTACTGCAACTTGGGACTACTTGCTTGCTAACAACTTTGTTAACAAGTATTTAAATAGCCGGGTAAATTGAATAGACCAAATTCGTCCAAGTGTAAAACAACAATAACTTTTCAGCGACACACAATTAACAAATTCCCCCAGAAGAGGGTTGGGAGATAAGATGTTTTTATGTATTTTTTTTTTGAGAGAAAGTTTATATGTTTTTCTTATTCTGTTCTTCTTTAATTTTTGATAAATTTTTACGCGCATAGCATTTTACCCTTTATTACAGTTAAGTCATCGATATTGTTTTTGTCAAAAATTAATTGTTATATTTTATGAAATTGGAGAGGGTATTAAAGTAGGATATAAATATAGTTCTAAAACAAGGGAGGTAGTATTAAAGTAGGGTATTAAGGTAGTTGAAGTAAAGTGAAGGTGGGCAATAAAGAATTGCACCCAAAATGTAGTAAGGAATAAGCCAATATAATGGCCCTGTTAGGATACCATGTTTTGGTTAACCTCCACAAAAAATTAATTAATTTTTATCTCAAAATTTGTAAGACGTACATTTTATTCATTTTTCTACTCACATAAAAGTCAAAACATTCAAAATCAAAACCATCAAATCTAAACATCTACTTTGGTTTAGTTTATCAAACAAGCCAACCATGTTATCTAAACAGGACAAATAAGTTCAAAATTTACTTTTGTATAGTATAAAAGAATTGATGCTCTCTCAAAAATAGAAAAGTCTACCAACTAGTATGTCACACGCGTAAATAGTTGCCTCTCCTACTACTTCTTGCATTCTACTACTAGATTACTTATCCGTACTATCAAAAAAAAAAGGTTGAAGTACCAGATTCAGTACTTACACCCACAATTGGTGTATGGCATTTCAATTTGATCAAACCAGATTCACTACCTTCAATATATTGTCCATCCGACTCGGTGAATAGTAGAGATAAAACTTGGATGCACGGTGGTAGTACTTTTGTTGTTTATATACTCACCTATCAGGCACAATGAACCTGATAATCTTTTTTTCCTACTCGAGGAAAGACGTTGCAAAAAGATGAGTCCTCTATGATACCAATTTAAAATATGTTGGTTCATTTTGGATGATCATTTTTAGTATGCGTAGCTCCATAGAGACACGTCAGCGCCATCTGCCATGTCATCCCCAAAGTAATGAGGTGGCGGTAGCATCATCCCCTCTGCCATATCTGCCAATAGTTCCGGCATTCCAAAAACATCATACCCGGCATCCATGTACAACTCCTCCGGCATCCTCTCCTCTTCCGTCACTTGGTTCTCTGCTAACTCCTCAAGGTGGGTCTCACCATTCCGCTCCGGACTGAAAGCCTGAGCAGCCTCTGCGGCCGCCTTCTGTATGTCCTTAGGATCATTGGAAGCAGGAACAGGCAATCTCCAAGCGGAATCCGCAAAATTGAGACAAGCGGACCGGCCCCTTAGGGCAATGGCGGCCACGTCGTGGGCTCGGGCAGCCATCTCCAAGGTGGGGAAGGTCCCAAGCCAAATTCTAGTCTTCTTGTTGGGCTCCCTAATCTCGCAGACCCATTTCCCGGAGTTCCTACGCCTCACACCGCGGTAGACGGGGTGGCGAGTCTCCTGGAACTTCTTCCTTCCCGCACGCTTCTTGGGGTTACTTGAAGCGAGGTTCACCTCCGCCGTATCCGGCGGCACCATAGAAGTACTACCACATTCCATAGAAGAAGAAAACCAGTAGTCAAACGATTGAAGTGCCGAGAAATCATCATCCCCACCAGAAGACATATCCAGAAAGAAGTGATGATGTTGGAGGAAGAAGTTAAAAGTTGTGGACTTGTAGCACTGAGCTAGTGGCTGTGTTGTAGAGGAAGTTTAGAGTGAGGTGGCCTTTTATAGTTTTTCGTTACTTAATGCGAGGAAACCAACGCGGTTAAGCCAAGTGGAATGGTGGGGTCTCTCGACATTGGGAAAGACGAGTTCATTGCAGCTGTGGCCAGTATCCATAAACCACGTGTGAGATTCGTCTGACGTGACAGGGCTCCGATCCTACTAGAACCCTTTCCTTAGTCAATGTGCTTTCCCATAGCGTCAGCAATGAGAGCACCAATAGCAATGCGATATTTGATGTTACCCTTATAAAAAAAACAAAAATGCTGTACATGCCGAAACTAACTCCCGAAGAGGAGCCGAATTGGCCATGTCAGCTTGCACTTTTTTTATTAATAAATTAGAAACTTTAATTTTCTCTCTCCTCTCTCTCTTCATCGTTTATTTTTTCACTTATCTCCATTCTCTGTCTTTTGTCACCATCTGCACTTATCTCTCTTTAATCTCTTCTCAATGCTCTACGGATCTTCAACCTCTGGCCCATCAATACTTTTTAGATCAACAATTGAAAATATTTTACCCTTCTTTATGCATTCCAAAACATTCAGAATGTCCTCAATTGTTACCCTTCTTTGTGCTTGTTGAAATCTTCCTGTCCAACTCTCTCTTGTTAACAATTGTGGCTTCAATGATTCTTCTTCCGCCTCCCCATTGTGCGGATTCATTTTGTGGGCAGATTTCAACAAGGCTCGTCATTTTCATCTCATGTTGGAAATGAATTAGTAAGTGTTTCTAATAGATCCAAATGGGTGTTAGATCCAAGCGTTTCGATTTGTAGTAATCAACCTGAACTGATCTACTGATCCTTTCTGATTATGAAACAAATAGCAGTTGAATACAAAAATGGCTCCCTTTCACATGATAATGGATTGATTAAATTAGGGAACAGGGAATTAAAAGAAATAACACATTGCTCTGTTCAATCGTTGGTGATAAACTCTCAAAAACAATTTGGTTTAAACTGCTATGGAATGAATATAGAGAATTCTACTACGATCAAGAACCCAGAATATGAACACAAAATATGAAGATGGTTGGAAAAAATGACCTGAGGTTGAAGAAGGAACACAAACGAAGAGAGAGAATAAATTAAAAAAGAAATAGAAAAGGGATTTTTTTTACTACGTGACTAAAGAGGGAGGAAGAGTGGGCCAATGACTCATTTAATATAGGGGTGATGTGTCACGTTCGGCACCTAGTTGGGAGACTTGTTCGGGGTGCGTAGCACTTTTCTAAAAAAAAATATATATTTGATGTTACGATAATTGAATGGGCCAGGGACGGAAATGTTTTGGTTCTTCGCACGACCTCAGCATGTTGCTTTCAACTCTTTCATTATTTTGATTTTACCAGTCCGTCCCAGCTCTTTTTTTCCATCTGAGTTTTTTGACTAGTATTTGGGTCATTTTTTTTTTTTTTCCAACAGATTTTATATAAAAGCTCAAGAAAAGTCAGAATTACATCTATCTTTCAAGAGGATATCTAAAAATTCAGCAGAAGACAAAATATCACTACCATCTGAGTTCACAGCTTGAATTCTTTTAACAATAAAATCAGCTGCTTGGTTCCCTGCTCTCCTTATCCACTCTAGCTGTACTTCTGCTGGTGAAACCAATTCAAAAACATCTTGCATGATGTATGCCACCTCCCAGACCTTGCCAACTCTCCCATTCCACATCTCAACCAAACCTTTGCAGTCACTCTCAAAGGAACAGTTATGAATAATATTCAAATTCTGAAAGATCGTGTCCCTAAAAGCCAAAGTTTCAGCCACCAAAGCAGAAGGTGCCATGCATTTCATCCAGCCACTATCCAGCATCAAACCAGCATCATTCCTAACAATCCATCCCGCTGTCATACAAAGAGACTGCTCACACCAGCTGGCATCAAAATTACATTTCAATCTACCAGTAGGAGGGAGTTGCCATTTAGAGCCACCACTCTGTCCTTTATCTCCAGCTCTTCTAGAATCTTTCAACAGAGAACTAAAAGTAGAGCTACACAAGAAGGTCAAATTCTCAAACTGAGTAAAGACAACATAAGGATTCACCTTACAGCCATCAAATATAACCTTATTTCTCTCTTTCCAGATAATCCAACAAGCTATCACTATTTTTTCTAAGAAACCTTCTTTGGGAGTTAAACTCTTGTCAATCTCCCAAATACTCAACTGCCACTTCTGAATTGTGTGATTTTCCACATTTTCATTTGGAGCCAACCACCCCAATTTGAACCAAACTGACCTTGTCCACTCACAACCCACAAGACAATGGTAGGCATCTTCGTCTTGAATTTGACAAACTTGACACCTAGCAGAAAGGCCACATCCCCTTTTAAAGAGATTAACTTTGGTAGCAAGAGCATTATTACTAATCCTCCACCAAAAATTCTTTAATTTGGGGGGAAGACTAAGTGTCCAAGTTCTGCACCAATATTCTTTAGGAAATCTGAATGAAGAAGAGGCTCTATTATTGATATACTCTTTAAAACCAACCTTTCCTTGACTTGCAGCCATTTGAAAAATTTGTATTGCCATAACTGTACCTGTCTTCACAGAATAAATACCATCTCTAGTAGCTCTCCACACAGGTCTGTCTACTTCATTGCTCCAGGAAATAGGAGTTGCAAATATATCATGTGCCTCCTTTGTATTGAATAAACTGTTTATCAAACTGTAGTTCCAGCTTCTAGTACCACCATCAATTAAATCCACCACTTTATCCACATTCAAGTGATTACTTCTCCTTTGCAGTTTTTGACCCGTAAATCTAGGAAGCCAACAATCTTCAAAGACTCTTATACTGTCTCCTTTCCCTACCTTCCACAAAATTCCTCTTTTCAAAACTTCGATTCCAGCAACAAGACTTCTCCAAGTCCATGAAGAATTATCACCCACTTTATCTTCTAAAAAATGGATGAATCTGGGTAATAAATGGCCTTGAGAAATCTTGCACACAAAGAGTTTGGGTTCATAAGAAGCCTCCACCCATTTTTTGCCAACATGGCAACATTAAAAGCTTTTAGATCTCTGAACGCTAATCCCCCTTCTCTTTTAGGGTTAAATAGATCACTCCAAGCTACCCAACACAAGTTTCTAGAAGAAGCATCACCTCCCCTCCAAAAATTCCTCATAATATTTTCCAGCTTTGAAAGCAAAGATTTGGGAAGTTGTATGCAACTCATGACAAAGGAGGGAATAGACATAGCAACAACTTTAATGGTGATTTCCCTCCCTGCAAAAGAAAGATACTTCATTTTCCACCCCTGAAGTACTTTCTCCACATTTTCACCAACAAAACTTAGATTTTGGGTTTTAGACCTCCCCCAAAAGGCAGGTATGCCAAGATACTTTGTGCCTTTGTCAATCGTGGGAATGGCACACACTTCAGTAATGCTTTGCACAACACTTTCAGGGGTGTTTGGGGAGACAAACATACCTGATTTATTCAAGTTTATCTCCATTCCTGAAGAAGCACATAAAACCCCTAGCAGATTCATACAGGTTTGGACTTCTTCACAAGAGGCTTGCAGAAAAATGATTGCATCATCCGCAAATAAAAGATGATTTAGAGCATGAACCCTTCTTCTAACCTGTATTCCCTTAATAGCACCACTATCCATTGCAACTTGAAGATTTCTTGAAAGCACTTCCATTACCAAAACAAATAAATAGGGAGATATAGGATCTCCCTGTATGATACCTCTTGAGGGCTTGAAATAACTACCACATTCCCCATTGATTTTGATAGCACAAGAGACTGTACTTATGCATTGGTTGATCAACTTTATAAAAGATGAATGAAACCCAAATTTTGAGAGAATTTGCAAAAGAAACCTCCATTCAACCTTATCATACGCTTTTTGTAGATCCAGCTTCAAGGCTAAAGCTTCTTTATTGCCACTATGCTTGGATTTAATATGATGCAGCACCTCCTGAGCCATCAACACATTGTCTTGTATTGCTCTGCCAGGCACAAAGGCTGATTGCTCTTGAGAGATGAGCCTTGGAAGGATAGCTTTCAGTCTGTTAGCTAATAACTTAGCTATGACTTTATAAATGTAAGTACACAAGGCTATGGGTCTAAACTCCTTCATCTGTTCAGGGTTCTTGACTTTTGGTATCAAAGCTATTACTGTTTTGTTGAAGCTAATAGGCATGCTCTGAGAGGTAAAGAAATGCTGGATTGCATTGACCACTTCTTTCTTGATCACACCCCACTGAGACTGATAGAAGACACCATTATATCCATCATACCCTGGCGCTTTATTAGGGTTGAAAGAAAACACCACTTTTTCAATTTCTTCGTCAGAGGGGATCATACATAACAAATCATTTTCCTCAGTAGAGATATCAGGCTGTATAACCTGTAAAAGCTCTTCACTTAACACTGGATTTGAGGAAGTAAACAAATTAGAGAAAAACTCAGTGGCTATAGAATGCAGCTTCTCCTTTTCTTCATACCACTGACCATCCACATCTTGTAGCTTGTTTATATTGTTCACATTTCTTCTTCTCATAGTGGACAAGAAGAAAAACTTGGAATTCTTGTCACCTTCCTTCAAGTATTGTACTCTTGACTTTTCTTTCCAAAAAGTTTCTTCTTTGGACCAAAAATCTGCTATTTGAAACTTGATTTGTCTTTGAGCATCTTCATTTTCAGTACTCCAATCCTCCTTTTGAATTTCTAGCAACTCCATACTGAGTTTCTTGATCTGTTTTGCATAATTTGGACAGTTTAACTTGCTCCACTCCTTTAAACCATTTCTGCAATGAACTAACTTGCAAGTAAGATTAGTAAAATCACCACCTGCACTTTTCTCATTCCACAGAGCTTCAATGGTTGTTGCACACTCCCCATTAGAAAGTCAATTCTTACTGAATACAAACTGGTACCTTTTCTTGTAATTTCTCCAGTCAGTGTCTAAAATTAACGGAGAATGATCAGACCCAAGGAGGAAGTCTCTAATGAGCTTTGATTTAGGATTCTGAAGAGCCCACTCTGGAGATAGAAAAATTCTGTCAATCAACTCTCTAACGTTTCCAATTTCTCTGTTATTAGTCCAACTATAGCTAAGCCCCTGAGCCTCCAATTCCATAAGACCACATCTGTTTATAAATGATCTAAAATGATCACATCTCCATGTACTATGCACTACCCCTCCTTTCTTATCTTCAGCATCTAGATAATCATTACAATCGCCCATGATCATCCAAGGCATAGAAATATTGCTAGAAACAACCAAGATTTCCTTCCAAAAAGCTCTTCTAGCTCTAATCTCAGAAGGGGCATACACGAGGAACCACATTTCCTTAGCTGAATTTTCTTTTTCAATAAGAACCTGCATCAAATTCTTAGACTTCCAAATAACATTTAAGTTTACATTGTCATGCCAACATAGGGCAATTCCACCAGAAAGACCTATAGGATCAACATAATTAGCACATTCAAACTGAAGTGCCCTTCTTATTCCATCTATTTTTTGGATTTTATTTTTTATTTCAGAAAGAAAAACCAGATCAGGACGATGGTCTCTCACAAGACCTCTGAGTATCTGGTCTGTCAGGTTACGCCCCAAACCCTGACAGTTCCAGCATAAACTCAACATCGATCTTAAGGCTGTTGAAGGTCAGCCACCACCACCTTATCCTTACTAGCCAGCAGGCCCATCTCAATTTCAAATTCCTCTAAGTATTTTGCATAAAAGCTATCATCTGCTTCCGAAAATTGAGATATAAAACAAACCTTTTGTTCCACCTTTTGTTCCACACATATTGCCACAGCAGAAGTGTCACCCATTTGAGAAGCTTGAGACCGACAAACCAAATTGATGTAACTCTGTTCATCTTCTGTGAAAGACCCGTCACTGTTAGACCACTCCTTCTGTCTATTATCAGCAACACATTGTCGCTTCCTAGCTGCTCCAGTAATCTCCACTTCCTCAAACCCTTTCCTCTTTAGCACTGATAATCGATCAAAAGCCCTAGCGAGAGCAATATCTGTGCAAGGATTCCCAATCTTCAGAGCTTCAGAAGGGCCATAATTCCTTTCATGTCCCTCCTTAGAACAATGAAGAGACTTAAATGCCCTTTGTCTGATAAACCTTTTAAAACGGCGGGCTTCTAACTTGTGGGCTTTCTGAAACCCACTTGACTTCATTCTTTCTGAAATGGGCTCAGAAAGCGGGCCCACATTCTCTTCTTTTGAAAATACCAAGTCAGACGTATGATCCAATATTTTATTTAAATCGATGCCCTCCAGCTCTTTCGGATTTTCAATATTGTACACCCTTGGTATTGAAGGAATTGCACAAACCACCCCTTCTTCGCCAGAATCTTCCTGTAGCCTAATGGTATCTTCTGGTACCAGCTCATTCTCTCCAACGATCTTATCGGAAACACCCACCTTCTCCGATCCTTCCACTATCTGCGTGTCAGAGAAAGATAGCGTACGAATCAAATTCTTGAATTTACCATCGTTGATTCGAGACACCTGTTGAGCCGGTACTGCAGATGTATTAATATTCTCCCGATTACGTGGCGAACCATCTTTCCTCGTGCACTCATCCACGCGCTCAACCGTTGGGGATTCACCACTCTTCGGCACCGGACCTGCAACTGTTCCAGAGTCCAAATCTTCAGGTTCCCATTCCGGCGACCCCCAAATCTTGAGAAAATGTTGTGCTTCTGGTGTTAACCACACTGGTTTAGGACCTCTCTGTTTCTTTGGATCACACCGGAGGAAGAAACCATAGTCATTACAACCACGTTTCTCAACCGGTAGAAATCTACACTCCCGATCCCGATGACCCAACCTACCACAATCGTAACAATAGTCCCCCGAATGCTCATAATGGAAACCTTCTCTGTTTCTCCTTCCTTTGTTCATGTAAAAGAACGCTTGAACTAGTGGTTTCCTCACAATCACTAAAACTTGAAGCCAGAGATACGGATATTTCTGATCTTCACCGATGGTATCTTCGTCGATATCCAAGATTGAACCAGCTAGCTCTCCAATTTTCCTTGCATTCTTTTCCGTTATGAAAGCCGGGGGAACCCCAATTTGAATCCAAAACGGACACATCAAAAAATCGATATCTTTCAAGGCCGTATTCGCTAGCCACTTTTTCAAAATCAAAAGATCGTTAATCAAGTTCCAGGGGACACCGTTCATCACCCGTTTGCAATCTTCTTCATTCTGAAACCGGAAGTTGAACTTGTTATGATTCCACATCTCAACCCTAATTTCTCCTCGCAAACCCCAAATTCCTTTTGCGATTTTAGCCACAATATTAGCTGATAGAGATTTCTGGGAAAGGAGATGTCCTACTAAAACTTTCTGACCAACTTGATTCGCTACTTTGATGTCTTCCTCTAGATCTAACATTGCTTCTTGATTGACCACCTCCAGATCCATTGAAACGAACAGGGAGGGGGAGAAAAAAGTAGAAGCAAAAGGAAAACAGAGAATAAAAACAGAACAAAGAGAGTGAAGATAAAGTTCTCTCACGAAGAAATCAGAAGGGAGAGATACAAAGAAGGAAGGATTGATTTTTGAACCGAATAGGAGAAATAACACTCCACCACCTGGATACCCAAAGACGAAGGGTATAAAACCCAGAATTCACATCCCAAAATCTGCAGAGCAAATTTTAGAGAGAGAAACCAATTGGCATATGTTGGCAAGGAAGTCCTCTGTATCTGGGTCACTTTGATCGGGTGATTTGGATAGCGATAATTTTTTCACCATATTATAGAGCACATCTTACTCTACAACACCATGAAAAAAATATCAAAAAATTACATCGGTTTGCTATTCAAATCACCGGGCAAAATGACTCAGTGAATAGTGACAAAAGTCAAATTGGGAAGAAAGAGCTGGGACAGAGTGGTAAGATTTACCATGCATTTGTACCGTTGAAGGTTAGTATAACATATATATTCCCTTTACTTTGAGTGGAAAAGGACCAAATATGTCGGCATATTTTGATTTCATTTTAACTCCTACACACATTTCTCTAAAGTGGAAATGCAGAATTCATAATAAAAGAAAGCATTACAACTACGAAAGCATTGCATATACTGAGAGTATTAAAACACCATAGTTAATCAATCCCTGCTCGAAACACAAGGAGAGCCAGTCTCAAATTCTGCTTTGCTAAGCGATATGGTTAAGCAACCCTGCACCTGTTCACTTTCAAGACTTTCAGCTTTGCAAAGGTAGAAGCCTGCATGAAAATGGGCACAATATGATCCGTATTCCTTCCTGATGCACTCATGATCGAAATCTACAACTTTTACTTATATGCACTCAAATCTCTACAATTTAGCAAAATTGCAAAAAAAAAAAAAAAAACCTAAAGTTGACTTTTTGGCAATTACAACCCAAATTGGTACAAACTAACTCTTGATGTCATGAAATTGTTACAGAGACATGAGGTCATGCCATCAGTTATAATTTGAGTGTCCAATTCTAATGATTGCAAAATTGCTGATTTGCCCATCATATACAGCTCAGTCAAACTAGAGATTCCAGTAAGTCAAACTTGGTCAAACTTGAACCGTGGACTGAAAATGTCATTCTGAACAAACTTTTAGAATGACGTTTTTTGTCGATTATGTCATCTGATAGCTCAACTCAGGAAGTCAAAGATAACGAAATTGGCTCACATGATCAACTTTGCAGTTAATTTCTGTTCCATTGAGAAAGACATTTGAGAATATGAAAAAATAGTTTTTTGGATTGGAGTACCAAGTTTTCAGAACATATTTTATCTCTTTAATATTCAAAATATACAAGGAGATATATCTGGTCAAAATTGGTTGAAAATCATTGACCAACACTTCAAAAAACAATTGAGGGTTTTCACAGTTTCAAGATAGCTACTTTGAGCTTGATTTCTTAGAAATTTGTCAAGAATTTGGGAAGTTCTTTTCTTGGAATAATTTGAAGTATTATAAACCAGCTTCTCACAGACAATATCAGATTGTTGTTTCGTTAAATATTCAGAGAGTTACGATTGGCAGAAGTTGGCTGTTTGAATCCACTTTTCATTGAATTGTGAGTTATCTGGATACTTTGTGCTAGATTTGAGAAAAATCCACGAGGAATTTGAAGAAAACTCATAAAACACTACAACAAATCGTGCTTACAGCGACCATTTTCATTCCGACAACAGTGATTCCTGTTGTTGATAGCAGTATAAACAGTGATTTTTCTATTTATCGTCTGCCTAGTCTTCTTTCAATTTTTAAAAGACAAACTGTGATTCCGTCGTGGGAACACGACAAGTCATCCGAAATCTAAAATTATTAACGATGTGCAGTATTGTCGCCAGTGGATCTAAACACAATTTTGACCAAACTTTTGGGCGGGAAATTAAAATTCGCTAAATTGGGGGGGGGGGGGGTGGGGGAATGAAATATCACCAAATGTTGGAGGCAAAATCAAATCCAACCAAAAAAATTAAATTCGCCTATCTGCTCCAACTAACAATTCCCCCGCCATTACTCCCCCTTTCTGCCTCCATATCGAATATCTATCCACATGAACCCTAGCTAGCTCGCCATTACTCATCTTCCACACTTTTCACCACTGCCGACTCTCTCTCTCTCTCTCTCTCTCTCTCCGCATAATCGGGGTCCTCTCGCCACCACTGTTTCTCTGTTGTTCCCTTTTCCAGCTGGTTCAAATCTGTAGAGAATAGAGCTTTGGCGCAGGAAGAGAAATTTCATGTCTCACCCTTCACAAATATCTGTACTCACAAGTACTGCTCAGTCTCTCTCTCGCACTCTCACAGTATGAATTTAGGTTCTGAGTTTCATGTGTTTTTCAATTTGGGTTATGAGTGGAGGCTTGAGCTCAGATCTAACAAGCCATTATCATTTCTATGACTTAAAAGGAGCACTTTTACTGTGATATCTGTATTTGTAGGCCGGGATCCATCTTTCATGCTTCTAAATTCTATGTGGTTTAATTTTACTGTGATATCTTCAAAAAGTTTAACTATGGGTAAATCCTGTGTTCGGATTTGCTGAGTGTAAAATGTGGTTTTACAGTACTGTATGTGAAGCTAAAACTATTTCTTACTGTGCACAAGAGATTCCGGCGGGGAGACCTCTGTGTACACCGTATGTAGTGGATCAAGGATCGCACAGGAAGAGTGGGGTTGTGTGTAGGGAGAGAGTAAGTCAGTAGCAATGTCTGAGAGAGAGACAGAGGTTTGGCAGAGCTTCCGCGTATAGCAGTGTGTTCTCCTTTGTATGGAAAGGTCGACGATCTATATATACTGGGGAACATGACCATTGTAGTGTGGTTAATGCGCCCATTGATGGCGGCTTAATTAGCTTAACCATAACGGCACGTTCGTCCGAGTATATAGGGACCGTTACAGCACGTTGTGCGCGAATACCGGAACCGTTACGAGGTTGACCGGATTGACCGGGTTTATGGAGCTCGTGCCATAAATCTCTCAAAACAGTTACTAAAGGTCGCGCGCGGGCTTGGCTCGCACGCGACAGGGCTTACTCTAGCCTCCAAACCACTAAGTCCCTACAAGTCCCGTGCAGTGATATGCGAGGGCTCTGTCTCGCAGCCCCCACATGGATCAGCTCAGCTGGTGATCCAGTGTGTGTGGAGCACAATATGGTGTGCTGGATGGTTGCCACGTGGCCAAGATTTGTCAGCTCAGAAAGCAGTATCTACATTAGCCCCCTTTCTGCGCGTGAAGACTCATAGCTGTATAGACTTCCATGCGCGGAAATCAACATACGCGTCGCCGCCACGCACCAATTCAAATACGGGTAAGTTCAGCCCCCGTGCGTGTCATTATGACCTAAAACCCCTAGAGTCGTGCCGTCTGACCTTTAGGGTTTTAGGCGTGACGTCAGCTTGTCCTGTGATTGCGCGATTCGACGGTGACGGTTGCGATTCGACTACCGAAAGGACGCAACCCTTCATTGTTTTGGATAAATACCTTGTATCCCCCATTATTGCAAAGCATCACTTCTTTCTCTTAAAGTGAATGGTACCCGGAGATCTTCGAGAGCAGATCCAGATAATCAATCACCAGTTCAGAACTGCAAATCGTATTCTTCAATTGTGCATATCCAAGCAGGCTTCAAGAAAACAAGGTTGGCCTCGTTTACTTTTGATTTAAGATACCAGTGTTTGCCTTGAACTGCGTTGAATCTGTAAACCCATGAAATTTGTGAAGAGGCTTTGATCTTTGAACCCGCTTTGTTTTAATCCTTCAACAATACGAGATCTTGCAACTCCCCAATTTCTGAAATCGATACCGGAACTGTTCGTCTTCCTTTGCATAGATCTTGAATTTCAAAATTCAAACTGAAGTGTGGTATTTCTCCCCCCTTTTTCTTGCTCTTCCGCAGGAATGGCCAAGACAAGAGTAACCAGACCCGTCAAGGAAGATGAAGAGATACCCGACCTTCCGCAGGCCTTGTGGCGAAAAGCCCCCTTTTTAGGCGGCAAAGATTTCTATCATGCGAGGGTAAAGGCGAAGAGGATGCCTGATTCTGTCCCAGTTGAGCGATTGCTGACGCTAACTCGCCCAGTTAACTCAGCCTTGCTCGAGTTGATTGGTTCCGAGGATGTGGTTCGATTGGGAATCGAGAACGGGCACTTCCCATATACTGCGATTTCTACCCAGGCGTTCGTCCAGAAATTGGACTATATGGATGAGTGGATCGACCACGTGTTGGATCATCACGCCGCGACTCTTGATGAAGCCGGCGTATATTTTGCTATCCGTGCTATGAAGGGTGCTGCCGTGAAGCTGGATCAATCCATGCTTCTAGACCTTCTGTCCCGTTACTCGCCTGCGACTCATACGTTCCATTTTGCTGAGTTCGAGGCTGCCCCCACACTCGAGGACGTTCACATGTTGTACGAGCTTTCCCCCATGGGCGAAGTGGACCCTTTGAGTCCCTTGAGGACATCTGCGGAGATTGCTTTATACACGCAGATGGAGGAATGCCTAGCAGAGGTAAAGAAAATCTCCACCCGGTGGACCACTACAAAGCCTCTTCCGAACTGGCAGTTAGTTGATACGTCTGCGAAGAATACCTGGAAAAAATGGTTGAAGTACTTCTTCCGAGACTATGCGAACAGCAGCATTACTAAGAAACTCCTGAGTGAGGATCCGGAGGCCGAGAATTACGTAGAGGGCAAGGGTTATCACTTGACCCTTTGTGCTTTTCTCTGTGCCTGGCTGTCGAGGTACTTGATTGATGGTCACCCCCATGACGGAGTCTTCTACCATGTGTTGCCACTTGCTGTGAGGCTCGCTCTTGGCCAGAGAGTCGCACTCGGACCCTTGGTCTTGGGCACGCTGTACTATAGGCTTGATCAGCTGGTTCTGGCTATGAGGGAGTCGCGTGGCCGCCTCGATGTACTGACTTTTGTCAATATTTCCTTTTTGACAATGTGGGTTTTCGAGCGCTGGCCGTCTTATGCTCCAACTGCTCTCCGACTTGACAAGTGGTGTCCCCCAGGCGAGACAGAAGCGCGCAATAGCGGAAGAGCTGCGAGATGGTTCGGAACAGGCAACACCAAGTGCGTTTGGAGTTTGATATGCGACAAACGGAAGGAGTTTACTGCCAGGCCCTATGCCACGCGTATTGAGAATGTGCGATGGTTTCCAAAGCTGTACCCCTCTAAAGGCATGGTCTTTTCAGAAGAGCTTCTCTTTGAAGGGGGACCTCATTTCCATGAGCGCTACCGCGAGTTCTTTTGCTGGTGTCTGCGAGGTTCCCTTCCTGCCCTTGCAGAGCATATTCGTGAGCTCGCGCCGAGGTATGAAAAGCTTACCGTGGACGTTGAACCCACTCGAGTTTCTCCTCAGTTTGGTTTTGATGCGGTGGCCCCATCAATCTGGCCCCAGTCCATTGTCAGAGGATGCTACAAGCGCTTGCTAACAAAGGAGTGCAAGACGGTTTTCATGAACAATCTTCCCTTTGAGCAGCCTGCGGGAACCCGCGAGGGTGGTTGTTCCCAGAACTGGCTCGCATACTGGGTTGCCCAGCAAACGAGGATTGAGACGGAGTCGGCCGCGCAGCCAAGTAGAGCCCCCTTGATCAAAAGAAACTCTTTTCCGTTTCGCCCCACTTGCAGTCTGAGCGAGTCTGAGTATGGTCGCTACTCACTGTGGGATCGTGAGAACCATTTGTGCCCTGATGTCATTCTGAAGGAGCAAGTCGCCGCAATTAAGAAGGGCGATACGCATGTCGTCAGATATAGCAAGGCATTTGCTGAGGTAAGCAATTTCTTCGCGTGCATTAAGCTTCTTGATTTCCTTATGCTGACATCTTTATTCTGTACGGTTGTAGTGTCATGTGCGGCGATTCGCATGTGGTGATCGCTCCAAGTCATTGGTTAACGCCATTGTTGCCACCAGAAGACAAAGGCAGTCGTTCCGGCTAGCGTGGAGGATGGAACCTGAGCTCGAAACAAAGATTCGCGCAGTCATGAATGCTTTTACTGACTCGCTGATAGACAATCCTTCGGTTCCGTCTCCTTCTGGGGATGACCCGTCTCCTCCAGCGACTGCGGCGCCAAGAGTGAAGAGACCTAGGCAAAAGGGAATTACGATTTCTTCCCCTAGGAATGCCCCAGCTTCTCCTCCAGTGAGGTCCCTTTCTATCAAGGACAAAGGCAAAGGTCGCATGCCCAGCAAAGTGCGGAAAGATCTCGCAGTTGAGACTTTTGTTCCATTCAATCAAGAGGAAGAGGAAGAGAGGCAGGAGCCCCAAGCAAGTGATGAAGAAGAAGAAGTAACAGTTGTGATGCATGAGGAAGAATCAGGAGGTACCTCCGTCGCATTTCCTTTCCCGTTATTGTAACTTCTTTGCACTTCTTTTCTTTAAACCAATCGTGTATTCGCAGATGATGATGATGAAACCATTGGTGGCCTTGTGGCCAAGAGACAAAAGAGAGATGCCCATTCTGGCATTCCAGACGATCCCATAAGCGAGGACGTTCTTGCTGAGTCCCGGAAGACAGCCGCGGAGGCTGCTGAAAGAAGGAGGCGGCGAGAGGAAGAGGAGCTCGAGCGTGTGAAACAGCGGAGCCTCGAAGAGCAGCATGTTGACTGAACTCGGAGTAGAGGTTGTGCCGTGCAACCTTCGTATGCTGCAGTAGCCACTGTCAAAGACTTCTGTGACTTCGAAGGGTCCTTCCCAGTTGGCTGCGAACTTCGGGTGAGTTGCTTCTCGCATGCAGTGATCAGATGCGCGCAAGACCAAGTCTCCGACTGCGAAATCTCTTCGCTGGACCGTCTTATTGTAGGCGCGAGCGATTCTTTCCTGGTATCGCTTGTTGGTTCTCTTGGCTTGTTCTCGCTTTTCCTCCAGCAAGACTAAGTCGTGATCGCGTTGATTTTCATAGAGTGCATGGAAGGCCAGCCTTGCCGAATTGACTCTAACCTCCGCAGGTACTACAGCTTCGGCTCCATAACATAGTAGAAATGGCGAGGCCCCTGTGGGTGTCCTTGGAGAAGTTCGGTAAGCCCACAGAGCTATGCTTAGAGAGTCGGCCCACTTCTTGTGGTCATCTGTGACCATCTTGCTCAAAATTCTCAACAGCGTTTTGTTAGTCGCTTCAGCTTGTCCGTTTCCCTTTGGGTAATAAGGGGTAGAACATATCTGCCTGATATTGTACTCCGCTAATTTCGCAGCTACCTGGCGATTAACAAAAGGAGTACCGTTATCTGAAAGAATGGTGTTTGGGATTCCGAACCTGCATATGATGCTTTCCTGGATGAAATTGACCACAGCCAGTGCATTTGCCGTCTTTAGCGGTATTGCTTCCACCCACTTGGTGAACAGCTCAGTTGCGGTGAGGATGAAATGATTCCCGTGCGACGTCGGTCGGATGGAACCGATGAAGTCCAGAGCCCATGTATGAAATGGCCATGGCGTCCCTAGTGCATGTAGATCCACGGCGGGAGCGTGCACTAGGTTCCCTTTGAATTGGCATTCCTGGCAGCGTCGTACTTTGGTGCGGCAATCAACCTCCATCGTGGGCCAGAAATACCCGATTGAGAGGAGCTGCCTGCATAATTTCGCACCTCCTTGGTGTTCCACCTGATGAGAAAGGTCCATGACTTCTTGTGCTTCTCTGCCGTCTAGACATCGCAGCAAGTTGCCCTCGTGACCTCTTCGCCAAAGCAGGTTTTCCTGTACCACGTATCGAGACGCTTTCCTTTTCAATTTTTCGGCTTCTTTTCTTGACTCGGGTACGGTTCCCTGGGTGAGGAAATCAAATAGTGGCTTCCTCCAGTCCGTGTCGTCATCGGTTAGGGCGATGAGTAAAGAATCTTTGATTAGTGCGCAACTTTCGCACTTCCCTTGTATCAGGGCTGCGGCTGTTGACATGTCTGGCCAATGAATACCATATCTCTGAGCCTTTCTGTAGATTGACACCTCGCTTTCCCCGCAGGCGTGTTGGTGGATCTTTTCTAACAGCTGCTGTCCCTCTTGCTCGGAGACGCATCGCATGAGTATTCCCCCAGGACCCTTGTAGTAAAGGGTGTTGTCGTGGATGCAATATCCTTTTGTGAGTGCCCAGCTTTCGCTGCTGGTGCCCTTCGCAATAGCTTGCAGGATTGGTTTCCGCCAGTCTGCGTCATCCATGTGTTCGTCGTCGCACGCATCTTCTGTCAATGCCGACGATGTTCGCACTTCGATGGGAATCCTTGCGGGGCATTTGTCTATGCTGACCTTAGACCCCAAGGTTGCTAAGGCGTCTGCGTGCCTGTTGTCTGCTCGGGGCTTGTGCTCGTACTTCACATCGCAGAATTGCTGCATCAGCTTCTGTACTAAGGTGCGGTAAGACAGGAGGTTGATCTCCTTCAAAGCATATTCTCCAGAGGCTTGCTTAACAATCAGCTTGGAATCTCCCATGACTGTTAAGTTGCTCACTTCCAAAGCTTTCGCCGCACGGAGCCCCACAATGAGAGCCTCGTATTCCGCTTCGTTGTTTGTGACTGCGAAGTTGAGCTTTGCGGACATCTGTATGACTTCCCCATCTGGCTTTGTCAAGACTATCCCAATGCCTCCGCCTTTCCGGGTTGACGAACCGTCGAAGTGGAGAGTCCAATAGGGCACGTCGATTGCGTAGATTTCAGGGCCTTCGAGCTCTTCTTCGATCACGGGTTCGTGGCTGTTGTCGGGGAACTGTGCCAACAGATCCGCTACCGCCTGCGACTTGATCGCTCGCGGTCGTACGCATGTGATATCGTATTGGGAAATGGTCATGTACCATTTCTCCAATCTTCCTCTCGGAGTAGTGTGAGTTAGCAAGTATCTTATGGGGTCGCTCTTGGTGACCACCACTACTTTGTGTGATGCAAAATAGTGTTTCAACTTCTCTATCACAAAGAATAAGGCAAGGCAATGACGTTCGATGTCTGTGTACCTCGATTCAGCAGGCTGCACGATGCGAGAGATGTAGTAGATAGGCCTCTCTTGGCCTTCATACTCCTGAGCCAAGAGGGCTCCTATAGATCTCCTTGTTGATGTCAGATATAGCAGAAGCGGTGATCCCAGTTGAGGCGCGATCATTATTTTTGAGGACGTGAGTAAATCCTTCAGCTTTCCGAATGCGGCTTCGTGCTCCGGAGCCCAGTTGTACGCGGCGTCCTTCTTGAGAAGAGTGCTGAAACAGCATGTGATTTCGGCAATTGCTGGGATGAATCTCCGCAGATAGGATAGCTTTCCTAACAATGTCTTTAATGCACTCTGATTATGGGGCGGCGTCATGCCAGTGATAGCTGATACTTTCGCGGGGTCGGGCTCGATCCCTTGGCGATGAACCACGCATCCCAAGAATTTCCCTGATGTCACCCCGAACGCGCATTTCATGGGATTCATCTTCAGTTGAAAGCGCCTGCATCTATTGAACACCTTTCGCAGATCTGCGAGGTGGTCTGCTTCGTGCTTGGATTTAACCACCAGGTCATCCACATAGAGTTCCACCTCTTTGTGCATCATGTCGTGGAATAGAGCCATCATGGCCCGCTGAAAGGTCGCGCCCGCGTTCTTAAGACCGAACGGCATCACCGTGTAGTTGAATACCCCTACAGGAGTGATGAATGCTGTTTTCCGCGCATCTTCGGGATCCATCTTGATTTGGTTGTATCCGCTGAAGCCGTCCATGAAACTGAACATGCGATGACCCGCTGTTGAATCGATAAGCAAATCGATGTTGGGCAGTGGGAAATCGTCCTTAGGGCAGAAGCGATTGAGATCTCGGAAGTCCACGCAGATGCGGAGCTGTCCGTTCTTCTTCACCACTGGCACGATGTTGGCCAGCCATGTGGGATGATGATTCGGCTCTATGAACTTGGCATCTAGGAGTTTGACAATCTCCTGCTTGATCTTCACGTTAAGCTCTGGCCTGAAGCTTCTTGTGCTCTGCTTGACCGGTTTAGACCCGGGGATGATGTCTAAACGGTGCATGGTGATGCTTGTATCCAGACCTGGCATCTCATCATACTCCCATGCGAACACATCCTTGTATTCAGTTAGGAGCTGTAGCAGCCCTTGTTCTTCTTCGCTTGTGAGATCCGCGCTCAGGAAGACTGGCCTTTTCTTTTCCTCGTTCGGGCTGAGGAGCACTTCCTTTAGCTCTTGCTTTTGCGGTCTTGGCCTGTCTTCCATGCATTCAGGCGCTTCTTTGAGTTTCTCGTCTGGAGTGCCCTGTGTTGGCCCTTCTGTCAGCGCAATTTGCTCGATTTGATCGATTTGCCCAGGGATATCCCCATGCCCGCGTGAGGACATCCCCGCGCACCTTCATATGCGGTAGCATTTCTTCCCATTGGCGTAGAAGCTCTCTATCTCCTTGCCCTCGGGTTCATGCTTTGTGATCCTCTTCAGAGTATACACGTTCTTTCGATGATATGCGATACGCGGCGCCTCTTCGCGTGTAGGCGGCTTTTCCTTGGCATTTTCCCTTGTCACCATTACTCCTGCAGGTGACTGGTCCTTGATGTCCTCCCAGAGAGGCAAAGGAGTAGGGTTGAATGGTCCGGGTTTTTGCTCATCTGCCATCTCAGTGAACCACACCGCCTCGCTGAGATGTGCTTCGTCCAAGTTGAACGGGTTTGTCGAAGCCGGTATCTCGACTATTCTGTCGTTCCAGATAGCTTTCATAACCCGGTGAGCCGTCGATGGGACTGCGTCGAAGCGATGAATCCAGGCTCGACCTATAATCATGTGGTACGTGGTGTTCGCGTCTATGACATAGAACTTTGCTGAGCACTTGATTTTGCCAATCTGAACGCCCAGGCGGATCCACCCGATCGTCATTCTAGAGTCGCTTCCGAATCCCATGAGCGGAGATGGACGTCTGACGATCTTGTGCTCGGGAATCCCTGCTAGCTTCAGTGTGTGGAGTGAAACGACGTTGACCGCTGCTCCTCCATCGACGAACGCTCGTTTGAATTCGACGCCATTGATGATGGCGGTCACGTACAGAGGTCTCTGGTGACTCGCATCCGTCTTCTTGTCGCTGGCAGAAAAGGTCATAATCTTTTCTGTAGAGCGGGATGCCCTGATGACTTTCCCGTTGGAGACTACAAGGTCCTCCTCGTAGTCTTCTGCTATTCTCAAAATCGCTTTCGTCATATCAGTCCGGCACTTCTCGGAGAAATTCATCTCGTCGAAGAATTTGTTGAAGCCGTGTGACCCTTTCATACGGTCGGCACGTTCATCCTCTGTGTCCATGCTGTAGTCCTCGTCTTCATGGACCTCGGCGACGATGGGCAGACCATCTTCTGCGACTTCCTCCAAGTCGACAATCGAGATCATGGCGACCTCTTTGCCCTTCGAGCCCTGTTCCGCATGCGCGGGAAGCGGGTTGTTGCGCACATCCTTTCGGTGATCGCTGACGATGAGCTCGCCGTTCTTCATCTTCTGCTCGAACGCGAACCTGAGCTTCTTGCACTCGGCCGTGGGATGCATGACCTTGCCGTGGTACTCGCACCACTTAGGGTCCCTCACCATCTCCTTGGAGGGTGTTTTCTCGAGCGGTGGCAGGACGCCATCCTTGCGCCACTGTCTGCAGAGGTCACTTGCTTCCTCTACTGAGCATGGCAGAGGCGGTACATCGAAGTTCGCAACCTTCGCTTGTTTCTGGGGAGAAACTGTATTGACCTCAGCTTCGCGTCCCCTCTTGTAGCTAAACCTCCCGATCTTGTAAGTAGTGCCGCTCGCAGGTCGCTCTGGAGCGCTCTTCTTTTTCTGTCTCTCGACTATAGGCTCGATGTTCTTCGTGCATTCGATTAGCTTCGAAAACGTAGGTGTTTGCAAATTGATGAGCATACCTTTGTATTCATCTCGCATGCACTGCAGGCATATCTCTACCAGCCGGCTTTCGGGCATTGGATCTTTGCACTCCAAGGATTTCGCCCGGAATTTCTTGATGAAGGTGATCCCATCCTCCTCGCGCTTCTGGTACATCCGCGAGAGATGAATCATTGTCACCTTTTATTCCATTTGGAAGAACTTGGTATAGAACTTCTGGACCATGTCGTCCCAAGTCTTCACGGATCCGGCCTCCAATGTCCGGTACCATTTGTATGCCACGTTCTCTAGAGATTTTGGGAACTCTCGCATCAGCAGCTTGGGATCGGCTCCGTACGGACCCATGACATCAATGAAACGCATGACATGCTCATGAGCGTTTCCGTTGACATCCTCGAACTTATCCCATTTAGGAGCCTTGTACCCCGCCGGGTTAGGCATGAGATAGATCTCCCGTGGAATGGGTGGATCGTTGTCTAACTTTGGGATAATGGTATCCGCGAATGACTGATGAGCCAGAATAGTGTCCACGCGCTTCTGCAAAGACGTCATGCATTCTGGAATGCTCCCCTCGGTAGCTGACGGAGGGGTTGCCGTAGGCGGTGGCGACACATACGTCGCCGGAGGGTTGGGAGCATACTGGCTACCCGCATTTCCCCAGATCATCGTTGGGGGAGGCAAAGGGTACTGCAGAGTTGGGTTGGACGCCAAAGCCGAGGGCTGAGGAGCGTGAGCAGCAGGAGGCAGCATCTGTGCCGTTGATCCCTGAACCGAAGGCAGCTGCGTAGCCGACGGTGGAGTCTGCAGATGAGGGTTGGGAGGTGCGGCTGACACTCCCAATCCTGGAGCGGTAGGGGTTCCTCCTCCCTGAGAGATAGCTGCGGCTGATGAAGGGTTTGGCGCAAGGGTACCCACAACGGCCAAGATTTGTTCTAATTGCGCAGATTGAGCCTTGAGAGCTTTCGCCTGACTTTGGACAGTGGCGTCCAAAGACTCTAACGTCGGTGTCTCGCCAGGAGTCATTGGAGTACGGCGGGTCTCGTCTCCCGAGGGAGTTTCGGTGGAGGGCGATCGGTTGCTGACATCATCCTCCTGACACATGGTTGCTTTTGTTGGTAAGTTCACGTCGGGTTCACCAAAATGTGCACAAGAGATTCCGGCGGGGAGACCTCTGTGTACACCGTATGTAGTGGATCAAGGATCGCACAGGAAGAGTGGGGTTGTGTGTAGGGAGAGAGTAAGTCAGTAGCAATGTCTGAGAGAGAGACAGAGGTTTGGCAGAGCTTCCGCGTATAGCAGTGTGTTCTCCTTTGTATGGAAAGGTCGACGATCTATATATACTGGGGAACATGACCGTTGTAGTGTGGTTAATGCGCCCATTGATGGCGGCTTAATTAGCTTAACCATAACGGCACGTTCGTCCGAGTATATAGGGACCGTTACAGCACGTTGTGCGCGAATACCGGAACCGTTACGAGGTTGACCGGATTGACCGGGTTTATGGAGCTCGTGCCATAAATCTCTCAAAACAGTTACTAAAGGTCGCGCGCGGGCTTGGCTCGCACGCGACAGGGCTTACTCTAGCCTCCAAACCACTAAGTCCCTACAAGTCCCGTGCAGTGATATGCGAGGGCTCTGTCTCGCAGCCCCCACATGGATCAGCTCAGCTGGTGATCCAGTGTGTGTGGAGCACAATATGGTGTGCTGGATGGTTGCCACGTGGCCAAGATCTGTCAGCTCAGAAAGCAGTATCTACACTTACATAACTATTTCTTACAGATAACCACTTTCCAAGTGGTTAACTGATTGGAAAGTGTGTATTGTGTATCAGTTAACAACTTTCCAAGTGGTTAAGTGATTGGAAAGTGTGTATTGTGTATTCATGGGATGAATGATATATATAAGCGACAAGATACTTATAGGAATGTGTGTTTTAATGTGTTATAATTTGGCTAGTTGAATATGATGTGGATGAAACTGAGGTACCTGAAAATGTGCATGTCTCCCAATTTATATGTACCATATGAAGTTTAAGTACCCTGTGTCATTGCTGCCAGTTGATAATTTGATGTGTCCAAATTTCAGTTGTGTAAGAGGTCGTGATGATATATCTATCGAATTCACTCATTGAAGCTGTTAGAGTGTAATATGCATGGCGAGGCAAAATAATTTTTGCAGCTTGCAGTTATCATCTCTTATTTGGTTTAAATGAGTACAGATCATATCCTCTTCATGCTCACTAAAGAAGACGTTATGATGGATCGTTCGAATTCACTCTTTGTAGACGATATAGTGTCATGATATGCATGGCAAGGCAAAATCCTTTTGCAACTTGTGATCACCAGTCTCTTATCTGGTTTTCACGAGTACAGATTGAGCCTATTTTCGTATTTCCCTATGTTCATTCCATGTTTGTTATTTGTTAATTACTTGTTATTTCCTCCGTCCAACCTCTCTAATATGCGTGGCATGTAAAGTTCATTCTGACCCGTTGTTGATGGAAACATTTTTGTATGAAAACCGAGTCAGAGTGTCCTTCGTATGACTCCGCAGACGGTAGCTGATGAATGGATGAATGTCCTATAAATGTAATTAGTTCATTAATAAGTCAGTATATTGCAAAATGAAATTATCCATAAAAAACAGTAAATACAAGTGTAGACCTCTTTGTCCTCTTTAAACCCATCTTTCGTGGAAGTCCCTCATCTCCCATTTGTTATTTCCTCCTTTGAACCTCTCTTTCTAGGTGTACTTGTGAAGGGTATTTTGACCCGCTGATAATTTTGACAAAATGATACGAACCTTTGTGCATCCAAACCGGGTCGAAGTGACCTTCACAAGTACTCGAAGACTATAGAGAATGAAATGTTTGATTTAGCAATGAGTGGTATTTCGGTACTATTCAAATCTATGTTATGGTTTAATGCTTCGACCGCTTGGGAAGTTATGAATGATGCATATGAATGAACTATAATAAATATCTTAAATGGAAAAATGTTGAGCTGTATTTGTAAGGCTCCATCTTTCATGATTCTAATTTCAATGAGGTGCATTGTTGCAGAAATAACTGTTGCTTTCAAGATTAGTTGTGCGTTAACTACTATTGGGTCATTGATTTGACGTGTATGAGATACTAGTTTATTACTTCGTAGCTTTTCACGGATATTAGTTTGTTAGAACTTTATTGCGGTATTTGTTAATTCCTCTGTTGAACCTCTTTTTGTACGTGTAGTTGCGAGTGTCACTTTGACCCTCTGATAGTATCTGCTAAATGATGCAAACATTTGTGCATCCAGTCTGGGTCAAAGTGGCCTTCGCAGCTACTCGCAGACTATAGATTATGAAAGGAAGAATTAGCAATATATGTTATTTCAGTATAGTTCAAGTATGTTATGGATCAATGCATTGACTGCTTGCTCATTGAGTATATTTCAGTATAGCTATTTGCAGCATGCAGCCTTCATCTCCTATATATTTGGTTGTCATGATTTGGGCCTCTTCATGGTATTATGATGTACTTTATGCTCATTGCTTGCTCACTGTAAGAGGGCGTGATGATATGGATCGTTCTAATTCACTCTTTGTAGTCGATAGAGTGTGATATGCATGGCAAGGCGAAACTATTTTGCAGCATGTGATCATTGATCTCCTATAAGGCGTTGATGAGTACAGATATGAGCCTCTTCATTCTCACTGAAGAGGCCGTGATTATATGGGTATATCATATTCACTCGTTGTAACCAAAATTCTTGTGCAGCCTGTGATCATTGATCTCTTACCTGCATGTTTTAATGAGTACTGATCTGAGCATCTTTTGTGATTACACTGCAGGATGCACCATTTGTACTTGTTTAGTTCAGAAATGCTTGTTTCCCGAAATGCTCTATTTTTCCTGTGCAGTACTGTTATGAGACTATTGTTACTCTTTATGATGTTGCTCTTCATGCTCGTTGCTTGCTCAGTGCTTGCTCACTGTCAGAAAACGTGATGATATGGATATCTAATTCACTATATTGCATGTGTGTCAGTAACGACAGCTCACCATTTAAATAGGATGAGGTCACCAATGCTCTAACACGACGTCCTTCAATGTATATGAATGCTCCAGTGGTCATCTCTGATCCGAGGATGAAAATGATGACACACCGAAACTGACTGTATAAAAGCCTGGAGAATATCAAGTTTGAAGGCAATAGAAGTGTTGAAGGGCCCGTGGAATTATTCGAAGGGACGGGTGAATCTGTCAATTACAGAGCATAAGATTTAAGGGGCAAAGGCAAATGAACAAAAGAATCTTGATGCTGCACACTATCTTTGTTATGCGTTTTGGTTATTATCTGTTTTATATGTAGTTGCGTCTTGCCTGTAACTATTCCTGAAACATATTTTGTAACAGATGTTGGACCTATATATGCTAGCAGTGTGATTGGTGATTCTAGTGTGTTTAATTTTGAAAGTATTTCATATAGTTATAAACTCATAAGTGTTGATATATATGAGTATGTTAATCAGGCGAGATTATATCGGTCTGACTAGTGATTTTAGTAATATCTAATTACCAAATTTCAAATATTACATTGCTGTCGTAGTGAAATTTGTGATTGGTCGGCCCAAGTTCCCGGGTGCCTAAAGCGAGTAAGAAATTTCAGGGCCCTATTTAAAGAAAAACAATAAAAAATAGTTAATTTTTTAAATTAAAATATGTAATATGTTGGGTTGTTTTTTTTAAACAAAATATTAACTTTAATTAATGTTCAATGACCGTACAATTGTTTTAGAAGTAAAAATTAAAATTTTCACATATGTCATCAACAAGATTCGAACTTGGGTCAAGTTTGTGTCAAAAATATAAACTACCACCAGACTAATTAATATATATACAATTATTGATGAAATTGCATCGAAATATGTAATTAAGATTGATATAGAGTTCTCTTTAACAAAAATAATGTTAATAAAAACAGAGCCTCGCGGGCTGGAGGCCTAAAACGGCTGCCTCAAATGCCTTACTATAGGGCTGACCCTCTTTGTGAATTATCATTTAAAAAGTTGATTGTAATGTCAAACTTGAAAGGAAAAGTCACATCTACTGTGAAAATTGGTCCAGAAGGTTCGGTCAACTCTATATGAAGTGACGGTCAAATTTTCGGTCTCCACTAAGTCAACCATATAGGTTCGGACGAATGAAGTCAACGGTAAAAGGGAAACTGTACAGTCAAAGGCGAGCTCAGATTCAACTCCACAGTCAATATGCATGATTGTCTACCCTAAACCCTGAACCTGATTTTGAGGTTACTAAGTCAACTATGTAGTGAAACGTCAAGTTATCGGTCTCCACTTAGTCAGCCTAATAGGTTCAGACAAAGAAAGTCAACGGTACAAGAAAAGGTCAACTCTACAGTAAAAGTTGAGCTCACATGCTACTCAACTGTATAGTCAATGCATGGTATACGAAATATATACGTGGTAGACCCTAATCCCCTAAACCCCTCGTATTGCGGTAAGAAGCCAACGATGAAGTGAACGATCAACTTTTCGGTCTCCACTTAGTCAAACATATATTTTCGGACAAAGACGTCAACTGTGAAAGAAAAAGTCAACTCTACACAGTTGAATGCGAGCTCACAAGTCAACTCTAGATCAATGCATGTTATACTGTGCGGTAGACCGTATAGTAGCATTATCGATTCTTACCTTAATTTAAAACCGATGTTTTTCTATTGTCTTATAACCTATATATTCCACGAACCTTGTCAGATTCTAAAGCGAAATGAAATTTGTTTTAAAGTCCCGGAAAAAAAAACCAATGAAAAAAATACATTTGCAGGGAAGAGAAATTCCATTACAATTATTTTTTAGGAGGAAAGTATAATTAACGAAAATATTTATAGGGGAGAGGAATACAATTACATCCAAATATTGGGAGGAAAATACATTGAATCCAAATAATATTGGAGGGGGAATCAGTTAAACAAAATGACACTTTGACCCGTTTTTCCTCACTCATTCTCCACCCATTATCCACACCCGCGAGCTCTCTGAAGCTCTTCCCCCGACCTCTCACTCAGCTCCCCAGCAGATGAAAACACTGAATCTCTTCGGAATGGCGACATGTGCTGCGCATGAAGGTAATCGGTCTGTAGCCTGAAGTTCGATATTGGCTTAGACTCAAGGACGGTCGGTTTGGACTAACTTCTCTCAAACTCTTGTACATTAGTAGCTGTTTTTGAGTTCTCTTTAATTCGTGGTTTCTGCGGCCGATTCGTGCTCTAGATTTGCAAGTCCGTATGTGAATGCATTTTTGTTCGGACTAGTGCATTTGTATCTGGGGCTCCGTTTGGTGTGCATTTGGATTAGGAATATCGTATTTGGGGATTCCGTATGTGTTCAGAGTAGGGATGTTTTTCCTATAGTTGGGGCTTTACTCTTCATCTAGGGTTGGTCCGAAAAAATCTGGTGTAATTATTCTTCTGTGTTGGTCTTAGTGTTTGTTCTTCATGGTGATGTTGTCAAACTTTAATTTTAGGGCATTCAATTGTTTGTTTGCTAAATGACAAACCCCAGTTTAAGACTGGGACGAGCAACTGCTATGTGACACATAAAATATTATAATTCAACAAAAAGGAAAAATATATGCCATTTTCATTAAACATAAATTGTTAAAACAATTACAATACCCCCATTAACCCAAAAATCCTAACACTACTTATTTTTTCCTTCGGGAATCCATGGCACAAAAGTCCTGATATCACGTTCCCAATCATATCTGGTATGTTTTTTGGGTTGAACGGGTGGCTTTTCTGGATCATGCATCTTTATTTCTGGCAGTTTTTCTTCGGTTTCTTCTTCACCCCAGTCTTATTCGTCTGAGCCCCACTCTTCTTCTTTGGTTTCCTCCTTGGTCTCTTCTTCGGTTTCTTCCTCTGTCTCTTCTTTGGTTTCTTCATCGATTTCTTCATTCTCGTATGGCAGTTCTTCCTTTTCTTCTTTCTCAGGATTTGTATCTTCTGGTTCTTGCTTGGATGGGCTTTTTTTTTTGCCTTTGGTGATTGTGATGATTTTGGTGGTAATTAGGTTTAGTGCTTTTATGGAATGTAGAAAGCGTTGGGTAGACAAAGAGGCGGAGACATTATTGCAGGCTAATTGTAGGACTTCAATTTTCTATAAGACTTGGAAGTATGTTACAGAACTTCATCAATATCTTTTTTTTTGATAAACCATCATTATCTTTTTATTCAGTACTTAATACTTAATATGTAATTGATAATTTCAATCTATTATACAGTAAATCTTTAAAGTATGATTTCTAATAGGAAACTGTAATAATCACATATTTTTATATATAATAACAACTTCCAATTTCTTAAGCAAATTAGGATACTATAGATAACTAGGAATGTTTAGGAATAAATGCATACATATAAATACGCAAAATAAACGATAGTTAATACAGGGGGGAGGCACCACCCCTTACAACCTCAACCACATCCCTTCCTTAAACAATGGGAGGGAGGTTCAAAATTCATTGTTCAACATTTGATTTAAAAACAAGCTTTTAACAGGGATTCAACACAGAAAATGGAAGAGACGGCAGAGGAGCGAAATCAGAGGCGCTTTTTTGGCAGACATGTGCCCATTCTCCAGCTTCACCTGCGGTGTTCCTAGCAGCGTGCACTCATAGAAAAACACATGCATTAGTCATAAATAGTGATTTGGAGTTTCACACATCGAAAACATAAAGATTAATCTACATATATATGTGCTAAGGCATGTGATTGAAAATATTATAGAACTATTAGCTTTGGAGGTCATCAAACATGGACCGAGGCATGGATCTATAGCTGAGACACAACAATGACATCCAACCGCACCTCACTTGGATCCCACAAAATCTAATAGCCGTCACCAAATCCAAATAGATCAGCCACAAAGCATCTCTCAAAGCCAAGAGAGGCACAAATGCATCTGGCACTATCCCTACAAATTCTGGTTTCAGTTACGCAGACAATGTTTGGCCTGTGCCTGCCAACCAAAGCCGTGAAGTTGCTTCTCAAAGCACCACTGCCAGCATCCTTACAATTCCAGAGAAGAAACCTCATGGGAAAGTTCGACACCCTCACTCTGTCCAGCACCCCCCTTATGCCCTTCTTCTTTGGTCTTCCACCGTTGCTCTGATCTGCTCCTCCTCTACCACATCTATCATATTTTCGCCTTTCGTTAAGAAGGATCCCTTCTATAGTACCGTATGAAGGTATTCCCCTGAGTGTAGCTACATGTTTCCCGAATACTCTACTATCCAGGTTGCCTTGTAGTCCTCCATCATTACATGCCTTGCTTCTCCACTGTTGGCTGAAAAGTGGACGATGTACCAGAGGTTCAAGCTAAGACTTTCGTATTCTGTCACAATCTGGTTTTCTGGAAAGATGTCGCCTGCCACCCTATCTTCCTCCTCAGTGATCATCTGATTGAATTTCATCATATGTCCAACTGAACTGTTCTAGGAGGCTGTTGAGGCTCCCTTGCTCTACGATCCATGATCTTGGGGCCTTCAGGTGATTCATGTTGGTGGCCATGTTTGCTCTGGGAGATGGTATGAATGGGAGAGGAATGCACCACTTATTGAAGATTACGAATTGCTCCACTTTTCTTTAAAGGACCAACCTGGTCTCCTTTTACCTGGAGCATCCTCCAGATTGACATGAGGTAATGTGTTGTCCCATAACATTGACAAGATTGGCATAATCTTAACTTTATTTGGGATGAAAGGTGCTATCAATGGAAAAAGAATGTAGGGTTTTTGTTTTATACTGACTATATAGGTTCAGATTGGGAGATCATGGGGAGGTGGGGGTTACAAATATTTGGAGAGTTACAAGATGGAGAGGTGGGGGTTAGTGGAGGTTAGTACTAGCCTAATGGCTCCTAGTTTACATATAATTAGTGGAGGTTAATGACATTACTGCAGATTATTAAAAGTAATTAATATTCATAATTTAGAAGATGGATAGCTGCGGTAGTTAGTGGAGGTCTAATTTGCATTTTTTCTCATAACATCACTGGAGATACTCTAAGACAACTGATGCATATTGCAGAATATTAATTTCATGTATTATTTGCATTACAATTTCATATATAACTACTGGAGATGCCCTAATCGGGAACCTCATCACTGTCCATACTGTGTAAATGAGTTGTGTAGTGATCTGCCAAATGCTCCATGGTGAAGTTCTCAATGTTTTACTTTTAGGTGCTTTTGTGATAACTTGCAAAAAGCATGCATATTCTGATTCCTCCCTTTATTCCCTTTAAGTCTAGTCAGTATCTTCTTGATGTTGAAATTCCCTTTTGGAGGGAAACCTTGTCTTATGTGGCAAGAGCACTCTATAGCTTTTAGTTTCTTCTGTGGATGCATTAGTTGTGACCCCGTGGGAATATTCTGTTCTGACCTGTCAGAAAGAAAAAAAAAATGTGAAGCAATAGCCGTAATCTCCAGCAGCTTCTTTGTGCGCATCACAAGATAGCTGGGTTGGAAGTCCAAAACCTATGGGATTGCTACATTCTATGGTGGATGAACCATATATTGCAGCGACCTATTAGGTTGCTGCATACTAGGGTATTTGAATTATAGAGCGCATCAACCCAAAATATTTTAGACGACCATGCCAGCTTTATTTGTGGTGATTCTCCTTGTCGGGGTGGTGTTACGCATTTTTTAAACGAAAACAATCCCTGGTTCCTATGAGCGCTTGTGCTATGAGAAAATGGGGTTGACATCAATGTAGAATATCTGTTATGTTCTGAACACATCTAGAAGCTTCTTTGTGATCATTTCATGCATCACAAAGCTACTGGAAGTGGGCCAGAACATAACGGAAACAACATCGAAGGATACTTTTTACATTTTTTACATCGACATTCTTGCCCTGAATTTAAACTTTATCTGGATGGATGAAAGGTGGAGTGAAAGGGATAAGGTTGTAGGCTTTGGTTTTATACACAGTAGGGAAGCTGTGGGGTTAGGAGAAGATGGCGAGTTATAAGATGAAGAGGTTAGGGGTTAGTGGAGGATAATATATACTGGTTAAAAGGTGTGGTTTCTGAGAAATATGTGCTGCATCGTTTCAATAAGTGCAGCTAACTACGTATAGGTTCATAAACCACCTCATTGATTAAGGGTGGCAATGCTATCTCTGAAACTTGTTTGATTTGAGGTGTTCCATGTTCACGTTCCGGGGTTGAGTTTGATATTAGTTATTTACCTCATTCAACCTCTTTATTCTGCGGGGACATGTGATGGCCCTTCGACCCGCTGATAATGCTGGCTAATACCTTGTGAAAGTGTGTCAATGAAAACCGGGTCAAAGTGGCATTCGCATGACCCTGTAGACGATAGAAGATGATTGGGAATTTCCAATGAATTTTATTTCAGTACTGCTCGAGTATGATATATGTGGCTTAATGAATACTACTTCGAAAGTTATGAATGATGCATACGGTTATTATTTTGACACCCGTTTGTTAACCTGCCCGATCGAAGTTGCATTATTTGCAGCCTTCTGTGATCATCACTTATTTGGTTTTAATGAGTACTGATTTGCGCATTTTCATGCTCAGTGTTAGCACTCACTGTGAGGCCGTGATAATATGGATCTATCGAATTCACTCCTTGAAGCTGTTAGAGTGTAATTATTCACGGCGAGGAAAAATTGTTTTGTAGCCTACTGTGATCATCTGTTACTTGGTCTTAATGAGTACTGATTTGAGAATTTTCATGCTCAGCGTTAGAGCTCACTGTGAGGCCGTGATGATATTGATCTATCAAATTCACTCCTTGAAGCTGTTAGAGTGTATTATGCATGGCAAGGCAAAATTATTTTTGCAACCTGATGTGATCATCTCTTATTTGCTTTTAATGTGTACATATTAGAGCCTCTTCATGGTCACTGAAGAGGCCGTGTTGATTTGGATCTACCGGATTCACTCTTTAAGCCGATAGACTGTCATGATATGCATGGCGAGGAAAAATTCTTTTGCAGCTTATGATCATCGATCTCTTATCCGGTCTTCATGAGTACATATCTGAGCCTCTTTCCGTATTTCAATTTATACATTCCATGTTCGGGTCTGCATCTCTTCTACGTATCTCTTCTTGATTGGCAAAACACGTCTTTATAGACGACGAACGAAGGAATTACCAATGAAAGTTATTTTATTAATAAGTCAAAATTTTGCAAAAGAAAATTATCCATTAATAAGGACAACCGGCCACACATGTATAGAAAACAAAATATTAGCAAGAATAAGAGAAAGATAAGAGAAAAATTACAGAAAATAAAAGTCTAGTCCACATTGTCCTCTTTGAATTGTTCATATTTCAGGGCCTTTGTTAGTTCCTGCTTGTGTGAAAGCTTTCTCCCGGTAGCCTCCCTCTGTCTCTTTTTTATTGGGAAAGAGATTCACTGGTTCCTTCATATAATTCAACAGACCCAACATACCTATAACTTTCAATCTTCATCTGCATAATTAACTGGATTCTCCATTCAGTCTCTTGTATTTTCTTTCGACTTTCCTCCAATGAAGTTTGCATCTTCTTATACAACCTCACTGAAGTAGAGTCCTCGCTACTTTAATATTCATCCGATGAATCATAAATGAAAATTGGATCATCCTTATAGGAACCTGAAGCCCTGTGAAAGGACTAGTGACCTCCACCTCTTCACGCAGGTGTTTGCGAATGGGTTTCATGGTAAGGGGATTTGGGGGACTGGACTTTGATGTAGTCTTGGGTAATTGATTAATTTGATGTGACTGATTTTGGAATGGATGTATGAGATTACTAATATAAATAGCTAATCACCTGTTAGATTCTCTTTTATTTCCTCCTCATTAAGTGCAATTAGTTGATTGGCTGCATGCACATTAATGTTGTTGAATGAGGCAGTTTGGGGAACTCGAATAGTTGCTTCAGAAATTGTTTGTGCATGGTCACGATGATTAGTGGTTTATAGGTTTATTATGATGACCTTCATGCTCGCTGCTTGTTTCCATGTGGTACCGAACAGGGCCTCTTCTTGATAATTATAATCTGCTCCATGCTAACTGTTTGCGCTCTAATGGTCCCCAATTTGTGACGTTCATATTCGATAATGTTGTGCACTGTGTGGAATTTCGACAGAGGTAAACATTGTTTCTTTTATCTTGGTGATCCCGAATTTTCACATCAACGTTAAATGTATAAAGAAAACTAAATACTTCATATCAATGGTTGCAGGTAACATTTCCAGGAGAGAGAACAGTAAGTGATAGTATGACCACATATACGTACTATAGTGGGCACTGCTTGGACTTTCGCCAGAGGTAAACAACTTGTGGCTCCCCCTTTCATTTCCTCCAGTCTATTCTTGATGTTGATATTTCCTTTTGGAGGGAAACCTTATTTTATGATCGTGCAACATAGATTTAGAGTAACTACTGTGTGGATGCATTAGTTTTGACCTGCGAGAAATTTTAGAGTGAGTAGAAAGAAAAACATGTGTAGTAATAGCACTAAAATCCAGCAGCGTCTTTTTAGTTATTCCATGCATCACAAGAAAGCTGGTTGGAAGTATAAAACCTATTGGGGTTGCTGCATTCAATGGTTCATCGACCATCGAATGCAGCAACGTATTGGTTGAGGCGTACTATGGTAGATGAACCATAGACGCAACAACCCAATAGATTTTAGACGGCCATGTCATCTTTATCTGTGATGATTTTCTGTGCCCCGGCACGCGGTGGTAAACATTTCTTGAAATCGAGAAAACATTTGCTAAACGAAGACAACCCCTGGTTCCCATAGCACAAGCGCTCATCTCAGATGAGCAGTTGTGCTATGAGAAACAGAGGTTGGCATTGATTTAGCACTCATCTCAATTCGATGAGCAGTTGTGGTATGACAAATAGAGGTTGGCATCGTTATGTTCTGACCACCTAAAGCAGCATCTTTGTGATCATTCCATGCATCACAATGCTGCATCAAGAGGGCCAGAATATAACAAAATCAACATTGAAGGAGATTGTTGACATCGACATGCTTTCCCACAACACCAAAACTATATATAGGTGGATGAAAGCTGTAGTGAAATGGACAAGGCTGTAAGCTCTGTTTTATACACATTGGGAAGCTGGGGGTTAGGATAAGATGGGAGTTAAAAGATGTACATGTGGGGTGGAGGGATTAGTGGAGTTTGAAAGACAGTAATGTAGGCAGTAATACATGATCAATACTCTAGAGGGGGGGGGGGGTTAACAGTGTATGGAAACTTTTGCCAAAAGAGTGGTTTCAAAGAATCTTATGGCAATCATTGAGTATTTCAAGGCCTGGAAATGAGTTTCAAGTCATTGAAATCAAAACACAGAGTAGAAAGTTTGCTGATAGTTTTGAAGGCCTTGAAATGGGTTTCAAGTCCTTGAACTGAAAACCTGTTTTGAGCAGTAAATAAGATAAGTACAGAACTGTAAGTGAAATTCACGAGAAACAAGGATTTATAGATTTCAGTCCACTTGGACCTACGTCTCTACCTTAGGGACTTAATTCTTATTAATCAAAAGCTAAGCCCTAGATCTCAAGCACAAAGAGATCCATTACTCTGTTACAGCTTGTGGTTCTCACTAACCTATCTAGTACCTACTCTAGCTAACCGATTCAACAACAATTCTCTATTTTTCACTTGAACAACTCACGAGAATAAGATATGAGAAATATTATCAAAATGATATACAAATTAGGTACACGAAGAAGAGCACTGAGAACTAGTGAAGTAGTTGAATATGCAGCGATCTTCTGATGAGGGGATTGAGTGAAATGAATCTCCTTATGTGTTGCTTGTCAATCCTTGAGAGTGTTTTTGTGTCTCTGTAATTGTTCTCTACTGATTTTCCAGCAATTCATTCTTTTATTCTGCTGGTTTGAATTGCAGATTTGCCAAGATCTTCTGGAACAAACTTTCCTAAAAATAAGCAGCAAATCTTGTCTTCTTAACAACTCTTCCCAATGGCTAGTTGCTCAATATTTTAAAAGACATTGACTTGATCTTGTAGCTGAGTATGTTAGGAAGGTCGAGACGGGTTTGCACAAGTCCATAATAAATTTGACAATCTAATTTCCTTTCCTGCACAAACACAGTTTAGGAAATAGTTCCTGCAAAATAGGTAACTAGTTAACCCTCCAAACTTTTAGTCAAACAGAGAGATAGCCACAATTTAGGGTATCATTAAGGATTGTCTTTCATCATGATATAAGACATAATCAAGCATATGATATCAGGAGTCAGATTTAGAATGAAAAGCTCCACCTAAGTTCATTATATAGACTGCAGTATATATTTCAAAACTTTGAAAGTTGTTTCAATGCCTTGAAACATTGCTGCTGTTTCAAGCCTTTGAAACAAGCTGAACTTACAATCTCCCCCTTGATGAAAGACAAAAACAAAATTCTTTTAAGAACTGGTTCTATAAAAAAAAATTCATTAGAGCATAGCAGAATAATCATGATAATAAATTGAAGCACAAATTAAATAACTATCCAACTTATTACACAATTAAGCAACAAAAAATCCTACTAAACTAAACAAGATATCTAAACCAAAAAAATACCAAAATAAACAACTAAATTTCTCCCCCTTTTTGACTTTCATCAAAAAATAATGAGAAAATGTTGGATCAAAGTTTTTGAAAGTTTTAAAAAATCTGGAAGGATAGAAAATTTTCAAGACTTCGAAAAGAGATTCAAGGCCTTGAAAAAGAAGAAAGAATAGGCAAGAATTAGGGGTTTGGTTCTCCATCTCCTTTTGGATCACCATCCTCTTCTCCACTTTCTTCTTCATCATCCTCATCTTCATGTTGTTCTTCTTGCTGAGCTGATTCTTTACCTGTATCAGCAACCACTTCTTCCTAAAAAAGCTTTGCATCAGTCACTATCGCTGGAATGTTTGCTTTATTTTTCTTCTTAAGATCCTTGATCAACATTCCTGATTCTGGACTATCTTTATCCCCTTGTTCCTGTTCTTCACCACCTTGTTCTTGAGAAAATTGTTTCCCAGTGTCCTTTACCTCTACAGCCTCATATTGAGTAGTATGCTCACTGAATAAGTCCCTTGTTGATCCAGCCTTCTTTGATCCTTCTGCAGCTTGTGAAACTTCTTCTTCCATATGGAGCACATTGATACTCTTAAATATGCTTTCAACGTCATGCTGATTTTCCTTCAACTCGTCCATATCCTTCTACAGGACATCAAGTATTTGAATCACCATAGAAAAGTCTTGAGATTCGGAGGTTAGGTTTGAAGGACAGGTCAAGGCTTTCGGTTTTGGAAACTTCTTGGATTGCAGCTCTTCTTCAGACATATCAGAATATAACTTTCAAACTCCCTCACTGGTTTTCATGATTCCATCCTTTCAAAAGCTTTCTCATTAAGCATAACAAAACCAGTGGTACTAGTCTCTTCCCTGTCATTTGGAATCTCAAGGTGTTGTAAGAAAAGAGATAACAAGTTGGCATAAGGCAAATGATGTTTTCTTTCCGTAGTCTGATAATAAAGCATGAGTTCCATCACAATTTTAGGAAGATTAATCTCATACCCATGCATAATAAAATAAATAAAATATAAAACTCTGTCAGACAACAGCTCTTTTGAATTCTCCTTTGGCACTACACACCTCATAAGATGGTAAACAAGACTTTGGCTTCAAAAGTTAGCACATAGTGTGTTAACTGCTTTGAGGAGATAACAACATTTGGTAAAAAGAACTCTTCTCTAGCCATCTTCAAGGTCTCATTCTTATTGGCGTAGTTGTATGTGTTATGTTGGAATAGAAGCCCTAGAGGCAATCTTATTCGGTATTAACATTACTTTTGGCTAGAATATTCATTGTACTATTTATGGAGATATTTAATATAATGAAGTACTTGCATTAAAAATGTGTTCGTTTATCTTAAATACCCTTAGTCAATTATACTGATTAATAGGACTATCAATTATAGACTAGTATGTCGTTGGATTGATATGGAGATATCACGATCCAACACATAGGTACGCATTAAGGGTAATAGCATACTGGATTGACCCACAACGAGGAGGCTACATATATGTTATGTAAAGTCACAAGTGCTTCTCGTAGTGACAACAGTATTGTAATCCTTAGACTTGAAGTCACTAGATCCTCTAGTTGTGGAATATTGAGTTTTGATGTCATCAAAAACTACACCGTGGCTTGGTAGTTGTGCACAAGAGATTCCGGCGGGGAGACCTCCGTGTACACCGTATGTAGAGGATCAGAGATGGCACAGGAAGAGTTGGGTTGTGTGTAGGGAGAGAGTAAGGCAGTAGTAATGTCTGAGAGAGAGACAGAGGTTTGGGAGAGCTTCCGCGTATGGCTAATGTGTTCTCCTTTGTATGGAAAGGTTAACGTCCTATATATAACGGATAATGTGACCGTTGCAGTGTGGTTAATGCGCCCATTAATGGCGGCTTAATTAGCTTAACCACAACGGCACGTTCGTACGCGTATATAGGGACCGTTACAGCACGTTGTGCGCCCGGAACCGTTACGAGGTTGACCGGGTTTGACCGGATTGACCGGGTTTATGGAGCTCGTGCCATAAATCTCTCAAAAGCAGTTACTAAAGGTCGCGCGCGGGCTTGGCTCGCACGCGACAGGGCTTACTCTAGCCTCCAAACCACTAAGTCCCTACAAGTCCCGTGCAGTGGTATGCGAGGGCTCTGTCTCGCAGCCCCCACATGGATCAGCTCGGCTGGTGATCCAGTGTGTGTGGAGCACAATATGGTGTGCTGGATGGTTGCCACGTGGCCAAGATCTGCTAGCTCAGAAAGCACTATCTACATTAGCCCCCTTTCTGCGCGTGAAGGCTCATAGCTGTATAGACTTCCATGCGCGGAAACCAACATGCGCGTCGCCGCCACGCACCAAATCTAAACACGAGCAAATTCAGCCCCCGTGCGTGCCATTATGACCTAAAATCCCTAGAGTCGTGCCGTCTGGCCTTTAGGGTTTTAGGCGTGACGTGAGCTTGTCCTGTGATTGCGCGATTCGACGGTGACGGTTGCGATTCGACTACTGAAAGGACGCAACCCTTCATTGTTTTTGGATAAATACTTTGTACTCTCCATTGTTGCAAAGCATCACTTCTTCCTCTTAAAGTGAATGGTACCCGGAAGTCTTCGAGAGCAGATTCAGATAATCAATCACCAGTTCAGAACTGCGAATCGTCTTCTTCAACTGTGTGTATCCAAGCAGGCTTCACGAAAACAAGGTTGGCCTTGTTCAATTTCGATTTACAATACTAGTATATGCTTCAAACTGCGTTGAATCTGTAAACCCATGACATATAATCTGTTGAAACTTGTAAAGAAGCTTCAAGCTTTGGACCCAATTTTGGCTTAATCCTTCGATGATAAGGATCTTGGATGTAGGGTTTTGAAATCCTCGATAATGCAAACAATTTCCAACTTCTAATTTCTGAAATTGATACCAGAAACTGTTCATCTTTCTTTCCATAGATCTTGAATCTCGAAATTCAAACTGAAGTGTGGCATATTTCTCCCCCCTTTTTTCTTGCTCTTCCGCAGGAATGGCCAAGACAAAAGGAACCAAAGCCACCAAGGAGGTTGAAGAGATACCTGATCTTCCGCAAGCTTTGTGGCGAAAAGCCCCCTATCTGGGTGGCAAATTTTTCTACCATGCGAGGGTTAAGGCAAAGAAACTGCCTACTTCTGTCCCCAATGAGGGATTGCTGACGTTGACTCCCCCAGTTAACTCAGCCTTGCTCGAGTTGATTGGCTGCGAGGATGTGGTTCGATTAGGGATCGAAAATGGGTACTTCCCCTATGCTGCGATTTCCACCCAAGCTTTTGTCCAGAAATTGGACTACATGGATGAGTGGATTGACCATGTGTTGACCGATCATGCTGCGACTCTTGATGAGGCCGGCGTATACTTCGCTGTTCGTGCTATGAAGGGTGCTGCCGTGAAGCTGGACCAGTCCATGCTTCTAAACCTTCTTTCCCGCTACTCGCCCGCGACTCACACTTTCCACTTTGCTGAGTTCGAGGCTGCCCCCACACTCCAGGACGTGCACATGCTGTACGATCTGTCTCCCATGGGTGAAGTGGACCCTTTGAGTCCCTTGAGGACGGATGAGGAGATCGCTTTGTACACGCAGATGGAGGAGTGCCTATCAGAGGTAAAGAAAATCTCCACCTGGTGGACCACTACCAAAGCCCTTCCCAATTGGCAGTTGGTTGACACGTCTGCGAAGAACACTTGGAATAAATGGGTGCAGTACTTCTTTCGTGACTACGCGAACAGCAGCATCACCAAGAAGCTTCTGAGTCAAGACCCGGAGGCCAAGAATTACGTGGAGGGTAAGGGCTATCACTTGACCCTTTGTGCTTTCCTCTGTGCCTGGCTATCGAGGTACTTAATCGGTGGTCACCCGCACGATGGGGTCTTCTACCATGTTCTGCCGCTCGCTGTGAAACTGGCCCTTGTCCAGAGAGTCGCACTCGGACCCTTGGTCTTGGGCACATTTTACTATAGATTCGATCAGCTGGTTGTGGCCATGAAGGAGTCGCGTGGCCGCCTCGACATACTGACCTTTGTCAACATTGCCTTCTTGACGATGTGGGTCTTTGAGCGGTGGCCTTCTTATGCCCCAACTGCCTCCAAGCCCAACAAGTGGTGTCCCCCAGGCGAGGTGGAGGAGCGTAACTGCGGCAGAGCTGCGAGGTGGTTCGGAGCGAACAATACCAAGTGCGTTTGGAGCCTGATATGCGACAACCGGAAAGAGTTCGTTGCCAGGCCCTATGCCGTGCGTATTGAGAACGTGTGGTGGTTTCCAAGGCTGTACCCCTCTAAAGGTATTGTCTTCTCAGAAGAGCTCCTCTTCGAAGAGGGATCGCATTTCCATGAGCGCTATCGCGAATTCTTTTGCTGGTGCCTGCGAGGTTCCCTTCCTGCTCTCGCAGAGCATATTCGCGAGCTCGCGCCAAGATATGAGAGGATTACTGTGGATGTTGACCACACTCGAGTTTCTCCCCAGTTCGGCTTTGATGCAATGGCACCCTCAATCTGGCCACAGTCCATTATCAGAGGTTGCTATAGGCGCTTGCTGACAAAGGAGTGCAAAACAGTCTTTATGAACAATCTTCCTTTTGAGCAGCCTGCAGGTAACCGCGAGGGTGGTTGTTCCAAGAACTGGCTCGCATACTGGATCGCCCAGCACGTCAGGTTTGAGACGCAGTCGGCTCCTCAGCCAAGCAGAGCTCCTTTGATCAAAAGAAACTCTTTTCCGTTTCGTCCCAATTGCAGTCTGAGCGAGTCTAAATATGGTTGCTACTCATTGTTGGATCATGAGAACCATTTGTGCCCTGACGTCATTCTGAATGAAAAGATCGCCGCAGTTAAGAAAGGCGACTCGCATGTCATCAGATATAGCAAGACATTTGCTAAGGTAAGCAACTTTTTTCCGCATGCGTTGAGCTTCTTGATTTCCACATGTTGATGCCTTTATTCTACACTGTTTGCTGTAGTGTCATGTGCGGAGATTCGCATCTGGTGATCGTTCCAAGTCGCTGGTTAACACCATTGTTGCCACCAGAAGACAAGGACAGTCGTTCCTGCTAGCATCGAGGATGGACCCCGAGGTCGAAACCAGGATTCGCGCAGTCATGAATGCTTTTGCTGAATCGCTGATAGATAATGCTCCGGCCTCGTCTCCACCCAGAGATAATCCGTCTCCTCCAGCGACTGCAGCGCCGAGAGCGAAGAGACCCAGACAAAAGGGAATTACAATATCTTCTTCTAGGAGCGCTTCAACTTCACCTCCAGTGAAGTCTCTTTCTGGCAAGGACAAAGGCAAAGGTCGCATGCCCAGTAAAGCGCGGAAGGAGCTCGCAGTTGAGACCTTCGTTCCATTCAACCAGGAGGAAGAAGAGGAGAGGCAGGAGCCCAGATAAGGTGATGAAGAAGAAGAAGAAAGAACAAATGTGATACATGAGGAAGAATCAGGAGGTACCTCCATCGCGTTTCCCTTCTCATTATCGTAATTCTTTTGCAACTTGATCTTGAACCAATCGTTTCTTCGCAGATGATGATGATGATGAGACCATCGGTGGCCTTTTGGCCAAGAGACAGAAGAGGGATGCTCATTCTGGCATTCCGGACGAACCCATAAGCGAGGACGTTCTCGCCGAGTCTAGGAAGACAGCCGCGGAGGCTGCTGAAAGGAGAAGGCAACGAGAAGAGGAGGAGCTCGAGCGTGTGAGGCAGCGGAGCCTCGAAGAGAAACATGTCGACGACTTAGTGCGTCCAGCTGATGAGGAAGATGTGCTTCCCGAAGAGGTGACTCCTCAAGCTGAGGAGGAGGATGCGGCTCCAGAAGAGGATGCAGCAGCTTTGGAGCAAGCCCAGACAGATTTTGAGGAAATCGCAAGCGGCAATAAAGGTGAGATTTTTAATCTCGCAGTAACTTATCGAGATGTTATTGTGGGTGCGTTAAAGCATGGTGTGTCAAAGGCCGACATTCGCCGTTGGCTAGTAGGCAAGTGCGGTGAACCCTCAGGTAATCACTTGATCGATATGCATGAACTAAGATTAGTAACTCAAAGCATAATCATGACTAGCTTCTTCGCGCCCCAGGTCATGCTCCTTTTAAAGACATGCTTAATGAGGACACACTAATAGGGCATGGTTCCACGTCTTTAGTGTATGACGAAGACACTGCAATCCCACCTTCGCGTGGAGGTGCTTGCTCTAGCTTTAGCAAAAGATAGTAAAATAACGTATGATACAATTTACCTCACATCATCGCATTTTGTATCGCAGGCACTGCTGATGAACCCGTGTTGGAGCAAAGAAGTCAAACTTCTGCATCCTATGTCCCAGTGCCGAGTTCTCATACCGAGAAGCCCGTCGCGGCTGCTGAATACGCAGGAGAGCCTTTTGAGGACATCATCGAACTTTCTGATGATGCCGAAGCTGACGCTGTGTTAATGGAGGAAGATGCCCATGCTGGCGCTGAGGAAGTAAGAACAAGTACTGTCGATGCTACCGCATCTGAAAGTGTCCCTCGTCAAGCAACTTCGGCTGCCACTATGCCTCCAGCGATGACTGAGTCTGTGACGCCACTTCCTGCGTGGAGCTTTTGGGGCTCGCAGGTCGGGGCTGCAATCGCAACTGGTGCGGCTTATACTCTTCCTTCTAATTATGAGGAGTTAGAGCTCGCAGCTGACAGGAGAGCTATGGAGCGTGGACAGTCCTCGACCATTCCAACAATGCGCATTCCTTCTCTTCGTGAGATCCTTGAAGGAACTGGTACGTCGTGGCTTGCTGTTTGCATCTCGCATTATTCATTTGCGAGTTTGATATCATAACTTAGCTTTGACATTGCTTTAGGTCTGAAGCAAGCCGATGTGGACTGGCTAGTTCAGATGCGCCTCACCTATCCCCAATCATTTGTGAGATCTCTGGAGATAGGGCCCTTTGACAGAAGGCTGTTTCTTACCGAGGCCATTTGGATTTTGGAGCAGCTGTCTGCGGCCACGCCTGCGACCATTTCTGCTCAGAGTGCCGAATTGCTTTTTGGCATGTGCTAAAATCTTCTGACTAAAGTCCAATGCAGGCTGGGTTTCAAGTTTCTTATGAAAAGAGTTACTTTGATTCGCGCAGCCGTAACTTTGAAACTCGGCCACCAAAACCTCGCAGCTGAGAAGCAGAAGGTGGAGCAGCAAAAGCAAAGGGTTGAAGAGGCTTTACAGCTCTATCATGAGATGAATGCCAAGTGCGAGCAATTGAAGCAAGAAGTGGAGCAGGTAGAGAATCTGAGCCGTCAGTTCACCCTTAATGACTCCTTGATCAAGAATTTACTTTGACTTTTGAATTTGAAAAGTAGCAAATAGCAGAAACATTAATGTAATGTTACTAGAAACATTAATGTAATGTCGCTAGGGTTTCTCCCCCCTTTTTTTAACAAAAGAATCAACTTGCCCGTTTTGCCCTTTCCGGGATTTGATGGAATATCTCTGTGCATATCTAATTATGACATCAGCAATTGATATTCTGCTTGATTTTCGCGCTAATTTCTCATAAGATAAGCACGCTTTCCTTGGGAAGTCCATCCGAATCATGACCATCCGTCATTTATTAGGATACGCAACTGAATCGTCGTAGCCTTTAGTAGGGTAATTGATCGTTACCGCTTTTCAAGGCGTAAGTGATTGACCTTACCCTCTTTTCGAATTCTGCTGACTCATCTTGGCAACTGAAGAGTCTCCACAAGGTCTATATAAACCCTGTCTTTGCCATTTGGGTTCTCCATCCCAAAAATGTGCTTTGCCGTGAGTCCTTACGACTGCTGGCTTCAACGCTTGTTTTTTGTTGATTCATGGCAACTCCAAGTCATGAGACCTGAGTTTGCGCTTTGTGCCATAGAAATAGTTTCCAAGATCCGCTTTATGAGGCTTACTAATCTTTGTAACCTTCATAAAGAAAATGGAGATGATATCTCATGTGTATTCGAAGAATTTTCTTCGTCTATTATGTTTGCAGGTCATGTTTCCGGCCGCCTCCCGGTGAGGTGCAGCGCCGTAGTGACCTTGCTACCGACTCGTAATGAACGGCAGAATTCTCCTCCAGCATCCCTGGAGGAGGATTTCTTGCCTCTTCGTTCTTGAACTCAGGAGGCTCGCCAATGCCCTTGTCTATCAGGACAAGGAACCCAGTACCAGAGGAATGACTGCTTCCCCTGTTTTGCAAGACTGCATACGTCGGAACAGGTAGTTCCTCTGGTACATATCTTGATCAGACAGGGGTCTCGTCAGATCCTGAGATCTTGGACGTAGAACCACCCAGATCTTTGCTGCCCGGGATGTAGCGAATGGCGAGTTGATCTCTTCGCAGAAGCATCCTACTTGCTACAGATCTTTGGCCGCAGATCTGTGCATTGCATAGCCGGTGTTAGGACCGTTAGGTTCATCCTTTTTCAGCTAGGATTCCCTCGATGTGTTACTTCGAGCTTGTAAGTTACTTTTCGAATGCATTGTAAGCCATGTTGGCTGCGTAGTTAGATTTGAGCTTTTTCGCTTGTAAGCTGCTATCTAGACAGATAAATTGTAAGTCTTTTCGACTCATAATGATAAATGGCTTTTGTATTATCTGCTGTCTCGTTACAACAAAATACAATCTCGCATGCGTATCGGCAGATTTCGCCTTGTGTAATGCTACATATATACTTCGCATTTGCTATCTGCCGTATAAATTTGCAAATATGTTATTGGATCGTTCGAGATCGTATTTGCGTAGCTGTGCCATCTTTGCAGATGGGCTTGTGATTCGTTTTCAGATTCAAGTGCAGGTGCTATGTCATTAGATAGACCTTTTGGAGATCATTTAAGATCATGACAGATTTAAGTACGAATTTTTAAATTGCATTCGCATAACGCCGCTATCACATTAGATAGGCTTGAAGAATCATTTAAGATCACGTTCGCATATGTTGCTATCGTGGCAGATAGGCTTGAAAGATCACTTAATACTGTTTTCACATGGACTGCTATCTTGGCAGATGAGCTTAGAAGATCAATTAAGATCATTTTTCGCATGAGCTGCTATCGTGGCAGATAGGCTTAGATGATCAATTAAGATCGCATTTGCATAGGCTGCTATCGTGACAGATAGGCTTAGAAGATCGATTAAGATCGCATTTGCATAGGTTGCTATCGTGACAGATAGGCTTTAGAAGATCGATTAGGATCGCGTTTGCATAGGCTGCTATCGTGACAGATAGGCTTAGAAGATCAGTTAAGATCGCATTTGCATAGGTTGCTATCGTAACAGATAGGCTTAGAAGATCGATTAAGATCGCATTTGCATGAGCTGCTATCGTGACAGATAGGCTTAGAAGATCAGTTAAGATCGCATTTGCATGAGCTGCTATTGTGACAGATAGGCTTAGATGATCAATTAAGATCGTAGTTGCATAGGTTGGTATCGTGACAGATAGGCTTTAGAAGATCGATTAAGATCGCGTTTGCATAGGCTGCTATCGTGACAGATAGGCTTAGAAGATCAGTTAAGATCGCATTTGCATAGGTTGCTATCGTAACAGATAGGCTTAGATGATCAGTTAAGATCACATTTGCATAGGCTGCTATCGTGACAGATAGGCTTAGAAGATCAGTTAAGATCGCATTTTCATAGGTTGCTATCGTAACAGATAGGCTTAGAAGATCAGTTAAGATCACATTTGCATAGATTGCTATTGTGGCGGATAGCCCACTGTTAACAGTAATAACAAACTAAATAAAGCAACATTAACGGCTAGAAATATGAAATTCTCATTTGGGAGAATCCTTTTATTATAATGCTCTCATATGGGAGAGATGAGCTTACAATTCTCTCATTTGGGAGAGAAGATTGTGTGAATCATAGCCATACGATACATGAGGCAACGTTATAATAAAACGCATAAAATGAGAGAAGTCAAGGATAGTACTTCTTAATCCAGCGCATGTTGACTGAGCTTGGGGTTGAGGTCGTTCCGTGCAACCTCAGTATGCTGCAGTAACCACTGTCGAAGACTTCTGTGACTTCGAAGGGTCCTTCCCAATTAGCTGCGAACTTTGGGTGAGCCGCTTCTCGCATGCAATGGTCAGATGCGCGCAGGACCAAATCTCCAACTGTGAAATCTCTTCGCTGGACCGTCTTATTGTAAGCACGAGCGATCATTTCTTGATACCGCTTGTTGGTCCTTTTGGCTTGCTCTCGCTTTTCCTCCAGCAAGACTAAGTCATGATCGCGTTGATTGTCGTACAATGCATGGAAGGCCAATCTCGCCGAATTGACTCTCACCTGCGCAGGTACCACGGCCTCAGCTCCATAACATAGGAGGAATGGTGAGACCCCCGTGGGTGTCCTTGGAGAAGTCCGGTAAGCCCACAGGGCTATGTTTAGAGAATCAGCCCACTTTTTGTGGTCATCTGCGACCATCTTGCTCAAAATCCTCAACAGCGTTTTGTTGGTCGCTTCGGCTTGCCCGTTCCCCTTCGGGTAGTAGGGGTGGAACATATTTGCGCTAGCTTTGCAGCCACCTGGCGATTAACAAAAGGAGTACCATTATCCGAAAGGATAGTGTTGGGAATTCCGAACCTGCATATAATATTTTCTTGGATGAAATTGACCACAGCTAGCGCATTTGCCGTCTTTAATGGTATTGCCTCCACCCATTTAGTGAACAGCTCAGTTGCGGTGAGAATAAAATGATTCCCGTACAAAGTTGGTCGGATGGGGCCAATGAAATCCAACGCCCATGTGTGAAATGGCCATGGCGTTCCCAATGCATGTAGGTCCACAGCAGGAGCATGCACTAAGTTTCCTTTGAATTGACACTCCTGGCAACGTCTTACTTTGGTGCGGCAATCTGCCTCCATCGTAGGCCAGAAATGTCCGATTGAGAGGAGCTGCCTGCATAGTTTCGCACCTCCTTGGTGTTCTACCTGATGGGAAAGGTCCATGACTTCTTGTGCTTCCCTGTCGTCTAGACATCGCAGCAAGTTGCCTTCATGACCTCTTCGCCAAAGTAAGTTCTCTTGCACCACATACCGGGATGCCTTCCTTTTCAACTTCTCCGCTTCTTTTCTCGATTCGGGTACGGTGCCCTGGGTAAGAAAATCAAAGAGTGGTTTCCTCCAATCCGCGTCATCGTCGATTAGAGCGATGAGTAAGGAATCCTTGATCAGTGCGCAACTCTCGCACTTTCCTTGTATCATGGCGGCGGCTGTTGACATATCCGGCCAATGAATGCCATATCTCTGAGCCTTCCGGTAGATTGACACCTCGCTTTCTCCGCAAGCATGTTGGTGAATCTTCTCCAGCAGCAATTGTCCCTCTTGCTTGGAAACACATCGCATGAGTATTCCGCCAGGGCCCTTGTAGTAAAGAGTGTTGTCATGTATGCAATACCCCCTTGTGAGTGCCCAGCTTTCACTGCTTGTGCCTTCTGCAATAGCTCGCAAAATTGTTTTTCTCCAGTCCGTATCATCCATGTGTTCATCGTCGCACGCGTCTTCTGTCAACGCCGACGATGTTCGCACCTCAATGGAGATCCTTGCGGGACATTTTTCTGTACTAACCTTGGATCCCAAGGTGGCCAAAGCATCTGCATGTCTGTTGTCTGCTCGGGGCTTGTGCTCGTAACTCACATCGCAGAATTGCTGCACTAGCTTTTGTACCAGAGTGCGGTAGGACAGAAGGTTAATCTCCTTCAAACCGTACTCGCCCGAGTCTTGCTTGACGATCAACTTGGAGTCTCCCATGACCGTCAAATTTCTTACTTCCAAGGCTTTTGCTGCACGCAGCCCCGCTATGAGGGCTTCATATTCTGCCTCGTTGTTGGTGACTGCGAAGTCGAGCTTTGCAGACATCTGTATGACCTCCCCATCTGGCTTGGTCAAGACTATCCCAATGCCTCCGCATTTCCTTGTTGACGACCCGTCGAAATGGATCGTCCAATAGGGTACATCGATCGCATAGATCTCAGGTCCCTCGAGTTCTTCTTCGATCACGGGCTCATGACTGTTGTCGGGGAATTGTGCCAACAAATCCGCTACCGCCTGCGACTTGATCGCTCGCGGTCGCACGCATGTGATATCGTATTGAGAGATGGTCATGTACCATTTCGCCAATCTTCCTCCAGGAGTAGTGTGAGTTAACAGATATCGTATGGGATCACTTTTCGTAACCACCACCACTTTGTGCGACGCAAAGTAATGTCTCAACTTCTCTATTATGAAGAATAAGGCAAGGCGATGACGCTCAATGTCTGTGTACCTTGATTCTGCGGGCTGCACAATGGGAGAGATGTAGTAGATTGGCCTTTCCTGACCTTCGTACTCCTGAGCCAAAAGTGCTCCAATGGATTTCCTGGTTGACGTCAGATACAGTAAAAGCGGTGACCCCAACTGAGGTGCGATCATTATTTTTGAAGACGTCAGCAGTTCTTTCAGCTTCCCGAATGCAACTTCGTGCTCCGGGGTCCAGTTGTATGCAGCATCTTTTTTGAGAAGATTACTGAAGCAGAAAGTAATCTCGGCAATTGCAGGGATGAATCTTCGCAGATATGATAGTTTCCCCAAGAATGTTTTCAAGGCACTCTGGTCGTGCGGCGGGGTCATGCTGACGATGGCTGAAACCTTCGCAGGGTCAGGCTCTATTCCTTGGCGATGTACCACGCATCCCAAGAATTTTCCCGATGTTACCCCGAATGCGCATTTCATAGGGTTCATCTTCAGCTGGAAGCGTCTGCATCTGTTGAACACCTTCCGCAAATCTACCAGGTGGTCTGCCTCTTGCTTGGATTTAACCACGAGGTCATCCACGTAAAACTCCACCTCCTTGTGCATCATGTCGTGGAATAGGGCCATCATGGCCCGCTGGTAGGTTGCTCCTGCGTTTTTGAGACCAAAGGGCATCACCGTGTAGTTGAACACTCCCACTGGGGTGATGAAGGCAGTCTTTCGTGCATCTTCGGGGTCCATCTTGATTTGGTTGTACCCGCTGAAGCCGTCCATGAAACTGAACATGCGATGACCCGCTGTCGAATCGATTAGTAAATCGATGTTTGGGAGCGGAAAATCGTCCTTGGGGCAGAAACGATTGAGATCTCGGAAGTCCACGCAGATGCGAAGCTGTCCGTTCTTCTTTACCACTGGCACAATGTTGGCCAGTCATGTTGGATGATGATTCGGCTCTATGAACTTGGCATCCAGGAGTTTAACGATCTCCTGTTTGATCTTCACATTAAGCTCCGGCCTGAAGCTTCTTGTGCTCTGCTTTATCGGTTTAGAACCCGGGATGATGTCTAAACGATGCATATTGATGCTGGTGTCCAGTCCGGGCATCTCATCATACTCCCATGCGAACACGTCTTTGTACTCAGTCAGGAGCTGTAGCAGTCCTTTCTCCTCCTCGCTTGTGAGGTCCGCACTTAGAAAGACTGGCCTCTTCTTTTCCTCGTTCGGGCTGAGGAACACTTCCTTTAGCTCTTGCTTCTGTGGTCTGGGTCTGTCTTCCATGCATTCGGGTGCTTCTTTGAGCTTCTCATCTGGAGTGCTCTGCATTGGCCTTTCTGTGACCGCAATCTGCTCGATTTGGTTGATTTGCCCAGGGATATCCCCATGCCCGTGTGAGGACATCCCCTCGCACCTTCATATGCGATAGCACTTTTTCCCCTTGGCGTAGAAGCACTCTATCTCCTTGCCCTCAGGGTCATGCTTTGCTATTCTCTTCAAAGTGTACACGTTCTTTCGCTGGTAAGCGATTCGCGGCGCCTCTTCGCGTGTGGGCGGCTTTTCCTTGGCATCCTCCCTTGTCACCATCACCCCCACAGGTGACTGATCTTTGATATCTTCCCAGAGAGGTAAAGGAGTAGGGTTGAACGGCCCCGGTGTTTGCTCGTCCGCCATCTCGGTGAACCACACCGCCTCACTGAGATGTGCTTCATCCATGTTGAATGGATTCGTTGAAGCCGGTATCTCGACTATTCTGTCGTTCCAAATGGCTTTCATGACTTGGTGAGCTGTTGAAGGGACCGCGTCAAAGCGATGAATCCAGGCCCGACCTATGATCATGTGATACGTAGTGTTCGCATCTATGACATAGAACTTTGCTGAGCACTTGATTTTGCCGATCTGCACGCCCAGGCGGATCCATCCGATCGTCATTCTAGAGTCGCTTCCAAATCCCATCAGCGGAGATGGACGCCTGACAATCTTATGCTCGGGGATCCCTGCTAGCTTCAGTGTGTGGAGCGAAACGACGTTGACCGCTGCTCCTCCATCGACGAATGCTCGTTTGAACTCGACGCCATTGATGATGGCCGTCACGTACAGAGGCCTCTGGCGGCTCGCATCTGTCTTTTTTTCGCTGGCAGAAAAGATCATAATCTTTTCTGTAGAGCGAGACGCCCTGATGACTTTCCCATTGGAGACTACAAGATTCTCCTCGTAGTCCTCTGCTATCCTCAAGATTGCTTTCGTCATTTCTGTCCGGCACTTCTCGGAGAAGTTCATCTCGTCGAAGAATCTGCTAAAGCCGTGCGACCCCTTCATCCGATCGGCACGTTCATCCTCTGTGTCTACACTGTAGTCCTCGTCATCATGGACTTCGGCAATGATGGGTAAACCATCCTCTGCGACTTCTTCCAAGTCCACAATCGAGATCATGGCGACCTCTTTGTCTTTTGAGTCTTGCTCCGCATGGGCAGGAAGTGGATTGTTGCGCACATCCTTCCTGTGATCACTGACGATCAGCTCGCCGTTCTTCATCTTCTGGTTGAATACAATCCTGAGCTTCTTACATTCCGCTGTGGGGTGCATGACTTTGCCGTGGTACTCGCACCACTTCGGGTCCCTCACCATCTCCTTGGAGGGTATCTTCTCGAGCGGCGGTAGGACACCGTCCTTGCGCCACTGCCTGCAGAGGTCGCTTGCCTCCTCCACCGAACATGGCAGAGGTGGTACGTCGAAGTTCACAACCTTCGCTTGCTTCTGGGGTGAAACTGTATTGACCTCAGCTTCGCGTCCCCTCTTGTAACTGAATCTCCCGATCTTGTAGGTGGTACCGCTCGAAGATCGCTCCGGAGCGTTCTTCTTTTTCTGCCTCTCCACTATAGGCTCGATGTTCTTCGTGCATTCGATTAGCTTTGAAAACGTAGGTGTTTGAAAATTTATGAGCATACATTTGTATTCGTCTCACATGCACTGCAGGCATATCTCTACAAGCCGACTTTCGAGCATTGGATCTTTGCATTCCAAGGACTTCGCCCTGAATTTCTTGATGAAATTTATCCCATCCTCCTCGCGCTTCTGATACATCGGCGAGAGGTGGATCATCGTCACATTTTCTTCCATCTGGAAGAACTTGGTATAGAACTTCTGAACCATGTCGTCCCAAGTCTTCACGGATCCATCCTCCAACGTTCGGTACCACTTGTACGCTACGTTTCCCAAGGATTTTGGGAACTCTCGCATCAGCAGTTTGGAATCGGCTCCGTATGGCCCCATGACATCGATGAAACGCATGACATGCTCATGAGCGTTCCCATTGACATCCTCGAACTTGTCCCATTTAGGAGCCTTATACCCCGCCGGGTTAGGCATGAGATAGATCTCCCGCGGGATGGGTGGATCGTTGTCTAGCTTCGGGATGATGGTATCCGCGAATGATTGATGAGCCAGAATAGTGTCCATGCGCTTCTGAAGAGACGTCATACATTCTGGAATGCTTCCCTCCGTAACAGGAGGAGGGGTTGCCGCAGGCGGAGGCGACACATATGCCTCCGGAGGATTGGGGACATATTGGCTATTCGCATTGCCCCCAAATCGCCGTTGGCGGAGGCAAGGGATACTGCGAAGCCGGATTGGAAGCCAAAGCCGGAGGCTGAGGAGTATGAGCAGTGAGAGGCAACATCTGAGCTGTTGACCCCTGAATTGAAGGCAGCTGCGTAGTCGCCGGTGGAGTCTGCAGATTAGGGTTGGGAGGTGTGGTCGACACTCCCAGTCCTGAAGCGGTAGGGGCTCCTCCTCCTTGAGAGACGGCGGTGGCTGGTGAAGGGTTCGGTGCAAGGGTGCCCAGAACGGCCAGGATCCGTTCTAGCTGCGCAGACTGAGCTTTGAGAGCTTTCGCCTGACCTTGGACGGTGGCGTCCAAGGATTCTAGCGTCGGTGCCTCGCCGGGGGTCGTAGGAGTACGGCGGGTCTCCTCTCCCGAGGCGGCTTCAGTGGAAGGCGATCTGTTGCTAACATCATCCTCCTGAGACATGGTTGCTTTTGTTGGTAAGTTCACGTCGGGTTCACCAAAATGTGCACAAGAGATTCCGGCGGGGAGACCTCCGTGTACACCGTATGTAGAGGATCAGAGATGGCACAGGAAGAGTTGGGTTGTGTGTAGGGAGAGAGTAAGGCAGTAGTAATGTCTGAGAGAGAGACAGAGGTTTGGCAGAGCTTCCGCGTATGGCTAATGTGTTCTCCTTTGTATGGAAAGGTTAACGTCCTATATATAACGGAGAATGTGACCGTTGCAGTGTGGTTAATGCGCCCATTAATGGCGGCTTAATTAGCTTAACCACAACGGCACGTTCGTCCGCGTATAAAGGGACCGTTACAGAACGTTGTGCGCGAATACCGGAACCGTTACGAGGTTGACCGGGTTTGACCGGATTGACCGGGTTTATGGAGCTCGTGCCATAAATCTCTCAAAAGCAGTTACTAAAGGTCGCGCGCGGGCTTGGCTTGCACGCGACAGGGCTTACTCTAGCCTCTAAACCACTAAGTCCCTACAAGTCCCGTGCAGTGGTATGCGAGGGCTCTGTCTCGCAGCCCCCACATGGATCAGCTCGGCTGGTGATCCAGTGTGTGTGGAGCACAATATGGTGTGCTGGATGGTTGCCACGTGGCCAAGATCTGCTAGCTCAGAAAGCACTATCTACAGTAGTTATAAAGGCGTTAATCGGACACAGTAGGAAGCAAGCTTTGGGATGGTAGCGATGTAGATAGAATTTGTCCCTCCCACATAACGGGAGCAAATATCCACGACCACTCGAGGGATAGTGCTTATAGAATGTCTGGCCAGACTCAAATAAATCATGAAAGATCAGGTTGTGCAAGACTTGAAATAGCCAAGCTATTTCAAGGCCTTGAACCAACTTTCAAATACTTGAATCAGTTTCAGAGGCTTGAAAATAGTTCAAGGCCTTGAAACTGGATTCAAAGCCTTGAAACTGCTTAACCTGAATACATACTCTCATGGGGAGTTTTCTGCAAACTCTCTAAGTTGATTTACCTTCTCTCCTTCATATGCTTGTTTTATTTTTGTTAGATGATGAAAGACAAATTATTATAATATGTTTTTAATCATAATATATCATCTGTTTGACCATAATAATACAGGAAATTTTGTTTCTAAGTCTTGCAGGAATGTTTCCTAAACTGAATTGCTGCAGATTTGGAAATACTTGGACACTTTGATCCTGTGATCAATCAGGCGTATATGACAGCTTCTCATGGTGTTTAAATGAAAGATTGCAACAATATCTCTTAAGATTGTGATCATCCAACCGTTGGAGAAGATTTCAAAGTAGTCAAACTCTATTGCCGACAAAATAGGAAGGTTGTTGCTGAAAATCTGGGGAGATTTGCAGAGCTGTGTGAAGTTTAAATAGAGATCAAATACGAAGCAACAAGACACAATTCTAAACGGGAGAATACAGAGAAAAAGTTCAGGATTGACAAGCATCAAAGAAGCTCATCATTCTTCCAATCCATTCACAGAAGTTCACTGCATTTCACTGCAGTTTCCTACTCTTAATATTCTTCTGTATAGAGCTATATTGGTAGATCATTTATGTATTATTTCTACTTCTATTCTCAAGGATTGTTCAAAGTGAACAATATATAATTCTTATTTAATCAGTTAGCTAGAGCAGGTACTAGACAGGTTAGGGAAAACCACAAGCTGTAACAGAGTAAGGGATCTCTTTGTGCTTGAGTTCTAGGGCTTAGCTTTTGATTAATAAGAATTGAGTTGAAAATCCTGTAGGGATCTAATCCCTGAGGTAGAGACGTAGGTTCAAGTGAACTGAACTCTATAAATCACTTGTCTTCTGCATTTTTAGTTCATTTACTTTCATAGCTTTTGCAGCACACAAAAATTGTTTATTTTTCAAGGGTTTGAACTTGTTTTCAAGGCCTTGAAAAAGGCATACTTGCTCTATAATTTATGCATCTACTTCAAAGGCTTGAACTATCTTTCAAGGTCTTGAACTTCATTGTTTGCACAAGTTTTCATCTTCCTCGCAAGTTTTGCAAAAAGTTGGCATACTCTATTCAACCCCCCCCCCCTTCTAGAGTATCTTAGCTGCTTATTCATCTTCATACTCACACTTTCAATTGGTATATGAGCTTGTATCACTGTATAAGATTTAACCATCTGGTGATCATGAGTACTGCAGGTGATTGTGGTTTCTCACAGGGAAGAGCTGCTAACAGACCTCCTCTGTTATGTGGAGAAAATTTTGCTCACTGGAAAGCTCTCATGAAAATGTTTATAATTGATAAATATATAGAGATTTGGACCATTATCCAAAATGGACCTCATACTTTCTACACAGGGAAAGATGGGATCAAAACTCCCAAAATAGAAGACTCACTCTCCTCTTCTGAATTAGAGCAATTTTCTAAGAACTACAAGGCTATTAACATTCTGTATTGTGCTTTGAGTACAAATGAATTCAACAGGATCTCTGGATGCACAACTGCTAAAGAAATCTGGGATAAACTTGTGGTTACCTTTGGAGGAACCAGTCAAGTCAAGCAAACCAAATCAATATTTATCTCAGACAATATGAGATGTTCAATATGAATGCAGATGAGTACATCAAAGACATCTTCAAGAGATTCATTGATATTGTTTTTTCCAATGAAGAAAAGGTTAGGAAGATTCTCAGAAGTCTTCCAAAAGTAAAATGGGAACCAAAGACTACAGCTATTGAAGAAGCTCAGAATCTCTCAACTTTACAACTTGATGACCTACAAGGGAAGCTCCTGAACACATGAGATATTTGTTAATGAAGTTGATGGAGAACTCCCAGATGGTGTCAAGAACTTAGCCCTCAAAGCCAAAGAGAATGAGAGAACACAAAGCCTTGAAACTGAGGATGGTGATGGAAGATCCAATTTCCTTAATTTCCAAAGCCTTGCCAAGGATTCTCAAAATGAAGAAAAACTTTGGAAACAAAGATTTCAACAGAAAAAGGCATAGATCATCCAGCAGCAAGGACTACAAAGGTAAGTCCTCCTCACTGAAGAAGTTAAAAGTTATGAACTGCTTTGAGTGTGGTGATGCAGGACACTTGATAAGAGACTGTCCACACAAAAAGAGCAAGAACTTTCAATAGAAAGATCATGACAGAAGAAAGAAAGTCGTGATAGCTTCATGGAGTGATTCAGACAGCTCTAGTGAATCTGAATCTGAGGAAGAACATGCCAACCTATGCTTCATGGCCAAGCATGATGAAAGTTCTGAAAAGAACATTGAGATCATGGTAAATTGTCTAATTTCAAAACCAAAAGAAGCTCTTTCAGAATATCTCAGAGCAATGCTTTTAAATGAAGAAGATTATCTAAAAGAGATCAGACTTTTGAAAGAAAAATTTCATGAGCAAGCAAAAGAAAACTTACAACTTGTTTGCCTAAATCAGAATCTTAAAATCTCTCAGAAGAAAACTGACAGTGATTTCAAGGTCTTGAAAACCAGTTTCAAAGCCTTGAAAACACAATTCAAGGAAGTAGACACTGAAAACTCCTCAGTGAGTGACAGCCTTGTTAATCTAAGACATCAGGTTGATGATTTAGAGAAACAAAAGATTACTCTTCCTGAGAAAATTCGAGAATCTGAATTGGTCAAAGTCAAGCTTGCTGGATCAGAACACAAGTTGAACTTGATTCGTGGAGGAAGTTCACTGTCTGTTCACAAAGCTGGTATTGGATTCAATCCAAACTTTCCAAGAAGAAACAATACCAAATTTGTGAAATCTAGAAACAAAACTTCTCCTGCATGTCATTACTGCTGCAAAACTGGTCATGTTAAGATGACTTGTCCTTTAAGAGACCCTCACATAATGAGGAACAATTTTCCTTTTCAACTCAAAGGAAAAGTTAAGCAGATTTGGGTTCCTAAAGGGGCTAAACCACCTAACATGGTTGATCCTGAATATGAATCCAAATTCCACACTTGGTCTAACAGCTGGGTAAGGCAGTGATTGGTGTTTGCAGGTTGTCACCAATGTCAAAGAACATAAGTGGTTCATGGACAGTGGTTGCTCAAGACACATGAGTGGAAAGAGATCTCTATTCTCATAATTGAAGGAGCAATCAGAAGGTTCAATAACACTTGGTGAAAAGGAAAATGCAATATTCTTGGTATTGGAAAAGTTGGTACAAATTCTGAAAACTCTATTTCTGATGTGTATCTGGTTGAAGGTTTGCTTAGTGTATCTCAGCTTTGTGATAATGGCAACAAAGTTATCTTTGATAAAGAGAAGTGTGTGGTGCAAAATGAGAAATCAGGAGATTGCATTCTCACAGCCTCTAGATCAAACAATGTTTATACTTTTCAGTCTAACAAAGTTGCAAGTGAAAGTTTGAAGTGTCTCAAGGCCTTGAAAGAGGATTCAAAGCTTTGGCACATGAAACTTGGTCATATCAGTTTGCATACTTTGAACAAGTTTATTTCCAAAGACTTGGTAAGAGGATTGCCATCCATCAAGTTCAAAGAAGATGAAATGTGCAAAGCCTGTGCACAAGGAAAATAGAACAGAAGCTCATTCGAGCCAAAGAAGTTTGTGAGTACAACTAGACCTATTGAATTACTTCATATGTATCTCTGTGGTCCTATGAGGACTCCCACTCCAAAAGGTAAAAGGTACATGATAGTTGTTGTAGATGATTTTTCTAGATATGCTTGGGTTATGTTTCTCAAAGAAAAATTTGAAGCACCCTCTGAATTTTCAAAGCTTTGCAGAGAACTTCAAAACTTGAAAAACCTACCTGTAGCTTCAATCAGATGTGATCATGGTAGAGAATTTGATCAATTAGAATTTGATTTATTCTGTGATAAGCATGGCATTTCTCACAACTTTTCTGCTCCAAGAACTCCTCAACAAAATGGTGTTGTTGAAAGAAAGAACAGTACTCTTGAAGATATGTCAAGAACAATGCTTCTTGAGAACAAGCTGCCTAAACATTTTGGGCTGAAGCTGTGAATACATCAATTTATATTTTGAACATGTGCTTGATCAGACCCATTCTGAAGAAGACCCCCTATGAACTATTCAAAGGGAGGAAGCCAAACATTTCTTACTTCAGACCCTTTGGATGTACTTATTTTATCCATAACAATGGAAAAGACAATCTCGGTAAGTTTGATGCAAGAAGTGATGAAGGCATATTTCTTGATTACTCTCTGAATAGCAAAGCTTATAGAGTTCAAAATTAAAGAACCAAACTGGTTGAAGAGAGCATTCATGTTATTTTTGATGAAAGCTATGATGGTTCTTTGAGTGAAAGTTTTGCAGACTTGAATTTGAACAAGCATGAATCAGAGGAAGAGACTGAGAATCCACTAGGATTCAAGACAGGATCAGAAGAGAATAGAAGACATTTTCAAGACCTTGAAAATGGTGCTCAAGGCCTTAAAAATACAACTCAAAGCCTCGAAAAAGATGAACAGAAGGATTCAAGTGACAAAGCCACTACTTCAAGACCATAAAAGATCTATGGAGAACCTGAACCATGGTCTCCAAGAAAGATATTCAAATATCTCGCATCCCATCCAGCTGATAATATCATATCAGATCCAACCACTGGTACACATACTAGATCACAGTTGAAGAACTTATGTGCTTTTAATGCTTTTATTTCTCTTGTAAAACCAAAAACTGTGAAAGAAGCTTTACAAGAAGCAGACTAGATCATTGCTATGCAAAGTGAACTCAATGAGTTTGAAGGGAATAAGGTTTAGAATCTGGTTCCTGCACCTTCAAACCAGTCTGTCATTGGTACCAGATGGGTATTCAGAAACAATTTGGATGAAAGTGGCAATGTGATCAGAAATAAAGCAAGGTTAGTTGCTCAAGGTTACAATCAAGAAGAAGGTATTGATTATGATGAAACTTTTTCTCGAGTTTCCAGGTTAGAAGCAATTAGAATTTTTCTTGCATTTGCATCATACAAGAACATGAAACCGTTTCAAATGGATGTGAAGTGTGCTTTCTTGAATGGCTATTCGCAAGAAGAAGTTTATGTTGCACAACCACCTGGTTTTGAAAATGACAATTTTCCAGATTAGGTTTACAAACTTGACAAAGCTCTTTATGGTTTGAAACAAGCTCCAAGAGCTTGGTATGAAAGATTGTCAAAATTCTTACTTGAAAATGATTTCAAAAGAGGTTTACTAGACAAGACTCTTTTCATTAAGACTCATGAGAAAGATTTACTTGTAGCTTAGATATATGTTGATGGTATCTTATTTGGAGCTACTAATGATAAAGTATGCAGAGAATTCTCAAGTCTTATGATCAGGGAATTTGAGATGAGTATGATGGGAGAGTTGAACTTCTTCCTAGGACTTCAAATACATCAATTGAAGAAGGGAATCTTTCTAAATCAAAGCAAGTACACAAGAGACTTACTAAAAAAATATAGCATGGCTCAATGTAAGGAATCCAAGACTCCTATGAGCTCTACACTGTCCTTAGATAAGGATGAATCTGGTAAGAGTGCCAATGTAAAATATTATAGAGGTATGATTGGATCATTACTCTATCTGACAGCAAGCAGGCCATATACTATGTTTAGTGTGTGTATATGTTCTAGATTTCAAGCTGATCCAAAAGAATCACAATTGACTACTGTGAAGAGAATATTCAGATATCTCAATGGTACCAAAGACTTAGGGCTTTGGTATCCAAGACATTCTAAATTCTCTTTACATGGCTTTTCAGATGCTTACTTTGCAGGTTACAAGGTTGATAGGAAAAGTACTTCAGGAACTTGCCAATTCATTGGATCGTCCTTGATTAGTTGGCATTCCAAGAAACAGAATTCAGTTGCTCTATCAACAGCTGAAGCTGAATATATAGCTGCAGGAGCATGTTGCTCACAAGTGTTATGGATTGCTCAACAGCTAAGATGAAACCACCCGGGATCTCGGTTCAGGGTTAAAGAGACAATCGACAACCAAAAGTAGAAATATACTATTAAGATTACATTTCGCTTAATGTACATAACAAAATTTCGATAATAAGTACAATTTAAAACATAACATTTGTGATCTACTATGTGATCTAAGTTAATCTATACTTCTTCGTCTCGTACCAGCGTTCCCATCTCCCACTTTGATTGACGACCTGCGGTTTTAAAATGGCAAAAGCCGACGCAGTTTCGAAGAAAAATAATCAGTAAAAACTGAGTAAATACACACTACGACATGTAAAGCAACGAGTGGCACGGAAGTATGAGTTGAAGCAAATAAAGAGATTTGAAAATCAATGAGAAAAAGAGATTTGAAACTATGAGTAATCGCGTAGCGAGAACCATCATCCTTAAAACATTTATAAACCACAAGTAGTCAACATATTCTTAAACAAGTAGAATATCAACAGTAAACAAGTCCATTTGACCTGATAATGATATTAAATCACAAGTATCCAAAGCTTTTCAATTCATTTCAATTGATTAGGCAATATCAAGAGCCACAAACGACATCAATAGAGTATTCAAAATTTCTTTCAATTTGAATTTATCCATTAAGTTTAGCTGAGGCATGTCCAGAGCCACCAGCAGGATCGATGTGGACAGAGGGATCACGAAGTAATCACAAAGGGTTCCTTCTAGGGTCTATCTAACCCTATTTCACCCGAGCGTTAAGGGAGCCCATTCGTCAACCCCGCTCACAACATTAGCTGAAAGGCCTTAAGTGTCGACACCCCTATACCGTAGTGACCCTTACAAGTATAAGTAGCACTCTATAGCTCTATAAACCCCTTGGCCTCAATATCTTGATACATTTTGGCTCATCGGGGGCGGATTTTTGAACATTGACGTTCTATCCAATAATAAGAAGCATTGCTTCAATGGTCTTAGCCATAAGAAAATGGAGGATCGCTTGACGCCTCCCATTAATAACAGTACTCTGTACACCGTCCTAAGTCTATTAGAGGTATTTTATTTCTTCTCTTTCACATAACCAGAATCAGAATATCAACAATTCACAAGTAATTTCCGAGAGTTCTCAAAGGAGATGAATAAAATAATTTAACAACATTCGAGTGGAAAACATGCATTCTCATACTATTTCATATAACAAACATTCATTTGAAACATCAAACACAAACGCACATTTTGATATAAAAAGGCCGTACATATGTACTTACCACTGAGATGAAGCACAATCAAAATCAAGAAACTAATCCTAGCACTCCGACGACAACTGCTCTCTCCTACGGGGTCGATGTCTACAATCACACGTATGACGTACTCGTTATAACCAATTTACACATGCATAATAACAATGAAAAACTACATGTCACATAGTCCTATATGTCACTAATGGACATATAAAGATGTTTAATTATCAAAATAATTCCAACAAAACACCTAGAAGTTCAAAAATTCAAGTTTTCTAAAAAATGTGAAACTACAATTCTGGACAGAATTGTAGCTCTGACTTTGGAGCCATATTTACCATATCAAATCATCTCCTAAAATTTTGAAATTAATGTATGATGAACCTATATGTGTCTACTTTCAGAAACATCAAGAAAATCATGCATATCTATTATAAAATTCAAGTTACAAAAATAACAAACACTGCTATGCAGAGACAAGTTTGGAAGAAAGTTTCAACTTTGAAGAACAATCACTACTACTTGGAGAATAGGGAAAATGCCCATATTCTCCAGAATGAATCCCTTATGTGTCTAGTTTCATCACAAGAAAGATTTGGTGCCATAAATTTCTGGAAATGAGATTTTTAACAAAAATAGTAAAACTTGTCCAAAAACAGAGTTTCAGAAAACTTGCAACTTAGAATGAGCATATCTCCCTAACCAAAAAGGCTATGTAGTTGAATTTTCTTTCAAAATGACCCTCTATGAGTCTAGTTTCATAATATGAAATATTTTAAAATTCTACAGAGACAAAACTTATAGATAATATACGTTTTTCACAAACTGGTCAGATTGTAAAAATGTGCAATTTTCACCTAGAGCACTTAAAACATGATCAAATCAATTATATGACACATGAAACTTATAGAGACTTGATTTTCACCCAAAATTACATCATTTTAGGCATTAAGTAAGACCTTTACATGCTCTTGACACAAATGATCAAAACCCTCTTGGGTAACAATGCAAGGAAGATGACATTCACAACATGCATGTGGGTTCTAATGTGGGTTTCATGAAATAGTCAAAATTTTGAAGTCAAACACATGATCTAACCATGGAAATGAAGAATCAAGCATGAAAATGAAGAAGAATAAGATGAAATTTCATAAATCAATGCTAGACATAGACATGCAAGCATGAATTGAAGACTAAAAGAAAACTTTACCCAAATATTCAAGAAGATGGTGGATGAAAGAGTGAAATGGACTTCAAAACTTGAGAAGATTGATGAAAGAGCTCCCCTCCATGATCATATAACCCTTGGACTCAAGTTTTTCATGCTTTGGATGCAACAAAATATTGTTTTGATGGTGTTTTATGGAGGTCAAACTCAAAAAACGGGAATGAAGTTTGTTGGAAGAGAACAAAACTAGTATGAGTGTTGTTGAGAGGAGAGAGATGCAAGAAATGAGAGTGGGAAAGCTATACCATGAGGATTAATGGAAGTGATGTGATGGTGGAGTGAAAAGTGTGTAGGAAGTGTTTGTGATGAACATGGAGGTAGATAGATGTCACAAGAGTGTAAATAGAGTTTAGGTAGCATTATTTTATTGGAGTTGACCAAAATTGTGGAGAGTGTACTTGGAATGTAAAAATATCATTTACATGAATTGATGGATGGAGTTGAAATAATAAAACCAATAGTAAAGGGGGTAAAAATGTAAATTTCAATTACTAACTATCACATACAAGTTAATTTTATAAATTAGAACATTTCAAACAAGTTACTATGTGTATAAGTATTAAATTCTACATTTACAAAACTACATAAATGTCCCAAGTATACCAAATAAATTTTAGATAGTATTACTCAAGTAACCAAAACTACAAAATACTCAAAAATGAACTTTTATAAAATCATAAATGTCAAATGACACCCTTATACTTTGAAAGGAATAATAAGTCAAGAACAAGTTTGAAATATAACTTTTTTTTAAAATTTTCAAATATTCTTTGCTTTTCAAAATGACCAAATAACCCCTAACTTAAATACGGGGTATTACATAAGAGACCTTGTATTTGACTTCAGGGGCATACCTATTAAGTGTGACAACACTAGCGCAATTTCAATTACAAAGAATCCAGTGCAACACTCAAGAACCAAGCACATTGACGTCATACACCACTTCATCAGAGATCATGCTGAGAAAGGCAATATTGTTCTTGAATTTGTTGCTACTAACATGCAAATTGCAGATATCTTCACCAAACCATTAGCAAATGAAATGTTCTCAGTTCTAAGACTGGAATTGGGAATGCTAAATAAGAATGCATTGGTTTAGGGGGAGCATCAGGTAAGAAAGGTAAGCTGTATGTGTTTAAAAAGGTTTGAACTGAGTTTCAAAGCCTTGAAAATCAGTTCAAAGTCTTGACTTTTACTTGTTGCAGTGTTGCAGTTTTTCAAGACCTTGAAAGCCCTTTCAAAACCTTGAAAATAAGTCTGCTACACTGATAGTCAATAATCTTGGATCATTCTATGTTGGGTGATATCTCTCTAGATATTTGCCTAATATAGCCCCTACCCTTTTCAAAAAAATTGATTTAGCCAAAAATATATTAATGTATTCTATTTTCCAACGTCATAAAAGTTTTGAAATCTCTCTGATCATTGCAAATCTTTTGAGAATTAGAGAGATACTAGTTTCCTTTTGAAACTCAAACTCTTTCCGTATTTATCCTCTTCTCTTATCCTTCACTCCGTATCATTACACCTCTCTCTATTCTTCTCCCAAACCCTAATGAGCACAAGAAGAGCCTCAGACAGAATCAAAATGGCTGGAGTTCGAAACCTTTCTCAGAGAAGAAAAGAAATGCAGCATTGGAAGAGGTTCAAGAAGTCATTGGAGACTCTTGCTCAAGAACTCCTAGTGCAGAGGCAGTCCAAGATCTTCCTCCACCAAATAAGAAGGTCAAGAAGGTTACAACCTCCTCTTCAGAAAAGCAAAAGAAGCAGAAAGCTGTTACAGAAAAGAAAACAGAAACAGAGCCTACTAGTTCAAAGAAGGTGAAGAAGAAGGTAACTCAGGCAGAAAAGGGGAAAGGAAAGGTGAAAGAAGCACAATCAGAAGGAAAATTGGAGAAGGCATTACAGATCTATTCACAAGCCTCAACAAAGAACACAGCATCAGATGAGACTTGGTTTGTCTCAAATATCTTTAAAGGTCAGTGGTTAGATGGTTTTGCTTCAAGAGCTATTGGTTTATGCAGTTTGGTTAATAAGCATGTGGTGGAACACATGAAACTTAAGTGCATCTCTATGTTGAAGAAGATTTATTTGTGGTGTATGCTGAATCCTAGAGAATTAACCTATCCTAGACTCACCAGACTCTTCTACCTGAACCCGACCCAAGTTAAGAGAACTGCACACTTGGTGATCAAATCTAAAGTTGCTGGGATAGTAATTGAATTGGATCACTCTGAGTTTGCCAATGTGTTAGGGTGTCCAAAGAGGTATGATACTAGCAACCATCCGCCAAAGTCAGAAACCTTGAAGCTAGCCAAAGAAGAATTCTTTCTTCCAAACATCTCAACCTGAGCCAAACAGTTAACACATTATGTGTTGTATGTTGAAGCCAAAGTCCTTCATACGATATTGGTGAGATGTGCCTTTCCCAGAGAGCACTCTAGAGAGTTGGTGACTGAGAGAATGCTGCACATCATGTATCTGGTTATGCATGGCTATGAGATTGATCTTCCAAAACTAGTAATTGAACACATGCTCTTTAGCCTAACCAGTAAAAGGATTCACCATCTTCCCTATGAAAACTTGCTCACTTTGTTCTTTTAACACTTTGAGATTCCAACTACTGGAGAGGAATCAGTCACATCTGGATTTGGGGTACTCAATGAGAAAGCCTTTGAGAATATTGGAGTTGTGAAGACAAAAGATAAAGTTTGGAAACTTTACTCAGACTTGACTGAAGCTGAACTAGGTGCAAAGAAGTTCTTTAAGCCCAATACCTTGACTCCCCTTCAAGTCAGACTTCTCAGCCAACAGACAATCAGAGACTTGATGGTTTGGAGCTGGAAATGGAGGATGTCAAAGCAACTGTTTTTGGACTGAAGAGTGATTTTTGGCAAGTCAAGTACCTGGTGGAAAGCATATCCTGAAGCATGACTTTGATTGATGTTCCTGAGGATCCTGAAGGAACAAAGAAGGAGACTCTGACAAGGATTTGCCTAGTGAGCATTCAGACCAGGAAGAAGCTACTCCAGTTTTAGACAAGGGAAAGCAGGTAGCAGAACAGGCAGAAGATGAAGCCAATAGCCCTGACTCAGATGAGCTGCTGATTACTTTAAAGAAGAAAAAGAAGTCTCCCAAGGCTGCTGAAAAGGATAAGACTGTAGAGGCAACTGTTGCAGGTGGGACTGCAGAGGAACCGGAAGAGCAGAACAAGACTGATGAAGAAAATAATGAGAAAGAGGAAGGATATCAGGATGAAGATGAATATCCAACCACTTAATCTTGCCTATTATTTCTTCCCCATTCTCTCTTCTTTAAATTTTTTCTTTTAAGTTTTCAAAATTTTCCAGACACTTGATCCAACATCTTCTATCTTTTTGATGAAATTCAAAAAGGGGAGAAAGTTATAGTGTAATACCCCGTTATTTAGAAACGGGTATTTTTAGATAATATTAAGTGTTAATATGTTGAAACGGTTATTTTATGAAATTATTGAGTGTAAATATAATATTATTATAAGTATTGAGTGTTAATATGCTATTTTATGATATTATTTGGTGTTAATATGACATTGGGATAAGTTTGAGTATTAGTTATTATTATTTATAAAGTTAATTTTAATGTATAAACTACCTAGGTGCTTTTACGTATTTCCCTATAACTTATATAGTGTCTTTTATTTTAACTAAGGGGGTAGTAGTTGTACTAAGCCTAAAACTAGTGGGGTTAAAGTGTCTTTACCCTAAAATTTTATCATCTTCTTCCCCAACAATTCCATGGACGGGAAGAGAGCTCTCCATGTCCAAATCCAACACCACCTCCACCTCAAATCTTCACCAAAACTCTTGATTTTTGTCCCAATTCAATCCCAATTCGATTTAATCTCATCAAAGCTCGATACTTTAGCGAAAAGTAAACCAATTTCGCCAATTTTTGGTCCCAATTCGGAATCGAAGTTTTCAAAGTGGGTTTCCTCATGGAGGTTATATTCTTCACCTCTCTACCTATATAAACCCATCAATTCTCAGATTTTAAACCCACAATCTCAATCCCTCAACCCCTCAATCTCTCCTTCGATCTCTCTCTCCCGTTCAACCTCTCTCTCTCACCGATGGGCTGCCCATCGCCGCCGCCGCTGCTGCCCGCCCCCGCCGCCGCGTCCCGCCTCGCCGTCGACGCCGCCGGCGTCCTCACCCCTCGCTGCGGTCGTCCGCTCTCTCTCCGGCGCCACCGCCGCCTCCATCCCGTCGTTTTTGTCTCTGTTCGGGTATGAACCCGTCTGCTTTCTCCTTTCTTTTCTTTTTTTGTTTTTTTTTATTATTATTATTGTATTATTAGGTTATATTAATAGTAGGCTGAAAGTAAACAAGTGGGGAGCTTGGCCTAGTGGTTATAAAGTGACACTTAAAGCTTTGGGGTTATGAGAACTAGGTCTTGGGTTCAAGTCTCACAAGAGACATTTATTTTTTTTTACTCATCATCACTCCAAAATAAAAAGTATATTTTTCTTACTTATTTTTATAAGTTTATAACAAATTAGAATAAGTTATTTTCCATTAATAACTTTGTCATTTCTTTTAAATAAAAGTTAGTTAGTTTATAACCTATATTCTCTACTAAGGCTTGTTTGGTTGAAGAAACTACTATTTGAATTAAACGTGTTTTTGAGGTAAAATAATATGCTTCTCTACCCTAAATCATAAAAGGGATATTTTGTCTAATCTTATAAGTTATATTTATATAACTATAGCTATGTTTTTACAAATAATAAACGTTAGTTTTATAAAGCGTATTTTATTATAAAAGAGGTTGTTCACGTTAGCAAGGTTGGGGAGAGTTAGTAAGGGGTTTATTTCATTTACCTATGGGACTTTGTGTGCATTGTGTTGATTAGGATATTATTAAATTTGTAGGCGACAAATTTTGTTGACGAAGGATACGTCGAGTATTACTAGGAAGTGATTTGCTTTGCTTGAGATTCGAGGTAAGTAATCATGCCAGGCCTAGCGCCCATATCTCCTTTCGTGTCAAACTGCTTTTGTGATTTATTGTCTCAAAATTTGAATATCTACTTGAACTGTTTATTTGAGAAAGTTTACTGATTTTACAAAGGTGATTCTATCACAACTATCACATGATAAATTAATAAGACGTAAAGACGTAAAGTGGAATAGTTGTATCGGGGATCAATATTTGAGCTTTGGTCGATGTGGACTACGTCTCTCGACCCACTTTATTTATTTTGCTCGGTCGCAACCGCCCCGAGTTCGCTCCAGTACTTACCTCTCTGGCCGCAAGAAGTCTTAGGGGGGTGTCGACACTTATGGTCTGGTAGCCAGTTATTAGTAGATCTTCCCCGCGTGTCAACATGGTAATATATGTTTTCTGAATGATGGACCTTTTTGATTGAGAATTGGAAGTCCCGATTGGACAAATGAGGAAGTTTGGGAATGTTTCCCCACAAGTGAGGTGATAAAGGAAAATATTTGTGAATTCATATTTCAAACTTATTCTCTTACAAAAATTCTTTACTCTTCAAACTCATGTGTCTTTTTTAAACTGCTTCATAATCTGTTTACATGCTTGGGTGTTGCTTACTCAGTATTTTCCGCTGACTTTGGAAACTGTGGTGTTTCTTTTTGTTTCTGCACCACAGGTTTAGGTGGAAGCATGGCTTTTGGGAAATCGAGACACATCACTCTAGTAATTTAAATTTCACATTTAGATTTATTTCATCAGGTAGTTTTAAGTTTCAGTTGGATAATGCCCATGTTTGTGGCAAGACGAGTTTTAAAGTTTCAATTAAATATTTTTATGTATTTGGTTTGGATATTCTGTTATAAAATCTCCTTGTATTCGGGTTTAATCTCGGGTACGGAGTGACATCCCCGGGCTTCCGGCTTGGCGGTTTTGGGGGTGTTACAGTTGGTATCAGAGCCAGGTTATCCAAAAGGGAAACCTAAAACCTGTAGGAAAATTTAAAATGGACATAGGGGAAGAATTTAAAATTTGACAAGCCGTTGGGAATTTGGGTAGTCTTTGATAGGGTTGTTATGTGAAACTAATTGTTTGATGATCAATGTGTTATATTACTTGATTAGCTGCTCACTATATGCCATGTATTGCATTTTATTTGTTTATTAGAGTATTGTATGGATGATACAATAGGTTATAGTGTAGGATTATGGCTAATAGACCACACCTTTGAGAGGCAACATGTGAAGCGAGGGATGGTATGAGGAAGAAGCGTCCTCACCGTTTTGACGAGATATTTTCCGAGGACGTCACTTCTTTAAGGGGGGAAGGATGTAACCCTTCAAATTTTAAGCAAGTCATTTTAGTACATCCTTATAGTATGTTACTCATCGTGTGTGATATTAGGTTGTATTTGCTAGTTATACCCTAGAATGGAGACTCGTAGATGGTGGTCGTTTAGAATGTGGTTTCAACTTCGAGGACAAATTTTTCTTTAAGTGGGGAAGGATGTAATACCCCGTTATTTAGAAACGGGTATTTTTAGATAATATTAAGTGTTAATATGTTGAAACGGTTATTTTATGAAATTATTGAGTGTAAATATAATATTATTATAAGTATTGAGTGTTAATATGCTATTTTATGATATTATTTGGTGTTAATATGACATTGGGATAAGTTTGAGTATTAGTTATTATTATTTATAAAGTTAATTTTAATGTATAAACTACCTAGGTGCTTTTACGTATTTCCCTATAACTTATATAGTGTCTTTTATTTTAACTAAGGGGGTAGTAGTTGTACTAAGCCTAAAACTAGTGGGGTTAAAGTGTCTTTACCCTAAAATTCTATCATCTTCTTCCCCAACAATTCCATGGACGGGAAGAGAGCTCTCCATGTCCAAATCCAACACCACCTCCACCTCAAATCTTCACCAAAACTCTTGATTTTTGTCCCAATTCAATCCCAATTCGATTTAATCTCATCAAAGCTCGATACTTTAGCGAAAAGTAAACCAATTTCGCCAATTTTTGGTCCCAATTCGGAATCGAAGTTTTCAAAGTGGGTTTCCTCATGGAGGTTATATTCTTCACCTCTCTACCTATATAAACCCATCAATTCTCAGATTTTAAACCCACAATCTCAATCCCTCAACCCCTCAATCTCTCCTTCGATCTCTCTCTCCCGTTCAACCTCTCTCTCTCACCGATGGGCTGCCCATCGCCGCCGCCGCTGCTGCCCGCCCCCGCCGCCGCGTCCCGCCTCGCCGTCGACGCCGCCGGCGTCCTCACCCCTCGCTGCGGTCGTCCGCTCTCTCTCCGGCGCCACCGCCGCCTCCATCCCGTCGTTTTTGTCTCTGTTCGGGTATGAACCCGTCTGCTTTCTCCTTTCTTTTCTTTTTTTGTTTTTTTTTTTATTATTATTATTGTATTATTAGGTTATATTAATAGTAGGCTGAAAGTAAACAAGTGGGGAGCTTGGCCTAGTGGTTATAAAGTGACACTTAAAGCTTTGGGGTTATGAGAACTAGGTCTTGGGTTCAAGTCTCACAAGAGACATTTATTTTTTTTTACTCATCATCACTCCAAAATAAAAAGTATATTTTTCTTACTTATTTTTATAAGTTTATAACAAATTAGAATAAGTTATTTTCCATTAATAACTTTGTCATTTCTTTTAAATAAAAGTTAGTTAGTTTATAACCTATATTCTCTACTAAGGCTTGTTTGGTTGAAGAAACTACTATTTGAATTAAACGTGTTTTTGAGGTAAAATAATATGCTTCTCTACCCTAAATCATAAAAGGGATATTTTGTCTAATCTTATAAGTTATATTTATATAACTATAGCTATGTTTTTACAAATAATAAACGTTAGTTTTATAAAGCGTATTTTATTATAAAAGAGGTTGTTCACGTTAGCAAGGTTGGGGAGAGTTAGTAAGGGGTTTATTTCATTTACCTATGGGACTTTGTGTGCATTGTGTTGATTAGGATATTATTAAATTTGTAGGCGACAAATTTTGTTGACGAAGGATACGTCGAGTATTACTAGGAAGTGATTTGCTTTGCTTGAGATTCGAGGTAAGTAATCATGCCAGGCCTAGCGCCCATATCTCCTTTCGTGTCAAACTGCTTTTGTGATTTATTGTCTCAAAATTTGAATATCTACTTGAACTGTTTATTTGAGAAAGTTTACTGATTTTACAAAGGTGATTCTATCACAACTATCACATGATAAATTAATAAGACGTAAAGACGTAAAGTGGAATAGTTGTATCGGGGATCAATATTTGAGCTTTGGTCGATGTGGACTACGTCTCTCGACCCACTTTATTTATTTTGCTCGGTCGCAACCGCCCCGAGTTCGCTCCAGTACTTACCTCTCTGGCCGCAAGAAGTCTTAGGGGGGTGTCGACACTTATGGTCTGGTAGCCAGTTATTAGTAGATCTTCCCCGCGTGTCAACATGGTAATATATGTTTTCTGAATGATGGACCTTTTTGATTGAGAATTGGAAGTCCCGATTGGACAAATGAGGAAGTTTGGGAATGTTTCCCCACAAGTGAGGTGATAAAGGAAAATATTTGTGAATTCATATTTCAAACTTATTCTCTTACAAAAATTCTTTACTCTTCAAACTCATGTGTCTTTTTTAAACTGCTTCATAATCTGTTTACATGCTTGGGTGTTGCTTACTCAGTATTTTCCGCTGACTTTGGAAACTGTGGTGTTTCTTTTTGTTTCTGCACCACAGGTTTAGGTGGAAGCATGGCTTTTGGGAAATCGAGACACATCACTCTAGTAATTTAAATTTCACATTTAGATTTATTTCATCAGGTAGTTTTAAGTTTCAGTTGGATAATGCCCATGTTTGTGGCAAGACGAGTTTTAAAGTTTCAATTAAATATTTTTATGTATTTGGTTTGGATATTCTGTTATAAAATCTCCTTGTATTCGGGTTTAATCTCGGGTACGGAGTGACATCCCCGGGCTTCCGGCTAGGCGGTTTTGGGGGTGTTACAGTTGGTATCAGAGCCAGGTTATCCAAAAGGGAAATCTAAAACCTGTAGGAAAATTTAAAATGGACATAGGGGAAGAATTTAAAATTTGACAAGCCGTTGGGAATTTGGGTAGTCTTTGATAGGGTTGTTATGTGAAACTAATTGTTTGATGATCAATGTGTTATATTACTTGATTAGCTGCTCACTATATGCCATGTATTGCATTTTATTTGTTTATTAGAGTATTGTATGGATGATACAATAGGTTATAGTGTAGGATTATGGCTAATAGACCACACCTTTGAGAGGCAACATGTGAAGCGAGGGATGGTATGAGGAAGAAGCGTCCTCACCGTTTTGACGAGATATTTTCCGAGGACGTCACTTCTTTAAGGGGGGAAGGATGTAACCCTTCAAATTTTAAGCAAGTCATTTTAGTACATCCTTATAGTATGTTACTCATCGTGTGTGATATTAGGTTGTATTTGCTAGTTATACCCTAGAATGGAGACTCGTAGATGGTGGTCGTTTAGAATGTGGTTTCAACTTCGAGGACAAAGTTTTCTTTAAGTGGGGAAGGATGTAATACCCCGTTATTTAGAAACGGGTATTTTTAGATAATATTAAGTGTTAATATGTTGAAACGGTTATTTTATGAAATTATTGAGTGTAAATATAATATTATTATAAGTATTGAGTGTTAATATGCTATTTTATGATATTATTTGGTGTTAATATGACATTGGGATAAGTTTGAGTATTAGTTATTATTATTTATAAAGTTAATTTTAATGTATAAACTACCTAGGTGCTTTTACGTATTTCCCTATAACTTATATAGTGTCTTTTATTTTAACTAAGGGGGTAGTAGTTGTACTAAGCCTAAAACTAGTGGGGTTAAAGTGTCTTTACCCTAAAATTCTATCATCTTCTTCCCCAACAATTCCATGGACGGGAAGAGAGCTCTCCATGTCCAAATCCAACACCACCTCCACCTCAAATCTTCACCAAAACTCTTGATTTTTGTCCCAATTCAATCCCAATTCGATTTAATCTCATCAAAGCTCGATACTTTAGCGAAAAGTAAACCAATTTCGCCAATTTTTGGTCCCAATTCGGAATCGAAGTTTTCAAAGTGGGTTTCCTCATGGAGGTTATATTCTTCACCTCTCTACCTATATAAACCCATCAATTCTCAGATTTTAAACCCACAATCTCAATCCCTCAACCCCTCAATCTCTCCTTCGATCTCTCTCTCCCGTTCAACCTCTCTCTCTCACCGATGGGCTGCCCATCGCCGCCGCCGCTGCTGCCCGCCCCCGCCGCCGCGTCCCGCCTCGCCGTCGACGCCGCCGGCGTCCTCACCCCTCGCTGCGGTCGTCCGCTCTCTCTCCGGCGCCACCGCCGCCTCCATCCCGTCGTTTTTGTCTCTGTTCGGGTATGAACCCGTCTGCTTTCTCCTTTCTTTTCTTTTTTTGTTTTTTTTTTATTATTATTATTGTATTATTAGGTTATATTAATAGTAGGCTGAAAGTAAACAAGTGGGGAGCTTGGCCTAGTGGTTATAAAGTGACACTTAAAGCTTTGGGGTTATGAGAACTAGGTCTTGGGTTCAAGTCTCACAAGAGACATTTATTTTTTTTTACTCATCATCACTCCAAAATAAAAAGTATATTTTTCTTACTTATTTTTATAAGTTTATAACAAATTAGAATAAGTTATTTTCCATTAATAACTTTGTCATTTCTTTTAAATAAAAGTTAGTTAGTTTATAACCTATATTCTCTACTAAGGCTTGTTTGGTTGAAGAAACTACTATTTGAATTAAACGTGTTTTTGAGGTAAAATAATATGCTTCTCTACCCTAAATCATAAAAGGGATATTTTGTCTAATCTTATAAGTTATATTTATATAACTATAGCTATGTTTTTACAAATAATAAACGTTAGTTTTATAAAGCGTATTTTATTATAAAAGAGGTTGTTCACGTTAGCAAGGTTGGGGAGAGTTAGTAAGGGGTTTATTTCATTTACCTATGGGACTTTGTGTGCATTGTGTTGATTAGGATATTATTAAATTTGTAGGCGACAAATTTTGTTGACGAAGGATACGTCGAGTATTACTAGGAAGTGATTTGCTTTGCTTGAGATTCGAGGTAAGTAATCATGCCAGGCCTAGCGCCCATATCTCCTTTCGTGTCAAACTGCTTTTGTGATTTATTGTCTCAAAATTTGAATATCTACTTGAACTGTTTATTTGAGAAAGTTTACTGATTTTACAAAGGTGATTCTATCACAACTATCACATGATAAATTAATAAGACGTAAAGACGTAAAGTGGAATAGTTGTATCGGGGATCAATATTTGAGCTTTGGTCGATGTGGACTACGTCTCTCGACCCACTTTATTTATTTTGCTCGGTCGCAACCGCCCCGAGTTCGCTCCAGTACTTACCTCTCTGGCCGCAAGAAGTCTTAGGGGGGTGTCGACACTTATGGTCTGGTAGCCAGTTATTAGTAGATCTTCCCCGCGTGTCAACATGGTAATATATGTTTTCTGAATGATGGACCTTTTTGATTGAGAATTGGAAGTCCCGATTGGACAAATGAGGAAGTTTGGGAATGTTTCCCCACAAGTGAGGTGATAAAGGAAAATATTTGTGAATTCATATTTCAAACTTATTCTCTTACAAAAATTCTTTACTCTTCAAACTCATGTGTCTTTTTTAAACTGCTTCATAATCTGTTTACATGCTTGGGTGTTGCTTACTCAGTATTTTCCGCTGACTTTGGAAACTGTGGTGTTTCTTTTTGTTTCTGCACCACAGGTTTAGGTGGAAGCATGGCTTTTGGGAAATCGAGACACATCACTCTAGTAATTTAAATTTCACATTTAGATTTATTTCATCAGGTAGTTTTAAGTTTCAGTTGGATAATGCCCATGTTTGTGGCAAGACGAGTTTTAAAGTTTCAATTAAATATTTTTATGTATTTGGTTTGGATATTCTGTTATAAAATCTCCTTGTATTCGGGTTTAATCTCGGGTACGGAGTGACATCCCCGGGCTTCCGGCTTGGCGGTTTTGGGGGTGTTACATATAGGTTTTTAGTTTTTAGCTCTTACGTTTATTTGGTTTTATTTGCTGAACTGTTTATGTTTTTGTTGGTATTATGAATAAGTTAGATATTTTTGGATACTGTGTTTTAAACTATGGACTAATCAGTTTATTTTGTAGAGACTAAGGATCAAACAGAATTTGGTTTTGTCTTTCATCAACGGGGAGATTAAAAGATCTGGTTGTGCAAGACTTGAAATAGCTTGGCTATTTAAAGGCCTTGAAACAGCTTTCAAAGCCTTGAATCAGTTTCAGAGGCTTGAATATAGTTTGGCTATTTTTCAAGGCCTTGAAACTGGATTCAAAGCCTTGAAACTGCTTAACCTGAATACACTCTCATGGGGAGTTTTCTGCAAACTCTCTAAGTTGATTTACCTTCTCTCCTTCATATGCTTGTTTTTATTGTTGTTAGATGATGAAAGACAAATTATTATAACATGTTTTTAATCATAATATATCATCTGTTTGACCATAATAATGCAGGAAATTTTGTTTCTAAGTCTTGCAGGAACGTTTCCTAAATTGAATTGCTGCAGATTTGGAAATACTTGGAAACTTTGATCCTGTGATCAATCAGACGTATATGACAGCTTCTCATGATGTTTAAATAAAAGATTACAACAATATCTTTGAAGATTATGATCATCCAACCGTTGGAGAAGATGTCAAAGTAGTCAAACTCTGTTGCCTACAAAATATGAATGTTGTTGCTGAAAATCTGGGGAGATTTGTAGAGCTGTGTGAAATTTAAATAGAGATCAAATCCGAAGCAACAAGACACAATTCTCAACGGGCAAATACATAGAAAAATTTCTGGATTGACAAGGATCAAAGAAGCTCATCATTCTTCCAATCCATTCACAGAAGTTCACTGCATTTCACTGCAGTTTCCTACTCTTAAGTGTTCTTCTGTATAGAGCTATATTGGTAGATCATTTTTGTGTTATTTCTACATATACTCTAAAGGATTGTTCAAAGTGAATAATAGAGAATTATTAGTTAATCTGTTAGCTAGAGCAGGTACTAGACAGGTTAGGGAAAACCACAAGCTGTAACAGAGTAAGGGATCTCTTTGTGCTTGAGTTCTAGGTCTTAGCTTTTGATTAATAAGAATTGAGTTGAAAATCCTGCAGGGATCTAATCCCTGAGGTAGAGACGTAGGTCCAAGTGGAATGAACTCTATAAATCACTTGTCTTCTGCATTTTTAGTTCATTTACTTTCATAGCTTTTGCAGCACACAAAAATTGTTTATTTTTCAAGGGTTTGAACTTGTTTTCAAGGCCTTGAAAAAGGCATACTTGCTCTATACTTTCCGCATCTACTTCAAAGGCTTGAACTAGCTTTCAAGGCCTTGAACTTCATTGTTTGCACAAGTTTCATCTTCCTAGCAAGTTTTGTAAAAAGTTGGCATACTCTATTCACCCCCCCCCCCTTCTAGAGTATCTTAGCTGCTTATTCATCTGCATACTCACACTTTCAAATCAATATGGGATACTGATGTTATCTGCATGAATAAGACTATTCCCAGGATTGAGAAACTAAGGATTGGATATACGAGTGTGACTTGTATGTCTCGTGTCCGATCCGGATATAGAGACAAATGGATGAAACAATACTTGCAAAAGGTTTGTCAAAGTAATGACTATTTCTATTAGTTGGGTGGCATGGATGTGTTGCTAGACACCGCTCCATGTTAGTAATTGTTACTACCAACTAATAGAAACATATGGGGTCACACGCCATATGGATTAAACTAGACTTGGGAATTAATTAATATGATTAATTAAATAGAAGGATCAATGTGCAACTACTTGCAAACTTAGTAGGACTAATTTGCAAGATTGGACTAATCTGTGTATGGACGGGATTATGATAGGGGAATTTATGTAGTTAAAAAGGAGTTGTTGGACTATATAACGGACAGTCCTAGCTTATTTCTCACAACTAATGCTCATAACTCATTGAGAGAGAGAGAAAAAAGCAAGGAGAGAGCTAATACAAGGAAGGACCGAACCCGACCACACCCCCCCCCCCGTCAGCCCCCTCCATTGTCGTCGGCCTCTTGTACACGCGGCCTTGGGTGCTCGTTTCGTGTGATTCTTCTTCCTTCTTCCACCGGTTGCTAGCACAAGACGTGGAAGAATCTAGTTCTTGATCCTAGGCGTGGACTAGCTATATAGACGCAAACAATATTTTGCGTTTGAGGTTATCACAAGAGACAAACAATGTAATTGTTACTACAACCTTCACTAGCGTTATGATGTCTCTTCCTGTGATCCTTGGAGGGTCTTGTGCGAATTATTATTTTTTTTCCGCTGCGTAATCCGTTACAAAACCCTACATGTTATACCTTTTTGGACAACCTAAAACATTGTCAAATTCAGAGTGATCCAACGTCATCTCTACACCAGCCACTTTAGATGTAATCACCAAGTTTAAAGTCTTCATTTGCTTCATATTCAGATAGAAGAACCTCGTGATCCTAGGGTAGGTAACTTCTGGAGGGTTTAGAATTTTCCAAAGAGAAATTTTCTTTAACCTCTTAATGCACTCATAATTCATGCTTTTCAACATGTTAACACTAACCATGCTACAGTAGGCTACTGGTCTAGAAGCGAAACCATCTAACCACATCCCTCTAGCAACATTACAAAACAACCATTTGTTAGAAATACCAGATTTCTTACCAGGGGATGTGTGCTTCTCAGAATGGATCTGTAGCTATTTTCTAGTATTCTTCTCTGGTTCTTCATCTGTAACCTTCCTTTCTCATTTTTCAATTTTTGTGACTTATTTTTCTTCACCTTCTTAGGGCCACTAATCAAATCCTCTGGCTGTTTCTCAGGAGCAGATTGATTTGTCTTCTTCTTCTTGCTAGAAGTTGGAGTCTGATCCTTCTTGATCTTCTTCTTGGGAGGAGAAGGAGCCCTTTCTGCACTTGGAGTTCTTGAACTTGAATCATCAATGAGGTTTAAACTTCTTCCCCAATAGTCTTCCTCTTCTTTTCAGAACCTTTCTTAAGACCTCCAGTCATCTTGATTCTTTATGAAGTTCTTCTTGAGCTCATTAGGGTTTGAGGGTACAGAAGAGAGAGGTAGGAGTGCTACGAGAGCGAGAGAGAAAGAAGAAGTTAAATACTGAAGAGTTTGAGTTTGAAAAGAAAACAAAATGTTTACAAATATTTTAAGATGTGCATAATCAGTTAAGTTCTAAATTTTGTGTGACGTGTGAAAGGAAATAGTATAATACTAATTTTGAAAAGAAAAATAAATTAAAAAAGTAAAAGCAATACTGAGCAATTATTTACAGAGATAACACTCAACATTCGAGATCCAATTATTGACTATTTAGCATAGAGACTTATTTTCCAGACTTTAGAAAGAATTTCAAGGCCTTGAAAAGCTATACTGCTGAATCAAATAAATTCAAGGCTTTGAAAATATTTTGAAGCTTTAAAAATCCATTCAAAACTTTGAAACACATAATACTTACCTGATACTACCCGTAAACCAATGCTTCCTTATTAAGCATGGACAATTCTATTCTCAGGGCTGAGAATATTTCTTCTGGCAGTGGTTTAGTGAAGATATCTGCCAATTTCATGTTAGTAGACACAAATTCAAGAGAAACTTCACCTTTCTCATCATGATCTCTGACGAAATGATGTCTAACATCTATGTCTCTGGTCCTTGAGTGCTGAACTCGATTCTTTGTAATTGATATTGCAGCGGTGTTGTCACATTTGATAGGTATATCTCGGAAATCAAATCCAAGGTCTCTCATTTGCTGAGATATCCATAGCACTTGTGAGCATCAAGCTCCATCTGCTATATATTCAACTTTTGTTGTTGACAATGCTACTGAGTTTGCTTCTTTGAATGCCAACTAATCATGGATGATCCAAGAAATTGGTAACACCCTGAAGTGCTTTTTCTGTCAATTTTGTAACCTGCAAAGTCAACATCTAAATAGCCACACAAAGAGACATTAGATTGTTTAGGATACCAAAGCCCTAAGTCTTTGGTACATTGAGATATTTAAAAATTCTTTTGACAGCAACCAAGTGTAATTCTTTAGAATCAGCTTGGAATCCAGCACACATACAAACACTAAACATGATATCTGGTCTAATTGTTATGAGATATAGCAATTATCCATTCATACCTCTGTACTCATTCGAATTTACACTCTTACCAGTTTGATCCTTGTTTAAGGACGGTGTAGAGCTCATAGGGGTTTTAGCTATCTTGGACTAAGACATATTTTACTTGTTTAACAAGTCCTTGGTATACTTGTTTTGATGCAGAAATATTCCTTTCTTCATGTGATGTACATGATGTCCAAGAAAGAAATTCAACTCTCCCATCAAGCTCATCTCAAATTCCTTCTTCATAAGACTTGAGAAATCCTTGCAAAGGGAATCATTAGTAGCTCAAAACTGAATATCATCAACATATACTTGAACTAATAGAATGCATTTCTCATGAGTCTTTATGAAAAGGGTTTTATCTACTAATCCTCTTTTGAAATCATTTTCAAGTAGAAACTTTGGCAGTTTTCATACCAAACCCTTGGAACTTGTTTCAAACAACAAAGGGCTTTGTTAAGTTTATAGACATGATCTGGAAACTCATCATCTTCAAACCCATGAGGTCGAGAAACATAAACTTCTTCTTGCAGAATCCATTAAGAAAGGCACATGTAACATCCATTTGAAAAAGTCCCATATTTTTGTGAGATGCAAATGCAAGTAACATTCTAATTGTTTCTAACCTTGCAACAGGAGAAAAAGTCTCCTCATAATCAATACTTTCTTCCTGGTTGTAGCCTTGAGCTACCAGTCTTGATTTGTTTATGATTGCCTTGCCATTCTCATCTAACTTGTATCTGAATACCCACCTGGTTCCAATGACAGACTGTTCTTTAGGTGGAGGAACTAGATTCCAAACATTGTTCCTCTCAAATTCATTGAGTTCACTTTGAATTGCAATGATCCAGTCTGCTTCTTGATGCTTCCTTCACTTTTTAGGTTCTACAAGAGAAACAAAAGCATTAAAAGCACACAAGTTCTTAAACTGAGATCTTGTATGTGTACCAGTGGATGAATCAGATATAATGTTGTCAACTTGATGAGATGAAGGTTATTCTCTTTCTTGGTGTCCATGGTTCAGGTTCTCCAGGAAGCTTTTCAAGTCTTTGAGAACTTGAGAAAGTGGCTTGTCCACTCTGATTTTCTTGAAGTTCTTTTTCAAGTCTTTGAGACACACTTTTAAGGCCTTGAAAATTCCTTCTGTTTTCCTGCAGGTTTTCCTTAGAACCATTTGAAGGCTCAGCTTCACCTTCTGACTCATGCTTGTTCAAATTCAAGTCTGCAAAACTTTCACTTAAAGAACCATCATAGCTTTCATAAAAAATGACATTCACACTTTCTTCAACAACTTTGATTTTCTTATTATAAACTCTATAAGCTTTTTTATTCAGTGAATAACCAAGAAAGATACCTTCATCACTTCTAGAATCAAACTTACCAAGATTGTCCTTACCATTGTTGTGAACAAAACAAGTGCAACCAAAAGGTTTGAAGTAAGATGTGTTTGGCTTTATTCCTTTGAAAAGCTCACAAGGGGTCATCTTGACATGACCAAATTTGTTGCAGTGATGGCACTTAGGAGATATTCTGCTACTAGCCTTCACAAATATGGTGTTTTTTTAGGAAAATTAGGATTGTAGCCAATACCAGTTTTGTGAACAGACTTTAAGCTTCCTCCAAGAATCAGGTTTATATTGTGTTCTAAGCCAGCAAGTTTGGTCATAATTCTCTCAGATTCTTGAAGTTTCTTAGATAGAGTAGTCATTTGTTCCTCCAATTCATCAAACTGATGTCTTAAAGCAATATAATGTCACTAAAAAGAGAGTTCTCAGTGACTAATTCCTTGAATTGAGTTTTCAAGGCTTTGAAAGTGGTTTCCAAGGCCTTGAAATCTCTGCCAGATTTCTTCTGAGAAATTTCAAGATTCTAATTTTGACACACAAGATGCATATTCTCTTTTGCTTGCTCACGAACCTATTCTTTCAAATTTATGATTTCTTTCAGATAGTCCTCTTCATTTATAATAATTTTTCGAAGATAATATGAGAGGACATCTATTGGTTTTGAAATCAAACAGTTTACCATTACCTCAATGTTCTTTTCAGAACTTTCATCATGCTTGGCCATAAGGCAAATGTTTGCTTCTTGTTCCTCAGATTAAGAATCACTTGAGGATTATGAATCACTCCATGAAGCTATCATAGCCTTCTTCCTTCTGTCATGGTCTTTCTTCTGAAAGTGTTCTCTTTTCTTGTGTGGGCAGTCTCTAATCAAATGTCCTGCATCAGCACACTCAAAGAAGATTTACCTTTGTAGTCTTTGCTACTGGAGGATTTGTGTTTATCCCTGCTGAAGTCTGTGTTCCCAAAGTTATTTTTCATTTTGAGAATTCTGGTGAAGGCTTTGGAAATGAGAGAAAAGGGATCCTCATAATTATCTTCTTCATTTTCAAGGCTTTGAGATGGTTCATTCTCCTTAGCCTTGAGAGCTAAGTTCTTAACACTTTCTGGTAGTTCTCCATCAACCTCATTCATGGAGATCTCATGTGTATCCAGCTTTCCCTGTAAGTCATCAAGTTGAAGAGATGATAGATCTTGAGCTTCTTCAATGGCAGTAGTTTTTGGTTCCCATTTGGTTTTGGGAAGACTTCTCAATATCTTCCTGACTTTCTCCTCATTGGTAAAATATTTTTTCCAAGGAGTCCAGATTGTTGACAACGTCAGTAAACCTCTTGAACATGTCTTTGATGGAATCATCACCATTCATTTTAAATAGTTCATACTATCTAATAAAGATGTTGATCTTTGTCTGCTTGACTTAGTTGGTTGCTTCAAAGGTCACCACCAGTTTGTCCCATATTTTCTTAGCAGTTTTGCAGCCTGAAATCCTGTTGAACTCATATGAACTCAAAGCACAATATAATAGATTCATAGCTCCGTAATTTTTAGAAAACTGTTATAACTCAGAAGTAGAAAGTGAATCGTCAGTTTTGGGAGTTCTAATCCCATCTTTATCTGTGTAGAATGTATGAGGATCATTCTGTATGATGTTCCACCACTCTATATCTTGATCAATGATGAACATTTTTATCAAAGCTTTCCAGTGCACATAGTTGTCACCACAGAATAAAGGAGGTCTGTTAGCAGCTCTTCCCTGAGAGAAACCACCATCACCTACAGTACTCATAGTCACAAGATGGTTAAAGCTATGCAGTGATACAAGCTCCGATATCAATTGAAAGACAATAATGTAGGCAGTAATACATGATCAATACTCTAGAAGGGGGTGTGAATAGAGTATGACAACGTTTTCCAAAAGAGTGGTTTCAAATAAGTTTGTGGCAGGCAATGAGTATTTCAAGGCATTAAAATGAGTTTCAAGTCCTTGGAATCAGAATAGAGAGTAGAAAGTTTGATGATAGTTTTCAAGTCCTTGAAATGGGTTTCAAGTCCTTGAACTGAAAACCTGTTTTGAGCAGTAAATAAGATAAGTACAGAACAGTAAGTGAAATGCAAGAGACAAAAGGATTTATAGATTTCAGTCCACTTGGACCTACGTCTCTACCTCAGGGACTTGATCCCTGCAGGATTTTCAACTCAATTTCTTATTAATCAAAATCTAAGCCCTCGATCTCAAGCACAGATAGTTCCCTAACTTTGTAACAGCTTGTGGTTCTCACTAACCTATCTAGTGCCTCCTCTAGCTAACTGATTCAACAAGAATTCTCTACTTTTCACTTGAACAACTCACGAGAATAGATATGCGAAGTATTATCAGAATGATATACAAATTAAGTACGAGAAGAAGAGCACTGAGAACTAGTGAAGCAGTTGAATGTGTAGTGATATTTGATGAGTGGATTGAGTGAAATGAATCTCCTTATGTGTTTCTTGTCAATCCTTGAGAGTGTTTTTGTGTCTCTGTAATCGTTTTCTACCGATTTTCCAGCAATTCCTTCTTTGATTCTACTGGTTTGAATTGCAGATTTTCCAAGATCTTCTGGAAAAAACTTTCCTAAAATAAGCAGCAAATCTTGTCTTCTTAACAGCTCTTCCCCGACGGCTAGTTTCTCACTATCTTCAAAGATGTTGATTTGATCTTGTAGCTGAGTATGTTAGGAAGTTCCAGACATGTTTGAACAAGCACATAATCAATTTGACAATCCAATTTCCTTTCCTGCACAAACACAGTTTAGGAAATTGTTCCTGCAAAATAGGTAGCAAATCTTAGTCAAACTGATAGATTAGCCATAGTTTAGAGTATCATTAAGGTTTGTCTTTCATCTTCAAATAAGACATAATCAAGCATAGGAGATCAAGAATCAGATTTAGAATGAAAAGGTCCCCCTAATTTCATGCTATAGAATGCAATATATATTCAAACTTTGAAAGCTGTTTCAAGGCCTTGAAACAGTGTTGCTATTTCAAGCCTGTGAAACAAGCTCAACTTACGGAGTTTAATAAATGTTGTTTTATTAAGATGTGGTTTCTTCGATGTAGAATACGTTATGTTCTTGCCACCTCTAGAAGCTTGTGTGTGACCATTCCATGCATCACAATGCTTCTGCAAGGGGGCAAGAACATAATTGACTCTTGACATCGACATGCTTGCCCAGAATTTAAAATTTATCTGGTTGGATGAAAGGTGGAGTGAAATGGACATGGCTGTAAGCTCTGGTTTATACACAGTGGAGAAGTTGGGGTTAGGAGAAGATGGAGAGTATGGAGAGGTAGGGGATTAATGGAGTTTAATAAATGCTGGTATAAAGATGTGGTTTCAGAGAAATCATTGCTGGTTTAAAGATTAGTGCATGTCAGTAGGTAAAGGTCCATGAACTAACTCATCGATTAGGGGTGGCAACATTACAAAATTATAATTTTTTTCTATCACCTGTTGCAGGTACACTTTTCATGTTATAGAACATTGATAGTATGAGTACGTCACTGCTAGGGATTTCGCTAAAGGTACAAATGCTATCATTCATCTTAGTGGTCCAACATTTTCACATCAAAATATTTATCTAAATATATTTTTTATTTTAACCTGTTTCAGTACAACAATTGTGCGTGGAGCGGCCACTGATCCTTTTTGAATTCTAATTGACAATGCACATAAATCTACGACTACTTTGGAGGAACAATATGTGGTAATCATCAAATGAATCAATTATAGGAATAGTTTAACAAACAAATGAGTGAACAGTTATATTATGGGTTGTTTAACTATGTTGAATATTGTAGTCTTTTGGTCGGGTTGTGCCCCGCACTGTTTCTGGGTATATATATTGTGTATCATGTCCTGAGTTTTACCCAAGTTAAATATATGTTGGCTACATCAGTAGCAACATATTTGAATGAATGTGTGTTATGAAAATATGTTCATCTGTGTATGAACCTCTATTATTTGTTGTGCATTGTGTTTGAATTGGTTATAGAAATAGCACGTATAGGTTCAACATGGTATTTGTGCAGAGATATTGTGAAATGTGTAATATGGGTCGCCTATGAAGAAGACCAAATATTGCCACGACGAGCAAGTTTGTCAGCAAAAAACATTAACAACGAGCCTATTTGTCATTCAATAAAAAATAACCAAACAAAAATGAAACAATAAGAAAATAAGATGACTAAAATACTGGTCGGCTTATGGTTGAAAATATCAACGAAGACTAGAATTGGTCGATACGTTCATCGGCAAAACTGTTTTCCACAAAATTTGGTGCTCGGAAAGTAGTCATCAAAAGAACAACGATGAGCAGAAGTGGTCGAGGGAAGTGGTCGGTAAGAATCTTCCACCGACCAACGTTTGGGTTTGTCGCCTGGTCAAACTAACGACCGAGCTATTCCAACGGCAGAGCGACCACAGAATTTCGTCGTTCTTTCATTCTAAAGACGATTTTTTAGGTTGTTACGACGAGCATGCTGGTCGTAACAAACTGATTTTTTTGTAGTGAAACATGAACCATCTTTTCACAGGAGAAAGTAGAACGTGATTTGTTCAAGTACTGGAGAAGTTATGATAGTTCAAAGTTGGTTTTTTAGCCCCATTTTACACTTACAATATTTTTTGAATTCTTTATTCTTACATTATCAAGTAGCCAACTTTGAGGCTGAGTATAGAGGAATTGAGAGGGTTATTTGAGTAACTAAACAAGGTATTTGAAGATCCCACTTCCAACTATACAGGAGAAAGAAGTGAACCATTTCATCCGATAATGAAGGAGATTCCTAGACTGGAGAGATTGAACATAGTTACTCAGGTTAAGAACACACTCTAAAATAACATAGCAAACTCCCATGATTAGCTTGATTTTAGGCTCCCTTATAGATTGATTTCGAAGAAGAAAATAATATGAGATTGTAGCTTGTAGCTCCAAGAACATATAGAAACAAACTACACTAGATTTCATCAGGATTTCAGCATGATAAAAGTGTTGCAAGTTCACTTGATGTGTTCATGATAAATGAGAGAGTTAAAGATCATGTGTTTCCACCATCTTTGAATGATTTTTAAGGAACCTTAGAGTTGATATACGGACTTCAAGTTCACATGAAAATTGTAGATATTCGTATAGAGAATAGGTATAATCGATATCCTCATAGAATGATAACTTATAGAGGGAGATATCGCACCCATAACAGGACTCCATAACCTAGGTCAAGAATTTTGGCATATCACAGTTTTCCAGCAAATTTGCAATGAAATAGGTCCAAAGCAACGTAAATTTCATTCTATAAACAACCTAAATTTAAGACACATATTGGTTCAATAAAATCCCTAGACATTCTACTTAAACATCCATGTTGATCATCTTCCTTGAATCACCCCTGTAACATGACTGAAATTCATGTCGAAGTTTCACAAAAAATGAGCTAGGCTTGAACAATATTCATATGCTGTGACTAAGTGAGCATTTTTTAAGCCATTTATTTTCCTAATCACTTGATGGAATAAGCTGAAACTAGGACCTATTCGTTTCCCAATATGTGTCTTAAATGATTGACCCAAGTGAGAGTTACAGAAATTGGAAAAAGTCACCTTGGGTTGCTGGAAAATTCAAATTGTTGCAGAGTCAAACTTGCTAATTCGATGTTACAATCAAGTTTTGCTGATTCAGATAATTTCCCGAGGTAAAAAGGAGCAGGAGCACACAATTTTCAGAGAGAATCACGCTAGAACATACAACTTATAGAAGCTCCGTAAAGCACAGCCGTTTCCGGCGACCCGCGTACCCATAATTTGACGACAAAGATGATTCCAAGCGAGTTAGGGCCTCCTACAAGGTTCTTTATGTTTGAACTGTGAGTCACGGATATAAATTCAAGTTCTAACGTGGAACATGGGCATTTGACGAATTGCCGAATTAGGGTTCCTCATGTTCATACCGAGTTTCTCCCTCACTACTTGATGTTTCTTCAAATTCGTTGAGGGGCTATTGATTCTTGGAGTAGATGCCCTAGAGGCAATTTATATTTAGTATGAACATTGTTTTGGCTAGAATATTCATTTGTTATTTATGTAGATATTTAATATAATGAATTTCTTATATTTCAATTGTTGTTTATCTTAAATATTTCCTAGTTCATTATATTTATTAACACGACGATCACGGGTAGATTGATATGGAGATATCAAGTCTAATACATGAGTATGCATTAGGAGTAATGACATACTGGATTGACCCACAACGAGAAGGCTACATTAGAGTATGTCAATGGCACAAGTGCTTCTCGTTGTGACAATGGTGTTGTAATCCTTAGACATGAAGTCACTAGATTTTATCAAACATTACGCCGTAACTGGGTAACTATAAAGATAGTAATCGGGCATGATAAGAAGCAAGTTGAGAGATTGTAATGATGTAGAGAGGATTTTTCCCTCCTACATAATGGGAGTAAATATCCACGACCACTCGAGGGGTAGAGCTTACGGAATGTCTGGCCAGACTCAAATAAATCAATATAGGATATTGATGTTATCTGCATGGATAAGCCTATTCCAAGGATCGATAAACTATGGATTGGATATACGAGTCTGACAATTATGTCTCGTGACCAATCCGGATACGGATACAAAGGGATAGATACAACACGGTAACATTGGGCACATGGTTTGTCGGATCATTGACTATTTCTGGTAGTTAAGTGGCATAGATGTGTTGCTAGACACCGCTCTATGTTTGTACATGTTACTACCAACTAAGTAGAAACCTATGGGGTCACACACCTTATGGATTAAACTGGATTTCGATATTAATTAGTTGGACTAATTAACCAATAGGATCAAAACGCAACCACATACAAAGTTAGTAGGACTAGTTTGCAAGGTGAACTAATTTGTGTATGGACATGATTAGTATGGGCGCAAATATGTAATTAATAAGGAGTTATTAACTATATAAAGGCACTCCTAGCTTATTATTTCACAAGAGAGCCATTATTGTGAGAAATAACAAAGCAAGGAGAGAGACAAAGCTAGAGGACAAAGCCCCTGACCTGTCCGCCCCATAATAGCCGTCGGCCACCTAGTGGTGCGGCTCTTGTTGCCTCGTTTTGCGTGATCTCTTTCTGCCTCCTTCTTCGTGTAGCTAGCACTAAGACGTGAGGAGAATTTTAGCTTGCTATCCTAGGTGTGGATACTCGTAGAGACGTGGACATCATTCTACGTTGTGATCACACAACCAATTAAGGTACACAATTCGTTTACTTTCATCATGTTATGAATGCTTGCATGCGATCCGTGGAGGGATTTGATCACGAATTTATTTATTGTTATCCCGCTGTGTTACCTGCATCAAAACCCTACATTGATCCCCATGTTAGGGCACACCTCCAGTAGCAGCATGTTAGCAAGATGGGAGGGATTGATGGGGTTTGTAGTGGTGGTTGTGGTTGTTCGTGGTGGGAAGAAAACACTAGAGTGTTCAAGGAGGTTTATTTGCAAAATTCTAGAGTGTGAATGCCATATATCTTTCACATTGGGGGGGGGGGAGTTTGGCGTAGTTTTAGTAAATTAAGTGGCAGTTGTAGGAATTTCCAATTTTTATTAAATTTCATTCCAACCCATAATATTATATAATTACACGCCCAGCCTCCCTTTTATTGATATTCTGATTAGTCCCAAGAACAGCTGGTACTAACATTAGCCTAAAAGCACTTCCCATACTATACTTAGCTGGGAAGCAAGAAAATTTTATTTACACTTTGATCCCACAATTTTTGAGATATTTCATGTTAATCCCTAATTTATTTTCAGGGTGTTACCAGTAGGCCTTCGAGAATGGATAGAATAAGATCTTCATCACTGGTGAACTCATTAACTTGAGCCAGTTGATCAGTGATGCGTTTGAACTGATCAAGATAAGCAGTCATAGAGGAAGATACGTAACTTCAATTGATGAACATGAGTGCGAGATAATGAAGCAAAGTATATTTATAACGCAGACAAGATTTGATGAGCATGAGAAAAATATAAGATAATAGGATAACAGAAGAAGAAAACTAGTAGAGCTCTCTTGAGATGCTGATCCATGGAAAACAAGCGGCTGGATTAAGCGGGCATGACCGAATCAGACAAATTTGTAGAACTAGGGTGTCGAAATTGGGGAGGAATGTTCTTACCAAGAGCATGATCAAGAAGATCACTAGCTTGCAAAATTGTATGCATGTGTGCTTTCAAGATGTTATATTTGGATCAGTCGAGTCAATTTGAACCAGATTCTTCAGATTTTAGATGAAAAACTGCAAACTAGACGGAATCTGTACCAGCGACTGTGAGGAGAAGTCAATGATGAAGACATGATTCAGCGAGGAAGAAGAGAGAAAAATTGCTACCGGAAGGATCGTCGAGGAGCAGCGAGCTTCACTGGCTCTGATACCATGTAGAAACCTATTAATCTACCATTGATGAGATGAAACACATCACACAGAAGAAAGAAAGAGAAAGAGAGAAAGAAGAAGGAAAGAGATGAAACGATTTCTGCATTAATTGGTTGTCACAACTAATCTCAACAGACTTAGTATAACTAGATGATCTCCTCAAAAACAACAAGTAGATGTTAACTACTTTATACTATTTACATTCAAACCCCTCTTCTTTGACACAATTACAATCTTTTAACACAACCCCACAATTTCCTTTTTCTATAAACAGAACCCCTCTCATAGTGTTCTGAATATTTCACACATGCGTTGTTGGGTGAGGGACATCATCAATGGTTGTGGCGCGCGGCGTGGATGTTGGGCTGAGAGACATCTTCTCCTCCAACACCAGAGTATTGAAATATTTCTTCATTGACAAATGGGTGCTACTTCAGTGGTAGAGCGTCTCTGCATGAAGTCCTGTGCTTGAACTGGTAGACGTAAAAAATATATTTCTCAAATGGAAAAAACATTTTCTCATTATACAATTTTAGCAAACACATACAGATCCGTAATTTAGCATACAAAATTGATGCCAATTTGGGCCTTTAATTTCTACATAGCTCAAGCAAGTAATAGTTGCCTACACAAAGTCTACCAAACACTTCACACTTCACAGCCTACCAACATAAACAATACCACACGCGTTAATGAACACCTCCTCTGACCTTCTTGCATATTTCTAGCCCATTCTATTAGTAGTACTAGATTACCATTTCCGTACTTTCCTAAAAAAATAATTGAGGTACCCGATTCAGACACATTTGGTTTACCGTCTGTCTCTTGTAGTGATACTACAGTCACTCAGCTCTTTATTGTCCACATACTTCGGAGTGTAACGTTGTGTCTGTTGAGCAATTCGATGTTTTATTTTTTTGCTTTCACACTAAAAGTCACCCACTCAATCGGTGAAACTCCATAGGAACACGTCGGCCCCATCGTCCATGTCACCGGCAAAGTATGGGGGTGGCGGCAGCATCATCCCACCAGCCATATCTGCCGCCAATTCCGGCATCCCAAACACATCGTAGTCCACATCCATCAAGTTCATCTGATCTGCCACTCTCTCGTCCTCCTCCACTTGCTTCACTACCTCCTCCTCATCAGGTGGGGGTTCGCCATTCCGCTTGGGGTGGAACGCTTGGGCCGCCTCTGTGGCCGCCTTCTGAATGTCCTTGGGATGATTAGAAGCAGGAACAGGCAGCCTCCAAGCTGAATCCGCAAAATTCAGACAAGCGGAACGCCCCCTTAGGGCAATGGCTGCCACGTCGTGGGCCCGGGCAGCCATCTCCAAGGTAGGAAAGGTTCCTAGCCAAATCCTAGTCTTCTTGTTGGGCTCCCTAATCTCACAAACCCACTTTCCACAGCTCCTACGCCTGACGCCCCGGTAGACTGGGTGGCGAGTCTCCTGAAACTTCTTCCTCCCCGCACGTTTCTTAGGGTTACTGGAAGCCAGATTCACCGCCTCCTCGCCTGGCGGCAACATAGAGGAACTACTACTAGAATTGTCATCATCTCCGCCAAGGAGGTGGTCGGGATAGCCAGCAGACATATCCAAGAAAAGTGATGATTGTTTCACAAGGTAAGCAAGTTTTCGAGAGGGAAGAATAAGTGTAGAGTGAGGGTGGCCTCTTTATAGTTTTGTGTCTTACTCGTGCTGAGTAAGCCCAACACGGCGAAGCCAACTGGGTACGGTGGGGTCTCACTAAATTGGGAAAGTTCAGGATCTAGTAGCTGTCACCACTAAATAGAGAACACGTGTGAATGTTTGTCTGGCGTGGCAGTTTCTAGTCTCACTTGAGTATTTCATTTCCTTACATCATCACAAATGAGAGTAACAGTAGGAGTAACAATGTGATGATATTTGAAGAGGACAATAATTGATTATGAAGAAAACTTTCTTTCAGTCGTTGCAGCAACACCACACATCCAGATATTTGGCTCTGTTAATATAATTTTTTTCGATGCTCTTGATTCGATAGAGGGGAGTTTATTGCAACAACTAGAAGCACACCCTAGCTAATTGTATGGTGGTTAATACTCCCTCCGTCTCAAAATACATGTATTTGATTTGTACACGGATTAAAGAGATCCTTTTTACTTGGTAAATCTACAACATTATCATTGGTAAATTGTGATATTATTGAGTTCTCTACAATTTAATTTGTTCGGCTTTTCACCTTATTTTATTACTCTTAGGTTAATTTCTTTTGAAAACATTCTAAGGTTAATAAAGTTATCTTAAATGATATACACACACACACACACACTATATGTTGTAACGGAATTCAACCTCACGAACGAAAACAAGAACGTTAAAGATAAGATTTAAAGTGCTTCGCTAACGGAATCGTTAACTACGGCCCTGTCGAAGTGAAATCATTTATTTGTTGGAAACTTGTTTACAATGGACCAATACTTCGTTCTAATACAATATTGTAGACACGCAAAATTTGTGGCCATTCGAGTAGCGCCACGTGCCTATTTTTATCTAAATAAACGGTGGTATCAAATAGCAATCGCCGTCAAATCGACGTCTTTAAGCAATAAATTGTGGAGGACTAAATTGTAAATGAGACAAAATCTTATTTACAAGCAAGAACTGCTTATGGCGACGCCACATCACTACATGACATGACTACAAGTTAACAAGTCGGGCCAATTAAATAGTGCCACTTGTCAAAATGATGTAGAAAATAAATAAATAATAATATTATATATTTTTTACATTGACCAACAAGTCGGCTCCTGCCTATATATATGGGTCATCCCTAGGCATCACAAACAACTACATCTTGCAAGGAGAGAGCCCTGAAGATCAATATTTCAAAGTCCGGAAGAGTTCATCCAATCACAAGATCATCAACGATCTTCGAGACTTCGAAGATTCTACCCACGTTCTTTGCGAAGTAAGAAGATCTTCAAAAACGATCTTTGAGACCTTCGAAGATCCTACTCATGTTCTTCGCGAACTTCGAAGATCTTCATCAACGATCTTCGAGACCTTCGAAGATCCTACCCACGTTCTTCGCGAACTTCGAAGATCTTCATCAACGATCTTGCAGACCTTCGGAGATCCTACCCTCGTTCATCGTGAGCTTCAAAGATCTTCATCAATGATCTTCGAGACATTAGAAGATCCTTCCCACGTTCTTCACGACCTACGAAGATCTTCATCTACGACCTTCGAGGCCTTCGCTGATTCCCACATTCTTCAAGACCTTCAAAGACCTTCGTAAATAACCTTCAAGACCTTTGAAGATCTCCAACTCATTCGATCCGAGACTAAGCTGTGAAGGCCCTCGTTTGAAGTCCGAATTCTTCAATACCTCCAACGTGTTCTTCGTCAAATTTGAAGACGCCAACCCGTTCGATCCGAGATCAAGCTGCGAAGCCCTCGTTCGACGTTCAAGGAGAAGAACCATGGGGTAGTAATTATGTTAGAAAATCACATAATAGAGATTGTAATCCACATTATCGATTCATAAATTTGACACCGAATTTCTCGCATTTGGTTCCAATTGCATATATTTGTGTATACAAATTTTGCACGCCCAGTGGGACTTCTCAACAAGCCCCCTCACGTGTGGAATTCTTTGGCCTAAACGTGAATTTCTTTTATGCAGGTGACGGTGAGCACGTGGACTGTTAGACCATCCAAGTGTGTGAACCAGGCTATGATACCTTGTGACCAGTCACGTGTTTGAACCAGGTTCTGATACCATGTTCGATGTGGAACTTCTCAACACGCCCCCTGTGTGGCATTCTTTGGCCAACACGTGGATATTTTCTCTGCCGGTGGCGGTGAGCACGTGGGTTGTTAGACCATTCACGTGTGTGTGAACCAGGCATTATACCATGTAAGAATCCATGAGGTTGCACCTCAAAACCAATTGGATTTGAGGTGGAACTCCATGGATTCTCACATGATAGCAGAGCCTAGTTCACACACATGTGAATGGTCTAACAACCCACGTGCTCACCACCACCCGCAGAGAAAAGATCCACATATAGGCCAAAGAATGCCACACGTGAGGGGGCGTGTTGAGAATTCCCACATCGTACATTCAAGAATAATAAATAAAATTAATAAGTTTTCTGGGCTACTCCCCTCATTGCCGATTGGTTTTGAGGTGGAAGCCCATGGATTATTACGGTGTACATTTCCAACTTTCTGATAGTTGTCGTTGGAGTATCTATAGGCTTTTGCTGAACACATCCCAAATCTATTCAACATTTTCAAGATGTTTTCCTCTTGGGATAAGAACAACTTCTTTCTCCTGTCCCTATAGATCTCATCTACTAGAATTTTCCTAGAAACAGTATGATCCTTCGTCTTGAATTCTGCACAAAGAGATCCCTTCAATTCATGAATGGTTGCCTTATTCTGAGATGCAATCAGAATATCATCCACATACATGACTAGGTAGATGTATTAACCACAATTTACCGTGTAGTACACACAACAATCATATGGAAAGTTCAGATAGCCAAGCTATAACATGTAGCTATCGAAGCGCTTTATACCACTGCGTAAGAGACTGCTTAAATCCATACAAATATTTCTTCAACTTTCTCGCTTCTTCGTCTGGAATTTGGAATCAGTTCGGTCGACTCATGTATATCTCTTCCTCCAACTCTCCATGTAGGAAAATTGTTTTCGCGTCTTGTTTCAAGTTCCAAGTCCCGATGTGCTACTATTGATAGTAGTACCCTGTTTGAGGTATGTTTAACCAGTGGAGAGAAAATCTCATTGTAGTCAAGTCCCTCTCTTTTCATGAAACATCTATCAACCCCTCTTTTCTTATACTTGACGCCCTATGCAGGTGAAATTCCTCCGTTCATACTAAAACCCCATTTTAAGTGACTATCTTCCTTCCTACTCATTTTTACAAGGTTCCAAGTTTGATTGTCCAGGGTTTTGATGCAGGATGCACAACGAAAATACAATTAATTTTTTTTACCAAATCCTTCCAAATCGCAGGTTAAGCCATCATAAAGTGATAAAGGAGATATTGTTTACCTTGTAAGTTTGTGTGATCACAACGAATAATAGCATCCTCGTCTCTACGTATCCACACCTTGGGATTGAGAACTAGGATCTCCTCCACGTCATGTCCTAGCTACGTCGAAAGAGGGATCAAGCAATCACGCAAAACGGAGCAAGATGTCGAGCCTCTCCCTAGTGGTCGACGGGTATAGGGGTGGAACCTCTCTTGGTGTTCTCTCCTTGCTCTGTTATTTCACTCAATGACAAATCTTGTGAAATAATAGAGCTACACCTCCCCTTTTATAGTCAATAGTCAATAACTCCTTATTGACTACAAATTGCTCCAATACTAATCTTGTCCATACACATATTAGTCCACTTTGCAACTTAGTCCAACTAACTTTGCATGTGGTTGCGTTTTGATCCTTAATCCTTTTGGTGTGTGACCCTGTAGGTTTCTATTAAATTGGCCGTAATATTTATAAACATTGAGTGGTGTCTAGCAACACATCTATGCTACCGAACTAATAGAAATAGTCAGTGATCTGACAAAACTTGTGCCCAGTGTTATCGTGTTGTATATGTCCCTTTGTCTCCATAACCGGATTGGACACGAGACATAAATTTCACACTTGTGTATCTAATCTATAGTTTATCGATCATGGGAATAGGCTTATCTATATGGATAATATCAATATCTCATATTGATTTATCTGAGTGTGGCCAGTCATTCCATAAGAGGTACCCCTCAAGTGGCCGTGGATATTTACTCCCGTTATGTAGGAGGTACATATCCTCTCTACGTCACTGCTATCACTCAGCTTGCTTCCTATCATATCCGATTACGGCCTTTATAGTTACCCAGTTACGGTGTAACGTTTGACGAGATCAAAACATGATGTTTCACTACTAGAGTGTCTAGTAATTCAAGTCTAATGACTACAACACCATTGTCACTACGAGAAGCACTTGTGACAATCACATAATTTATATGTAGCCTTCTCGTGGTGGGTCAATCTAGTATGTCATTACTCCTAATCAATCTACCCACATACTAGTCTCCATGCATAGTGACTGTCATATTAATCAATATACTTGACTAAGAATATTTAAGATGAACAAAAATTGTAATCTAAGGACTTCAATATATTAAATATCTCCATAAATAATAAATGAATATTCTAGCCAAAAACAATGTTCATACTAAAATAACCTTACCTCTAGGGCATCTACTTCAACAGATTCTTGCTTAGTGATTTCATCTCTTATCCTATCGCCACAATCTACCGTGGTGACTCAAATCCTGAAATCGTAGCCTTATAGGTAGAATGCTCATCCTCCCCCTCTTCGGCTACCTTCAATGCATATCCCACTATACTATCATCCGTGTATCTCACTGGAGTCTTTATAACCCTCCTTGGTCTTCTCAAAGCAATACTTTAATGCTCTGGTTTCTCTAGTGGTGCATCATCAGACTCTCCTTATTACTTTTCTATAATTGGCCGTGGAGTTGTCTTAGGTTCCGGTTCTTCTTCAATAACCTCCAACTCCTCTTTCTCATCAACCGCCTCAGTCTCTATCTTAGCGGTGACCTTGGTTCTAAACATTGAATTCTCATCAAAGACTACACTTCGGCTAAGTGTAATCTTGTTATCCGATCAATTCATGTGCCCCTTCACACTTGTTTCGTAGCCAATGAAAATCCACTCATTTGCTCTTGGCAGCTTACCCTCATGTACATGATAATAAGCAATACAACCAAAAAAAATTATATACGAGTAATTTGTAGCTTCTGCGGTCCACACCTCAAAAGGTGTTCTGCAACTAATACATGTGTTCATGATATGATTTGTAAGATAACATGTTGTTGATACTGCCTGTTCCCAGAAATGCCTAGCAAGACACGCATTCGAAAGCATACATTGGGCTTTCAACAAAAGTGTCTGATTCAACCTCTCAGCTCAACCATCCTCCTGCGGAATGTTTCGAAATATATAATGGAGAGAAATACCCCGATCCTTGAAGAATTTGAAAAATACCAATCAAAAAAACTTCAAGACATTGTCCGTGCGCAGTCTTTTGACCTTTTTATCGACTTGATTCTCTAGTAGTGTCTTCCACTCCTTGAATTTGTCGAAATCTTCACTCTTGTGTTTCATAATGAGTATCCAATTCACCGTGGAGTAATTATCAATGATACTCAGAAAGTACTTGTGACCGCTCAACGACTCAACTGGAAAGAGAGTCCAGCACCCTGAATGAATGTGGTCCAACCTTCCCTTAGTCATGTGAATTTCCTTTTAAAAAATGCTTCGATGTAGCTTCCCAAACACACAGTGCCCACAAAACCCTATGCTCTTGGCACTATGACCACCGAGAAGCTCCTTGTTTGAGAGTCCTGCAGACCACGTTCACTCATATGACTGAGTCTGATATGCCATTGCTCGGTTTGATCATAGTCCATAACCTCGACTGAGGTAACTCCTATAAAATAAGGTAACTATAGAACCTTGTAGTAAATGAAGTCCCATTCTTGAAGCTATATCCCTTGTTGCCGAGAAGACTCAAAGATATTAGATTCTTTATGATAAGTTAAAAATGTAACATCTTTTAGTGTGTATATCTTCACATCATGAATGTTGAACCTAACTGAACTGCTTTTGATAACCATACAAACAACTCCGTTTCCCATTAAGACGCTACACCCACATGCATGGCTATACGTCAAAAATCGCTCCTTGTAAGGGAAAATATGATAAGAAGACCCCGAGTCAAGAAAAAGCACATCGGATTGATGCGTGACATTGTCCGCAAGTAGAACATAATCATCCTCTGAAGAATTATATTGTTCGGCCACTGCCATGAATCTGTTCTGGTTTTGCTGCTCCTTCTTGAGACATGTCCTCTTCATGTGCCTCTTTTCCTTGCAAAAGGCACAAACATCCTTTGGTAACTTAGATCTTGGGAGGTTCTTCTTGCCGTTCTTGCTTCCCACCGCCATTAACCAAGAAGCACATTCCTCTGTGCTAGTGTCCGCGCTCTTATGGTGAAATTCCCTAGTATGAAGAGTCGATCCCACTTCTTCTAGGGATATGCTATCTTTATTCACAATAAAATAATGCACGATGATCTCATATGATGGACATAACAAAACCAACAAGATAAGCGATGCATCTTCATCATTCACCTTCTCTTCAATATTACGCAGATCTAACAGAATTGTGTTCAATTGATCAATGTGATCCTTGAGGGGGTGTACCTCCTGTCATTCGTAGACTAAACAGATGTTGCTTTAACATCAACTTGCTAGTGAGTGACTTTTTAATGTAGAGACTCTCTAACTTGAACCGTAGAGCCGCCGCCATTTCTTCATCCACGAACTCGGTGATTACGTCAACCGATAGACACAACATAATTGTTGAATGTGCATTATCCTCCGTCGTAGCACCCCCTCCCCATCCCCATCCTCTCATGGAGTGGGACTTGAACCCTGTTTTTATACGTTTTTTCGTTTCCCCCTCCCCCTATGTGGTCGGAGATGCTCTTAGTGAGACCAATCTATGCCTCTATCAGGGCATACCATTACACTTAGGGGTTAGAACGAGTAATTAATTTGTAGCCTCAAATTAAAGAAAAGTGTACACATAGAAGTGTTTACTTTTTTTTTAGAAGTAAATGATATTTCTAGACTTGTAATACTTGAAAGTGTGACATAATTATGCTGATCTTTTATAGAAAAGATTATATTGATTCTAATCAATGATACTGAATAATCTTTCTAATTTCTTACAAATAAATGTCATCAATGAGGTTCAAATTGGAGTCAAATTTGTGACAAAAATATGAATAACCGCAAGACTAACTCAAAATATATTACAATTATACATTGAAATATAAACTTATTCTAATTACAGTAACAAAACACAAACCCTTATCTAAAACGGCCACTTCACAGCTATTGTGGTAACTCAAGTGATAGAGCGTTGGAAGTCCGTACTAACCGTACATGAGGTCCCGGGTTAAAATCCGGTTGACGACAAAAAACAATATCTCAAGAAAAACGGCCACTTCAACTGCCTATTTATAGTTATTGTCAACTCCAACCCGATACCTCCAGCCACCAGACCATAAGACATACCAAACCCAACTCAACATCGAACCTGAAGCCCTCACTGTCAGACCTGGATATCACTATTCCTCTCCCTTTGCCCAATTTGCCAATCCTTAGCCAAAAACACGCAGCTCAACAAGGGGTAGTATTCGTTTCCAAACAAGTGCTAGTTTGTGTCTTTGTGAGCTGAAAATGACATGGTGGGTGAGTTCTGGACCACTCGTATACATGTTCTATTAATGGTTGGAAACCATTCACTCTTCCTCTCGTCTCCTCGTACGGAAAGCAAGACAGGCTACTGTCTGGAGGTGACATGGCAATGAAAAAAGCTCATTTTCCTTCTTCTGTCACTGGGTCTCTGTGGACGATAATGGAAGTTTTTTGGCACGTAGCACTTTAATGACTTTATGTATCAATCGCACCGCGATGGACAGGCAAAATATCTGAAGGTAAATTACAATCACATCCCATTATATTTCCGGAAATACTCAAACCACCTCCACCTTTTACGAAATAAGGAACCCCACTCTCTGAAGGCGACATCACCTTAGACTGAGCCAAAACCTAACATAAAAGTCACTGGCATGTCAGACAATGCTGGAAGTTACTGCCATGTCACGTTTCACCCTTTAAGTTCACTGACTAGGGCATGTTCATCAATGCCTTCTAGGCAAAGCACCACATCACCCTTACCTTTTCAATTTTTTTTTCTCTCACTATTCACCTCTTCACCTACAAATTCTTGCCAATGTTAGAATAGCCCCAAGGAAAGAGTTTGGACAATTTTAACCTTTTGCTTTGCCTTCTAGCCATTTTGCCACACAGACATCTCACCCAATTTCCTTACTCAAATGCTAGTTTCACTCTCAAATATTGGTTTTACCACAAATGCTAAAACGGGAGAAAAACAGTTTAAAACAATTTGCTAAAACTGGAGAAAAAACAGTTTCAAATAAACTGAAAAAAAAAATTGCAAAAAACTGAAAAAAAACAGTTTGCTGGCAAAAAAAATTAAAAAACACTTTGCAAAAAACAGGAAAAAAAAACAGTTTACAAAAATCTGAAAAAATAGTTTGAAAAACAGTTTGCAAAGAACTGGAAAAAAAGAGTTTACAAAAAGCTGGAAAAGATAAACAGTTTGCAAAAAGCTGAAAAAAAAACAGTTTACAAAAAGCTGGAAAGATAGTTTAATAAACAGTTTGCAAAAAAACTGAAAAAAACAATTTTACAAAATATTTTGTAAAAAAAAAAAACAATTTTTAAAAATGTTTGCAAAAGCTGGAAAAAAACAGTTTCAAAGTATAATACAAAAGTATATTTTAATTTTTTTTACACTGTTTATAGTAATTGAAACATAATATGTGCATTCCATAAGCAAAAGTATTACTAAACCGCAAAATACAACATTTTACTTTTTATTTAATACTAGTGAACAGTATCTTGCCTCTTCTCTGCCCTAAACGGGTGGAAACAGACTTCAAAAGGCATAGAACAGTGTCTCAGCTCAGAGTCCCATAGCCCCCTGCCTTCTGCCCCGGTGGCCCAACGGATGGACATGCCTTTAGCACCACTAATTGTAGCCCTCCCAACCCCTAATTTTTCACTACTCACCCCTCCACTAAGGGCATGTCCACCAAGCCCTTCTAGCCAAGGCACCACCTCACTCTAGCCCTCCCAACCCCCCATTTTCTCACTATTCATCTCTCCATCAACACATTCTTGCCAAGGCTACAATTTCTCCAAGGCAATGGGTTGGGCAATTCTAGCATCTTGCCTTGCCTTCTAGCCCCAAAGCCACATAGACAATCCACCCACTTTTCACCCTCAAATACTAATTTCATCCTCAAATACTTGTTTTTTCACAAATACTAGTTTTGCCCTATTGAAAAACAATTTTAAAAAAACTGAAAATAAAACCTTTTCAAAAATTGTTTACAAAAACTGGACAAAAAAAATTTGCTTTAAACAAAACCTATAGATACGAAAAAATATGATTTTTGGATATCTAGATAAATCTTCACATGTAGATATTTAGATAAGAAAAAATCTGTTTTTTATCACATATTTGTACATTATAGTTGTAAATAATAATATATTTTAAGAGATAAAATTTAATATAAGGACAAAGTGTAATACAAAAGCATTTTTGAAATAGTTTTTATACTCTTTATAGTAATTAAAACATAATATTTTCATTACATAAGTAAAAGTATTACTAAAACACAAAATACAGTATTTTTTTCAATAGTGAACAGTGTCTTGCCTCTCCCCCTGCCCCAGACGGGTGGAAACAGACTTCAAAAATTAGTGAACAGTGTGTTGCCCCAGAGCCATTTGCCTTCTGCCATGGTGCCCCAACGGGTGACCATGCCCTAACAAAGTCTTGCTAAGGCTAGAATTGCCCCAAGGCAAGAGCTTGGGCAATCCTACCCTCTTCCAAACACTGTCCAGTTTTTGTTTTAAAAAAAATCAAATTTCTTTCACTGCCAATTGCTAGTTTTGCTTCATCAAAGAAAATATGGTAAATGTAATGTTTTACACCTATAAAAGCCGCACTTCTTTTTTCACTCCTAATTGAAAGTTTTGTACTTCAACAAAACAAATTGTAGTTTTGTACTTGTATAATGTTTTGCACCAAAAAATCTGTCAACTTTTTTGTCTATGAAAGAATACCTGATTTTATACATGATGACAGTAGAACAAATTTTTGGTTCAGAGAACAAAAATTGTCCAATTTTGTGACATTTTTCATGTATTTTGGTAACACATTTGTATTGATATACGCATAAAGGCTAATAGAGAAAAATATTTTAAATATTTATTACAAATTGTAGCAATTGAAGTCTAAAATTTCAATAACGGGTAAGTAAAAATAGTGCTAAATTACAAAATACAGTATTATACAATTTTTTAGTTGTGAACAGTGTCTTTTCTCTTCCTCTGCCCTCAACGGGTGGAAACTGAAAACAAAAAGTAGTGAACAGTGTCTTGCCTCAGAGCCCCAGAGCTCCTAGCTTTCTGCCTTGGTGCACCAGCTTGTGGACATGCCCTTAAAACTTGTGGAAAATAGTCGAAGACAATGCTGGAATTTACTGCCATATCACGTTTCACCGGCCAAATACTTATGTCTTGTTTTCTCCATGTTCGTAGAATTTTCTACCTATAATTAATTTTTCTTTCTCGAAAATCAAACTTATAAGAATATATATATTAAAATGCTGATATTTTTTTTGAGAATTTTGTTAGTAATTGTCTTGAATTTTAAGTCAGGAAAGAAAAGTCATTGGGGGCAAAAGTAGGCATGTGATTCAGGAAATAAATTGGGGCGATATACTTTGACAGTTTTTGGGTTTTCCTTATCTATACTATAGTCGTTTTGGGATGTCTTGAGCACTAAGTCGATCTGATCTGTCTATATAAGGGATCTAGGTTGTGTCTAAACATTGTGGTCGTATTAATATCGTTTCTCTCCATAAAAAGGGGTTTTGGGGCCGTGGACGTAGCTAGCATCGTGCCAGTGAACCACGTGACATCAGGTGTGATCTTGTTCTTTGACTGTCATTGTTCTCTTACTTGTGTCAGGTCATAACAAAATGGCACCAGAGCTCGTTTTCGCAGGGCTTTTGTCATAACAAACTGGTATCAGAGCCTGCTACAGCGATCCAGGGGGGAGCTTAGAGCATGGTGGTCGGTGGTCAAAGATCAAGGTGGAGCTAAAGAGATAGGGTTTCACAATCCATGAAATTCATATCTAGGGTTTCGCGATCAAGGTGGAGCACATGATTTGGGGTGACAGGTCTAGACTAGGAGCATAAGAGAAGATGACAGGGGATGGTGATCAAGATCGACAAGTTTACATGGAGACAACCACAGGTGGCGAATCAAGATTCGTGCTTTGTTGAAGCACCAAGATTGGTTGCCATGGGCCTCTGAAAAAGGGGGTGCGGATAAAACCAACGCTGAGTATGAAGCTTGGCAAGAGGGGATACGACAGAGGGCTGCATATGGAGGTTCAGACAGTCAGGATTTCGGAGCGATGACGGCGGTCAAGGGAAGTTACGGTGACGTTTGTTCAAACAGTAGAGAAAAGAGACATCGGTGAGCCAAAAAGCCTAGTTGTTCTCTGCCTAACAGCTGACGTGAACATATCGTAACAAATTAAACTGCGACAGGTTATCGAAAAAAATCATGGATCATGCAGCAAACTTATATCATGCTTTACAAGCAATATTCAATCAACATATATACAATTACCACAAAAATCCATATCTTGAAAGATATATAATCATGTATACACCGTATTTATAGTAAACGTGGAGACTAGATGTTCCCTACCTGAATTTCGACGACACTATAAGAACTTCCCATAACCTCTTCAAAGATCGGGCGATCCTACCTGAATTGATCAAGTCCTAATCCGATCACTTTTAAATGGAACGAATATAGATAGTAAAAATAACATCAGATCAAATTCGGATCCAGATCTGGATATAGCACGATATTCGACGTATTTCGATTCGAATATAATACTTTTACCAAAATTCCCTTGGGTGCGTTATACCTTTGAATGGTTTTATCTATATATTGGGTGGATTTAGTTTGTATAAGTACTGAGGTGGTTGAGGGAGCTGCTTCCGCTTTCTCTCCATCTCGAGAGCTTGGTATGTTGTATCAGATTATGGTGGCTTAGTTGCATCTGCCGCTTCTTTCCCCTTAAGTAAGGAGAGGGTCTTCGAATAGATTGTCCAGTCCCTCGTCTGGCGGTGGAATTTCTTTTTTATGGCTCTGTGCACAATTTTCAGGGTGCTAGTGGTGTGCGTTTAGAGACCATGATGGTCACCTAATCACAGTCTTCGCTTGTAGGTTTTGCCCTATTTCGTCTTTGGAGGCAAAGGCACATTCAATATTATTGGGGCTCAACTTTACTTATGCCCTGGGCATTCTTATTGATTGGGTACATGGTGATTCACTTTTGGTGGTCAAGGCGATGTTGGGCCATTTCTTGATTCCATGGCGGATTTATCCGTTGGAGCATGATTGTCGGGGTCTTCTGTTCGGTGCTTGTATCAGGCATTCTCATAGACATGAAAACATGGTGGCTGGTGTTGGAATTGGTGCCCTAGAGGTAATCTTTTTAGTATGAATAATGTTTCTGTCTAGAAATATTCATTGTATTATTTATGGAGATATTTAATATAATGAAGTCCTTAGATTGCAAATGTGGTGTTTATCTTAAATATCTCTAGTCGATTATATTGATAAACAGGACGATCAATAGACTAGTATGGGGTTGGATTGATATGGAGATATCACGATCCAACACATGGGTATTCATTAGGAGTAATAGCATACTAGATTGACCCACAAAGAGAAGACTACATACAGGTTATGTAAAGTCACAAGTGCTTCTCGTAGTGACAACGTTATTGTCATCCTTAGACTTGAAGTCACTAGATCCTCAAGTTGTGGAATGTTGTGTTTTGACATCGTCAAACGCTACATCGTAACTGGGTAGTAATAAAGGCGTTAGTCAGATGCAATAAGGAAGCAAGCTTGGATATGGTAGTGACGTAGATAGAATTTTTCCCTCTAGCATGACGGGAGCAAATATCCCCGGCCACTCGAGGGATGGTACTTATAGAATGTCTGACCAGACTCAGCTAAATCAATATAGGATATCGATGTTATCTCATGGATTATACTATTCCCAGGATATAGAAATTAAGGATTGGATATACGAGTGTGAATTGTATGTCTCGTGTCCAATCGGGATATAGATACAAAGGGATGAGACAATACTTGCACAAACTTTGTCGGATGACTATTTCTATTAGTTGGGTAGCGTGGATGTCTTGCTAGAGGTCGCTCCATGCTCGTAATTGTTACTACCAAGTAAGTAGAAACCTATGGAGTCACACTCCCTGTGGATTAGACCGGACTAGAGAATTAATTAATATAGTTAATTAAATAAAATGATCTATGCGCAACTACTTGCAAACTTAGTAGGACTAATTTGCAAGTTGGACTAATCTGTGTATGGATAGGATTAGGATAGGGGCTTTTATGCAGTCAACAAGGAGCTGTTGGACTATATAAAGGACACTCCAAGCTTTTTCTCAAGACTAATGCTCATAACATACATTGAGTAGGAGAGAAAAATAAAGAGTGAGAGAGAAACAAAGAGGCTGAAGCCCGTTTTCTGCCCCCTCACCCCGTCGGCCTCAAGGAAGTGTCGTCCTCCTCCTTGATCCGGTTTATGTGATCTTCTTCTTCTTCCTTCAATCCTAGCTAGCACAAAGGCTTGAAGGATCCGGATTCAATCCTAGGAGTGGACTAGCCATAGAGACGTGAATATGTTTTTCACGAGTGAAGTCATCAAAGGAGAACCAACATGTATTTTGATACTCAAACCCTTACTATCGTTATGATGTCTAGACTTGTGATCCTTGGAGGGTCTTGTATGGATGATTGATTGTTTATTTCTTCCGCGAAATCCATTAAAAAATCCTGCGGTGGTATCAGAGCCACAGGTAGTAGAGCATAATGTAGTTTATGTATTACGATTTTTGTTGTTTTATACTTTAAATTGTTGTTTATCGCGTAAAACGAACAAATTAAGCATAATTGATGCAATTGAATATGATTCAATCAAACAAGATCTATTTTTACATATGATGTGAATTATTAGTAAGTTTGAATCAGATAGGAAGTGAAATTTTGGATCTAGACGCCTAGGGTTCGGGCACATGCTTGGAAAAACGGTTTTTCAAGTATGGAAATAACTAAACTTGGGAAACAAGGAGTAGGAGTTGTTTTGGACCAACTCCCACAAGGAGGTTTGGCCCCCCAGGGACCGTCCCCCCCCCCCTTCCTTGCCACCCAAGAAACCACATGGCCTAGGGCCGAACCGGACTAGGTGCGCGCGGGTTGACCCTGCGGCCTAGAGCCAGCTGGCCCCTAGGCCTTGTGGCGATCCTTTGGGGTTTCGGCCAAGCCAGGAGGGCCCTATTGGACTGTTTTGACCCTATCACATCCAAAAATAATTAAAATTGACCAAGCACATTAAAAATAGATTTTAACTGTTTATGTGCTTTTTGCATGTTGATCGGATATGGCCTGAGGTTGTGGTTTGTTGTTGATGTTTATTTTGTGGTTTGTTTTACAACGTGCAAGCTGATCAAATTAATGTAATAGTTAAATAGGTTTTATGGCCTGCAAGCCGGTCTTCTTCTCAACTTGTGAGATCTCTCTATTTAGTTTAGATGCTAGCTAGAATTAGATAGAGTAGATAATAGCCAATATTTGAAGAAGGAGCATGGAGAAACCACAAGATGGCGACAATCCGCAAAAATCTATGGAGCATAGACAAAAAGATGGAGGCACATGGAGATGCGTTTGCTATTTTTTAGGGTTCATAGATATTCTCATTCGCTTGAGAATATCTTAGTTTAGAGGCCATATCCATATCACATTAATTTTTCTTTTGTGGTTGTTTATTTTATTGTCTTATTATTTATGTTGGTGTATGATTGATGTATGCAAAATTGATAATAAGATAATTAACAACCCGAATCTTTTATTTGCGAGTTTGCCAAACTCAAAATAAGTAGATCAGTTGATATGGATCAACAAAACAATTAAAATTGGAAATGGAAATCTCTCAATTTAAATATTGTGTTTTGCCTTCTCATTACTTAAACACTCTTCATAATCATGATTATCAAGCTCGTGCGTGCCAAAGCAAGGCGACTTGGTTTGTCATGATTATTTTGCGATGACACAAGCAAGTAATGTGCAATAGTTTAAGTAAGAGGTGGGACGCAACTAGTTGATTTTAATAAGATTAAAAGCCTAGAGGCAACCAATTGGGATTATCCATGGGATGGATAAATAAAGATTTATTTGCCCAATTGAACCAAGAGTTGCATAAGAATGCAATTGGAATTTCTCCTACTAAAATAACTAATTTTAGGCGATTTGCCAAAGCAAGCTCAAAAGAAGTGAAATATGGATTTTGGCACCCACGAAAAAATATAATGATATTTTTCACATTAATATTGAGGGTTATTTATCTGAGAAAAATAATGGGAGCTATGTTTAATAATCTAGCCATTATTAAATGTAGTTATATTCACGGTATACTAAAACTTGTATATTTCTCATTTTGTAGAATACCAATGGCAAACAACTCATCGAGTTCAACACACTCCCTACGCTCTGTCCTTGATAAGGACAAGCTTTCTGGAACCCACTTTCTAGAATGGTACAGGAACTTGAGAATCGTTCTCAAGCAGGAAAAGAAACTGTACACTCTAGAGGAGGAATTTCCTCAGGCTCCACAGAACAATACCGCTGCAGCCCTAAAGGCGCATCACAAAATCGTTGATGATGCTAATGACGCAGCCTGCCTGATGCTTTGCACCATGTCCTCTGAGCTCCAGAAGCAACATGAGAACATGGTTGTGTTCGATACGATCATTCACTTGAAGCAGCTCTTCCAAGAGGAGGCTAGGGTCGAGAGGTATGAGGTCTCCATGGCATTGTTCAAATGTCATCTGTCAGTGGGAAACCCAGTGGGACCTCATGTACTCCGAATGATTGTGTACTTGGAGAATCTCGAAAGGCTAGGGTTTTCGATGAATCAGATGTTGGCCACATATCTTGTTTTGTAATTGTTGCCTGAGAGTTATGGACAGCTCATCATGAACTAAAAAATGAACGACATCGTGAAATCTCTGCCAGATCTACTCAATATGTTGAGTAGAGATGAATAAAGAATCAACAAGGGAAAGGGCAATGCCATAATGATGGTTCACAAAGGGAAAGGCAAAAGGTTTGTCTCTACCTCCAAAGGAAAAGGCAAGACAGTTGCTAAATCCAAGGAAGTTGCTCTTAAACATGTTGGTGGCATTTCCAAGGGCATCAATAAGGATGACTGTCACTACTGCAGTCACCCTGGACACTGGAAGAAGAACTTCCCAAAGTATCTTGAGGACAAAAGTCTTGGAATAGTGATTCCACCACCACTAGGTATTTTTTTTTTGTTATAGATGTCAATATTACTTTCTCTTCATCTTGGGTATTGGATACTTGATGTGGATTTCACATTTGTCGAAATGTGCAGGATCTAAAGAGAAATAGAAGATTGGCTAAAGGGGAGATAGATCTGCGCGTTGAGAATGGAGCAAAGGTTGCTGCATTGGCTGTAGGCGTGTACCAACTGTCTCTACCTCCAGGATTAGTTTTAGAATTAAATAATTGCTATTTTGTGCCTGCTATGAGCAAAAACATTATTTATATTTCTTGTTTGGACAAGGAAGGTTTTACTATTTCAATAAAGGACAATTTGTAACACCCCTTGGTTCCCGAGCTTTCCGTTCCGGACCGGAGAGCCCAGGAGGGTGCTACTCATAATGAAGCGGCGGAAAATCAAGAACAATACATCCCATAATTATATATTACATACTGATAATTGTCTTCAACATGATGCATACTGTTATACATGGTGAAATTTAACTAAGAGTTCGACATAATAAAAGTGCTACCAAATACTAGATAAGTTTGCGATTCCCTTATTCGCAGCTTCCAGCTCCTAGACCTGCGGGCGAATGAAACAAAGACCGCAGTTTTTCGAAAGTCAGCAAGAAATGATGAGTGAGATACCCCTTAGCATGTAAAAACAGGAAAGGTTATGAAAGGCTGCAGGATCATGTGTTAAATAAAATAAGAGTAACAGAGTATATGTAAAACATTATCAGAGAATGCAACGCCATAAATAACAGTGTCAAATAATGATATAGTCCTAACTAGAATCCAATCGTTGTGCACAGTAACCAGATGTAGTAACGCCAACAAAGGGGCCTCGCAAAATAATTCCAAACAAGACAGCCGAATTAATAATTATTAGTTTCACAGTACCCGGGTAGACCAGTGACCACATCAGACATACTAGACCTTAAGTGTTGCAACACCCTCCTAAGATCGTCAATCAAAGGAGTGGTATCTAGAAGCTGGACCCTAGCCAACAAGGCAAAGAGCCGGGGCACACGAAGTCCCGCATTTTAGGGACCAAAACCCAAGGAATCGAAACCTGAGGGGCACGCGAAGTCCCGCATTCTAGGGACCTGAGCCCAGGGGATCGAAACCTGGTAAGTAACATAACTGGTTCCGGTACAGGCGAGTCGTTTTAATTTACTCCGAGGATCGAACTCGAATATCTCTTTAGGGACTAAGCCCAGGAAATCATCACCCAATATAAGTAACATCAATGATTCGTACAACATTATGTGATTACTGCTTCCGGTTATAGTGTGGCAAGTATTTCAAGATCAAATACGATTTCAAGGATTCGGAAACAGATAGAACACATTTATCAAGTGGGGAATTAAATAAGACAACTATTTTTCAATTAAGCAAGTAGTTGACACGAAATAAGCTGGCACGCAAGGCTAAGCATGTAAAACTCACCTAATGTTGATTCAGCAGTTAGTACGTAGGATGGTCGACAAAGCCTATGTCCACAAATCCGTCGCCTACAATTTATCAATCGTTTAGTCACGAAACCGGTAATTCTAAATGAATAAATGCACAAATTCTATTTGAGTGCTTGACTATGACGATAAGCCAAATTCAACCCTTACGATCCCCAAAGTGAAAATTTTAAGATGACATACTTATTTAATTAATTAGCGAACTATCTCATTTATTTTAAAAGATTAGTATTTCCGTTGTAATTCATTTAAGAAAATAAAGGGGTTACTAAATCAACAATTTAAAGAAATGTTGTTGAGGTATTTGATAGTTATTTATTATTTAATAAGAAGCACTAATAAATATAAGAAATTTAGAGCATTTATAAACTAACAATTCCTATAATCGTGAAAGTGATATTTTTAGCTAAAGAAATCACTTAAATAAAAATTATAAATAATTTGTTTTATTTAATAGGGATAATATTCAATTTTAGTAAGTTTTAATTGTTGGTAAAATCTCTATGAATATTTGAAAATCCGCTATTTATATCAATAATATCATAATTATATTTGGTTCACACCAATACTATTTCACCATATATACATATGCGTACACACAATACATTTTAGACAACTTATAAATGTTGTATTAAATAAATTTCTAGTTTGTAGAAATTATCTTATATTATGCTACAAAACATTTTTTTTTCATTTATGTATTTAAGATACAATTAAATAAACTTAAATAACAATTTAAACTAAAATTATGTAAAAACAGATTAGTTAAAAGCACATAGTCCCCTAGGGTTTAACATAAACAACAACTAGTTACCCAACAGTTTATGTAAAATACAAAATAGCCCCTAGTTCCTACCCACGGCGGAACACATAATCCACTCAACCCCAATTTGATTCAAGAACGATTTCAAGGCAACAAGTCTCAATTTTTAAGATCAAAAATGACAAAGGAGGTAATTTTGAGCGTACCCACTCGAAGAATGATGAAAAACGATGAAGAACGGAGGTGGTCGAGCTTGCCGCCGGTGAGCTTGATGTTGGCTCTCGGCAGGAAGGCTCCTGCTAACTTTGAGCCTCCTTTTCTGAATCCTTACGCTCCTTGGATCTACACGAGTCGATTGGCAGAGGGATCGGGAGGTGGGTATTGATAGTTTTGTTGGGCTCGAAGCACCGCCGGCAAAAATGGAGGATCGGCGGCGGCTTGCTTTTGCCGGAGCTGCTGCTATTGTGGCCTATGTTCCTTCTCTTCCTTCTTCTACTGGGTTCGAGACAGAGAGGGGGATTGAGAGAAAAGACAAAGGCGAATAGGAGTGGAGGCGGTGGTGGTCTTCGGGTGGGTTCCCGACGGTGAAGGTGGTCGGTGATGGTGGTGGTCGATTGGCCCTGTTTCTGGGTAAAACAGAGGGGGTATGAGAGCTAGAAAGAGGGTGGAGATGAGAGAAAGGTAGATGGCAGCGAAGTATGGAGATGGAGGTGGTTTCGGTGGTGGTGACGGTGCCGGAGGTGATGGTGGTGGTTGGGTTTCTTTCGGCCAAGACAGGGGAGAGAGAGAGAGAGAGATGTGGGTGGTGGTGGTGATGGACTTGGGGAGAGAGGGAGAGATGGGCAGAGGGTGGCGGTGGTGGTGGTCGCTGCTCCGTCGACGGTGGCTGCGGCTACCACCGCTGCTGGGTTCGAGCAGGACAGAGAGGGGGGTTGGAGGGAGAGTGAGTGGTAGCAGAGGGATGGAGAGAAAGGGGAAATAGAGGTGGCGGCTGGTGGTGGCCGTGGTGATGGTGGTGGTGTCGGGTGAGGATGAAGGAGGAGGAGAAGAACAGATAAATAAAGAGAGGATGAGGTGTTGTTGGGGGTTGGGAAAATGTTGGGGAACGGGAGAGAGTGGCAGAGAGTTGAGAGTTTTTTTTTGTATTAATATTTAATTCAATTTTTATCTATTTACCTACTAAGTTTTAGAGTTTCTTCAAAAGACAAACACAACCCACTAATTAATAGTCTTTACTTTTATAAAAGTACAAATACCTCCCCGTTTGACATAATTTTATCGTTTATACTTCGCAAAAGTTGAAAATTTCTCTTATAATGAAACGGGGTATTACACAATTGTTGCTCCATTTATTTTGATAGTATTCACTATTGTAGTGCGCAATTATTTAATGGATATCATTGATCTAAATAATCCTATCTATAACATAAATACCAAGAGGATTAAAATGAATGATTTAAATTCAGCTTATCTATGGCACTGTCGTTTAGGCCACATAAACGAGAAACATGTATCTAGACTCCATAAGGATAGATTTCTAGACTCATTTGTTTTGAATCATATGAGACATGTGAGGCTTGTTTATTGAGAAAAATGACAAAGTCTCCTTTCAATAAGAAAGGTGAGAGGACTAGTGAGAAATTGGCGCTCGTGCATGCTCATGTGTGTGGGCCATTTTCCACTCCTTCCAGTGGTGGTTATGTCTACTTCATTACGTTTACTGATGATTTCAGTAGATATGAATTTGTATATCTTATGAAGGCCAAATCCAAATCCTTTAAAAAGTTCAAAGAATTCAAGAATGAAGTAGAGAAGAAACTTGGAAAAAGTATCAAGGCTCTACGATCGGATCATGGAGGAGAGTACTTGAGCCAAGAGTTCGACGACTATCTTAGAGAGTGTGGGATAATATCGTAACTCACTCCACCCGGAACGCCACAATGGAATGGCATGTCCGATAGGAGGAATCGAACACTGTTGGACATGGTTCAATCTATGATGTGTTAAACTGATCTTCCATTATCCTTTTGGGGCTACGTTCTATTGTGTTCACCTTTCACCATTAATCGTGTTCCATATAAATCAGTGATGAAGACACCACATGAGATGTGGAGTGGGAGGCGTCGCACAGTGTCGTTCATGAAGATTTGGGGCTGCGATGTCTATTAGCGTTTACAATCAGACAAACTCAGGACTAAGTCGGATATGTGTAAGTTTGTGGGATACCCTAACGAAACTAAGGGATATTACTTCTACAATCCAATTAAGAACAAAGTGTTTGTTGCTCGGTCCGACGTGTTTCTATAATGATAATTTGTCTCTAAAAGAGCAAGTGAGAGGACTCTAGAACTTGAAGAGATTCAATAACCACAAACTACTGATCCTACTATGGAACATGAACAGGAACCACAAAATATTGTGGAAGAACCTGTTCAAGTAACACAAGAGCTTCGTAGGTCAAGTAGAGTGCGCCAGGAGCCAGAGAGGTATGGACTTCTCGTGACTGAGTCTGGTGACACGTTGCTCATATATGATAAGCCTACTACCTATGGAGAGGCCATGAAAGGGTCTGGCTATCAGAAGTGGCGCAAATCCATGAAATCCGAGATGAAATTCATGTATACCAACAAAATATGGACTTTGGTGGAACCACCCCACGGGGTACGCTCCATAGGGTGCAAGTGTGTCTTCAAGAAGAAGACCGACATGGATGGTAATGTGATTACCTATAAAGGCTGATTGGTGGAAAAAGCATTCAGTCAAATTCATGGTATTGACTATGATGAAACCTTTTCACCAGTCGCAATGACCAAATCCATTCGAATCCTACTTGCTGTTGCCCCTTACTACAACTATGAGATTTGACAGATGGATATCAAAACAAAGTTTCTGTATGGAAACCTCCTCGAGGATATGTACATGACACAACTTGAGGGTTTAGTGGATCCAGAGCATGCAAATAAATGTTGTAACCTACAACGATCCATTTATGGATTAAAGTAAGCTTCTAGAAGTTGGAATCGACATTCTGATGAAGCAGTCAAAAAGTTTGACTTCATCAAAAACGAAGATGCATCTTGTATCTAAAAGAAGGTTAGTGGGAGTTCTGTTGCTTTTCTGGTCTTGTATGTGGATGACATATAACTCATTGGAAACAACATTCCTATGCTGCAATCTGTGAAAGATTGGCTAGGAAAGTGTTTCTCAATGAAAGACTTAGGGGATGTAGCTTATATACTTGGTATCAAAATCTATAGAGAAAGATCAAGGAATCTGCTAGGCCTAAGTCAAACTACATATATAGACAAGGTATTCAATCAGTTCAAAATGCAAGATTCCAAGAAGGGATTCTTGCCCATGTCACATGGGATCATTCTTTCGAAGAATGATTGTCCTTCCAATGAGATTGAGAAGGGACGCATGAGTAGGGTACCCTATGCCTCGACCATAGGATCTATCATGTACGCCATGTTATGTACTAGACCAGATGTGTAATACGCATTGAGTATGACAAGAAGATATCAGTCTAATCCGGGTGAGAGTCACTGGATAGCGTTCAAGAACATTCTAAAGTACTTGATAAGAACTAAGGATATGTTCTTGATCTATAGAGGAGAGGAAGAGTTGCGTGTAAGGGGTTACACGGATGCAAGATTCCAAACCGACAGAGATGATTTCAGATCGCAGTCGGGATTTGTGTATTGCTTGAATGGAGGAGCTGCGAGCGGGAAGAGCTCCAAGCAAGAGATGGATGCTGATTCTACAACTGAGGCTGAGTACATTGCTCCGAGTGGCGCAACAAAGGAAGCTGTGTTAGGAAGTTCATTAATGAGCTTGGTGTGGTTCCTAGAATTGTGGATCTTGTAGAGTTGTATTGTGACAACACTGGGGCGATTGCACAATCCAAGGAACCCATGTCACACCAGAAATCCAAACACGTACTCAGGAAGTTCCATCTTATTCGACATTTCATTGATAGAGGAGATGTGAAGATACGCAAGATTCCTACAGATGAGAATATGTCATATCCGCTTACAAAGGCGCTTGTTCAGCGCAAGCATGAAGGGAAAAATGGATCTATAAGCATACGGGATGCGCCAGATTGGATCTAGTACAAGTGGGAGACTGTTGGAATAGGTACCCTAGAGGCAATCTTTTTAGTTTTTTTTTTGGCTCAAAATATGCATTGTATTATTTATGGAGATATTTAATATAATGAAGTCCTTAGATTGCAAATGTGTTGTTTAACTTAAATATCCCTAGTCGATTATATTGATAAACAGGACAATCAACTATAGACCAGTATGGGGTTGAATTGATATGGAGATATCACGATCCAACACATGGGTATTAATTAGGTGTAATAGCATACTGGATTGATCCACAACGAGAAGGATGCATGCAAGTTATGTAAAGTCACAAGTGATTCTCGTAGTGACAACGGTATTGTCATCCGTAGACTTGAAGTAACTAGATCCTCTAGTTGTGGAATGTTGTGTTTTGACATCGTCAAACGCTACACCGTAACTCGGTAGTAATAAAGGCGTTATTCGGATGCAATAAGGAAGAAAGCTTAGATATGGTAGTGACATAGATATAACTTTTTCCTCCCACACAACGGGAGCAAATATCCACGACCACTGGAGGGATTTTGCTTATAGAATGTCTGACCAGGCTCAGATAAATCAATATAGGATATTGATGTTATCTGCATGGATAAGATTATTCCCAGGATCGAGAAACTAAGAATTGGATATACGATGGTGACTTGTATGTCTCCTGTCCAATCCAGATATAGAGACAAAGGGATGAGACAATACTTTCACCAGGTTTTTCGGATGACTATTCTTATTAGTTGGGTAGCGTGGATGTCTTGATAGAGGCCGCTCCATGTTAGTAATTATTACGACCAACTAAGTAGAAACCTATGGGGTCACACTCCCTATGGATTAGACCGGACCTGGGAATTAATTAATATGATTAATTAAATAGAATTATCCATGCGCAACTACTTGCAAACTTAGTAGGACTAATTTGCAAGTTGGACTAACCTGTGTATGGACAAGATTAGGATAGGGGATTTCATGCAGTCAACAAGGAGTTGTTGGACTATATAAAGGACACTTCAAGCTTTTTCTCAAGACTTTTGCTCATAACATACATTGAGTAGGAGAGAAAAATAAGGAGAGAGAGGGCAACAAAGAGGTTGAAGCCCCTTTTCCGCCCCCTCACCCCGTCGGCCTCAAGGAGGTGTCGTCCCCCTCCTTGCTCTTATTTGTGTGATCTTCTTCTTCCTTCAATCCTAGCTAGCACAAAGGCTTGACGGATCCGGATTCAATCCTAGGAGTGGACTAGCCATAGAGACGTGAACATTTTTTCACGAGTGAAGTCATCAAAGGAGAACCGAAAGGTATTTTGATACTCAAATCCTTACTATCGTTATGATGTCTAGACTTGTGATCCTTGGAGGGTCTTGTATGGATGATTGTTTGTTTATTTCTGTTGGGCAATCCATTACAAAAAACCTACAGCTGACGCTTTGGCGGGTTTTGGCCATTCTTACTCCTCTTTTGCTGGCTTCAGCTTCGTGACTTAGCTTCCTGTTCAGGTCTTCAGTTTGTACAAGCAGGATAGACTGAACCTTATATTTTATCGCCCACCACGAGGGTTTTTTGTTGCTTGACTAGGGGTGCGATTTTGTCCCCACGGTTGTCGTAGGTTGGAAGCCCGATAAATTTTACAAATAAGATGCGGGGTGATGCCGCCCTACCTCCATGTAAGGTTAAATAAAAAAAGAGTTTGGAGTTAGTAAAATAGGACGTGCAATTTTTTACTTTATGTGATGTTTTTTTGTGTATTTTTCTAGTAAAATATTTGTGTTTTTATTATTCGGGTCCAAATCCGGAGTCGATCCGTTTATCTAGCTTGCAGGTTGGAAATCTAATATGGATGTCAGATGTTTTATCTAATCCAGACCGAATCCACTTAAAACCCGATCAGATCCAGATCGATTATGAATCATAATTCACGTTCTGTTGAGATTCAGATATAGGTGGATACGATCCAAATATGACCCGTTATAATCCCAAAGTAGTGATCCTATCTATAGGAATAGTCTTTCAATTGTACCGCAACGCGCAAGGGCATACGTATGGACGCACGTGAGTCGCCGAGCTTGACACGTGTCCCGTAAGGAAAAACTCGCCCCACATAGCATGCAAGCATTCCATAACAATGAAGTTTGTAAAGGGCCGGCAAAATGGTTATTGACAAGGCGACCCGACACGAACACGACACGAAGTTATAGGGTTTGAGTTTTGTTATATGGGTTTCGATCGTAAATAGGTCGACACGATTGAACACGACACTTAACAGATCGGATGTGGGTTGACTCACAAAACCCAATTACAACCTGCGTAACCCGCTCTTTTAAGTAAGTCATCCCTTTATATTTGAACCAAAAATAACACGTTTTAACCCGTATTTAAAACCTAATATATTTTAAAATATATAGCTAATATACTGGACATTTGAGCCCGACCCACTAAAAAGTTATCCTTGTTTATTCTTATAAAAAGTCTACAGCAGGTCTACAACTCTTGAGTCTCTCACGATCATTTCCGCCCATACTCACCTTATGCTCTTCGCGGATTGCGATTCAGCTTCATCCTAAAAGACTAGCCATTAATAAAATTTTAAATATTTTGTGGTCTAAACAGCTTTGAAATTTGAGATTTTTGTTGCTACTGTCGTCCCATGTTCATTAATGGTGCGTTGTTGAGTGAGAGTCTCTGAGATGCTACACGGAATGTGGTGAAGGCGTGAAGCTATCATCTGAAATACTGCTAAGTTCTTAGTCAATTATATTTCAGAAATTTTGTTTAGTTAGAACTCAATGGAACAATGCAACCTATTTTTTTTTTTTTTTTTAAATTCAAATTTTTAGTTTAAAATACTTAATGTATGATTTTGAATATTTTGAAAAAAAATTAAATGTGTTTGATATTCAATGTTTAACTGGGTCTTAAAGATTAATTTTTGAGTGTTTATATTAGTTTTCATATTTTTTATTTGTGTAATTGTATTATGTGTACATGGAGCTTACATTACAGTGTAATTATTTTGTGATTGTGTGAAATAAACGAGTTACACGACGGATAACTCGCTTATTATATGGGTGAGGTTAGGGTTCATAGTTGTAGACACGTTCAATATATAGATCGAGTTTAGATTTATTATATATGAGTCTCGACACGGATATGACCCCGACACGAACACGACCCACGAATTGCCACCCTTAGGTTTGTTAGCATCCGGAGGGTTTCACGTGATAATCCCATGCACCATGGGTGCTTCCTATGGGCCTGGCCAATAATGCACGGCCACATCAACAAAGTCACGTGCAATTCATATCTTCAAGTCATGTGAAATTCATATCTTCAACCCTCTCTTTGTCTCTCACTCTCAGCCACAAGGCAACCCATGTCACAACTCTCCACTGCTCTCTAAACAGAACACATTACTTAAATGAAATACTAAACAATCCTTTACCACCATCACCGCTACGAAGACCACAACTTCTAGTCTCCTACCACTAGTAGCACTTTCATTGTTACTACTTATTTCCTAAACATTGTTATTGGAAAATGCTAAATAATATCTCTAGAAATATAACATATATACGTATGATCAACTTAACATTTTTGCATGGAGAAATATAGCATGAGTTGTACAACAATTTGCTCAAACATATCATTATATACAATACAAAATTCATGGAAAATATATCCAAAACTACTTATATTTTTTCTGAAGTTACATATAGTTTCCAACTACTTATATTTTTTCTGAAGTTACATATAGTTTCCAAAGAAGTTACCGTTTAAGAAAATCAGTATGTATAGTCAACCAGATGAATGTCAAAGCAGAGTTGAAAGAAGAAAATATTCGATATTTTCCGGTAGGTGATGCGTGAAGGATATTTTTTTTTTTATTTAGGCTTAACCTTAATTGTTGTTTGTCTAATTTATCCGATATCTAATTTTAACTGATCTTCTCTCGCGAGCCCGTTTGATGAAGCCATGTACCCCGTTCTCCGTTCTATCATAGTCCCAATCTTTTCTCGCAATAACGATAACTTCTTAGGAAGCTGTGGTGGAGAATGACTGTAGTGCCTGACCCACGCACACAAAATTCACAATAATTGGCTCATTTCTTTCTGCTGAGAGATGTTTTACAGTAAAATTTACGGTAAAGTTCCTTCTGCTGAAGCTATTATAATTATTTCTTCCCTTTACGGACTCGGTCCTTATGTCTATCTCTAATGTAAGAGCTACTTTTTAACCTATATAATACTTACGGAAATAATAAAACTTTTAACTATGTAAGAATATATTAAGGTTTAAGAAAAAAAAAAAAAACGTAACATAAAATTGCAACAGATAGTTAGTGCATGAACTTTGACGAGTGGTACCTCATTCGCATATTATGCATTATATAATACGGTGAATAGCATGCTATGCTAGAGTTCTTTTCATATAATTATATAGGGGCGGGATATGTAATTGCCCTGAATTTTTTAAAATTGCATTAATTTCCCTATTAGTATGAGATCTTGCTGACAATATACTCTTATAATAAATACATAAATACTGCAGTTTATTCTAATAATGCAAAAACGAAGGGCCGAATTTATATTTTCTTACTAGAATCCTTTGAAGAAATACATATTCCCTATGCCTTAATATTTTGGTTCTCTTTGAAAATTCAATTTTTTTAGTAGTATGGCTTTTATATTGAGACTTACATGTTTGTCATCTACTGGGTTCGAACCTAGGACCACATGCATGGACTTTGAAACACTCTACCACTTGAGCTAGCAACCATTAACTTTAGTACGGTTGTAAAATCATATGTCCTCACTAACTTTTAACCACGCTATTTACTTGAATACTTCTATTTATAACTTCTTTATGATGCCATTCATTCTTTTTGAAGGACAAATTGGAAAAACAATAGTGCCATGTGTTATGTCACTTGCAATCATTCACGCCTCACGAACAATGAATAAACGATGCAATCACACAAGATTTAAGTGGTTCGCTAGCACAAAATATGCTAACTATGTCCACGGGCAAGAAAGATATTTATTCAACTGAGAATAATCTATTACAATGTTCACATATAATTCTCATACCTCAAAGTATCTATTTATACCCCCCAAAATCGTCCCGGCGCCCTAAGGATTTGTTTCCTTTCGTAGTTTCCGCCTCCCGGATTCTGTCCGTGCGAAAAGCACGAGTTTTTGTGTGACGACCTTATTGAAAATGCTTTGTTGTCTTCGCGCGAACACTCTTCGCACTTTGAGGCAGCATGCTGCTATGCGAAGGCCTGAGTCCTCTTCGTGCGAAGACCTCCATGTCTTCGTGCGAAGAGGCATGGGGCTTCATTCTTTGTTTCTCCTTTGAGTCTCTTCGATCTTCAATGCACTTTTCCAACACTGAGTAAAAAAAATAAATTATAAAAAAAAATTGAGATAGCTAAAAGTATAATAGATGACCAAAATATTGGGACAAACAGAGTAATTCATTTTTACCCTGAATGTTTCGATCTTATAGATCTGTCACTTTACAGATAAAAAAATGGGATAAGTACCCGTGAGCTTAATCACTTGTGGTCGGATTACAAGTAATGAAGAGTTAACAATCTTAACAAGTACAAGATGGATCAAAGGGACAAGTAGAGATAGAGGAAAGGGGTGTAAAGAAGAGGTACAATACTATAGATGTTGTTAGCTGTAATTCGGCAATTCACAAAAGAATATCACAATGTGTAGTGCAGAAAGATATCGTTTAATTTATACTAGTCAGACTAGGTGAACTAATGTGAGACACGTGGTCGCACAAACGACCCATTATGAGGCAGCATACCCTCTATCCTTGGAGACTGTCATGGGTGATGTCAGACCAGTATAAGAAGACGATAGAACAAGTGGGCTCCACAACATGTACTGGTCGCATCTGGGACGGATCCCATATGCGACGGGCCTTTTTCCAGCCTCCAAACAAATAGAACCCTTGGCTCCCATGCAAAGTGACGAGGTGCGAGGGACCTTATCTGGTTGGGGTTGGCAGGCTCCTGGCGGAGATTTTAGCATGGTCTTGTTTGATTCTGTGCCTGTTTATTAGGCATGCCAAAATCATTCCCCATGTGACCCCAAATTTGGATTTCATATTGCTCATCTTAAGCAGAAACAACTAGAAACTTTCAAAGACCTTGACAGGTCCTTCAGACGCTCGCCCTTTTTTGCTAATTTCACTACCAGATCATCCACGTAGATTTTCACTTCTTTTTGCATCATGACGTGGAATATGGCCATCATGGTTGTATGTTAATTCGCTCCCGACGCTTACAGGAGTGATGAAAGAGAATTTCTATGTATCTTCTGGGGCATTGATCTGGTTGTATTCGCTAATTAAGCTAAACATTTGGTACCCAGACGTAGAATCACCTAGTAAGTTAATGTTTAGCAGGGGAAAATTGTCTTCAGGGTAGAATTTGTTTCGGTCTTTGAAATCCACAAAGATGTGCAGTAGGCCATTCTTCTTTATGAGTGGGGCGATGTTTGCAAGCCAAGTGGAGTGATGAAAAGGTTTCATGAATCTGTGCGAAAGACCCTCGCATTCTGCTTTACTGGTTTCGTGTTTGGGAGGAAATTGAGTTTGTGCATGGTGACGTTTGGGTCCAGGCCTAAAATTTCCTCGTAATCCTATGCAAACACATTCATGTAATCTTGTAGTAGTTCAATGAGGCTACGCCTTTCTTCTGCTTCAAGTTGTGTCGCAATGAAGATAGGTATTCTTTTCAGGCCTTGAGGATCAAGATCAACCTGCACTAGTTCTTCTTTTTGTGGCACGGGGTTGTCTCAGAATCATTTTGGGGCCTCTTATAATATCCATCCTTGTGTTTTTTATCTCCTAGATCTCAAGGACACCCACCTTTTGGAAAACGGATGACCCTGCGCACCTTCAGCTGCGAAGATTCCTCTCGTCACCTTGGTTGGGTGAACGGGTAATCATATCTCTCGCCTACAGTCCTCTTGAGGGTATACATGTTCTTTCAGAGGACTGGCCTTTGTTCTTGTGGAGGCTTGAATTCTCTGCGGAGAATTTTCCCATATCAGCAAAGAGGTACGGTCGAAATGTCATTTCGTTAGTCTTTTCCCTAATTCGCTCCACCATATAGCTTCTTCGAAATGGGCTTCGTCGAGGTTGAAAACATTAGTCTATTATGGGATGTCTATCAGTTTACCCTGCCATATGGCCTTCATGAGCTAGTGCGCCGTGGAGGGGATAGCGTCAAATCTGTGGATGAAATATCTTACAAGTATCACGTTATATATTGTGTTGGCATCAATTGTGCGAACCTCCTGTCACACCTGATCTTTCCTACTAGCAGGACCCACGGTTGCTTTGTAATCATTTCCAAAAACCGAAGAGAGGGTGGAGGGTCCCGTAGTTCTGTTTCTTACGATCCATGCGGCCTTGTAGGTGTTTAGGATTATAAAGTTGACCGAGGATCCTCCATCAACCATGGCTCGTTTGAATTTGGTTCCGTTGATAACCCTAGTGATGTACAAGGTTTGTTGTGTGGCCCATCCTCCCTTTTTGTCTGCTTCGGAGAAGGATATGAAAGTTGAAGCGCACGTGAAGTATTGAAAATTGTCCCACTCATGGAGACAGTGCTTTCCTTGAAATCCTTGACTACGCGCACGATAGCTCTGGTCATCTTCGTGCGGCAAGATTTCGAGACCCATATGATCAAAGAAGAAAGAGAATTAGGACATCTTTGCGGCTCGAGCAGTCGCATGTTCTCATTTTCTTCTTCTTGACCTACTACTTCGTATGCTTTTGCGATGGCCCCTTCCCCTTCCGCGTCATCCACAAAAGAGAGAATTGCATTTTCGCTTATGGGGGAGGTTTGTTGTCACGCTTGAAAATATAATGGAAGGAACTAATCTCAACAAGATTTGAATTGGATAACTCAAACTTTTATTTCACAAACTAAAATATATTACATAGTAGTCAGAGCTACTAACGGTTCCCAAACTGAACTATAACACATACAAAATGAGTTCAGACTCATCTCAAAAGCTATACACAAGCTAGTACAATAAACTTCTAAGAAATCTCAGGAACAGAACCATCACCACCACTTGTACCTGAAAAATATAAGGGGTGAGCTTACTGCAAGCTCATTAGAGAATATCAAAGAAACAGTCTAAGCACGTAGTATTTCATGATACACATATCACATAATTTTGCTATCACAGACTAATATAACAATGTGTATGTCAAGACATGTATATGAAATTCTTTCATCATTTTATTATATTCATGGAATATGGGGTGCTCAAATACGAGCTCGTAACTAGGAGTGAGTCATCCTACCTCCGCATAGGCGCTCCCAACTGGGATCGGAGTATCCACCTGCCATCAAACTGGCAGTGCTTTCTGCACCATGCCTCATGTGCGTTCAGGGTCTTTCAACCAAGGGACATTAAAATCTACCCCACTTAAATAAATTTCGTATGGGAATTTAAAATGAACTCAAAAGGATTTATTAGTAAATCGATGTGGACCCTCTCTGGGCGTCCACGATTGGCTCGACATTTCTCGCACTTTCGAGGAGTCTGGAAGATGTTGAAAAGTCATGATTGGCAAGGACTCACATGTATTCAAGGCGCATTACTTGCAAGCAGATTCTCACCGACCATTGTTCCGCAGTTTCTTCCTCGCACTCAATGGATTTCCTGTGGAATTCCTTGATAAAAGCAACACCACTCTCGCCTTCCTTCTGAGTTAGGTGCAACAAGTTAATGGTTGTGACTTTCTCCTCAACTTGAAAGAACTTTGTGTATAAATTCATGACCAAGTTGTCCCTTGCTTTGATTGATGCTGGCTTAAGGATTCTACCATTTGTATGCAACTTTTCCAAGAGACTTTGGTAACTCTCGCATTCATAAATTCGTGTCTATCCCATAGTGGCTCTAGCAAGTGAATGAATCTCATCACGTGGTCATGTGTGTTTCCCATGGACTCCTTGAATTTCTCGAACCTTTGTGCTTCGTATCCTGCAGGGTTGGGCATCTCATAGATATCCATGGGGATCGGTGGCAGGCATGCAACGTCGGGTAATGCGATGACTCTGGTTGGCGACGAGGTCCTCTAATTTGTGTCTATCCCATAGTGCCTCCATCCTGTCGCGTTTGAACGTGGCACGCTTGTTGTAACTTAGGCGGGTAGTGCGAAATGCAATGAGTCTATGCAAGATGGAGGGGTGTTGCGAGGAACGACATTCTGGCTTTCCGGGGTTGCAACACCATAGGAATCGAATGGGCGAGCCATGGCAGAGTTAGGTAAATTTCTCCAGACCCTGGTTTGCGTGTCTTGGGAGTTTTCTCGAGCGTTTTCCACGAGCTCAACCGTTCATGTGAGTGGAGACAATGATAAAGTGGCTCCGGGGTTTGAAAACCCCATCACGGTTTGTATCTTTAAGATTTTGCTAGCAAAATTATCTCACTTATGGGTGGTTGAGATCATTTCTTCGTCCATAGATTGTTTCACTTGGTTAATTTGATTCTGCAGAGTGGTGTTTATATCCTGGATGGCTACAAGGATATGGTTACGGGGATTTTGAGGGTTCTCGATCCTCTTGTTGTAAGGAGTCAGAGAGAATCTTTGAAGGAGTTGATTGAGGGGTAACGTTGTCGGCGGCCATAACATCCAATCGGTATAGCTTGTTGTTTGAATGGTTAGATCTCTTTCACGTCGGGTCACCATATTGTAAATAAAATAATGGGATAAGTACAGGTGAAGCTTAATCAATCATGCTCGAATTATAAGTAATCAAGAGTTAACAATCTTAACAGGTATAAAATGGATCAAATGACCAATGAGAGTTAAAGGAAAGGGATGAAAAATAAGTTGCGCAGTAGTATTAGGGGTGTACATGGTTAGGTTGAGTGGTTTAGTAGGGACAAAAGCACCCGATCTAGATAAATGCAAGTCAAAATCAATCCTCATTCTTTACAAATCAGCCCAAACCAAAAATCTAGATTGGTTCGGTTTGGGTGGGTTAGCCGGTTTACCTTTATTGTAAACAAAATATTATTGGCAATTTCACAACACCTAAATGATTGTGCACAAAGCAACAACATGGAGTATAATATGAAATATCATTTCAAATATTGAAACATAGAATGCATAAAGAAAATCAATTAATCAATAGTTTGTTCAAACAAAAAGATTGAAGTATTTTTCTAATGGTGAATCCATTATACAGTGAAGCTAAAATTAAAAAGGAAAAATGTAAAAAATGGTAGAAAAATTGGGGATTGATCTTCCCACATGGAGGATTTGACGTTTCTCTGATAGAAGATGAAGAAAGGGAAAGGTATATTTTTTAATTGATATGAAACGGATTCTATAGACATTATGAATTTATTACACATATTACCTGTTTTGGGTTGGATCGGGTTAGTTTATGAGTTTCATAGTTAAATCCACAACCCAAACTAAAATACCAGTTTGGACTAAAATAAAATCTGTATTCAACCCAAGCCATTTCAAATCAATAAAATTGGATTGGATTGGGTTGGATGAGCCGGATTGGATGGGTCAAGCGGTTTTCTGTACACCCCTGAGTAGTATAGAGGAGAGAGACAGCTTGTTGGCAGCAATTTGACAATTCATAGAAAATGATCACAGTGTAAAGTGCAGAAGGTATTGTCCTATTTATACTAGTCAGACTAGGGAAACCAATAGGAGACACGTGTCGTACGGACGACTCATGACCCATTATGAGACGGCGTACCATAAATCCATGGAGACTTTCACTGATGATGACAGAACAGTATAAAGAAACGATCGAACAAGTCGGCTCCACAGCACGTACTGGTCGCATCTGGGACAGGATCCCATATGCGACGGACTCGATTCCAGCCTGCAACCACTTGAACTAGGACTGTAAGGAAAAACGAATAAACTAGTCAAACCGACCGAACCAAAGCAAAATCCTTGGTTTTGGATGGTTTATTTGGATGTTCGGTTTATTAATATTTCAAATTTTCACAAACCGGCCTAATCGGTTCGGTTTTCGGTTCGTAAAAATATCACACCGTACCAAACCGGACCGAACCGATAAGTTCCTAATGAACTTTTATTAAAACATGTATTGAATAAAGTATATTAAATAATCTAAAAATAGAACACAAGTAGATAGATTCAATTAAAATCGTCATATTAATCTCAATCTCTTCCATTTCTCTCGCGTTCCATCGTAGACGATAGTTATGCAATTTTTTACGTCAATTTAATCTTTTTCGCTCTTAAATCTGAAATCCATTGACAATGCAGTATTATAATATCCATTCAATAATATTTACGCAAACTGACTGAACCGAATCACCAAACTGATTCTTTTTCAGTTTGGTTCGGTTCATTTCATCCTTTCAAATGGTTTTATAGTTTGGTTATAGAATTAGTAAACCAATGTATTCGATTTGGTTTATGATTTTGCACAACCCACACCAAACCGAACCACTTATACCCCTTACTTGAACGTTGCCTCCCGTGCGAAGTGATGAGGTGCGAGGGAACCTGTCACGACCAGACTTTTTCGCTTTAAGTTGATTACGAATTTATCAGAGTAAACGCGTCATTTTCGGCCGCGACGGAATTACGAACCTTATCGCTTTTTTTATATAAAAAAGATAGCGGAAACTGAGAAATAGACAACTCTTTTCAATTTGAATAAAAACATCATTTTCCTATTTATCTGATCAATTACAATTAATTCAAATACTATAAATTTAGCCTTTCTATAATCTTTGATCGATCCGGTCCGGTACCTGTAATTATTTTAGAGTGAGCAAAAAGCCCAATAGTTACCGCCTAACCACTTGCATAGAAATATAATAATAAATTAAACTGTAACAGGTTATCATACAATAGCATGGAGAACATAATACATAAATATCATGCTTTAGATATATCATACAATTAGCATTAAATAACTTAACAATTAACATATAAATCACGTATAGACCGTAATTACTGTAGACGTGAAAACTATATTTCCCCTACCTCAATACTAGCTTCAGGATAACAGGTTTGAAATGATGTGAGTAGCTCCAAATCTTTTATCTCAAAATATTCTCAGTATCTCTCTATCTCACTAATCAGTAGTTGAATCGAATCTGGAATGAGAAAGAACTAAAGCACTAGGCTCTATTTATAGAAGTAAACGACCAATCAGATCGCGAAGAGTCACATGACACGTGGCGCACAAGCGGCGAAAGCTGTGCCACAAGCCGAAACATGTCAACTGCGTGGCACACATGCACAGAGATGGCCCCAGGCCGTGACACACGACCCCCCTACATGTCGCGCATGCAGGGACAATCACAGATGTTGTGACACGTGTCCCTCTGCGTGTCATACATTTATTTGGCCAAATCTAAATGCTTATCCTCAACCACCGCGTCAAATAAACATGTTATCTAGTCACATCAAGCATATAAGGATACACATATCACAACATACATACATATGTAATTAATTAGCACTTAAACACTAATTATCACTAATTATCCCTAAATAATTGTATCCTTATTTAGCAATAAAATAAGATACTACGACTTCCGGTTTATTTCTGAACGAGCTTAATATTAATAGTTTTGCAATTATGGGCTTATCTATGAAATATTAAACAATTAAACATGAAATAAACTGAAGTAATATAAGCTTAAGAAATGCGATTATTACAAAACCTGTCTCATGGTCCTTTCAAGTGCGAGATGGCATGATCAGTTGCTTCATAAGCACAGTTTTGAAGACACTTTAAGGCTACTGACGGGTGCACGTGGCAGTAACCCAATGCTTTATTTTTTACTATCTACACACTTTATAATTTGTTATAGATAATTGTGGTATCTGGACTAGTTTACGCATACAAAGACTAAGTAATTGATTGTCGAATAATTTGAACATAAAACGTCAAAAGAATACTCCCTCTGTCCCAAGTGATTTTTTTAAAAAAAATCTGAAAGTTGCTTTATTAAAAAGAAGCTGAAAGTACTAAAATGGCCCCCCTTTAAGTGAAAGTATTGACCATTTGCTCCCATCCTTTTCAAGGTTGACTCTCAATAATAAACAGATTAACGAGAATCTGTTTTACTCTCTTCTCCATTTGTTGCAAGCACAATTCAACCAACAAGAAGATCCAAAAACATCAAGAAGATCAAAATTATACAAGATCTACAACCATCAAACGATCAAGAAACATCACAAATCAACAACAACAAGATCTTTATATTAAATCTTGTATCACAAAATCAAAAATATGTGCATCAATATCTTGTTCAACAAAGATCAATAATTGACTATTTTGCCAATATCAGAGGAAGTAGATTTGTACATCAAAAATCATAACTTTGTTTAGACCTGTACATCCTGGAGACAGACCATCTGCTATTGCTGTTGATTAATGGAGAGATGGAGAGAAAGAGAGAGAGAGGGAGAGGGAGAGATGTGCTTTCTAACCAGATCTTGGTCTTTTCAGCAACGGAGACGACAACAACTATGAAGACGACGTCCTCGTCCTTCTCCTTCTGTCGAAGCCATTAACTCAGGCCGCAAGCTCTGTTGAACGCCGAGCAAACTTCTTCTGTCAAAGCCACCGACAGAGAAACCACCCATTAAGTGTCGAAGCCACTGCGAGCAGACCCACCAGCGTCGCTCACCGGCATCGATATGCTCTCTCTCTCTCACTCTCTTCCTCTTTCCCTCTCTCTCTCCTCTCTGTCTCTCTCTCTCTGTGCGTGCGGGGTGAAGAACATAAAGATACTAAGATAAGAAAATGAGGAGGAAAATTAGGTTAAAGTTGGGGATGTTTGGTTAAGTTGGTGTCCTAAATTGGGCCTAATTAGTTTGAGTTTGTTTGGTATAGTATTTTTCACTTAAAAATGTCTATATAAATAAATTTTGAAAAATCAAATGGGTTTGCGAGACGTCCAAATAAGAATATTTTGAACAATCTGTTAAGACAGAGGGAACCTTTAAATCCTACCAGTCTGTCCCTACTCTTTCTTCCCATGGCGGCTCGGCGCGGGGATTAAGGGTAGGGACAGAAAAGACCAAAATACCCCTATGAATATTTGAAATTCCATAGTTTGTCCCCTCTGTCTCACAGAAACAACACCACCAGCAGCAGCCTCCATCAACAAGGACACCACCAGCCTCCATCAACAAGGACAAATCCATGAACACCATCAAAACACAAACTGAAAATTCAACATGAACACAACAAGATTGGACTAAATTTTTTAGATCTAGACTCATTTTTTTTATGATTTTAACAAAAAATGCAAGATGGAGAAGAAAGAAGGAGGGGGCGAAAGACAGGAAGAACCCTCGACCTTCAACTGCCTACAGCCCAGTCACCGCCAACGACCCCACCGCCGTACGACCAACGAAGCCACCGCCGAACTGAGTGAGAGGGAGAGAAAGGACCAGATGTGCTTGGTTTCCAACGCCTCACCCTCTCTCTCCACCTTGAGTCGATAGATCTGAACTGTATGAACAAACAGAGAGAGAGGAAAGCAGATTGAGAAGCCGGTCTTCCACCGTCGGTCTCCGCCTCGTCGGTCTTCCACCGTCGGTCTCAGCCTCAGCCTCAGCCTCCGTTCGTAGCCACCGTTGGACAGTGCACACCGCTTGGGCGGCGGAGAGAGGCAGGGCTTCTCCTCTCGGGGGTTCTCTCTCCGTCTCTCTCTCTACTGAGTGGTTGTGGTGATAATGTGGGGTGAGAGGATAAGGTGAATGGGAGATAAAGTGGGTGGGGTTGGGAAAGAAAAAAAAAAGTATGTATTATTTGTGAGGGTAATGTTGTCATTTTACGTTATTAAGGTTACCCAAAAAGGAAATGGGAAGAAAGAGCAGGGACGTCTCAAAATGGAAATTGGGAAGAAAGAGCAGGGACGGAGTGGTAAGTCACGCCCACTACGTGTGTGTATTTTTTTTTTGATCGTCTCTAGGTGTGTGTATGGCTATGTTGTGGTAGTCGTGTCCATAGGTACGATTTTCCACATAATGGAATCTAGTGAGCACGAGCACGTTTGATGCTAGTAGTACCACTAAGAATACTCTAGTTAATATAGTGCCATGTGGCAACTCAAAGGGGGACTCAGTCCTATACTTCACGGCCTACCAACAAATGCTACCACACGCGTTAATGAATTGGTATTGAATACTACCTTCTCCTACTTTTCTCCTTGCCCACAGTTTCATTATACCCGTACTCATTTAAAAACCAAAGCACCAGATAACTTCACCAGTTGAATCACAAGAACAATTATTGGTTGTTGGCCCATCGTGTGACCACTAACACACAAAAAGAACTCGAGAAGGAGTGCTGACGCCATGTTGCTTGAGCAATTTTTTGACACTCCAATCAAACACTATTGTTGAAACTCCATAGTGACACGTCAGCCCCGTCTTCCATGTCATCCCCCATGTAGTGAGGTGGCGGCAACATCATCCCTTCCGCCATATTCGACAACAACTCCGGCATACCAAAAACATCGTACTCCTCGTCCACGAACAACTCCTCCTCCACAACTCTCTCCTCTTCCCCCACCGCCTCATTGTTCACTACACTGCCGTTGTTCTCCTTCGGGCGGAAGGCCTCAGCCGCCTCTGCAGCGGCCTTCTGTATGTCCTTAGGATGATTAGAAGCAGGAACAGGCAGCCTCCAAGCAGAATCCGCAAAATTAAGACAAGCGGAACTCCCTCTCAGGGCAATGGCGGCCACATCGTGAGCCCGGGCAGCCATTTCCAAGGTGGGGTAGGTTCCTAGCCAAATCCTAGTCTTCTTGTTGGGCTCCCGGGTCTCGCAGACCCATTTCCCGGAGCTCCTCTGCCTCACTCCCCGGTACACAGGATGACGAGTTTCTTGGAACTTCTTCCTCCCCGCAGGCTTCTTGGGGTTACTTGAAGCCAACTTCACCACAACCGCCTCCTCCTCCTCCACCGGCGGCAACGTAGAAGAACTACCAGCACCTGATGCAGAAGAGTAACTGAAGGATTGATGATGCGAGAAATTATCATCGTTACCACTAGACGACATTTCGAGAAAGAACTGATGAAGTTTAGAGGAGGAGGAAGTCAACAGTTAGAGTGAGCAAGTGGCTTTGTTGTAGAGGAAATTTAGAGTGAGGTGGCCTTTTATAGTTTTTCGTTACTTGGCCAGAATTAACCAACGCGGCTAAGCCAAGTGGAATAATGGGTCTCACTAAATTGGGAAAGTTGATTTCATTACAGCTGTGGCCACTCACTATGCAACATCTGTGCTTTTTCTGTCTCTCGTGGCGGCTCTGATCTTACTAGAACGCTTTCCTTAGTCTTTGTGTTTTCTTCACAGCTTCAAACAATGAGAGAAACAAACGTGGACACTTCGAAATAATATTCTTCTTTTTAGAATAAGTTCAAAATACATTTATTATTACTAAGGTCGGACTAATGCGAGTCTTAGTGCATGTTGGTATCAAAGATTTTAATTCAATTGGATTAAAATCGAACTCTTTTCAACAATTCTGTTTGTTATGCCTGTAGATTTTAATCTGATAATCTGCAGATTAAAATAATCTGTTGCGTAATCGTACAATCTCCAAAATTGGAGATTATGCAACTGAAAATTTTTAAAAAAATAATTTTAATTTTTTTTTTTTACAATAGCATGATCACAGTTCATTTATAAACAGGTATATCAATTACTTGAATTCAGAGCTCTTTAAATTTTGCTAAATTGATCAAGTTATAATCTATAATTTCAGCTCATACCAAACAGATTGTGATTCTCAGTTAAGTTGGATTTTCTTTTCAGATTATTTTCAGCTGATTATTGAGATTTTTAGCTGGTACCAAACAGGCTTAGGCTTGTTTGGTATAAGTTGAAAATCTAAATAATCGGCTAAAAAAACGCGGTGAAAAGTTCTGCTAAACTAAAATTCAAATCAATTTGACGTGAGCTGAAATGTTAAATAATAAATTTGATTCATTTGACAAAATTTAAAACGATAAATAGGAATTGTCTTGTCATCTACCGGGTTTAAACCCGGGACCTCATGCAGGGGCTTCAAACGCTCGACCACTTGAACTACCACCCTAGGTGCTAGTCAGTTACTTGAATACACTCACTTATAAATGACGTACGATCATATCACTGTTAAAACACATTAATATTTTCTGACACTTTCAGTCGCATAATCCTCAAATTTGGAGATCTAATTGTACTGAGATTATTTTAATATGCGGATTTTCAATTTTAAATTTTATGTCATAACAAACGAAATTAAATTTAAATGACTGATTTAAATCAAAACGGTTTAAAAAATCCGAATTACCAAACATGCACTTAATGTCTTACAAGGGTTATTTCATTTTACGAATAAAACAATATTAGAGAAAGTTAAAAGGAATGGAAAAAGATAAATTAATCACTACGTGTCCTAATCTAACTAATTTTTCTTAAAGATATGTTCTAAAATGATGTCATACTATTAAATAAGTATCTTCCTCACTAACTATTTCAAAACCGGGTTGCTAGGGTTTGCAAGCTCCGCGTTTGTCGGAGACGTAAAGGGCGATTTCGATGGCGAACAGGGATTCTTCGACGGCAAAATAGGCTTTCTTCGCTGACAGCAATCGAAGAACAAGTTGAAAACTTTGATGACGACTACTCCAACGAGGCTCTGCAGCAGTTGGGTCCGTGTCTCATTGGCGCTTTCGCTCTCCCAATTTGTTTCAACATATGGGCCATGAAGAATATCCTGAGGAAAATCTGGAAGGAGGAGGATGGTTTTACCGTCGACCATGTCAATTCCAATAGATTCATCTTCCAATTCACCTCTGCAACAAATCTCGACCAGGTCCTTAGAAGAGGTCTGTGGTCTTTCGACGGAATCCTCCTTTTTCTTAAATAGTGGGTTCCTGGACCGTTCACTAAGAAGATCACCTTTGATAGTTTGGATCTTTGGATTCAAATATAAAAAGCTCCCTGTCCAGTTGAGAAGAGAAGTAGATGTTCGACGAGTGGCTAAAAGGTTGGGACGAATATTGGAAATCGACAATAGACTTATTACAAGTGCAGATGGAGATTACTTTCGCGTCAAGGCAACAATCGATACCAATGACCCTCTGCAACGAGGTGCGTTCATCAACTCTCTTGGAGAAAAGATATGGCTAGACTTTGTGTACGAACGTATTCCTCAAGTGTGTGAATGGTGTGGGAAGATAACTCACCGTGGAGAAGACTGCACGTCTAAGACTGAGAATGAAAAGTTTCAGGAAACGCCGGGCTACGGAAACTGGCTCAGATTCCGTCCACCCCCAAGAATAACTTTTTCACTACCTTCGAGAAAGCCGATTATGAAACCCACATGCCGAATGAAGGAAAGGAGGATAAACAAATTAACACCATGGACAATGATATGGAAGATACTGATTGGGAAGATAGTCATATGGAGGAGGAAGTTAACAAAAATCCAACTGGTAATAGCAACATAACAATATTTAAAAATCCTCTAAGTGAAACCAACTGGTGTTGGTTTTCCTAACCAAGCTGCTAGAAATAACAAGAAGGTGAAGAGCCTCAAGTCTGCCACTGTGGTGGGGGCAAAGAGACCTGCTAGTGCTACCAGCTTTAGCCCAAATCTGAGGGAGAAACAGTCTAAAAATTAGGCACATGGTAAGGGCAGAGGGCGCGGTAATGGAGGAAGGGGAAGTGGCTCAAACAACTCTGGTAGAGGGTCGAGTCTTGATCATAATACCACAGCAGTCCGGAACCTTTGAGGTTTGAATGAAACGGATCCTGAAAGCTCAGCAAACAGAGGGGGTAGTGACAAGGAAATTACGAAGACGAGAAACGTGACGGGTATGGGTAATCAGGTTTCCCGTGAGCGGATTCCGACAGCGGATGGAGCCCAAAAGTATCCAAATATCGAAATGGCTAAGGCTGACGTTTAGCCTATCCATTCTCAATGAGTCTCCTAAGTTGGAACGTACGGGGGCTTGGCAACCCCCGTAGCATCTCGTCTCTTCGCAATTTAGTGAGGAGACACAAGCCAAGTGTGGTTTTTTTGATGGAGACAAAGATGTATGCAACAGAGATGAGGTGGATTCAAGATTTACTTGGTTTTCAGAAAGGTATTTTCAGGGATTGCTTAGACCAACAGGGAGGCGTAGCTATGATGTGGGATACTGATATCTGGTACAAGTTAATAAACTGGTCAGATTTTCATATTCGTGGCCCCTTTACGGTTGTGAGTGATGATAAACAGGGCTTTTTAACCGGTTTCTATGGTGATCTGGTAAGAGAAGAAAGGCATAACTCTTGGGCCTTGCTTGAGAAATTGTGCCCACCGAACCAACACAGGTGTGTTGTTGGTGACATTAATGCATTCCCTTCAGTGTCAGAAAAGGAAGGAGGAGACCAGTCCCCTTCAGACAAATTGAAGGCTTCCGGAATGTCATTGAAAAACTTCATCTACGCGACATGGGCTTTTCAGGTACACAGTTCACTTGGTCAAATAATCAGGGAGATGAAGCGTCGATCAGGGAACGTCTTGACAGGTGTCTTAAAACGGATAGAAAATTCAGACTTGTTTGGTTGGGCAAATGTTCAGCACCTAGTGGAGGAGGTTTCTGATCATGTGTCGTTGAGAGTTTCTTAATATCTGAGTATTCTAAGGAATGTACAGGTTAAGAGAAGATCTCAGTTTGAAGCTATGTGGCTTCAGCATCAGGGGTGTGAAACAATTTTCAGAGATTCTTGGACTGATCATGGGGCCACGGTTGATGCAAAGCTAGGAACTACATCTACGACTTTGAATAAGTGGGACAGGGAAGTGTTCGGCAATGTCAGAAAACAGTTGAAACAACTTCGGAATAGATTAAAGTTACTAATTGAAGTTCCTCAGTCAGCTAGTATTGTAGCTGAGACGAAGAATGTGCGCGAACACATCCTCCAAATCCCTTTAAAGGAAGAGGATATGTGGAAGCAACGCTCTAGAGACAACTAGCTCTGTAAAGGTGATATAATACATGTTATTTTCATCGAAAATCTTCAATTAGGCGTATTAGAAATCGGTTGATGGGGCTAGAAGATTAGGCAGGTATGTGGTTGACCGAAGCTCCTCAAATAATTTCGGCTTTAAAGAACTACTTCCGTGCAATTTTCACCTCGACACACCCTTCGAGGCAGCATATGGAATCAATGATGGGTGGTATTACCAGTCTAATTACGACAGAACAGAGAGAGTATTTGGAGTTGACATTCACAGTTGAGGAAGTACGGGCAGCGGTTAAACAATTGGCTCCCTCAAAAGCTCCAAGTTTAGACTGATTTCCAGTCATGTTTTATGAGAGATTCTGGCCGATTGTGGACAGGAAGTAGAGGGGACTTGTGTTCTCCTGCTAAATGGAGTCGACGACATAGTCAGGTTCAATCATACCCTTATTGCACTTATCCCTAAAATTAAACTAGTGCGCAAGGCTAGTGATTTGAGCCCAATAAGTATTTGTTCTACTATTTATAAGATAGTAACTAAGACTTTGGCGAATCGCCCTTATAGGCATTCTTGAATCACTAGTTTCAGAAAACCAGAGTGCTTTTGTTCCAGGTCTTCTGATCACTAACAATTTTTTGACTGCTTTTGAGATTCTCCATACTATGAAGAGTAGGAAGAAAGGAAAAGAAGGTTATTTTGCACACAAGGAGGATATGAGTAAAGCATATGATCGTGTAGAGTGGGATTTTTTAAAAGCAGTTCTAGAAAATATGGGTTTCGGTAGAAATTGGGTGAACGTCGTGATGAGCTGTGTAACTACGCCTACAGACAGCTTAATTGTGAATGGGGTGGTTCATGGACACATAATCCCTGAAAGAGGAATAAGACAGGGGTGCCAGTTATCCCCATGTATCTTTCTTCTTGTCAGTGAGACTTTATATCGTCAGCTATCTAAAGCAGTAGAGAACGACTCTCTAATAAGAGCTATGTCATCAAGAGGAGGGCCAGTTGTTTCTCACTTATTCTTTGCAGATGATAGTTTGCTTTTTACTAAAGCCACAATGAACGAGATAACGGTTTTGAGATCTATTTTATGGGATTATGAAGTTGCTTCCGGTCAAAAACTCAACTTGGAGAGATCTTCTGTTGTTTTCTCGGATAACGTTTGCCCCATCGATCAGGTCACGCTAAGCCACTTATGTGGTGTACAATTGGTGGAACAGCATGATAACTACTTGGGCCTACCAAAATCTTTTGGCAGGAAAAAGAAGAATCAATTTGGTCATCTGACTGAGCTTTTTGGGAAGAAAGTCAAAGGGTGGATAGGAAAGTTTTTTTCAGCAGCTGGGAAGTACGTGGTAGACTCTTTGTGGCTTATTGACTTGCTAGACTCTTCCCCAATTACTCAATGTGAAAAAATAGTTGCTGGTATATGGGAAATTTGGCGCAGACGAAACAAAAGAAGATTTGAAGGTATTGAGTTTTCGGAAGAGGCTACAGCAGCAATAGGGATTAACACAGTTTTGTGGTATAAGGAGTGCATATTCCGAGGGTTATTTGAAGAGCACTGTATACCACCCCAACAGCCTGAGCTTCGGTGGCTTCCTCCTCCAGAAGGTTTTTGGAAAGCATATAGATGCTACCTGGAAGGAATTCAGGGTAGCTACGGGTCCGGGTATAGTACGTCGAAGTAGTTCATGTAATTTTGTAGGGGGACGTATGTGTAGAATTCCCCAAGTTCGCACGCCGCTTTTAGCTGAGCTCGCCGATTTAATTGGAGGAATGGAATTCGCTAAGGAAATGAAGGTTAAAAAGTTGACTCTGGAATCGGATTCTGTGATTGCAGTAACTTTGCTAAAAGACGACAAGTATGGCAGGATCAGAGGTTTTAACTCCTTATCCGAGCTGAAGGATTTATTCAGTAAAGGAAGAGATTTGATTCAAGATTTTGAAGTTCTGTATTAATCATGTCAAAAGAGAAGCAAATAAATCCGCCCATATGTTTTTGGGTAGAGGTTTAGCAGAGGGAGATACAAGTTTTTATGCTGAAACGCCCATTTGGGCTAACGATGTAATTCGGAACGATTCATTGGGTATGACTAACCCTGAATAAAGAGTTATATTTTCTTCTAAAAAAAATAAGTTCCTAAAAAAAAGTAGTAACTTTTCTTCTAAAAAAATATTAACTTTCCACTTTACTTTCCCTCAATAACCATCTTCAAATATTAAAAAAGTTTTCACGAGGTTTTTTTTGGCTCCGACGATATCGGAGGCGACTAGGGTTTTCACAGCTCGCGAAGCAGGCAATCGGACTCTCAGAGTCTACGATCTTCGATCAGTACTCCGGCGACCATGGATCAGACAACACGGCGATCAGCGCCACTTCACCGACCATAAGAAGAAGCAATCGAGGAGTTTGATGATGATCATGTCCGGTAAGCTCTCTCAAAGATTGGACCGTGCTTAGTAGGTTCTTTCTTCTTCCCAGTTACCTTCAATGTCTGGGCGATGAAGGAATTATTCAAGAAGATTTGGAAGGGAGGGAAGGATATCAATATTAGCGAGGTGAATGATAATCTCTTTGTTATAGAGTTTAAGACGGAAGAAACACTTAAAGGAGTCCTCACAGGAGGTCCTTGGACCTTTGATGGTAATCTATTGTTTCTAAAATGCTGGGAATGTAATGTGGACATCTCTTTGGAAGGCTTTGATGAACTTGATGTCTGGCTCCAAATCAAAAATCTTTGTGTACACCTACGTACGGAGGAGGATATTCCAAAAGCTGCTAGAAGAGTTGGGGTTGTCACTGAGGTTGATACCAGGATCCGAACTAGGGAAGGGGGAGATTCGAGCAAGGGTAAGACTGAACAAGAACAAGCCATTGTTACATGGTGGTTAATTCAGGGTATTGAAAGAAAAGGTTTGGGTTGACTATCGATATAAGAAAATTCCCTCTGTATGTGAGTGGTGTGGGTGTTTCACTCATCACTCCGAGAGCTGCAAGGAGGTGAATGAAGAGGAGAAGAAGAATTTTGAAACTTGCTATGGAACCTGGATAACTTTCAGACCACTACCCCCTCGAAAACGTCTGATAAGCGGATCAAACGATAATGAAGCCAACCCTCCAGCTAGAGATGGACCAAAAACCACCCATGACACTATGACAGAAAACAGAGAGAACGAAGTTCCAATGGGGAATCCAGCCATGGATTATAATATGGGATCGAAAGATGATGAAGCGTGTCTTGAAGAGGCTTCAGAAGGCAGAGAGCACAGAAAGGAAAGCAGCGAGTATGGGGAAGAGGACATGGATCTGGAAGGAACCATAGAGAAGAACACGAAAACGATGGCAATTTTCAACAACCCTCTTGGGGTTTCAAAGGAGGATGCAAGTTCTGAAATAACGACAGTAGGAGTAACGTCTGATCGAAGCAAGGTAACTCCTAACTCTACTATTCCTAAAAAGACCCAGCTTCTTAAAAGCAACGCCAAACGAAAGGGTAGTGACATTGCGCTGAGCCCGAACCCGAAGCTAAAACTAGGCGACACTAACAAAGGGAAAGAAGCACAAGGAAGTAATAGTATAGGTATGGGAAAGGGAAGAGGACATGGAAGTGGAAACGGAGGAAGAGAAGCTAATGCAGAATCCCACCAGGATGAGGGCGCCTTAAAGACCCATATTGCGACAGTGGCGGCAAGTGCGGTGCACCCACGCCAAGCATAATGCGTCTATTATGCTGGAACGTGCGCGGTCTCGGGAACCCGAGCACGTTCCTATTGCTCCGTGACCTCGTGAGGCGACATAATCCCGACTTGATTTTTTTCATCGAAACAAGAACAAGTAAGAGTGAGATGGAGAAGGTTCGTTGTGATTTACGGTATGCAAACTGTTTTACTATTCTGAGCAGAGGCAGGAGTGGAGGACTAGCACTCCTATGGTAGAATAGAATGCAAGTTCAGGTGAATAGAAGCAATCAACGATTTATTGATGCAACTATTACCGAGGACAATAACGATTTCACGAGGAGGTTTACAGGTTTTTATGGGGATCCAAGCAGAGAGAACATACATCACTCATGGGAGCTTATACGCCGTATTGCCCCCCGACCAGCTTGTCCATGGTGTGTTGCCCGCAATTTCAACGCGGTAACGACCTTTTGGAGAAGGAAGGAGGTATGGGAGTCAATTACAATCAGCTTTACCAATTTCGTTATGTTCTTAATGATTTGGAGCTCCTTGATTTAGGATTCTCAGGGAATCCATTCACTTGGAGCAATAATCAATCAGATGATGATAACATAAAAGAGAGGTTAGACAGGTTAGTGGAAAACTCTCTTTGGATGGATAGATTCCAAGGCGCAACGGTTCAGCATCTCAGCGATCCTAACTCGGATCACGTGCCTTTATTATTACAGAGCATTCAGGAACAGAAGAAGGGGAAGAAGAGATTTCACTATGAAAGAATGTGGGGATGTAACGAAGGTTTTGAAGATATGATCCGAACCAATTGGTTCAGTAACTAGGGTAACTCAATGACCCAAGCGTTAAAAAGATTGGCTGAAGACTGCTCAGTATGGGACAGGAAAATATTCGGTAATGTGAAGAACCAAATTAGACAGCTACAACAACATTTGGAGGAATTACAGACACGCCAGCAAACCAGGGAGAACCTACAGGAACAGGAAGTATTGAGAAGGAGTTTAATGAGCTCCTAAGACGAGAGGAAATCATGTGGTTTCAAAGATCCTGAGTTGATTGGCTCAAATTTGGTGATAAAAATACAAAGTTTTTCCATCAGAAGGCGACGATTCGGAGAGCCTGAAATAGTTTACAGGGAAGTGAAGATGTGAACGGGTCACTTATTTAGACAAGGTAACGCAAGTATTAGAAACTCATTTTTCTTTGCTTTTTACCTCATCTAGACCTACTAACAAAGATATAGAAGCTATGCTAAGTGTCTTTGACAATCATATTTCTATTGAGAATAAAGCCATGATGGAGAAGGACTATTCGGCTGAGGAAGTAAAATCAGCCCTTTTTCAGATGGCTCCAGACAAAGCTCCGGGTATTGACGGTTTCAGTGCAGGTTTCTTCCAAAAGTATTGGGAAATTGTTAAAGAAGAAGTGACAAGGATAGAGCTCGATATTCTCAATCGGGGGGCGGATCCAAGCCTACTCAATGAGACAGTTATTACTCTTATTCCAAAAACGAAGCAGCCGAGAAAGCCCAGTGAATACCGTCCCATCAGTTTGTGCTCAGTTATTTATAAGATTGTTTCTAAAGAGATTTCCAATAGACCGAATTTAATCTTACCGGATCTAATTGATGAACATCAGAGTGCCTTTGTTTCGGGGAGATTAATTACAGATAATGTGCTCACATCTTTTGAGATTATTCATTCACTGAAAACAAGGAAGAAGGGGAAGAAGGGATATGTGGCTCTAAATATTGATATGAGTAAGGCGTATGACAGAGTGGAATGGAAATTTCTTGTTGATGTATTAACCCATTTGGGTTTCGGTCAACAGTGAAATACTCCTTTATCAGGAACGGATCAGGAGTCGGTAATTTGATCCCAGAGAGGGGGCTGAGACAAGGTTTCCCATTTTCACCGTATTTTTTTCTTATTTGTAGTGAGTTCTTATCCAAATCAATCACCAAGGCGATTCAGGAGGATAGGTTGGAAGGGGCGACGACGTCAAAGGGAGGACCAGTGGTCTCCCACTTGTTTTTTGCTGACGATTCTCTGTTTTTTACAGGTGCTAACCTGGAGAGCATAAACACACTTCTCCAACTGATGAAGATATATGAAAGAGCATTTGGACATCATGTGAATCTAGACAAATCTGCTATGTTATTCTCCTCAGGAGTCCCACAAGAAGATCGAGTTTCAATATTGGCCACGGCAGGAGTACAAGAGGTGGATCGTTATGACAAGTGCTTGGGACTTCCTACAACGATGGGGCGTAACAAGACAATTACTTTTAACTCAACGGTGGACAAGTTTGGAGGAAAGCTCAAGGGGTGGAAGGAAAAATTATTATCGGTGGGAGGTAAAGAAGTTCTTATCAAAGCTGTAGCTCAAGATATTCCCACGTATACTATGAGCTATTTTTGTGTTACCAGACGATATTTGTGAGAAGATGGAGAGCCTAATCAGACAGTTCTAGTGGGAAAAACAAGACAAAGACAGAGGAATTCCGTGGATGGCGTGGCACAAGGTTCAATGCTCAAAAGAGGAGGGGGTACTAGGATTCAAGAAGATGAAGGATTTCAACCAAGCCCTACTAGCTAAGCAAGCATGGAGAATTCTTTAAAGTTCAGGATCTCTATTGAGTAGATTACTAAAGTCCAAGTACTTTGCACATTCACACTTTTGGGAGGCGGAGGTAGGTTCAGCTCCGTCCTTTTCATGGAGAAACATTATAGCAGGGAAGGATCTATTAAAGAAAGGAACAAGATGGAGTATTGGATATGGAAGCTTAGCCCCACTTTCAGGACCTATCTTTCCAGATCACGTGGATTTCAAAATAATATCTCCAAATGTGCACGTTACGCCCTTAATGGGTTACTTCATTAATAACGATAGGTCTTGGAATGTATCTTGTAATATCCCTGGTTTTGGAAAGCATTAAATACTTAAATTTACTATAAATATGTTTTTGACATAACCTGTTAGCATGCTTAATTGCTATTGTATGCAGTGTAGTTGTTGCATTTCTGAAGCTTATATTACTAAAGTGAATTTTATGTTATTTAGTATCATGATAGATGAACTCATAATTGTGAAACTATGATAGTTAAGCTCGTCCAGAAATACACCAGAATTACTAATATCTTCTTTAATCGCTAGATTAAGGATAAAAATATTTAGGGAATAATTAGTACTAATCATTCGTTTAAGTGTTACTTAGCTTAGTTAATCATGACTAGTACATAATGACTTGTAGTATGTTAGCTTGTATATGTGTTAACTGTATGAATGACACGTAGGGTGACACGTGTCACTGCCTTAGCCACTGTCCCAGATGTTTGACACACGACCCTGCTGCGTGTCGTCGTGTGGCATCTTTGGTCACATGCGCGACATGTGTCCTACTGCAAATCAGATGATTCTGACACATAACCCACCTATGTGTCGCCGCCATAGCCTCCTGCTCTGCATGCGTGACACCTATGCGACATGTGTCGCGACTCTGGCCTCTGAACCCTACATGGATGCCACGTGTCCTTATGACACATCGGTACCTGACTGGTCGATCACTTCTATAAATTGGGTCATGTGCTTTTAGTTATTTCTCATTCCAGACTCGAGTTAGTTATTGATAAGTGAGAGAGAGATGTTGGGGTTATTCTATACTTGGAGCTGCTGTTATTATCTCAAAGTCGTTATCAGGTGCTATTGTTGAGGTAGGGGGTTATGCACTTTACAATATTATTATCGCTTACGGTTTATGAGCATGCTTGGTGTTATATATATATATATATATGTCGATTCGTATATTGTTAATATTATCGGTTCGCATGCTATTGGGTGTTATGTGATTATTACGTGAAAGTGATATTACGTGTAACCTGCTATAATCATATTGTTTATTGCATATCACCCTACTGTTGCGGTGAACGACCTACTGGGCGCGAGCTCACCCCCTAACAGTGTTTGCAGGTTACGAAAGACGGATCGGATGGTAGAATGAAGTGATATCTCATTAGATTTGATTAAAGCTTGTGATTCGAAATTATTATAACGATTTATTTGTATATACAATATTTGTATATTAATATCTTTGATCCAAGTCACGTACCGCATAAATGATTTTATTAAATAAATGAACAAGTGTTTATTCAGATACAATTTTGTATTTGGTACCTGAGCTTGTGGCTCATACGGTTCCTGTTTGGCAGACGAGTCTTTGTTTTGGTACCCGCGGCGAGTCGCAGGTGGTGCCGGTTGGATCGTTGTGCCGTTTTTATTTACTATTATCCTAAAATAAGCCCCTGGGTTTTGGGACTTTACATAGCTACCCCAAAAAGCTTTGTTTGGGACGTTGATGCCAATGCAATAGCGGCTATTCCTCTTCCGCAAACTCCCAGACCGGATAGAATAGTGTGACATTACGAGGATAAGGGTATTTATACGATGAAATTGGGATACAAGCTAGCTACCAAAATGAACGGAGAAGGTACTGATTCTTCCACTGCAAATCCATGGTCTGATTTCTATTCTATGCCCTGGAAAATTAAATTCCCAAAAAAATTGAAGCACTTCATTTGGCGATGCTTTCACGAGTCACTGCCCACGTCTTCAAATCTCATTCGAAGAACCATTCAAGTCAAGAACATATGTCCTTCTTGCGGTGATTACGGCGAAACAGAGAGTCACATCTTCCCAAAATGTTCGAAAGTAAGGAAGTTATGGGTGCAATTGAATCTAGATATTGAACTCTTGGAAATTCAAATTAGCTTCAAGCACTGGTTGTCAAACCTGCTAATGCAAGCTCATCAAAGAGATCGAAGCAAAATCTGTTTTCTGCTCTGGGAATTGTGGAAGCATCGAAACAGTGTCATTTGGGGGGATCAAGGAGGACGACACAATATGCAGAGATACTGAAGCGCAAACAAAGGAATGGGATGGCAATTCAGAGACAATCAAGTCGGGTTTGGTTAAAGCTTCTGGATCAGGACGGTGGTGTAAGCCTCCTCCACCGTTTGCGAAACTGAGTTTTGACGGAGCTTTCGACAGTTCTAATGGTGTTATGGGAGGAGGAGCAATTATTAGAAATGATCAAGGAGGTTTGATAACAGCGAAGGCAACAAGAAGAAGAAGAGGAGAGAGCCCAAGAACTAGAGTAATGCTATTCACCCCACCTCCAGCACCGATTTTGAGCACATTCTCACGTGTGATTGTCCACACTCTTGGATTTGTAAGTATGCAAAATTTCTAAGGATAATTTAAGAAATTAAGTAAAATACTTGTTAGAAACTGAGTTGCGTAAGAATGATGAACACGAAAATCAAGAACGCAACACAATATATAATTTGATTCACTAGCACGATTACTAGCTACATCAACGACAAAACCCCTTGTTTATTGAGAGAAACCCTCTACGAATACAACCCACACATAATAGCCACGATCCTAGACATGTTTATATACGAGGATATCGACTTGTTCCCAAAGAAACATCAAAATAATGTCTAAAGGGACTTGGAAAAAACATAACCGACCCAGCCCAGTACCATTCGCACGAATCATTCGTGCGAAAGGCCTCTCCTTTCGTGCAAAAGGCCAATGAGTTTGCCTTCCTATGCTACTTTCTTGTCTTGATGTTTCGTCTATTACTTGAGCGATGACGAGTCCATTCGAAGTATATCCATAAGATATCTCCAACTTTCCTAGAATTCCCTCGTCCACTCAAACTTGAATTAGTTGCTTCTCTCCATAAAATGAAACCAATGGCTTTGCAGCCATTTGAAAAACCAAATGCAATAAGTTGTTTCAGATTTGCCTAGTTCCTGCAACAAATTTGCATCCATTATGCGCCAAGATTGCTCAAAATCCTGTCGAGTTCGTGCAATAATGCGCTTGTCGATGCTCCAATTTCCATCGAGTTTCGGTAATCGAAACCATCGTTTGTTGTTTCCCACTCCCACTGAGTTCGTTCAACAAACCCTCATACGTTGCTCCAATTCCCGCTATATTCCTGTAACGATTTGCCTAAATTTCTCCAATTCCAACTGAATTCTTGCAACCTCACGCCACACGCCTCATATGTCTCTTGTCAGATACCCAACCTACCAAACCCTCCTCCTCGTCAAGATAACATATTCCCACCCCCTATGGGGATTAGAGAATGTATTCGTCCTCCAAAGTCCTTCCTCTTCGGACACTCATTATTCTGTTAACACTTCTCCTTTCAAAATGCGCGGCCGTCCTTCGGTAACTTAGAACCCTTATCTACACTCATTATTCTGTTAACCCTTATGAGAGCCTGAATCATGTGACAAAGTAGAGGCCAAATTTGAGAGAATTTACACATAAAATGTTTGGTTATAGAAATAAATAATTTTGAGCTTTTAATACTTTTTTATTGGAGGGATTTCTTTTATTACTTTTGTGCAATATGTTAGGTTGGTTTTCTTAGAGAATCGATTAAGGAAAATGTTGGTTCTAATTAGCACTATCCATATATTGAATCAGCTAGGTGTTTCCCCCTAAAAATATAACGCGAAGATCATAGTCATCTAATCCCTAATGTCTAGAAACATTCTGGTGCGTTAATTTGATTGATCATTTATATTTCTTAAGTAAGATAATACTAACAAATCAATTCAGCTAAATCTGAGATAAGATATTCTCTCTATTTTAATAATCTCAAACGTATCTCATTCATTTTTTTGAGGAAATATAATTAATTTTTGACGCAATCTTCGTTAATTATCTACCGACACAAAATAAAATAGATTCGTATTCATTCTCATTTCACTTTATTTCAAAATATTTAATTAGTCAAATAATATATTTTTTGAGTGCCCTATGCGCACGGGTCATTTTCTAGTATTAAATAATCTCATTTTTTTTATAAGTGAAAAATAAAATATTCACATGATATGTAAAAACTAAAATTCTCGTATACGCGATCTCAATGAATCTCGTCATCATAGGGCTTTGGTCAAGTTTGTTACAAAATTCATTTTTTTTAGAACCAAAATTTTGGATTAATCAGAAAGTGGGCTACTAAAGCGGCCCAAAACATCACTAAACATCACAACTACCATCCACGCGGGGGGAAGCCCAGTCCAGTATATACTATGAAGAAGCCCAATGTTCAACCCATATTTCGCACCTCTATCTGCTAGAACATTCCACTTACGCGGAATATGTGCCACCATGTGGCTCTCTATTTGCCCAGAGGAGTGTGATACATTCACTCAGAGTAACTCCGGTCTCTGTAACGTCTTCCATAGTTCTCTCTCTTCTTTCTTCGTTTCTCAAAGCCTTGGCTATGGTGAGAAAGTCTGTTTCAATCCATACCCTATTCTTGTTCATCTCTACAAAATTCAAAATTACTACCAAACTATTATAAAGTTTGTTCAAATTATATGTTAAACTATGTGATTAGTCTGACTATGCTTCAAAAATATGTGTCATGTCCGGAGTTCCTAAAGAGGTCGCTTCGTGTTAGCGTTTATCTAAAGTCGTAGCAATTCGAGAAGGTACGGTTTCCACACAAACATGAACAAACGCGAAAAATAAACACGACACAATTTTATATTTTGATTGATTAATGAAAAAGTGCGAATAAACTGCTTAAATAGGAAAAATGACCAAACCCTAACTATACTGTTCGACCTTACGCGCTAGGAAAGAATCGATACGAAAACCCGGTCACTAATTAACTATTAAATATATAATACTTTATTTAATGAAATAAATACTAGTTAGTTAAGTAATAATACCGCTACTTAACTCTATTAATCAATGCCATATTTTCAGGAAAGTCGTTAGTATACTTGACGCGATTTCTTAACGCGTATGCGCAAGTGCACGGTCAAGTAATATAGGGGTGGTATTTCAACCCCGAGTTATCGATCCCACGAGGACAGACTTTAGATTATCAAATTAGTTACTTAATTAAGAGTACGGTACAGGAGGAAAGATTTGATTGATTTTAGAAATTGAAATAACAACTAATCTAATATTTTTGTATTTTTTTAATATTTAAGAAACAAGTTTGGAGAAACTAGGCAATCACTAGATCACCTAGGGCTGTAGACGATTTCCGGATTATCTGAGCAACACGTTAACTATATTCTAACTAAGCCGAGTAACAGTGCTGACTATCTCCTATCGTTCTCAAGTCATTCTACTTCACCGTAGACTACAATCTACTATCGGTCTCTTGTGTCTACCGGTCCGTTCTAGTAGGCTAACGGCATGCACGACAACGGGTCCTGTCGGTCCACCGTTGCACGAAACAGTCGAATCTCACCTACCGAATCTACCCACACTAGCCAATCCTAACACGTCTCTTCTCAGTCTCAGTGATACGGGATTGATGTTCAAGTCTCATACACAATTAGGTTGAGTCACTGTCGTGCACTCATCTAATTAAGCAGTGTTTCCGGTTAGCTAATCCATTAACACTGAGTATTAAGCCCAGTACATGAACAATTGAATCAAAATATTGCTAACTTTACGCATGAATCAACTATTGAACAAACCATAGTTCTTGAACCCTAGTTTTTATCTCCTAATCGTGTCACTCAATTAGGATTACTAACATAAACAAGAAACTAGAATTGATTCAAAAGAAGAAATCAAGATATCATGAAGCAAAGATCAAATCCGGAAAAATATCATCGTTTACATGAACCCTAGGCTCTCATAGAGACGCCTAGCAAAACGTCTAGCTAATAATAATCAACCAAACAAAACTTACAAGTTTCTCCATACAAAGATTGAGAGAGAAGAAGAAGAAATCAATCTTTGAGCTTCAATGGAGGAGGAGTCCTCCTTTTATGCGTGCCTCCATCCCTTCCTCGTTCTCACGTCTATCGATGATTCCTCAATTCCTTCTTGTTCCTTTATTCTTCCCCAATTAGGTTAAGGAAATAAACAACCCAAAACTACGTAGTTTAGAGCAAGTACAAGAAGCAAGCGTGCTTCTTTTTCTTTCTCCCGTCCGTGTAGTTTTTTCTCCATGAGATCGTAGGATCTCCTTTTCCTGATCGTGCGATCTGGGTTGATCCTAGGATCACATAGGTGATCCTACACTTCAGTGGGTTTTCTTTTTCTTTCCTTTGTGTATTGGCCAAATTTCGCTTCTGATCGCACGATCACATATTTTGATCATGCGATCTTCTTCTGATCCTAAGATCAACTTTTGATCCTACACTTCAGTGAGTTCCCCCAATTTTCTTCTGCTCATTTTTTCTAAGTCTTCTCTTCCATTCTTCATTGGGGGTGTTAAGTGTCATTACCCAAAATTTTAAAAAATGACACTTTAACCCCCTTTTTCCATCTTTGTCCTCTTTTCTTCCAATTTCTTTCTCTCCCAAGCTTCCGCATATGTTCCTAAGTTCTTTTTCCTCCTCCTCTTGATCCATGAGCACTGTTTTCTGTCCAACACAACACGGAAACACCCCGTGCGATCAAAAGTGACAAAATAAATATAAATAATGTGAAAAATGCCCAGATTAACAATTTATCACTCAAAGCTAAACTTATCCAATTTCTTCAAGTTAGTGTATTTCTAATATATTTAACCCGGAAATTACACAAAACGGCACAAACGTAGAATAAATATAACTCTAATATAGAGTTATCAATACACCAGTTGGTAATGGTATCTCGGAGCCGTGTCCGGATACGAGTTTATTCCCATATAACTCCTCTCCCGTTGACAAACACCTTGTCCTCAAGGTGGAACGGATAATTGGACCCAAATGTCGAATGAGGACCTAGAGCTGAATGAGACCCAAGTGGTGGAGCATGGCTAATGCTTGAATTGGGTCCATTTGAATTAGGCCCAAGTGGAGGGGAATAATGCAGCCAAATTGTGAGTTCAGCCCAATTGGGTTGTGAAACCTAACTTGTGGAGGTATCCATGGGGGTGCTCCTGTCCCTTTTTGCTGGTGGTATCAATGGAGGTTGCTGGTAGGTGGTGGTGGTGGCGTCGGAGGACGGATGAACGGAAAAATATCATATAAAAGCCTAAAACTAATAAACATATACTATAAATAGAAAGAACATACTGTCAAAAATCTGAACAAAAAGTATACAAGTTAATAGTTTTGAACCACCATCACCATTACAGCCAAAATAACATTCACCGCCCACATTATCAAACAGAAACCATTCACAAAGAAAGCACACTGAAAGTATCGGTAAAAAGATCAGAAGGAAGTGAAGCCTTTGCTAAGTTGACCTCCCCAAATACATGCAGGCGAAGGCCAAAAATCCCCTTTTTGAAGAAACTGTCAAAAGGAAGCAATTACTGCGGTTCACACATCCATCATCGTCGACAAACAACAATGCTCGAAAAGTTGTCAACCATCAAACGACGAAGACCAAAGGGTCGTAAATGCCTACTCGTGTTTCGCCAATCAGCCATGTAATGACCGCATTTTGTGAAGGTTATATTACTTCAGGGAATTTCATGTTTAAGAATTTAGTTTTTGATGCATCCATAACTGAAAAACTATAATAGTTAAGCTCGTCCAGAAGTCCTAATATCTTCACTAATCGCTAGATTTTGGATAAACTTATTTATGAAATAATTATTATTGATCATTCATTTTGGTGCTAATTAACTATGATTAGTACCTGATGACAAGTTTTATTGAGTGTGTTAGCTAGTATACATGTTGATTGCATGTGAGACATGTAGGGGGACACGTTTCATGCTACCTGACCTTATTTTCACCTATATGAAACGCAGGTTGACACGTGTCACAGTCTGGTGTATTGCATTGCAGGCGTGACACATAAATGGGGCTTGTGTCGCGATTCGGTGCTCTGCTTCGCATAGGACACTTGTTAGCGTGTGGCGGCTCTTGCGCTGCATGAATGCCACGTGTCGTGATGACTCGTCAGACGTGATTGGTCGCCTACTTCTATAAATAGGGTTCAGTGCTATAGTTATTTCTCATCCTAGACTCGATTCAAGTATTGATAAGTAAGAGAGAGGGAGAGAGAGAGAGAAAGAGAGAGAGAGAGAGAGAGAGAGAGAGAGAGAGTTTATCTTTGGAGCTACTCTCATCATTTTAAAACTATTTTGCGGATGCTAATATCGAGGTAGGGGAATAATCGCTTTCACGTATATTTGAAGGTTATATTATACGTGGTGTTGTATCGGTTTGTATTCTATTTTGGAGTTGATATATGATTTTGGTGGTATATGATTGTATATGTAGGTCGTCATATTGGAGTTATTTGAATTAGAATATCATGTCTATATCTGCTGCATTGTAATTGGATACTTTGCGACTATGCGATCCCTATTGCGCTTTTGGCTCGCCCTTTTATATAGCAGGATTTAGACTAGATGATTTCAAAACCGTAGAGAAGCTAGATTTATAGCAATTTGGAGATATTTGATAATATGTCTGTATTCATTTTGTATTAGAATATTGGTCATGATATGAGGTATTGATTTTCAAATTGAGAGTCACGTACCGCTCCATCAGCTTTTATGAAGTAAATGAATAAGTGTTTATTGAAATTCGATGTTCTATTTGGTATCTAAGTTGGTGGCTCAGACGGTACCTTTTTGGCAACCGATTCTTTGTTTTGGTACCCGCGGTGAGTCACAGGTGGTGCCAGTTGGATCTTCGCGCCAGTTTCTATTAGTCACTATTTCCTAAATTGACCCCTGGGTTCCGGAGTGTCACAACATGGTATCAGAGCATGGTATCACTCTTTTTTGGGTCAACGGGATAGATTGGGTTTTGCTAAGTTGTATTTCTAATTGATTTTGAGTTGCAGATCTGATGACAAAGCTCTACCAAAGTGGAAATGGAGTGGACTCTGTGCTTAGTTGTGGTTGTTGAGTCGTGGACTCAGTTTATTTCTGATTGTGATATCAGGTGATTTGAGATTAGGCTTTGCGCAACTAAGGCTGTATGTGACACATTTTCCAAGTTGGTACGAGTTTGTCAGAGGTGATGAATCAAATACGTGACCGGTTATGAACATAAAATATTTGGGTTAAGTTTTAAATTTTGGGGACAAAATTTCATTAAGGGGGTAAAGATGTAATGACCGCATTTTGTGAAGGTTATACTACTTAAGTGATTTCATGTTTAAGCATTTAGTTTTTGATGTATCCATAACTAAAAAACTATAATAGTTAAACTCGTCCAGAAGTCCTAATATCTTCTCTAATCGCTAGATTTTGGATAAAAATATTTGGGAAATAATTAGTACTGATCATTCGTTTAAGTGTTAATTAATCATGACTGCTACATAATGACAAGTTTTATAGAGTGTGTTAGCTAGTATACATGTTGATTGCATGTGAGACATGTGGGGGACACGTGTCATGCTACCTGACCTTATCTTCACCTAACTGAAACGCATGTTGACACGTGTCACAGTCTGGTGTATTGCATTGCATGCGTGAAACATAAATGGGGCATGTTTCGTGGTTTGGTGACATGCTTCGCATGCTTGACACGTGGAGGAAACGTGTCTGCGTGTGGCGGCTCTTGCGCTGCATGAATTCCACGTGTCGTGATGACTCGTCAGACGTGATTGGTCGCATACTTATATAAACAGGGTTCAGTGCTATCGCTATTTCTCATCCTAGACTCGATTCAAGTATTGATAAATAAGAGAAAGAGAGATAGAGAGTTACTCAGGATATTCAGAGATATTATGTTTGGAGCTACTCTCATCATTTCAAAAGCTATTGTGCGGATGCAAATATTGTAGGGGAATAGTCGCTTTCACGTATATTTGAAGTTGATATTATATGTGGTATTGTATCAGTTTGTATTCTATTTTGGAGTTGATACATGATTTTGGTGGTATATGATTGTATATGTGGGTCCTTCTAATGGAGCTATTGGTATTATGGTATCATGTCTATATCTGCTGCATTGTAATTGGATACTTTGCGGCTATGCGATCCCTATTGCGCTTTTGGCTAACCCTTTTGTTTTGCAGGATTCATACTGGATGATTTCAAAACAGCAGAGTAGCTAGATCTATAGAAATTTGGAGATATATGACAATATGTATGTACTCATTTTGTATTAGAATATTCGTCATGATATAAGGTATTGATTTTCAAATTGAGAGTCATGTACCGCTCTCAGCTTTTATGAAGTAAATGAATAATTTTTTTTATTGAAATTCGATGTTCTATATGGTACCTGAGCTGGTGGCTCAGACGGTACCTGTTTGACAGACGAGTTTTTGTTTCGGTACACCCGGTGAGTCACAGGTGGTTCAAGTTGGATCATCGTGCCGGTTCTATTTGTTACTATTTCCTAAATTGACCCCTGGATTTTGGGGTGTCACAAGCTACATCGTATGAAGCATGATCAATTAAGTAACCACTGGGAACCGTCCAATCCCACGTGGAAAAGCGCACACGCCATAAAAAAAAAGCACGTCAGTACTTCGAAGGGACTCGCCTCCACAAGCCTAATTAATAGGTACCACTCATCACTGTTGACTCATCATCGCTAGTGAACTGCGAAGCTTATCCTGTCACCAGAGAAGCTCAAAAGACGCGACCAGTGGGCTGCCAGATGCAATTGGGCCTCGCGAAGCTCAACCCACGTGCAAGGGGCTAGATGTAGACAGTAAAAAAATGAGTTGTCGGTCCATTGCCACATGGACCCATCAGCTGCTTATAGGTGTCTTCACCTTTGTACTGCAGAGGCACCTGATCGTGTTCCACCACGGTCAGATGGGACCATGAGGCAAGGTCCCTCACGCCTATCATTCCTCACTGGATTCAAGGGTTCTAATGGCTTGGAGGTTGAAATAAGACTCGTTGCATAATTGCTCTCCCATGTGTGACCAGTGTTGTACCCTCGAAGCCGAATTGTCCAGCTGTCTTCATTTATGTCAAGTTTGACGTCATCTGCGACAGTCCTCTAGGGATTTAGGTTACGACGCCATCATAATGAGTCGTGGGCCGTCGTATGCCCACATGTCTCCCGTTGGTTGCCCTAGCCAGACTAGTATAAAATAGGACAGTCCTTTCTGCCATTTCTAGTACATTGACACAAACTCACACTCTGATTATTCCACGTGCCTTTCACATACGGAATGCTCTGTACTGTATGGCCAAATTGCTTCCATAAGCTGTGTCTCCCCTTTAATGAGTACAATACTACTTATTTCCACCCCTTTTCTCTACATTTTCCCTATATCCGATCAATCTGAGTTTCTCACTAGAAGGCTGTTAGCTTTGATTTGCTATAATCCGAACATTTTCTACAACACACCCTCTCCATTTCCGCATATACAGAGCCCAACCTGAAGCTTACATCCTGGGAAAGTGAACTAGTATTTGATCCTACTCTGTATCGAGAAATTGTCGGTGGTTTAGTTTATCTCACGGTCACTCGTCCCGACATAGCTTATGTTGTTCATTAAGTTATTTAGTTAATGACTGCTCCCCACTCTACGTATTATGTTGATGTCCTTCGTATTCTTCCGTACGTGAAGGTACTATGTTCACAGTCTATATTTTTTGTCGTGTCTACACGCATTCAACATGGTTCTTCAAATGTTGATTGTGCTGGTATTCTGAATGGTATACATTCCACTACGGAATATAATTCTTTCTTGGGCAACTCGCTTATTTCTTGGTGCAAGAGAAACAAACTGTTGTTGCTTGGTATACTACGAAACCTAAGTATCTTACATTAGATGATGCTACACGAGAGCTTTTCTGGTTGCGATGGTTATTATTTGATAGGGAAATGTTACAATCCAATTGTAATATTATATGTTCTGACAACCACAACACCAACCAGATTGCGCACACTTATTTGTTTCATGCTCGTACCCGCCATCATATTCGTACTGGCACAGTCCATTTGAATTATGTGTATTCATAAGATGAAACAGTCAATATTCATAGGGAGTCTCGTATGAGATAATTATTAGGATGCTTTGATCCTATGGTGTAGAAGACAAAGAATAACAACATCAAGAGTACCGGTATTTATAAATTCACATGAGACACTTATCTGATAACGAAATCATGTACATATTATTTCAACCTATATTTAAGAGGGTCGTTATGTATCACCATTATTTTTCATCCTTATATTTCATTTTCAATGTGTCAACATGTGATTGTTATTAACTATCACCAATCAAATATATTCACATACGCAATGAAAAAAAGATAAATAAAAATGAGTGATGTTAAGCATTTTCCAATTTTTTAATTACTAACTATGTTTCTTTTGTTTCAGCCTACTTCACTTTTTGTCACTATTCACTTGGTCACATTGACCCAATGATTTGATTAGCAAAATAATACAAGACTTTGATAATCTTTGCAAGATCTTGTAGAGTAAACTTTACTCTATAATACAATGAAAAAAAAGTTCAAAAATTATATGCTTTTATACTATCTAAATCACCGAGTTAAAGTGACTCAGTTACGGGTTAAAAAGTCAAAGTAAGACAATTCAGAAGAAACATAACTAGTACCACACCAGAAATTCCAGCAGTAAAGTACAACTTTATCAGCACTTTGATCTCCATGACAAAGTGCAAAGCATTTCAGGAATCTCGTTAACTTCTCTCTAAAGCTCCTCCATTACGGACGAACATTTTTTTTAGGGGTGATGAATTAACCTCTTCAAATCGGATTCCGAAATTGGTTCTTGAAATCCATAATATTTTTGCCCGCCTGACTGCTGATTCCTAAGTGATGAGCTTGATGAGCAATGATCGAAATCGGAAAAGATGAATCCTCAAACAGATTTTCTTAATGAGTTACCAATCACATGCAGCTATGGATCCTCAAGAAATTTTATCATCTATCTACGGCTTCGCTCTCCGATCCCCTGCACTGGGAGCACTAGCAAACTGGTGAATGGTTTCTTTAAATGGAGTACTATAATTTAATTAGCTGAACACTCTATAATTAGATTGAAAACAAATAATAAATAAATCAATCTAGAAGAAGTAATATAGTGCGAAGGGGCAACACAAAGGAAAAGAGATAATCCTGCACTTCTCAGCCTACGAACAAACACAACCACACACGCGTCAATGTATGCTTCCATCAACCTGCTTTCATTGTAGCCGCAGAACATGGAATACCATGGTTGATTCTATTCGCACGTATCCAAAAACCAAAGCACCAAAGCACCAGATAATTCCTTTCCATTCTGTAGATAGAAAACACAAAATATCTTCCCTCATTAAAAAAACAAAAGCACTGGCATCACTGAGACACTGACACAACCCCTGACACAAAAAGCCGAACTCAAAGTCTGAAACACGCGTTAGGAAAAATAAACAAACAAATAAAATAAAGAAAACAAACTCAATCTCTGTAGCTCCATAGAGACACGTCAGCTCCGTCATCCATGTCAGCACCCAAGTGATGAGGTGGCGGCAGCATCATCCCCTCCGCCATATTAGACAGCAGCTCCGGCATCCCAAAAACATCGTACTCCTCGTCCACGAATCTCTCTTCCTCCACCACTCTCTCCTGCGCCGCTGTCTCATTAGCGGCACCACCACCGTTCTCCTTTGGGCGAAATAACTCAGCCGCCTCTGCAGCAGCCTTCTGTATGTCCTTGGGATGATTAGAAGCAGGAACAGGCAACCTCCAAGCTGAATCCGCAAAATTAAGACAAGCCGAACGCCCTCGGAGGGCAATGGCTGCCACGTCATGAGCCCTGGCAGCCATCTCCGAGGTGGGGAAGGTCCCCAACCAAATCCTAGTCTTCTTGTTGGGCTCCCGGGTCTCGCAGACCCATTTCCCGTTGCTCCTCTGCCTCACTCCCCGGTACACGGGGTGGCGAGTTTCTTGGAACTTCTTCCTCCCCGCTGGCTTCTTGGGGTTAGAAGAAGCCAACTTCACCGCCTCCTCTTCTTCAGTGTTGGTCGTTGGCGACACCATAGAGGAACTACCAGCATCAAAATCAAAGGAGTAGTTGACATTATCATCCCCATTTGGATTCTGGTCGGAGTAGCCAGACAACATATCGAAGAAATTGATGATGTTTCACCAGGTTGTGGGGGAGAGAGACAGAGAGAGGGAGAGTAATTAGGAGACCAGAAGCAGAAGTTGTAGTGGGAGTGAGGAGGGCCTTTTATAGTTTTCTGTTACTTGGCCTGAGTTTAAACAACGCGGTGATGCCAGCGTGGAGTAGTGGGTATCAGTGATTTGAGAAAGTTAAGTCCGTCACATCTCCGTCATCTAGTTATAACCCACGTGTTAGACTTTCTTTTGGCGTGCCATATTTCGGTTCCACATGATTACTTCCCTCAGAGCATCCTCGTAGTCTATTTGATGAAGTATCTGTCCAACAGCAGAAAAAATAGTAGAGGTAAAGAGGATAATGAACACCCCTTCGGGCCCGTAGGTGAGTTTGTCGCGGTAGAAAATAGAGTTAGATTAATAGAGTTGAGTTGCCGTATTATTAATTAATTCATTAATTTTTTTTAATTTAGTTAAAGTTATTTTTTATTTAATAGTTAATTGCTGACTGGGATTTCTTGTCAGTTCTTTTTAAGCCCGTCAGATCGAACAGTCTAGATTAGGATTTAGTCTTTTTTCTGTTTAAACAGTTGTATTCGCACTTTTTCATCAATCAATAAGAAATATAAAGTTGTGTCCTGTTTATTTTTCAAGTTTGTTTGTGTGGAGACTGTATCTTTTCGAATTGATACAACGTTAGGTGAACTCTAACAAATCTGTGTTTTTTAATTGAATTTCACCACATTCAACTGGTTAACTCATGATGAATGTGGAAGATTTGATCCAACGATTGACGGAAGAGATGATGGCCAAGTTCGAACACCTTGAGTCCAGGTTCACGAATCTCGAAGCCATGTTCACGGTGCTTGAAAGCCGGATGACAACCCTTAAAAATTAGTTAGACGTGCCTTAACATGGATCGCTGCCGCAGGAGCAAGACAACAAGCAACGGCCAACACCACCACCACCGCTCCCGACGAAACCAACAACGCCACCATCGCACGAACAACAACTCTGCTCCCAGAGCCTCGACAAAGTCCCCCAGCCTCTGTAAGGACTCTCGTCGCAGCCGAAAAAGGCCCAGCAGCAGCCGGCTTTGGCGCCACTGTCCACCAAGCCAATTTCGACGGTCCTCACACCGATCCAATCCTTTGCGTCACTGTCATCCACGCCGCAGGCCACCATCGTGGCTGCCACCCAGGGCAACTTTGCCGCCCTCTAAACGCTGCAGTCACCATCACCGCCCCAAATTGCTCCAACCGCCGACAACTCGAGCTCCAGCTGCGGCCAAAAATCCGTCATCCAACCAGCGGCCTTTGTGGCCTCCACTCCGACACTGCCCGATCCACCAGACCCCTCAGGCGGGTTTCGTCTGAACCCACCACCGTCGTTCAATCATCCTCCTACGCCACCGCCACCACCCACCAGCAACTACCTCCCTTGATACCACCAGCAACAAGGGACGGGAGCACCCCCATGGATACCTCCACAAGTTAGGGTTCACAACCCAATTAGAATGAACTCACAATTTGGCTGCATTATTCCACTCCACATGGGCCTAATTCAAATGGACCCAATTCAAGCATTGGGCCTGCTCCACCACTTGGGTCTCATTCAGCTCTAGGTCATCATTCAACATTTGGGTCCAATTACCCGTTCCGTCTTGAGGAAAAGACATTTGTCAACGGGAGGGGAGTTGATACGGGAATAAACTCGTATCCGGACACGGCTCCGAGATACCATTACCAACAGGAGTATACTAATGACTTTCGTGAAAATATGGCATTGATTAATAGAGTTAAGTCGCGGTATTATTAATAACTAATTAGTATTTATTTAATTAAGTAATTTATTATTTATTTAATTACGTAAATTATTATTTATTTAATAGTTAATTAGTGACCGGGTTTTCTTTTCGGTTCTTTCCCATCCCGTATGGTCAAACAGTATAGGTTAGGGTTTAATCATTTTTCCTATTTAAACAGTTGTATGCACACTTTGTCATCAATCAATCAGAATATAAAGTTGTGTCATGTTTATTTTTTGCGTGTGTTCATGTTCGTGTGGAGTCCGTACCTTCTCGAATTGCTTCAACGTTAGATATACGCTGACACGATGCGACCTCTTCAGGAACTCCGAGAAGGACCCATATTTTAGAAGCGTAGTCAGACTAATCACATATTTTAACATTTAATTTGAACAAACTTTATAATAGTTTGGTAGTAATTTTGAATTTTGTAACACACTTGACTGAAGCCCTAATCTCGTTTGAAAGTGTGTAATGCAGGTAAAATACAGGATCATGATACTCTAGAAGGGTGGGGGTGAACAGATTTCCAAAGCTTTGAAAAAATACAAAAGTAGTTGAAACATTTTGGAATTGTCTGAAGCTCCAAAGCTTTGAAACATTATAACCTCCAAAGTTTTGGATAAGTGAAATGCAGAACAATGAAGTAAACGAACACAGTGATTTTTTACAATGTTCAGCCACCAATGAGCCTACTCTCCGCCTGAGAGATACTATCCCTCTAGGATTTCAACACATTTTTATTAATCGTAGAGTTAGTCCTAGATCTCAAGCCTAAGTGAACTCCCTTACCCTTATACATCTTGTGGTTCCAAACTTATCTAGTTTCAGCTACAATCTAATGAAACAATAAGAACCACTTGTTGTTCACTTGAAGAACCAACTTCTAAAGTCAATGGGGTTTAGGAATTGTAAATGAATGCACAGTTTAAACACAAGTATGAAGAACAAGAAAATAAGAATAATCTTGAAGTGTTCTACAAAAAATCTAGAATGATTGAGATGAATGATCTTCTTCAATGTTGAACTCTCAATCTGTTTGAATGGTTGAAGAGTTGTTGGTTGATCTCCTGTATATTTGCTCTCTATTTTTTCTCTGTAAATTCACCTCTGTCTTGTTTGAAATTCAAACCCAGTTTATAACAAACTGGCAGCAACAAACTTGAGGGATTTAGGAACAAACTTCCTGCAAATACTCAATAACCTAACACCTTCTTTCATAAGCTATATTCAAACGGCTGATTTGATTTGATCATCCATATTTGATCAAAGTCTAGCCCTGCAAAGCTTGAACACAAGTTAAGACACAATCCCGATTATATAGCCTGAATATAATTCCTGTTTGACAGACCATTTTAAACCAAAAATCCTGGCTATTTTTCTGAGTGTAAACATTATAAATATATGACCAAGTAATAAGCAATATTGAGAATGTAACTTAGAACAAGTCTATAAACAATCACACATCTTGATATGATAATCTGCAACACATATTGGTTAGCAAGTATAGCACATGCAGGATTCCAGGATATCCTCCAAAGCTTTGGAGCTTTGGCCACCTTCAAAGCTTTAACCATGATCCTGTGATCCTTGAAGCCAATAAATCTTTATACTTGTATAGCAAAGTAAACTCAATATATAAGCTCAAGAGTATTTGTAAGAGACAATATAAAGTCTATAAACAAGATTTTCAATCCATTGTAAGTTCCGCGACACAGAAATCTGTTAGCCAGAATATAGCAAGATTATCAGCATAGTAAGCTCCAAAACTTTGGAGCTTTTGAACATATCTCTGACTTTGTATTTCATCATCTTCAAAGTATACCCCCCCCCCTGAGTTTATATACCACTTAAATTCAGAAAGATTAAATTATCATCGTTGATGACGAGATTCAACGAGATCGCGTATACGAGAATTTTAGTTTCTGCATATCTTGTGAAGATTTTATTTTTCACTTATCAAAAAAATGTAAGGTTATTGAATACTGAAAATGACACGTGCCCATAGGGCACTCAGAAAAGATATTATTTGACTTAAATTTCTTGAAATAAATTGAGATGAGGAATGTATACGAATCTATTTTATTTTGTGTCAGTAGATAATTAACGAAGGTTACGTCAAAAAATTGATGATATTTCCTCAAAAATAATAATGAGATAAGTTTGGAATTGTTAAAATATAGAGAATATCTTATCCCAGATATAGCTGAATTGATTTGTTGTTATCTTACTTCAAAAAATAAATGATCAATCACATCAACACACTATACATTCGGGATTAGATGGCTAGGATCTTCTCGTTAATATTTTTGGAGGAAAACCCCCAACTGATTCATTATATGAATAGTGCTAATTAGAATCACCATTTTCCTTATTCTATCCTCTAAGAAAAGCAACCTAACCTATTGCACAAAGTAATAAAAAAAATCCTCCAATAATAAGGTATTAAAAGCCTAAAATTGTTTGTTTCTATAACCAAACATTTTAGGTGTAAATGTTCTATATTGCCTCAGCTTTGTCACTTGATTCAAGTTCTCAATTGTTTTGAGCCGGCCTTATTTTGTTAAGTTAATGTGATTAAAAAATGATAAAATAATTTGTCAGTGTTTTTATAATATTGTAAATTATATTATATCTATTTTTTTTTTGAGGTAAAAATAACTATTAAAAAGCAAAAACCAATCAAGTAAATGGTACATCCGAAGCATTAGATAGGTATTGCTGCAGCCAGTCTGGCACCACTTCCCAAAGCGAAGGGGTTGGGTTTTCGACCGGTCTCTTCGCCACGTGGTCTGCAGCACCATTAACTCGGCGTGGAACCATGAGTACTTCCACCACTTCCATTTACTGAAGCTTCATCTTCATCATCTCATAGCTTCTTCTGCGCTCGAAAAATCTTCCCACTCTTATCCGATGAGCGCTCGGTTGATAATCTTAGCCACCGTAGTTGAATCCCCTTCAAGCACCACTCTACGAACTCCTTTACGGGTAGTCACGTCCAGCGCAAACAGAGTCGCTCTAATCTCCGCTTCTCTCGCTGGAGCTTACTCGTCGCCGCCAACACAAACTCGCCTTTATCATCCCTGATTACAACTCCCAACAAAGAGATTTTTTGTTGATGGGTTCCAAGCTCCGTCGTAATTAGCTTTGACCATTCCTTGGGGTGGCTTTTTCCAGATCTGCTGTTCTGAATTTGCCAACCCAGGTGCGTTTATTTTACCTTTCTGATGAGCTTCCTCAATCTCCTCATATCTAGATGTTATCAGATCTGGGATGGTTTCAAGATCCGTTCTGACACCCTGAAACAGAGATTTTTCTCTGCACAGCCAAATTTCCCAGAGGGTGAGGCAAAACAAGGCTTGGTGTTTGCTCTGGGTCTTTAGGAACTAATCTTGAACCCACTCCTTTAGCTTCGTATTAGATATGTTTTTAAAAACTCTTCCCCAATTATCTTAGCCCAAATAGCATTATTTTTTTTACACTCCTGAAAGAGGTGTTTGCTAGAATCCTCGTAAATGTGACAAACCGGGCATTGACGTCTAATTTTCACCCATCTTTTATGCAGATTATTTCTGGTAGCAAAACAGTCCAGATTTGCCCTCCAAACAAAATGTTTAATTTTTTGTTGGGATATGGAGTTTCCAGACCTCTGCAATTGGGCTTGTAGCTGGGCTCGATGTTTCTGGTTGAATCATGTTTTCTGGCTCCAAGGTAAGCTTGTACCCATATTTTACTCTATAAATATCGTCCTCCTCATAGTGCCAGACCCGTCGGTCCCTGCGTCTCTTTTACAGCAGTTGTATCTCTAGCACATCCGGTATGTCCCATATCTTCAAATGTTGTTGAAGCTTCTGTTCATCCATTTGCTGCGTTCATGCTCTATTAGATTACTGACCTTCCGGTTAGTTGTTTCACGCGTTTTTGTGATCATAGAGAAGGAATTTATCCTCGGCATCCATCTATCATGTACCCCAATCGAGTCACCATCGCCCACCTTCCATCAAAGACCCCTACTCAACAGTTTCCTCCCCTCAAGGATGCTCCGCCACGCGAACGAGCGATTGTGCCCCATTTTTGCTTCAATGAAGGTATCGTTTACGAAGTATTTTGCCTGCAAGACCTTTGAAAGAATCGAGTTTGGCTTTTGTAAAATTCTACAACTTTGTTTTGCTAACATCGCTTTGTTAAAATCGTTAAAATTTCGAAAAACCATGCCCCCTTCCTTATTATGTTTTTGTAGTTTGTTCCAGCTTACCCAAGAAATACCCCTTTCTTGCCCATTTTTACTCCACCAAAAATGCCTGATTAGTCTCTGCATTTTTTCGTAGATACCGTCAGGAAGCTGGAAACACGCCATCGCGTAAGTTGGAATTGCCTCCGCAATTGATCAGGACCTCCTTCCCGCCTTGAGTAAGAGTTCTTTCCCTCCACCCCTTCAAAGTACTACTCAATTTCTCAAGCATATTATTAAAGGATACTGACTTGTTTCTCTCCATTGTTGTAGGGAGGCCGAGATACTTGTCGTACTTTGCCACCTCTACCATGCCACAGAAGTCCAGTACCAGTTTCTTCGCTTCAGCCTTGACGTTCGACGAGAACACTATGGCGGATTTCTCCGCATTTATTAGCTGTCCCGAGGCATCACTATATATTTGTATAATTTGTAATAGCTTAGAAACTTCTTCTGCATTAGCCTGTAAAAAAGAACAAACTATCGTCAGCGAAAAAGAGGTGGGACAATGCTGGCCCACCCCGAGAGGCTGTGACTGCTGCCAAGTCGGCCCGTTAGACTGCCTTAGTCCTCTCTCGGCGAAAACACTTCCCGAGACCTGGCCGTTTCGAATAAACGAAATCCAACTGACGATATACAATTCAACACATGATCAACAAACTTAGGCCCAAACCCTAATCAAGAGAGCATTTCGCCTACAAACCGCCACTCCACCACGTCTTAGGCTTTACTCATGTCTACCTTTAGGGCTAGGAAACCCGTTTTTCCTTTTTTTGCGAGTCTTTAGCGAGTGAACAATCTCAAACGATGTGAGGATGTTGTCTGAGATCAGACGGCCCGGGACGAAGGCGCTCTGATTCTCATTGATAATCTTTGGGAGAATTTTCTTCAATCTGTTTGCGATAGCCTTTACAAATTTTTATAGTTCAGGGAACAAAGACTAATAGGACAGTAGTCACCTGGTTTCCTCGGTTGCTTCACCTTAGGAATAAGCGCGATTAGGGTCTTGTTATGCTCAGTCAAATCTTTCCCCTTGTTTAGCACTTCGATACATGTGTTGGTGAAACCCCTTCCTACAAGCTGCCAATATCTCCGAAAAAACCCCGCGTTGAAGCCGTCTATCCCTGGTGCTTTTTCCGGGGCATCATAAATAGGGCTGTCTGGACCTCTTCATCAGTTTATGTCCCTTCCATAAGATCTCTATCTTCCCGACCAATAATGCTCTCCATGTCTTCCAAGGCTGCATCAAATTCCGCCCTAGTTGGTTGGCTCGATTTGAATATGCTGTTGAAATGATCTTCAAGGATTCAGGCGATTTCGTCATCACTAGTGACCCATTTACCATCCCCATTCTCCAATCCTACCAAGGAATTTTTATCTCTACGAATAGTAGCCCTTCTGTGGAAAAACTTCATATTTTTGTCACCATTTCTTAGCCATTCTATTCTTGAACGTTGGCACCACATCACTTCCTCTGTCTCAAGGAGTTTATTATACCTCCTCTCTGTGTCTAACTTCATCCTTCTAGTGTCCTCCGTCACCGGCCGAAGTGCTAACTGCTCCAACTCTTTTCGACACATCTCTGTTTGCCTCCTTATTGACCTAAACACTTGTTTATCCTAGATTTTGAATTCGCTACCCAGCATAAGTAAACGATGATGCAGCTCACTCCCTTCCGAGAGTTCCCAGTTTTCCTTGACGAAAGGCTCGAAACCCTCGTGTTGCTGCCACATTTGCTCAAACTGAAAACGGCGAGCCTTTCAGCGAAATATACCCTCACCCCATTGCACAAGTACAGGGATGTGGTCGGAATTCGGCCACACTAAGTTGGTGACCATAGTTACTCTATGGCTATCCCTCCACCTGGTAGTAGCCATTGCCCGGTCTAGTCGTTCACGGAAATTGTTGATAACCCTGTTATTGTCCCACGTAAAGGCATTCCTTGATAACCTAGATCGTGAAGCTCAAGTTTGCTCAACACTTCTTTGAAATTCGCAATCTGACTATATGTAACTTCGCTTCCCCATTCCTTTTCACTCTCGGAGACTATTGCGTTGAAATCCCCATCCACCATCCAAGCTTCATTTGACCGTGGCCTGATGCGTCTCAATAAATCCCAGGAGTGTTTCCTGTTTTCCTTTGTCGGGCTTCCATAAAAGCCCATGAGGTTTCATGTACACCCACTGCCTTCCGCCACCACCACGTCAATATGATGGATCGTCAATCCACTCACCATGACGTTGAGCTGCTCCTTCCACATAAGACCAATCCCCCTTTTACTCCCAATGGGGTCCACAAAGAACCCATTTGCATACCCGACCTTATTACAAATCTTCTCCATCTCTTTCCTGTCAACCTTGGTTTCCGTTAGGAAAAGCAAGTGGGGATTCTTACGCTTCACTAAATCGCAACGCGTTAGGATCGTGTCGGGGTTTCCCGAACCCCGCACGTTCCAGCTGATGAGATCCATTGCGCCTGGCGGACCGCTTCGCAGCCTCCGCCAATCTTGCATTTAGATTTTATGAGGCACTCGCGACCTTATGTCCCACCATGTTGTTTGAGCCCTCGCCATCCTTTTTCATGCCTATGGCCCCCAAGAACCTCTGTTCGAGTTCCAACTGTTTGTTACGTTTGGTTGCCTCATGGATCACTGCAGAGGATGGGTAAGCTCTGGAGCTATCTTCCATTTCGTGGACGCAGGTCAAGCATTCCCTGTTGTCCGATTTTCACCCGTCCCCTCGGTCACCGGTTGCTTTACTTTATCCTTGTTTGGAGATAGTCTTCTCGAATCCCTCCCCCCTGTTTCCTTTCGGTTGCTTGGATGTACTCCCTCTACCACCCTTTCGCTACCCGTGGCGCTGGTGGTCCCCTTGCACTTGCTCCCATTGGTACGTCAGTTGTCCTCGCTGTGTGTTCTTGATCTTTTCCAATAATCCCTTCATGGCATGTTGTTTGTGGTGTTACTGTACTCACCTCCATCGCAGTCTCCTCAAATCCCAGATTGTCGAACATTCTGACCTCAGACGGTACATTCCTCGGAATCTCAGTCCCCTTCCCTCCCCCGTCTTGTTCTTCCACGTCCTTATTGAGGTCAAAGAGCCCCTGCGTATCATCTTCAAGATCTATTAACGAAGGTTGCGTCAAAAAATTAATGATATTTCTCAAAAAAATAATGAGATAAGTTTGAGATTGTTAAAATAGAGAGAATATTTTATCCCAGATTTAGCTGCATTGATTTGTTATTATCTAACTTCAAAAAAAAATGATCAATCACATCAACGCACTAGACATTCGGAATGAGATGGCTAGGATCTTCTCGTTAATATTTTTGGAGAAAAACACCTAAGTGATTCATTATATGGATAGTGGTACTTAGAATCAACATTTTCCTCAATCTATCCTCTAAGAAAAGCAACCTAACCTATTGCACAAAAGTAATAAAAAAAATCCTCCAAGAAAAAAGTATTAAAAGCCTAAAACTGATTATTTCTATAACCAAACATTTTATGTATAAATGTTCTATATTTTGGCCTCAACTTTGTCACTTGATTCACGCTGTCAATTGTTTTGAGCCGGCCTTGATTTTGATAAGTTATTTGATTAAAAAATGATAAAATAATTTGTCAGTGTTTTTATAATATTGTAAATTATATTATATCTAAAAGTTTTTTTAAAGGCCATTCCAAAAGTTCATTAGTCTTTATATCATATATTAATTAAAATAATTTCTCAAAATACTTGAAAAGTTAATTAAGACTATTGATACGACAGAGGAAGTATGTTTTAATTAAAATAATGTCTCTTTGTGCTAAAGTTGGCTAGGCGAATGAGCTGACCATAATTCTTCCCTCGCGACCAGCAAACCATTCTGTCTTCTTGCTAGGCCCCTGCACCTGCCCCGCCCCGCCCCTGCCCTGCCCCTGCATCTCACACAGAAAAGCAAGTAGATTCTGTTGCAGCAAAACGACAAAAGGCATATAACGCTTCTTTTTCTTGTGTCTGGATCTCTGTGAGTAGAAAATTTCTTTTATTTATCAGAAAAGGAAGCTTTTTTGGTGAATAGTTATTATTATACCATCATAATTAATTGGTCGAATCACAATAGTGGAAATTTCTAAATCTAAATCCAAACTGTTCTTTCCCAAAATAAACGCGTTCACTGACGCAATGTATCCTCTTTTGTATTATTTTTAAGAACTTTTTTGTATTTGTCCCTCGCCTTTAAGAATATATAAGAGCATCTCCAATGGAGTGCTAAAAATTATTCTAATTCTATAATTATAGTATTAGAGTTCTCTAATGGGATGTTAAAAGTTGTGGCAATTTTAAAAAATATAGCATTGTGCTATATTTGGTTTCAAATTTGAGACTAAGTGTAGGATTGTGCTAAAGATAGAACAAGTCTTCTATCCATTGATCTCTTGATTTTTATTTACATATTTGTCATTTTGACCACATTGAACCATCATATTAACTTTATGTTGCGATAGTCATTAACTTAGGTATAAAATTTGATTACATTGTAAAAGAGGTTTGGTTATTATGATAGTTGATGGAGTATATAATTGGTAATTTAAAATAAAAAAAATAATTTTAATTCATATTAACTTCATGTCGCGATAGTTATTAACATAGCCATAAAATTTGATTACATTGTAAAAGAGGTTTGACTATTATGGTAGTTGATTGAGTATAAAATTGGTAGTTTAGAATAAAAAATAATTTTTAATTCGAAATAGCATTTGAAATAGAATTGCATGCCACATATACATTGGAGCATGAAATGCTATAAATGCCCAAATTCACTATTCATGTACTAAATTTAGCATTAGAAATGAGACCTCCATTGGAGATGCTCTAAGAGTATGTTCCCTGAAAAAAGAATTTAAGGGTACGCTACATTAACACTATTTTAGTAAACATATTTTCTTAATATAGAAAATTCAAACCCTACTATGGGAATACTAAACCTTTAGAAATCATTAATACATAATTAAAATCACTAAAATTAAAAATTATGTCTAAAATTTTGTCTAAACTTCTGTCTGTTTAGAATTATATGCAGTTGTGTTCTCCTCAAATGTTGATCAAGCTTTACAGTTGGACCTCAGTCATTTACTTGGAGTACACAGGACGTCGAGTCATGAGAAGTATCTGGGCTTACCGCTACTTTCGAAAAAAGTAGAGTGAAAAGTTTTGCTAATCTGTCAGAGAAAGTCGCTGCTAAGTTAAAAGGGTGGAAGAAGCCCTCCCACTCCGTCGCATGGAGGGGGATTTTGATCAAAGTTGTCATTCAATCTATTCCAGTTTATACACTGAATTGTTTCAAGCTCCCAGATGCGATGATTAACTAGCAGGGATCTTTGTGTAGCAACTATTTCTGGGGACGAGATGAAGGTCAAAGGGGAGGTCATTGGCTAGCATGGCAAAAGCTCAAGAACAACAGAGAAAATGGGGAGCTAGGATCCGAAGACTTGGGCGATTTCAATATGGCCCTTCTGGGAAAATAGTTTTGGAGACTGATGACTACCGATTCTCTGGTTAGTAAGGTCTTTAACAAAAATATTATCCGAATTCGCATATTCTTGATGCTGAATTGCAGGGAAATCCATCCTATGCTTGGAGGAGTATTCTTAGTTGCAAGAGTTTGATCCAAAGTGGTGTTAGGTGGAAAGTTGGTGATGGAGAATCGATTCGTGTGTTCTGCGATCCTTTGCTGAAAAGGCTGAATCTGTTTAAACCCCTAGTCATCAAAAGTCCATATGAAGCGATCGGAGTGTCAGAGATTATGACTCACGATAGGTATTGGGACGTCAACAAGGTTTAATAAATTCTCCTTCATGTTGATGTAACCAAGGTACAAAGGATATTTATCCCCCTTCTCCCATGCCCGAATCGTCTTATTTGCCACTACAATGAGGAGGGTGTCTACACAACCAAGTTGGGCTATGATCTTCTTCAGAGACAAAAGCTCGAATTTCCAAACAATCAGAATACCAGCACTCCTTCCGCAGGCGATTGGCTCAAGCTTTTATGGCGTACGGAGATTCCCAAAAAGTGTATTCACACTACTCGGAGAGCTTGGCATAATTCACTCGCTACCAAGTCAAAAATTAAGTACTTTCAAGCCTGATATTGATAGCAACTGCCCATTGTGAAAATCTAAAGTTGAAACTGCCACCCATCTTTTAATGGAGTGCCCCCACACTGTTCAGACCTGGAAGAAAATGTCCAGGGAAGATTTTTTGCAGAACAGAAGCGGCAACCTTCAAGATTGGTTACCAAAGACTTTTATGGAGCTGAATCATCAAGAGAGGAGAAAGTTTTGCCTCGTAATCTAGTCTACGTGGAGCAATCGGAACCAGCTAGTGTTTAAAAACACTTTGAAGTCTCCAGAAGAAATCTCTTCACAACTCACAACCTTTCTACTAGAAATCGACCATCTCTGCCCAGTGCCGCCAATGGCAATTCCCAGTGCCCCCCTTCTTCGAAGTGGATATCTCCTGCCCGAATTGCTCAAATGTAATACAGACGGCTCCTGGATCTCTGACACTCGCACTATAGGGACCGGGGCGGGGGGTCTTTAGAGACAGAACCGGTAGCTTCAAGGTGGGCTTCTCAACTCCTTTAGCGGCGGCAGCTTCAGCAATCCAAGCGGAGGCTCTTGGCCTCCTTGAAGCTGTGAAGATGGCCTCTCGATTCGAGTAAAACCAAGTGATTTTCGAATCCGACTCTCTGAACCTAATCCGCAAACTCAACTCACAAAGTTAGTATTGCGAATTGACTTTTTCATATATGGATCAAATCATACATGATTGTCTCGTTGCAGCAAGAAGGATTGGAAGCGTCTTATTTCAACATACTGGTCGTGAAAATAATCAGGTGGCGAACGAGTTTGCTAAACAAGAATTACTTTGACAATCTATGTGTATTTGGACAAATATTGAGCCCCAATGGGCTAAAACCTTGCTTCAAATTGATGTAATGGGCATCCAGGCCCTTGAATTTATCTGATTTACTGAAGTAGTGGTTCCTCAAAAAAAAAGAATTATTCTTAAGAATAACCAGTATTTGTTTTTGAAAGATCCAAATTTGTATAGCACTAGTAAATCGTCTTACACGAGGATGCCACCTGCTTTGCCCAATCATTGGCAAAGCTTACAAGATCTTGCCCTACAAATAGAATACTACAGTGATTGAAGTCAGCTTCTTGGTGGTTGGCAATTTCTTTTAGGATTAAGTAGATGTACGTCGGGTAGATGCCCGATATGAGATTGTTGACTTGATTAAACTGTCTTTGTGCATCTCAATGTTCTTGTAGCCATGAAGAGGATCCTTTTAAGTGCCTCAGAGATTCCCTTCGCTTCTTCTTAAAGATGAGTAGCGCAGGGAAAATTGAAAATACGTATATGCCCTGATTAGTTCTCAAAAACCAGGCCCCAACTGATGGGTGTCCCTGTCTCCACGTTGCACCGATCATGATGATGGAAGGGGAGCCTCAAGATTCTAATGTGGTCGTGGTAGTTTTTGTAGCCGACTGGTCAACGAAGGTTATCTTCCATGTGCAACAACCCCCTTATCCGGCTCGGAAAAGACCGGGAGGGTGATGCTAAAAGTAACGGCGGAAATCAAAAGCATAACATCCCAACTTAATTAATACATAACATTAAGAATCCAAAAAGTCATTAGATATTACATAAGTCTTAACAAAGTTACCACATAAGGTGAGCTAGCCAACTACATCACTACTCGTGCTGATAACCGTCTACGTGAGTCCCGTACCCTGTTATGCCATAGTCCTCAGCTCCTAAGCCTGCGGTGGGAAGGAAACAGGAACCGCAGTTTCAAAGTCAGTACAAAAGACTGAGTAAGCGACACCCAAGCATGTAAAACATATGAAGAATGATTATCTTTTCATTTGCGATAAAACAGGAGGAATAAAACTTGTAAAGAATGAATTCAGTAAAGTAGGAACTCTTATAAAATTCTTCTTGTCTTAATATCTCTTCCAAACGGGGATTATCTTCCTCAATCTCTTCTTCGTTTCTTTCAAAACTCAAACCAGAACTGTATGATTAGCTTTGTTGATACGGGGAAGGAACTACTAATCTATCACTAGCAACCATGACCTTAACTGCCGGCAGCCCCCTAAGACTTCTTGCGGCCAGAGAGGTGAGTACATGGAGCGACCCGGCAGGTTGCGACCGGGTTAAAATAAAATCTGATCTCTGGTCGAGTGATCGAAGTCAACACGACAATAATAAATTGCTTCTCCCGCACAACTCTTTCCACTTTACGTTAATTACGCATTATTATTAATCATGTGACAAGTTCAAATAAATAACTTTTTTGAAATAAAAGGAGACTTCAAATAAAACAAGTAAATAAATAACCAAATAAAATGCATTTTGAGACAAGAAATAAAAGTCATATTAAGACACGAAGGAAGCTAGGCTCTGTAGGGTTTTGATTCATGGATCGCGCAAACGGAAGCATAATCAAACAAACAACCATGCAAAACCCTCCAAGGATCACAAGTCTAGATGCATAACGATAGTGAAGGTAAGAAATCATAAACACACCTTTGGGTTCTCCTTGATGACTTCAAACGCGAATAGTGTCACGTTCTCTATAGTTGATCCACGCCTAGAGTTGTTCCTAGATCTCCAATCTCCTTGGTGCTAGCCCGGATTGAAAGGAGGGTGAAGGAATCACGCAAAACGAGACACCAAAAGGGGTTCGGCACCCTTTGTGGCGTCGGGGACAAGGGGCGGCGGCAAGGGGGCGGCGTCCCTCTTGTGGCTTGCTCTCTCTCTCCTTTGTTCTCTCCTACTCTTGTTATGTTCTCTTTAGAGCATAAGTCTGTAGGGAAGGAAGGAGGAGGGTCCTTTATATAGTCCAACAACTCCTTGTCAACTACCTAAAGGACTTATTCTAGTCCTACTAGAATTCAATTTAGTCCCTTCCTTGCAAATTAGTCCCTACTAAGTTTGCAAGGGTTTGCAAAGTGATCCTTCTAATTAATTAATCCAATTAATTAATTCCATAATCTAGTACAACTCTATATAGCGTGTGACCCCATAGGTTCTATCTAGTTGGTAGCAACTCTTTGCTAATATGGAGCGGTTTCTAGCAAAACATCCATTCTAGCCAACTAATAGAATAGTCATCTAGACAACCTTGTACAAGTAATTGTCTCATCCCTTTGCCTCCATATCCGGATTGGACACGAGACATACAAGTCACACTCGTATATCCAATCCCTAGTTTCTCGATCCATGGAATAGCCTTATTCGTGCAAATAACATCAATATCCCATATATTGATTTATTTGAGTCTGGCCAGACATTCTATAAGCACTATCCTCGAGTGGCCTTGGATATTTGCTCCCGTTATGTGGGAGGGGCAAATCCTTTCTACGTCCACTACGATCTCTAAGCTTGCTTCTCATTGTATCCAGTACACGCCTTTATAACTACCCAGTTACGGTGTAGCGTTTAACGCTACCAAGATCACAATGATCCACAACTAGAATATCTAGTGACTTCAAGTCTAAGGATGACAATACCATTGTACCCGAGAAGCACTTGTGACTCAACATAACGTGTATGTAGCCTTCTCGGTAATGGGTCAATCCAGTGCAACATTCCATAATGCACACCTATGTGTTGGATCGTGATATCTCCATATCAATCCAACCCCATACTAGTCTATAGATGATTGTCCCATTTAATCATTATACTTGACTAGGGATATTTAAGATAAACAACACAATTGTAAATCTAAGGACTTCATTATATTAAATATCCAATAAATAATAAATGAATTTCTAGCCAATTACAAATTCATACTAAACTAGATTGCCTCTAGGGCATCTATTCCAACAGTCTCCCACTTGCACTAGAGCCAATCTGGCGCATCTCGTATGCCCATACTCCTAGTGTGCCCTTCATGCTTCCACTGCGTGAGAGGCTTTGTAAGCGGGTCTGACAGATTATCATCTGTAGGAATCTTGCATATCCGAACGTCTCCTCTATCGATAATATCTCGAATCAGATGGAACTTCCTGAGCACATGCTTGGACTTCTGGTGCGATCTGGGTTCCTTTGATTGCGCGATCGCCCCAGTGTTGTCACAGAACAACTCCACTGGATCCGCAATACTAGGGACCACACCAAGTTCAGAAACAAACTTTCTGATCCAAACAGCCTCCTTTGCTGCGCCATTTGCAGCAATGTACTCAGCCTCTGTTGTAGAATCAGCTACCGTCTCTTGCTTGGAACTCTTCCAGCTCACCGCTGCTCCATTCAGGCAAAACACATATCCCGACTGTGATCTAAAGTCATCTCTATCGGTTTGGAAGCTTGCATCCGTGTAACCCCTTACACGCAACTCTTCCTCACCGCCAAACATCAAGAAGGCATCCTTAGTTCTTCTCAAGTACTTTAGGATGTTCTTGACAGCAATCCAGTGACTCTCACCCGGATTGGATTGGTATCTGCTTGTCATACTCAAGGCATATGACACATCTGGTCTAGTACATAACATGGCGTACATGATGGATCCTATGGCCGAGGCATAGGGAATCCTACTCATGCGTTCCTTCTCAATCTCATTGGAAGGACAACCACTCTTTGAAAGAGTGATTCCATGTGACATGGGCAAGAATCCCTTCTTGGAATCTTGCATGTTGAACCGTTTCAACACCTTGTCAATATATGTACTTTGACTTAGGCCTAGCAACCTCTTAGATCTATCTCTATAGATCTTTATACCGAGTATATAGGCTGCTTCCCCTAAGTCTTTCATTGAGAAACACTTTCCTAGCCAATCTTTCACAGATTGCAGCATGGGAATGTCGTTTCCAATGAGCAGTATGTCATCCACATACAAGACCAGAAAAGCTACAGAGCTCCCACTAACCTTCTTGTAGACACAAGACTCATCTTCGTTTCTGATGAAGCCAAACTCTTTGACTACTTCATCAAAACGTCGATTCCAACTCCTAGAAGCTTGCTTCAACCCATAAATGGATCGTTGCAGTTTACAGACTTTGTTGGCTTGCTTTGGATCCTCAAAACCCTCCGGCTGTATCATATACACGTCCTCGAGGAGATTCCCATAAAGGAATGCTGTTTTGACATCCATCTGCCAAATCTCATAGTCGTAGTATGCTGCAATTGCAAGTAGGATTCGGATGGATTTGGTCATAGCGACTGGTGAAAAGGTTTCATCATAGTCAATACCATGAATCTGTCTGAATCCTTTAGCCACCAATCGGCCCTTATAGGTAATCACATTACCATCCATGTCGATCTTCTTCTTGAAGACCCACTTGCACCCTATGGGTCGCGCCCCATCAGGTGGTTCCACCAAAGTCCATACTTTGTTGGTATACATGGATTCCATCTCGGATCTCATGGCCTCAAGCCATTTCTGCGAGTCTGGGCCATTCATGGCCTCCTCATAGGTAGTAGGCTCATCATCTATGAGCATCGTGTCACCGGAATCAGTTACGAGAAGTCCATACCTCTCGGGTTCCTGGCGCACTCTACTAGATCTACGAAGCTCTTGTGTTACTTGAACAGGTGGATCCACAACTGCTTGTGATTCCTGTTCATGTTCCATAATCGGTTCTGTGATTTGTGGTTCTTGAACTTCTTCAAGTTCTACATTCCTCCCACTTGCTTCTTTAGAGACAAACTCTCTTTCTAGAAACACGCCGGTCCGAGCAACAAACACTTTGTTCTCGGTTGGATTGTAGAAGTAGTATCCCTTAGTTTCCTTAGGGTACCCCACAAATTTACACTTATCCGATTTAGGCCCTAGCTTGTCTGATTGTAAACGTTTTACATAGACATCGCAGCCCCAAATCCTCATGAACGACAGTGTGGGACGCCTCCCACTCCACATCTCATATGGTGTCTTCATGACTGATTTAGATGGAACACGGTTAATGGTAAAAGCTGCACTTAATAGAGCGTAGCCCCAAAACGATAATGGAAGATCGGTTTGACACATCATAGACCGAACCATATCCAATAGGGTTCGATTCCTCCTCTCAGACACGCCATTCCATTGTGGCGTTCCGGGTGGAGTGAGTTGGGACACGATCCCACACTCTCTAAGATAGTCGTCAAACTCTTGGCTCAAGTATTCTCCTCCACGATCCGATCGTAGAGCCTTGATACTTTTACCAAGTTGCTTCTCTACTTCATTCTTGAATTCCTTGAACACTTCAAAGGATTCGGATTTTGCCCTCATAAGGTACACAAATCCATATCTACTGTAATCATCAGTAAACGTAATGAAGTAGACATATCCACCCCTGGCAGGCGTGGCAAATGGCCCACACACATCAGTATGTATGAGTGCCAATTGCTCACTAGTCCTATCACCTTTCTTATTGAAAGGGGACTTTGTCATTTTTCCCAATAAACAAGCCTCACATGTCTCATATGATTCAAAATCAAATGAGTCTAGGAATCCATCCTTATGGAGTCTAGATACACGTTTCTCATTTATGTGGCCTAAACGACAATGCCATAAATAAGCAGGATTTAAATCATTTATTTTAATCCGCTTGGTATTAATGTTGTAGACAGGATTACTTAGATCAAGGACATAAAGTCCATTAAATAATTGCGCACTAAAATAGTGAATATTATTCAAATAAAAGGAACAACAATTGTTCTTTATTGAAATAATAAAACCTTCCTTGTCCAAACAAGAAATAGAAATAATGTTTCTGCTCATAGCAGGGACAAAATAGCAATTATTTAATTCTAAAACTAATCCTGAAGGCAGAGATAGCTCGCAAACGCCTATGGCCAACGCAGCAACCTTTGCTCCATTCCCAACGCGCAGATCTACCTCCCCTTTAGCCAATCTTTTACTTCTCTTTAGATCCTGCATATTTCGACAAATATGAGATCCACATCCAGTATCTAATACCCATGATGTAGAGACAGTTAAATTGACATCTACAACAAAATACCTGGTGGTGGTGGAATCACTATTCCAAGCCGTTTGTCCTCCAAATATTTTGGGCAGTTCCTCTTCCAGTGTCCAGGTTGACTACAGTAGTGACATTCACCCTTAGTCACGACCTTGGCAATCCCACCAACAGGCTTAAGGGCTTGTTCCTTGGACTTAGCAACTGACTTGCCTTTGCCCTTGGAAGAAGAGGCAAACCTTTTACCCTTTCCTTTATGCACCATCATAATGGCCTTGCCCTTACCCTTGTTGATGCTCTGTTCAGCCGTCCTCAACATGTTGAGCAAATCTGGCAGTGGCTTAACGATCTCGTTCATGTTATAGTTCATAATGAACTGTCCATAACTCTCGGGCAACGATTGCAACACGAGATCCGTTGCCAACTCTTGGCCGACCGGGAACCCAAGCCGGGCGAGATTCTCCAAGTACCCGATCATTCGGAGTACATGGGGTCCCACCGGGTTCCCTTCTGCCAGATGACATTTGAACAGTGCCTTTGAGACCTCATACCTCTCTACCCTCGCCTGCTCTTGGAAGAGCTGCTTTAGATGTTCGATCATATCGACAGCATTCATGTTCTCATGTTGCTTCTGAAGCTCAGAGGTCATGGTGCAAAGCATTAGGCAGGCCGCATCATTAGCATCATCAACATGCTTTTGATACGCCTTTAAGGCAGCAGGTGTCTGATTGTCTGGACCTTCTGGAACTTGCTCCTCTATTGCGTACAGCTTCTTTTCTTGCTTGAGAACAATTCTCAAGTTTCTGTACCAATCGAGAAAGTTGGTTCCTGAGAGCTTGTCCTTCTCAAGGACAGATCGTAGGGAATGTTGTGAACTCGATGAGTTGTTTGCCATTTGGTATTCTACAAAAGGAAAATACGCAAGTTTTAGTATTTGTGAATTTTTGACTATATTTAATAATGGCTAGTTTATTAAATATAGCTCCCACTATTTTACTACGGATTAATAACCCTCAAGATATTAATGCGGAAAATATCCTTATATTTTCTAGTGGGCCAAGATCCATCTTTTTCATCTCCTTATGAGCTTGCTTTGGCAAGTCACCCATAATTCGATTACTTCTTAGGTAGGAACAATTCCAATTGCATCCCATATGCAACTCTTGGTTCAATCGGGCAAATAACTCCTTATTTATCCATCCATATGGATAATCCCAATTGATTGCCTCTAGGTTTCTTAATCAAATTAATAGCCTAGTTGTGTTCAACCTCTTATCTAAACAATTGCACATTGTTACGTGCCATCGCATTCCATCATTATGAACCAAGTCGCCATGCTTTGGCACGCACGAACTTGATAAATAATGATGATAATGAGTGTTTAAACAACGAGAAGGCAAGAACACAATATTTAAAATTTGAGGGATTTTTCTTCAATTTTAATTATTTTGTTGATCAATATCAACTAATCTATCTATTTGAGTTTGGGCACAACTCCAAATAATAGATCCGGGTTGTCTAATTATCTCATTATCCTAATTGCATGCTGTTGGAATAGATGCCCTAGAGGCAATCTAGTTTAGTATGAATTTGTAATTGGCTAGAAATTCATTTATTATTTATTGGATATTTAATATAATGAAGTCCTTAGATTTACAATTGTGTTGTTTATCTTAAATATCCCTAGTCAAGTATAATGATTAAATGGGACAATCATCTATAGACTAGTATGGGGTTGGATTGATATGGAGATATCACGATCCAACACATAGGTGTGCATTACGGAATGTTGCACTGGATTGACCCATTACCGAGAAGGCTACATACACGTTATGTTGAGTCACAAGTGCTTCTCGGGTACAATGGTATTGTCATCCTTAGACTTGAAGTCACTAGATATTCTAGTTGTGGATCATTGTGATCTTGGTAGCGTTAAACGCTACACCGTAACTGGGTAGTTATAAAGGCGTGTACTGGATACAATGAGAAGCAAGCTTAGAGATCGTAGTGGACGTAGAGAGGATTTGCCCCTCCCACATAACGGGAGCAAATATCCTAGGCCACTCGAGGATAGTGCTTATAGAATGTCTGGCCAGACTCAAATAAATCAATATATGGGATATTGATGTTATTTGCACGAATAAGGCTATTCCATGGATCGAGGAACTAGGGATTGGATATACGAGTGTGACTTGTATGTCTCGTGTCCAATCCGGATATGGAGGCAAAGGGATGAGACAATTACTTGTACAAGGTTGTCTAGATGACTATTCTATTAGTTGGCTAGAATGGATGTTTTGCTAGAAACCGCTCCATATTAGCAAAGAGTTGCTACCAACTAGATAGAACCTATGGGGTCACACGCTATATAGAGTTGTACTAGATTATGGAATTAATTAATTGGATTAATTAATTAGAAGGATCACTTTGCAAACCCTTGCAAACTTAGTAGGGACTAATTTGCAAGGAAGGGACTAAATTGAACTCTAGTAGGACTAGAATAAGTCCTTTAGGTAGTTGACAAGGAGTTGTTGGACTATATAAAGGACCCTCCTCCTTCCTTCCCTACACACTTATGCTCTAAGAGAGAACATAACAAGAGTAGGAGAGAACAAAGGAGAGAGAGAGCAAGCCACAAGAGGGACGTCGCCCCCTTGCCGCCGCCCCTTGTCCCCGACGCCACAAAGGGTGCCGAACCCCTTTTGGTGTCTCGTTTTGCGTGATTTCTTCACCCTCCTTTCAATCCGGGCTAGCACCAAGGAGATTGGAGATCTAGGAACAACTCTAGGCGTGGATCAACCATACAGAACGTGACACTATTCGCGTTTGAAGTCATCAAGGAGAACCCAAAGGTGTGTTTATGATTTCTTACCTTCACTATCGTTATGCATCTAGACTTGTGATCCTTGGAGGGTTTTGCATGGTTATTTGTTTGATTATGCTTCCGTTTGCGCGATCCATGAATCAAAACCCTACAGTGGTATCAGAGCCACAGGTCATAGAGCATAAACGTAGTTTATGTGTTACATTCTTGTTGTTTTACACCTTAATTTGTTGTTTATCGCGTAAAACAAGACAAATCAAGCATTGGATGCAATTTGTCAAAGAATTAATCATAACAAGACCCAATTATTGCATTGGATGCATGAATTGGTGAGTTTGAGAAATTTTAGGATCTTAGATCTAGGGTTTGGGCATCCTTGGGGAAGAAGGAGTTCTCCCACAACAAGGAAACAACCAAACTTGGGCTCCAAGCAAGGAGGTTGTTTTGGAAACAACCTCCACAAGGAGGTTCGGCCCCCTAGGGAGCCGCCCCCTTGCTTGCCGCCCAAGCTTGGCGCCCTAAGGGGCCGGGCGGCCCTAACCCGCGGGCCTAGCTTGCGGGTTTTGGGCCGGGCCGGCCCTAGGGCTTTATGGTTCACTTATTTGGGCCCGGGCAATTGGATTGTTGGGCCCATGGACCGTTTTAACCCTAGAAATCCTAAAATCAATTAAAATTGACCAAGCGCGTTAAAATTGGATTTTAACTGTTTATGTGCAAATCGCATGGTGATTGGATATGGCCTTAGGATGTGGTTTGATGTGGATGTTTAATTTTGTGGTTTGGTTTTACGGCCTGCGAGCCGATCAATTAATTGTAATAATTAATTAGGGTTTTATGGCCTGCGTGCCATTTTTTTTCTCAACTTGTGAGATTTATTTTATTTAGTATAGATATTAGCTAGTGCTAGATAAAGTAGATTGTTAGCCAAGATTGGAGAAAAGAAGCCCAAAGCCAAAGGAGCCACAAAAGATGGAGCATGGAGCATGGAACACACCACATGACTATGAAGGATGGACCAAAAGATCAAGACGCATGGAGATGTGTGTTTGTTTAGGGTTCATAGATAATTCCATTGGCTTGGAATTATCTTAGTCTAGAAAAGGCCATATCCACATCACGTTTAATTTCTATTTTGTGGTTGTTTATTTATTGTCTTATTATTTGTGTGGTTGGTGTATGGATGATGCATGCAATTAGGATAATAAGATAATTAGACAACCCGGATCTATTATTTGGAGTTGTGCCCAAACTCAAATAGATAGATTAGTTGATATTGATCAACAAAATAATTAAAATTGAAGAAAAATCCCTCAAATTTTAAATATTGTGTTCTTGCCTTCTCGTTGTTTAAACACTCATTATCATCATTATTTATCAAGATCGTGCGTGCCAAAGCATGGCGACTTGGTTCATAATGATGGAATGCGATGGCACGTAACAATGTGCAATTGTTTAGATAAGAGGTTGAACACAACTAGGCTATTAATTTGATTAAGAAACCTAGAGGCAATCAATTGGGATTATCCATATGGATGGATAAATAAGGAGTTATTTGCCCGATTGAACCAAGAGTTGCATATGGGATGCAATTGGAATTGTTCCTACCTAAGAAGTAATCGAACTATGGGTGACTTGCCAAAGCAAGCTCATAAGGAGATGAAAAAGATGGATCTTGGCCCACTAGAAAATATAAGGATATTTTCCGCATTAATATCTTGAGGGTTATTAATCCGTCGAAAAATAGTGGGAGCTATATTTAATAAACTAGCCATTATTAAATATAGTCAAAAATTCACAAATACTAAAACTTGCGTATTCTCCTTTTGTAGAATACCAAATGGCAAACAACTCATCGAGTTCACAACATTCCCTACGATCTGTCCTTGAGAAGGACAAGCTCTCAGGAACCAACTTTCTCGATTGGTACAGAAACTTGAGAATTGTTCTCAAGCAAGAAAAGAAGCTGTACGCAATAGAGGAGCAAGTTCCAGAAGGTCCAGACAATCAGACACCTGCTGCCTTAAAGGCGTATCAAAAGCATGTTGATGATGCTAATGATGCGGCCTGCCTAATGCTTTGCACCATGACCTCTGAGCTTCAGAAGCAACATGAGAACATGAATGCTGTCGATATGATCGAACATCTAAAGCAGCTCTTCCAAGAGCAGGCGAGGGTAGAGAGGTATGAGGTCTCAAAGGCACTGTTCAAATGTCATCTGGCAGAAGGGAACCCGGTGGGACCCCATGTACTCCGAATGATCGGGTACTTGGAGAATCTCGCCCGGCTTGGGTTCCCGGTCGGCCAAGAGTTGGCAACGGATCTCGTGTTGCAATCGTTGCCCGAGAGTTATGGACAGTTCATTATGAACTATAACATGAACGAGATCGTTAAACCACTGCCAGATTTGCTCAACATGTTGAGGACGGCTGAACAGAGCATCAACAAGGGTAAGGGCAAGGCCATTATGATGGTACATAAAGGGAAAGGTAAAAAGTTTGCCTCTTCCTCCAAGGGCAAAGGCAAGTCAGTTGCCAAGTCCAAGGAACAAGCCCTTAAGCCTGTTGGTGGAATTGCCAAGGTCGTGACTAAGGGTGAATGTCACTACTGTAGTCAACCAGGACACTGGAAGAGGAACTGCCCAAAATATTTGGAGGACAAGCGGCTTGGAATAGTGATTCCACCACCACCAGGTATTTTTGTTGTAGATGTCAATTTAACTGTCTCTACATCATGGGTATTAGATACTGGATGTGGATCTCATATTTGTCGAAATATGCAGGATCTAAAGAGAAGTAAAAGATTGGCTAAAGGGGAGGTAGATCTGCGCGTTGGGAATGGAGCAAAGGTTGCTGCGTTGGCCATAGGCGTTTGCGAGCTATCTCTGCCTTCAGGATTAGTTTTAGAATTAAATAATTGCTATTTTGTGCCTGCCATGAGCAGAAACATTATTTCTATTTCTTGTTTGGACAAGGAAGGTTTTATTATTTCAATAAAGAACAATTGTTGTTCCTTTTATTTGAATAATATTCACTATTTTAGTGCGCAATTATTTAATGGACTTTATGTCCTTGATCTAAGTAATCCTGTCTACAACATTAATACCAAGCGGATTAAAATAAATGATTTAAATCCCGCTTATTTATGGCATTGTCGTTTAGGCCACATAAATGAGAAACGTGTATCTAGACTCCATAAGGATGGATTGCTAGACTCATTTGATTTTGAATCATATGAGACATGTGAGGCTTGTTTATTGGGAAAGATGACAAAGTCCCCTTTCAATAAGAAAGGTGAGAGGACTAGTGAGCAATTGGCGCTCATACATACCGATGTGTGTGGGCCATTTGCCACGCCTGCCAGGGGTGGTTATGTCTACTTCATTACGTTTACTGATGATTACAGTAGATATGGATTTGTGTACCTTATGAGGGCAAAATCCGAATCCTTTGAAGTGTTCAAGGAATTCAAGAATGAAGTAGAGAAGCAACTTGGCAAAAGTATCAAGGCTCTACGATCGGATCGTGGAGGAGAATACTTGAGCCAAGAGTTTGACGACTATCTTAGAGAGTGTGGGATCGTGTCCCAACTCACTCCACCCGGAACGCCACAATGGAATGGCGTGTCTGAGAGGAGGAATCGAACCCTATTGGATATGGTTCGGTCTATGATGTGTCAAACCGATCTTCCATTATCGTTTTGGGGCTACGCTCTATTAAGCGCAGCTTTTACCATTAACCGTGTTCCATCTAAATCAATCATGAAGACACCATATGAGATGTGGAGTGGGAGGCGTCCCACACTGTCGTTCATGAGGATTTGGGGCTGCGATGTCTATGTAAAACGTTTACAATCAGACAAGCTAGGGCCTAAATCGGATAAGTGTAAATTTGTGGGGTACCCTAAGGAAACTAAGGGATACTACTTCTACAATCCAACCGAGAACAAAGTGTTTGTTGCTCGGACCGGCGTGTTTCTAGAAAGAGAGTTTGTCTCTAAAGAAGCAAGTGGGAGGAATGTAGAACTTGAAGAAGTTCAAGAACCACAAATTACTGAACCGATTATGGAACATGAACAGGAATCACAAGCAGTTGTGGATCCACCTGTTCAAGTAACACAAGAGCTTCGTAGATCTAGTAGAGTGCGCCAGGAACCCGAGAGGTACGGACTTCTCGTAACTGATTCCGGTGACACGATGCTCATAGATGATGAGCCTACTACCTATGAGGAGGCCATGAATGGCCCAGACTCGCAGAAGTGGCTTGAGGCCATGAGATCCGAGATGGAATCCATGTATACCAACAAAGTATGGACTTTGGTGGAACCACCTGATGGGGCGCGACCCATAGGGTGCAAGTGGGTCTTCAAGAAGAAGATCGACATGGATGGTAATGTGATTACCTATAAGGGCCGATTGGTGGCTAAAGGATTCAGACAGATTCATGGTATTGACTATGATGAAACCTTTTCACCAGTCGCTATGACCAAATCCATCCGAATCCTACTTGCAATTGCAGCATACTACGACTATGAGATTTGGCAGATGGATGTCAAAACAGCATTCCTTTATGGGAATCTCCTCGAGGACGTGTATATGATACAGCCAGAGGGTTTTGAGGATCCAAAGCAAGCCAACAAAGTCTGTAAACTGCAACGATCCATTTATGGATTGAAGCAAGCTTCTAGGAGTTGGAATCGACGTTTTGATGAAGTGGTCAAAGAGTTTGGCTTCATCAGAAACGAAGATGAGTCTTGTGTCTACAAGAAGGTTAGTGGGAGCTCTGTAGCTTTTCTGGTCTTGTATGTGGATGACATACTGCTCATTGGAAACGACATTCCCATGCTGCAATCTGTGAAAGATTGGCTAGGAAAGTGTTTCTCAATGAAAGACTTAGGGGAAGCAGCCTATATACTCGGTATAAAGATCTATAGAGATAGATCTAAGAGGTTGCTAGGCCTAAGTCAAAGTACATATATTGACAAGGTGTTGAAACGGTTCAACATGCAAGATTCCAAGAAGGGATTCTTGCCCATGTCACATGGAATCACTCTTTCAAAGAGTGGTTGTCCTTCCAATGAGATTGAGAAGGAACGCATGAGTAGGATTCCCTATGCCTCGGCCATAGGATCCATCATGTACGCCATGTTATGTACTAGACCAGATGTGTCATATGCATTGAGTATGACAAGCAGATACCAAACCAATCCGGGTGAGAGTCACTGGATTGCTGTCAAGAACATCCTAAAGTACTTGAGGAGAACTAAGGATGCCTTCTTGATGTTTGGCGGTGAGGAAGAGTTGCGTGTAAGGGGTTACACCGATGCAAGCTTCCAAACCGATAGAGATGACTTTAGATCACAGTCGGGATATGTGTTTTGCCTGAATGGAGCAGCGGTGAGCTGGAAGAGTTCCAAGCAAGAGACGGTAGCTGATTCTACAACAGAGGCTGAGTACATTGCTGCAAATGGCGCAGCAAAAGAGGCTGTTTGGATCAGAAAGTTTGTTTCTGAACTTGGTGTGGTCCCTAGCATTGCGGATCCAGTGGAGTTGTTCTGTGACAACGCTGGGGCGATCGCGCAATCAAAGGAACCCAGATCGCACCAGAAGTCCAAGCATGTGCTCAGGAAGTTCCATCTGATTCGAGATATTATCGATAGAGGAGACGTTCGGATATGCAAGATTCCTACAGATGATAATCTGTCAGACCCGCTTACAAAGCCTCTCACGCAGTGGAAGCATGAAGGGCACACTAGGAGTATGGGCATACGAGATGCGCCAGATTGGCTCTAGTGCAAGTGGGAGACTGTTGGAATAGATGCCCTAGAGGCAATCTAGTTTAGTATGAATTTGTAATTGGCTAGAAATTCATTTATTATTTATTGGATATTTAATATAATGAAGTCCTTAGATTTACAATTGTGTTGTTTATCTTAAATATCCCTAGTCAAGTATAATGATTAAATGGGACAATCATCTATAGACTAGTATGGGGTTGGATTGATATGGAGATATCACGATCCAACACATAGGTGTGCATTACGGAATGTTGCACTGGATTGACCCATTACCGAGAAGGCTACATACACGTTATGTTGAGTCACAAGTGCTTCTCGGGTACAATGGTATTGTCATCCTTAGACTTGAAGTCACTAGATATTCTAGTTGTGGATCATTGTGATCTTGGTAGCGTTAAACGCTACACCGTAACTGGGTAGTTATAAAGGCGTGTACTGGATACAATGAGAAGCAAGCTTAGAGATCGTAGTGGACGTAGAGAGGATTTGCCCCTCCCACATAACGGGAGCAAATATCCTAGGCCACTCGAGGATAGTGCTTATAGAATGTCTGGCCAGACTCAAATAAATCAATATATGGGATATTGATGTTATTTGCACGAATAAGGCTATTCCATGGATCGAGGAACTAGGGATTGGATATACGAGTGTGACTTGTATGTCTCGTGTCCAATCCGGATATGGAGGCAAAGGGATGAGACAATTACTTGTACAAGGTTGTCTAGATGACTATTCTATTAGTTGGCTAGAATGGATGTTTTGCTAGAAACCGCTCCATATTAGCAAAGAGTTGCTACCAACTAGATAGAACCTATGGGGTCACACGCTATATAGAGTTGTACTAGATTATGGAATTAATTAATTGGATTAATTAATTAGAAGGATCACTTTGCAAACCCTTGCAAACTTAGTAGGGACTAATTTGCAAGGAAGGGACTAAATTGAACTCTAGTAGGACTAGAATAAGTCCTTTAGGTAGTTGACAAGGAGTTGTTGGACTATATAAAGGACCCTCCTCCTTCCTTCCCTACACACTTATGCTCTAAGAGAGAACATAACAAGAGTAGGAGAGAACAAAGGAGAGAGAGAGCAAGCCACAAGAGGGACGTCGCCCCCTTGCCGCCGCCCCTTGTCCCCGACGCCACAAAGGGTGCCGAACCCCTTTTGGTGTCTCGTTTTGCGTGATTTCTTCACCCTCCTTTCAATCCGGGCTAGCACCAAGGAGATTGGAGATCTAGGAACAACTCTAGGCGTGGATCAACCATACAGAACGTGACACTATTCGCGTTTGAAGTCATCAAGGAGAACCCAAAGGTGTGTTTATGATTTCTTACCTTCACTATCGTTATGCATCTAGACTTGTGATCCTTGGAGGGTTTTGCATGGTTATTTGTTTGATTATGCTTCCGTTTGCGCGATCCATGAATCAAAACCCTACACATGCATCATCCATACACCAACCACACAAATAATAAGACAATAAATAAACAACCACAAAATAGAAATTAAACGTGATGTGGATATGGCCTTTTCTAGACTAAGATAATTCCAAGCCAATGGAATTATCTATGAACCCTAAACAAACACACATCTCCATGCGTCTTGATCTTTTGGTCCATCCTTCATAGTCATGTGGAATGCTCCATGCTCCATGCTCCATCTTTTGTGGCTTCTTTGGCTTTGGGCTTCTTTTCTTCAATCTTGGCTAACAATCTACTTTATCTAGCACTAGCTAATATCTATACTAAATAAAATAAATCTCACAAGTTGAGAAAAAAATGGCACGCAGGCCTAAAACCCTAATTAATTATTACAATTAATTGATCGGCTCGCAGGCCGTAAAACCAAACCACAAAATTAAACATCCACATCAAACCACATCCTAAGGCCATATCCAATCACCATGCGATTTGCACATAAACAGTTAAAATCCAATTTTAACGCGCTTGGTCAATTTTAATTGATTTTAGGATTTCTAGGGTTAAAACGGTCCATGGGCCCAACAATCCAATTGCCCGGGCCCAAATAAGTGAACCATAAAGCCCTAGGGCCGGCCCGGCCCAAAACCCGCAAGCTAGGCCCGCGGGTTAGGGCCGCCCGGCCCCTTAGGGCGCCAAGCTTGGGCGGCAAGCAAGGGGGGCGGCTCCCTAGGGGGCCGAACCTCCTTATGGAGGTTGTTTCCAAAACAACCTCCTTGCTTGGAGCCCAAGTTTGGTTGTTTCCTTGTTGTGGGAGAACTCCTTCTTCCCCAAGGATGCCCAAACCCTAGATCTAAGATCCTAAAGTTTCTCAAACTCACCAATTCATGCATCCAATGCAATAATTGGGTCTTGTTATGATTAATTCTTTGACAAATTGCATCCAATGCTTGATTTGTCTTGTTTTACGCGATAAACAACAAATTAAGGTGTAAAACAACAAGAATGTAACACATAAACTACGTTTATGCTCTATGACCTGTGGCTCTGATACCACTGTAGGGTTTTGATTCATGGATCGCGCAAACGGAAGCATAATCAAACAAACAACCATGCAAAACCCTCCAAGGATCACAAGTCTAGATGCATAACGATAGTGAAGGTAAGAAATCATAAACACACCTTTGGGTTCTCCTTGATGACTTCAAACGCGAATAGTGTCACGTTCTCTATAGTTGATCCACGCCTAGAGTTGTTCCTAGATCTCCAATCTCCTTGGTGCTAGCCCGGATTGAAAGGAGGGTGAAGGAATCACGCAAAACGAGACACCAAAAGGGGTTCGGCACCCTTTGTGGCGTCGGGGACAAGGGGCGGCGGCAAGGGGGCGGCGTCCCTCTTGTGGCTTGCTCTCTCTCTCCTTTGTTCTCTCCTACTCTTGTTATGTTCTCTTTAGAGCATAAGTCTGTAGGGAAGGAAGGAGGAGGGTCCTTTATATAGTCCAACAACTCCTTGTCAACTACCTAAAGGACTTATTCTAGTCCTACTAGAATTCAATTTAGTCCCTTCCTTGCAAATTAGTCCCTACTAAGTTTGCAAGGGTTTGCAAAGTGATCCTTCTAATTAATTAATCCAATTAATTAATTCCATAATCTAGTACAACTCTATATAGCGTGTGACCCCATAGGTTCTATCTAGTTGGTAGCAACTCTTTGCTAATATGGAGCGGTTTCTAGCAAAACATCCATTCTAGCCAACTAATAGAATAGTCATCTAGACAACCTTGTACAAGTAATTGTCTCATCCCTTTGCCTCCATATCCGGATTGGACACGAGACATACAAGTCACACTCGTATATCCAATCCCTAGTTTCTCGATCCATGGAATAGCCTTATTCGTGCAAATAACATCAATATCCCATATATTGATTTATTTGAGTCTGGCCAGACATTCTATAAGCACTATCCTCGAGTGGCCTTGGATATTTGCTCCCGTTATGTGGGAGGGGCAAATCCTTTCTACGTCCACTACGATCTCTAAGCTTGCTTCTCATTGTATCCAGTACACGCCTTTATAACTACCCAGTTACGGTGTAGCGTTTAACGCTACCAAGATCACAATGATCCACAACTAGAATATCTAGTGACTTCAAGTCTAAGGATGACAATACCATTGTACCCGAGAAGCACTTGTGACTCAACATAACGTGTATGTAGCCTTCTCGGTAATGGGTCAATCCAGTGCAACATTCCATAATGCACACCTATGTGTTGGATCGTGATATCTCCATATCAATCCAACCCCATACTAGTCTATAGATGATTGTCCCATTTAATCATTATACTTGACTAGGGATATTTAAGATAAACAACACAATTGTAAATCTAAGGACTTCATTATATTAAATATCCAATAAATAATAAATGAATTTCTAGCCAATTACAAATTCATACTAAACTAGATTGCCTCTAGGGCATCTATTCCAACAGGCTCAAGGCTTGGCATGTTACTTACCTTACTTCCGTAGCACTAGCACGTTCTAGAGATGTCTCGGCCTACAACCGTCACCTACAACCCGTAACTTTTACGTTAACAAATAATCCAACAAAATACTACACGTCTTAAGTATTCTCTTTCATTACTACCTAACCCCTCTAGCTAATCTTTTCCTAACATTTTATTTCGTCGAAATCTTCTATTATAAAACCCTGTGTTTAAATTTAAAAGACTATTATTATTGCTATTATTATTATTAACTATTATTATTATTATTATTAGCTAAAAGTGCCTAACTAATTATTATTATTTAAAGGTGACTAATAAAAATATGAGCTAAAGAAATTACACTTAAGAACTAATTTGAATTATAACGACAAAGTGATATTTCGACTATTAAGTTTTAAGAAAACTTTACACGACACTACAATATTTAGAAAAGTCTAATTTTACAAGTGTAATAACTAATTTTATAGACTTTGTGATTAAACAATATTTAATAAAAGCTTTTTACCAAAACGTTTCTATTTTAGTTTCAAACAACCCGCTTACAATTTCTTCAACCGAATACATTTTCGAGACAATAACAAAAGCTGATATTTTTAGAAATCATCGTTAACCCAACATTATTATTATTATTATTATTATTATTATTTTTAACTAAAAGTATGATTTAATTATATAAACTCTAATTTGTAATAAAAATCAACAAATACTCTAAATTATATTAAAACAGTTATATTAAAAGACACTAGTCACCCTATAGTTTCTGAAAATATCAAACTGTCCCCCTTTATCATGTTATAATATTTCTGAAAACTACACTTTGACCCCCTTTTTCAAGAACAACTCATTTTAGCTCTTCTAATCTTGAATCTAGCTACCAAGTTTGGATTTTGATTATGTATAACGACTAAGCAGAGGGTATAGCACATACCTAGGCCAAAAATGGCCGGAAACCGTTGAGATACGCGTCGGGTCGAGGTCTCGAATCGGAGTCGCCGGACTTGAAGCTCACCCGCCGGAAATAATGGCTTCTTGGCCGGTTCTGGGTCTTCTTCTGACTTAGTTGGGGCCTTAGGAGTCTATTGGTAGTGCTGGTGGTCGCTGGGTGTGCTTTGGCGGAGCTTCGGCCAAGTGGGTCGCCGGAATCAATGGTGGCGGCGGCGGCAGTGATGGCTTTCGCTACTGCTGCTGCTACTATCTGGTTTCTCCGACCCCTCCTGGGTTCTCAACCGAGTAAGAGAGGCTGAGAGAGAGAGGGACGAAGAGGAGAGAGAGGGAGGTGGTGAAGTGGGTCTTCTCGGTGGATGACCCGACGGGAGCACGGCGGCTGTGGTGGCTCGGCTTCTCTCTGCTAGCAGCTGCTGCAGTGGTCTTCGAACAGAGAGGAAGTGAGAGTGAGAGGAAACAGAGGGTGAGAGGGTCGTGGGTCTGTTGGGTGGTGCTTGCTGCCGGAAATAATGGCGGCAGTGGTGGGGGGGGGGTGGCTGCTGCCTCTCTTCCCCCGCTGCTGCTGCTGTTCTCTGGTGGCAGGTAGGTGGAGGGAGAGAGTGAGAGATGAAAGTGGTGATGGTGGTGGGTTTTTGCCGAGGCTTCAACAACGATGGTGGTGGTGATGATGTTAACGGTGGTGAAGGTGGTGGTGTTAGCTGCTGGTGTTGTGAGGAGTAGGGGCTGCTGGTGAAGGCCTTATATAGGCTGGTTGTGCTTGGGGACCAAGTAGTTGGGTGGTGAGGTGGCAATGGTGAAGGCGGTGAAGAAGGGTTGGGGCGGCTATGGTTGTTTTGCCGTGAAGGCAAAATTTGGTGAAGGAGGTGATGTAGAAAAAGTATAAGGTGTGGGTATAGTACCACAATTTCTAGTGATTGGGTGTGACGCGCTCACCTAACCTCGCGGTGGTCGGGTACGCGATAAAACTACAATTTTAACTAAATTTACTAAACGTTATCGTATTACTTCACGATTCTTAATCTAATAATTATTCTTAAAACATTAAAACTCAAAATCTATTAAAACATTATTTGTCAATAAAATTATTATTATGCTATTATAATGACTATTTTACCCCTACTAATTAAACGGGGTATTACATCCTTCCCCCCTTAAACAAAGCTTTGTCCTCGAAGCTAAAATCAGGCAACTACTCATGATACTCAATCAATCCGACAAACAACTATCTAACAGAATTACTATCGCACGGTTGACAAGTAATTTCATGTAACAAATAATAGCAAGTAGCCATTTTAAGATATACGTAGTGCAACACGTAACACAAAATAAGGTCGTGGTCACATCTATCTAATTAAGTGATCTTAGTCTCATTCGGGTTCTAAGTCTCGAGGTCAAACGTATCTCAAAGGTACTTAAGACGTGAAAATAACAAACTAAGACGTAATGATATTTAAACGGAGGGTTGCGTCCTCTCCCCCTTAGAGAGTGACGTCCCCGGAACTCCACGTACCTCATCAAATAAGTGCGGGTACTTCTTTCTCATCTCTTCTTCAGCCTCCCAAGTTGCTTCTTCCGTTTGGTGGTTGGTCCAAAGGACTTTGACCAGTTTGACACTTTTGGTTCTCGTATCCCTTGTCTTTGTATCCAATATCTTGACAGGTTGTTCCTCGTAGGTCAGCGATGGATCAAAATCCACTGGTTCTGGATCCAAGATATGAGACGGGTCTGGTATATACTTCTTCAGCTGGGATACGTGAAAGACCTTGTGTACTCGCCCTAGATTCGATGGTAGGTCCAGTCGATACGCAACTTCTCCTATCTTCTCAATAACATCGTATGGACCAATAAATTTAGGGCTTAATTTTCCTTTCAGGTTAAACCTGGTTACCCCCTTAGTAGGTGAGACTCGCAGGAATGCTTTCTCTCCTACTTGAAACTCCAGTGGCCTTCTCTTCTGATCTGCGTACGACTTATGCCTGTCTTGAGCTGCTTTCATTCTCTGTTGTATGAGTCGCACTTGATTCGTCATGTCTTCAATCATTTGTGGGCCAATGATCACCGTTTCGCTGATGTCACTCCAACACAGCGGAGATCGACACTTCCTTCCATAGAGGGCTTCGTACGGTGCCATCCCGATGCTGGCGTGGTAGCTGTTGTTTTAGGAGAACTCTATTAATGGCAGCTTATCGACCCATGAGCCTTGGAAGTCCATAACGCAGGCTCTTAACATATCTTCCGGCGTCTGAATAGTTCTTTCCGTCTGACCGTCTGTGGCTGGGTGGAAAGAAGTACTGAACTTCAGCTGAGTTCCCAGTGCGTCTTGAAGCGCCTTCCAAAAGTGAGAAAGAAAGTTAGGGTCTCTGTCCGAGATTATCGAACTCGGAACCCCATGATATCTCACGATGTTTCGGACGTACGCATCTGCTCTTTGCTCCATGTTCCACGTGTCTTTCATTGGAATAAATCTCGCCGTCTTTGTCAATCGGTCAACGACGACCCATATCTGGTTGAGTCCATTCTTCAACGTAGGCAAAGCGGTGACGAAATCCATTGATACAGAGTCCCATTTCCAGACTGGGACATCTAACGGTTGGAGTAGACCTCCCATTCTCTTGTGCTCAAACTTCACTTTCTGGCATGTTAGGCATCTAGCCACGAACTCGGCTACCTCCTTCTTCATATTGGGCCACCAGAACGTCTTCTTCAGATCCTTGTAAAGTTTATCGCCTCCAGGATGGACGGAATATGGGGTGTTGTGTGCCTCCTGCATCAGCCTCTTCTTAACCTCCGAACATTTCTGTGGCACGCACCATCTTCCTTTGTGACGAATGCTCCCATCTTCGTGAATCTGGAATTCCTTGGCCTCTCCTGCTGCAATCTTCTTCTTGATCCTTTCGAGCTTCACGTCTCCTGCTTGATTGCTTCGTATTTCTTCGAATAAGATTGGAACCGCTGTCATGCTCCCGAGCAGCTTTTGCATCGTTCCTTGTTCCACCACTTCGATGTTGAGTTTCCGGAACTCGTGACATAACCAGTCTGATAAGACTACCATAGCGTTCACTGCATGGCTCGATTTACGACTTAGCGCGTCAGCGACTACATTAGCCTTCCCCTCGTGGTACTGGATGCGTAGATCGTAATCTTTGATAATCTCCAGCCATCTTCGTTGCCTGTTGTTTAGCTCCTTCTGCGTGAAGATATACTTCAAGCTGCGGTGATCCGTGTAGAGCTTGCAAACAGCCCCGTAGAGATGATGCCTCCATATCTTCAGCGCAAAGACTACTGCTGCCAGCTCCAGGTCATGTGTAGCATAGTTCTCCTCGTGTGGCTTCAGCTGCCTCGAAGCGTAGGCAATCACCCTTCGGTCTTGCATCAGTACGCATCCAAGTCCTTTCTTCAACGCATCGCTGTATACCTCGAACTCGCCAGAGTCGTTCGGCAAAGCTAACACTGGTGATGTAGTGAGCTTCTCCTTCAGAGTCTGGAACGCCTCTTCACAGTTGTCGTCCCAGTGATACTTCACCGCCTTCTTCGTCAGCGTAGTCAATGGCCTGGCAAGCTTCGAAAAATCCTTCACGAACCGCCTGTAGTAACCGGCTAAGCCTAGGAAGCTTCGAATTTCGGACACGTTCTTCGGTGTAGGCCAGTCCTTAACCGCTGAGACCTTTGCTGGGTCAACGGATATCCCTTCCTTGGAGATGATGTGGCCTAGAAACGGCACACGATCCAACCAGAAGTCACATTTCGAAAGCTTAGCGTACAGCTGCTCTTGCCTCAAGGTCTGCAATACTTCTCGGAGATGTTGCTCGTGATCTTCTTCGTTCTTTGAGTACACCAGGATGTCATCGATGAAGACAACCACGAACCGGTCTAGAAACGGCTTCATTACTCGGTTCATCAAGTCCATGAACACGGCAGGAGCGTTGGTCAGACCGAACGGCATAACCGTGAACTCGTAGTGACCGTACCTTGTGCTGAAATCCGTCTTTGGAATATCTTTCTCGGCTACGCGGAGTTGATGATAACCCGATCTTAGATCGATCTTGGAGAAGACACTGACTCCTTGCAGCTGATCGAATAGATCGCCAATCCGGGGTAGTGGATACTTGTTCTTGATAGTGACACTGTTTAGCTCCCGGTAATCGATGCATAATCGCAGGCTCCCGTCCTTCTTCCTGACGAACAGCACTGGTGCTCCCCAGGGTGACACACTAGGTCGTATGTACCCCTTCTGTAGAAGTTCTTGTATCTGCTCCTTCAGCTCCTTCAATTCCACAGGTGCCATCCGATATGGCGCCTTGGAGATGGGTGCAGTTCCAGGTGCCAAGTCTATAGTAAACTCCACTTCTCGTTGGGGCGGCATTCGGGGAATCTCGTCAGGGAATACATCAGGAAATTCCCTCACGACTGGTATCTCATCCAGCACATTTTCCTTCTTGGTTACGTCTTGGACATAACACAAGTAGGCAGAGTTCCCTTTCTTCATTTGGTTGATTATAGTCAAAGCAGATACTAGTCTGATTCGAGGTTCAGTGGTGATACCACGATAGGTGATTTTTTCTCCTTTAGGTCCCTTCAACCGAACCTTTTGATCATAGCAATCAATAACTGCCCTATACTTCCCAAGCCAGTCCATTCCTAGGATCACATCTATGCCTCCTAGGTTAAATTTTATCGGGTTGGCAGGTAAGGTGCAGGTTAGGATTTTGAGTTCTACCCCTTCGAATATGGTATCACAGACAGTTATCTGGCCATTAGGGGTTGCTACTGGAATAGATATACTAGATGAGCTAAGCAAACCCAATTTCTCAGCAAACGAGGATGATATAAAGGAATAGGATGCACCAGAATCAAATAGCACGAAAGCAGGTTGCTCATGGATAGAGAAAGTACTCGTGACAACTCCATGTGCAGCTTCTGCCTCAGTCTTAGTCAGCACAGCAATTCGTCCCACATTTGCATTCTGAGATCCTGCTCCTCCTGCTCCAGCTCCATTGTGGTTATTCCCGTATCCAGCATTTTGGTTTCTGATCCTGGGTTGGCCTCCGTTCTGGCCTGCATTGCCTGGGTTGTAGTTCTGCTGCCTGAAAAATCCATTTCCTCCATTGTTCTGGTTGCGGTTTCCATTCTGCTGGTTCCCGAGCTGCTGGTTGCGGGCAAAGTTGTTCCCGTTCTGCTGACGGCTGCCCTGGTAGTTGTTCTGCTGTGGCCTTCCAAAGTTGCCTCCTTGGATCATCAGCTGGTTCCCGGCTGGTTGAGATCGGCATTCATAAGCTTGATGTCCTCGCCTGCCACAGTTGTTGCAAGTGACCGGGTTTCCCTCACAGTCTGCTCCTGGGTGGTTTCGCGGGCACCATTTGCAGAAATAGCGACGATTCTTCTGAGTCCCAGCATTCTGCTGATTGCCACGATACTGCCCCTGGTTACCTCCTCCATTGTTAGTCTTGAACCTCTGATTTCCCTTGGCAAAGTTGGTGTTGCTTCCTCCTACCTCCTCAAGCTTGCGTTTCTTGCGATTGTCTTCCTGGGTGACACGAACTCGATATATGTCAGCAGCTCTGTCGTAGGCTTCATGAAGCGAGGAGTAGGTCCTGCTCAGCAGAGACTCTTGCATCCTTTCGTGCAATCCACCGATGAATCGGGAAACTTTGGAGTCTTCATCCGGCACCATGTTGCCTACGAATCGTGTCAGCTCAGTGAATTTCCGGAAATACTCAGTCACTGAGTCATTTCCTTGTCGCAGGTTCTGGAATTCCTGTTCCTTGCTCCTCTTCACATGGTGAGGGTAAAAACGGGCTCTGAGCGCAGTTTGAAGTGCTTCCCAGTTGAATTTGGGATCAGCCAAGAGTGTTTCTCGTGCATTCCTCCACCAGAGGTTTGCTTCACTCTTCAAGTAAAAGACTGCGCAATTGACCTTCTTATCATCGGGGCATTCTATTGTCTCCAGAATTTTATCCATTTCCACGATCCAGTCTTCTAACTTGACAGGATCTTCTCTCCCAGTGAACTCCATTGGTTTCATCTCAGCTACTTTCTTGGCCCAGTTAGTTCCTGTCTGTCCCCCGTTGTTCATCATCTGGGTCATTTGGGTGAAGAATTACTCCATGGAGATGTTATCAGCCATCTGTCTGGGTTAAACTTTCTTATATAGTGATAATGGAGTGGTCTATTAGTCACGCCCTACGGTATCCTTGGTTAAGGTTGCGGAAACCTCAATAATCACGTCATAAGTCTACAATAAACATAAAATAACACGCATAACACAACAATTCTCTAATAAGGCACATAATGCTCATGTCTGTAACTCATCCAATATAGTTCAAATTCTGCTTTCCTCCTTTTACTATAATGATCAGAGATAGTAATAACTCATGAAACTTGCAAATAGGATGCGGGTGGGCGGGAATACTCAAGACCAATCTCCTAAGCTACCCATAACCCGAACGGCTTTCCAAGTTTAGTTATCTTGCCCTATGTCCATTTTAAGTTGCCCTACAGGTTTTTAATTCCCTTGTTATGGATTGCCTGCTCTGATACCACCTGCAACAACCCCCTTATCCGGCTCGGACAAGACCGGGAGGGTGATGCTAAAAGTAACGGCGGAAATCAAAAGCATAACATCCCAACTTAATTAATACATAACATTAAGCATCCAAAAAGTCATTAGATATTACATAAGTCTTAACAAAGTTACCACATAAGGTGAGCTAGCCAACTACATCACTACTCGTGCTGATAACCGTCTACGTGAGTCCCGTACCCTGTTATGCCATAGTACTCAGCTCCTAAGCCTGCGGTGGCAAGGAAACAGGAACCGCAGTTTCAAAGTCAGTACAAAAGACTGAGTAAGCAACACCCAAGCATGTAAAACAGATGAAGAATGATTATCTTTTCATTTGCAATAAAACAGGAGGAATAAAACTTGTAAAGAATGAATTCAGTAAAGTAGGAACTCTTATAAAATTCTACTTGTCTTAATATCTCTTTCAAACGGGGATTATCTTCCTCAATCTCTTCTTCGTTTCTTTCAAAACTCAAACCAGAATTGTATGATTAGCTTTGTTGATACGGGGAAGGAACTACTAATCTATCACTAGCAACCATGACCTTAACTGCCGGCAGCCCCCTAAGACTTCTTGCGGCCAGAGAGGTGAGTACATGGAGCGACCCGGCAGGTTGCGACCGGGTTAAAATAAAATCTGATCTCTGGTCGAGTGATCGAAGTCAACACGACAATAATAAATTGCTTCTCCCGCACAACTCTTTCTACTTTACGTTAATTACGCATTATTATTAATCATGTGACAAGTTCAAATAAATAACTTCTTTGAAATAAAAGGAGACTTCAAATAAAACAAGTAAATAAATAACCAAATAAAATGCATTTTGAAACAAGAAATAAAAGTCATATTAAGACACGAAGGAAGCTAGGCTCAAGGCTTGGCATGTTACTTACCTTACTTCCGTAGCACTAGCACGTTCTAGAGATGTCTCGGCCTACAACCGTCACCTACAACCCGTAACTTTTACGTTAACAAATAATCCAACAAAATACTACACGTCTTAAGTATTCTCTTTCATTACTACCTAACCCCTCTAGCTAATCTTTTCCTAACATTTTATTTCGTCGAAATCTTCTATTATAAAACCCCGTGTTTAAATTTAAACGACTATTATTATTGCTATTATTATTATTATTAACTATTATTATTATTATTAGCTAAAAGTGCCTAACTAATTATTATTATTTAAAGGTGACTAATAAAAATATGAGCTAAAGAAATTATAATTAAGAACTAATTTGAATTATAACGACAAAGTGATATTTCGACTATTAAGTTTTAAGAAAACTTTACACGACACCACAATATTTAGAAAAGTCTAATTTTACAAGTGTAATAACTAATTTTATAGACTTTTTGATTAAACAATATTTAATAAAAGCTTTTTACAAAAACGTTTCTATTTTAGTTTCAAACAACCCGCTTACAATTTCTTCAACCGAATAAATTTTCGAAACAATAACAAAAGCTGCTATTTTTAGAAATCATCGTTAACCCAACATTAATATTATTATTTTTATTTTTAACTAAAAGTATGATTTAATTATATAAACTCTAATTTGTAATAAAAATCAACAAATACTCTAAATTATATTAAAACAGTTATATTAAAAGACACTAATCACCCTATAGTTTCTGAAAATATCAAACAGTCCCCCTTTATCATGTTATAATATTTCTGAAAACTACACTTTGACCCCCTTTTTCAAGAACAACTCATTTTAGCTCTTCTAATCTTGAATCTAGCTACCAAGTTTGGATTTTGATTATGTATAACGACTAAGCAGAGGGTATAGCACATACCTAGGCCAAAAATGGCTGGAAACCGTTGAGATACGCGTCGGGTCGAGGTCTCGAATCGGAGTCGCCGGACTTGAAGCTCACCCGCCGGAAATAATGGCTTCTTGGCCGGTTCTGGGTCTTCTTCTGACTTAGTCGGGGCCTTAGGAGTCTATTGGTAGTGCTGGTGGTCGCTGGGTGTGCTTTGGCGGAGCTTCGGCCAAGTGGGTCGCCGGAATCAATGGTGGCGGCGGCGGCAGTGATGGCTTTCGCTACTGCTGCTGCTACTATCTGGTTTCTCCGACCCCTCCTGGGTTCTCAACCGAGTAAGAGAGGCTGAGAGAGAGAGGGACGAAGAGGAGAGAGAGGGAGGTGGTGAAGTGGGTCTTCTCGGTGGATGACCCGACGGGAGCACGGCGGCTGTGGTGGCTCGGCTTCTCTCTGCTAGCAGCTGCTGCAGTGGTCTTCGAACAGAGAGGAAGTGAGAGTGAGAGGAAACAGAGGGTGAGAGGGTCGTGGGTCTGTTGGGTGGTGCTTGCTGCCGGAAATAATGGCGGCAGTGGCGGGGGGGGGGGGGGGGTGGCTGCTGCCTCTCTTCCCCCGCTGCTGCTGCTGTTCTCTGGTGGCAGGTAGGTGGAGGGAGAGAGTGAGAGATGAAAGTGGTGATGGTGGTGGGTTTTTGCCGAGGCTTCAACAACGATGGTGGTGGTGATGATGTTGACGGTGGTGAAGGTGGTGGTGTTAGCTGCTGGTGTTGTGAGGAGTAGGGGCTGCTGGTGAAGGCCTTATATAGGCTGGTTGTGCTTGGGGACCAAGTAGTTGGGTGGTGAGGTGGCAATGGTGAAGGCGGTGAAGAAGGGTTGGGGCGGCTATGGTTGTTTTGCCGTGAAGGCAAAATTTGGTGAAGGAGGTGATGTAGAAAAAGTATAAGGTGTGGTATAGTACCACAATTTCTAGTGATTGGGTGTGACGCGCTCACCTAACCTCGCGGTGGTCGGGTACGCGATAAAACTACAATTTTAACTAAATTTACTAAACGTTGTCTTATTACTTCACGATTCTTAATCTAATAATTATTCTTAAAACATTAAAACTCAAAATCTATTAAAACATTATTTGTCAATAAAATTATTATTATGCTATTATAATGACTATTTTACCCCTACTAATTAAATGGGGTATTACACCATGAAATGTTTTTTTCTGTTTAATAAGCTTAATTTCACCAGACAGATGGTTGTAAGGGAACTCAGTGGCTGAATGAAAGAGTGATTCATGGTACTTGACAACCAAACTTGTCGAAGGTTGAGAATGAATGACATTTTACCTGTTTGCGAGGGGAGGCTGGTCAGTGAGTTTAGTATATAGTCTGGGAGTGAAGGTGGCATGCCCAACAAAAGCCTTTATCCAAGTGTAGAGACAAACCAAAGTGCACGGGCATGGGGGACGGGCAAGCGAATAAGCAGTGGTGAATCATTTTATTGTCAGGATTGCAGAGGTCACATTTAGTGGAGGATATGGGAACTCGACGATGCTTGCGAGTATCTTTGACCGGGAAGATCAAGTTGACACATTTCCAAAGAATAAGTATAGTTTGGGAGTGAGACACAATCTTTTTTCCAGTTGAAGTACCTTCTCTGCCGAAGAATTTCCAACATTTTGAGTGTTTGATGCTAGATTGTTTGCTAAACGGACAGTTAATTTCCATGTTTTTCCTTCATCCCACAAAGGAAATCTAGTTGGCCAAGAGTTGGCAGAGGGATTGTTAGGATTTTACCCAGCTCGGTGTGAAGAAAGTAGACTGAAATGTTAAATTCCACTGTGATGAGGTGGAGTGAATGAATTCATCAACCCTGATCGTTGGATGAACTAAACAAAATTGGATCTGGTCGGCCTGGAGCATCAGTGGTGGGAATCCATTTTTTGTGACAATGGATGAATGGAGAAGTTTTTGCCTACGATGCACTGTGTTCCCTTTGAGACGAGCTCTCTTCCCTAGCAAATGTTTTTCAATCCCCAAGAAGTAGCCAATGGGTTGTGGGCCTCTATCAAGTTCAAGGTGTGAAAATATCAGCCTTTTAGTACTCGATAAATCTGTGTGGATGGATCTTGCATAGCTGGTGCCCTATTTTTGGAAGAAGTGCCTGATTCTAGGACCAATATCCCTGAAACCATGTCTGCCACTGTTGAAATCCTGACAGAGGCAAAACCACTTTTTATGGTGCATTCCTTCATGAGAATCGTTTGACCATAGGAACTTTACAGTGATTCACCGAATGTCTTCCAAGAATGATTGCGGGGATTTTAAAACCGAGAGGAATAAGTCGGAATTGAAGTACACATTATTTAATGAGTGTTACCTTCCGAGAAAATATATGCATTGGTGCTTCCAGGACGTAAGTTTTTGACGAGTGAAATCTATTGGCCATCCCAAGTATTTACCTGGTGATAGGACATGTCGAAGTGGTATAAGCTGATAACATCTCAGCGGTGTTTGGGCAGTCAAACATTTCTGATTTTAGAAAGTTGTTTTGTTGTCCCGACTGACAACCGTAGTGTGTAAGATTAATAGGAGTTGTTTTTCTATGTAAGAGTTGGACTCCTAGAATAGAAATGTTTCATCTGCAAAGAGTAAGTGAGAAAGAGGGGCGGATGTTTTTGCAACGATTATTCCTTTAATAGCCTTTGTGGATTGGAAGTGCGTCAATGTTGCTGAAAGTTCTTCTAAGATAATTAGAAACAAGAAGGGGGATAGTGAGTATCCCTTTCGAAGGCCTTGAGTTGGTTTTTGGGTTTTGACGTAGGTAACGCAGCGGAATAACAAAAATTTAATCCTACTCAAATCCCACCAAGGATCACAGGAAGAGACATCATAACATGATAAGAGACATAGTGATTGTGTACCTTTTGGTTTGGGAGATCACACGAAGAATGATGTCCTCGTCTTTGCGGTTGATCCACGTCTAGAGGTGAGATCTAGATTCTTCCTTCTCAAGTTCTAGCTTGGACTGGAGGAAGAGGGAAGAACGAATCAAACAACGAGGGACAAAGGAGGGGTTCGGCCCTCCTCTTTGGCGCCGACGGGTAGGGGACGGTCTAGGGTTTCGGCCCTAGATTTGTCTCCTGCTCTCTCTTTTGCTCTCTCCCACTCTCTTGTGTTATGTCTAATAATATTAAGTGGGAAGGAAGCTAGAGCATCCTTTATATAGTCCAACAACTCCTTGTTAACTACATAAAGGCCCTTCCTAGTTCTACATGAACTTGGATTAGTCCCTTCCTTGCATATTAGTCCCACTAAGTTTGCAAGGTGTTGCACAATGATCCTTCTTATTAATTAATCATATTAATTAATCCCAAATCTAGTTCTACTCTATTTGACGTGTGACCCCATATGTTTCTACTTAGTTGGTAGTAACTTATTACTAACATGGAGTGGTGTATAGCAACACATCCATGCCACCCAACTAATAGAAATAGTCAGTGATCCCGACAACCTCTTGCGCCTAATATCTCATATTGCACTATCCCTTTTCCTCCAAATCCGGATTGGACACGAGACATAAATAGTCACACTCGTATATCCAATCCATAGTTCCTCGATCCTGGGAATATGCTTATGCAAGCATATAACATCAATATCTCCATATTGATTTATCTGAGTCTGGCCAGACATTCAATAAGCCTCATCCCTCGAGTGGCCGTGGATATTTACTCCCACTATGTGGGAGGGACAAATCCTATCTACATCACTACGATCTCTAAGATTGGTTCCTATCATGCCCGATAGCTATCTTTGTAATTACCCTGTTACAGTGTAACATTGATAACATCAAAGCACAATATTTCACAACTAGAGTATCTAGTGACTTCAAGTCTAAGGATTGCAATTATATTAGCACTACGAGAAGATATTGTGACTTAAAACATCTAATGTATCCTTCTCATTGTGGGTCAATCCAGTATGCCATTACTCCTAATGCATACCCATGTGTTAGACTCTATATATCCATATCAATCTACCCACATACTAGTCTATATTTGATCGTCCTATTAATCAATATAGTGGATTAGGGATATTTAAGATAAACAACACATTGCATCTAAGGACTACATTATATTAAATATCATAATATATAATAAATGAATATTCTTGCCAATAACAATGTTCATACTAAATATCAGATTGCCTCTAGGGCATCTATTCCAACAGTGAGAAGCATTGAGTTGGAGTGTCGTTGACCAGTAGTGCCGAAGTAACTGAAGTAACACACATCATAATGTTTCGAATAAAGGTATGCCCGAACCCCATTGAGGAGAGACAGTTTTTCAGGAAGGTCCATTTAACTTGGATATTGATTCTTACAAAGCAGAAAATGATTCTTACAAAGCCACTAACATCATTTGTGCAATTTCATTGGTCATTAGATGCATAAATAATGTTACTGACTTTGTAAGAATCATTTTATGCTTTGTAAGAATCATTACCCTTTAACTTTGTCAAATGATTTATTCATGTCGAGCTTGAGTGCCAGAAAGGTTTTATTTCCATTTTTTCGATGTCGAATGATGTGCAATATTTCATGAGCTATTAAAATGTTATACCTGATAAGTAAACCTTGTCAGAAAGTTGTTCGATGTTAGAGATTACTGTTGGGATGACCTTATGAAGGCGGTTTGATAGGACTTTTGCCAGTACTTTATAGATCTTGTTGCAAAAAGACTGATGGGGCAATAATTCAAAGGCGAAGATGGTTCTCGCGTCTTTGGAAGAAAATTAGTGAGAGTGCAGTTCATCTATAGTAACATGAACCCGTTCTCTAAGAATAGAAGAACTGCTTGCGTAAGATAGTGACCAACAGTGTCCCGTTTTTGCTGGTAGAATTCAGCAATAAAGCCATCCGATTCGGGTGCCTTGTTTGAGCCCAAATGAGTGAGTGCATCTTTTACTTCAGCTTTTTCATATGGCTGCTCAAGAGTGTCCTTCTGACCAAGTGAGAGCGTTCTTGAGATAAAGGATGTGCAGTCCATTGTGTGTTTCTGTTGTCCAGTGGTGGGTTGTGGGGATGGTGGGAGAAGAGACTAGAATTATTGAAGGAGGCATGATGAAATGTCTTTCGGGGATTAGAGGAAATCTCCATTTGTTGATGCCAATAATAAGAACTTTTTTTTTTCAAATTTTTTTCGCATCCCAAGTATTTACCTGGTGATAGGACATGTCGAAGTGGTATAAACTGATAACATCTCAGTGGTGTTTGGGCCGTCAAAAATTTCTAATTTCAGAAAGTTGTTTTGTTGTCCCGACAGACAACCGTAGTGTGTAAGATTGATAGGAGTTGTTTTTCTATTTAAGAGTTGGACTCCTGGAATAGAAATGTTTCATCTGCAAAGAGTAAGTGAGAAAGAGGGGCGGATGTTCTTGCAACGATTATTCCTTTAATAGCCTTTGTGGATTGGAAGTGTGTCGATGTTGCTGAAAGTTCTTCTGAGATAATTAGAAACAAGAAGGGGGATAGTGAGTATCCATTTCGAAGGCCTTGAGTTGGTGAGAAGCATTGAGTTGGAGTGTCGTTGACCAGTAGTGCTGAAGTAACTGAAGTAACACACATCATAATGTTTCGAATAAAGGTGTGCCCAAACCCCATTGAGGAGAGACCGTTTTTCAGGAAGGCCCATTTAACTTGGGTAATGATTCTTACAAAGCAGAAAATGATTCTTACAAAGCCACTAACATCATTTGTGCAATTTCATTGGTCATTATATTCATAAATAATGTTAGTGGCTTTGTAAGAATCATTTTATGCTTTGTAAGAATCATTACCCTCTAACTTTGTCAAATGATTTATTCATGTCGAGCTTGAGTGCCAGAAAGGTTTTATTTCCATTTTTTCGATGTCGAATGAAGTGAAATATTTCATGAGCTATTAAAATGTTATACCTGATAAGTATACCTTGTTAGAAAGTTGTTCGATGTTAGAGATTACTGTTGGTATGACCTTATGAAGGCCGTTTGATAGGACTTTTTCCAGTACTTTATAGATCTTGTTGCAAAGACTGATGGGGAAATAATTCAAAGGCGAAGATGGTTCTCGCGTCTTTGGAAGCAAATCAATGAGAGTGCAGTTCATCTATAGTAACATGAACCCGTTCCGTAAGAATAGAAGAACTGCTTGCGTAAGATAGTGACCAACAGTGTCCCGTTGTTGCTGGTAGAATTCAGCAATAAAGCCATCCGAGTCGGGTGCCTTGTTTGACCCCAACCGAGTGAGTGCATCTTTTACTTCAGTATTTTCATATGGCTGCTCAAGAGTGTCATTCTGACCAAGTGAGAGAGTTCTTGAGATAAAGGATGTGCAGTCCATTGTGTGTTGTTGTTGTCCAGTGGTGGGTTGTGGGGATGGCGGGAGAAGAGACTATAATTATTGAAGGAGGCATGATGAAATGTCTTTCGGGGATTAGAGGAAATCTCCATTTGTTGATGCCAATAATAAGAACTTTGTTTTCCAAATTGTTTCCGCCTTAAGAAAATACTTAATGTTTCCATCCACATGAAGTAGCCTGTTTTGCTTATAAAGTTTCTTCCAATAGATCTCATTTTGGACGAAGAGTTTATCTAGAAAAAGTATGTTGTTGGAATCCCGACGTGCTATTCCCAGGAAACCATCATTTCATTGTGTCATATGTTGGTGTTGTTGTGGGATACTTAAAGGTCGAGTTTGGCGGCTTGAATCCCGAGTGGGAGTGCCTTCAAAGTAGAGAGTTCTTAGTTCCGAAGATGTTTGAGGAGGATGCTTTGTTTTCGGAACAACACAAAGCTTCCTGATCCTGTTATCGGGAGTTTCCATACTTCAGTTTATATTTGGCGTGGCGCGTCATGAAGGAGCCAAGTTGTTTCGATTTTTTTGGCCGTCTTGGCTTGTCTGTGATGCCTAAGGTATCAAGGATGAGTGGACTGTGATCCGATCTGTGTATGGGGATGTTTGGTAGGAGTGCGTTTGGGAAGAGATCACACAATCTTGTTGCATATTTGTCGTGTCTAATTTTTCAAATGTTGTCCTGCGACCGAGACGACCATTCATCCAGGTGAACTAAACGCCATGTGATTGCAACTCGATTAGTTGGTTGTCATGTTAGAAGTCCATCAGCATTTCCAATCCTTGAGGTTTGTAGTTGGTGTTTGTTTTATTTTCGCAGAGCCTGCTGATTTTATTGTAGTCACCAATAATACAAAAAGGTTGCGCTAATATTTGAAGCTGATTCTGCGAAATAGAGAATACATGCTGTCTTCAATGTGCCACGAAGTGGCCATAAAAGATAATTAGATTCCAAGGACCTAGCATATGAACCACAATTTGGAAAATGATAAACAAAGTACAAGCATAAATAGTAACAATATTTAGAGATGAATGCCAAGAAGCCACTAAACTACCTTTAGTACCGACTAGATCAAAAACCACTAAAATAATTGAAGGAGTTACCAAAAAAAAACAAAAGATCGTCTTGGGTTTTTCGATTCCATTAAGAACAAAATACATGGTTTGTTGGTAACGAAAATATTTCTGAGTGAAAATTCCAGCTGAGCAATTTCATAACGTCGGAGGGGGTTAACTAGCAACTTCCACCGCTTTAAGGTCTTTTGCAAGTCATCGTTGAGATAGTACATAGTTAGGTTGTATTCATAGTTAAGTGTTGCCATTACCACATTAAATTGTTCTTCCAAGAAGATGGGACAAGAATGAGGTCCACCACAATCATGTGCTGAAGCTCTGAGAACACCGAGAGGTAATCGGTGATTGGCCAGTCCAGTTTTTGGTTTTTGTCCTTCTCATGATAGTGCAGTGGTAGGAGATGGTATTTTAGAACCTAAAAGTGGAACCACCATAAAACTAGATTGCCCAACATCAGGCGCACTTCCATAGACTTAACCCTTTTGAGGGTCCATACTCATGTGGGTACCTCCATGAACAAGGTCGAAACCAGTGTGTTGTGGATTCTTCATCGTTAAAGGAGGCGTCGGAGTCATAAATTGTAATACCTCGTTAAATTATTAGGGGTAAAACGGTCATTTTAGAAGCCTAATATTAATTTCATTTGCAAAATCATATTTGGGTAAATTTTTGAGTTTTGTTTGTATAAAATTTTAGAAGAATATTAGATTAGTATTGTAGAATAAATACGTAGACATTTCGTAAAATTTTAGTTAATTTAATTATTAGCGCGTGTCCGATCACCGCGAGACTTGATAGGTTTGTCACACCTAATCACCTAAGAGGCTGGTGCATGAGACACACCCAATAATTTTCAGAAAAAATTTATTTTCTATTTGAAACTTCCACCAGACTATTCGACCTTCTTCTCCTACTTTGCCTTCACGGCAAAGCTCGATCACCGCCCCAACCTTCATCACCGCCTTCACCTTGCCACCTTCCCACCTTTTTTCTTGGTCCCCAAGAAACCCCAGCCTATAAAAGGCACTCTCCGCCTCCCCTGCTCACCACCAGCGACCCTCCATCACCACAACCACCGTCATCTCCATCATCACCACCATAACCACTACTCTCGGCAAAAGAAGAAAACCCACATAGATCCTCTCTGCCCATCTCTTCTCTCCCTGTCTCTGAGACTCAGCAGCAGCAGCAGAAATAGCTTGTGGCCGTAGCCACAATCACCACCGCCGCCGAAGTTCCGGCAGCAAGAACCGCCGATAAAACCCACTGATCGACCTTCTTATCTCTCAAACTCTCAGCTCTCTCTCTCCCTCCCTGTTACTCTCTGTTTTCAGCAACCACAGTAGCAGCAGCAGAAGAAGAGTGGCAGCAGCCACCCCCCTCCACCGCTGCAACCATTATTTCCGGCGGCAAGAAACCGAGCAAACCCACTACTCAATTTCCCCTCTCTCTTGTCTCCATATCTCTGCCTTCTCATCAATATCCTCTCTCCGAATACAGAGGCCAGAAGCCCCAGAAACAGAGGAGGAACAAGACCCAACCCCGAACTCCATTTTTGCCCGCCAAACTCCGGCAAGTTCGCCGGAGTGACTCAGAGACCACCAACGCACGTTAGATGCTTCCAACAACCTCCTAGGACCTCGACCAGATTATTGGGAGACTCAGAGTCGAGCAAGGACGCTCCAGCAGCCGCCACCATCTCCACCTCCGAGCAAGACGACGACAAGCTCCGACCCGACTCCTTTCTTGGCGGTTTCCGGCCATTTTTGGCCTAGGCAGGAGCTACTTCTAGAACGTGTTGTCGCTGTCAATAAGTTAAGTGATCATGCCAAGACTTGCGTGCCAAGCTCCTTTCGTGTCGCAAGTTATTTTAATACTTGTCTCAAAATGTGTTTGTTATTATTTTACATGTTTTATTTGAGATTTATTACATTTTAAAGAAGTTGTTTTACTTTGATATTGTCACACGAAAGTTAATAATGCGTAATAACGTAAAGTGCAAAGAGTTGTGCGGGAGAAGCTTATTATTATTGTCGTGTTGACTTCTGTCACGCGGCCCGTGGTTATTATTTAATATTGTCGAGCTTGACTCGGCCCGTGGTTATTATTTAAGATTGTCGAGCTTGACTCGGCCCGTGGTTATTATTTTATTATTGTCCAGCTTGACTCGGCCCGTGGTTATTATTTTATTATTGTCGAGCTTGACTCGGCCCGTGGTTATTATTTTATAATTGTCGAGCTTGACTCGGCCCGTGGTTATTATTGTCGAGCTTGACTCGGCCCGTGGTTATCATTATTGCTCACTGTACTCACATCTCTGGCCGCAAGAAGTCTTAGAGGGGTGCTGACACTTAAGGTCTTGGATTATGCGATATGGATAGTATACTCTTCCCGTATCAACATGGCTAATAACACAGTTTCTATGAGATTAGGTTATTTATAAAATAAAAGAGGAAAGGATTTGGGATTAATTCTCCCATTTTGAAATTTGAGAAAGGAAGATCAAAAGAATGTGAATTTCATAAGTGTTCTTACTGGATGCAACAGGTTCATTTCATACAGTTTTTCAGTTTATATTTGAGTTCCCGAATTCCTCTGCAAGTTTACATTTTTTTGTTTTCTTCTCCTCTGTATATTTATTGTGAAAAGAAAGTTATGCCTCATCTTCTGTTTTACGAGCTTGGGTGTCACTTACTCAGTATTTCAATGCTGACTTTGAAACTGCGGTTCCTGTTTTCCTTCCCACCGAAGGTTTAGGAGCTGAAGACTAAGGTGTAGCTGGGTACGAGACTCACTTAGTTGGATTTCACCTTGAGTAGAATCTAGTTTTGTTAGCAAGAATAACGTTGTAGTTTTGAAAACACTTGTGTAATATCTAGAGACACTTTTTGATGTTTAATATTATGTAATAAATAAATAAGTTGGGATGTTACGCTTTTGATTTTCTCCGTTACTTTTAGCATCGCCCTCCTGGGCTTTCCGGTCCGGAACGGAAGGCTTGGGAATTCACGGGTCGTCGCATAAACCAAGATCTTTACTTTCCCTTTAACTTTTGGATTCTTCCGATTCGGACACCGTTGTGGGCTTCCTCCGTCACGAGACAGGTGGTAGCAGCGGTGGATTACGAGCAGCTTGTTTATGAACTAATTCAGAGTCCAAGACAATGATGGCATATGTGCTTATTTGGAGTTTGACCAGAGATGTTGTAACAACCTGAGCGAATTACTGTCCCAACAACTTCTTTATCCGTACCACCGGATAAAAATTCTTAAGCCTTGAAGGTGCTAGTAGTAATACACAAGGTTTGTCATATACCAAATTACGAACTCACAAATCTCCAATGTGGGACAAGATATCACAATCCCCCAACCATATATACATCTAATCCACAATATAAATCCACAATATCACGATGTGGAACGGGATATTACAATCCCCCACCTTATATACTCGACGTCCTCGTCGAGTGTGCCCAGTCACGTATCCCCTTCGTTTGAGAACTCGTTGCCTACAAATTAACAATGTGATTTGGACTTGATGGTTATAAAGGGAAAATGAAAGAATATGTGATTTTGGAATTCCCTAATATGGACAATGAAATTAGAATTCTCTCTTGTTTTCTTTAAGGTGTCAAGCTTTTACTTCCTCTATGTTTAAGTTAAACTACTACAAAATGTTTCATGTTTTGCAAAATGCCTCATCATCATTTTACATGATTGGGTGTTTATTTTCTCAGTATTTATTGCTGATTTTAGAACTGTGCTGTCCTCTTTTTATTTTCTGCACCACAGGTTTAGATGGGAGCTTGGCTTAACGGGTTCGCGAATCATCATATTATCTAGAACTTTCACATTTAAATTCCTTATAACTCTTTTAGTTATCACTGAATTCTAGATTTGTTTTATGCCCGTGTTTGAGGCACAATACTTTGAATCTTAATAAGTATTATTTTAAGATTTGATGGATGTTATCCTTGGATCCTCTGTTTTAAATATCCTTGTATCCGGGTTTCATCTCGGGTACGTAGTGACACCCCCGTGCTTCTGGCTTGGCCGTTTTGGGGGTGTTACAGTTTGGAGTGGTGGGGTCTTTAGTATTAAATTGCACACGAAGTGGTGAGGAAGAGAAGATCCCCATAAATTAAGCACATGTGAACTGGAGGTGATTCCCGTCTAACTCAACGGGATGAAGTTATCCATTGCCAGGTCAAAGAGGTATTGAGGATGGAGTGGTTGAAAAAAAGGCGGTGGTGACGGTGCTTGTACATGAACTGGTGGTTGCGGTGGCGGTGATGGTGTTGCTTGCAGCGGAGGGGGTTGGTAGCAAATGTACTGGTGGTTGATGAAGGACCACACCATTTTCGTCGTCATCATCTTGTTGATTGGGAGGTTGCTTAAGAAGATGGGAGTTGGGAGGTGGTTGAACACTGTGAGTGTCTCAATGATTACCACATGCGTTAAGAAAATCATCGTACTGAGATTGGTTGAGTTATGAGTCAGCATATATAAAAAAATCTTCATCTTGTTCTTGAAGAGCCTGATAGGAAGGAATGTTATGCTAAAAGGGGTTCTGATGTGGCCCCATCATCAAACTCGGTTCAAGCGGGGTTTGCGGCTTGGGGAAGATGGGCGGCGCCATCTGTGGTCGTATAAGCTAAGGTCATGCTGAGCTAGAGGAGGGGCATTTAAGGCAGCACTAGCTTCTGTAACTTCTGGTCAACCTTGATTCAAGTTTAAAGAGGGGTAGTTGTGAAGTGAGCCATGGTGTGCCCAATACAGTTGCAAGCTCGACAAAGATGGAAAAATATCGTGCTGAATAGTGATTCAGATTAGGTTAGCCGTATAACACGTAGTTGATTGATCTAGAGCAACAAACCAGACTCTGATACCATATTTTATTACTTAATTAAAGAAAGAAGAATGAAAGGGAAATAGATGAATGAAGAATAAGCAGGAAAGGGAAAATTCTTCATTAAGCAAAATAATCTAAGGATGATCCTCTTAAACAACGGGTGAAGGAATCAACCAATGAGAATGAGCCATCTGGCACTATCATCACCAGAAGAATCCAAAGACAGGTATCACATATCCGTATTGAAACGACGTCATTTCAATAAGCCCTTATTGTGCAATTACATAGTTTAACTTCTTTTGACTAATGCATATTAATAAGTTTATTATTATATAAAATAACCATAAGATGATAAATAACTTCAATAAGACTACAACCCTTAAACTCTCGGCTTTCTTCTAGTTTGGATTCCAGAACCCATCGTATTTACTTCAAGAATATTTTGATCCATGTCTTTTCATGTTGCAATACTCATTCACTTTCTTAGCTTTATTCTTCAACTGAAAACTGGTAGTAAAATTCGTATAAATCGTTCCTTCTGGTATGTTAACTTTATACTCAGACAGTCAGGTATATCAAACCAATAAACCACAAAAGTTAGGGCTTCATTTAATCAATTACGAAGTTAATGGTGGCTATGAGTTGTTTTTCCGGCGAGCTAGGGGCCTACGGTCGAGTTCATGACTGTGATAGCCGGTGGGGGTGGCTATGGGGGCATCGTCGATGGAGAGGGTGGAGGTTGTTGACGGAATCAATGGAAGTGAAAGAAGGCTATAGCTTTCAGAAGGGGGAGCAGAGACATGTAAAGATGGTGAAGAGATGCGGCGGTGTTGGTCCGACTGGGCTTCCTAATTGTGTGGCGGTGAAGAAAAGAGTGTGTTGAAGAGGTAGAGAGGGTGGTTTATTGTTTTCAGCCAATTATTACTTTGGAGCTGGTTAGTTTGGCAGAAATTGTCACACCCAATTAGTGAACTTAGAGTATCCGTGCTCAAGAAGAGCTTTCTCTCTCTAGTTTTCAACCTTCGTTTCACTTATCAACCCCATCTTGTTCTTATTTGGTTTTCTATTCTACTGTGGTGAGATCACGGATGGAAAGTGCTGGTTTGGAAGGTCTTGCATGGCTTAACCAGAGTTGCTAGTTAACCAGGGTTGGGCTAGGGTTCATTTGACTGCACCGCCATTCTAGGTCTTCTTAGGTCTGCATGCCTTTCTTTGCCTAATAGTGGTCTTCTAGGGCTTAGGGGTAAGGCTAGGTCTTAGGGTTTTAGTCTTCTTCTTGTTGTTTCTTCTTCTTCTTCTTTGCTTTGCCTTCTCTATCTATGGCTTACCAATCTCCCAATTCCAGTCCTGACTACCAAGTTTTTCACCCTAGCTTTGTTCCTCTACCACGAAAAGGTCCAACCTTCTTCGTAAATCCAGTTATGATGTCTTCTCTCAGGAATGTCTGGCACAATACGCTTGTGGGGAAATTCTTGGATGAGCACCCACCTCCCTCCTCTGTTGTTCAAGAGCAAGTGCATGCGAACTGGGGAACCATAAATATGGTTGTTGTTGAAAGAAAGCAGGATGTTTACCTCTTCCACTTCCTGAATCAACAGGACAAACAAGCTCTCCAAAAAGAAAAATTAGTTTCTATAAGGGGGAAAGCGCTAATGGTAAAGAAGAGAGAGTCGAACCTGGTCTTGGCAAACCTTGATTTCCCAACAACAGAAGTTTGGATGCAAGTGCATGGAGTGCCCATGGAGTACTTTGTCCTTAAATTGGCTGAGGATTTAGGGAATCTGGCAGGAGAAGTTTTGGAGGTTGATTGGAGTGATCATAGGTTCATGAACATGGACTACTTCAGAGTCCGCATCAGAATTGACACTCACCAGCCTTTAATGCCGGGGCCGTTTCTTCATTTGCTGGATGGTGTTCCTACATGGTCATTCTTTAGGTATGATCGTCTCTTTAAGATTTGCATGCGTTGTGGTAGCGTGGGTCATAAGATTAGTCAATGCGATTGGGAGGAGTGGATGGTGATGGATAATCTTCATCACAGGTACTTAGATGCAGGGTTTGGTGATGTTTTTCCTGTTTTGGTGGAGAATGATTTTCCCCTTTTCACACCAAGGTTGAGGGCATTTTGGGTTTATGGACCAAACATGACTACTAAACTACTGGTTCACGATGCAAACGAGCCTATTGTGCCTCTTTCCCCCTCTTTTATACATGCAGAGTCTGTAGGGTTTTGATTCATGGATCGCGCAAACGGAAGCATAATCAAACAAACAACCATGCAAAACCCTCCAAGGATCACAAGTCTAGATGCATAACGATAGTGAAGGTAAGAAATCATAAACACACCTTTGGGTTCTCCTTGATGACTTCAAACGCGAATAGTGTCACGTTCTCTATAGTTGATCCACGCCTAGAGTTGATCCTAGATCTCCAATCTCCTTGGTGCTAGCCCGGAATGAGAGGAGGGTGAAGGAATCACGCAAAACGAGGCAAAAGAAGGGGCTCGGCCCTTCCTTTTGGCCGACGGGGTGAGGGGCGGCGGCAAGGGGCGGCGTCGCTCCTTGTTGCTTGCTCCCTCTCTCCTTTGTTCTCTCCCACTCTTGTTATGTTCTCTTTAGAGCATAAGTTATGAGGAAGGAAGGAAGGAGGGTCCTTTATATAGTCCAACAACTCCTTGTTAACTACCTAAAGGACTTATTCTAGTCCTACTAGAATTCAATTTAGTCCCTTCCTTGCAAATTAGTCCCTACTAAGTTTGCAAGGGTTTGCAAAGTGATCCTTCTAATTAATTAATCCAATTAATTAATTCCCAAATCTAGTACAACTCTATATAGCGTGTGACCCCATAGGTTCTATCTAGTTGGTAGCAACTCTTTGCTAATATGGAGCGGTTTCTAGCAAAACATCCATTCTAGCCAACTAATAGAATAGTCATCTAGACAACCTTGTACAAGTAATTGTCTCATCCCTTTGCCTCCATATCCGGATTGGACACGAGACATACAAGTCACACTCGTATATCCAATCCCTAGTTTCTCGATCCATGGAATATCCTTATTCGTGCAAATAACATCAATATCCCATATTGATTTATTTGACTCTGGCCAGACATTCTATAAGCACTATCCTTCGAGTGGCCTAGGATATTTGCTCCCGTTATGTGGGAGGGGCAAATCCTCTCTACATCCACTACGATCTCTAAGCTTGCTTCTCATTGTATCCAGTACACGCCTTTATAACTACCCAGTTACGGTGTAGCGTTTAACGCTACCAAGATCACAATGATCCACAACTAGAATATCTAGTGACTTCAAGTCTAAGGATGACAATACCATTGTACCCGAGAAGCACTTGTGACTTAACATAACGTGTATGTAGCCTTCTCGGTGATGGGTCAATCCAGTGCAACATTCCGTAATGCACACCTATGTGTTGGATCGTGATATCTCCATATCAATCCAACCCCATACTAGTCTATAAATGATTGTCCCATTTAATCATTATACTTGACTAGGGATATTTAAGATAAACAACACGATTGTAAATCTAAGGACTTCATTATATTAAATATCCAATAAATAATAAATGAATTTTCTAGCCAAATACAAATTCATACTAAACTAGATTGCCTCTAGGGCATCTATTCCAACAGTCTCCCACTTGCACTAGAGCCAATCTGGCGCATCTCGTATGCCCATACTCCTAGTGTGCCCTTCATGCTTCCACTGCGTGAGAGGCTTCGTAAGCGGGTCTGACAGATTATCATCTGTAGGAATCTTGCATATCCGAACGTCTCCTTTATCGATAATATCTCGAATCAGATGAAACTTCCTGAGCACATGCTTGGACTTCTGGTGCGATCTGGGTTCCTTTGATTGCGCGATCGCCCCAGTGTTGTCACAGAACAACTCCACTGGATCCGCAATGCTAGGGACCACACCAAGTTCAGAAACAAACTTTCTGATCCAAACAGCCTCCTTTGCTGCGCCATTTGCAGCAATGTACTCAGCCTCTGTTGTAGAATCAGCTACCGTCTCTTGCTTGGAACTCTTCCAGCTCACCGCTGCTCCATTCAGGCAAAACACATATCCCGACTGTGACCTAAAGTCATCTTTGTCAGTTTGGAAGCTTGCATCAGTGTAACCCCTTACACGCAACACTTCCTCACCGCCAAACATCAAGAAAGCATCCTTAGTTCTTCTCAAGTACTTTAGGATGTTCTTGACAGCAATCCAGTGACTCTCACCCGGATTGGATTGGTATCAGCTTGTCATACTCAAGGCATATGACACATCTGGTCTAGTACATAACATGGCGTACATGATAGATCCTATGGCCGAGGTATAGGGAATCCTACTCATGCGTTCCTTCTCAATCTCATTGGAAGGACAACCACTCTTCGAAAGAGTGATTCCATGTGACATGGGCAAGAATCCCTTCTTGGAATCTTGCATGTTGAACCGTTTCAACACCTTGTCAATATATGTACTTTGACTTAGGCCTAGCAACCTCTTAGATCTATCTCTATAGATCTTTATACCGAGTATATAGGTTGCTTCCCCTAAGTCTTTCATTGAGAAACACTTTCCTAGCCAATCTTTCACAGATTGCAGCATGGGAATGTCGTTTCCAATGAGTAGTATGTCATCTACATACAAGACCAGAAAAGCTACAGAGCTCCCACTAACCTTCTTGTAGACACAAGACTCATCTTCGTTTCTGATGAAGCCAAACTCTTTGACCACTTCATCAAAACGTCGATTCCAACTCCTAGAAGCTTGCTTTAATCCATAAATGGATCGTTGCAGCTTACAGACTTTGTTGGCTTGCTTTGGATCCTCAAAACCCTCCGGATGTATCATATACACGTCCTCGAGGAGATTCCCATAAAGGAATGCTGTTTTGACATCCATCTGCCAAATCTCATAGTCGTAGTATGCTGCAATTGCAAGTAGGATTCGGATGGATTTGGTCATAGCGACTGGTGAAAAGGTTTCATCATAGTCAATACCATGAATCTGTCTGAATCCTTTAGCCACCAATCGGCCCTTATAGGTAATCACATTACCATCCATGTCGATCTTCTTCTTGAAGACCCACTTGCACCCTATGGGCCGCGCCCCATCAGGTGGTTCCACCAAAGTCCATACTTTGTTGGTATACATGGATTCCATCTCGGATCTCATGGCCTCAAGCCACTTCTGCGAGTCTGGGCCATTCATGGCCTCCTCATAGGTAGTAGGCTCATCATCTATGAGCATCGTGTCACCGGAATCAGTTACGAGAAGTCCGTACCTCTCGGGTTCCTGGCGCACTCTACTAGATCTACAAAGCTCTTGTGTTACCTGAACAGGTGGCTCCACAACTGCTTGTGATTCCTGCTCATGTTCCATAATCGGTTCAGTGATTTTTGGTTCTTGAACTTCTTCAAGTTCTACATTCCTCCCACTTGCTTCTTTAGAGACAAATTCTCTTTCTAGAAACACGCCGGTCCGAGCAACAAACACTTTGTTCTCGGTTGGATTGTAGAAGTAATATCCCTTAGTTTCCTTAGGGTACCCCACAAATTTACACTTATCCGATTTAGGCCCTAGCTTGTCTGATTGTAAACGCTTTACATAGACATCGCAGCCCCAAATCCTCATGAACGACAGTGTGGGACGCCTCCCACTCCACATCTCATATGGTGTCTTCATGACTGATTTAGATGGAACACGGTTAATGGTGAAAGCTGCACTTAATAGAGCGTAGCCCCAAAATGATAATGGAATATTGGTTTGACACATCATAGACCGAACCATATCCAATAGGGTTTGATTCCTCCTCTCGGACATGCCATTCCATTGTGGCGTTCCGGGTGGAGTGAGTTGAGACACGATCCCACACTCTCTAAGATAGTCGTCAAACTCTTGGCTCAAGTATTCTCCTCCACGATCCGATCGTAGAGCCTTGATACTTTTGCCAAGTTGCTTCTCTACTTCATTCTTGAATTCTTTGAACACTTCAAAGGATTCGGATTTTGCCCTCATAAGGTACACAAATCCATATCTACTGTAATCATCAGTAAATGTAATGAAGTAGACATAACCACCCCTGGCAGGCGTGGCAAATGGCCCACACACATCGGTATGTATGAGCGCCAATTGCTCACTAGTCCTCTCACCTTTCTTATTGAAAGGGGACTTTGTCATTTTTCCCAATAAACAAGCCTCACATGTCTCATATGATTCAAAATCAAATGAGTCTAGCAATCCATCCTTATGGAGTCTAGATACACGTTTCTCATTTATGTGGCCTAAACGACAATGCCATAAATAAGCAGGATTTAAATCATTTATTTTAATCCGCTTGGTATTAATGTTGTAGACAGGATTGCTTAGATCAAGGACATAAAGTCCATTAAATAATTGCGCACTAAAATAGTGAATATTATTCAAATAAAAGGAACAACAATTGTTCTTTATTGAAATAATAAAACCTTCCTTGTCCAAACAAGAAATAGAAATAATGTTTCTGCTCATAGCAGGCACAAAATAGCAATTATTTAATTCTAAAACTAATCCTGAAGGCAGAGATAGCTCGCACACGCCTATGGCCAACGCAGCAACCTTTGCTCCATTCCCAACGCGTAGATCTACCTCCCCTTTCGCCAATCTTTTACTTCTCTTTAGATCCTGCATATTTCGACAAATATGAGATCCACATCCAGTATCTAATACCCATGATGTAGAGACAGTTAAATTGACATCTACAACAAAAATACCTGGTGGTGGTGGAATCACTATTCCAAGCCTCTTGTCCTCCAGATATTTTGGGCAGTTCCTCCTCCAGTGTCCAGGTTGACTGCAGTAGTGACACTCACCCTTAGTCACGACCTTGGCAATGCCACCAACAGGCTTAAGGGCTTGTTCCTTGGACTTGGCAACTGACTTGCCTTTGCCCTTGGAGGAAGAGGCAAAATTTTTGCCCTTTCCTTTATGCACCATCATAATGGCCTTGCCCTTACCCTTGTTGATGCTCTGTTCAGCCGTCCTCAACATGTTGAGCAAATCTGGCAGTGGTTTAACGATCTCGTTCATGTAATAGTTCATAATGAACTGTCCATAACTCTCGGGCAACGATTGCAACACGAGATCGGTTGCCAACTCTTGGCCGACCGGGAACCCAAGCCGGGCGAGATTCTCCAAGTACCCGATCATTCGGAGTACATGGGGTCCCACCGGGTTCCCTTCTGCCAGATGACATTTGAACAGTGCCTTTGAGACCTCATACCTCTCTACCCTCGCCTGCTCTTGGAAGAGCTGCTTTAGATGTTCGATCATATCGACAGCACTCATGTTCTCATGTTGCTTCTGAAGCTCAGAGGTCATGGTGCAAAGCATTAGGCAGGCCGCATCATTAGCGTCATCAACACGCTTTTGATACGCCTTTAAGGCAGCAGGTGTCTGGTTCTCTGGACCTTCTGGAACATGCTCCTCTATTGCGTACAGTTTCTTCTCTTGCTTGAGAACAATTCTCAAGTTTCTGTACCAATCAAGAAAGTTGGTTCCAGAGAGCTTGTCCTTCTCAAGGACAGATCGTAGGGAATGTTGTGAACTCGATGAGTTGTTTGCCATTTGGAATTCTACAAAAGGAAAATACGCAAGTTTTAGTATTTGTGAATTTTTGACTATATTTAATAATGGCTAGTTTATTAAATATAGCTCCCACTATTTTTCTACGGATTAATAACCCATAAGATATTAATGCGGAAAATATCCTTATATTTTCTAGTGGGCCAAGATCCATCTTTTCATCTCCTTATGAGCTTGCTTTGGCAAGTCACCCATAATTCGACTACTTCTAGGTAGGAACAATTTCCAATTGCATCCCATATGCAACTCTTGGTTCAACCGGGCAAATAACTCCTTATTTATCCATCCGTATGGATAATCCCAATTGATTGCCTCTAGGTTTCTTAATCAAATTAATAGCCTAGTTGTGCTCAACCTCTTATCTAAACAATTGCACATTGTTACGTGCCATCGCATTCCATCATTATGAACCAAGTCGCCATGCTTTGGCACGCACGAACTTGATAAATAATGATGATAATGAGTGTTTAAATAACGAGAAGGCAAGAACACAATATTGAATTTTTTTTTAATTATTTTGTTGATCAATATCAACTAATCTATCTATTTGAGTTTGGGCACAACTCCAAATAATAGATCCAGGTTGTCTAATTATCTTATTATCCTAATTGCATGCATCATCCATACACCAACCACACAAATAATAAGACAATAAATAAACAACCACAAAACAGAAATTAAACGTGATGTGGATATGGCCTTTTCTAGACTAAGATAATTCCAAGCCAATGGAATTATCTATGAACCCTAAGCAAACACATCTCCATGCGTCTTGATCTTTTGGTCCATCCTTCATAGTCATGTGGAATGCTCCATGCTCCATGCTCCATCTTTTGTGGCTTCTTTGGCTTTGGGCTTCTTTTCTTCAATCTTGGCTAACAATCTACTTTATCTAGCACTAGCTAATATCTATACTAAATAAAATAAATCTCACAAGTTGAGAAAAAAAATGGCACGCAGGCCATAAAACCCTAATTTATTATTACAATTAATTGATCAGCTCGCAGGCCGTAAAACCAAACCACAAAATTAAACATCCACATCAAACCGCATCCTAAGGCCATATCCAATCACCATGCGATTTGCACATAAACAGTTAAAATCCAATTTTAACGCGCTTGGTCAATTTTAATTGATTTTAGGATTTCTAGGGTTAAAACGGTCCATTGGCCCAACAATCCAATTGCCCGGGCCCAAACAAAGTGAACCATAAGGCCCTAGGGCCGGCCCGGCCCAAAACCCGCAAGCTAGGCCCGCGGGTTAGGGCCGCCCGGCCCCTTAGGGCGCCAATCTTGGGCGGCAAGCAAGGGGGGGCGGTCCCCTAGGGGGCCGAACCTCCTTATGGAGGTTGTTTCCAAAACAACCTCCTTGCTTGGAGCCCAAGTTTAGTTGTTTCCTTGTTTTGGGAGAACTCCTTCTTCCCCAAGGATGCCCAAACCCTAGATCTAAGATCCTAAAATTTCTCAAACTCACCAATTCATGCATCCAATGCAAAATTGGGTCTTGTTATGATCTAATTATTGACAAATTGCATCCCATGCTTGATTTGTCTTGTTTTACGCGATAATCAACAAATTAAGGTGTAAAACAACAAGAATGTAACACATAAACTACGTTTATGCTCTATGACCTGTGGCTCTGATACCACTGTAGGGTTTTGATTCATGAATCGCGCAAACGGAAGCATAATCAAACAAACAACCATGCAAAACCCTCCAAGGATCACAAGTCTAGATGCATAACGATAGTGAAGGTAAGAAATCATAAACACACCTTTGGGTTCTCCTTGATGACTTCAAACGCGAATAGTGTCACGTTCTCTATAGTTGATCCACGCCTAGAGTTGATCCTAGATCTCCAATCTCCTTGGTGCTAGCCCGGAATGAGAGGAGGGTGAAGGAATCACGCAAAACGAGACAAAAGAAGGGGCTCGGCCCTTCCTTTTGGCCGACGGGGTGAGGGGCGGCGGCAAGGGGCGGCGTCGCTCCTTGTTGCTTGCTCCCTCTCTCCTTTGTTCTCTCCCACTCTTGTTATGTTCTCTTTAGAGCATAAGTTATGAGGAAGGAAGGAAGGAGGGTCCTTTATATAGTCCAACAACTCCTTGTTAACTACCTAAATGACTTATTCTAGTCCTACTAGAATTCAATTTAGTCCCTTCCTTGCAAATTAGTCCCTACTAAGTTTGCAAGGGTTTGCAAAGTGATCCTTCTAATTAATTAATCCAATTAATTAATTCCCAAATCTAGTACAACTCTATATAGCGTGTGACCCCATAGGTTCTATCTAGTTGGTAGCAACTCTTTGCTAATATGGAGCGGTTTCTAGCAAAACATCCATTCTAGCCAACTAATAGAATAGTCATCTAGACAACCTTGTACAAGTAATTGTCTCATCCCTTTGCCTCCATATCCGGATTGGACACGAGACATACAAGTCACACTCGTATATCCAATCCCTAGTTTCTCGATCCATGGAATAGCCTTATTCGTGCAAATAACATCAATATCCCATATTGATTTATTTGACTCTGGCCAGACATTCTATAAGCACTATCCTTCGAGTGGCCTAGGATATTTGCTCCCGTTATGTGGGAGGGGCAAATCCTCTCTACATCCACTACGATCTCTAAGCTTGCTTCTCATTGTATCCAGTACACGCCTTTATAACTACCCAGTTACGGTGTAGCGTTTAACGCTACCAAGATCACAATGATCCACAACTAGAATATCTAGTGACTTCAAGTCTAAGGATGACAATACCATTGTACCCGAGAAGCACTTGTGACTTAACATAACGTGTATGTAGCCTTCTCGGTGATGGGTCAATCCAGTGCAACATTCCGTAATGCACACCTATGTGTTGGATCGTGATATCTCCATATCAATCCAACCCCATACTAGTCTATAAATGATTGTCCCATTTAATCATTATACTTGACTAGGGATATTTAAGATAAACAACACGATTGTAAATCTAAGGACTTCATTATATTAAATATCCAATAAATAATAAATGAATTTTCTAGCCAAATACAAATTCATACTAAACTAGATTGCCTCTAGGGCATCTATTCCAACAGATTCCAACCTGGTATTTAATGTTGGCTCCTCCTCGTCTTCCTCTGCGTCTGAAGTCTGAAGGGGTCTTGATGGCATCGGAGGATTCCTCGATTTCTGCGTCCGGGTTTAATTCTCCCACTTCAGTTATCTCACCAATCACGGTTCACTGCCCCCCCCCCTTGCCGAACCATAATGTTAGGTTGCTTGAACCTGGCTCTACTTTAGGTGTCCTGCAACAGGCGGTCATTAAACTTAATTCATTAATTGCGACCGGTGAGATTCCGGCGGAGAGAGTTCAAGAGGTAGAAGTGGAAGAGGGAGGGACGGCTGTTGAATTTTGCAGGAGGTTCGATGTATGGATTGGAGGGCCCCACAATGGAAGGGACTGAGTTCACACGGATTCCGGAAGAACATGCATGTGGTTCGGTTGGTTTTTTGAGGGCTGGGGGGCTGTTTTGACTCCATTAGACGGCCAACCGTCTCTCTTCCAACTGTTAGGTTCCTCCCTAGGCACTGATATAAAAGGAAAAGCATTTAAAGGGGAAGGGGTTTTAGCAAAAATGGAGAGAGGAGAGAGTTCTTTTTTGGGGCAAAAGGATGATGGAAAGGCGATCTCAAACACAGAAATGGAGTTGCAGATTGGGGGAAATCAAGTCCAAAATCAATTGGTGCCATCTATGGTCAAAGAGGAGAGTCTGGTGGGTGGATCGGAGGAAAAGGAAGTCAACCCACAACATCCATCACTTCCATGGAAGGAGGAAAATAATTTGGCTATCATCACAGTTGTAGATGTTGATCCCTTGATGGTTAGTCCAGCATTTAAGATGGAGATCCCCAGTTTTGAAGATTTTTTCAAGGATGATGAGGACTCGGATTGGGAATTGAGTGCAGAGGCCATGGAAAGCATTATGGACAAGAAGCTGGATGTTTTGGAAGCTATGATCCCTCTCATCGCAGATCCGTTGGTCACGGCTCTTGGAGGGGTGGAACGGGGTTTTCCAGAAGTAATTGTTATCAGTGATGATGAGTCTGAGGAGGAAGCTGATGGGGGTAAGAACAAGGAGGTGAGGCAAGATGGAGGGAACATGCAAGCTATGGAGAAGGATTCTTTGCCACCAAGGAAGAGAAAGCACTGGATAAGGGAGGAAGGTTGCATCCAGGGTAAGAAACCGCGTCTTTTCCGTGTTCCCCACCTTGTGAACCCCCCAGGTACTTGTCTTCTTTTCATGGTCCAATTTTTTAACTTCTCTCCACACTTCGTTCATAGATCCGTAGAATTTGATCTCTGTTTTAGCTCTGTTGAGAAATTTGATCAATGCATGTTAGGTTTTAGTGCTCCCCTTACTTCCTATCATGGGTTTAGGCAGGTTGTCCCTGAACAACCTCCCAAATCGCCATGAGTTTCTTAGCGTGGAACTGCAGGGGTATAGGTCAAAGACCTGCAGTTCGTGATCTATTCTTTTTGACCAAGAAATTTAGTCCCTCCCTGAAACAAAAAATTTTGTTCTGTTTGTCGATAAAAAACTTTGGAAGCTAGGGTTCAATTCGCTGGGAATTGACTCTGTGGGTCTAAGTGGGGGGGCTATGGGTAGGATGGAAGTCCCCCATGGCTGTTCAGGTCTTACACTTGTCTCCAAAATTTATTTTGCTTGATATCACCATTGGGGGGTTGGGAACCTTCTGGGTGGGTTGTTTGTATGGCCACCCTTGTGCCTCTAGGAGGCAGGAAGTTTGGGGTGAGGTGGACTCTTGCCTGCAATCTATGACTAAACCTTTTATTTTGTTGGGGGACTACAACCAAATCCTCTCAAGGCAGGATAAGTGCAGTTCTTCTAGTGTTCTTGACTCAGGAGCATCTGTGTTAAGAGACATCTTGCATAGCTGGGGTCTGATTGAGATGAACCACGTAGGTCCCTGGTTTACCTGGTCCAATAACAGGTCTGGTTCCTCTCCCACCTTTGAGCGTTTGGATAGGGCTTGGTCTAATGCTGCTTAGTTTAATTTGTTCCCCTTCAGATTCCAAAAAAAAATTGGGATTCTTCTCTTCTGACCATTGCCCTATAATGGTCAATCTTAAGCCAAACCTGAGTAGACCTAAGAGAAGATTTAAGTTTGAAGCCTGTTGGACTAAACATCAACAGGTTCCTCAGTTAATTTCTTTTATTTGGACCCTCCAAATCAATGGTTCACCTCTGTTTAGGCTGCAACAGCTCCTTAAGATTGCCGTGAGATCAGTCAGCTGTTGGGCTAAGCATAATGGCTCTTTGGCTAACTTGATCACGCAAGCAAGACAGGAAGTCTTACACTATCAGAGCCTCTTGCCCAACTCTCAGGCAATGACCCACTTCTTTGAGTCTAGGAAGAAGCTTGAGAATTTGTTGTTGTACAATGAAATGTACTGGGCTCAGAGGGCTCATTGTAACTTGCTTAGTTATGGGATAGGAATACCAGGTTCTTCCATACCGGCACGAAAATTAGGCGTGGTAGGAATCATATCTGGGCGGTAGATATTGATCATGGCCAAACTCTTACTAATGAGGAGGAAATTAGGGTAGATTTTTTGGATTACTTTAAGACGATCTTCCATCAAGGGGATCAGAGAAGTCATAGCACTAACTTCCCCATTCTTAGTCATATTGACTCTACTCTTCTGCCTGAGCATATTGAATTCCTGCAGAAGCCTTTTAAGGCTGAGGAGGTTCACAGGGCAGTGTTTGGAATGAGTCCCCTTAAAGCCCCTGGCCCTGATGGCATTCCTCCTATTTTCTTTCAAAAGTTTTGGCCAATCATTTCAAATTCCACTATCAAAGCTGTTTTATCGTTTCTTAACTCAGGATTCATGTTAACGGAAACCAACCGCATCATTATTGTCCTCATCCCAAAAGGAGATAATCTTAAAACAATGAAAGACTATAGACCTATTAGTCTCACAAATGTGTTATACAGAATTATTGCTAAAGGTCTTGGCTAATAGGCTTAGAGTTATTCTCCCTCATATTGTTAGATGGAAACAATCTGGTTTCATTTCTGGCAGGTCCATTCAGGATAACACTGCAATTGCAGCTGATATTACGGGTGAGCACGGACCGGGTTGGACCGGTTTTGCCGAGTATTCGGACCGGTGTGGTGCGGGACGGTTCGGGGAGGCGGGTTGGGAAAATGGGGAGGCTTTTGGTTGTCTCAAGGTTGATATGTCCAAAGCTTTTGATAGGGTTAGGTGGGATTTCCTTGAAGCCACTCTTGTTAAGTTTAATTTTCCCCAATCTTTCATCACTTTAATCATGGGATGTGTTACCACTTCTTCCCTGGCTATTAGTATCAATGGTTCCATTTCTGAGTTCTTCTCTCCTTCTTGTGGTCTTAGGCAGGGAGACCCTCTTTCTTCTTTTCTTTTTGTTCTCACTGCTGAAGCTCTGTCTTGGGCTTTGGTTAAGTGTGAGGAGGAATGAATCATTAATGGAATCCAGCACTCTAGGAATGGTCCATCCATCACCCATTTGCAATTTGCAGATGATTCCATCTTCTTTTTCAGAATTAATAGCAGCAGTGGGCAAGGTCTTAGAAAAATCTTTGATGATTACTGCTATCAATCTGGTCAGGAAATAAATCTTTCCAAATCCACTTTAACCATTAGCCCAAATTGCTCCTTTCATCAAAAAATGATTTTAGCTTACCACCTGAAAATTAAAATCCAGGATCATCATGGGAAGTACCTTGGTCTTCCACTTAATATGGGTCTCTCAGCAGATGAAATCACAAGTCAGACCATTGAGAAGCTGGAGAACCAATGTGCTGGGTGGGTGGGGAGTTGTCTTAACAGAGCTTCTAGGACCACCCTGGTTCAATCAACCCTTACCAGTATGTTGATATATCCTTTTTCCAGTCTTAAATTCCCCCAGTCCTGTATTAGGAGGATTGTTCAAATCCTCTCCTCCTTCATTTGGAGGAAAGATAGAGATAGAGATAAGAAACCTAAATCTCTTGGGGGACATAACCTCAAGTCCCCTTCTCTTCTCAATCAGGCTCTTTTAGCTAAAAAGGCATGGAAGATTGTAACTGCAAAGTCTAGCTTGTTATCTGCCTATTTCTCCTCTAGGTACTGTAAAAAGAAAAACTTTTTAGATAGGAAAACAGACAAGAATCCCTCCCTTATCTGGAAAAGTTTCTCCTCAGTTAAGTACATTGTTTCTAGGGGGATCATTTGGAATGTGGGATCTGGAACTGACATCTCTGCTTACAAAGATAGGTGGATCCCTGATACTCCAGTGCTTGGGAATGTGGTGGATGATGTCTCTAGGACCACAAAGGTAAAAGACTGGATTAAAATTGATAGAAATGGTAGGAGGGCTTGGGACATGGAGAAAATTGGGCATCTTCCTCTGTGGATGAGTGTGTTTGGGAAGGTTCTCCCACTGGTAATCTCACCACTGCCTCTGCGTATAGGTGGTTAATTTATGAGGACTTAAGAAACTGGTTTATGCAACAGAATGAGCAGGGATGGAAAGGTATTGTCCAAGATTTCCCCTGGAAGCATTTTTGGCATCTTAGACTACCCGAGAAAATCCTATTTTTCCTTTGGCAATCTATTATTGGTAAGCTCCCAACTAGACAATTGTTTCAAAAGATTTTCACCAACAATTCCAATCTGTGTAGTCTCTGTAGGGGTCAAGTTGAATCTATTGATCACCTCTTTCTTGACTGTAAATTTGTCAAAATCATTTGGTCTCTTTCCCCTATTCAGTTTTCTGCCTCCAGCTCCTTTGCCAACCTTGTCAGCACTACCTTAACTCAATCCCCGGATTGTGTAATCCCTTGGAAGCTTAGTTGGATTGGTGCAGTTTCTTGGACCATTTGGCTCAACAGGAACTCTTCTGTTTTTGGGAAGAATGATGACAACCCTGACAGTGACATCCACTCTCCCATTTACACTTGTAAGATCCTGGTTAACCAATTCATGGAAGCTTGGAATCTAAGAGGTTTATTAAACTCTTCTCCCCAAAGGAGAGCCTCTGCTGCTCTTGGTGCTATTCAGCTTACCACAAGGGAGTGCAATCACAAAGATGTTCATATTCTGGTCTGGTCTAGGAAAAAAGAGAGGAAAAAGTTCATTTTGAGTGTGGCCATGCAAGGGAGCTTACTTCTTCACTTCCATAGAAGGGCAGTCAGGGTCTCTGCCCCAGCAGATACCTTTGACTTGCTCATGGACTTGATGAGGATTGTTCTTCCAGAAATTTTGTTCATTGTTCTTTGTTGATTGATAACAAATGTGTTTTTCACTTGATTCAGCAGTTGGAGCAGAGAAAGATGATGATTGTGCAGGGGTGACCGCTGAGATGGAAAAGAATGGTGCAGGATCTGGATCGTCTTAGCAAATTCTTCATTGTTTATGAGTTTGTCCTCTTTCAAATGATAATATGTATCATGATGTTATGAACATGATTAGTAGTTAGGCCTTGTTTTGGACATGTTTAGTAGTTAGGCCTTGTTTTGCTTTGTTGGTTGGCCTGGTTAGTTTTGTGCTTTGAACTTTGGATATGTTAATGCTATTCTCTCTTTGGTTGCAAAAAAACTTTGGCAGAAATTTTGCCAACCAACCATTTTGTAGAAGGTTATAATGGTCTCCCTCTAAAAAAATTGTGTGGGACTAGTATACACTCATGTGTATATCACAACCCCTCATATAACCTGTGTAGTTATTGTCATTTATTGTCATCAAACTTATATTTTTTCCAAATAAATTTGTCATCAAATTTGTGTTACATAGAATTCCGATGTATAAAATGTTTATATTTGAAAAAATTGTCACACATACTCTCATGACACTCACAAATACAATTATTTCTGAATTCGCCGATTTCACACTCACGCTCCTGCGGCTTCCGTACCCGCTGAGTGACTTAGCTCATGAATCTCAATCCATAAAGATTATCAAATTTTCTTTGAGAACTAGATTTGGTCCACCGACACCAAAAAAAATTAGTAACTCTCTATGCTTTTAGATTGAAGGTTAAGGGAGGTTAAAAGGCCACGTGCTCCTTCCTTTCTCTTCCAATAATTTCCTATAATTTTTAGGTTGGACCCCAAGTAGTGATGATATTCTGTCATGGTCCCCACCTTCCCATAATAGTGACAAAAACCTCATTCAAATCCTCATTAGGAAGATGTGGTGGAGGATGATTCTAGTATCCTAACCCATGATCGCAATAATGGTGTTTTGATAGATTCACTGGAGTAGCAAAATATGTCAGGATTTCAAATTCACTTTACATCGTGTTTAGATGTTCTGCACTAATTTTAATACGGCAATTAATTAGTAAAAAGATGATGTTTAATGCATCAAATTAGTCTCTTCTCATATGCATGTATTAGTTAGTTAGGACTATTTTAATTTTAATGTTGAATTAATATTGCACGAAACCAAACACATTATTAATATAATTCAGCTAATCAAATTGGATCATATCCAAAAAAATTAATCATGTCCAGTCCAATTCGGCTAATCCGGAAAATCAACCGCCGTTATTGGACTAAGTTGTTTTTACATTTGGGCCCAGTTTGGGGAAGCTACGGTGAAAGACAAAAACCACCATTTGAGTATGGACTAGATACAAATACACCCCTCGTGTTTGGGTATATACCATTATCCTCTGTCAGTGGACAGCGGTTAGATAACTACAACTCTTCTGTTAGTGTCTGGTACTATTAGATTGTTTGTGACCGTTATACCCCTCACCCTAGGTAATTATTTACATGATGTTAGTGTACGCACGCGGAAGCACAATGCCAGTTGTTAGGGAACCAAGAAGAGTGATTAGACGAAGAAGAAGATGAAGAACAACACAACGATATAACGTGGTTCACTAGTTTTTAGACTAGCTACATCCACGGCCAAAACAACCCGATTTATTGATGAGAGAGCCAATTACAATCCAAGACACACCACACACCAATAAGCCACGACCCTAGGTCCTTATATAGGCATAGGATACCGACTTGGTGCCCAAGAAACAAAGAAGATACCAAAAACGAACAAGGAAACAAAGTTCAGCCGCCCTATCGAACTGTTCGGACCCTGACCCGTCGAACTGTTCCAGACCCGTTGAACTGCTGCTTCTTTTCTACAAATCTTCAATGCTTCGCCAATTCGATTTGATTGCCAACTTCAAACTAGGTGTTTTGATCACCAATTCATAACACATGCACTTATCAATAGAATGTAATTACATGATTTTAAGTACAACTATGCCGTTACGATTATTTTAATTAAAATTTGATGATAAACAAATGTACATCACATTTTTACATGATTATATCAGCACTTAGTATTGTTAAATTACCCTTATATCTCTGGCACTGTTCATGACAACAGTTTCCGCATCCTGAAAAAACTTCGACAAAAGTTCAAAATTTTGGATGGACGATTATGGCCCCTCTCCATAGAAGGCAATTTTCATTAATGGGGAGAGGAAGAGAGATAGAGTGGTGCTTGGTCTGTTGTTGTAGTGGTGGCCATAGTTTTCGTCGAAGTTACTTGTGGCTAGGGCTTTAAGAAAAACCGAATAAACCGGTCGAATCGACCGAACCAAACCGAAATGCTTGGTTTTGGATGGTTTTTTTAAATGTTCGGTTTATCAACGGTTCAATTTTTTACAAACCGGTCTATTCGGTTTGGTTTTTGGTTTGTAAAAATATCACACCGCACCAAACCGAACCGAACCGATATGTGCTTAACGTACTTTTACAACAATGTATATTGCGTAAAGTATATTAAGTAATCTAGAAAAGAGAAACACGAGTAGATATGTTCAATCAAAATGATTATATCAATCTTAATCTTCTTCATTTCTCTCACGTTTCATCATATTTTCTCTCTAAAACGATAGTTGTGAATATTTTTTTAAGTATATTTAATTTATTTTTCACTTAAAACTTGAAATTCGTTGACAAAGTAGTATTGTAATATCCATTCAATAATTTTTACGCAGACCGACCGCACCGAACCGAACCACACCGATATTTTTTGGTTTGGTTTGGTTCGGTTCATCCTTTCAAATTATGGTTTGGTTTGGTTTCAAAATTAATAAACCGATGTATTCGGTTCGGTTCATGGTTTTAGCTAAAACCGCACCAAACCGAACCGCTTACACCCCTACTTGTGGCAGTTGAGGCACTGATGGAGCAGGGGAAATACGAAAAGAGAAAATAGAGAGATAGTGGTTATTCTTCTATTTTGTTCTTAAAGAATAAGAATGATGTAAATTTTGTTTAGAGTGGACTTTTTTGTTCCTCCGTTAATCTAACAACTAATAAGGGTGATTTGAAGCATTATCCAAACTACAAAATACCAAGCTGATAATATACAATACATTTGGGTGGTTCGTGTCACGCTGAGGGTGTGAAAGTTCTTTCACCAACAAGAAGGGTGATAGTGTCTTTGTGTCAAACCTAAGAGGTGAAAGTATCTTATACCCTTTGGGACAGAGACAATTTAAAGTCCAAACTTTTATTATAATTATTACTATTATTATTATTATTATTTTGAGAGAAGTTCAACTTTTATTATATGAAGAATATGCTTCACTTTAAACAAATATGTCCAAATTCTAGGTTATCAAAAAATCACCAAATATGGAATGAAGGTAGTAATATGTACAGTGCCAAATGGCAGCTGCTACACCAAAGAAATGAGGGGTGAATCATGTACTTCATGGCTTACCAACAAATCCTGCAACACACGGTAATGAACGCCTCCTCCTACCTTCTCTCATTATAGCCCATACTTGGATCATGTCAATCCATACTTATCCAAAACCCGAAGTACCAGATAACTGCCCACCGTTGAATAAAAAATAAACTCAAACGGAGTGCTGACGCCATGCTTTACTTCTTTCCAGGAAACCAAGACTCAAGCATCATTGTAACTCCATAGGAAAACATCAGCCACATCTTCCATGTCATCCCTCGTGTAATGTGGTGGCGGCAGCATCATCCCTTCCGCCATATCTGACAACAACTCCGGCATCCCAAAAACATCGTACTCCTCGTCCCTGTGCGTCTCCTCATTCGCCGCTCTCTCCAAAACAGCAGGGTCCTCGATGTGGACCCCATTGTTCTGCTTAGGTCGGAAGGCCTCAGCTGCCTCTGCAGCGGCCTTCTGTATATCCTTAGGATGGTTAGAAGCAGGAACAGGCAGTCTCCAAGCAGAATCTGCAAAATTTAGGCATGCGGACCGCCCCCTCAGGGCAATGGCCGCCACGTCGTGGGCACGGGCAGCCATTTCCAAGGTGGGGTAGGTCCCAAGCCAAATCCTAGTCTTCTTGTTGGGCTCCCGGGTCTCGCAGACCCATTTCCCGGAGCTCCTCTGCCTCACTCCCCTGTAGATTGGGTGGCGAGTCTCTTGAAACTTCTTCCTCCCCGCCGGCTTCTTGGGGTTACCGGAAGCCAGCTTCACGACCTCTTCCTCCTCCGCCGGCGGCAACATAGAGGAACTACTAGGATCCGTGAAATTGAGAGATTGGTGGGCCCAGAAGTAATCATCCCCACACGAGAGCTGGTCGGAATAGCCAGAAGACATATCTAGAAAATCACAAGTTTAGAGAGGGAAGAATTGAGGAAGGATTGGCTTGTTGTAGAACAACTGCAGTGCGAGGGCTCTTTATAGTTTTGTGTTACTTGTGGTGTGTAAAATCAACGCGCCAATTTTAGATTAAATAAACCAACGCGCCGAAGCCAGCTAGGAATGGTGGGTCAGAAATTAGATTCCCCTTGAGCTGGGTCATCTTACAACACGACACGTGTCTAAATTAGTCTGGCGTGGCATATTCTGTATCACTTTCGTTTACCATCGTCACCAATAGGCAATAGCATTGTTGAAAGATATAACTGGGGTAGAGGACACTTTCAACCCCTCAAGTTTAAAATAAAGACACTTTCACCCCCTTTAGTTTGGGATCGACACTTTTACCCCTACGGTGTTGCAAAATGTAAGGGCATCTTCTGTCCCTACATTAAAAGCTAAACTATTCACTATGAAACACAAAATTTAAATATTAATATAATTTTATGTCATAAAATTCATTAACAAGAATATAAATCTCTGACGTTTTGTTAAACATGTTTACTACATTATACATATTTCTAACGAGGACTAACATCTTCTTCTATTGTATGTTGAATTTCTTTATTTCATGCATTCTAATACATTCATTTTGTACTTCCTCTTTTGTTTCAGTAGTGCTTTCGGACACATAAAACTCACAATGAAATCACCGGTTGATACCAAACAATATCGATTGTGTAGCGATTCGAGATTCTACAAGCCTCCGATTTACACTTCGAGAAGCAGCAAACACTACTAGAAAAATTTCCAAAAACAGCGGTTTCAAATATGGTCCGCCGTTTCTAAAATCTATGAAAGGCGGTTTCTTAAAAACTGTCGTAATTTAAGGCGCTTTCCGGAAAACCGTCGTAAGTATGGTCTTAATTACGGCGGATATTGTAAACCCCCTTAAGAATTAATGGATGGGGCGCTTTTTGGTAAAGCGCCGTTAGTATTAACGGCACCCTTACAAAAAGCGCAGTTATAGTTAACGGCGCAGAGCATTTAAACCACGGTTACCTTATAATTTTACCAGATTAAATCTGGGTCGTCTGTTTGAAACCCTTCTCTATAAAAAAAACCCTATCCCCTTCTTTTCCGACTAGGCGCCTCCCTCTTTGTTTCAGATCTAAACTCTCTCTCTCTCTCTCTCTCTCTATATATATATATATATATATATATATATATATATATATATATATCTTATCTCCGTCCTCTCTCTCGTCCGACGGTGGGTGTTCATGGTTCGTCCGACGTTGGGTGATCTGCGTTTCAAGTGTGTATCTCTGTTCCTCCTCCTCCCTCCATCGACTCTATCTCTTTCTATGTTTCCCTATCGCCCCTCCCTCACCTTCTTTGTCTCTTCTCTTTCTCTGCTGCTCGATTCCGCTCCCTCTTTCATCTCGTTCTTGTTTTTTCTTCAGCCTCCATCGATTTCCCTATCCCATGGATCTGATCTATCTGCCTCCCATCCTCTTCGATCTACTTCTCCTCCACCCTCTCCGATCTGTTTCTACCATGGGTGTTGCAAGATGAATCTGGGTTTTTTTTGTGGTCAAGATGAATCTGGTTCTACCATCGGACTTGATATCAGACTATCGATGGAAGGTTTATGGGTTGAAGATGAACACTAGATGAGATGAAATAAAAGAGATTAAAATTTCATGTAAAATAAAGCAAAAAAATCCTGCTCATTTTTTTTTAAATTAATCTTTTTAGAAGGTAACAAATAGTAATAAAATAATCAATAAACACGAGGTATTTAATTTAAATAAAATATTGTATTTGTTTGCTAAAATAAAATAAAAATAAAATATTGTATTTAATTCATGTACAAGGTGGTTTTACCTCAACAACCGTTAGATTATATGGTTGTTTTTAGTTACAGCCGTTATGTCAAACGGCGGTTTAAACTGCGCTATCTCTGTAAACGACACTTAGTTTAAAGACGCTTGGTAAACCGCCGTAAAAGCTGCGGTTAGTGATGCATAGGGCAGTTTTTGGGCTTTTAACGACGCTTGTCACGTGCCCTTTTTTGGTAGTTTTTCTAGTAGTGAAATCTCTAGCTATGGATATGAAAGTAAATCAACGTGTTTCATTCATCTGATTAAAAAATTAACCGAACTCTAACACACATATAAATACTAAGTAACTTCTATTGATTACACTCAAGACCCCTGAAAAAATGGTAAAATGCAATAGCTACCCCCTAATAATAAACTAAAACAATCACGTCCTAACTAACGAACTACTTTGGCACGTAGTCGTTGAGATACTTTGGCGGAGCACGGTTCAGTTCCTCATGTCGCAAGGGTTGTTTCCGTAGCCGTGACCTCGGTTGAATATGTGCACATATCAATTGCCCCTCCGTCAAAAATTGCGTTTTCCTCAATGCAATGTCGTCATAGTGATTGTTGTCTCGAACCCCATGAACATGTACTTACCATCGCACGTGTGACCTTTAGCATACCTCTGACCACAACAGAAGCACAATCCATTTGTCATTCGTTCATGTCGCTCTGTTGGAGTCAGTTGACGTTTCAGCAGTCTCAATACTAGTGTGGATCATGTGGCGTAGCCGTTATGAGCGGGCTAAGTGATTCAGATGGCGTCTAAATCGCCTCTAAGTCTCGGGCTATCGAAAAGGCCTCAGCCAGGGACTGATGCTGGCGTAACCCTGACTCGCATCCTAATGGTGGTGTGAGACCGAAAACACAATGGATATCAACTGCTGATAGGGCGTCGATCCAATTCTGTTAACAGTTTCTCCAACTCGGTTTGATAAGGAAGAACTGTGGTTTGCTGGCACATTTTTGAAAATTGACCAAAATAATCATCACAGTAATTACTATCAAACGAAGTTCTACTTTCTGAAGAAATGCATGTCAGCTGGAAAATGAGAAATTATTCCGACGATAGCGAAATCATGCGACAGCATCACCGTCTAACAACACCCCCACTAACTATAGTCGATCATCCGGTAGAATATGATAATATCGAATATATTTGTCGACTTTAAAATTCCAAGTATGTTAGTCAGTACTTGAAATTTTAGGTGTGTGGATGTGAAGCTTGTGGTTTGGTACCACTATCCCCAGGTAAGCGAGCTGAGTGAGTGGTCGGTATGGTTGTTGATTGACAAGTGTCTGGTACGCCGGCTGCTTATAAGCAGGTGACTGGTATGCCGGTTGCAAGCCGTAGCGGTCAGTGGCAGCGTAGCCAATGGGTTGGTTGAATCCAGATCCAGGTTGACCATGGGTATGCGACGGACCCTGAACCGGATCGCCCATGTAGCCGGGTTGGACCCAAGGAGGATCCAAACCCAATTGAATATTGGACACTGATCCAAAATTCATGGAGAAGGGCTGAAGCATCGACCCAAAAACAAGGTAACCTGAGTTGGTGGATGCAGGTCCTTGTAGAGGAATGGATGGTGAGGGCACCAGAGGTTGATTCATGGTCAAGGCGGCGACGACGAAGGCACTGGCTAAGGATTGGAGTTGCGGTGTGCGTGGTAACTGGAGAAGTAGCGGGGATGGTTGTTGTGGGTAGGTCGTCTGGGATAGTGTAATGACCGCATTTTGTGAAGCTTATATTACTTCAGTGAATTTCATTAGTATTTTGATGTTTCCATATCTGCCAAACTATTATAGTTAAGCTCGTCCAGAAAGACACCAGAAGTCCTAATATCTTCTCTAATCGCTAAATTAAGGATAAAAATATTTAGGAAATAATTAGTACTAATCATACCATTTAAGTGTTAATTAGCTTAAGTAATCATGATTAGTACATAATGACATGTAGTATGTTAGCTTGTATATGTGTAACTGCATGATTGACACGTAGGGTGGCACGTGTCACTACCTTAGCCCCTGTCCTAGATGTTTGACACACAGCCCTACTGCGTGTCGTCGTGTGGTAGCTTCTGTTACATACGCGACATGTGTCCTACTGCAAGTCAGATGCTTCTGACACATGACCTCCCTATGTGTCACCATCATAGCCTCCTGCATTTGCATGCGCGACACGTCGGGGGGACACGTGTCACCCTACGGGGCCTTATACTTACATAAATGACACACTGGTGTACACGTGTCACAGTCTGGTGTACTGCTATGCATGCGTGACACGCAGGAGGACATGTGTCGCGATTCGGTGACATGCCTTTGCATGCTTGACACATGCCCCTGCTGTGTGTCATCGCGTGGCACCTTCCTTGCGCATGGTTGACATGTGTATGACACGTGTCATGTCCTGGGAACTCTTTCCCTGCATGGATGCCACGTGTCCCGCGACTCATCGCGACGTGATTGGTCGCCCTCCCCTATAAATAGAACTTGTCGTTAGAGTTATTCTTATTCCAAAATTCACTCAAGTACTAGAGAGAGATAGTGAGAGTTGCCGAGGATATTCTCGATATATATAGATTACTCGGAGGTTCTGGAGGTTCTTATTATTTTATTAGCAGCTTCGTCGGACCGAGGTAGGGAATCTCAACGTTATAACCCTAAATGTATTGTGTTGCCCGTTTATATGCTAGTCGTTGTACTGCTTAGATATATTCATTATAATTGTCGAATTGCCATTACTGTGTCAATGTTATACATGATTATTGTGAATTTGTAAATTGATACATGATTCATGCGGAGATGCTGTCAAGTTGTTAATTGAGTATTTGAATCATACTTAGATGTTGTTAAAATTGCTATTCGAATATGCTGTTGATATTCGTGACTATGCTGGATACATGCTATCAACTGTGTTGATTGTTGATATGCTGTTAGCATGATGATATTATTGATATTGCAGTTCATGCACGATTTGCATGTGAAATTAATTATGAAAGTGGAAAGATAAATGGAAGGGGTTAGGGATTGTACATCCCTTGGGTCAAAGACCCTGATTACACCCGAGGCCTGGTGCAGAAAGCACTTCCGGCTTGATGGCAGGTAGGTACTTCGCTCCTAGATGAGAGCGCGTATGCGGAGGTAGGCTGAATCACTCCTAGCTGCGAGCGCGTATGTGAGCACCCCAGGTTCCATGAAGATAATAAAACGATTTAAGAATTTCATATGCTTGACTTGGCATATACATGCTTATATTGAACTGTGATAGCATGATTATGTGATACGTGTACCACGAAACAATACATGCTTGGACTGTTTCTTTGATGTTCTCTACTGAGCTTGCAGTAAGCTCACCCCTAACATTTTGCAGGAACAAGTTATAGTGGTGATGACGGTTCAGTCCCTGAGTTGTCTTAGATGTTTGGAGTGCTAGCTTTTTATAGCTTTTGAGACGAGTCACAACTTGTTTTATATGTAATATAGTTGGGTTGGGAACCGTTAGTAGCTCTGACTACTCTGTAATACATTTCAGTTGTGTAATAAAAGTTGGAGTTGTTTAGTTCACCACTTGTTCGACCAGTTCCTTGTATTTATTTAAAAAAAAAAACTCACCCCGGTTTTCGGGCGTGACAGATAGTACTGGAGCGAGGAACCCTAGAAGGTTCGGTGCAAGGGGCCAAATGGCTGGATCGAATGGCGCCAGAATCTGTGGTAGTGTCGTCGATGTAACTTGTGGCGTCTAAGTTTTGTGGTGTCGGTCCCAGTGCCTCGTTGTGGTTCTGCGGCGTTGGAGGGAGCTGCAGTTAGCATGAATTTTGTCGGAGGAGAAAAGCCCTGCGGCGCTTGGGTCTACGGCTGGCTGGTAGCTTCCCGATTCACTGGAGCTGGGCAGACGATGGAAGCAAGGTTCGATCCTCTAGGGGCGAGATGCGTTGACCCATGTTTGTTTCTAACGTCATGATCCGATTGCCCAATCCTACTTCCAAATCATTGAATTTTGTTTCCAAGCTTATTATTGTGGCGATTCGGTTCTGCAAAGTCCTGATTGAGGCCATTAGTGTACTGAATTGATCTTATGCAACTGCGGGTGGTTTCGTCATGATGAAGGCACTAGTGATACCGAGCGGGATCCATTGTGTAGCGATTCGAGGTGTTGCAGGTTTCCAAGCTTATTATTGTGGCGATTCGGTTCTGCAAAGTCCTGATTGAGGCCATTAGTGTACTGAATTGATCTTATGCAACTGCGGGTGGTTTCGTCATGATGAAGGCACTAGTGATACCGAGCGGGATCCATTGTGTAGCGATTCGAGGTGTTGCAGGTCTCCGATCTGCATTCGAGAAGCTGAAAATCGTCAACTATGTCTAGGGAAGAAAAGTAACGTGTTTCGCTCATCCGATAGAAATACCAAGTAACTTTTACTAATTACTCCCAAGGCCCCTGAACAAATGATAAAATGCAATAACTATCCCCTTATAATAAACTAAACACAATCACATCCCAGGGGCGGAGCCATGTAGGGGCACGGAGGGGGCATGTGCCCCCCCTGACTCCCCCGGAAACACTAGGATACCCCTATATTTTTAGTCTTTTTTAGTTGTCTCAATATGGGATATATACGTGTGCCCCCCCTTACTTGACATAGTTGCTATTGTGGTCCAGTGGTAAGGAGTATAGCTTGCAAAGCAGAGGGTCTGTGTTCGATCCCTGGCAACAGCATAAGTTTTTGGACAAAAAAATTTTTTTGTTCTTGGCAAAAAGCATGTTTTTTTTGGATAAAAATAACACCACCTATTTAATACACACAATTACCCTTTTAATTTTTCATAAATACACAAAAGAATCATTGTATTTATTACACTAGGATAATTTTTTATTCATTAAAAATGTATACCCTCTCCTTCAAAAAAAAAAAAAATGTGCCCCCCCCCCTTCACCAAAATTCTGGCTCCGCCACTGTCACATCCTAACTAACGAACTACTTTGGCACGTAGTCGTTGAGATACTTTGGCAGAGCACAGTTCCGTTTCTCGCGTCGCAAGGACGTTTTCGTAACCGTGTCTCCAGCTTGATACGTCCCCGTATAATACTAAGTATATAAGGGGTCTACCTTGTACTCAGACCACCCCTCAGATGTCCCGTGACTTTTTCCTCACGACCAGCTGCCCCTGCCCCTGCCCTTCCACCTCATACCGAAAGCAAGTAGTTTCTGTTGGCGACAACACGACAAAAATTAAAAACGCTTCTTTCTTTCTTTATCTGTCTCTGGATCTATGTGGATATAAAAGGATGTTTTGACTAGTTGCTAGTATATTTTTCAATATTTTTAAGGGAGCTAGTTAGTCAAACCACAGTGGTGATTCCTCAAAAAAAAAAAAAAAAACCACAGTGGTGAAAATATCTAAACTGAAAATGGATGTTTCTCGAAATACACGCGCTTGATGTCATAGTCCCCACTTTTTTCTTTGAAAACAACAAGCGGAGGGACAACAACCTCAAACTTCTTCCTCTTGAGGAAACAAGTGGGGGGAGGAGTGGTTCAACTGTCACGCTCACAACAAAAATAATGGCATGGGGAGATATTTTCAGACATATGTAGTGGCTATTTCTGGTATGTTGTACTACATTGTTTTCGAGACAAATAAGGTAGGGACCAAGTGCAACTTGACATCAATAGTGGAATTGGAGATCGAAGAACTTGGAGACTTGGCGTGTGGTGTGGGCTCCCGGTAAGTAGGTTGTCGAGACCACCATGGCAGTAGCTTTCTCACCAGAATTATGAAACGGCAGCAGTGATGGCCGTGGGGTTACCTGAAGGACTCTTCAGCTATGGCCATGGCTGAAGGATGGAAAGCACGTGATGTGGAAAGCATGGGAGTATTAATAAACAATAAGAAGGTGGAGGAGTCAATGAACTTGACACATTTCATCCGTTGGTCTGGTTGTTGAGGAATGTGAGGCAACAAACGCTGAGAATCTATAGAGATAGGGTGTCTTTTCAATCACGGCAAGAGACAAGATAACAAAATGTAGGAAAGAAAATATGAATTGCGTAATTACTTAATGCATACATTCAGTTTGCCGAAACTATCAAATTGCAATCTCCAGTTCTAGAAATAGTTGATTGCATCTCCATTTGCAAAAAATATGTTAATGTGAAATTGGTAATGAAATTTCATCGCAAAATTAACATACTCAAAGGGAATTATCTCAAACAATGTGATGCGATTGTATCATAGACTATGTACATTTTATGAAAATACGTTCGTCGGGTTTGAATTTGATGATTGAATATCATTTTCAGTTTGACATTGACGTATATTTTATAAATGGGGATGCAATCAGCTAGTTCTATAATTAGGAGTGGTTTTTGTATGCTCTAGAGTAAATGATGTGGTTTTGCTCTAACCATACATCACAGAACACGTCAGGAAGAAAGAGAATAAGTGGCAGACAAAAGAAAGTGGATTTCCTACATGTTCCTAACGTGTCCTGTGCTGTATTGATTAGAGCACCACGTCATATTTACTCTTAGAGCATGCAATAATTACTCTATAATTAGGGATTGCAATGTGATAGTTTTGGCAAACAGGGAGTATGCATTAAATAATTAAGCCAATATGAAAATGTAAACCTAACTTCATTACATTAGTTAGAGCTAGTAGTACAATATTTATATACCAGTGCTGACAAACTTAATGTTGGGAATATGCCTTAAAGGCTTGAGGATACTCAAAGGAGCGCAAAGAAAGAGTTTCCAGATGTCTTCGCACCAAGACAACCAAGGAGAAGCCAGGAGCCAAGACTTCTTCGTGGAACACTATGTTGTCTCAAAGTGTGAAGCTCTTCGCACGAAGAGGCACATTGTTTTCGCACGAAGACCGCACGAAGGCTCGTGCCCTTCGCACGAACACAATGCTAGAGGCGGAAAATCAGAAAGGAAACCATTTCTTTCGGTTTCGGGTCGATTTGGGGGGGGGGTATAAATAGGTTCGTTAGGGTCTGAGAAACATATGCAATCATTGTTAAATCGTTCCTCTGAAGTGAGTAAGGGTGTTTGTTGCCCGTGGACGTATTTAGCGTATTTTGTGCTAGCGAACCACGTTAAATTGTGTGTTTTGCATTGTTTCATGTCTATTTGTGAGGTGAGAGCAATCGTGAGTGACATAAAAAACTGGTATCAGAACCCGGGTTGTGATTACTCCACCAAGAACGATGGCCAGAGCAATGTTGAAGATTAATAGGTTCACATGAGGGAACAACTTCAGTCTGTGGAAGATAAAGGTGGAGGCTTTGCTCAAATCGCAGGGCTTGTGGGCACCTTTGACCGCGGACAAGGGAGGCATGGATGCTAGTACATCGGAGTTCAAGGTATTGGAGGAGAAGGCTCATTCAACTATCATGTTGTGCTTATTGGATGACGTGATTATCGAGATCGCGGATCAGAAGGAAGCAGCAAAGCTTTGGCTCAAGTTGGAGAGTCTCTACATGACGAAGAGTTTCATTAGCAAGTTGATGCTAAAACAAAGGCTTTTCACCATCCGGATGCTCGAAGGTACGCTCTCAAGGACCATCTTGATCAATTGAATACAATTCTTTTAAATTTGGGTAATATGGCGAGAAGGTGGATGTTGAGGATGTCGCACTTTTATTATTGATCTCGTTACCTCCATCATACGATAACTTTGTTCAGTCGTTTATTGTAAACAACGACGACTTAACTCTGGAGGATGTCAGATCGGCGCACCATGCTAGGGAACTGCACCATAAGGGTGCAAGCACAGGTACAGAGGACCATGCAAAATATATATACCAAATGTGTTTTTCTTGGTTACTGTCCTACTACCAAGGGTTATAGATGCCTTGAACTCATCACACACACGGGCATTATTTCAAGACTTTAAAATTTTATGAGCCTGTCTTTCCTTATTCTTCTACTATTTGTCCATCTCCTTCTACCTCTCCACATTTCTTGTCCTCCAAATCTTTGTTTCCATGTCTTTTCAATCCAAAAACCTATTGACTCTATTACTGTGCATGTTCTCCCATCTGATATACCATCCTCAACCTATTCTTCTTCTTCTATGTAACCTCCCTCTTCTACGCCTACACCTTAAGTTGTACTTCCTTCTCCCTATTTTTTTCCTTCCTCATCTTTATCATCTTCTACAATTTTGCCCCCCCCCCTTTCATTCTATGACCACTATACTCTTAAGTGGCATTGTTTTGAGTATAAACAATGCCACTTTTGAAATTATTAGCTTCTTTTTTTCTATGTTTTGAAAGTATTAGCTTATTTTTTTCTCTGTTTTGAAATTATTTTCTCTGTTTTGGAATCATGTTTTAAATTCAGTTCAACTTTTAGTGATTTACATATTCTACAACCTTTAATGTTTAGAGGTGTTTTAGGTATGACGTTCAAATACTCTATAAACTTTATTATTTTGTACGAATCGTCATTTTGTCTAAACATGTACCAGTCTGTTCCCTCTCTTTTCTCCCCCTTGGAGAGGCCCAAAAAACACCCCAAAAACACCACCACCACAACCACCAGCCCTCCTCCACCACCACGAATAAATCACCACTAACAACAACATAAAATTTAAAATCCAAACATTAAATTACAAGTCCGAGTATTCACAGATCGAAGAAAAATCACATACGGAGAAGAAGAAGAAGAAGAAGAAGAAGAAGAAGAAGAAGAAGAAGAGGTCAGATCCAAGAAAAAATTTGACAGAGGAAAAGTAGAGAAGAGGAAAAGAAGAAGGGGAAGAAATAGAGAACATATCCGGCTGTTTAATCGCCGGAGAGGACATATCCGGTCACCACTACCGCGCCTTGCCACACTTCCTCGCACCGCCAGATTCGCATCCATCTCTCTTTGCCGACCTCTTCATCTCCTCTCGACATCTCTGCTCTGTTGGCGTCTCTCTCTCTCTCTCTGTGCTCTGATGGAGGTGGTGGTGTCGGTGGTCAGTGGGTGTTCGGTGGAGTAGGTGGTGATGAAGATGGAGGAGGTGAGGGGGTGATGGTGTAGTTGGTGTTCGAGGGATAAGAAGAAGAAGATAAGAAGAGTTGAGAAGAAAGTGAAGGAAAGGAAGAAGTATACAGAGAGGTAGCGAGAGAATGAGATGATGATAATGATAAAGATAGGGCAGTTGGGTGGGTTTGATCGGATGAGAGTTTAATTTTGGGTTGGATTGTTTTTTTTATTGGTGACCCAATACCATTAATTATATTGTAAAATATAATTTTGGGGTATTTTTCTGAGGGTAAAATGGGTATCTCACAACCTTATATATGCCAAATAAGGAAAGGGGGAGAAATAAAGGGAACGTACTGAAATAGAAAGGGGGAGAAAGAGAAGGGATGGAGTGGTACTTCCTATGTTTGCCCTCTATCTTCCTTGATAGATTGGCACTGTTTTAATGAAAACATGCTAAAAGTCGTTTGACGCCCACCCCCCGGACACTTTTATAATTCCCCCTCTCTCACTATCTCTCTTCGTCTAGTTTACAGAACAAAAGTATTATTCCCAATTATTTGATAAGAAACAACACCGACGGCAACCAAAGCAACAACAATTACACAAATTGGATCTATTTCCAGCAAGAATTCGGACCAATTTTAACAAACAATCAAACTTCTACAGATTTTATGCGACACCCTGCAACCCAAGGGTCAATTTAGGAAATAGTTACAAATATAAATTGGCACGACGATCAAACCGGCACCACCTGCGGCTCTCCGCTGGTACCAAAACAAAGATCCGTCTGCCAAACCAGTACCGCCTGCGCCATCAACACGGGTACTAAATAAAATATCATACTTAAATAAGAACATATTCATTTACTTCAGAAAACTTGATACGCGGTAGGTGACTCTCAATTTGAAAAACAATACTTTATATCATGACCAATAATCTAATACAGATGAATACTTTAGTAACCCGCATGATTATGTTGCATGTTTATGTGTTAAGCGATATTATTATCTTCTAAATTTGTGTGTTAAGATTAAAATTTTATTACGTATGCTAGATTTTAAAGAACGTGTTTTAAGTATGTTATTTGTACCAACTTTTTAGTTAGTGTCAAATTTCTAGTTTGTCCCAAATTTTATGTAAATTTGCAATGGTGTTCTAAACTTTAAATTTTTATGAATTAACATCTCCAATTTTGGATTTTGCATCATTTACCCAAAATAGCATGTCTTTTTATTTAGCTTAACATCTCAATTCTTCCTCCACTATACTAGTCAACTATAATATGATATTGTGTGCTCTCATTACATGTATGTGTAATACTCCGTATTTTTGTAAGGGTAATATTGTAAATTAAAGTATGAAAGTTCAGTTTAGAATTTTTGAGAAGTGATTTGAGAAATTTTCGGGATTTAAAATTTTATTCGTTAAGAAATCGCGTGAGAATTTTGAGAACAAAACTATAATTGAGTTGTGTTTAAAATAAAATTCGGTAAATTGTCGTGTTTTTATAATTGAGACATTCGGATGAAATTTTAGAAAATGTTAGGTTAATATTCGTAGTTAATTTGTGTGGGTGTTTCTTAATTTTAGTTGTGACGGCGTGTCCAACCACCGCGAGATGTTGGGTGTGCGCGCTACACCCAATCACCCTACATCTTCGTGTGCCAACCACACCATAAAACTTCCCGGGGTCATCTTCTTCAATCCAAATTCTCCTTCGGCTTGATTTTTTCCACCTTCATCGTTTGTCATCATCACTTTCACTCTTTGAAGATAACTCATTCAAGCAATTAATTGTTATAAATAGAGCTCTCTTCATCACCATCATCACTTACCACCATCACCGTCCACATCACCACCGTCACCAACTTCACCGCCATCAACCATCACAGCCACGTCCACTCTTCTCTGCCCTTCCTTTCTCTCCCTATCCATCTCTTTCTCTCTGACCTAGAAAGCAACGACAGCAGCAGCAGGCAGCGGCGTAAGCCCAGCCACCGCCGCTGCCATCGTCGGAGAAGACACCCAAAACCACCCGAACCCATCCTCTGTTTCTTATCTCCTTCTTTATTTCCCTCTCTCTCTCTCTCTCCCTCTCTCTCTCTCTCTCTCTCTCTCTCTCTCTCTCTCTCTCTCTCTCTCTCTCTTTCTGTCTCGCAGAACCGCACAGAACTGCAGTTTCAGTGGTCGACGGCCACCACTGCCGCCGGCGTCCCCGTCGGGAACCCACCAAACCCCATCACCGGCCTGTGTTTTCCTTTGTCTCTCTCTATCAATTACCCAACTGTTTCGACCTCATAACAAGAGAAAGAAACTGAAACCAAATCAGTAGCAGCAGCAAACAGTAGCCAACAAGAAACTCCGGCAAAACTCCATATTTTCCAGCGAGAGTTCGGGTAACCCAAACCGGAGGTACCCATCTCCCTCTATTGGTCTCCCTCGACCCTATAGGGTCCAACTAAGCTTCTAGAGGCTTCAAACACAGCCAAGAACCACCGAAAAAGCTCCGGTCGAGCTCCACATCCGGCGAACTTTTCGCCGAGTCGACCCGTTCCGTTTCTCGACCGTTTCTCGCTTTTCTTGGGCTAGGTATTCTCTAAATCCTCTAATTGGTTGTTTTATATAGTCAAAATCCAATATTGAATGCTCGAATCCATACTTTGATTGATGAAATTTAAAGTTCATGTAAAAGGGGTGAAAGTGTATTTTCAGAAAGTTCATATTGAAATAGGTGGGGGAGCTAGTGGTACTTTCTAGAACTAAGAAGGTAGTTGGTGTCTCTTTTCAGAACTGCTTTGTGAGTAGGTAGGGTACACGGTGTCTTTAAAAACAAACTTGGGGGATTTGCTTGTAGTTTACTTAAACATTATATTATACGCAAAAATAAAAATGTTATTTTTGGATTAAAAATATTTTTTAAAAATAATAGTTATTGTCCCGGTCCCGGAAAATTGATTCGGGTATTGAAATAGTATACGAGTCGCTCATTAAAAATTGAACTAGTAATGTTTTATTACAAACTAAACAAACGTTGTGTCTAATCGTTTAACTTTCAATTCGGTCGTTTAAATACTTATAAAAAACGACTTTTGCTAGCTTATAAACATTTTTGTAACGTCGCAAGTATTTAGAAGTGATTTTCTTAACAATTCGATATCGTTTAGTCGTTAATTTTAATGTTTATTTTGCATAAAAATATAAACTACTATTAATTTTTACTAGTATTTTATAAGAAGAACTCCTGTAAATAAATAGGACTTTCGAGACATAGAATTTAATAATTCTTCAAATATACACTCGTTGCTTTGCTAATAAGAAAATATAATTAAATAGATAAATGTAAGAAATTAATACGCGATTTCAGACTAAGCTAAGATTTATTAAATAGGGTTCTTAATAAGACTCGTAGAGCTATATACATAATTGTGACGATTTAGAAGCTGCGATTTATAGGTGACGAACCCGTAAGCAACGACTACGACTAAGACGATCTGACGCTACGGAAACGAGGTGAGTTATATGCTTAGTCTTTCTTGCCCAGCTTCATTCGTGTCGTGACATGATTTTATAAATTGTCTCAAAATGAGTTGGCTTACGACATACATGTTTTACTTGACTTTGATTACGTTCGAAATGATTGATTTGAAACTGAGCTGACATGCACCGGAACCAGTGGTTTGGATTTGTCCCGAGTTGGCTTTATTTGCCCTTATTGGGTTAGTTTGGCCCTTAGTTGGCCCGACTCTTTGCCTTATTGGCTAGAGTCCCATCTAGTACTACTCTTATGGACTTACGATCCATAAGAGGGTGTCGACACTTAAGGTCTAGTATGGTTTATATAAGTAGGGGCGGGAGAGGTTCTCCACAACGCCAGGCACAGAGGAAAGGTTTTCTCTCACGTAGTCGTCGTACACGGGAAGGTTTCCCAGGGAAAGATTTTCCCAACCCTCAATCTGGATATCCGATCGAGGTCTGTTCTTATGATTACCCTGGTCCACCCTGGTTACTGTGAGCAATAACTTGCTTTGAAGTTGATTTATATCGGATAAACTTTACTGGTAATACTATTTTTTCTGCTGCAAACTCTGATAAATGTTTTACTCGCATCTTGTGATTTGTTTTTAACTTGTGCCTACGCAATATACCTCATCTTCCTCGTTTTACATACTAAGGTGTATCTCACTCAGCATTTCTTGCTGACTTTGAAAAATGCGGTTCTTATTTTTCCTCCCACAGCAGGCCTTGGAGATGGATTGTAAAATAGAAGGGGCGCGAGACACACTTAGATCGTGACCGTCATCAGTAGACTATCTAATAAATGTTAGATAAGTTTTGTGTAATAATAGCACCTATTGTGTAATACTCTAAGTTTGATGTTTAATAATATGAATAAGTGTTGTGAAATGTATTGCTTTTGATCTCCGCCGCTTCTATTAAGCATCGCTCTCCCGGTCTTGTCCCTAGCCAGATAAGGAGGTTGTTGTAGGCTGGCTCTATGTATACCACTCATACCCCCATCAAATAACTCTCTATCACTCTCCATGTCTCTCATTCTTTTCCTTCCATCTTCTTCATCAAGAACACCCATGAATGCTGTCTCCTCTTACCTCAAATATATTCCCGGATTTGGGTGTTGACCCTCACAAAACACCACCAAAACTCACTTTTCTACCTCTCAAATCATGAAAAACTCAAGTCCAATGTTATACTATTCATTGGGGGAGCCTTTTCTTCATCTTGTTCAAGAATCCAAGCTCTTCCAACCTCCAAGAATCCAAGATCATTCCCTAATTCCTCTCAAGGGTTATAAGTAAGCACTATTTTCTTCTTTATGTGTTCAATTTGTTGATAGTTCATGTTCTTGGTATGAAAAGTGCTTGATCCTTAGTTGCATGTTACTGATTCATCATTTTCAGACAAATTTTAGAATTGATCATCTCATATATATGAAAGCATGGTGGATTCATGATTGCATGTTCATGATTCATCATCATCTTCATGACCTTCATACATGCATATGCAAAAGTGAGTTTGTTGGGTAAAAACTATTTGATTCATGTAAAAATAATTTATGAGTAGTGGTATGTATTTGATTTAGAGCTTGTGGTGGTGTAATTTCATATTTTGGTAGAGCAATTCTTTCATGCAATAAGTTTTGAAGTATAGAAAATTATAAAGTTCATGTTTTGTGCTTACTTTCAAGAAATTGAGAAAAATAGTAGCGCATTTCGGAAAACTATGAAAACATTACAATGTGTATATTTATATGTGATACTTCTACAGTAAAATTTTCAGAGTCATTATACTTATATTTAATTTTTTAATCGTCCAAATACTGGGATTGTTTTACGAATCTGTCCAACCCCATACCAGATAAGTACTTCATAGATTTCATGTACTTAATCTACTCCAATGGTTACCAATTTTGGATATGTGTTTCCCAGGGGTATTATTTAATTCAATTTAAAAGTTCATAATTGTTGGAGTTCATATGAATATTTTATGAATTTACTCCCGTGACCGCTTTTCAGCCTCTGTTTTACACCTAAACAACTCAAAATTTTAATGTTTAAGAATACTTAGAAGATTTTATAATTTATGATACTTTTATATGTTATCAGTAATCTCTTATCTATGTTATTTCAAAAATTTGAGTTATGGATAATTATTTTGAATTATTTATGAATTTTGAACTATCGGTAGTCACGCTTTGCTTATAAGCATAATTTAGAAGTTTATAAAATTTTCTTAAGGCTAGCATATGTAAGTTATGCTTTAGTTCATTATATGTCATATTTCATTCATGTGCCGCATTAGACATCTCATATGCATCTATAAGACGTTTAAGGCTCTAGAAGTATATGGTATGTGAAAAGTTAGTTCATGTTGCATCCATAAGACTAGTATCATTTAGCTAAGTGATTTATGCATGCTCTATGTTTGGAGTGATTTCATGCTAAATGATTATGTGCTATGTTTGGAATGGCTTCATGCTAAGTGATTATGTGCTATGCTTGGATTGAACTCGTGATAAGTGATTATATGTGTTATTTGTAGCATTCTTTGCGACCTATATGAAGTTGGAGTTAGAGCTAACATGCTTAAGTTGTTTGAAATTGGACTTAGAAGACTCAAATGAATGGTCTAAGCTCGCAAGGTGATTTACCCTACCTCCCAAAGTTTGTACCGAACCTCAAGTTTCTTACAAGCTTATATATGTTCATGTCGTCCCTACTATGTATGTATGTATGCTTTCTACTCAATTGAAATGTTTATGCCTCATGGATGCTAACAAAGAAAATGAACGTTTCATAACAAAAAAACACGCTTTCAGAAAGTCCACGGTTACCAGAGTGAAACCCCCTGTCGGGTATAGGTAGGCTACGACCCTTTTGCGGGGGCAATATAAGCAGGCAACGCGTCGCCTCACGAGCCGTCGCGATGGACATGTCCCTACGTTTTGTTAAGTCACGAAGGTTATCACGGGCCATGAGGTAAGAAACTAAGAAAACAGGTTCAAGTTATGCTTTACGTTATGCTTTCTTTATGATACAAGTTACGCTTTATGAATGTCATGATATTTCAAGTATCACAAGTATATGTATGTATGTATGACTATGATTTATGTTCACGACGCTTCATGGGAAAGTTAGCCATTTTTGGTTTTACAAACCTACGGAGGGGCGTAGATGTAACTCACTGAGCTAGTTGAGCTCACCCATTTTCGCTACCCTTTTTTCAGGTTTTAAGGACACGTAGAGCAAGAAGTAGCAAGGCGTTAATTTGAAATGTGATAACGTGCTCTGTGACGCATATGTGCTTAGACATTGTTAGAATGCTAGTCGACTTGGAGCTATGGTAGATTACATGATAGTAATTTTTTTAAGTATGTAAGAGTCATATAATTATGTATATAAGACTTTATTTGAGCCCTTGTATGATACCTAGAACCTTTCACGAGTTATGCTTTGTTACGATACGAGTCGAGATGGCTAAATGACATTGAATTTTTATGTCCCAACTTTCTTTTCTTTACAATTCAAATTTTTTCTCAAGACGACCCAAAGAAATTTACGCTTCCGCGAAGTTATTTATAGAAACTTTTATCACGTCTTTTCAAACTAACTTATTTAGCCTCTCGACGAGTCAAGGCCTCACCGGCATGTCTCGCCCTCCTCCCGTTACCGCAGAGTTTTATTAATCGATAATCGGGGGCGGCTGGAGGGGGATGTGACAAATACAGTCATATTTTCAAACATCTCCAAATTGCTATAAATCTAGCTTTAAACTGTCTCGAAATCATCCGGTCTGAATCCTGGAAATCAAAAGGGTGAGCCCAAAAAGCCAAGTAGGGATCGTGTAGCCGCAACGTATCCAATTACAATGCAGCGGATATAGACATGATACCATTATTCAAATAGCTCGAAGATAACGACCCACATATACAATCATAAAACACCAAACTCATGTATCAACAACTCCAAAATAACATTCAGATCCATACAATATCACGTATAATCTTAACTCCAAATACACGTGAAAAGTGATTATTACCCTACCTTAATATTAGTATCCGCACATTAGCTTTGAAATGATGAGAGTAGCTCCAAATATAATATCTCATTATTATCCCAAGTAACTCTCTCTTCCTCTCTCTTACTTATCAGTACTTAAATCGAATCTAGAATGAGAAATAACTATAGCACTGGACCTTCTTTATAGAAGTAGGTGACCAATCACGTCCTGACGAGACATCACGATACGTGGCATGCAGCGCAAGAACCGCCACAAGCTGACACGTGTCACTTACGAGTCAAGCATGCAAAGAAGGTCACCAAATTGCGAAACGTGTTTCTCTATGTGTCACTCATGCAGGGGAATACACAAGACCCTGACACGTGTCCCACTTTGTCAACCATGTGGAAAAAAAAAACCCTGTAGCATGACATGTGTCCCCCTAAGTGTCACGCTTGCAACGAACATGTATACAAACTAACAAAATCCATAATACTTGTCATTATGTACTAATCATGATTAATTAAACTAATTAACATTTACACAAATGATTAGTACTAATTGACACGAATTCTTACGTGTATACGCAAGTGCACGGTCAAGTAATATAGGGTTGGTATTTCAACCCCGAGTTATCGATCCCACAAGGACAATCACGAGATTATTTAATTAGTTATTAGCCTAGAATACAGTACAAGGAGGAAGAATTGTGGTTGATTCATAATTGAAATAAATAACTAACTATTATTTTTGGGTTTTTATTTTTATGAAACAAATATGGAGAAACTAGGCAATCTCTAGATCACCTAGGGCTGTAGACAATTTCCGGATTAGCTATGTAACACGTTAATCCAATTCTAGTTAAGCCGGGTAATAGTACTGACAATCTCTTCTCGGTCTCATGTCGTTCTACGTTACGGTTTACTTGGTGTCAAGTCGGTCCACCTACATCTACCGGTCCGTTCTATTAGGCTAATGACAATGTACGGAATGATGTCCTCTCAGACCACCACCACACGAACACCTCACTATCTCCTACCGAATCTACCCACTAAGGCCAATTCTACACACTTCTCTTCTCAGTCTCCGTGATTAAGAATTATGGTTCATATCTCATCACAACTAGGTCTAAGTCGCTCTCACGCACTCGCTAGCTAATTAACAAGTCCGGTTAATTACTCCATTCTTGCTAAGAATTAAGCATAGCATATGAAAAATAACTAGAACAAAGACTAGCATTAAGCAAGATTACAATGTATGAATAAACCCTAAGTTCATGAATATCAATTCCTAACATAGTCGTGTAAATAGACTACACTCATTAACAACTTCATGAATTCAAACTTCATCCAATAGATCAAATTCCAAAAGCATGAAACAAGTCTAAAATCCGGAAAACATTGTCTACATGAACCCTAGGCTCTCTAGAGAAGCCTAGCAAAACGTCTAGCTACTAATCGAAATACTAGCAAAGAAAACAAGTTTCTCCATACAAATGATTAAAGAGGGAAGAAGAGATCAAACGCTAGAAATCGTGAAGATCGGCGCGATCCGGGCTCTTCTCCTTGCTTGAGGTTGATCCCAACGGAGTCTCCTTGCTCTCCTCCTTGATCATGGCTCTGAATAGGCTGAATGATGATTATTTCCGTCCCTAAGTCGTCCTTCCTTCATAACCCGCATAAGTCTTCAGTAATTGCACAAAAGCCCCCTGAAATCTGCTCCTGATTCAAAATGCGATATCTTCTTCGTCCGAACTCGGATTAAGCTTCGTGACATATCGATGGAAATCTATCTGAGTCTACTTTCATATGGCACCGGTCTCACCTCCAAATTATTTGTATAACTCCGACTATGATCAAAATAGTGCAGACTGGTCATCCAAGTTCCTCCAATTCGGCTTCTCTTGACTCCACTTGAGCTCCCATTGTTTCCGAAGTTCGTTCCATGCCTCCTATCAATAGATTAGCATCCGTTCCTGCAAATAAAACATGAACAAACATACCAAGCGATTATATTTGACAAAGAACAATAAAATATGCATGAAAAACGCCCGGACTAACAATATAGCACATGGTGAACAACAAGTGATAAAACGACCTTTATTCTCTAACAATAGACTCAAATCATTCTCAAATACCTATTAACATGTGGTAAATGCTAAAGAATTATATCCCCTAAAAGGTTCTATCAAAATCCCCCACACTTACTCTCTTGCTCGTCCCGAGCAGCAATGAAGCACAAACCTCCCACACTTAAGACATTGCATACATACCAAAAACCAAACCAATGCATACCCCACCACTTTGCATACTTAACTTTCCGCTAGCCAACATGACTCACGACTCAATACATAAAGACTTGTCTATGCAACTACATGATATGTACAATGCAACTCAAGTATGTACAATGCAAATAATTAAAGAACATATTTTTTTTTTCTTGTTAGGGATTGGGAAATATCAAAGAACAAATCGGCATGTAATAAGGCTCTCACATCCCCTAGAAGATTATATAACTTTGGTGATCGGTAGAACTTGCGGCCAGTTTCGTTAGACAGAACGGGCACGAACAAAAAATAAGTTGCTTCCGCACACTCATCAAACGTATCCCTAGCACTTACCATCCGAGCTATTTATCCACGGGTTTCAATATTTGATGGCTTTAGGACGGGTAGGATAGGATATTTAGAAGAGCAGTCCTAGACGTCATGATATAACTCACACAACCTGATCTCACACTCCCTCACCAAAACCCAAACAACCCCACCGAACTAACTACTCCGGCCCTCATTCCCTCAATCTTGGTGCAACTCTGTTCTCGCGGCCAAAAATGTGAAGAAGTGATCTCGAACAATAGCTAATCCCCCTGGTCTTCATGAAGTTTAATTTCCGGCTTCCTATTCCATTTCAATTTCTACTTACTGTTTTTTTTTTTTTTTCACTTTCATTCTCAACAAGCACATGGAGCCACCAATACGACAGTAATATCCAAGGAGATCAAATCAACATAGATAACGTGGGGGTGGAATGTGTCAAATCACGTGATGAAATCAAATAAATGTCGACACCCCCACACTCGATGTAAAGCATATCTCGAACCTGGTAGTCAATGTGTAAACGTGCTAATTCCAACCAATCCTCCTCATCACCTAAGATGTAGAAAATATGAATGAAGTACAAGCACGTCCTCCTATAAGAACAACATACCCCAACCCATGACGTGCGGAAAAAGGTATCACGCACTGGGACACTCCACCTGTGGTCGTGGTGTATGGACACGACTCACCGCCACACCTAAGTGTGCTGCCGTCTCTAACTCACCCTCACATCCCCTCAAAAGATGACATTTAAGAATTTCCACTCAAGATGTATCAAATCAGCTCACCCTCATCGAACCTCCCTAACTCATCTCCCTCTATCATGACGCACAGGAAGGGACCATTCTAACTAGTGATAGAAGTCACAAGGAACGGCTTCCTAGGCTAGAGACTGTGAATAAAAGGGGTAAATGGATCAAATTGGGGTAACTAGTGGACCTAGGAGATGGAGACGGGACATGATGTCCCCATAAAATCACTCGCACAGCTGTTCCGTTGCCACTACGAGGAGGGTTGACGACTACCTAAGTGGAAGTGGTTTAGCGCTAGTAGTATAACTAGTTTGAGAGACAACTACTCACAATTCCCGAGTGCATTGGCCCTATAGCCTTCCTACTCCATATTCTCACGTGTCTACCTCACCTCAGATTTTCATACTACCTAGGGAACACTATCATTGAGCCCTCTCCACGCTTACTCTCTTCAATTGCCCTTTCTAAAAAAAAATCAATTTTTAGGATTTTTCTTATTTTTAATTTTTTTGTTTTTTTTTTCGACACTATATGTAGCTGGCCAACTCGACTAACCAACAAAGTATGGTAGGTGGACTCAATAAATAAAAGTGCAACAATAATATACAATGCAAATATTTAAACGTGCACATGCAAAACTAACCGACTCGACATCAACATGCAAACGCGACTTTCTAAACTACATGTAACAAGGCTATGCAATGACTAACTAGCGGATAGCTAAAAACTCCCCCACACTTAAGCGCTTCGTTGTCCTCAACGAAAAAAATAGAGTGTAATCAAGAGGACTCGGCTGCTCAAGCATAGGGCCGGTGGATCTAGTCGGAGTGAGTGCACGTGAGGTCCAGTCGAAGTGAGCTAAACAAGTATCCAATAATCCAAGTATGAGCAAGTAAAATTTTTCAAGAAATTAAACCCTAAGAGTGCCGAAGCAAGAATTAAAGCCGAGAGAGAGAAAATTGTACCAAATTTTTCGGAAACACAAACTAGTGAAGGCATATGTACCTCCTTAAGCTCCTCGGTGTCCCCGTCTTAAGTTCCTCTTTGAGCTTTGGCCGAATCCCCCTCCAAATCAATGAATCGGAAGATTTAAGTTCTAGTAGGCTAATGACAATGTACGGAATGATGTCCTCTCAGACCACCACCACACGAACACCTCACTATCTCCTACCGAATATACCCACTAAGGCCAATCCTACACACTTCTCTTCTCAGTCTCCGTGAATAAGGATTGTTGTTCATATCTCATCACAACTAGGTCTACGTCGCTCTCACACACTCGCTAGCTAATTAACAAGTCCGGTTAATTACTCCATTCTTGCTAAGGATTAAGCATAGCATATGAACAATAACTAGAACAAAGACTAGCATTAAGAAATATTACAATCTATGAATAAACCCTACGTTCATGAATATCAATTCCTAACATAGTCGTGTCAATAGACTACACTCATTAACAACTTCATGAATTCAAACTTCATCCGATAGATCAAAATCCAAAAGCATGAGACAAGTCTAAAATCCGGAAAACATTGTCTACATGAACCCTAGGCTCTCTAGAGAAGTCTAGAAAAACGTCTAGCTACTAATCGAAATACTAGAAAACCAAACAAGTTTCTCCATACAAGTTATTAAAGAGGGAAGAAGAGATCAAACGCTAGAAATCGTGAAGATCGGCGCGATCCGGGCTCTTCTCCTTGCTTGAGGTTGATCCCAAGGGAGTCTCCTTGCTCTCCTCCTTGATCGTGGCTCTGAATAGGCGTGAATGATGATTATTTCCGTCCCTAGGTCGTCCTTCCTTCATAACCCGCAGAAGTCTTCAATAATTGCACAAAATCCCCCTGAAATCTGCTCCTGATTCAAAACGCGATATCTTCTTCGTCCGAACTCGGATTTAGCTCCGTGACCTATCGATGGAAAGCTATCTGAGTCTACTTTCATATGGCACCGTATCACCTCCAAATTATTCGTATAACTCCGTCTATGATCAAAATAGTTCAGACTGGTCATCCAAGCTCCTCCAATTCGGCTTCTCTTGACTCCACTTGAGCTCCCATTGTTTCCGAAGTTCGTTCCATGCCTCCTATCAATAGATTAGCATCCGTTCTTGCAAACAAAACATGAACAAACATGCCAAGCGATTATATTTGACAAATAACAATAAAATATGCATGAAAAACACCCGGACTAACAATATCGCACATGGTGAACAACAAGTGATAAAACGACCTTATTCTCTAACATTAGACTCAAATCATTCTCAAATACCTATTAACATGTGGTAAATGCTAAAGAATTATAGCCCCTAAAAGGTGCTATCAAAATCCCCCAAACTTACTCTCTTGCTCGTTCCGAGCAACAATGAAACACAAACCTCCCACACTTAAGACATTGCATACATACCAAAAACCAAACCAATGCATACTTCACCACTTTGCATACTTAACTTTCCACTAGCCAACATGACTCACGACTCAATACACAAAGACATGTCTATGCAACTACATGATATGTACAATGCAACTCAAGTATGTACAATGAAAAGAATTAAAGAACATATATTTTTTTTCTTGTTAGAGAGTTGGCAATATCAAATAACAAATCGGCATGTCATAAGGCTCTCACATCCCCTAGAAGATTATATAACTTTGGTGATCGGTAGAACTTGCGGCCAGTTTCGTCAGATAGAACGGGCACGAACAAAAAATAATTTGCTTCCGCACACTCATCAAACGTATCCCTAGCACTTACCATCCGAGCTATTTATCCACGGGTTTCAATTGTTGACGGCTTTAGGACAGGTAGGATAGGATATTTAGAAGAGCAGTCCTAGATGTCATGATATAACTCACACAACCTGATTCTCACACTCCCTCACCAAAACCCAAAGAACCCCACCGAACTAACTACTCCGGCCCTCATTCCCTCAATCTTGGTGCAACTCTGTTCTCGCGGCCAAAAATGTGAAGAAGTGATCTCGAACAATAGCTAATCCCCCTGGTCTTCATGAAGTTTAATTTCCGGCTCCCTATTCCATTTCAATTTCTACTTTCTGTTTTTTTTTCTTCTTTTTTTTTTTTTTTTTAATTTCACTTTCATTCTCAATAAGCACATGGAGCCACCAATACGACAGTAATATCCAAGGAGATCAAATCAACATAGATAACGTGGGGGTGGAATGTGTCAAATCACGTGATGAAATCAAATAAATGTCGACACCCCCACACTCGATCTAAAGCATATCTCGAACCTGGCAGTCAATGTGTAAACGTGCTAATTCCAACCAATCCTCCTCATCACCTAAGATGTAGAAAATATGAATGAAGTACAAGCACGTCCTCCTATAAGAACAACATACCCCAACCCATGACGTGCGGAAAAAGGTATCACGCACTAGGACACTCCACCTGTGGTCGTGGTGTATGGACACGACTCACCGCCACACCTAAGTGTGCTGCCGTCTCTAACTCACCCTCACATCCCCTCAAAAGATGACATTTAAGAATTTCCACTCAAGATGTATCAAATCAGCTCACCCTCATCGAACCTCCCTAACTCATCTCCCTCTATCATGACGCACAGGAAGGGACCATTCTAACTAGTGATAGAAGTCACAAGGAACGGCTTCCTAGGCTAGAGACTGTGAATAAAAGGGGTAAATGGATCAAATTGGGGTAACTAGTGGACCTAGGAGATGGAGACGGGACATGATGTCCCCATAAAATCACTCGCACAGTTGTTCCGTTGCCACTACGAGGAGGGTTGACGACCACCTAAGTGGCAGTGGTGTAGCGCTAGTAGTATAACTAGTTTGAGAGACAGCTACTCACAATTCCCGAGTGCATTGGCCCTATAGCCTTCCTACTCCAGATTCTCGCGTGTCTACCTCACCTCAGATTTTCATACTACCTAGGGAACACTATCATTGAGCCCTCTCCACGCTTACTCTCTTCAATTGCCCTTTCTCAAAAAAATTCAATTTTAAGGATTTTTCATATTTTTAATTTTTTTGTTTTTTTTTTCGACACTATATGTAGCTGGCCAACTCGACTAACAAACAAAGTATGGTAGGTGGACTCAATAAATAAAAGTGCAACAATAATATACAATGCAAATATTTAAACATGCACATGCAAAACTAACCGACTCGACATCAACATGCAAACGCGACTTTCTAAACTACATGTAACAAGGCTATGCAATGACTAACTAGCGGATAGCTAAAAACTCCCCCACACTTAAGCGATTCGTTGTCCTCAACGAAAAAAATAGAGTGTAATCAAGAGGACTCGGCTGCTCAAGCGTAGGGCCGGTGGATCTAGTCGGAGTGAGTGCACGTGAGGTCCAGTCGAAGTGAGCTAAACAAGTATACAATTATCCAAGTATGAGCAAGTAAAATTTTTCAAGAAATTAAACCCTAAGAGTGCCTAAGCAAGAATTAAATCCGAGAGAGAGAAAATTGTACCAAATTTTTCGGAAACACAAACTAGTGAAGGCATATGTACCTCCTTAAGCTCCCCGGTGTCCGCGTCTTAAGTTCCTCTTTGAGCTTTGGCCGAATCCCCCTCCAAAGCAATGAATCGGAAGATTTAAGTTCTAGTAGGCTAATGACAATGTACGGAATGATGTCCTCTCAGACCACCACCACACGAACACCTCACTATCTCCTACCGAATATACCCACTAAGGCCAATCCTACACACTTCTCTTCTCAGTCTCCGTGATTAAGGATTGTTGTTCATATCTCATCACAACTAGGTCTACGTCGCTCTCACGCACTCGCTAGCTAATTAACAAGTCCGGTTAATTACTCCATTCTTGCTAAGGATTAAGCATAGCATATGAACAATAACTAGAACAAAGACTAGCATTAAGAAATATTACAATCTATGAATAAACCCTAAGTTCATGAATATAAATTCCTAACATAGTCGTGTCAATAGACTACACTCATTAACAACTTCATGAATTCAAACTTCATCCAATAGATCAAAATCCAAAAGCATGAGACAAGTCTAAAATCCGGAAAACATTGTCTACATGAACCCTAGGCTCTCTAGAGAAGTCTAGAAAAACGTCTAGCTACTAATCGAAATACTAGCAAAGCAAACAAGTTTCTCCATACAAGTTATTAAAGAGGGAAGAAGAGATCAAACGCTAGAAATCGTGAAGATCGGTGCGATCCGGGCTCTTCTCCTTGCTTGAGGTTGATCCCAAGGGAGTCTCCTTGCTCTCCTCCTTGATAGTGGCTCTGAATAGGCGTGAATGATGATTATTTCCGTCCCTAGGTCGTCCTTCCTTCATAACCCGCAGAAGTCTTCAATAATTGCACAAAATCCCCCTGAAATCTGCTCCTGATTCAAAACGCGTTATCTTCTTCGTCCGAACCCGGATTTAGCTCCATGACCTATCGATGGAAAGCTATCTGAGTCTACTTTCATATGGCACCGGTATCACCTCCAAATTATTCGTATAACTCCGTCTATGATCAAAATAGTTCAGACTGGTCATCCAAGCTCCTCCAATTCGGCGTCTCTTGACTCCACTTGAGCTCCCATTGTTTCCGAAGTTCGTTCCATGCCTCCTATCAATAGATTAGCATCCGTTCCTGCAAATAAAACATGAACAAACATGCCAAGCGATTATATTTGACAAATAACAATAAAATATGCATGAAAAACGCCCGGACTAACAATATAGCACATGGTGAACAACAAGTGATAAAACGACCTTTATTCTCTAACATTAGACTCAAATCATTCTCAAATACCTATTAACATGTGGTAAATGCTAAAGAATTATATCCCCTAAAAGGTTCTATCAAAATCCCCCACACTTACTCTCTTGCTCGTCCCGAGCAACAATGAAGCACAAACCTCCCACACTTAAGACATTGCATACATACCAAAAATCAAACCAATGCATACCCCACCACTTTGCATACTTAACTTTCCGCAAGCCAACATGACTCACGACTCAATACACAAAGACATGTCTATGCAACTACATGATATGTACAATGCAACTCAAGTATGTACAATGAAAAGAATTAAAGAACATATATTTTTTTTCTTGTTAGAGAGTGGGCAATATCAAATAACAAATCGGCATGTCATAAGGCTCTCACATCCCCTAGAAGATTATATAACTTTGGTGATCGGTAGAACTTGCGGCCAGTTTCGTCAGACAGAACGGGCACGAACAAAAAATAATTTGCTTCCGCACACTCATCAAACGTATCCCTAGCACTTACCATCCGAGCTATTTATCCACGGGTTTCAATTGTTGACGGCTTTAGGACGGGTAGGATAGGATATTTAGAAGAGCAGTCCTAGACGTCATGATATAACTCACACAACCTGATTCTCACACTCCCTCACCAAAACCCAAAGAACCCCACCGAACTAACTACTCCGTCCCTCATTCCCTCAATCTTGGTGCAACTCTGTTCTCGCGGACAAAAATGTGAAGAAGTGATCTCGAACAATAGCTAATCCCCCTGGTCTTCATGAAGTTTAATTTCCGGCTCCCTATTCCGTTTCAATTTCTACTTTCTGTTTTTTTTTTTTTTTTTAAATTCACTTTCATTCTCAATAAGAACATGGAGCCACCAATACGACAGTAATATCCAAGGAGATCAAATCAACATAGATAACGTGGGGGTGGAATGTTTCAAATCACGTGATGAAATCAAATAAATGTCGACACCCCCACACTCGATGTAAAGCATATCTCGAACCTGGTAGTCGATGTGTAAACGTGCTAATTCCAACCAATCCTCCTCATCACCTAAGATGTAGAAAATATGAATGAAGTACAAGCACGTCCTCCTATAAGAACAACATACCCCAACCCATGACGTGCGGAAAAAGGTATCACGCACTAGGACACTCCACCTGTGGTCGTGGTGACCGCCACACCTAAGTGTGCTGCCGTCTCTAACTCACCCTCACATCCCCTCAAAAGATGACATTTAAGAATTTACACTCAAGATGTATCAAATCAGCTCACCCTCATCGAACCTCCCTAACTCATCTCCCTCTATCATGACGCACAGGAAGGGACCATTCTAACTAGTGATAGAAGTCACAAGGAACGGCTTCCTAGGCTAGAGACTGTGAATAAAAGGGGTAAATGGATCAAATTGGGGTAACTAGTGGACCTAGGAGATGGAGACGGGACATGATGTCCCCATAAAATCACTCGCACAGCTGTTCCGTTGCCTGTACGAGGAGGGTTGACGACTACCTAAGTGGCAGTGGTGTAGCGCTAGTAGTATAACTAGTTTGAGAGACAGCTACTCACAATTCCCGAGTGCATTGGCCCTATAGCCTTCCTACTCCAGATTCTCGCGTGTCTACCTCACCTCAGATTTTCATACTACCTAGGGAACACTATCATTGAGCCCTCTCCACGCTTACTCTCTTCAATTGCCCTTTCTAAAAAAAAAAATCAATTTTTAGGATTTTTCTTATTTTTAATTTTTTTGTTTTTTTTCCGACACTATATGTAGCTGGCCAACTCGACTAACCAACAAAGTATGGTAGGTGGACTCGATAAATAAAAGTGCAACAATAATATACAATGCAAATATTTAAACGTGCACATGCAAAACTAACCGACTCGACATCAACCTGCAAACGAGACTTTCTAAACTACATGTAACAAGGCTATGCAATGGCTAACTAGCGGAGAGCTAAAAACTCCCCCACACTTAAGCGCTTTGTTGTCCTCAACGAAAAAAATAGAGTGTAATCAAGAGGACTCGGCTGCTCAAGCGTAGGGCCGGTGGATCTAGTCGGAGTGAGTGCACGTGTGGTCCAGTCTAAGTGAGCTAAACAAGTATCCAATAATCCAAGTGAGCAAGTAAAATTTTTTAAGAAATTAAGCCCTAAGAGTGCCTAAGCAAGAATTAAAGCCGAGAGAGAGAAAATTGTACCAAATTTTTCGGAAACACAAACTAGTGAAGGCATATGTACCTCCTTAAGCTCCTCGGTGTCCCCGTCTTAAGTTCCTCTTTGAGCTTTGGACGAATCCCCCTCCAAAGCAATGAACCGGAAGATATAAGTTCTAGTAGGCTAATGACAATGTACGGAATGATGTCCTCTCAGACCACCACCACACGAACACCTCACTATCTCCTACCGAATATACCCACTAAGGCCAATCCTACACACTTCTCTTCTCAGTCTCCGTGATTAAGGATTGTTGTTCATATCTCATCACAACTAGGTCTACGTCGCTCTCACGCACTCGCTAGCTAATTAACAAGTCCGGTTAATTACTCCATTCTTGCTAAGGATTAAGCATACCATATGAACAATAACTAGAACAAAGACTAGCACTAAGCAAGATTACAATCTATGAATAAATCCTAAGTTCATGAATATCAATTCCTAACATGGTCGTCTCAATATACTACACTCATTAACAACTTCATGAATTCAAACTTCATCCAATAGATCAAAATCCAAAAGCATGAGACAAGTCTCAAATCCGGAAAACATTGTCTACATGAACCCTATGCTAAGCCTAGCAAAACGTCTAGCTACTAATCGAAATACTAGCAAAGCAAACAAGTTTCTCCATACAAGTGATTAAAGAGGGAAGAAGAGATCAAACGCTAGAAATCGTGAAGATCGGCGCGATCCGGGCTCTTCTCCTTGCTTGAGGTTGATCCCAATGGAGTCTCCTTGATCTCTTCCTTGATCGTGGCTCTAAATATGATTGAATGATGATTGTTTCCGTCCCTAGGTCGTCCTTCCTTCATAACCCGCAGAAGTCTTCAGTAATTACACAAAAGCCCCCTGAAATCTTCTCCTGATTCAAAACGCGATATCTTCTTCGTACGAACTCGGATTTAGCTCCGTGACCTATCGATGGAAAGCTCTATCAGTCTACTTTCATATGGCACCGGTCTCACCTCCATATTATTTGTAGAAATCCGGATATGATCAAAATTAGTGCAGACTGGTCATCCAAGCTCCTCCAATTCGGCTTCTCTTGACTCCACTTGAGCTCCCATTGTTTTCGAAGTTCGTTCCATGCCTGCTATCAATCGATTAGCATCCTTTCCTGAAAAGACAACATGAACAAACATACCAGGCGATTATATTTGACAAATAACAATAAAATATGCATGAAAAATGCCCTGACTAACAATATAGCACATGGGGAACAACAAGTGATAAAACGACCTTTATTCTCTAACATTAGACTCAAATAATTCTCAAATACCTATTAATATGTGGTTAATGCTAAAGAATTATAGCAGCTAAAAGGTGCTATCACTAATTATTCCCTAAATAATATTATCTCTAATTTAGCGATTAAAGAAGATATTAGGAGTTATGGTGTATTTCTGTACGAACTTAACTATTATCGTTTTTCAGTTAGGAATACATTAGAATACTAAATTCTTAAATAATAAATTCACTGAAATAATATAAGCCTCACAAAATGCGGTTATTACATTTGAAGAAGAAGAAGACGAATCGCCTGCGAGTCACCATCGCCAACGTCGTAGTGCTGCAGATCGTCGATTTGGAGAAACATATCAGGTGATGCACCAGTGGCCGGAGATCCCACCGCCAGTCACCACCATTTTTTGTTGTTGTTAGTCTTATAGTAATGTCGCCGGAGAGAGTAAAGGCTGAGAGAGGGCTAAGGGAGAGTTGAGTCGATGAAGGGGGAGGAAGGATTCTTCTCGATCTGAACCAGGGTGTGGTATCCACCAATGAAGAAAATGAGGTAGCGTAGCAAGAGGCTATTAAGATAGTGTTGGAGCCGGAGAAGTTAGCGATGGAGGCTGAGAAATCAATCGTCTCTCTCTATCTCTCTCGGTAGAACAGGAGGTGGTGTTGATTTGGGAATAAGATGTTGTGTTTGTTTGAAGATAAGGTTGGAGATGAGGATATCTTTAGTGAGAGAAGGAGAAGTTGAGAAAATAATGGGTAGTTGGGTGGATTAAAAGAGGTGATAGGTGAAGGGTAGTTTTTGACATTTACCATGTAAAATCATACCAAAATAGAAAGAGAAAGATAGAGAGAGAACGGATCAAAAAGAATAGTAGGAAAATAGAGAGAGAATAGAGGAATTAACAATATAATATGATAAAATTTCAAATAAACAAACCTTTTATAAACTTGACAGTAAAAGCCCCACATGTGTTAACTGCTTTTTAGAGCCCCTATGTTCTTGGACGTCTCATAAGGATAATGTGTTAACTTCTTTCGAGCTCTTACATTCGATGAAGATGAGGAAAATGGACAAATTTGATTACCTTGCGCTCAAAGTTGACATGAGCAAGGCTTACGGCTAGATCGAATGACCTTTTTAGACGCAGTTATGCGCAAATTGTGGTTCGGTGATCATTTGATTAAACTTATTATGAGATGCGTGTCTACGGCTATCTCTCCCTTTTGTGCGGCAAAACACTTTTAAAGTTCTCTCTAAAACAACGCGGGATCTCGGTACAGGGTTAAATAGACAATCGATAACCGAAAGTAGAAATCCATTTATAAAGATTAAAATTTATCTAATATATACAACAATCTTTAAGAAGATAAATTTACCAAATTAATGTGTTTGAGATAAGCTATGCGATCTAATCTTATGCTCGACGTCCTCTTCTCATTCCGCGTTCCCATCCTGAATTTCACTAACCTGTGGTGTTTTTTGAAATAATAAACGCATACACCACAATTTGCAAATAGTCGGTAAAAACTGAGTAAATACACACTACGACATGTAAAGCAATGAGTCGCATACAAGCATAAGTTGAAATAAATTAAGAGATTTGAAATAATTATCAGTAAAAGAGTTGGGAATTTATGAACAGTTGTAAGTAATTGCGTAGCAAGTATCTCTAATATTTAAAATGTTTATAAACTACAAGTATTCAAGAAATTCTTAAAAAAGTAAAATATCAACAGTAAACAAGTTATTTTGAGCTGATAACGATATTAAATTATGAGTATCCAATTCTATTCAACTTGGTTAATTCGATTAGGTCATATCCAGAGCCACAAACAACATCAACAGAGTAGCAACTTTCTTTCAAGTCCAATTAACCGTTAAGTTTAGCTGAGGCATGTCGAGAGCCACCAGCATTATCGATGTAGACAGAGGGATCACGAAGTAATCATAAAGGGTTCCTTCTAGGGTCTATCAACCTTATTTCACCGAGCGTTCAGAGAGCCTATACGTTAATCCCTGCTCACAATTCATAGCTAAAAGGCCTTAAGTGTCGACATCCCTACACCGTAGTGTCCCTTACAAGTATAAGTAGCACTATGTAGCTCTACAAACCCTTGGACACAATACCTTGGTACATTTTGGCTCGTCGATGGCGGATTTGTGAACAACCAAGTTCTATCCTACAATACGAAGCATTGCTTTAATGGCAGTAGCCATAAGTAATTGGAGGATCACTTGGCTCCTCTGGCTGGAGCCATAAACAACACAACTCTATACATTGTCTAAATCTATTAGATTTTTTTTTAAATTATTCTCTTTACCATAACCGAATTAGATTTCACAAGTAATTTTTAAGAGTTCTCACAAAGGATCCATGAATATCCAAACAACTTTCGAGTATAAATCATGCTTTTTATACTTTTTCAATAACAACATATTAATTTGAGAAATCACACAAATACTCACATTTTGATAAGTAAGGGTTGCACATATGTACTTACCAAAGTAAGTCAAGCACTTCAACGACAACCACTCTCTCCTACGAGGCAGATGTCTACAATCACACGTATAAGGTACTCGTTACGACCAATTTACACATCCATAATCATATGTAAATTTGCATGCCACATAGTCCTATATGTAACAAATTCACATATAATGATGTTTACTCATCAAAATAAATCCAACATAATACTAAGAAATTCAAAAACTCAAGTTTTCTAAAAGAAGGTGAAACAACTCTGACTTTAGAGGCATATTTATCATATCAAAATACTTCATTAAATTATAAAACTCATTCGAAGGATAGATAAATGTCTCTTATTTCAGAAACATCATATCCATATCTATTATAAAATTAAAGATAGAAAATAAAAAATTGTATTGTGCAGGGTGCTATTTATCCAAGAAAGAAAGAGAGTGCTATTTATCGAGTAATCAAATATTAATAAAAGAATTTTACTTATGGAGAAAATCTAATTTCCATGAAAGAAAGATTCATTCTTAATTTTAAATAAAGTAGTTATCATAAAAATTATTCATTTAATAAAAAAATTAAAGTTTCATATAATAGAAATTAAGCTACGAAATATTATTCTTTAATAATTAGGAAAACATATTCTCTAATTAAGTAAATATTTCCAATCAATATAAATCAAGTAATAAAATCATTGAAAATATTAATATAGTGAATCTAGTAATTTTGAAATTTATGTTATTACTACATTAAATTTCACTTATACTGTAACTCTTCAAATTAACTTTAATTAGAAAACTAATGTGAAAGTGTGTAATTTAGGTGTAAATGGGTATATAAATACTCTTGAAAGGGAGGGGGTTGAATAGAGTATGCTAGCTTTTGCCAAAACACTAGTTTTTTAAACTTAAGTAGAGCAAACTGTTGATATCTCAAAGCTTTGAAAAGGATTTGAGAATCTTAAAGATATAACAGCAGAGTATAGAGACTTCAATGCTTTGAGACTTGGAAAGCTCCAAAGCTTTGAAACTTCCAATATAAACTGTAAGTAAATGCAGCAAAAGTAAATAGCAAGGACACAAAGATTTTACAGAATTCAGTCACAATTGGACCTAGTCTCTGTCTGTGGGATCTAATCCCTCCAGGATTCAAACACAACTTCTTATTAATCATCCAGATTTAGCCCTAGATCTCAAGCCTAAGTGAGGTACCTTACTTATACAGCTTGTGGTTCCCACAACCTATCTAGTTACAGGATACAACCTGTTGAAACAATAAGAACCTCTTGTTGTTCACTTGAACAACCAAACTACAAAGTTTGGTGAGGTTTTAGAGATGAAGAATAAATAATACAATTGTGTACAAGAAGAAGACCTCATAAAAGATAAGTTGTTTAAGCCTGGAAGAGTTCTTCTGAATATGAATGATCTTCAGTCTGCTCGATTTGAATTCATGAATGATTTGAAGAGCTGTATGGACTTGATCTTCCCAGTTGGTTGCTTTCTTCAAAACCACGATCTATGTCTCATATAACTCTCTGCAATTCAAATTTAAGTAGCTGATCTCAGTCTGCAACTGACTTGAGAGATTTCAGGAACAAAATTCCTAAAATATCTCATATCTGATAAGCTTCTGTCAACAGCTTAATTTGAATGCATTGCTGATCTGTTTATGGACGTTGTAGTGTCCAACAAACCTGCAAATACTCAGCAAACAAAATCAAACAAATAACAATACAATCTAGCAAACAGATCTGCTTGAACAGCAGCTATCAGTTAATAAGAAACATATGCTAGAGTTGTTTGCTAACAAGTTCCGAGTTAAAAAAATATTCAATCTCATGAGTATATCAAGTAACTGTTATAGAACACACACTAATAGACAATAATCAACTTGTATCAAGTTCTAAGTATCACTGAATCCACCTGCATGTAGAAAGATGATCAGAAAGACTTAGCAGTAAAGAGTAACTAAAATATATCAAAACTTTGAAGCTTTGCCCGCTAACTTCACCTGAATGAACATTGGATTTTCAATCCAACTTAGTCTTGCAGTGATCAACTTAGAACATAGATTTCTAAATGAAATCATATAAGTAATTCATATCATCACCAAATCATAACCAAAACTGCATAAAAACAGTTAGATAATTCAGCATATAGGAACTGCTACAGTAACACAAAGCTTTGAAGCTTTGGTACTTAGCAATTTATTATCCTTGTGTTTCTAGCTTTCATCATCAAGAATCTAAGCTCTCTGCTTGTATATTCACAAGATAATATTCATGAGCTTCGGACTTATCATAATTAATATTGTAATAGAGTTTTCATAAGAAATGCATCTTATTGTGATCATATCACTAGATATGCTATTTTCATAAAAGATATATTTTATTTCAATTAAAATTTCTTTACTTGAAGACAAGTATCAAATCCCAGAGAATATTTACAGAAGAATAATTGACTAACTGAAATTTCCAAAACAGATAGAGAGAGTCAAAGAGCCTCCAGATCTCAATCTGGCCTCGCTTAGGCAGTGCACAGCCACCCAGAGACCCGTGCATAACCCTAGACCCACCAAAGAGAATATGCTGCTATTTTTTCCTTCTATTTTGTGTAGTGTTGACAATATATTCCCTACAGCCATGGATAGATGTGATAACTCTGTTTTCGGAGTTATTTTATGCCTTATATTTCTACGTTTTACGTGCTCAACATGGAGAATTTGTCGTCTTTTTAGTAAATTATGCTAAAATGTGAGAATATGATTTCATGACCTTTACTTGTTGAATCTGGGCATTTCTATGGATATTTTGAGCTTTTATTGTGATATGATCGCGGGTTGTGTTTTCATGTTGTGATTCACAGGAAAACAGGATTTGGAGGATCATGCGGGAGATGGAAACGAGCTTCGGAAGCAAGGAACTCAAAGGAAAAAGTCAAAGAAGAAGTGAAGAAAAAAGGAGTCTTCGTACGAAGACAAATGTCTTCGTACGAAGATATCATACTTAGCTAAAATTTTGAAGTCTTAAAATCTCTTCCTAAACAAGCTTGCAGTACTTACATAAGAAGGCCTTCGTACGAAGGGGAATTGTCTTCGCACGAAGACTCTTCGTACGAAGAGAAAAGTCTTTGTACGAAGACATCGCAGAAAAACGCAGGATTTTTGGGGCTTTTGTGTAGTTTATCCAAACTTTCTAATATTGTTATGGAAACGTATTTAGGTGTTTTAGGTCGTGATTTTCAGTGACTTTTCACGTTAGAGACATATCTTGGAGAGCTAGAAGCCACTGTTGGAGCTTTGGAGCACTCGTTTGGATTCTCAACTCTTTCCTTAGTTTTTGCTTATGAGATACATCAAACTCGTTGTTTTGAATATGAATCGTAGTAGCTAAACCCTTTTTGCTGGGAATTCTCGTTTGGTGTAGCAAGGGTTGCTATAAACTTGATGTTTTGAGATTGTGATTCAAGTTTTAGACTTAATCTATCGTGTTCTTTCATTATTATGGGTTGTTTATGAGTTTGATTCTATTATTCTTGCAAGTAGCTAACGTAGGAGTAATCTTAATTGACATTCACGTGGTAACTCCGTGAAAGTTAGTCGGTAAAGTGAATAATCCACCTAGTCGAATCAATATTTGGTAACTCGGTATTGTTAACTAGGATCGTTTGAGTAGAATTGTGATTTCTCATGCATGCTTAAAGGTAAAATAGACTTGGTAACTCGGTATATTTCGGTTTTAGGCATAGATAATTTGCTTGGCAACTCGGTAAATTTTACATTGCTCGACTAATAGTAAAAGACACGTTGTTGTTTCACGAATCAAAGCATAAGTTTATATCATCCCTAGTGAACCTAGAGAATTCCCGGTATTTTCCCTCTTATTAGAAAAGTCATAAATCACTCTTTGTTAATCGTGAACCATTCCACTCGATTAATTGAGAATCTTGTTATTTTAATTTTAGTAGAATTAGAACAACAAACAAATTTGCGAATTGCCCACATTAGGTTTAAGATAATAACTGGTTTAACAAAGTCCATTGGGTTTGACAACCCGGATTTCCGGATTACTATTACACGCAACAACCGTACACTTGCGGTAAGATCGTGTCAAGTTTTTGGCGTCATTGCCGGGGACTTCGGCTAAATTAGTTATAATTCCTTTCCTTAGGGATTTTACTTTTCTGTTTATATCTATTACTCACACACGTTTTGCGTGATATGTGATTTCAGGTTAGCTTGTACAGTGCATGTCCCGTTCTAGAGACGAGCCTTTGCATACTACACCTGAAGACCCTGAATCCCTGTTACGAGCACAACGTAGAGACAAGAGGAAATCATGCTCAGTTACCATGGATGCTGAAACCAGAGCTGAGTTTGAAAGGATCAGCAAGGGTATGCAAGATGCGGAAGCAGCTAGAGTTGAAGCCTTGGAAGATGCAACAAATAGAGCAAGGGAGGCTGGGGAGCTCAGAGCTCAGTTGACCGAAGTGCAAGCTGCTATGGCACGCTTGAACCCTCCAAATCCACAACCACGTCTTGGTGTGGGGGTACCAGTGAGGAACGATGGAGGTAATAACAACAATGGGAGAAACAATAATAATGGGGGGAATAATGCACAGGATGTGGCAGCACAGGTGAATAATGTTGAAGTGGATGAGCGTCCTTTGGTGGACCACTTCAGAACTACTCCAGAGGGGTATCAACCAACTATTGTCAGACCACAAATTAACGTCGCGCATTTCGAAATACGCCAACCATTGATCAACATGGTTCAGGAGATGATCCACACCTAACACTTGCTTAATTTTGAGCAGATTACCTCCACGATGTATGATCAGAGATTTCCACTCGAGACGATAAAGCTCATGCTTTTTCCATTCTCCTTTTCGGGAAAAGCAAGGACATGGCTTATGAAACTTCCAGCAGGCAGTATCGCTACATGGGCAGAGTGTTGCAAGGAATTTCTCAGGAAGTATCTTCCGCCATCCAAGGTTTCTCAACGGATGGCTGATATAACAAAATTTGCGCAACAGGAAGATGATTCTATGGGAGACACATGGAGAAAGTTCAACCAGCTCCTTCGAAGATGCCCCACTCAGGTGTTGGAATTGTGCCCTAGAGGCAATCAATTAATTGTGACATTTATGGATTTACGATTCATTATGTTATCGATATGGAGATATGTTAACATGAATGAAGTCCTTAGAATATAAGTGTTATATTCTTAAATATCCCTAGTCGATTATAATGATTAATAGGACAATCATCTATAGACTAGTATGGGGTTGGATTGATATGGGGATATCATGATCCAACACATGGGTATGCATTAGGAGTAATGGCATACTGGATTGACCCATCTCCGAGAAGGCTACATACACGTTATGTTAAGTCACAAGCGCTTCTCGCGGTGCAATGGTATTGTCATCCTTAGACTTGAAGTCACTATATTATCTAGTTGTGGATTATTGTGATCTTGGTAGCGTTAAACGCTACACCGTAACTGGGTAGTTATAAAGGCGTGTACTGGATACAATAAGAAGCAAGCTTAGAGATCGTAGTGGACGTAGATAGGATTTGTCCCTCCCACATAACGGGAGCAAATATCCTAGGCCACTCGAGGGATAGTGCTTATAAAATGTCTGGCCAGACTCAAATAAATCAATATGGGATATTGATGTTATTTGCACGAATAAGGCTATTCCCAGGATCGAGAAACTATGGATTGGATATACGAGTGTGACTTGTATGTCTCGTGTCCAATCCGGATATTGGGACAAAGGGATGAGACAATTACTTGTACAAGGTTTGTCATGATGACTATTCTATTTGTTGGCTAGAATGGATGTCTTGCTAGAGGCCGCTCCATATTAGTAAATTGTTACTACCAACTAAATAGAACCTATGGGGTCACACGCCATATAGGGGTGAACTAGACTTGGGAAATAATTAATTATTATGATTAATTAATTAGAAGGATCAAATCGCGACAACTTGCTAACTTAGTAGGACTAATATGCAAGTTGGACTAATCCATGTATAGACATGATTAGGATTTGCCAAGGTGGCCTAATTCATGTAGAGACATGATTAGGATTAATTTGCAAATAGAACTAATCCATGTATTGACATGATAAGGACTATTTTGCAAAAGGGACTAATCCGAACTTGAGTAGGATTATGAGGGGTTCTTTATGTAGTAGGACAAGGAGTTGTTGGACTATATAAAGAACACTCCTAGCTTATTTTTCTATCTACACACAATACACATCTATTTGATAGAGAAGGAGAGAACAAATCAAGGAGAGAGCAAGTCCCAAAAGAGGGCCGAACCCCCCTTGGGACCGCCGCCCCCTACCCGTCGGCCAAGGGAGAGCCGCCCCACCTCTTGGCACTCCATTGTTGGCGATTTCTTCTTCCTCCTCCATTCTTCCTAGCTAGCACATGGATTTGGAGGGTCTAGATCTCACCTCTAGGCGTGGATCAACCGTAGAGACGTGACACTATTCGCGTTTGAAGTCATCAAGGAGAACCCTAAGGTGTGTTTATGATTTCTAACTCTTACCATCGTTATGTCTCTTGACTTGTGATCCTTGGAGGGTTTTGCATGGTTTTATGATTGTTTATGCTTCCGTTGCGCAATCCATTAATCAAAACCCTACAGTGGTATCAGAGCCACAGGTCGTAGAGCATAAACGTGGTTTATATGTTACGTTTTAGTTGTTTTACACCTTAAATTGATTGTTTATCGCGTAACATGGAGTAAGTATGATATGATCATACATTGAAAGAAGCTCTTTCAAACTAGGGAGCTAGGCATGAAAGGTTTGAAGTGTTGCTCTACTTTGGGTTATGCAAATATACTAATTCAATATGATTGAAACATTAGTAAATATGCATTATCTATGAGATAGATAAAGAATAAACGGTTATTCACCCAAGTGGACCGAGAATTGCATTTGATGCAATTATAGTTTTGTTTTAAAGTTGATTTATTCAATATGATTGAAAAATCACTAAACAAAACACTGATAATGGGCATGGGCAAAGTTGTTAAAGGTTAACAGCATGGGCAAGGGCAAATGGTTTGCGCTGACCCCATGGGTATAAACCAAGGTGCCTTGGAGTCCCATAGGTGGTGTAGAGGAAGAGAGACTACCCAAAGTACGTGGAAGTAAGTAATAAAGGAATTATGAATTCCTATTTGGGTATTTTGTTATAGAAATCAATGTGTCTATCTCATCATCATAAGTATATGATACTAGATGAGGATCTCACATTTATAGAAATGTGGAGGATCTCAAGAGACGAAGACAATTGGATAAGGAAGAAATAATCCTACACGTGGGGCTATGAAGCAAAGGGTTGCTGAAAAGCCGTAGGGAATTATTTCTACCTTTAAGAAATTGTTCATGAATTAGACAAAAGCGATAATGTCCCTACTTTGAGTAGGACCATTATCATAGTTTCTTGTTTGGACAAGAAAGCTCCTTATCATAATAAAAGGACAAATGTTGTTCCATTTATTATGGTATGCATTATTGTAATGCAATTTTGTCTAAGTGGATTCTATATCCATGATCATGATAATTTCATCTATAACATTAATACCTAGAGGTTTGCATATAATGATATGAACTTCACTTATCTTTAGCATTATCGTTTAGGCCCCATAAATAAGAGATACATATCTAGAACTCCATGAGGATGGATTTCTTGAACTCATTTGATTATTGAATCATATGAGACATGTAAGACTTATTAGGCAAAGATATGATCTTTTGGGAATCATACATATTGATGTATGAAGGCCGCTAAGCACAAATGCTAAAGATGGTTTTCAATACTTCATCATATTTACTGACAGGATCAGGTAAATATGGATTTGTGTATCTTATGTAGAAACAAGTCAGAATCCTTTGAATTGTTCAAAGAATTCAGGAATAAAGTAGAGAACCAACTTGGCAAAAGTATTTAAACTCTACGATTGGATCATAGAAGAAAGTACTTGAGCCAAGAGTTTGACAAAAATCCATGGGAGTGTTGGATATGATCCAAAACTCGCTCCACCTAGCACGCCACATGGGTTTGGCGTGTCTAAGAGGTGATTTCGAACCTTGTAGGACACGGTTCGGTCCATGATGAGTCAAACAGAACTTCCAGTTTACTTTTGGGGCTATGTTCTAATTACAGCAAATTTCGCCCTTAACCTTGTTCCATCAAAAACGAAATATGAATAACGCCATATGAGATATGGACTAGGAAGTGTCCTAGTATGTCATTCATAAAGATTTGGGGTTATAAAGTTTATGTAAAAGAGTTTACAAATAAACTTGGACCCAAGTCGGATAAATGTTTTGTGGGATATCCTGAAAAGGATATTATTTCTACAACCCAATCGAGAACGAACTGTTTGTTGCTCGAACTACAGTGTTTCTAGGTAGAGATTGTCTCTAAGAGAAACAGTGGGAGGACAGTAGAACTTGAAGGAGTTCAAGAACCACAATAGAACATTGATCCGTTTGATGGAACATGAGCAGGATCACAAGGTGTTGTGGAGCAACCTACTCAGATAACACAAGAACTTCGTAGGTCAGGTAGGATATATCGAGGGACTAGAGAAATAAGGATTTCTCATAACCCCTGATATATTGCTCATCAAGATGAGCCTACAACCTATGAGATGGCCACGTGTGGGCCATACTCTCAGAAATGGCTTGGAGCCATGAGATACGATATGGAATCCATGTGTACCAACAAAGTATAGACTTTGATGGAACCACCTGAAGGGTAGGACCCATAGGGTGCAAGTGGGTTATGAGGAAACCAACATGGATGGTAATATGATTACCTTTAAGGGAAAATTGGTAGGAAAGGGATTTCATGTGAGCTCATAGTATAGACTATGACAAAATCTTTCCCCAATTATGATGCTTAAATCCATTCGCATCTTGCTTGTAGCAATCTATTTATAGATTGGATCAAGCTTCTAGGAGTTGGACTCTTCAAATGGATGATGTAATCAAAGGTGTTTGATTCCATCAAAATTGAAGATGAGACTTGTGTTTACAAGAAGGTTAGTGGGAGCACAGTTATTTATTTATTTTTCTGGTCTTGTATGTGGAGACATACTTAATCATTAGGAATGTTGGCCCTACTTGGCAATCTTACGTAGATTGACTAGGGAATTGACTTTCTAATGGTGGACTTAAGCGAAGCAACTTGTGAAGATCTATTGAGGTAGATCAAGATGGTTGTGTAGCTTAGGTCATAGTACATAAATTGACAAAGGTGTTGAAATGGTTCAACGTGAAAAGAATATTGATTCTTACCCATGTCACATGGAATTAGTCTTTGGAAGGCTAATTGTCTTACCAATTAGATTGGGAATGGACCGTATGAATTAGATTCACGAGATACGCCATGAGATGTGCTAGGCCAGACGTGTCATATGGTATGACACAAAGATACCAGTCAAATCCGGGTGAGAGTCACTAGATAAATTATCAAGATTATCCTTTAGTACTTGAGAAGCACTAAGGATGAATTTTTGATAAATAGATAATATGAAGAGTTTGCTGTAAGGGGTTACAGTAATGCGAACTTCAAATCTGAAAGAAAATTCAGATTATAAGTCGAGTTTTGAGTTTTGCCCTAGTGGGAGCGACTGTGAGCTGGAAAGGTTCCAGGCAAGATTCAGTCACTGATTCTAACATAGAGGACTGAGTAAATTAATGCATAAGATGCATTTATTCATAATATTCAATCTCAATCAAATTGTTGATGGAGGAGATGTGAATATTTGCAAGGTGCCAGCATATGTCTCGCCCCTGCGCAGCGGAAGCGTGGAGGGCCGCGCTAGATCAATAGGCATATGATGCAAGAGATTGACTCTAGTGCAAGTGGGAGACTGTTGGAATTGTGCCCTAGAGGCAATCAATTAATTGTGACATTTATGGATTTACGATTCATTATGTTATCGATATGGAGATATGTTAACATGAATGAAGTCCTTAGAATATAAGTGTTATATTCTTAAATATCCCTAGTCGATTATAATGATTAATAGGACAATCATCTATAGACTAGTATGGGGTTGGATTGATATGGGGATATCATGATCCAACACATGGGTATGCATTAGGAGTAATGGCATACTGGATTGACCCATCTCCGAGAAGGCTACATACACGTTATGTTAAGTCACAAGCGCTTCTCGCGGTGCAATGGTATTGTCATCCTTAGACTTGAAGTCACTAGATTATCTAGTTGTGGATTATTGTGATCTTGGTAGCGTTAAACGCTACACCGTAACTGGGTAGTTATAAAGGCGTGTACTGGATACAATAAGAAGCAAGCTTAGAGATCGTAGTGGACGTAGATAGGATTTGTCCCTCCCACATAACGGGAGCAAATATCCTAGGCCACTCGAGGGATAGTGCTTATAAAATGTCTGGCCAGACTCAAATAAATCAATATGGGATATTGATGTTATTTGCACGAATAAGGCTATTCCCAGGATCGAGAAACTATGGATTGGATATACGAGTGTGACTTGTATGTCTCGTGTCCAATCCGGATATTGGGACAAAGGGATGAGACAATTACTTGTACAAGGTTTGTCATGATGACTATTCTATTTGTTGGCTAGAATGGATGTCTTGCTAGAGGCCGCTCCATATTAGTAAATTGTTACTACCAACTAAATAGAACCTATGGGGTCACACGCCATATAGGGGTGAACTAGACTTGGGAAATAATTAATTAATATGATTAATTAATTAGAAGGATCAAATCGCAACAACTTGCTAACTTAGTAGGACTAATATGCAAGTTGGACTAATCCATGTACAGACATGATTAGGATTTGCCAAGGTGGCCTAATTCATGTAGAGACATGATTAGGATTAATTTTCAAATAGAACTAATCCATGTATTGACATGATAAGGACTATTTTGCAAAAGGGACTAATCCGAACTTGAGTAGGATTATGAGGGGTTCTTTATGTAGTAGGACAAGGAGTTGTTGGACTATATAAAGAACACTCCTAGCTTATTTTTCTCTCTACACACAATACACATCTATTTGATAGAGAAGGAGAGAACAAAGCAAGGAGAGAGCAAGTCCCAAAAGAGGGCCGAACCCCCCTTGGGACTGCCGCCCCCTACCCGTCGGCCAAGGGAGAGCCGCCCCACCTCTTGGCACTCCATTGTTGGCGATTTCTTCTTCCTCCTCCATTCTTCCTAGCTAGCACATGGATTTGGAGGGTCTAGATCTCACCTCTAGGCGTGGATCAACCGTAGAGACGTGACACTATTCGCGTTTGAAGTCATCAAGGAGAACCCTAAGGTGTGTTTATGATTTCTAACTCTTACCATCGTTATGTCTCTTGACTTGTGATCCTTGGAGGGTTTTGCATGGTTTTATGATTGTTTATGCTTCCGTTGCGCAATCCATGAATCAAAACCCTACAGTGGTATCAGAGCCACAGATCGTAGAGCATAAACGTGGTTTATGTGTTACGTTTTAGTTGTTTTACACCTTAAATTGATTGTTTATCGCGTAAAACAAGACAAATCAAGCATGGGATGCAATTTGTCAATAATTAATCATAACAAGATCCAATTTTTGCATTGGATGCATGAATTGGTGAGTTTGAGAAATTTTAGGATCTTAGATCTAGGGTTTGGGCATCCTTGGGGAAGAAGGAGTTCTTTCCATACAAGGAAACAACCAAACTTGGGCACCAAGCAAGGGAGTTGTTTTGGAAACAACTCCCAAAGGAGGTTCGGCCCCCTAGGGGACCGCCCCTCCTTGCTTGCCGCCCAAGCAAGGCCGCCCTAGGGGCCGGGGCAGCCCTAGCACGCGGCCTAGCCGCGTGGGCTAGGGGCCGGCCGGCCCTAGGGCCTTGCGGTTCACCTTTTTGGGCCCAGACAATTGGATTGTTGGGCCCATGGACCGTTTCAACCCTAGAATATCCTAAAATCAATTAAAATTGACCAAGCGCGTTAAAATTGGATTTTAACTGTTTATGTGCAATTCGCATGGTGATTGGATATGGCCTTAGGATGTGGTTTGATGTGAATGTTTAATTTTTGTGGTTTGGTTTACGGCCTGCAAGCTGATCAATTAATTGTAATAATTAATTAGGGTTTTATGGCCTGCGTGCCATTTTTTTTTCTCAACTTGTGAGATTTATTTTATTTAGTATAGAAGTTAGCTAGTGCTAGATAAAGTAGATTGTTAGCCAAGATTGGAGAAAAGAAGCCCAAAGCCAAAGAAGCCACAAAAGATGGAGCATGGAGCATGGAGCATTCCACAAGACTATGAAGGATGGACCAAAAGATCAAGACGCATGGAGATGTGTTTGTTTTAGGGTTCATAGATAATTCCATTGGCTTGGAATTATCTTAGTCTAGAAAAGGCCATATCCACATCATGTTTAATTTTTGTTTTGTGGTTGCTTATTTTATTGTCTTATTATTGTGTGGTTGGTGTATGGATGATGCATGCAATTAGGATAATAAGATAATTAGACAACCCGGATCTATTATTTGGAGTTGTGCCCAAACTCAAATAGATAGATTAGTTGATGTTGATCAACAAAACAATTAAAATTGAATTCAAAATCCCTCAAAATTCAAATATTGTGTTCTTGCCTTCTCGTTATTTAAACACTCATGATCATCATTATTTATCAAGTTCGTGCGTGCCAAAGCATGGCGACTTGGTTCATAATGATGGAATGCGATGGCACGTAACAATGTGCAATTGTTTAGATAAGAGGTTGAACACAACTAGGCTATTAATTTGATTAAGAAACCTAGAGGCAATCAATTGGGATTATCCATATGGATGGATAAATAAGGAGTTATTTGCCCAATTGAACCAAGAGTTGCATAAGGGATGCAATTGGAATTGTTCCTACCTAAAGTAGTCAAATTATGGGTGACTTGCCAAAGCAAGCTCATAAGGAGATGAAACATGGATCTTGGCCCACTAGAAAATATAAGGATATTTTCCGCATTAATATCTTGAGGGTTATTAATCCGTAGTAAAATAGTGGGAGCTATATTTGACAATTTAAATCCTTGTTGAATATAGTTAAACGTCACAAACTTTGCATAATCCTACTATGTTGAATACCCATGGCATTAAACAAATAAAAACGCGACTCTATCTATTTCCTAGACTGGTATAAAATTGAGAAATGTTCTCGAATAAAAGAGAAATTGTTGTACAACGTAGAACATAAAGATCTCTTCCTACCAACTACCAAATCACACTAAAACCTAATGGAAGGGACATCAAAGAATGGTTCTTTGGATGTGACTTGCCTCATGTTAGCTGCCATGAACTCTGAGCTTTGGAAGCAAGATGAGTAACATGGAGAAGTATGATATGATCATACATTGAAAGAAGCTCTTTCAAACTAGGGAGCTAGGCATGAAAGGTTTGAAGTGTTGCTCTACTTTGGGTTATGCAAATATACTAATTCAATATGATTGAAACATTAGTAAATATGCATTATCTATGAGATAGATAAAGAATAAACGGTTATTCACCCAAGTGGACCGAGAATTGCATTTGATGCAATTATAGTTTTGTTTTAAAGTTGATTTATTCAATATGATTGAAAAATCACTAAACAAAACACTGATAATGGGCATGGGCAAAGTTGTTAAAGGTTAACAGCATGGGCAAGGGCAAATGGTTTGCGCCGACCCCATGGGTATAAACCAAGGTGCCTTGGAGTCCCATAGGTGGTGTAGAGGAAGAGAGACTACCCAAAGTACCTGGAAGTAAGTAATAAAGGAATTATGAATTCCTATTTGGGTATTTTGTTATAGAAATCAATGTGTCTATCTCATCATCATAAGTATATGATACTAGATGAGGATCTCACATTTATAGAAATGTGGAGGATCTCAAGAGACGAAGACAATTGGATAAGGAAGAAATAATCCTACACGTGGGGCTATGAAGCAAAGGGTTGCTGAAAAGCCGTAGGGAATTATTTCTACCTTTAAGAAATTGTTCATGAATTAGACAAAAGCGATAATGTCCCTACTTTGAGTAGGACCATTATCATAGTTTCTTGTTTGGACAAGAAAGCTCCTTATCATAATAAAAGGACAAATGTTGTTCCATTTATTATGGTATGCATTATTGTAATGCAATTTTGTCTAAGTGGATTCTATATCCATGATCATGATAATTTCATCTATAACATTAATACCTAGAGGTTTGCATATAATGATATGAACTTCACTTATCTTTAGCATTATCGTTTAGGCCCCATAAATAAGAGATACATATCTAGAACTCCATGAGGATGGATTTCTTGAACTCATTTGATTATTGAATCATATGAGACATGTAAGACTTATTAGGCAAAGATATGATCTTTTGGGAATCATACATATTGATGTATGAAGGCCGCTAAGCACAAATGCTAAAGATGGTTTTCAATACTTCATCATATTTACTGATAGGATCAGGTAAATATGGATTTGTGTATCTTATGTAGAAACAAGTCAGAATCCTTTGAATTGTTCAAAGAATTCAGGAATAAAGTAGAGAACCAACTTGGCAAAAGTATTTAAACTCTACGATTGGATCATAGAAGAAAGTACTTGAGCCAAGAGTTTGACAAAAATCCATGGGAGTGTTGGATATGATCCAAAACTCGCTCCACCTAGCACGCCACATGGGTTTGGCGTGTCTAAGAGGTGATTTCGAACCTTGTAGGACACGGTTCGGTCCATGATGAGTCAAACAGAACTTCCAGTTTACTTTTGGGGCTATGTTCTAATTACAGCAAATTTCGCCCTTAACCTTGTTCCATCAAAAACGAAATATGAATAACGCCATATGAGATATGGACTAGGAAGTGTCCTAGTATGTCATTCATAAAGATTTGGGGTTATAAAGTTTATGTAAAAGAGTTTACAAATAAACTTGGACCCAAGTCGGATAAATGTTTTGTGGGATATCCTGAAAAGGATATTATTTCTACAACCCAATCGAGAACGAACTGTTTGTTGCTCGAACTACAGTGTTTCTAGGTAGAGATTGTCTCTAAGAGAAACAGTGGGAGGACAGTAGAACTTGAAGGAGTTCAAGAACCACAATAGAACATTGATCCGTTTGATGGAACATGAGCAGGATCACAAGGTGTTGTGGAGCAACCTACTCAGATAACACAAGAACTTCGTAGGTCAGGTAGGATATATCGAGGGACTAGAGAAATAAGGATTTCTCATAACCCCTGATATATTGCTCATCAAGATGAGCCTACAACCTATGAGATGGCCACGTGTGGGCCATACTCTCAGAAATGGCTTGGAGCCATGAGATACGATATGGAATCCATGTGTACCAACAAAGTATAGACTTTGATGGAACCACCTGAAGGGTAGGACCCATAGGGTGCAAGTGGGTTATGAGGAAACCAACATGGATGGTAATATGATTACCTTTAAGGGAAAATTGGTAGGAAAGGGATTTCATGCGAGCTCATAGTATAGACTATGACAAAATCTTTCCCCAATTATGATGCTTAAATCCATTCGCATCTTGCTTGTAGCAATCTATTTATAGATTGGATCAAGCTTCTAGGAGTTGGACTCTTCAAATGGATGATGTAATCAAAGGTGTTTGATTCCATCAAAATTGAAGATGAGACTTGTGTTTACAAGAAGGTTAGTGGGAGCACAGTTATTTATTTATTTTTCTGGTCTTGTATGTGGAGACATACTTAATCATTTGGAATGTTGGCCCTACTTGGCAATCTTACGTAGATTGACTAGGGAATTGACTTTCTAATGGTGGACTTAAGCGAAGCAACTTGTGAAGATCTATTGAGGTAGATCAAGATGGTTGTGTAGCTTAGGTCATAGTACATAAATTGACAAAGGTGTTGAAATGGTTCAACGTGAAAAGAATATTGATTCTTACCCATGTCACATGGAATTAGTCTTTGGAAGGCTAATTGTCTTACCAATTAGATTGGGAATGAACCGTATGAATTAGATTCACGAGATACGCCATGAGATGTGCTAGGCCAGACGTGTCATATGGTATGACACAAAGATACCAGTCAAATCCGGGTGAGAGTCACTAGATAAATTATCAAGATTATCCTTTAGTACTTGAGAAGCACTAAGGATGAATTTTTGATAAATAGATAATATGAAGAGTTTGCTGTAAGGGGTTACAGTAATGCGAACTTCAAATCTGAAAGAAAATTCAGATTATAAGTCGAGTTTTGAGTTTTGCCCTAGTGGGAGCGACTGTGAGCTGGAAAGGTTCCAGGCAAGATTCAGTCACTGATTCTAACATAGAGGACTGAGTAAATTAATGCATAAGATGCATTTATTCATAATATTCAATCTCAATCAAATTGTTGATGGAGGAGATGTGAATATTTGCAAGGTGCCAGCATATGTCTCGCCCCTGCGCAGCGGAAGCGTGGAGGGCCGCGCTAGATCAATAGGCATATGATGCAAGAGATTGACTCTAGTGCAAGTGGGAGACTGTTGGAATTGTGCCCTAGAGGCAATCAATTAATTGTGACATTTATGGATTTACGATTCATTATGTTATCGATATGGAGATATGTTAACATGAATGAAGTCCTTAGAATATAAGTGTTATATTCTTAAATATCCCTAGTCGATTATAATGATTAATAGGACAATCATCTATAGACTAGTATGGGGTTGGATTGATATGGGGATATCATGATCCAACACATGGGTATGCATTAGGAGTAATGGCATACTGGATTGACCCATCTCCGAGAAGGCTACATACACGTTATGTTAAGTCACAAGCGCTTCTCGCGGTGCAATGGTATTGTCATCCTTAGACTTGAAGTCACTAGATTATCTAGTTGTGGATTATTGTGATCTTGGTAGCGTTAAACGCTACACCGTAACTGGGTAGTTATAAAGGCGTGTACTGGATACAATAAGAAGCAAGCTTAGAGATCGTAGTGGACGTAGATAGGATTTGTCCCTCCCACATAACGGGAGCAAATATCCTAGGCCACTCGAGGGATAGTGCTTATAAAATGTCTGGCCAGACTCAAATAAATCAATATGGGATATTGATGTTATTTGCACGAATAAGGCTATTCCCAGGATCGAGAAACTATGGATTGGATATACGAGTGTGACTTGTATGTCTCGTGTCCAATCCGGATATTGGGACAAAGGGATGAGACAATTACTTGTACAAGGTTTGTCATGATGACTATTCTATTTGTTGGCTAGAATGGATGTCTTGCTAGAGGCCGCTCCATATTAGTAAATTGTTACTACCAACTAAATAGAACCTATGGGGTCACACGCCATATAGGGGTGAACTAGACTTGGGAAATAATTAATTAATATGATTAATTAATTAGAAGGATCAAATCGCAACAACTTGCTAACTTAGTAGGACTAATATGCAAGTTGGACTAATCCATGTACAGACATGATTAGGATTTGCCAAGGTGGCCTAATTCATGTAGAGACATGATTAGGATTAATTTGCAAATAGAACTAATCCATGTATTGACATGATAAGGACTATTTTGCAAAAGGGACTAATCCGAACTTGAGTAGGATTATGAGGGGTTCTTTATGTAGTAGGACAAGGAGTTGTTGGACTATATAAAGAACACTCCTAGCTTATTTTTCTCTCTACACACAATACACATCTATTTGATAGAGAAGGAGAGAACAAAGCAAGGAGAGAGCAAGTCCCAAAAGAGGGCCGAACCCCCCTTGGGACTGCCGCCCCCTACCCGTCGGCCAAGGGAGAGCCGCCCCACCTCTTGGCACTCCATTGTTGGCGATTTCTTCTTCCTCCTCCATTCTTCCTAGCTAGCACATGGATTTGGAGGGTCTAGATCTCACCTCTAGGCGTGGATCAACCGTAGAGACGTGACACTATTCGCGTTTAAAGTCATCAAGGAGAACCCTAAGGTGTGTTTATGATTTCTAACTCTTACCATCGTTATGTCTCTTGAATTGTGATCCTTGGAGGGTTTTGCATTGTTTTATGATTGTTTATGCTTCCGTTGCGCAATCCATGAATCAAAACCCTACATCAGGGAGAGCCATGGTACAGACTTTTACATTATTTTTATAATGCTCTAGACAGAGAAACTGCAAACGAACTGGATATGATGGCTCAGGGCAACTTTATGGGCTTTGGATTACAGCGATGTCGGGATTTGCTAGATAATGTGGCAAAACGTGAGTCCACGAGGACTGAGACTCGTAGACACACAAAATCTGATGGAGCATTGGTTAGTAAAATTGAGTCCATTGTGGAGCAAAAATTTGAACACCAGATGGCAGTGATGACTTCGGCTTTCAGTAATATGAATCAATCGGCACAGGTGAAGTCAGTGGGAGAGATGGTAGCAGATGCAAATCAGGGATATGGATATGGTATTTAAGACGTGAACTACATGGGTCAACCACGACAGCAACAATGGTCTAACACATATCATCCGAATAACCGCAACCACCCCAATTTCAGCTATGCCAATCCAAGCATTGGATTATACGCACCAGGTCAAAGGCCAAATGTTCCATACCAAGCACAAAGACAGGTCCCACAACAGCACGCTCCACAATCAGAAGAACAAGATACAAACGCGCTGTTGAGGAAACTGTTAGCTAGCCAAGACAAAATTGAGAGCAAGATCATCTCCATGGAAGCTACAATGAAGAGCCATGAGACACAGATTGGCCAGATAGCCAATCAAAACACTCAATTTCCACCTGGTATGTTTCCCTCGAACACAATCACTCCACCTGAGCAGTTGAAGGCTATCACTACTCGCAATGGGATCACCCCTGAGGATCCTCCATATCCTACCCACGCACGAGCTGAAGCAACAAAAGCCACTGAAAAGGCTTTGAGTGAAGAGATTCCCGTGCCTACCGTGATTCCCCAATCAAAGGACACGAGTAGGAAGTCGGAGGAGAAGCAAAAGCCAAGGAAGTACATCATGCGTGTACCATACCCGCAAAGGTTGAAGAGTCAAGAGAACGCTAAGAACTTCAAGAAATTTGTGGATATTTTCAAGAAGTTGCATATTAATATCCCTTTCGCAGAGGCCATTTCACAAATGCCAAAGTATGCCAAATTTCTCAAGGACCTCCTCTCCAATAGGAGGCGCATAGATGACTTTGAAACTGTAACCCTGAATGAAGAGTGTAGCGACGTGGTGAAAATGGCGTTGCCCAAGAAGATGAAAGATCCGGGCGGTTTCATCATTCCTGTGACATTGGGAGATGCGTTCCATGGTAGAGCATTGTGTGATCTTGGCGCAAGCATAAATTTGATGCCCACATCAGTATTTCAGCAACTTGGTGTAGGGGATCCAAAACCTACTCGTATGTGCTTGCAAATGGGTGACCGTACTATCAAATCCCAAGGGGCGTGTTGGAGGATGTGCTTGTGAGAGTCGAAGGACTCATCTTCCCCGCAGATTTTGTGATCCTAGACATGGAGGCTGATGATGATGTCCCACTCATATTGGGACGACCAATCCTAGGGAAGACTATCATTGATGTTGCCAATGGAGAGTTGATGATGCGAATTAATGATGAGAAGGTGGCGTTTAATGTCTTTGAGGCTATGAAATTTCTCGCGTATGCAGTGAGTGAGAAGTGTTTTGGTGTGGAGGCATACACACCGGATGAGGAGGAAGATATCTTATTGGAGAGGTTGTATGAGGAGCTTGCTCTACTTGACTCAAGCGAAAAGGAACAAGCTATGGAAGCTCACTGGCGTCAGCCTCTACCCCTCAACCCTCACATGCAGGAGGTAGTGAAGAAAGAGGTGCTTAAATGGTTGGAAGCAGGCATCATCTACCCGATTTCTGACAGCACCTGGACTAGCCCGGTGCAGTGTGTCCCTAAGAAGGGAGGTATTACTGTGGTTGAAGGGGAAAAAGGTGATCAGATTCCACTCGTACTGTTACTGGGTGGAGAGTTTGCATGCATTACCGCAAACTCAATGATGCCACTTTGAAGGACCATATTCCCCTCCCATTCGTTGATCAGATGCTTGATAGGCTGGCGCGTCATTCGCATTATTGCTTTCTGGATGGATACTCCGGGTATAATCAGATAGCAATCGAACCAGCTGACCAGGAGAAGACGACATTCACTTGTCCTTATGGGGCCTTTGCCTTTAGACGCATGCCATTTGGGTTTTGCAACGCACCTGCCACGTTTAAGAGGTGTACGGTGTCTATCTTCTCTGACATGATGGAGCAGAATTTTGAGGTCTTCATGGATGCTTTTTCGCTCTATGGTGATGGATTCGAAGACTTTCTACAGCAGCTAGCTCGGGTTCTTAACAGATGTATTGACACCAACCTCGTGCTCAACTGGGAGAAGTGTAATTTCATGGTGACCGAGGGAATAGTGTTGGGGCACAAGATTTCAAGCAAGAGTTTAGAGGTGGACCGGGCAAAAGTTGAGGTGATTGAGAAGCTTACTTATCCTACATCTGTCAAAGGGGTACGGAGTTTCTTGTGACAAGCAGGGTTTTACCGGCGGTTCATCAAGGATTTCTCAAAGATTACGAAGCCGTTATCTGGTTTGCTTGAAAAAGATGCAGTTTTTGATTTTGATGCAAAATGCATGGCATCTTTTGATGTGCTCAAGGAAAAGTTGATCAGCTCACCCATCATAGCCACACCAGACTAGACCTTGCCGTTTGAGCTTATGTGTGATTCCAGCGACTATGCGGTGGGAGCAGTACTGGAACAGCGAAAAGACAAGGTAGCACATGTCATTTACTATGCCAGTCGTACTCTTAATAATGCACAGGTTAACTATGCCACCACGGAGAAAGAGATTTTTGCTATCATCTTCGCGTTGGACAAGTTTCGTTCATATCTTGTAGGTTCTCAGGTGAAAATTTTCACAGACCACGCAACCCTCAAGTACCTTCTCACCAAGAAGGAAGCGAAGCCAAGATTGATCCGGTGGGTTCTTTTAATGCAAGAGTTTGACGTGCTAATCAAAGACAAGAAGGGGATAGAGAATGTTGTTGCAGACCATTTTTCACGGCTGGAGAATGAAAAACAAGAAGATGTGCCAATTAGAGAAGATTTTCCAGATGAACAACTTATGGTAGTGGTAGCAGCTGTGCCTTGGTTTGCTTACTTGGCAAATTTCAAGGCACTCAACATTGTCCCCATTCCATCAGAAAAAGAATTTATTCGCAGATGCACGACATTATTTTTGGGATGATCCCTATCTGTTCAAGTTAGGAGTTGATAATGTGTTGAGAAGATGTGTAGGTGAGCCGGATACGTTGGATATTCTCAGACATTTCCATGAACTGAATTGTGGAGGACATTTTGGCAAAACGCGCACTGTGGCTAAGATACTTCAAAGTGGGTTTTATTGGCCTTCTTTACATAAGTATGCTCATTAATTTGTACAGCAGTGTGACCGTGTCAGAGAACCGGCAATATTTCCAACCGAAATGAGATGCCTCAGAATTTTGTGTTGGAGGTGGAGCCGTTTGACGTGTGGAGCATTGATTTTATGGGGCCATTTGTAATACCCCGATATTTTCGGGGGTATTTTTGGGAATTTAACGAATTTTCTGGGCCACTATTTGAGATTTATAAAAGTATTTCTCCTTTATTAAATAGTTTGCTTTTATTATTATTATTATTATTATTATTATTATTATTATTATTATTATTATTATTATTATTATTATTATTATTAGTTCTAACAAAAAGTTTTTTTGTGTCTTTTATTAAATAGCCTTTCTTCATATTACTATTATTGTTATTGTTACTATTACTATTATCATTTTTATTACTTTTATTCTTTTTATGAAAAAGTATTTTTTTCTTAATATGTCTTTTTTTTTAGTTAGTTAGTTGTGTGTAAGTTAGTGGGTGAAGTGTAGCGGGTCGTGTAATCTTTTTAACGTGTCCAAAAAAAATGTAACTTTCATTAATTTTACGTGACGGACCACCGCGTGGTGTGGCGCACCCGCCACACTTTATAGCTTCTCCAATCATCTTCCCCAATCCCATTTCCTTTTCACAGAGGAAGTTTGTTTCCCGTTTTCGCCGGCGACCACCATGGCAAACACCAATCTTGACCTCTCTTCTTGCGATTTTCGCCCAAATCACGTCAATCAACCCAATTATCTCATCCTTGCAATCAATTTTATGATTCCCCATTTCCAAATTAAACCCCAAATTACAACTGGGTTTTCAAAACCCAACTCTTCCTCTCTCTCTCGTCGCTCTCTCTCAGACTCTCTCTCGCACTCTGCCTCTCCCTCTCTCTGTGCTCTGTTTTGCCGAGCGAGAGTCCGGCCGAACCCAAGCCCGGCGAAAGCCGAACCCAGGTCCGGCGAAGACGACCCAGCGGCGCACGACGCCGCCGTCCTCCTCACCACCGCCCGACGCCGTCCCTCTGCCCGTCCGCCGTCCGCCCTTGCCGTCGCCGTCCTTCGAATCGTCGTCACCACCACAGTCCGTCCCCCTCTTTCCCGGCGAACCCAACTGCAAGGCCGAGAGCTTCTTCATCGCCGTCGTCTTCTCCTTCGTTCCACTCGTTCGGTAAAGTAATCAAACTTTCAAATTCGACTCTTTCGTTTTCAGTTTGTATTCACCTTCAGCTCTTGTAAAATCAATTGTTTTGAGAAAATTGTAGTAGTAATAAATTAATCAGTGGGTTGGGTGCTAGAAAAGTACTGAGTTGTGGAAGAAATGTGAAGTTCATGTATGTAAATGTGTGGCGTGTGGTTTGTGTTGGCAAGGGAGTTAGCAGGGGTTGTTTCTTTTCCTTGGAGGTTAGTAGAAGTAGTAGCATTATAATAATAGTAGTAGGAGTAGCAGTAGCAGTATGTTTGATATTTTCTATTTACTATAGGTACTTTATATATACATATATATATATATATATATATATATATATATATATATATATTTATATATGTACAATTTTTTTTAGTTAATCTTTTGGGGGGTGATTATATGATTAGTTTTTTTTTTGTAAGCAAATAAGTTTATAAATAGCATTATAGTTGTATTATTTTCCTTATAATAACAAAACGTTAGTTCATATAAATCTTTTTTTTATACAAAAGTCGTATTTTACTTTAGTAAACCTTGGGGGGTGTTGTATATATAAAAATATAATCTAATTGTGTTGTATGACTACCTGAGAATCCCTGTTAGTTAAGATTGGATAAATTGCTATGTGATGCAACGTGTTAATTTGTTAGTTATCCCTGTTACATATTTGCTTTAATTTCTTTAAGTTTATTTCTGTCCAGTAATGAGTGTATACGTGGTTTAGAACATTTCTGAGACTTCTCTTTTCTTCTTTCAGATGGCCAAACCACGCGCCCCTGCTCATCCTTCATACATCCCGCCTGTATTTCAGCCGGAAGACTCACCCTTACTCATGACCTACCGGGAAGGCCAAGAGACCCTTACCGAGTACTACATCCGAGTAACGACCCGGTGTAATGACTGGAGTTTCTCGAACCTTGGGGATGACCGCTTCCAGCACCCTCTCATGATAGGTCATTGCCTTCTAAACGGACTCCCCAATACCCAACCATGGTTGTGGGTGAAGGAGGATTATGAGGATTTGGTACATGAAGACGAAGATGGAAAGTTAGTTCCCAATGAGGACGGATGGAAGGTAGAGGACCATTACATATTTAGCACAAAAGTCTTACGCCAAGATTTGGAAGAAGCAGCGAAACGGCTAGACAAAGTGAAGGAGCCCGAAGAAGAAGAGTCTGAAGATGAACCCGATTCCGATCCTGAAGAGGAAGAGTCCGACGAGAAGCCCGATTCCGATCCGGAAGAGGAGGAGCCGGAGGAAGAGGAACAAGCACAAGAGGAAGAGATTCCCGAAGAAGAGGAAGTACCCGAACAAATTCCCGAGATATATGGAGCAAATAGACAGCCTATCCCCGCCCCTATGGACCTCGCTGCTATACACCGACCGGAGCTAGTGACGTACCAACCCGAGCAGGAGACCATAGCTCAGTACTGCGCATATGTGAGAGCTATTTGCATTGCATGGAGCCATTTTGATGCCATACATAGTCACCCGCTAACCATTTGCCATTTCATACTCCGAGGATTGCCAGATGTACACCCTTGGATAAACCTGAGGCACGAGTACCGTGATGTGCTAGTTTGGAATGTGTGGGGAGAAGCTGTACCTAATGAGTCTAGGTACAAGCACCGTGAGTATGACATCTTTGAGATTAACCCACTCGAGCTTCGGGGACGTATGGAGGCATTAGCAGCTCAAGCCATACAACACGAGGCAGCGCAGCAGGCGCAGGACGCCGAAAACCAGGAAGGAGAAGGTGAAGATGGCGAGGGAATGGAAGATGACGAGGGAATGGAAGATGACCAAGCAAATATGGACTTGGATGAAGACCTAGGGGAAGAACAAGATCAGGGTGGAAACCAAAATGAGGATGGGGAGGAAGAATTTGTAGATTGGGATGCTGACATGGACGAGATTGACGAGATCGACGATATTGAGCAGGAAGAAGTCAACGAAGCGGAAGAGATTGAGATTGACGCCGCTGAAATCGAGTTTATGTTCGACACTGATGATGAGGAGTAGATCCACGCCCATCCCACCCTTAGGGTCACAGTTTATTGCATTGTTTTTTATCACGAGAGTGAACGCTTAGCTTACTTTCTGTTTTGATAGTTACTTTTGAGATTAAGTTGTTTCTATCATTAAACTTTCATGTGGATTATTTGATGGGTGGATCAATAAATGTTTACTGTTTTAAAACTTATGTGGTGCATGTATGTGGACTGGAATAGATTCTTTCCTTCGTATCATCTACCTTGCTAAGAAGACAGACTTACCAACTCCTACCCCAATATCTATCTTCATCTCTGCGCTTAGTGGAGAAGTCATATCTTGTAATACTATATACCTCGAAGTCAACCTAGAAGTCTTAAGAGCCAAGCTACTTTCTGATCTGATTCTTTTCAATCTTGTTAACCTAGACATCATCTTAAGTATGGACTGACTTAGCAAATACAAAGCAACCATAGAGTGTGCCAACCCAAAAGTTAGATTTCGTGGACCCGAAAGGTGAACGTCTATCCTATAGGGGTATAACCAGTAAACCCAAAATCCAAATCGTGTCATCCTTGACCATCATCTCTTAAGTGATGACTACCTCACCTATACAGTCCAACACTTCGCATGGTCCAACACTTTTGGTAGGAGAAACCCTTATGAACACTTTGTCGCCAACCTTGAACTCCAATGACCTTTTCTTGAAATCCTCTCAAGTATCTTGTCGATCACGGACCGCCTTCATCCTTTGCTGAACCATCCAAATCTGTTTTGTCAACTACTCGATCAGTTTTGGTCCAAGAATAATCGTCTCGATGTTGTCGCTCCAACACAGTGGTGTCCTGCACTTCCTCTCGTACATTGCTTCGTAGGATGCCATCCCTAAACCATCATGGTAGATTTTGTTACAAGAGAATTCGATAAGTGGTAACTTGTCCACCCATGAACCTCCAAAGTCCCAAAATGTCAGCTCTTATCATGCCTCCCGATATCTCGATCGTCCTTTTAGTCTTTCAGTCCGTAGCTGGGTGAAATGTTGTGCTCAACCTTAGCTCGGTGTCCATGTTCTTTTGTAACTCCTTCCTGAAATGTGATATGAAGTTTGAATGTCAATTTGAAATATTCGAGTTAAGTACTCCGTGTAGTCTTACCACATTCTTGATGTATGCGTCTTCCATCTTTTTCATGTTTCACGTGTCCCTCACAGAAATGAATCTTGCCGCCTTGTTCAGTCTATCGACTACCAAGTAGATTTGGATCAACCCATTCGTCGAAACATGTAAAGCTGTAACAAATTCCATAGAGATGGAGTCCCATTTCCAATCTCCAATTATTGCAATATCCGGCTGGCCTCTTGTGCTCGAGCCTGACCTTTTGACAAGTCAAACACCGAAATTTCCTTTTGACAAAATCAACTATTTTCCTTCTTCATATCTTTCCACCAGAGGTACTGTTTCAAATCCTTGTATAACTTGCCTTTTCCTGAATGTACCGATTATGGTGTGTTATGTGCTTCCTTCATAATCTTTCCTTTACTTCCGCGCATTTCATTGGTCCACACTATTTTCCCTTGAATTTCACTCTACCATTTTCCTCCACTTTGAAATCTAGTACTTCGACTTTGTTGATTCCCTCCTTGATCATTTATAGGAAAACATCTTCTTTCTATGTTTCCTCTGTCTCTACGAAGATTTCCAGTACCATCGTGAAATTACTCGTGGTTCCCTTCGTACAGATTTCAATCTCTAGCCTTCGAAACTCTTCGCAAAGCTTAATTGGCAAAACCCACATTGATTTTACCGTATGATTCGTATTCCAACTCAATGCATCCGCTACTACAGTTGCTTTTCTTTCGTGGTATTGGATATTAATGTCGTAGCCTTTCACTAACTCTAGCAAATTTCTTTGTCGCATATCCAATTCTTTTTACGTTAATATGTACTTCGAGCTCTTGTGATATGAATATTTTTGCAATTCGTACCTTTGATATAATGCCTCCTGATCTTCATTGCAAACACAATGACTACCAACTCCAAATCATGAGCAGGGTAATTCGTGTCATAAGACTGTTGTTGCCTAGAAGCATAAGCGATCACCTTGCCAATTTTTCTTTGCATTAAAACACATCCTAGCCCATGCTTGAATGCATCGCTATGGACTTCAAAGTCTCATCCTTCATTAGGTAACGTTAAAACATGTGCTGACGTCATCCTATCCTTCAGTGTTTGAGGTAGGTACAACCCATAACGTCTTTCATGTCCCAACTCAAATCTTATGTTCCTGACCCGAGTCATATCCTTGTTTGCGAGCCTGTCGAACTTGATCTCTCCCTTACCCACACCTCTTCGACCAAATTCGATCCGAGTGACGGGGACGTCACTCCTTTTAAGGGAGATGTGATTTAACAGACATGCATTTAATTACCTGCATTGTCTTGTTGTATGTGCACATTAGAACTGCATAATTGCATTGGGTGAGTTGATTTATGCTTGGGCGATTCGATTTATACTTGCATGGGAAGATTCGTTTTACTTTAAGCTTCGGGGACGAAGCTTTGTTTTAAGGGAGATGTGATGTAATACCCCGATATTTTCGGGGGTATTTTTGGGAATTTAACGAATTTTCTGGGCCACTATTTGAGATTTATAAAAGTATTTCTCCTTTATTAAATAGTTTGCTTTTATTATTATTATTATTATTATTATTATTATTATTATTATTATTATTATTATTATTATTATTAGTTCTAACAAAAAGTTTTTTTGTGTCTTTTATTAAATAGCCTTTCTTCATATTACTATTATTGTTATTGTTACTATTACTATTATCATTTTTATTACTTTTATTCTTTTTATGAAAAAGTATTTTTTTCTTAATATGTCTTTTTTTTTAGTTAGTTAGTTGTGTGTAAGTTAGTGGGTGAAGTGTAGCGGGTCGTGTAATCTTTTTAACGTGTCCAAAAAAAATGTAACTTTCATTAATTTTACGTGACGGACCACCGCGTGGTGTGGCGCACCCGCCACACTTTATAGCTTCTCCAATCATCTTCCCCAATCCCATTTCCTTTTCACAGAGGAAGTTTGTTTCCCGTTTTCGCCGGCGACCACCATGGCAAACACCAATCTTGACCTCTCTTCTTGCGATTTTCGCCCAAATCACGTCAATCAACCCAATTATCTCATCCTTGCAATCAATTTTATGATTCCCCATTTCCAAATTAAACCCCAAATTACAACTGGGTTTTCAAAACCCAACTCTTCCTCTCTCTCTCGTCGCTCTCTCTCAGACTCTCTCTCGCACTCTGCCTCTCCCTCTCTCTGTGCTCTGTTTTGCCGAGCGAGAGTCCGGCCGAACCCAAGCCCGGCGAAAGCCGAACCCAGGTCCGGCGAAGACGACCCAGCGGCGCACGACGCCGCCGTCCTCCTCACCATCGCCCGACGCCGTCCCTCTGCCCGTCCGCCGTCCGCCCTTGCCGTCGCCGTCCTTCGAATCGTCGTCACCACCACAGTCCGTCCCCCTCTTTCCCGGCGAACCCAACTGCAAGGCCGAGAGCTTCTTCATCGCCGTCGTCTTCTCCTTCGTTCCACTCGTTCGGTAAAGTAATCAAACTTTCAAATTCGACTCTTTCGTTTTCAGTTTGTATTCACCTTCAGCTCTTGTAAAATCAATTGTTTTGAGAAAATTGTAGTAGTAATAAATTAATCAGTGGGTTGGGTGCTAGAAAAGTACTGAGTTGTGGAAGAAATGTGAAGTTCATGTATGTAAATGTGTGGCGTGTGGTTTGTGTTGGCAAGGGAGTTAGCAGGGGTTGTTTCTTTTCCTTGGAGGTTAGTAGAAGTAGTAGCATTATAATAATAGTAGTAGGAGTAGCAGTAGCAGTATGTTTGATATTTTCTATTTACTATAGGTACTTTATATATACATATATATATATATATATATATATATTTATATATGTACAATTTTTTTTAGTTAATCTTTTGGGGGGTGATTATATGATTAGTTTTTTTTTTTGTAAGCAAATAAGTTTATAAATAGCATTATAGTTGTATTATTTTCCTTATAATAACAAAACGTTAGTTCATATAAATCTTTTTTTTATACAAAAGTCGTATTTTACTTTAGTAAACCTTGGGGGGAGTTGATGTCTTTTCTTTCTTCCTTTTTATTTTACAAAACTATGTTGTTACATTAAGCCTACTGGTTGTACTTTTGCCTGGTTCTTATATTTGTAACACAAACATGTATACATGTGAAATAAAATTAATAAACTAATTTCTGAAAATAGTATTTGTTATTAAATCAAAATAGCACTTTTTTTTTTATGAATACAAGTAAGTATAGTACTTATTTGATATCTTCTTAAACACACTATAAGACTATGTTCTAAATATTGAAAGAAAATGAGACCTCTTGTTCATACCATTTTGACGTATACTAACCACTATTGGGCTTTTAACTTTTAATAAAAGTACACCTCGTATTTATATAAAGTAAATCTGCCTTTCGAATAATTGTTTAGGTTACTAATTAAGTTTTTTTTTTCCTTTTAATTTCTTACAACTATGAATCGTATTCTCTAGTAAAATTTATAATTTGTCTTTGGGGATCATTGGGAGTTTCACTTGCATCTCACATAGGACAAGTTTAATTGCAATTTGTCGTGTGACGAAAATGTGTTAATATAGGATATGTGTTATTGTAGATTCAAAATTCGTAGGAGGCGAGTTCGTTGAGGATCCCTATTACTAGGACGTAGCCTGCTTGTGTGTGACGATCTCTTTTCATTACCAGGTAAGTTATATGCACAACATCTTTAACTATCAAAATGTGTTGTTTCGTGTGCGTTATCTCAAACTTGAAATTCAATTTCTGCTTACAATACTTTGAATTCTTCCACCACTCTATTTTCGAACGATTTGAGAAGCATGTGGTCACTATTTAAAATTGTGGTTTATTACTCCCGTGGTTTCTTGAGCAATAAATGTACGATAATAGAATTGGGAACGGTGTACAGAGGATGCGCGTGAAGGCCAACGGCCGGGAACACCTATGTGTGATTTCCCTAGGGCATTGTACCCTCTTATTAATTGTGAAAGCTAGGAGTACTACCTATACATGTTTAGGTCACGACTGTATAGGGGTGTCGACACTTAAGGTCTCACTAGTTCTTTTAGGGAGAATCGGGATGGACTGTGATATCCCGTAGAAGTACCCTACTTTATTATTATTCCATCGTGACCTCTCTGTCCACATCGTACCTGTTGGGGCTCGTGTTATGCCTCAACCAAACAAAAGAATAAAAAAAAAATGTGGTTACTGTTTATTTTTACTGTGTATATTATCGTGTTAGCCAAAAACTCTGTTTTTACGTGTTGTGGTATAATCTTACTCAGTTTTTACTGATAAAATGTTTTGCTGCGTCGGCTTTTGCTATTTTAAAACCGCAGGTTTGAATAAGCTAGCTGGGGTGGAACGCGCACACGAGTTAAAGAGTAGAATTGCCTAGCAAACATCCTTAGTAATTGTTTCTTTCGGATTCAAACATTGTTTTATCATTTATGTACAAAAATTGTTGGAGGTTTCCTCCTTTTATTTTAATAAATTATTCTTTGGATTATCGTTAAGTCGCGCTAGCAGGATCCGGGTTGTTTCACCATTCCCCTCTTCACTTGGAAATCTTTATATTCTGTTAGCTGTGGATTATGTGACCATGCGGGTAGAGGCAATGGCTTGCGCCAAGAATGACGGAGCTACTGTAGAGAGATTCGTGCGCAAGAACATATTCACGCAGTTTGGGACTCCCAGAGCCATTATCACTGATGAGGGAACGCATTTCATGAACAAGGTCTTCGCCAATTTCTTGAGCAAATATGGGGTAAAAACACATAAGATATCACTAACCTATCATCCGCAGTCGAATGGGCAAGATGAAGTCTCTAACCGAGAGATAAAGGGGATTCTAGAGAAAACAGTCAATTCGGGACGCAAAGATTGGTCCCTGCATTTAGATGATAGTTTATGGGCTTATAGGACAGCATACAAGACCTCTTTAGGCATGTCTCCCTACCAACTAGTATTTGGGAAGTCGTGCCACCTTCCGGTGGAACTTGAGCACAAGGCGTTCTGGGCCTTGAAGAAGATCAACTTGGATGCTAAGGTCTCAGGTGAGCAACGGAAACAAGCACTTCTTGAACTTGAGGAATTTCGATTGATGGCATATGAGAGTGCAAAAATTTATAAGAAAGGGACAAAGCAGTGGCACGACACGCACATCATACCGAGAGACTTCAAGGTAGGACAGAGGGTGTTGATCTTCAACGCCAGACTACAGCTGTTTCCAGGAAATTTAAAGTCTAGATGGTGTGGTCCCTACACGATTACTGCAGTCTATCCATGGGGTTCTCTTGAGGTGGAAGATGCAAATGGGAACATGTTCAAGGTAAATGGCCAGAGAGCAAAGCCGTATGTGGATGGGAATTTCATTGGAGTCATTGAATGGCTCCATGCGACTCCTGCTATTTGATTATCTCTGAGGTAACGGGGTTGGGTCGTCGACCTTAAATTACAAGCGCTTGTTGGGAGGCAACCCAACCTATTTACTGTTGTAGTTTAGGTTTTAATACTATTTTCTCTATTTTATTCTGTTTGATTTATTTGAGAGGTGCGAGAGAGTGGATTTAATATTTCCAATGAGTATGTGCAGGATTTCGAGGTGAAAGGCCTATTCCGGATCCCCATTCTTGATGCGCGTGTGCAGAAAAGAGGGAAAATTGAAGAATAGCAGCCTAGAACGTGTATCGGGATCCGGAATGAAGAAATTGAAGAATGAAGCCATTCTTACACTCGCTCGATACACGCACTTGGGTAAGACCATGTTCCCGGACTCCCCATCTTGATATACGCGAGGATTTTATTGATGAACAGAGAAAGCTAGCACATTGGCACGGATTACGAGGTGATATTTTGAAAACGAGACTGTAAACAGAATTGAAGAGTTCCAATGTGTGGGGGTGGTTGATAGCTTTCTGTAGACAGGTGGATCGCGCATATCGGAGTCCGGATGAGAAAGTTAGCCAAAAAGGATGCTCAAGAGAGTAAAACGAGGCCAAAAGCATCTGGAAATGCAAAACGTGCCTTGGAATGCGTAAAATTGACGAATGAAACATTCCCAGGATTTTGGGAGTGCTTTATGGTAAAAAGGGAGTCTCGAGGACGAGGAGATCCTTCGGAAAGCAAAGGCACGATCGGATACAAAAAAAGTACCAAAAAGGATTTTTTTGGCAGGTCCAGACTTCTCTTCGTACGAAGAGAATTGTCTTCGTAGGAAGACATTTAACTTAGAAAATCTTTTGGCCTTTGAATATTATCTTCCCAGAACAGCTTGCAATACTTGTCTGGGAAAACCTTCGTACGAAGACAAATTCTCTTTGCACGAAGAGTCTTCGTACGAAGAGAATTGTCTTCGTATGAAGACAAACGCTGAACTGACAGGTTTGCCCGATACAGAGAAGGAGAAGGGGGGATTAATTGGAGGGCATAATGGACTTTTTGCACGATTTCTTTGGAGATAGCTGCATATGAAGGTGCTTCTCCTTCATTCTTCACGTTCAGCTCTTCACCTCATCCTCCATAGCCGACCACCTCCATTCTCCCTCCAAGTTCAAATCTTCACCAAATTCAACAAGAAAGATAGGGTTTTGTGCGGATTTGCAAGGAGATTAAGGATTGGTAGAGGGTTTTAACTTAAGGAGAAGCACGAGGGAGAAATCAATGACTATCGGCTTGGCCATGGGGCTTCCACGTCTACGAGAGGGTTGTGGTTACATTGCCACTATTCAAAGTGAGGGTATTTGGTCTCAAGTCAATGCCTTCTGTTTTGCGAAGGGAGTAGACCCATGGGGTAGGAGAGGGGATGTGCCTCAATGGAAATCTCACAAGAACTACTTTAGGCCCGAGGCGACGTGGTTTTGTGAGTTGTTAGACAAATGGGTTCTGGGAATCACACAAAATTCCCATTACTCTTTCCGACTATGTGTCTTGGCTCTGTGTCTATACACCGGGGTTTGGGTAGACATCCCTAGGCTGATTAGGGCCAATTTCTTGGAGAGACTATCGAGGACTAACAAGTTGGGTCCCGGTCGCACTTGCTTGCTGAATCATTTGGCTAAGACTGTGGAAATACCGATTGGGAAAGACATGGACCTGAAAAGGTTTACTGATAGGAAGTGGTTTAGGTTTGATGAGTCAGCCAAAAAAAGGGCAAGGGTAGGAAGACGAACACCTCTCGGTTTGACAACCAAGTTTCCTATGATCACTTGAAGGCGGAAATGGCCCGGGATAGAAGTGAGAGGAGACGCCAGTCTGACCATACTAGGGACAATCAGGCGAAGCTAGGTAGCTTGATCCAGATGGTGGGCCAGTGGGTTATTCAGTCTAGTGGTCAGGCGGCGGAGGAGTTTGTTCCACCAGTCCTGCCGGCGGATCCGTGGTTTCAGGAAGACGAATTTGAGTATTCGGTTCCGCCGAGTGAGGACGAGTTGGAGTTGGAAGAAGAGGATGATGAAGATGAGGAAGAGGATGAGTACAGGAGCGTACCATTACGCTAGGATTGTTGAGTCCTCGTCTTATCGTTGAGGACAACGATGCATCCTAGTGTGGGGGTGGTTATACCCTTTTACTAGTCAGTTGTCGAGTCTTTGCATCGCCCGTGTCGCATTTAGGTAGGAATTTTGGTTATGTCCTTATTTTCTTCTTTATTATTTCTAATTTTGTTTGCACGTTTATTTTCTTGAGTCATCCCACCAACATATCGAGTCGGTAATCGAGTAGACCGTGCATGTAGTATATGTATAAAAAAAATGAGAAAGGGCAATCAAAAGAAGTTGAAAATTGGTACAATCAAGAAGTGTGAGGCTTTTAGGCATAGGGCATGATTTGCGATCGAGAGTGAAAACGTGAGTCCCCCTTAGTAAGTATAGAGAAGCTTTCTTTACGGGAATGCGTGCCTTTTTTTCACACGTACTTAATTTCAAATCGAAAGTGTATGCCTAGTTTGTTTTTACAAGAGTTGAGCTAGGTGTGAGCTAAACAAGCCGAACGTTCTTGTGTGCGTCTTAGGTAGTCGCCAACCCGCCTCGTAGTGGCACACAGAACAGCTTTGCGAGGTCGTGTATTAGAGCACTCACTACTTATAGAACTCACCCTGTAGGACCACTAGTAAACCCGGATTTGAACCTTGGATTCTTAAATAACCTCTTGACTTAGGATGACGATTCTTGGCCTTCATCATTGATTGTTTAGAATCACCGCTTTAGTGCGTCACGAGGGAGTTGTAGTTTAGGGGGTTCGATGAGGAAGTGCTTCATGATATATTCGTGTGAGTCTTACACATCGCATATTCTTTATTTGTGATTTTCGAGGGGATGCGAGGGTGAGTGAGAGTAGACTTGAGCACTTCTGTGTGGCGGTGTCCCATGTCGTTACAACATGGACACATTTGTGAAGAGTCGTGAGTGCGTAACATCTGATACGCACAAAATTGGGTTGGGTGAATTTAATTGGTGGATCGTGCTAGGTACCGGATTTTACTCATCGTGGTGTAGGAGGTTCGGTTGGATTAGGCACGAGACATACATCCGATTGACTACGTGAGAGGAGACAGGATTACATTCGAGTATGAGGGTGTCGACTTTTGACTGCGGACATCGAGATTGAGCTTGCGACGACTCCATCCCCACACATGTGCTTTATTTTGTTTGCTGCTTAGTTTGTGACACCATGGATTTCATCGATTTAAGGGGAGATGAATTTATTTGTGATCCGTTTTCATCGGCTTTATTATTTCCTCCCCCAGTAATCTTATTTTGGCTTGACTATTGGAAGACCACTCGGGATTTGTATTGTGGAAATTTTGCGGAAATTTGAAAAAAAAAATCAGAAAAAAAAAGAGAGAAAAAAAGAAAAGAGAAAAAAAGGAGAGTTGAAGAAAGGAATAAAGGGGAAGCAACTAGTTCATCAATGGGAAGTTTCATCTTGTGCACGATTTACGAGAATGGTCGCGGAGATCGTAATTGTACCAGGGTTTGAGGGGATCGAGGGCCGGAGATGGTGAGTTTCGGGTGCGGTTTCTATCATTGTTGTGAGGGTGTGTGAGATGTGGTTTATTTGTGAGAATGTGACGCTTTAGGACTAGTACTTGATTATTATCCTTTCGTCCCTAAGCCTCATCATTCTAAACACGTTAGTGGAATAGGAGCTCGGACCTTGAACGTGGCTTAGCTTAGCGTAGCCTCTTATTTTGTTGGCACACATGAAGAGGTAATGCATTCTTGTACGTAGTAAGGCTAGGTTCTCTATACTAGCCAGGAGAGATTCTCGTTGTCGAATTTGGTTTCAACTCATGCCTTGTATCTAGATTTCTCATCGCTTCGTGATAACTGGTTTAAGCTAATGGAGATTGCCCGATCTCACAATAAAAAAGCAAAAAAAAAAATTGTTATTTCAATACTTACATTGTGAATATTGCATTTGCATATGGGTGCATTGTGTATAATCGAGTCGTGTCGACTAGTAAAAGGATGGTTTGTGGTTTGGTATCTAACTCGGACTAGTATGCAATTGGTGTCGGATTTGTATGCAATGAATGGTGATAGTATGCAATTGGCGTAGGGAAGTTATGAAATGATGAATTGGTTTGTTATGAAAAGTTGGATTGATTGCGGGAAGTGAGATGATTTTGGCTTGAGAAGTTGATATGACTTGGGAATTTGCTCGGGACGAGCATAAGGTAGTGTGGGGGTAGTTGATAAATCCGTTTTTTGAGTTATTTTATGCCTTATATTTCTACGTTTTGCATGCTCAACATGGAGAATTTGTCGTCTTTTGAGTAAATTATGCTAAAATGTGAGAATATGAGTTCATGAGCTTTACTGGTTGAATCCGGGTGTTTTTATGGATATTTTGAGCTTTTATTGTGATATGATCGCGGGTTGTGTTTTAGTGTTGTGATTCACAGGAAAACAGGGCTTGGAGGATCATGCGGGAGATGGAAACGAGCTTCGGAAGCAAGGAACTCAAAGGAAAAAGTCAAAGACGAAGTGCAGAAAAAAGGAGTCTTCGTACGAAGAGATCATACTTAGCCAAAATTTTGAAGTCTGAAAATCTCTTCCTAAACAAGCTTGCAGTACTTACATAAGAAGGCCTTCGTACAAAGAGGAATTGTCTTCGCACGAAGACTCTTCGTACGAAGAGAAAAGTCTTTGTACGAAGACATTGAAGAAAAACGCAGGATTTTTGGGGATTTTGTGTAGTTTATCTAAACTTTGTAATATTGTTATAGAAACGTATTTAGGTGTTTTAGGTCGTGATTTTCAGTGACTTTTCACAGTAGAGACATATCTTGGAGAGCTAGAAGCCATTGTTGGAGCTTTGGGGCACTCGTTTGGATTCTCAACTCTTTCTTTTCCTTAGTTTTTGCTTATGAGATACATGAAACTCGTTGTTTTGAGTATGAATCGTAGTAGCTAACCCTTTTTGCTTTTTGCAGGGAATTCTCGTTTGGTGTAGCTAGGGTTTGCTATAAACTTGATGTTTGAGATTGTGATTCAAGTTTTAGACTTAATCTATTGTGTTCTTTCATTATTATGGGTTTTTTATGAGTTTGATTCTATTATTCTTGCGAGTAGCTAACATAGGAGTAATCTTAATTGATATTCACGTGGTAACTCCGTGAAGTCAGTAAAGTGAATAATCCACTAGTCGAATCTATATTTGGTAACTCGGTATTGTTAACTAGGATCGTTTGAGTAGAATTGTGATCTCTCATGCATGTTTAAAGGTAAAATAGACTTGGTAACTCGGTATATTTTTGTTTTAGGCATAGATAATTTGCTTGGTAACTCGGTAAATTTTACATTGCTCGATTAATAGTAAAAGACACGTTGTTGTTTCACGAATCAAAGCATAAGTTTATATCATCCCTAGTGAACCTAGAGAATTCTCGGTATTTTTCCCTCTTATTAGAAAAGTCATAAATCACTCTTTGTTAATTGTGAACCATTCCACTCGATTAATTTAGAATCTTGTTATTTTTATTTTAGTAGAATTAGAAAAACAAACAACTTTGCGAATTGCCCACATAAGGTTTAAGATAATAACTGGTTTAACAAAGTCCCTTGGGTTCGACAACCCAGATTTCCGGATTACTATTTCACGCGACAACCGTTTACTTGCGGTAAGATCGTGTCAAGATACAACATGAATTATCCTAGACCTAAGAATGACTCAGAAACTTCTAGGAGAATACCGAAAACTCAAGGATCTAATACTGATGATTTATTGCGACACTAGATTCAAGTAGCATGAATTGCCTGCATGAACGTGAATTAGAATCACATAGTATCTACATAACAAGACTCATGTCACTTACAATAATCGTATACAATGCACGACATAATTTGCGCTATTTTGTTTCGGAATTAACACACACTTAGAAATAGTGTGAGGTCCTGGATTGAACAGATTTTGACTCTTCTTGTTTCAAGATTTACCGGTACTTGTAAATATCAAGAAAATAAGACTTAATGATTCAATGACTTGCCCACTTCATCGATTTGCGAACGTCAATATTTGAATCGCAGAGATCTAAAATGGCGTGAAGAAAGAAGAGATCACATGCGCCGCATTCCAGTGGGTTTTTCCAATGAAGATCAAGTTGTTTGTCTCGAAATTTCATCTTGATCCCTACTATGCATTTAAAACTACAAAACAAAAGGTTTGAAAAAACAACTTTAATTAAAAGATCTAAGTTACGCCACGCAGTATAAACATATTCGTTTTACCTTCATAACTTCTAACTCGATATTCTAAACATACAAAATCTTTTATTTTGCAATCGTAGGGAAAAGATCTACACACAGGTATATGATTTTCATACTGAAAAAGGTGGGCACGAAACACGAAGCTAGCAGAGCAGTATGGATTCGTGCAAAAACGAGGCATGAGCTAGCAAATTATTACTATAATACCAATGTTGGAAAACTCTAAACAATCCTAGCATGATACTAATAGTAGAATTTAATAGGTTTTTTCTCTTGTAGCGTGATCATTTTGAGATAGATATATCGTTGATCCTTCATCACCGTCTCTTGCCACCTCCGTACGCCCCAGCCGAACGATCTTCTAGATTCGAAGTCCTCTTCACCTTCTTCTTATTTCTCTGCTTTGCATCTTCCTCTGGTAGCAAACCTGTGTTGCAGAGAGGATGTAGAGACAGATATGATAAGGTAGACAGAGAAAGAGAGGGGGAAGATATAAGATTTTGAGAGAGGAAAAACACGAACGTCTGAGCGAATATTGGGGTAGTTGGGTAGGTTCACGGGTGGGTTTAGAAAATGGTGTTTTGGTCAATTAACAAAGCAAATGTTACCCAAATTAGAAAATCGGAAACAGAAGAAACATGTCAATATATAAAGCAGGAAAAAGAAAAAGAAACAGTATATATTTTCAATGTACTAACTTATTTATCACTAGTTTATTCAAGCCCGAGGATAATTTCCTAAGTTTGAATGGTTGAAATTGTCTTATTATGAAGTATGTGGTTCCTAGTATATGGTGGGGATAAGCTATTTCGCATGTCACATTTTGGGGATATCTTATTCTCCATAGCAACTTATTGTGTGGATTCTTCTCTCTCTAACTTCTCATTTTTCAGGAATATATAAAAACATCTAGATACTTTCAAAAGTTGTTTTTTTTACTTCATCCTTTAGTCTTCTTCTCCTCTCTCTTTTTTACTTTTCAAGAAAATACAAAAAAAAAAAAAAAACATCTACATACTTTCGAGAGTTCTATGTTTTTCATCTATTTTCCTTGTTTATCCTTCTTTCTTGCTTTTTCAATTCTCAAGAAAATACAAAAACATTTCCTCCGTCTTGCCATAAAACTTTTTACATTATTCATCAGGTCATTTTGACTCGGTGATTTGATTAGTAAAACGACGCAAAATTTTTGGTAATCTTTTCCTGGCGTTGTAGCGTAAAGATTACTCTACAACACCGTGTAAAGATTATCAAAAAATTACATCGTCTTTCCATCCAAATTACTGGGCCAAAGTGACTCGATTCATGTGAAGAAGTCAAATTGTAAACTTTCTAACGAGGCTGATGAAGTATTAATTATAACAAATTAGAACGGTTCAATATTCAAGAAGCTGAAATGTCTTTATACACGTTGGATCAAATAACTCTTGGCTATTAGATGATACCTACTTATAAAGATATTTTTAAAAAATAAGTGAGAAACACTTTTAAATACCAAAACATAATTTTCAATGATTATTTTTTAGAGACCACACAGTTAGTAGTGGGGAGAATTTTGTGAGTTAGGACATGACATTAAGATTTTGCCTGTTTCCCACAAATTTTAGACCCTACAAATAAGGAAGGATATTTTTCGCTATTTGAAGCACCGATATGGAGCACTATTATGAATTAATTTTAATACAAAAAATAATCATAACATTTAGTAACTCAAGTTTCATAACCTCAACAAAATGAAAAATAGCCGGAATTATTGGAATAAGTGACAAAGAACAAAATCTATTATAAACTTAAAACGTTTCCCTAAAGTTTGCGGAAAATTTAGCCTCGTAACAATTTTGGGACGAGTGGAGTATCCTTGTCCACCTCATTTTTGTTAGGAGGATGTTCACCTCAATTAATATCCTCAAGCTATTCCAAAATGATTTCACGGAGAAATTAAAGGTTTGGACACCATCCCATCTTTCCCCACACCTCGTACGGGAAGCAAAATAAGCTTTTGTCTCACCATAGAAGACGGAACCCCCCCCCCCCCCCCCCCCCCCCCCGCCACAAATACTTAAGTCCAAACCGATATTTTTCCCAATGACCGTGTTAGTTGACGCCACGTACCCCTCTCCTGCTTTCCTGTTTTCTTTATAGGACAACTTCACAAGTCACAAGGAAAGCTGTAGAACAAAGTCACTCTAATGTCGTGCTCAAAATAAGTGTACTCCTTGCAAAATATCCTAGCAATGATGCAGCCGGTGTGGGGTAGTTTGTGTCAAAGATTTCAAAATCGGACTGGACGTGAAACTAGCAAGGCACCGGTGTCAGTGATTCAACGGATAGAATCTATATTACAAAATAGCATGGTTTAACTAACTTGTGATTTTTCAACCCTTAGATTAAATCAACTCCATCCTCACCATTAGATCTCACATATTTATTACATCTCTAACTACCCACTCTCCTTGGACATCCCTAACTACCCACTCTCCCTGGACATCCCTAACTAATAGGAGATAGGTTGTGAGTGATTCCCACGTCCATTATAATGCTCATCCCATACTTGGAAGTTGTTCATTTTTTTTTTGTATATTTTTCACCACATTTGTAAATATAATTTTTGAATAACACCTCTAACTTCATTTAAAAAAAACACATCTAAATTCAAAAACTATCCAATTTTGGGATAGTGCCCTCGGACACGGGCAACACTCTAGTTGTACAACACTATAACAATTTTGATCTATTGCTATATTTTTCTTGCAATAAGCAGATTTGAACCACTTTATGCTTATGATAACAGATCATAATCATTTTACCTATGATATGTTGACTATGAATGTGTCCGTTATTACTGAAAATAATTTTAAAACTAAAAACATTTGGTATAATTACTAAATTTCGGTGTTAATTTATTATTATGTTATTATGTACACACTACATCGACACCAAATAGTTGTTTTATTTTTCATTATCATTAACGATGTTTTTAACAGCGAAAATTATAAAATATATAGGAAATGCCAAGATTTGTTTTTTTTAATATGCGTTTTTTGCATATTTATGTTTTTTAACATGCATGAAAAATGCTCCACCAAATGAATTTAGAAAAAAACAATTTTCGAACAATTTTGTTTTAGAAACAAGCATGCCAAACACCCACTTAGTGACTGAACATGTAACGATGGGACCGCAATTTGTTTTTTGATGGGTCATTTACTGTATCTTTATTATGTTTTTTAATAAAATATTATTTTTAAGCGAAAATAAATAATACAAGCTTGTCGATTGGATATGCTTTGTTGAGGTTCAAGCTCGGGAGTCAATAACGAAGTCCAAGTTCGGGAGTTAGAAGTCATTCTTTGGACATGCTTTGTTGAGGTCCCGGAATGGAGTATAATGTCAGTTCTTTTTTATTACCACTCCGTCCCACCTCTTTTCCATTTGAACTTTTAGCACTATTTACTGGGTCACTTTGATCCTGTGATTTGGATAGACAAACTTTATAATTTTTAGATAATTTTTTCGTAGTGTTATGGAGTAGCTCTTATTCTACAACACCATAAAAAAGTTGTCAAAAAATTATCTCGTTTTCCGATCCAAATTACCGGGTCAAAGTGATCCAGTTACGGGTGAAAAAGTCCAAATGGTGCGTTAGAGATGGGACGGAGTGGATAAAGCCTGCACCGATGAGATCTTTATCTGGCCATCTCCTGTGAACACATGTGCGTGCTGTATTGTACCACTCCGTCCCTGTTCTTTCTTCCCAATTTTCATTTCGGGACGTCCCTGCTCTTTCTTCTCATTTCTATTTTGGGCAACCTTAAACAGTTAAAATGACCACAATACCCTCACAAAATACCTCACATAATTTTTCCAACCCCACCCACTCATCTATCTACCTTATCCTCTCACTCTCACCAGCCACTTTCACACCACACAACACACACTGCAAACTAGAGAGAGAGAGAGAGAGAGGGGCAGAGAGAACAACACGGAGCGAACCCCTCCCTCTCTCCGAAGCTCTGCTCGAGGGTAATAATGGCGGCGAGGTGGATGGCGGAGAACAAGAAGACGACGCCGACACCGTCCCCGTACGAAGGTCAGATCTGTATCTCTCTCTCTCTGCCTCTCTGCTTCTTCATCATCATCATCTTCTTCTTTTTTCGCAGAAAGAGGCAGATCTGGTGAAGAGGTCGAAGATTTCGACCCCGATCTGGCGGTGGAAGGCTAGGACGCCGGAAGCAGTGGCGGCTCCGATCTGGCGGTGGAGGGCGGCGTAGTGGCTGTCGATGGTGGCTGCGGCTTCGATCTTGTTCTTCATCGTCTTCTTCTGTTTTCTTCTCCCTTCCTCCTCCTCATCCTCTGTTTCTCATCAATTTTTTTGTTTGTTTTTTTGTTTTTTGAGGAACAGAGATCTAATTTTTAGATCTGTCAAAAAATCAAATTCACATAATAAAGGGTATATGTTCTTCTATTTGTTTTGGATCTTTGAAAAAAGTTGATTTGGATTTGATATGGTTGATTGTAAATTTAATTTGTTGTATAAACATTGATTTTGAGTTAGATATGGTTGATGATGGTGGTTGTTGGTGGTGGTAATGGTTGTGGACTGGTGGTGGTGTATGTGCTGTGAACAAAGTGGGAGAGAGAGGAGGGGTGTTGAGGCAGAGAGAGGGATGGCATAGAGGAAATTATTTGGGGAGAGTAGGGGTATTTTGGTCAGAAACTTTTTTTTCTTATTCCACTCGCCCCGCCGCCATGGGAAGAAAGAGCGGGGACAGAGTGGTAGGCCACATAGCGAGGAAACATTGAGTATGTGAATAGTAACTAAGAGGTCGAGCCCTGGCATATGAGAATACCTCCATGCAAAGTCGTCCGTATACTCCTTCAACGGTGCAAACAAGCACTCCATGACTTCTCATCTCAATTCAATAAATATGATCATTGGATCCCTGGCCGATCCGTCGGGATCCTTATCTACGTACTGCAGCTCGTGGTTCTGTGATTTTGGTGGGTCTTTGAGATACTTGGGTTTTGGTCTCAGCATCGTCTTCTGGACGTTCTCCCATCGGGTATCCGATTATATTTCGAGGTTAGAGCATTCAAGCACTACCTAACACCTTGGATTTATACCATGAATCTCTCTTTAATTTTTTGAATTTTGATTCAATCACGAGTAGCTAAATTCATCGTATTGGGGTCTAATTTGGGTGACATGGCCATGTCTTTAATTATGTGAATGATTGATTCCCAGCATTCAAACCCCATTAGATTAAATGTACACGAATGACTATTTTTGAGTTGCAATCATACAACTAGTTAGAACATCATGATTAACTGCGATCCTACTTGATAGTTGGTGAGGTTAATTGACAACCCTCAGTAGCCGCGACAATCACGCGCATAAAAATAAGTGGTAGATAAAATCAGAGAGTTAGCATGCGGTCAATAGAAATCTTAAGTGTTCATAAAAGTGTAACAGGAAAGCTTGCTACAATAGATATTGTGCACTTGCCGATTACTCGACGGTCTTTTTAGAAGAGCTTAATTACATACTACTGGTGTGTGCATCCAAGCTTGTCGTGTCGTGGCCAACCGCACGAAAACTAAACCACGGAGGCTGTTTTGCATCATTTCAAACCACATAGGCCCACAAGTTCTAATAACTCCTGCATGAAATTGCATTGTATCAATAGGGCCGGACGCAGAATTTGTCACGAGAGGGGACACAATTTGCACTAAAGAGTAATAACAATTATTTGCAAGAACAGTGAAGTTAGACAAAAAAAATTAAGAGTTTTCATCATGGGATTTTTTTTACTTCGGTTACAACATACTAAAGAATCTCGCCATTGATCAATTTCTGGTGTCTGAAGCTTACTCCAGTGACGATCTATACTTTGTCGTATTAAAGAATTGTCCCTACTGTTTCTGGTTTCTCATCCCACGATTCTTCTCAATCGTGTATTTTATATTTATGAATTCTTTTAAGCACAAAGTATTCATTATTAGGGTTTAATAGTTAATTATGAGAAACTTGGACATTTATCATAATTTATAAATGTCATTTTTGTTATATGAGGTTGCGTTCAAACATATTGGGTATCTTTTGCAATTCTTAGGAGGTCAATATGTAAAGAGCTAAAAATAAATGAAAATAATAGTCGTCCAAAAGATTCCAGAGGGGGGTATAGGCCCACCTTGGGTCTAATGTTGGTTTCACCCTTTATGGCTTGACACCATAGTTACGAATTCCATTCAGGTCGCCGTTCCGTTTTGGCTTAGTGGGAAGGAACGATCCAGAATTCGGACGGAACGACGATCCGTTCTGGATTTATCGCATTTTTCTTTTAAAATACATGTACATAATATATGTAATATACTAATAATAGTTAACAAAGCAAGAGCAAAACGTAGTGAACATTATTACCAATAGACCATAGCCAACAAATCGTAATCATTACAACAAAATGTTCAATGTGCCAAGCATACGAAGAGAAAAAAAAATTCAATTCGTCCAACTTAATCCAGTACAAACAAGAATAAAGACAAGTATATGATCTTTAAATCTCAACTTCAACGAGAGTAGTTCAATCTTCAACATAGACATATAGAGGAAGCTCGACTGAAGCACTTGATGCATTTTCAGTGGCAATGACTGAAGCAAAAAATTAAGGGCATGAATTAGAGCACAAAATAAGAGGGCGGAGAAGAAAGGAAGAAGATAACGAAGAAGAAGAAGAAGAAGAAGAGATGAACAAGAAAGAAAGAAGAGATGAAGAAGACGAAGAAGAGATGGAGAAAACCCGTACCTGGAGCAATCCCCACAGAAATCGAACTCCAAACTCCACAAAATCGAACACCTAAGTACGTGACCAACATACACCGCAGCAATTGAAGTGATTTTGGGTGTGATTTGCACAAATCAGACCCTTTTCGGTTGAGAGAGAGGGGGACAGAGAGTAGAAGCGGCTAGGGTTCTTCTTTGTGAAACCCGTCCATGTTCTTGGCCTTTTCATTAGAGGGAGAAAGTTTTAAAAATTACATTATAACCCCCAAACAAAAACTACTGGAACGACCCGAAACTCAGCGAAATTACCGAAACATCCCAGATCTGAGCGGAACACACCAGATTTTGAACCGGTACGAATCAGAAGCAGTTCCGTACCGTTTTAGCTGAAAATCGGAACGTTCCGGCCGTTCCGGACCGGAACAGAACGGAATTCATAACTATGCTTGACACAGGGACAATTCCATGCCTTGTAGTTCGAGAAACAACAATTTCACCCCTTCAACTTCATCACTTACACCCTTAGATTTTTTCATTCTATACTTAGGCTCAGTTTGGTTGGTGGTAAAATATTTTCCTGTAAAATGTTTTCCCTTTGTTTTGGTGTTTTGGTGCTGTTTGGTTAGAAGTAAAATGTTTTCCTTTAAAATGTTTTCCCTCAAACGATGTACAACGATTTACACATTTCATGTCCGTAAGCCATTTTCCGGAGAGTGAAGGAGCACAACTCATACTAACAACTCCACCACCACTACCACCTACCTCCACCACGACCCATCACGGCCGCCCACCTTCACCGCCACCCATCACTGCCATTTACGTCACGGCCCACTGTTTTGGCAAGAGTCAACCAAACACGAAAAAATAATTGCAAGGAAAACTTTTTCACTCAAAACATTTTAAGCATAAAATATCTTCTCTTGTAAAACATTTTACTGCGAACAAAACAGAGCCTTCGTGTCGGCAGACTTACCCCGAAGTTTGGCACAATATTGAAATGAGAGTGTCCTTTTCCAAATTGAAAGGGATGAAAGTGTCTTTGCGTCAAACATGAAGGGATGAAAGTGTCTTTGCAAAGTAGTAGTAATATTTTAAGGACGTAGAGTATAAATTATTCCGCGGGGGATAAATATTCGGAGACCATTCACTCTTCTGTCTTCTGTCTCATCACAAAAGACAACAAAACGCTTCTTTCCCTTTTTTCCCCATTTTCTTTTTCTGTCCCTACATCTGTGTTGACATAAAAGGAATGGAAAATCATTATTACCACAATTAGGATTATTAGTATTTAATCCAACGGATATTCTCCCAAGTGAGCGCGTCAGATATCGCCACGTATCCTCTTTCCTTCTTGTTCCTTCCAAGTCCCCAGTCCACATCTGTTCTATAAATGGTGAAAGACAATTTTACCCTTTGAGTTTCATGAATAGACATTCCGCCCCTTTTTGTTTTGAAAATGACACTAATACTCATTTAGTGCCAAATTTCTTAACACTTGCGCTCCTTAATTGTAACATAGTTAGTCCGTGATGGGTGTCTGTCATTTTAAGTCGTTTCTCGGTTTAATCATAGAACATGGAATGAAATAATTTAAAAGTGTAAGTATCCTGAAGTTTGGCACACCGAAGAGGTGAAAGTGTCTTCTGTGTAAAAACTGAGGGGGTGAAAGTGTATTTTCCCCTTCTTAATAATGTAAGCAAGGTAGGGAGGGACATCAACCTCACTCCTTCCTCATTAAGGAGAGATGTGAAGGAAAGTGGCTCTACTGTCATGCTCACAATAATTGTTCTTGTTAATTAATTTGAAAATATCCTATGTGAGGTAGTTTGTTGAGACCGGCAGGTATGATGATTAGTGAGGAGAATTACTTCCCGCTCTTCTATACTTTTATCTTTTCTGCATCTCAACCAATCTTGTTTGGGTAAAGACACTTTCATCCCCTCTAGTTTGATTGAAGTACATTTTCACACCTTTCAATTTAAAAAAGGACACTTCAATCCTTTCAGTGCGCCGGAGTTCAAGTAATTTATACTCTTTGATTGTGAAGTCATTAGTATGAACAATCTGATTTTCTATCAGAGTTGAGAAACAGCTTCCACGACTCACCGATTATTTGCATGGTAGGAGCACTTCTGAAAATATCTTTCAGTTAGTTTAATTATGTAGAGGAGGTAGCCTTGCACTACTACCAATACTTTATATAGAGACTAGTGAGTTACATGTCCTTTTAAGATTAATCTTCTACCCAAGCTCTCAGCTGTTGATTTCTCTTCAACGCAATGTCCCACAATACCATTATGAACAGTAAAAGACTTTAAACTTAGATGACTAATCGAATGATGAAAATGATTTTATACATAACATGATATTAATATTTTCACATTGATGGCAATTGGCCATCAATAACTGGAGCAAATAATAACACTCCTGAGCAAATAATAACAATCCTATAGGGCCCTCACAAAAAAAAAAAAGAAAAAAGAAAAAAGAAACTACACACTCTAGTAATGGATGTCCTCCCACCTTGTTGCATCTGTACTTGCCCAAAAATTGGAGTACGAGATGGCTCTTTCACCGCATAAATCAAGTATAAAATTATTTGACGTTGCGGTAATTGTGTTTCACGTTTCTCTTCTCCCTTCTATCTCTCATTCTTTGAAAAATTTAAAAGTAACCAATCACATGGTCCACTCTTATAAGCTCGTGGCGCAGATCTGAACGTTGTGCTTGTTGAGCAGCTCAAGATATTTTCTCCGCCGGAGTGGGCCCATCAAACACCATAACTCCACAGGGACACGTCATCGTCAATTTCAATTTCATCGGCAGCCATGAAATACGGTAGCGGCAGCAAAAGCCCTTCCGCCATATTTGCCAACAATCCCGGCAGTCCATAAACATCGTACTCCTCATCCATGAAGTTAACTTGCTTCGGCAATCTCTCCTCCTCCTCCGCGCGTTCCACGACCTCCTCGGTGTGGGCCCCACTATTCCGCTTCGGTCGGAAGGCCTCGGCGGCGTCTGTGGCGGCCTTCTGTATGTCCTTCGGATGATTAGAAGCAGGAACAGGCAGCCTCCAGGCAGAATCTGCAAAATTGAGGCAAGCGGACCGCCCACGGAGGGCTATGGCGGCCACGTCGTGGGCCCGAGCAGCCATCTCCAAGGTGGGGAAGGTCCCAAGCCAAATCCTAGTCTTCTTGTTGGGCTCCCGGGTCTCGCAGACCCATTTCCCGGAGCTCCTCCGCCTGACACCCCGGTAGACGGGGTGGCGAGTCTCGTGGAACTTCTTCCTCCCCGCACGCTTCTTGGGGTTGCTCGAAGCCAGCTTCACGGCCTCCTCGTCAGAGTAGGATATCATAGAAGGACTAGCATAATCGTCAGTCGAAATATTTTCAAGATCACCAAGGGACTCGCCGGAAAAATAAGAGAAATTCTCCATTAAACTGAGGGTTTTTGAGGGAGAGAAGAATTGAAATGGTTGGTTGTAGAAGGTCAGAGTAGAGTGAGGCTTGCTTGTTATAGTTTTTTGCTTCTTGGGCTGACTAGACCAACGCGGAAGAGCCAAATGGGATTTGTGGGACTGTGGCAATGACAGCACGGACCACTATCTTTACGACGCGTGTAAGTTTTGTCTTGCGTGGCAGGTTCCCATCTCTGCTTGATATTTTTCTTTAGAGCATGACCAATGATAGCGACCACCAATATTATTTGTAGGATATTATTTTTTCTTTAGAAGATATTTCTATAAATAGTACTTCAAGCTATTTAAACCATGGGAAGGGAGGGAATCTCACTACATCATGGCCACCCACTAAGGTTGATTTTGTGTGCCACATGCAAGCCTGAAAATTAGTAATTCTGTTTGGGTTAAAGACAATTTACACCCCTTGAGTATGGGGTTAAATACAAATACACCCCACTTGTTAGGTAAATACAATTACCACTGTCACAGACAATTAACCTCTATCCGTGGATGGAGGGTGGACAGAGAACACTTTAAATACCACCCCTATATTACTGCAATTTGACTGTTTTATGATTATTTTGCCCTCATTTGTATTTTTGTGTTTATTGTTCGTGTTCTTGTTATTCTTGGCCACAGTTGTTGTTCTTGACGACTACCACCTCCATCACCAAATCCCCACCACCACCGCCACTGAATCCCCACCACCGCCAACACCACCAATGAAAGCCTGGATTTAACAGTCATATTCATCATCGCCTAAGAAAGCCTGGATACAACTTTCCAACCCCTTTCGGGATGAAATCAACCCTCCAACAATTCTTTAGAGGAAATCAGATACCCATTGAAGAACACCATACTCGTCGAATACTCATCAAATGTTTCTAACCAATTATCCATTCAATTCACTTTCAAACCACTACTTTTGCAGACACTCCCGTTTACAACTCCATCAATTGCCACTACGAAATCCCAACTAGCTCTAAATATACAACTTCATCAATTTTCAGGACAAAATTCATAATAGGTCTCTGTCCATAAGAATAAGTTCTCTAAGAGCTAGCTAGCGCAGGTTAGGATGAGCAAGAAAATCGAATTCATAAACAAGTGGGAGCTAAAAGGTGCTAAAAGGTGCTTTAGAAGTTTCACCATGTCCACCGCAACCGTCCCAGAAGAAGAACCTAGAAGAGGAACAAGGCCAAAAAATATATACAGGGGGTCCAATTCAACCGTCGACCACGAATCAAACACCGAACCACCACCACAAACTGACTGTCGTCTGTGGATTCCACTGCCTCCCAGCACCACAGAAAACAACCGCCGACCTGTGGTTAAGAAAGAACATGGTCTGAATCTATTAGTTTGACTGTTAGAGTATGATTGAGTAAGTGGAGTTCGAGATGAAGACGGAGAATTGGGAGGCATTGCAGGATAAGGAATAGAGGAAAGGGGAAGGAGAAGGAGAAGGAGGATAATTGGGAGCTCTTGGAACTGGGGGTCATCGAAGAAAAGAAGATTGACAGAGGCTTATTTGGGAGAAGAGATGGAAGGAGGCTGTGAGAGAGAGGACGAAATAAGGCGAGGGTTAGGAAATGAAGAGGAGAAGGGAATGTAATGACTTTAGAGTGGGTAAGTTCGTTAATATTTAAGGGTATTTTTGTCTTTTTACCCTTCCGTTAGACAGCCAATGCCCCCTTCGTTAGACAGGGGTATTGGTCTTTATCCAAACACAAGGGGTGGATTTGTATTTAATCCAAATTAAGGGTTGTATTTTGTCTTTTACCCATTATCTTTATTTATGAAAGTCTACACACTTATTAAAGTGTTCTATCAAGATAGTTACTATAGATAGTAAAAAACGGTCACTGTCACGTGGACTCATCAGCAGCTTGAATGTGTCTTCACTACCATGTTCCAGAAGCACCACATCATGTCATCTCGCATTTCGAGGAACCATGTGACAGGGTCCTTCGAGCAAAACACCTCGCACAGAAGCTAGATTTTCTAGTGGCTTAAAGTCTGGAATAAGGTCATTCGCATGTGGGTTCTTTCCAAGATGCGACCAGTACTTGTTGTGAAGCTGACTTGTTTCACCTTCTTCTTTATACCAGATTTAGCGTCATCCTTGACAATTATCCAAGGATTTAGGATACGTTGCCATCGTAAATGGGTCGTGGGTTTTCTGTACGTCCACGTTTCTCCCATCGGTTGCCATAGCTTGACTAGTATAAATAGGACGGTCCGTTACGAACTTTTGTAATTTTTTCGTGTGATTTATCGAATTCTTGCCGACAAGTTTTCTCTCCCCTTCACAGTACATCACTGCTTATTTCCACCCCTTCCCCCATATCTCCTCGGCTCTCCGATCTTTCTGCGTACTTGATAAAAGATTTTTAACTAATCTATAGTCCGAATAATATCTATTAAGCTACAACTATACCCATCCTATTTCCTTGTAAACATTTGGTGAACCTGACGTGAAAGAGATCTAACCAATCAAAGAAACATAAACCAAGATCGGATCTCATGTCCATGGATAACACCAGTACCGAAACCAGTCCTTCGCAACTCCTCTCTGGCTCCCTAGAGCTAGAAGATCGGGACCTTGAAAACCCTCAAGTCGCCATTCTAGAAGCTATTCGAACTCTAAACTCCAATTTACAAAACCAAGTGAACCAATTGAAATAACATATGGACGAGACAATGCCTAGAACAGCCAGAAATGCAATCACCTCACTCGTGAAATTTTCAATATAAAATTCGCACTGGGTTTGTCAGCCACATGCACCTCTCTTCCACCGCAGCCCCTGCATGCGAGAGTAGGCGCGTTTGCTGATAATCCCTTGCAAACTCCCAACACCAACAAACTCTGGTAATAAGACGTTAATCTAATTCCTCGGTCGCCCGCGACCTTGGGATTCCTTGGTAGGAGGAAAACAAAGCATCCCCCCACAATCCTGTAGATCCATACATTGCAAGCGCACAATCCCAGAGACCCCCAGCAAACAAGCAAGCGTCCCCTCTGCAGTCATGACCCAGCAAACCCTTGCGACGCCCTGACGCGATTTCTTAGCGCGTATGCGCAAGTGCACGATAAAGTAATATAGGGGTGGTATTTCAACCCTGAGTTATCAATCCCACGAGGACAGACTCGAGACTATTTATTTAGTTACTTAATTTATAGTACGGTAGATGAGGAAAGATTTGATTGATTTAAGAATTTAAATAACAACTAAGTTAATTATTTTTGTATTTTTTAATTTTAATAAAATAGATATGGAGAAACTAGGCGATCTCTAGATCACCTATGGTTGTAGACAATTTCCGGTTCAGCTATGTAACACGTTAATTCTATTCTAGTTCATCCGAGTAATTGCACTGACACTCTCCTGTCGGTCTCATGTCATTCTACTTCTCCGTTGACTACAATCTCCTCTCGGTCTCATGTTGTCTACCAGTACGTTCTAGCAGGTCATCCAATGGTACGCTAACGGGTCATGTGGGCCAACGTTTCACGGAACAGCTAAATAAACCTACCGAATTTACCCACAATAGACCAATCTTAACACTTCTCCTCTCGGTCGCAGTTATTCGGGATTTTTATTCACGTCTCATCCTAGCTAGTTAGAATCACCGTCGCGCATTCGCTAGCTAAGTAGTATTTCCGGGTCATGACTCCTTCAAAACTAAGAATTAAGTGTAGCACGTGAATAATTGACAAGAATGAAATCAACATTAAGCGAGATTAAATCCACGAAGAACCCTAGTTTTCATGAATGTCAATATCCTAATCTAGCCGTGTCAATAGACAAGATTCAATAACAAGTTCAAGAAACTAGCATTCAATTGAAGAATCAAATCCAAACGCATGAAACAAAGTCTGAAATCCGGAAATTAATCATCTACATGAAACCCTAGGCTCTCATAGAGATGCCTAGCAAAACGTCTAGCTAATCGAAATCAACCAAACAAAACTTACAAGTTTCTCCATACAAGATTTGAAGAAGAAGAAGAAGAAGAAGATGATGAATCCCTAGATCTTCAATGGAGGAGCTTCAGTTCTTCGTAGTCTCCGTCTTCTCCTCTTGCATGAGTCCCATCTCTCTCCTCTCTTTCTCACGTTCCCCTTCTTTTTTTGTCTAGGGTGTATTAATTAATCCCAAAAAGAGTGTTAATCAATAACCCTAAAATCTGACTTTTTTTCCGTGCGTGGGCTGGAACTTCCTTCTGGTCGCACGAACAGGATTTTCTGGTCCTGCGACCAGCTTCTGATCGTGCGACCAGACCCCCTGGTCATGACATGCAGTTAGTTTGGATAGTTTCTGGTCGCAGAACTAGAAAATCCTGGTCCTGCGACCTCCTTGGTATTTTCTTTTCTTTTCTTTTTTTTTTTCTTTGGACCTTCTTCAAATATTGTTTGGCTTCATCTTTCTCAAGCTTACACTTATGTTCCGAAGTTCGTTTCTCCTCCCTCTTGATCCATGAGCTCCGTTTCCTGTCAAACACAACACGAAAACACCCCGTGCGATCAAAAGTGACAAAATAAATGTAAATAACGCGAGAAACGCCCGGATTTACAAATTAATGCTCAAAGCTAAACTCCTACGTTTTCTCTCTATTCATAGTGTAAAACCAATATAATCAAACCGGAAAGCACGCAAAACGATATAAAATGTGCGAGAAATATAACTCTAATAGAGAGTTATCAAATCCCCCACACTACCTTTTTGCGCGTCCCGAGCAAAATCAAACCTTACAATATGTTTTAATCCACCGAATTGCATAAAACTTTACTAGCCATGTGACACAAACAACTCACACACACAATGCAAACGACATGACTATACAATGCAAGAATTGAAACAACGTAATTTTTTATTTTTATTAAGAGACGGGCAATCTCGCTATCACTAACCAAAATTATCAAGTTCTCACAAGTCTCTTTTGCAATTCACACAACCGCAATAATGAATTGAAAATACAATGATCCTATGCACATGCTCACTAAGGAGTCCTCAAACATCCACCAAACTCAATCCAAGATCCGGGCACGTCCTTTAGCTCAGAGGGTCTAGGGATCCTTAGTCCTATAGCAGTCTTTCGTCGCCAAGTCATATGAGGTTTTCAGAGCCTCTTAGCCGTTATTGCATTGAATGCAAATTTTCCCAGTGAAGGAGACACAACTCCGTGTAAGACGACTTGACTTAAATTTTCCTTAGACGCTCTAATTTGTTTGAATCCAAATTCCCCGCGTGAACGGGGACACATTAGGCTGTTCACCGTATCTAGTCCAAGAGAAGATTTTGATTGTTTTTTTTCTTTTTGTTTTTTTTTTCATTCTCTTCTAATTTTTTTTCAACCGTGCATTTAGAGCAACTAAGTGTGGGCTTTTTCAGTTAGCTCTTGAAACCACCGTAAAGGATGGTGGTGTACACTCCCTAACTTCACTTAGTCTAGAGAAATGTACCACATGGAACCGACTCTACACGAAGGTCCACCCCAGATTTACTAGAGGCCACAAGTTTCATCGAAAACAGACTATTCAACTCCTTAGGACTAAATCCTCCTAGCACAATAAAGGAACTAAAGGTATGCCCTCGTCTACTTTCCACATTTCCTGAATACCCGGGACTTCCTTTCGTGAAACCGCTGCGCAAGATACTAAAAATTAAGGTTTTCCCCACCACGGTGATTCCTATTCATCGAGACTCTTTCATTGAACTCTCTCTGGTTTCAGGCTTCATCAATTTCCCATAACTCAAAAATTTAATTTTTATGGTTTTTTTTTCTATTTTTTTTCTTTTCTCATATTTTCCAAAACTCTATATGCTTTTGGCCAACTCGATAATCACAACGATTGGATAGGGGACTCAATAAAGTAAAAGTGCTAAACAATGCAGAAGTTTAAAACTATCACAATACGACATTGTATCAAACATTCTACACTAACCACACGTACTACACAATACGACACAACTACATGTAACTGGCGATGCATAACTGACATGCGTAGCAAAATTGTACACAGACCCCCCCTCACACTTAAGCGTTTCGTTTTCCTCAACGAATTTAGAGATATAATTAGGGGACTCGTCGCTTAAGTGTGTTGGCGGTGGATCCACACAATTATCGCTCAAAACGTAGGACAGAGAGATTTAGAGGTACCTGGGGTGCCCGGAACTACATGGGCACCGTGTCCGCAAAATTGCAACAAGAAGGGGGCTTGTGGACAGTTGACAATTTCCGGAAAAGTCTCTCCTCTCGTCCGGATTCTGATGCGCCTACTCAACATTCTCTATCGCGCGCATCAAGAAGGGGAACCGGGAGCGTCTTCTGTACTTGTGTCCCTGCACACTTATTGGAATAATTAAAGCAACTCTCTCTCACCCCTGAAAATAAAATATGGAGAACTAAAAGCAAAAACATAAATAAATTGCATCCTACTCTATATTGGGTTGCCTCCCAAGCAGCGCTTGTAATTTAAGGTCGACAGCACGACCCGGTTATCTCAACCGAAAAGGATGGTGGAGGATGCTTCATCCCTCCACTTCTTCTTCTTCCACCATCTCTTTTCATTGAACTTTTTCCCATGAGCACTCATGTGCTCTGAAGATGGTGGATAGTTGTGGAAGCTGACTCCTTTGATTTTGCAATTGATCTTCTTGAGAAACTTCCACCAAGTACCACTGGGCTCAAATGAATCTCTGTCCATAAAATCATCCCAGTAATACCTCATATGTGCTAGATGCTCTTCACTCGACAGATGCAATTCATCCACACCCCCACACTTGTTTGTTTTCAACTCCTTGACTATGGCGTGCAGATCATCAATATAATAGCAATTATGACACGAAATTGAAAATTTCTCATGATGCTCTTCCCCATAAGAATCTCCATACACAATTATTTCCAACTCATCACAGACTTGATTAATATGAGATATGGAGAATTCTTCAAGAGTATGAGTAAGGAATTTTACCTCAACCGATATGGGCACAAGTGCTTCATCAGCTTCATCATCAGCACACCATAGGCTTCCAATGCTGGTGTCTTCCCATTCATGCCAAGGATGTGAGGGCGCCTGCGGTCTTGGCTCGTAATATGGCAGGTCTTCCCATCTTGGGCACACATTTCCACCCCAGTCTGAATCATAGTCTGAGTCTCATAAATGGCAAAGTCCACCAATGGTTCCTAGACACTGCAGTCATTGCTCGGCTCATGTATCTCTTCTTCCACTTTTGGTGGTGATGATGAAGGTTGAATATGAGGCTCACTGTCATGTGGCAAGGGCTCTTCTTGTGGTTCTTGAATACTAGATTCCCCTGCTGTTGACAGTTTTTCTACTCGTTTCTTTATCCTCTCCATCATCTCCCTCACATATTCCCTACTTGTGGCTGAATCTTCTTGTGGTCATTGTGCAGCTATGGAAAAAATTTTGGAGCACACTTCGATGTCCTCCATAGTACTACGTCGTTCTGCCATAATCGCTGATGAGTCTTCCTGGTGCTGATGAAGCTGGGGTGCATGTACTCGACATGAGTCTCTACGGTCGTGCCAAATGCCGCATACATAGCACCAATTTATGCATGAATCCTCTTCTTCATGGTTACCCCTACAGTGGAAACAATAGGGGGGACCCGAATAACAGTCTTCGCTCCACATGCTTATATTGTCTCTTGCTTCCTGTGTTCCTGCAAAACAGACTCACAAGACACCCGTGAAGCACAGAGATATAGAATAAAAAGATTAAAATTAAAACTAAAATAAAATTACTCTAAACTAACTCCTAACTAAATAATCTACCGCTTTCCCCGGCAACAGCGCCAAAAACTTGACGCGCTTAACGCGTATGCGCAAGTGCACGGTCAAGTAATATAGGGGTGGTATTTAAACCCCGAGTCATCGATCCCACGAGGAGAGACTCGAGACTATTTAATTAGTTACTTAATTTATAGTACGGTAGAGGAGGAAGGATTTGATTGATTTAATAATTGAAATAACAATTAAGCTTATTATTTTTGTATTTTTTAATTTTAATAAAATAGATATGGAGAAACTAGGCAATCTCTAGATCACCTAGGGCTGTAGACGATTTCCGGTTCATCTATGTAACACGCTAATCCTATTCTAGTTCAGTCGCGTAATTGCACTGACACTCTCCTGTCGGTCTCATGTCATTCTACTTCTCGGTTGACTACAATCTCACTACAACAAATCCTGACTCCGTTGACATAAAAAATTATCACTAGAAAACCCAAATATGTCGGTAGAAATTTTATCGACAAATTATTTTTTGACGCAAAATTGTCACTACATCTCGGTCGTTAGTATTAAAGCCGACAAACCCCAAGTATGTCGGCAGAAAAAAAGGGCGACATCAATTTCTGTCGACAGTTTAAATCTAACAACAAACGTTTTATGTCGCTAGTACAACTACCGACAAGTAATTAGTCGTTTATGTAGATAAGTGACAAAATTATTTGTCATCAGTAGATATGTTTCTCACTATTACATCTTCATGGTGACACATGTTTATCGCCTGTATCACTACCAAATAAAAAAAATTGGGATTTTTACATATATGCAGATATGCACCCAAAATTCAAACACTACTCATAAACATATATGCACAACTGTGCTCAAATCCAAGATCAACACTCCAAAAGTGGGATTTTTTACATTACAAACAAAAACAATACTGCATAATATGTTTTTTGCATCCTTAAGCCGAGTGAATGACCGTCCACCAGTTCACTCTATTTAAAGAGTCGTACAAAGCAGAATTAAGTTAACAAAACAAGTAGATAGCGTTTTAAAGTTCAAAAACTATGTCCAGAAAGAGGAATCAAGTGCCCAGAAAACAGCTAGTGTTATATCATCAAGTGTCCAGAATCACCGGCCAGTACTTTGGTTCCTTCGATTCCCTGAACGTATCATAACAAGCGACGCTAAACCTGCAAACAATGAAAAAGGAATCATAAGATATTGGCTGTGTGGTTTAACAACAATGAATATCGCCTACGATATACATCAACAAGCGACGCTAAACCTGCAAACAATGAAAAGAGGACTGCCACGAAACCAGAAAATAATCAGCTTTCTACTCAAATAGAGAAATTTAAACTTCCCCTGTTGCTTGAACAGAACAAAACATTTATTGCAACTAGTTGGGGGCACGTGCTTTGCCAAAGTGGGATTTTTTTTTTAAATTACAATATGATTATCACATCTATGTCAAAGTGGTATGTGATACAAATTAAAAGGCATGTATTGGAAGTGTTTTACTATGGGGTTTGATCTCGAAGTTTTCTTAAGATGCAAATCCAGTCTGCTATGTAAATGGCCATTCAAGTCGTTTCTTAGCCTAGTGTCACGGGCTGACTTCCTTTCAATCCCGTGCGGCACTTGAACCTCTCAAGTAAGCCTAAGAACAACAGAAAGAACACACGAGGGCTTGGAGAAAGAGCTTTGTATTACTTGTGAAGAGCTTACAGTGCTTGGATGTGTTGGAGCAAATGAGCTCCACCCTTTATATACAAGTCCCCTCTCCATGGAAGGATCTAGATGATCTACGATCCAACGGATAGGATTGAAGGACTAGAACCTTCATCCATCATCTAGCCTAAGATATTTTCTATACAAGGATCTAGAGCCTCCTACACAATCTAGCTACATACAAATGATGGAAGCTTTTAGAAATGAGGCTACATAGTGGGCTAAAATGGGCTAGGTGAATCCTAGACCCAAAGAACAAGTGACCCAAGTGGATTAAGGAGTCATGGGCTAGACCATAAGGCATAAACCAAGGAAAAATTGATCAGCCCATGACATTCTCCCCCACTCAATTTGGCAACGTCCTCGTTGCCTCTCGGAAGCGGTCGATCACGTCCTTGTGTTTCCATAAAGAGTCCTCCACTTCCCACGTTGCCTCTTCCTTCGGTAGACCCTTCCAAAGAACCAAGTACTCCGTGTACTTGGGCGTCCTTTTCTTGCTCATGACCCGCTCGGCGATGATATCTTCAACCTCCTTGTCAAAGGCGGTCTTCACATGTATTGGTGCACGTCTCGACTCAGAACGGCTAGCATCATCCGTATCCTCGTGGTAAGGCTTCAAGTTGCTCACATGAAACACGTTATAGATGTGGAGCTTTGCCGGTAACTCCACTCGATATGAAGCCTTCCCAATCTTCTTCAACACCCAAAATGGCCCCATATACTTCCGAGTAAGACCCTTGTGAAGGCCACGAGTGCTCTTGTGTTGCGACGGATTGTACTTGATGAGCACCATGTACCCATCTTGGAACTCCACATGCCGTAGCTTCTTGTCGGCCCATTTCTTCATCTTCTTGGCCGCTTTATGCAAATATAAGTGAGCCAAGTTTTGTTGTTCCGTCCAATCCTTGGAAAAGTGAAATGCTCCCGGACTTGTCCCACGATAAGGCGTGACCAAGGTGGTTGGATTCAATGGTTGTTGCCCCATGACGATCTCGGCTGGACTCCTCCTCGGACCGTTGTAAGTTGTACGAGAATTGGGCCACATCAAGCAACCTTGCCCAATCCTTTTGGTTGGCACTTACATAGTGCCTCAAGTAGATCTCCAATAAATGATTCACCCGCTCCGTTTGCCCATCGGTTTTCGGATGATAGCTAGTAGAAAAGTTGAGCTCCGTGCCCAAAAATTTGAAGAGATCCATCCAAAATTTACCGGTGAAACGGCTATCCCGGTCACTCACGATCGACTTCGGAACTCCCCAATACTTCACCACGTTCTTGAGAAAGAGTTTGGCCGCCTCCTCGGCCGGACACGCGGGTGAAGCCGGAATGAATGTTGCATACTTTGAGAATCGATCCACGACCACCATAATAGTCCCAAATCCATCCGACTTCGGCAAGCAAGTGATGAAGTCCATAGTAAGACATTCCCACGGTCTCTCGGGTATGGGAAGTGGCTCCAATAGTCCTCCTTGAGCCCGTTGATCCCCCTTGTCTTGTTGGCATACAAGACAAGTCCTAACGAAAGTCTCCACGTCGTCCCGTAGTTGTGGCCAATAATAAGCCTCACTCACCAAGGCTTGAGTGCGGTGAGTCCCTGGATGACCCGCCCACTTCGAATCGTGACACTCCTTAAGAATGTCCCTCCTCAAGTTATCCCACCGTGGGACGTAGATGCGGCCACCGTTGGCGTAGAGAATGCCATCTTCGAGCCAAAATCTCCTTGTCTTCCCTTCATTAACTAGCCCCACGAGATTCTTGGCCGAGGTATCGTGCTCCAACCCCTCCTTGATGTGGTCAAGTAGGGTCAAAATTGGTCTAGTCATGGCCACCAATTCGGCTTTCCGGCTTAGTGCGTCGGCCACGACATTAGCTTTTCCCGGCTTGTACTCCAAGTCGTAGTCGAACTCGGCTAAGAAATCTTGCCACCTAGCTTTCTTGGGACTTAGCTTCTTTTGAGTTTGGAAGTAGCTAGTGGCAACGTTGTCGGTCTTCACCACGAACTTGGATCCCAACAAGTAGTGCTTCCACGTCCTTAGACAATGCACCACCGCCGTCATTTACTTCTCTTGGACTGTGTATCTCCGCTCGGTCTCATTGAGCTTCCGGCTCTCATAGGCAATGGGGTGTACCTTATGCATGAGAACCCCCCCTATAGCAAAATCGGATGCGTCGGTATGCACCTCAAACGGCTTGGTCACGTCCGGCAACCTTAGTACGGGCTCCTCCATAACGGCCTTATTCAAATCATCAAAGGCCTCTTGGCATCGGGTACTCCACTCCCATGCCACGTTCTTCTTAAATAGCTCCATTAATGGCGCCGCTCGTCTCGAGTAACCTTGGATGAACCGTCGGTAGTAGTTCACCAAGCCAAGGAAGGATCGTAACTCCGTTACCTTTGTGGGAGGCTCCTACTCCTTAATAGCCCGAATCTTTGCACTGTCCATCATGAGTTGACCTTGGGCGATCTTGTGGCCAAGAAATTCCACCTCCTCAAGTGCAAAGGAGCATTTCTCCTTCTTCACATAGAGCTCGTTGTCCCTTAGAGCTTGGAACACGGCCCTTAGATGATCAATGTGCTCCTGCATAGATTTGTTATATACCACAATATCGTCCAAGTACACGACTACAAATTTATCAGGATAAGGATGAAACACCTTATTCATGAGAGTGCAAAAAGTAGGTGGTGCATTAGTAAGACCAAACGGCATCACAAGAAATCATACGCACCATACCTCGTCACGCATGCCGTCTTTGGTTCGTCTCCTTCCGCGATCCTCACTTGGTAGTACCCCGACCTCAAATCCAACTTAGTGAAGTACCGTGCTCCACGAAGTTGATCAAATAAATCCGCGATGAGTGGGATGGGATACTTGTTCTTGACGGTTACCTTGTTTAGAGCCCGATAGTCAATGCAAAGCCGAAGTGATCCGTCCTTCTTCCTTTGGAAAAGAACCGGTGCACCGTATGGAGCCTTTGATGGTTGGATATACCCGGCATCCAATAACTCCTTAAGTTGCTTCTTTAGCTCCACTAATTCCGGCGGCGACATGCGGTATGGGGCTTTAGCGGGAGGCTTAGCCCCGGGCCCCAACTCGATCACATGGTTTACCTCCCTTCGTGGTGGTAGACGCTTGGGCAACTCCTTGGGCATGACGTCCTTGAAGTCATCCAAAACCTTCACGATCTCTTGCGGGATCTCTCCTTGATCTCCCACGGCTTCGACCTCCTTAACGGTTGCTAAGAAAGTCTGCTCACCCTTCTTGAATCCCGTAGATAGTTGCATAGCGGAAAGGACCTTGCCGGCATCCTTTCCCTCCTTCATTGGCACCATGCATGAAGAACTCTCCCCCACGATGCACATGGTGTCGAATGGCGACATCGGGAAAGCCTTCTCCTTGTCCATGAACTCGGCCTCTATCACCAACTCGTAGTAATCCATGGGCACGACCGTTAAGTCCACGGGACCCTTCCACTTGTCAAGCTGCAAATCCACACCACGAGCTACACCAACCATAGGCTTTGCATCGGAGTTGACGGCTTTGATGTTTCGTTGTTCCTTCACGACCTTGAGCTTTAATCTCTCGGCCTCCTCCACGTAAATGAAGTTGTGGGTAGCACCCGTGTCCACCAAGGCGGGGGTGACGACACCATTCACCCGAGCCTCGACGAACATCAACCCACGAGTCTCCATCTCGGAAGTGAGCTCCTTAGCTTGGACGGCGTTGAGCATCTTCAATGTTCCCATCTTGGCCTCGTCCTCCTTCTCCTTACCGGCTAGCATTGCCGATAACCGACCCCTGCTTGGAAAATTAAAGGCCAAATGATCTTCTTTACCGCAAAGGAAGCAAGGCCTCTTACCTTTGCCATCGTTTCGGGCAGCCGGCTTGTCCCTCCGTGCATATGACTCCTTTGACGTGCTTGGACGGTCGGTCTTGCCCTTGTCTTTGTCCCTTGCTCCCCCACTCTTGCTCGTACCACCTCTTGAATCCTTGGGCTTGGCATCACTCTTCTAGTACTCAACAAGGGACTCGGCAACGGCGATCGATTGATTGAGTGTCTAGACATTCCTCTGTGCTAGCTCACTCTGGACCCAATCCTTCAACCCGATTCTGAAGTTGAAAAGCTTGTCACTTTCACTCATATCGGGTATCTCAAGCATCAAATTGGCATAGTTGTTGATGTAGTCCTTGAGAATCCCCGTGTGCTTCAACCAACGTAGCTTCTCCCTTGCTTGGTCCTTGGCATTCTCCGGGTAGAACTGGGCCTTGATCTCCTTTACAAAGTCCTCCCAAGTGTCAAGAGTTGTCACACCTTCCTTGATCTCGCCGTCCTTTCTCTTCCACCATAGAAGAGCATTTGGTGTTAATATATGTCACATGAGATACTGGGGCCAAAAATCCACCAATCGAGCGTTAATATATCTCTCAAAAGACATGGGTCCAAAGTCCAGTAATCGGCAAGCAAGATTACTAGACTTTGGTGTCGCCGCACTGTTTGGGCCATAGCTTTGGCTACGGGCATAAGAATGACGCGAGCCACCCCAATTCGGAAAGCTCTCGACGAGACGCACGAGGGGGAGATTGAGCTACGGTCCATCGGGGTCCATCTTCATCCCCAAATTCTGCCGTTCGACCAGTCAAAACGGGCATTTTTAGTTATTTCTTACTATTTCTGGTAATATTTCCATTGCCAATTCGGACCTCAGCTTGAACCCGTTTTGGGTTGGGTCGAAATTCGCGTACGCGTTTATTTCAGTAAGGTTAAAGTGTTGGGACAATTTTGGGATTTCAACCTTTTTTGGCATATTTTATAATTTTCAGCCATATATGCCCGACTTGTGGGCAGAATTCGATTAGTCTGCATTTCTTGGAACCCCAGAGACGTTCTCCATTCGTTTATGCCTTTCTGTTCGTTGCTTATGCCGCATTGATCCAACGCCTTGATTAGATTCGGCGTCATTTTGGCACTAATATATGTCACAGAAGATATTGGGGCCAAAATCCACTAATCGGTGAGCAAGATTAGTGGATTTTGATACCATTATTTTGTGAGACATAAATTGCTGACAAAATTCAGAAATTGGTAAGCAATAGTTATGCATTTTGGTGTTAATATATGTCACATCAGAAATTGGGGCAAAAAATCCACCAATCGGGCGTTAATATATCTCTCAAAAGACAAGGAGCCAAAGTCCAGTAATCGGCAAGCAAGATTATTGGACTTTGGTGTCGCCGCACTGTTTGGGCCATAGCTTTGGCTACGGGCATCAGAATGACGCGAGCCACCCCAATTCGGAAAGCTCTCGACGAGACGCACGAGGGGTCGATTGAGCTACGCTCCATCAGGGTCAATATTCATCCCCAAATTCTGCCGTTCGACCAGTCAAAACGGGCATTTTTAGTTATTTCTTACTATTTCTGGTAATTTTTCCGTTGCCTATTCAGACCTCAGCTTGAACCCGTTTTGGGTTGGGACCAAATTCGCGTACGCGTTTCTTTCAGTAAGGTTAAATAGTTGGGACAATTTTGGGATTTCGACCTTTTTAGGCATATTTTATGATTTTCAGCCATATATGCCCGGCTTGTGGGCAGAATTCGATTAATCTGCTTTTCTTGGAACCCCAGAGACGTTCCCCATTCGTTTATGCCTCTCTGTTCGTTGCTTATGCCGCATTGATCCAACGCCTTGATTAGATTCGGCGTCATTTTGGCACTAATATATGTCACAGAAGATATTGGGGCCAAAATCTACCAATCGGTGAGCAAGATTAGTGGATTTTGATACCATTATTTTGTGAGACATAAATTGCTGACAAAAAGCACAAATTGGTAAGCAATGGTTATGCATTTTGGTGTTAATATATGTCACATGAGAAACTGGGGCAAAAAATCCACCAATCGGGCGTTAATATATCTCTCAAAAGACAAGGGGCCAAAGTCCAGTAATCGGCAAGCAAGATTACTGGACTTTGGTGTCGCCGCACTGTTTGGGCCATAGCTTTGGCTACGGGCATCAGAATGACGCGAGCCACCCCAATTCGGAAAGCTCCCGACGAGACGCACGAGGGGGCGATTGAGCTACGCTCCATCAGGGTCCATATTCATCCCCAAATTCTGCCGTTCGACCAGTCAAAACGGGCATTTTTAGTTATTTCTTACTATTTCTGGTAATATTTCCATTTCCTATTCGGACCTCAGCTTGAACCCGTTTTGGGTTGGGACGAAATTCGCGTACGCGTTTCTTTCAGTAAGGTTAAATAGTTGGGACAATTTCGGGATTTCAACCTTTTTTGGCATATTTTATGATTTTCAGCCATATATGCCCGACTTCTAGGCAAAATTCGATTAATCTGCTTTTCTTGGAACCCGAGAGACGTTCTCCATTCGTTTATGCCTCTCTGTTCGTTTCTTATGCCGCATTGATCCAACGCCTTGATTAGATTCGGCGTCACTTTGGCAATAATACATGTCACAGAAGATATTGGGGCCAAAATCCACTAATCGGTGAGCAAGACTAAGGGATTTTGATACCATTATTTTGTGAGACATAAATTGCTGACAAAATGCACAAATTGGTAAGCAATAGTTATGCATTTTGGTGTTAATATATGTCACATGAGATAATGGGTCAAACATCCACCAATCTGGCGTTAATATATCTCTCAAAAGTCATGGGGCCAAAGTCCAATAATCGGCAAGCAAGATTACTGGACTTTGGTGTCGCCGCACTGTTTGGGCCATAGCTTTGGCTACGGGCATCAGAATGACGCGAGCCACCCCAATTCGGAAAGCTCTCGACGAGACGCACGAGGGGGCGATCGGGGTCCATCTTCATCCCCATATTCTGCCGTTCGACCAGTCAAAACAGGCATTTTTAGTTATTTCTTACTATTTCTGGTAATATTTCCATTGCTTATTCGGACCTCAGCTTGAACTCGTTTTGGGTTAGGTCGAAATTCGCGTACGCGTTTATTTCAGTAAGGTTAAAGTGTTGGGACAATTTCGGGATTTCAACCTTTTTTGGCATATTTTATGATTTTCAGCCATATATGCCCGGCTTGTGGGCAGAATTTGATTAATCTGCTTTTCTTGGAACCCCAGAGACGTTCTCCATTCGTTTATGCCTCTCTGTTCGTTGCTTATGCCGCATTGATCCAACGCCTTGATTAGATTCAGCGTCATTTTGGCACTAATATATGTCACAGAAGTTATTGGGGCCAAAATCCACTAATCGGTGAGCAAGACTAGTGGATTTTGATACCATTATTTTGTGAGACATAAATTGCTGACAAAATGCACAAATTGGTAAGCAATAGTTATGCATTTTGGTGTTAATATATGTCACATGAGATACTGGGGCCAAAAATCGACCAATCGGGCGTTAATATATCTCTCAAAAGACATGGGGCCAAAGTCCAGTAATCGGCAAGCAAGATTACTGGACTTTGGTGTCGCCGCACTGTTTGGGCCATAGCTTTGGCTACGGGCATCAGAATGACGCGAGCCACCCCAATTCGGAAAGCTCCCGACGAGACGCACGAGGGGGCGATTGAGCTACGCTCCATCAGGGTCCATATTCATCCCCAAATTCTGCCGTTCGACCAGTCAAAACGGGCATTTTTAGTTATTTCTTACTATTTCTGGTAATATTTCCATTTCCTATTCGGACCTCAGCTTGAACCCGTTTTGGGTTGGGACGAAATTCGCGTACGCGTTTCTTTCAGTAAGGTTAAATAGTTGGGACAATTTCGGGATTTCAACATTTTTTGGCATATTTTATGATTTTCAGCCATATATGCCCGGCTTGTGGGCAGAATTCGATTAATCTTCTTTTCTTGGAACCCAGAGACGTTCTCCATTCGTTTATGCCTCTCTGTTCGTTGCTTATGCCGCATTGATCCAACGCCTTGATTAGATTCAGCGTCATTTTGGCACTAATATATGTCACAATAGATATTGGGGCCAAAATCCACTAATCGGTGAGCAAGACTAGTGGATTTTGATACCATTATTTTGTGAGACATAAATTGCAGACAAAATGCACAAATTGGTAAGCAATAGTTATGCATTTTGGTGTTAATATATGTTACATGAGATAATGGGTCAAACATCCACCAATCTGGCGTTAATATATCTCTCAAAAGTCATGGGGCCAAAGTCCAATAATCGGCAAGCAAGATTACTGGACTTTGGTGTCTCCGCACTGTTTGGGCCATAGCTTTGGCTACGGGCATCAGAATGACGCGAGCCACCCCAATTCGGAAAGCTCTCGACGAGACGCACGAGGGGGCGATTGAGCTACGCTCCATCAGGGTCCATATTCATCCCCAAATTCTGCCGTTCGACCAGTCAAAACGGGCTTTTTTAGTTATTTTTTACTATTTCTGGTAATATTTCCATTGCCTATTCGAACCTCAGCTTCAACCCGTTTTGGGTTGGGACGAAATTCGCGTACAGGTTTCTTTCAGTAAGGTTAAATTGTTGGGACAATTTCGGGATTTCAACCTTTTTTGGCATATTTTATGATTTTTAGCCATATATGCCGGGCTTCTAGGCAGAATTCGATTAATCTGCTTTTCTTGGAACCCGAGAGACGTTCTCCATTCGTTTATGCCTCTCTGTTCGTTGCTTATGCCGCATTGATCCAACACCTTGATTAGAGTCGGCGTCATTTTGGCACTAATATATGTCACAGAAGATATTGGTGCCAAAATCCACTAATCGGTGAGCAAGATTAGAGGATTTCGATACCATTATTTTGTGAGACATAAATTGCAGACAAAATGCAAAAATTGGTAAGCAATAGTTATGCATTGTGGTGTTAATATATGTCACATGAGATACTGGGGCCAAAAATCCACCAATCGGGCGTTAATATATCTCTCAAAAGACATGGGGCCAAAGTCCAGTAATCGGCAAGCAAGATTACTGGACTTTGGTGTCGCCGCACTGTTTGGGCCATAGCTTTGGCTACGGGCATCAGAATGACGCGAGCCACCCCAATTCGGAAAGCTCTCGACGAGACGCACGAGGGGGCGACTGAGCTACGCTCCATCGGGGTCCATATTCATCCCAAAATTCTGCCGTTCGACCAGTCAAAACGGGCATTTTTAGTTATTTCTTACTGTTTCTGGTAATATTTCCATTGCCTATTCGGACCTCAGCTTGAACCCGTTTTGGGTTGGGACGAAATTCGCGTACGCGTTTATTTCAGTAAGGTTTAAGTGTTGGGACAATTTCGGGATTTCAACCTTTTTTTGGCATATTTTATGATTTTCAGCCATATATGCCCGGCTTCTGGGCTGAATTCGATTAATCTGCTTTTCTTGGAACTCCAGAGGCGTTCTCCATTCATTTATGCCTCTCTTTTTGTTGCATATGCCGCATTGATCCAACGCCTTGATTAGATTCGGCGTCATTTTGGCACTAATATATGTCACAGAAGATATTGGTGCCAAAATCCACTAATCGGTGAGCAAGATTAGTGGATTTCGATACCATTATTTTGTGAGACATAAATTGCTGACAAAATGCACAAATTGGTAAGCAATAGTTATGCATTTTGGTGTTAATATATGTCACATGAGATACTGGGGCCAAAAATCCACCAATCGGGCGTTAATATATCTCTCAAAAGACATTGGGCCAAAGTCCAGTAATCGGCAAGCAAGTTTACTGGACTTTGGTGTCTCCACACTGTTTGGGCCATAGCTTTGGCTACGGGCATCAGAATGACGCGAGCCACCCCAATTCGGTAAGCTCTCGACGAGACGCACGAGGGGGCGATTAAGCTACTCTCCATCAGGGTCCATATTCATCCCCAAATTCTGCCGTTCGACCAGTCAAAACGGGCATTTTTAGTTATTTTTTACTATTTCTGGTAATATTTCCATTGCCTATTCGGACCTCAGCTTGAACCCGTTTTGGGTTGGGACAAAATTCGCGTACGCGTTTCTTTCAGTAAGGTTAAATAGTTAGGAAAATTTTGGGGTTTCAACCTTTTTTGGCATATTTTATGATTTTCAGCCATATATGCCCGGCTTGTGGGCAGAATTCGATTAATCTGCTTTTCTTGGAACTCCAGAGGCGTTCTCCATTCACTTATGCCTCTCTTTTTGTCGCATATGCCGCATTGATCCAATGCCTTGATTAGATTCGGCGTCATTTTGGCACTAATATATGTCACAGAAGATATTGGTGCCAAAATCCACTAATCGGTGAGCAAGATTAGTGGATTTTGATACCATTATTTTGTGAGACATAAATTGCTGACAAAATGCACAAATTGGTAAGCAATAGTTATGCATTTTGGTGCTAATATATGTCACATGAGATACTGGGGCCAAAAATCCACCAATCGGGCGTTAATATATCTCTCAAAATACATTGGGCCAAAGTCCAGTAATCGGCAAGCAAGATTACTGGACTTTGGTGTCTCCGCACTGTTTGGGCCATAGCTTTGGCTACGGGCATCAGAATGACGCGAGCCACCCCAATTCGGAAAGCTCTCGACGAGACGCACGAGGGGGCAATTGAGCTACGCTCCATCAGGGTCCATATTCATCCCCAAATTCTGCCGTTCGACCAGTCAAAACGGGCATTTTAGTTATTTTTTACTATTTCTGGTAATATTTCCATTGCCTATTCGAACCTCAGCTTCAACCCGTTTTGGGTTGGGACGAAATTCGCGTACGGGTTTCTTTCCGTAAGGTTAAATAGTTTGGACAATTTCGGGATTTCAACCTTTTTTGGCATATTTTATGATTTTCAGCCATATATGCCCGGCTTCTCGGCAGAATTCGATTAATCTGCTTTTCTTGGAACCCGAGAGACGTTCTCCATTCATTTATGCCTCTCTGTTCGTTGCTTGTGCCGCATTGATCCAACGCCTTGATTAGATTCAGCGTCATTTTGGCACTAATATATGTCACAGAAGATATTGGTGCCAAAATCCACTAATCGGTGAGCAAGATTAGAGGATTTCGATACCATTATTTTGTGAGACATAAATTGCAGACAAAATGCAAAAATTGGTAAGCAATAGTTATGCATTTTGGTGTTAATATATGTCACATGAGATACTGGGGCAAAAAATCCACCAATCGGGCGTTAATATATCTCTCAAAAGACATGGGGCCAAAGTCCAGTAATCGGCAAGCAAGATTACTGGACTTTGGTGTCGCCGCACTGTTTGGGCCATAGCTTTGGCTACGGGCATCAGAATGACGCGAGCCACCCCAATTCGGAAAGCTCTCGACGAGACGCACGAGGGGGCGACTGAGCTACGCTCCATCGGGGTCCATATTCATCCCAAAATTCTGCCGTTCGACCAGTCAAAACGGGCATTTTTAGTTATTTCTTACTATTTCTGGTAATATTTCCATTGCCTATTCGGACCTCAGCTTGAACCCGTTTTGGGTTGGGACGAAATTCGCGTACGCGTTTATTTCAGTAAGGTTTAAGTGTTGGGACAATTTCGGGATTTCAACCTTTTTTTTTGCATATTTTATGATTTTCAGCCATATATGCCCGGCTTCTGGGCTGAATTCGATTAATCTGCTTTTCTTGGAACTCCAGAGGCGTTCTCCATTCATTTATGCCTCTCTTTTTGTTGCATATGCCGCATTGATCCAACGCCTTGATTAGATTCGGCGTCATTTTGGCACTAATATATGTCACAGAAGATATTGGTGCCAAAATCCACTAATCGGTGAGCAAGATTAGTGGATTTCGATACCATTATTTTGTGAGACATAAATTGCTGACAAAATGCCAAATTGGTAAGCAATAGTTATGCATTTTGGTGTTAATATATGTCACATGAGATACTGGGGCCAAAAATCCACCAATCGGGCGTTAATATATCTCTCAAAAGACATTGGGCCAAAGTCCAGTAATCGGCGAGCAAGTTTACTGGACTTTGGTGTCTCCGCACTGTTTGGGCCATAGCTTTGGCTACGGGCATCAGAATGACGCGAGCCACCCCAATTCGGTAAGCTCTCGACAAGACGCACGAGGGGGCGATTAAGCTACTCTCCATCAGGGTCCATATTCATCCCCAAATTCTGCCGTTCGACCAGTCAAAACGGGCATTTTTAGTTATTTTTTACTATTTCTGGTAATATTTCCATTGCCTATTCGGACCTCAGCTTGAACCCGTTTTGGGTTGGGACGAAATTCGCGTACGCGTTTCTTTCAGTAAGGTTAAATAGTTAGGACATTTTTGGGGTTTCAACCTTTTTTGGCATATTTTATAATTTTCAGCCATATATGCCCGGCTTGTGGGCATAATTCGATTAATCTGCTTTTCTTGGAACCCCAGAGAAGTTCTCCATTCGTTTATGCCTCTCTGTTCGTTGCTTATGCCGCATTGATCCAAGGCCTTGATTAGATTCGGCGTCATTTTGGCACTAATATATGTCACAAAAGATATTGGTGCCAAAATCCACTAATCGGTGAGCAAGATTAGAGGATTTCGATACCATTATTTTGTGAGACATAAATTGCAGACAAAATGCACAAATTGGTAAGAAATAGTTATGCATTTTAGTGTTAATATATGTCACATGAGATACTGGGGCCAAAAATCCACCAATCGGGCGTTAATATATCTCTCAAAAGACATGGGGCCAAAGTCCAGTAATCGGCAAGCAAGATTACTGGACTTTGGTGTCGCCGCACTGTTTGGGCCATAGCTTTGGCTACGGGCATCGGAATAACGCGAGCCACCCCAATTCGGAAAGCTCTCGACGAGACGCACGAGGGCGCGATTGAGCTACGCTCCATCGGGTTCCATCTTCATCCCCAAATTCTGCCGTTCGACCAGTCAAAACGGGAATTTTTAGTTATTTCTTACTATTTCTGGTAATATTTCCATTGCCTATTCGGACCTCAGCTTGAACCCGTTTTGGGTTGGGACGAAATTCGCGTACGCGTTTCTTTCAGTAAGGTTAAATAGTTGGGACAATTTCGGGGTTTCAACCTTTTTTGGCATATTTTATAATTTTCAGCCATATATGCCCAGCTTGTGGGCATAATTCGATTAATCTGCTTTTCTTGGAACCCCAGAGAAGTTCTCCATTCGTTTATGCCTCTCTGTTCGTTGCTTATGCCGCATTGATCCAAGGCCTTGATTAGATTCGGCGTCATTTTGGCACTAATATATGTCACAGAAGATATTGGGGCCAAAATCCACTAATCGGTGAGCAAGATTAGAGGATATCGATACCATTATTTTGTGAGACATAAATTGCAGACAAAATGCACAAATTGGTAAGCAATAGTTATGCATTTTAGTGTTAATATATGTCACATGAGATACTGGGGCCAAAAATCCACCAATCGGGCGCTAATATATCTCTCAAAAGACATGGGGCCAAAGTCCTGTAATCGGCAAGCAAGATTACTGAACTTTGGTGTCGCCGCACTGTTTGGGCCATAGCTTTGGCTACGGGCATCAGAATGACGCGAGCCATCCCAATTCGGAAAGCTCTCGACGAGACGCACGAGGGGGCGTTTGAGCTACGCTCCATCGGGGTCCATATTCATCCCCAAATTCTGCCGTTCGACCAGTCAAAACGGGCATTTTTAGTTATTTCTTACTATTTCTGGTAATATTTCCATTGCCTATTCGGACCTCATCTTGAACTCGTTTTGGGTTGGGACGAAATTCGCGTACGCGTTTCTTTCCGTAAGGTTAAATAGTTTGGACAATTTCGGGATTTCAACCTTTTTTGGCATATTTTATGATTTTCAGCCATATATGCCCGGCTTCTAGGCAGAATTCGATTAATCTGCTTTTCTTGGAACCCGAGAGACGTTCTCCATTCGTTTATGCCTCTCTGTTCGTTTCTTATGCCGCATTGATCCAACGCCTTGATTAGATTCAGCGTCATTTTGGCACTAATATATGTCACAGAAGATATTGGGGCCAAATCCACTAATCGGTGAGCAAGACTAGTGGATTTTGATACCATTATTTTGTGAGACATAAAATGCTGACAAAATGCACAAATTGGTAAGCAATAGTTATGCATTTTGGTGTTAATATATGTCACATGAGTTACAGGGGCCAAAAATCCACCGATCGGGCATTAATATATCTCTCAAAAGACATGGGGCCAAAGTCCAGTAATCGGGAAGACAGATTACTGGACTTTGGTGTCGCCGCACTGTTTGGGCCATAGGTTTGGCTACGGGCATCAGAATGACGTGAGCCACCCCAATTCCGAAAGCTCTCGACGAGACGCACGAGGGGGCGATTGCTCCATCGGGGTCCATCTTCATCCCCAAATTCTTCCGTTCGACCAGTCAAAACGGGCATTTTTAGTTATTTCTTACTATTTCTGGTAATATTTCCATTGCCTATTCGAACCTCAGCTTGAATTTGTTTTGGGTTGGAACGAAATTCGCGTACGCGTTTCTTTCAGTAAGGTTAAATAATTGGGACAATTTCGGGGTTTCAACCTTTTTTGGCATATTTTATAATTTTCAGCCATATATGCCCGGCTTGTGGGCATAATTCGATTAATCTGCTTTTCTTGGAACCCCAGAGAAGTTCTCCATTCGCTTATGCCTCTCTGTTCGTTGCTTATGCCGCATTGATCCAAGGCCTTGATTAGATTCGGCGTCATTTTGGCACTAATATATGTCACAGAAGATATTGGTGCCAAAATCCACTAATCGGTGAGCAAGATTAGAGGATTTCGATACCATTATTTTGTGAGACATAAATTGCAGACAAAATGCACAAATTGGTAAGCAATAGTTATGCATTTTAGTGCTAATATATGTCACATGAGATACTGGGGCCAAAAATCCACCAATCGGGCGTTAATATATCTCTCAAAAGACATGGGGCCAAAGTCCAGTAATCGGCAAGCAAGATTACTGGACTTTGGTGTCGCCGCACTGTTTGGGCCATAGCTTTGGCTACGGGCATCAGAATGACGCGAGCCACCCCAATTCGGAAAGCTCTCGACGAGACGCACGAGGGGGCGACTGAGCTACGCTCCATCAGGGTCCATATTCATCCCCAAATTCTGCCGTTCGACCAGTCAAAACGGGCATTTTTAGTTATTTTTTACTATTTCTGGTAATATTTCCATTGCCTATTCGGACCTCAGCTTGAACCCGTTTTGGGTTGGGACGAAATTCGCGTACGCGTTTCTTTCAGTAAGGTTAAATAGTTGGGACAATTTCGAGGTTTCAACCTTTTTTGGCATATTTTATAATTTTCAGCCATATATGCCCGGCTTGTGGGCATAATTCGATTAATCTGCTTTTCTTGGAACCCCAGAGAAGTTCTCCATTCGTTTATGCCTCTCTGTTCGTTGCTTATGCCGCATTGATCCAAGGCCTTGATTAGATTCGGCGTCATTTTGGCACTTATATATGTCACAGAAGATATTGGTGCCAAAATCCACTAATCGGTGAGCAAGATTAGAGGATTTCGATACCATTATTTTGTGAGACATAAATTGCAGACAAAATGCACAAATTGGTAAGCAATAGTTATGCATTTTAGTGTTAATATATGTCACATGAGATACTGGGGCCAAAAATCCACCAATCGGGCGTTAATATATCTCTCAAAAGACATGGGGCCAAAGTCCAGTAATCGGCAAGCAAGATTACTGGACTTTGGTGTCGCCGCACTGTTTGGGCCATAGCTTTGGCTACGGGCATCAGAATGACGCGAGCCACCCCAATTCGGAAAGCTCTCGACGAGACGCACGAGGGGGCGATTGAGCTACGCTCCATCGGGGTCCATATTCATCCCTAAATTCTGCCGTTCGACCAGTCAAAACGGGCATTTTTAGTTATTTCTTACTATTTCTGGTAATATTTCCATTGCCTATTCGGACCTCAGCTTGAACCCGTTTTGGGTTGGGACGAAATTCGCGTACGCGTTTATTTCAGTAAGGTTTAAGTGTTGGGACAATTTCGGGATTTCAACCTTTTTTTGGCATATTTTATGATTTTCAGCCATATATGCCCGGCTTCTGGGCAGAATTCGATTAATCTGCTTTTCTTGGAACTCCAGAGGCGTTCTCCATTCATTTATGCCTCTCTTTTTGTTGCATATGCCGCATTGATCCAACGCCTTGATTAGATTCGGCGTCATTTTGGCACTAATATATGTCACAGAAGATATTGGTGCCAAAATCCACTAATCGGTGAGCAAGATTAGTGGATTTCGATACCATTATTTTGTGAGACATAAATTGCTGACAAAATGCACAAATTGGTAAGCAATAGTTATGCATTTTGGTGTTAATATATGTCACATGAGATACTGGGGCCAAAAATCCACCAATCGGGCGTTAATATATCTCTCAAAAGACATGGGGCCAAAGTCCAGTAATCGGCAAGCAAGATTACTGGACTTTGGTGTCGCCGCACTGTTTGGGCCAGAGCTTTGGCTACGGGCATCAGAATGACGCGAGCCACCCCAATTCGGTAAGCTCTCGACGAGACGCACGAGGGGGCGATTAAGCTACGCTCCATCAGGGTCCATATTCATCCCCAAATTCTGCCGTTCGACCAGTCAAAACGGGCATTTTTAGTTATTTTTTACTATTTCTGATAATATTTCCATTGCCTATTCGGACCTCAGCTTGAACCCGTTTTGGGTTGGGAGGAAATTCGCGTACGCGTTTCTTTCAGTAAGGTTAAATAGTTGGGACAATTTCGGGGTTTCAACCTTTTTTGGCATATTTTATAATTTTCAGCCATATATGCCCGGCTTGTGGGCATAATTCGATTAATCTGCTTTTCTTGGAACCCCAGAGAAGTTCTCCATTCGTTTATGCCTCTCTGTTCGTTGCTTATGCCGCATTGATCCAAGGCCTTGATTAGATTCGGCGTCATTTTGGCACTAATATATGTCACAGAAGATATTGGTGCCAAAATCCACTAATCGGTGAGCAAGATTAGAGGATTTCGATACCATTATTTGGTGAGACATAAATTGCAGACAAAATGCACAAATTGGTAAGCAATAGTTATGCATTTTCGTGTTAATATATGTCACATGAGATACTGGGGCCAAAAATCCACCAATCGGGCGTTAATATATCTCTCAAAAGACATGGGGCCAAATTCCAGTAATCGGCAAGCAAGATTACTGGACTTTGGTGTCGCCGCACTGTTTGGGCCATAGCTTTGGCTACGGGCATCAGAATGACGCGAGCCACCCCAATTCGGAAAGCTCTCGACGAGACGCACGAGGGGGCGATTGAGCTACGCTCCATCGGGGTCCATATTCATCCCTAAATTCTGCCGTTCGACCAGTCAAAACGGGCATTTTTAGTTATTTCTTACTATTTCTGGTAATATTTCCATTGCCTATTCGGACCTCAGCTTGAACCCGTTTTGGGTTGGGACGAAATTCGCGTACGCGTTTATTTCAGTAAGGTTTAAGTGTTGGGACAATTTCGGGATTTCAACCTTTTTTTGGCATATTTTATGATTTTCAGCCATATATGCCCGGCTTCTGGGCAGAATTCGATTAATCTGCTTTTCTTGGAACTCCAGAGGCGTTCTCCATTCATTTATGCCTCTCTTTTTGTTGCATATGCCGCATTGATCCAACGCCTTGATTAGATTCGGCGTCATTTTGGCACTAATATATGTCACAGAAGATATTGGTGCCAAAATCCACTAATCGGTGAGCAAGATTAGTGGATTTCGATACCATTATTTTGTGAGATATAAATTGCTGACAAAATGCACAAATTGGTAAGCAATATTTATGCATTTTGGTGTTAATATATGTCACATGAGATACTGGGGCCAAAAATCCACCAATCGGGCGTTAATATATCTCTCAAAAGACATTGGGCCAAAGTCCAGTAATCGGCAAGCAAGTTTACTGGACTTTGGTGTCTCCGCACTGTTTGGGCCATAGCTTTGGCTACGGACATCAGAATGACGCGAGCCACCCCAATTCGGTAAGCTCTCGACGAGACGCACGAGGGGGCGATTAAGCTACGCTCCATCAGGGTCCATATTCATCCCCAAATTCTGCCGTTCGACCAGTCAAAACGGGCATTTTTAGTTATTTTTTACTATTTCTGGTAATATTTCCATTGCCTATTCGGACCTCAGCTTGAACCCGTTTTGGGTTGGGACGAAATTCGCGTACGCGTTTCTTTCAGTAAGGTTAAATAGTTGGGACAATTTCGGGGTTTCAACCTTTTTTGGCATATTTTATAATTTTCAGCCATATATGCCCGGCTTGTGGGCATAATTAGATTAATCTGCTTTTCTTGGAACCCCAGAGAAGTTCTCCATTCGTTTATGCCTCTCTGTTCGTTGCTTATGCCGCATTGATCCAAGGCCTTGATTAGATTCGGCGTCATTTTGGCACTAATATATGTCACAGAAGATATTGGTGCCAAAATCCACTAATCGGTGAGCAAGATTAGAGGATTTCGATACCATTATTTTGTGAGACATAAATTGCAGACAAAATGCACAAATTGGTAAGCAATAGTTATGCATTTTAGTGTTAATATATGTCACATGAGATACTGGGGCCAAAAATCCACCAATCGGGCGTTAATATATCTCTCTAAAGACATGGGGCCAAAGTCCAGTAATCGGCAAGCAAGATTACTGGACTTTGGTGTCGCCGCACTGTTTTGGCCATAGCTTCGGCTACGGGCATCAGAATGACGCGAGCCACCCCAATTCGGAAAGCTCTCGACGAGACGCACGAGGGGGCGATTGAGCTACGCTCCATCGGGGTCCATATTCATCCCTAAATTCTGCCGTTCGACCAGTCAAAACGGGCATTTTTAGTTATTTCTTACTATTTCTGGTAATATTTCCATTGCCTATTCGGACCTCAGCTTGAACCCGTTTTGGGTTGGGACGAAATTCGCGTACGCGTTTATTTCAGTAAGGTTTAAGTGTTGGGACAATTTCGGGATTTCAACCTTTTTTTGGCATATTTTATGATTTTCAGCCATATATGCCCGGCTTCTGGGCAGAATTCGATTAATCTGCTTTTCTTGGAACTCCAGAGGCGTTCTCCATTCATTTATGCCTCTCTTTTTGTTGCATATGCCGCATTGATCCAACGCCTTGATTAGATTCGGCGTCATTTTGGCACTAATATATGTCACAGAAGATATTGGTGCCAACATCCACTAATCGGTGAGCAAGATTAGTGGATTTCGATACCATTATTTTGTGAGACATAAATTGCTGACAAAATGCACAAATTGGTAAGCAATAGTTATGCATTTTGGTGTTAATATATGTCACATGAGATACTGGGGCCAAAAATCCACCAATCGGGCGTTAATATATCTCTCAAAAGACATTGGGCCAAAGTCTAGTAATCGGCAAGCAAGTTTACTGGACTTTGGTGTCTCCGCACTGTTTGGGCCATAGCTTTGCCTACGGGCATCAGAATGACGCGAGCCACCCCAATTCGGTAAGCTCTCGACGAGACGCACGAGGGGGCGATTAAGCTACGCTCCATCAGGGTCCATATTCATCCCCAAATTCTGCCGTTCGACCAGTCAAAACGGGCATTTTTAGTTATTTTTTACTATTTTTGGTAATATTTCCATTGCCTATTCGGACCTCACCTTGAACCCGTTTTGGGTTGGGAGGAAATTCGCGTACGCGTTTCTTTCAGTAAGGTTAAATAGTTGGGACAATTTCGGGGTTTCAACCTTTTTTGGCATATTTTATAATTTTCAGCCATATATGCCCGGCTTGTGGGCATAATTCGATTAATCTGCTTTTCTTGGAACCCCAGAGAAGTTCTCCATTCGTTTATGCCTCTCTGTTCGTTGCTTATGCCGCATTGATCCAAGGCCTTGATTAGATTCGGCGTCATTTTGGCACTAATATATGTCACAGAAGATATTGGTGCCAAAATCCACTAATCGGTGAGCAAGATTAGAGGATTTCGATACCATTATTTTGTGAGACATAAATTGCAGACAAATGCACAAATTGGTAAGAAATAGTTATGCATTTTAGTGTTAATATATGTCACATGAGATACTGGGGCCAAAAATCCACCAATCCGGCGTTAATATATCTCTCAAAAGACATGGGGCCAAAGTCCAGTAATCGGCAAGCAAGATTACTGGACTTAGTATCGCCGCACTGTTTGGGCCATAGCTTTGGCTACGGGCATCAGAATGACGCGAGCCACCCCAATTCGGAAAGCTCTCGACGAGACGCACGAGGGGGCGACTGAGCTATGCTCCATCGGGGTCCATATTCATCCCAAAATTCTGCCGTTCGACCAGTCAAAATGGGCATTTTTAGTTATTTCTTACTATTTCTGGTAATATTTCCATTGCCTATTCGGACCTCAGCTTGAACCCGTTTTGGGTTGCGACGAAATTCGCGTACGCGTTTATTTCAGTAAGGTTTAAGTGTTGGGACAATTTCGGGATTTCAACCTTTTTTTGGCATATTTTATGATTTTCAGCCATATATGCCCGGCTTCTGGGCAGAATTCGATTAATCTGCTTTTCTTGGAACTCCAGAGGCGTTCTCCATTCATTTATGCCTCTCTTTTGTTGCATATGCCGCATTGATCCAACGCCTTGATTAGATTCGGCGTCATTTTGGCACTAATATATGTCACAGAAGATATTGGTGCCAAAATCCAGTAATCGGTGAGCAAGATTAGTGGATTTCGATACCATTATTTTGTGAGACATAAATTGCTGACAAAATGCACAAATTGGTAAGCAATAGTTATGCATTTTGGTGTTAATATATGTCACATGAGATACTGGGGCCAAAAATCCACCAATCGGGCGTTAATATATCTCTCAAAAGACATTGGGCCAAAGTCCAGTAATCGGCAAGCAAGTTTACTGGACTTTGGTGTCTCCGCACTGTTTGGGCCATAGCTTTGGCTACGGGCATCAGAATGACGCGAGCCACCCCAATTCGGTAAGCTCTCGACGAGACGCACGAGGGGGCGATTGAGCTACGCTCCATCAGGGTCCATATTCATCCCCAGATTCTGCCGTTCGACCAGTCAAAACGGGCATTTTTAGTTATTTTTTACTATTTCTGGTAATATTTCCATTGCCTATTCGAACCTCAGCTTCAACCCGTTTTGGGTTGGGACGAAATTCGCGTACGCGTTCTTTCAGTAAGGTTAACTAGTTGGGACAATTTCGGGATTTCAACCTTTTTTGGCATATTTTATGATTTTCAGCCATATATGCCCGACTTCTAGGCAGAATTCGATTAATCTGCTTTTCTTGGAACCCGAGAGACGTTCTCCATTCGTTTATGCCTCTCTGTTCGTTGCTTATGCCGCATTGATCCAACGTCTTGATTAGAGTTGGCGTCATTTTGGCACTAATATATGTCACAGAAGATATTGGGGCCAAAATCCACTAATCGGTGAGCAAGACTAGTGGATTTTGATACCATTATTTTGTGAGACATAAATTGCTGACAAAATGCACAAATTGGTAAGCAATAGTTATGCTTTTTGGTGTTAATATATGTCACATGAGATACTGGGGCCAAAAATACACCAAACGGGCGTTAATATATCTCTCAAAAGACATGGGGCCAAAGTCCAGTAATCGGCAAGCAAGATTACTGGACTTTGGTGTCGCCGCACTGTTTGGGCCATAGCTTTGGCTACGGGCATTAGAATGACGTGAGCCACCCCAATTCGGAAAGCTCTCGACGAGACGCACGAGGGGGCGATTGAGCTACGCTCCATCGGGGTCCATCTTCATCCCCAAATTCTGCCGTTCGACCAGTCAAAACGGGCATTTTTAGTTATTTCTTACTATTTCTGGTAATATTTCCATTGCCTATTCGGACCTCAGCTTGAACCCGTTTTGGGTTGGGACGAAATTCGCGTACGCGTTTCTTTCAGTAAGGTTAAATAGTTGGGACAATTTCGGGATTTCAACCTTTTTTGGCATATTTTATGATTTTCATCCATATATGCCCGGCTTGTGGGCATAATTCGATTAATCTGCTTTTCTTGGAACCCCAGAGAAGTTCTCCATTCGTTTATTCCTCTCTGTTCGTTGCTTATGCCGCATTGATCCAAGGCCTTGATTAGATTCGGCGTCATTTTGGCACTAATATATGTCACAGAAGATATTGGGGCCAAAATCCACTAATCGGTGAGCAAGATTAGAGGATTTCGATACCATTATTTTGTGAGACATAAATTGCAGACAAAATGCACAAATTGGTAAGCAATAGTTATGCATTTTAGTGTTAATATATGTCACATGAGATACTGGGGCCAAAAATCCACCAATCGGGCGTTAATATATCTCTCAAAAGACATGGGGCCAAAGTCCAGTAATCGGCAAGCAAGATTACTGGACTTTGGTGTCGCCGCACTGTTTGGGCCATAGCTTTGGCTACGGGCATCAGAATGACGCGAGCCACCCCAATTCGGAAAGCTCTCGACGAGACGCACGAGGGGGCGACTGAGCTATGCTCCATCGGGGTCCATATTCATCCCAAAATTCTGCCGTTCGACCAGTCAAAACGGGCATTTTTAGTTATTTCTTACTATTTCTGGTAATATTTCCATTGCCTATTCGGACCTCAGCTTGAACCCGTTTTGGGTTGGGACGAAATTCGCGTACGCGTTTATTTCAGTAAGGTTTAAGTGTTGGGACAATTTCGGGATTTCAACCTTTTTTTGGCATATTTTATGATTTTCAGCCATATATGCCCGGCTTCTGGGCAGAATTCGATTAATCTGCTTTTCTTGGAACTCCAGAGGCGTTCTCCATTCATTTATGCCTCTCTTTTTGTTGCATATGCCGCATTGATCCAACGCCTTGATTAGATTCGGCGTCATTTTGGCACTAATATATGTCACAGAAGATATTGGTGCCAAAATCCACTAATCGGTGAGCAAGATTAGTGGATTTCGATACCATTATTTTGTGAGACATAAATTGCTGACAAAATGCACAAATTGGTAAGCAATAGTTATGCATTTTGGTGTTAATATATGTCACATGAGATACTGGGGCCAAAAATCCACCAATCGGGCGTTAATATATCTCTCAAAAGACATGGGGCCAAAGTCCAGTAATCGGGAAGCAAGATTACTGGACTTTGGTGTCGCCGCAATGTTTGGGCCATAGCTTTGGCTACGGGCATCAGCATGACGCGAGCCACCCCAATTCGGAAAGCTCTCGACGAGACGCACGAGGGGGCGATTGAGCTACGCTCCATCAGGGTCCATATTCATCCCCAAATTCTGCCGTTCGACCAGTCAAAACGGGCATTTTTAGTTATTTTTTACTATTTGTGGTAATATTTCCATTGCCTATTCGAACCTCAGCTTCAACCCGTTTTGGGTTGGAACGAATTTCGCGTACGCGTTTCTTTCAGTAAGGTTAAATAGTTGGGACAATTTCGGGATTTCAACCTTTTTTGGCATATTTTATGATTTTCAGCCATATATGCCCGGCTTCTAGGCAGAATTCGATTAATCTGCTTTTCTTGGAACCCGAGAGACGTTCTCCATTCGTTTATGCCTCTCTGTTAGTTGCTTATGCCGCATTGATCCAACGCCTTGATTAGAGTTGGCGTCATTTTGGCACTAATATATGTCACAGAAGATATTGGGGCCAAAATCCACTAATCGGTGAGCAAGACTAGTGGATTTTGATACCATTATTTTGTGAGACATAAATTGCTGACAAAATGCACAAATTGGTAAGCAATAGTTATGCTTTTTGGTGTTAATATATGTCACATGAGATACTGGGGCCAAAAATCCACCAATCGGGCGTTAATATATCTCTCAAAAGACATGGGGCCAAAGTCCAGTAATCAGCAAGCAAGATTACTGGACTTTGGTGTCGCCGCACTGTTTGGGCCATAGCTTTGGCTACGGGCATTAGAATGACGTGAGCCACCCCAATTCGGAAAGCTCTCGACGAGACGCACGAGGGGGCGATTGAGCTACGCTCCATCGGGGTCCATCTTCATCCCCAAATTCTGCCGTTCGACCAGTCAAAACGGGCATTTTTAGTTATTTCTTACTATTTCTGGTAATATTTCCATTGCCTATTCGGACCTCAGCTTGAACCCGTTTTGGGTTGGGACGAAATTCGCGTACGCGTTTCTTTCAGTAAGGTTAAATAGTTGGGACAATTTCGGGGTTTCAACCTTTTTTGGCATATTTTATAATTTTCAGCCATATATGCCCGGCTTGTGGGCATAATTCGATTAATCTGCTTTTCTTGGAACCCCAGAGAAGTTCTCCATTCGTTTATGCCTCTCTGTTCGTTGCTTATGCCGCATTGATCCAAGGCCTTGATTAGATTCGGCGTCATTTTGGCACTAATATATGTCACAGAAGATATTGGGGCCAAAATCCACTAATCGGTGAGCAAGATTAGAGGATTTCGATACCATTATTTTGTGAGACATAAATTGCAGACAAAATGCACAAATTGGTAAGCAATAGTTATGCATTTTAGTGTTAATATATGTCACATGAGATACTGGGGCCAAAAATCCACCAATCGGGCGCTAATATATCTCTCAAAAGACATGGGGCCAAAGTCCAGTAATCGGCAAGCAAGATTACTGGACTTTGGTGTCGCCGCACTGTTTGGGCCATAGCTTTGGCTACGGGCATCAGAATGACGCGAGCCACCCCAATTCGGAAAGCTCTCGACGAGACGCACGAGGGGGCGTTTGAGCTACGCTCCATCGGGGTCCATATTCATCCCCAAATTCTGCCGTTCGACCAGTCAAAACGGGCATTTTTAGTTATTTCATACTATTTCTGGTAATATTTCCATTGCCTATTCGGACCTCAGCTTGAACCCGTTTTGGGTTGGGACGAAATTCGCGTACGCGTTTCTTTCCGTAAGGTTAAATAGTTTGGACAATTTCGGGATTTCAACCTTTTTTGGCATATTTTATGATTTTCAGCCATATATGCCCGGCTTCTAGGCAGAATTCGATTAATCTGCTTTTCTTGGAACCCGAGAGACGTTCTCCATTCGTTTATGCCTCTCTGTTCGTTGCTTATGCCGCATTGATCCAACGCCTTGATTAGATTCAGCGTCATTTTGGCACTAATATATGTCACAGAAGATATTGGGGCCAAATCCACTAATCGGTGAGCAAGACTAGTGGATTTTGATACCATTATTTTGTGAGACATAAAATGCTGACAAAATGCACAAATTGGTAAGCAATAGTTATGCATTTTGGTGTTAATATATGTCACATGAGTTACAGGGGCCAAAAATCCACCAATCGGGCGTTAATATATCTCTCAAAAGACATGGGGCCAAAGTCCAGTAATCGGCAAGCAAGATTACTGGACTTTGGTGTCGCCGCAATGTTTGGGCCATAGCTTTGGCTACGGGCATCAGAATGACGCGAGCCACCCCAATTCAGAAAGCTCTCGACGAGACGCACGAGAGGGCGATTGAGCTACGCTCCATCAGGGTCCATATTCATCCCCAAATTCTGCCGTTCGACCAGTCAAAACGGGCATTTTTAGTTATTTTTTACTATTTCTGGTAATATTTCCATTGCCTATTCGAACCTCAGCTTCAACCCGTTTTGGGTTGGAACGAAATTCGCGTACGCGTTTCTTTCAGTAAGGTTAAATAGTTGGGACAATTTCGGGATTTCAACCTTTTTTGGCATATTTTATGATTTTCAGCCATATATGCCCGGCTTCTAGGCAGAATTCGATTAATCTGCTTTTCTTGGAACCCGAGAGACGTTCTCCATTCGTTTATGCCTCTCTGTTCGTTGCTTATGCCGCATTGATCCAACGCCTTGATTAGAGTTGGCGTCATTTTGGCACTAATATATGTCACAGAAGATATTGGGGCCAAAATCCACTAATCGGTGAGCAAGACTAGTGGATTTTGATACCATTATTTTGTGAGACATAAATTGCTGACAAAATGCACAAATTGGTAAGCAATAGTTATGCTTTTTGGTGTTAATATATGTCACATGAGATACTGGGGCCAAAAATCCACCAATCGGGCGTTAATATATCTCTCAAAAGACATGGGGCCAAAGTCCAGTAATCGGCAAGCAAGATTACTGGACTTTGGTGTCGCCGCACTGTTTGGGCCATAGCTTTGGCTACGGGCATCAGAATGACGCGAGCCACCCAAATTCGGAAAGCTCTCTACGAGACGCACGAGGGGGCGATTGAGCTACGCTCCATCGGGGTCCATCTTCATCCCCAAATTCTGCCGTTCGACCAGTCAAAACGGGCATCTTTAGTTATTTCTTACTATTTCTGGTAATATTTCCATTGCCTATTCGGACCTCAGCCTGAACCCGTTTTGGATTGGGTCGAAATTCGCGTACGCGTTTCTTTCAGTAAGGTTAAATAGTTGGGACAATTTCGGGATTTCAACCTTTTTTGGCATATTTTATGATTTTCAGCCATATATGCCCGGCTTCTAGGCAAAATTCAATTAATCTGCTTTTCTTGGAACCCGAGAGACGTTCTCCATTCATTTATGCCTCTCTGTTCGTTGCTTATGCCGCATTGATCCAACGTCTTGATTAGATTTGGCGTCATTTTGGCACTAATATATGTCACAGAAGATATTGGGGCCAAAATCCACTAATCGGTGAGCAAGACTAGTGGATTTTGATACCATTATTTTGTGAGACATAAATTGCTGACAAAATGCACAAATTGGTAAGCAATAGTTATGCATTTTGGTGTTAATATATGTCACATGAGATACTGGGGCCAAAAATCCACCAATCGGGCGTTAATATATCACTCAAAAGACAAGGGGCCAAAGTCTAGTAATCGGCAAGCAAGAAGCTCTCGACGAGACGCACGAGGGGGTGATTGAGCTACGCTCCATCGGGGTCCATCTTCATCCCCAAATTCTGCCGTTCGACCAGTCAAAACGTGCATTTTTAGTTATTTCTTACTATTTCTGGTAATATTTCCATTGCCTATTCGGACCTCAGCTTGAACCCGTTTTGGGTTGGGTCGAAATTCGCGTACGAGTTTATTTCAGTAAGGTTTAAGTGTTGGGACAATTTCGGGATTTCAACCTTTTTTGGCATACTTTATGATTTTCAGCCATATATGCCCGGCTTGTGGGCAGAATTCGATTAATATGCTTTTGTTGGAACCCCAGAGACGTTCTCCATTCATTTATGCCTCTCTGTTTGTTGCATATGCCGCATTGATCCAACGCCTTGATTAGATTCGGCGTCATTTTGGAACTTATATATGTCAAAGAAGATATTGGGGCCAAAATCCACTAATCGGTGAGCAAGATTAGTGGATTTTGATACCATTATTTTGTGAGACATAAATTGCTGAAAAAATGCACAAATTGGTAAGCAATAGTTTTCAATTTTGGTGTTAATATATGTCACATGAGATACTGGGGCCAAAAATCCACCAATCGGGCGTTAATATATCTCTCAAAAGACATGGGGCCAAAGTCCAGTAATCGGCAAGCAAGATTACTGGACTTTGGTGTCTCCGCACTGTTTGGGCCATAGCTTTGGCTACGGGCATCAGAATGACGCGAGCCACCTAAATTCGGAAAGCTCTCGACGAGACGCACGAGGGGGCGATTGAGCTACGCTCCATCAGGGTCAATATTCATCCCCAAATTCTGCCGTTCGACCAGTCAAAACGGGAATTTTTAGTTATTTTTTACTATTTCTGGTAATATTTCAATGGCCTATTCGAACCTCAGCTTGAACCCGTTTTGGGTTGGGACGAAATTCGCGTACGCGTTTCTTTCAGTAAGGTTAAATAGTTGGGACAATTTCGGGATTTCAACCTTTTTTGGCATATTTTATGATTTTCAGCCATATATGCCCGGCTTCTAGGCAGAATTCGATTAATCTGCTTTTCTTGGAACCCGAGAGACGTTCTCCATTCGTTTATGCCTCTCTGTTCGTTGCTTATGCCGCATTGATCCAACGCCTTGATTAGATTCGGCGTCATTTTGGCACTAATATATGTCACAGAAGATATTGGGCCCAAATTCCACTAATCGGTGAGCAAGACTAGTGGATTTTGATACCATTATTTTGTGAGACATAAATTGCTGACAAAATGCACAAATTGGTAAGCAATAGTTATGCATTTTGGTGTTAATATATGTCACATGAGATACTGGGGCCAAAAATCCACCAATCGGGCGTTAATATATCTCTCAAAAGACATGGGGCCAAAGTCCAGTAATCGGCAAGCAAGATTACTGGACTTTGGTGTCGCCGCACTGTTTGGGCCATAGTTTGGCTACGGGCATCAGAATGACGCGAGCCACCGCAATTCGGAAATCTATCGACGAGACGCACGAGGGGGCGATTGAGCTACGCTCCATCGGGGTCCATCTTCATCCCCAAATTCTGCCGTTCGACCAGTCAAAACGGGCATTTTTAGTTATTACTATTTCTGGTAATATTTCCATTGCCTATTCGGACCTCAGCTTGAACCCGTTTTGGGTTGGGTCGAAATTCGCGTACGCGTTTATTTCAGTAAGGTTAAAGAGTTGCGACAATTTCGGGATTTCAACCTTTTTTGGCATATTTTATGATTTTCAGCCATATATGCCCGGCTTGTGGGCAGAATTCGATTAATCTGCTTTTCTTGGAACCCCAGAGACGTTCCCCATTCATTTATGCCTCTCTGTTTGTTGCATATGCCGCATTGATCCGATGCCTTGATTAGATTCGGCGTCATTTTGGAACTTATATATGTCACAGAAGATATTGGGGCCAAAATCCACTAATCGGTGAGCAAGATTAGTGGATTTTGATACCATTATTTTGTGAGACATAAATTGCTGAAAAAATGCACAAATTGGTAAGCAATAGTTATGCATTTTGGTGTTAATATATGTCAAATGAGATACTGGGGCCAAAAATCCACCAATCGGGCGTTAATATATCTCTCAAAAGACATGGGGCCAAAGTCCAGTAATCGGCAAGCAAGATTACTGGACTTTGGTGTCTCCGCACTGTTTGGGCCATAGCTTTGGCTACGGGCATCAGAATGACGCGAGCCACCTCAATTCGGAAAGCTCTCGACGAGACGCACGAGGGGGCGATTGAGCTACGCTCCATCAGGGTCCATATTCATCCCCAAATTCTGCCGTTCGACCAGTCAAAACGGGAATTTTTAGTTATTTTTTACTATTTCTGGTAATATTTCCATGGCCTATTCGAACCTCAGCTTGAACCCGTTTTGGGTTGGGACGAAATTTGCGTACGCGTTTCTTTCAGTAAGGTTAAATAGTTGGGACAATTTCGGGATTTCAACCTTTTTTGGCATATTTTATGATTTTCAGCCATATATGCCCGGCTTGTGGGCAGAATTCGATTAATCTGCTTTTCTTGGAACCCCAGAGACGTTCTCCATTCATTTATGCCTCTCTGTTCGTTGCTTATGCCGCATTGATCCAACGCCTTGATTAGATTCGGCGTCATTTTGGCACTAATATATGTCACAGAAGATATTGGGGCCAAAATCCACTAATCGGTGAGCAAGACTAGTGGATTTTGATACCATTATTTTGTGAGACATAAATTGCTGACAAAATGCACAAATTGGTAAGCAATAGTTATGCATTTTGGTGTTTATATATGTCACATGAGATACTGGGGCCAAAAATCCACCAATCGGGCGTTAATATATCTCTCAAAAGACATGGGGCCAAAGTCCAGTAATCGGCAAGCAAGATTACTGGACTTTGGTGTCGCCGCACTGTTTGGGCCATAGTTTGGCTACGGGCATCAGAATGACGCGAGCCACCGCAATTCGGAAATCTATCGACGAGACGCACGAGGGGGCAATTGAGCTACGCTCCATCGGGGTCCATCTTCATCCCCAAATTCTGCCGTTCGACCAGTCAAAACGGGCATTTTTAGTTATTTCTTACTATTTCTGGTAATATTTCCATTGCCTATGCGGACCTCAGCCTGAACCCGTTTTGGGTTGGAACGAAATTCGCGTACGCGTTTATTTAAGTAAGGTTAAAGTGTTGGGACAATTTCGGGAATTCAACCTTTTTTGGCATATTTTATGATTTTCAGCCATATATGCCCGGCTTGTGGGCAGAATTCGATTAATCTGCTTTTCTTGGAACCCCAGAGACGTTCTCCATTGGTTTATGCCTCTCTGTTTGTTGCTTATGCCGCATTGATCCAACGCCTTGATTAGATTCAGCGTCATTTTGGCACTAATATATGTCACAGAAGATATTGGGGCCAAAATCCACTAATCGGTGAGCAAGATTAGTGAATTTTGATACCATTATTTTGTGAGACATAAATTGCTGACAAAATGCACAAATTGGTAAGCAATAGTTATGCATTTTGGTGTTAATATATGTCACATGAGATACTGGGGCCAAAAATCCACCAATCGGGCGTTAATATATCTCTCAAAAGACATGGGGCCAAAGTCCAGTAATCGGCAAGCAAGATTACTGGACTTTGGTGTCGCCGCACTGTTTGGGCCATAGCTTTGGCTACGGGCATCAGAATGACGCGAGCCACCCCAATTCGGAAATCTCTCGACAAGACGCACGAGGGGGCGATTGAGCTACGCTCCATAGGGGTCCATATTCATCCCCAAATTCTGCCGTTCGACCAGTCAAAACGGGCATTTTTAGTTATTACTATTTCTGGTAATATTTCCATTGCCTATTCGGACCTCAGCTTGAACCCGTTTTGGGTTGGGTCGAAATTCGCGTACGCGTTTATTTCAGTAAGGTTAAAGAGTTGCGACAATTTCGGGATTTCAACCTTTTTTGGCATATTTTATGATTTTCAGCCATATATGCCCGGCTTGTGGGCAGAATTCGATTAATCTGCTTTTCTTGGAACCCCAGAGACGTTCTCCATTCATTTATGCCTCTCTGTTTGTTGCATATGCCGCATTGATCCGACGCCTTGATTAGATTCGGCGTCATTTTGGAACTTATATATGTCACAGAAGATATTGGGGCCAAAATCCACTAATCGGTGAGCAAGATTAGTGGATTTTGATACCATTATTTTGTGAGACATAAATTGCTGAAAAAATGCACAAATTGGTAAGCAATAGTTATGCATTTTGGTGTTAATATATGTCACATGAGATACTGGGGCCAAAAATCCACCAATCGGGCGTTAATATATCTCTCAAAAGACATGGGGCCAAAGTCCAGTAATCGGCAAGCAAGATTACTGGACTTTGGTGTCTCCGCACTGTTTGGGCCATAGCTTTGGCTACGGGCATCAGAATGACGCGAGCCACCTCAATTCGGAAAGCTCTCGACGAGACGCACGAGGGGGCGATTGAGCTACGCTCCATCAGGGTCCATATTCATCCCCAAATTCTGCCGTTCGACCAGTCAAAACGGGAATTTTTAGTTATTTTTTACTATTTCTGGTAATATTTCCATGGCCTATTCGAACCTCAGCTTGAACCCGATTTGGGTTGGGACGAAATTTGCGTACGCGTTTCTTTCAGTAAGGTTAAATAGTTGGGACAATTTCGGGATTTCAACCTTTTTTGGCATATTTTATGATTTTCAGCCATATATGCCCGGCTTCTAGGCAGAATTCGATTAATCTGCTTTTCTTGGAACCCGAGAGACGTTCTCCATTCGTTTATGCCTCTCTGTTCGTTGCTTATGCCGCATTGATCCAACGCCTTGATTAGATTCGGCGTCATTTTGGCACTAATATATGTCACAGAAGATATTGGGCCCAAATTCCACTAATCGGTGAGCAAGACTAGTGGATTTTGATACCATTATTTTGTGAGACATAAATTGCTGACAAAATGCACAAATTGGTAAGCAATAGTTATGCATTTTGGTGTTAATATATGTCACATGAGATACTGGGGCCAAAAATCCACCAATCGGGCGTTAATATATCTCTCAAAAGACATGGGGCCAAAGTCCAGTAATCGGCAAGCAAGATTACTGGACTTTGGTGTCGCCGCACTGTTTGGGCCATAGCTTTGGCTACGGGCATCAGAATGACGCGAGCCACTGCAATTCGGAAATCTATCGACGAGACGCACGAGGGGGCGATTGAGCTACGCTCCATCGGGGTCCATCTTCATCCCCAAATTCTGCCGTTCGACCAGTCAAAACGGGCATTTTTAGTTATTTCTTACTATATCTGGTAATATTTCCATTGCCTATTCGGACCTCAGCCTGAACCCGTTTTGGGTTGGGTCGAAATTCGCGTACGCGTTTATTTAAGTAAGGTTAAAGTGTTGGGACAATTTCGGGACTTCAACCTTTTTTGGCATATTTTATGATTTTCAGCCATATATGCCCGGCTTGTGGGCAGAATTCGATTAATCTGCTTTTCTTGGAACCCCAGAGACATTCTCCATTCGTTTATGCCTCTCTGTTTGTTGCTTATGCCGCATTGATCCAACGCCTTGATTAGATTCAGCGTCATTTTGGCACTAATATATGTCACAGAAGATATTGGGGCCAAAATCCACTAATCGGTGAGCAAGATTAGTGAATTTTGATACCATTATTTTGTGAGACATAAATTGCTGACAAAATGCACAAATTGGTAAGCAATAGTTATGCATTTTGGTGTTAATATATGTCACATGAGATACTGTAATAACCCATTTTTTTCTAAGACACATTAGCATGTTAACAATGTGTGATTATATGTTAATATTATATTTAATGTTTGACTATTAGCTCATGCTCATGCAAAATTATGAATATCCCGTTCTTGTGTAATTAAAAATATGGTTGGAGGCATTATGTTCTTATTTGAGCTTCATCCTCTAAAGTATGCGATAAATGAATTATGTGCATAATCGTGTATAAATGTATTTTCCATGTAGAGTGCTATCGTTGTTTGTGTAAGACGTAACACCTATATATATAAGTCGTGTATCTATTTCCTAAGGGAAAATATTATGTTCTAAATGAATATTTCATGTCATTTATTTTATTGCAAAGTCTAGACTTGTAAATAGTAAATGTTGAATCAAATATTAAGTTGTATGTGTGTTAGATTTAGAAACTCTAATGTAGTTTACAATAATGCTAGGGACCCTTAAGGAATAAGATTTTAGACAATTAAATATTAGTTGTAGAAAATTATAAGATGTTATAGGAGTACTTGATCATGTGGTGTTCATGCTAGTAACTAGGACACTTTCATTATTAGAGACACTAGAGAATCAATAAGAACCACATAAAAATAGCCAATGTAGTGCAAGTGTCACACCAAATCATTCCCCCAATTTGCATGAACAAACAATGCCACTTGTCACTCCACTCCACACCACATGTCTCTCCCTCAACTTCCTCCTCCACTTTCTCCTCTCCTCCATCCGGCCTCTTTTCTCCTACTTTCCTCTCCTATGAATTTCTTTCCCCCATTGTAGCTATTATGTCCAAATTCTCTCCAAAATTCCCAAAATTGGAAGATCAACCCTCATTTCTTCACAATTTCTACCAAGTTATGCTAGGAGATCCATATTATGAGGCTAGGAAGCTCAATAACAACCTCACTATCATCATTTAAGGTAAAAATTCATCTTGTTGTTGTTTAATTTTCACCTCTTTCATCTAGATCATACATGCATGTCATCAAATGTAAGTTTGTCGCTAGATTTATGGAAGAAGATGTTTTGTGTAGTGATATGAATGTTATTTAGACATTTTAGTAGTTCAATTTCATATCTTGGTAGAAAATATCTTGCATGCAACAAATTTTGAAGTATGGAAAATCACAAAACTCATGTTTTGAGTCTATTTTCACAAAATCAGTAAAAATACTTAAACATTTCAGAAAATTATGAAAAATTTACAGTTTGTGTATTTGCATGTGATGTTTCTACAGTAAAAATTTCCGAATCATTGGAGTTATATTTAATTTTTAACCGGCCAAATACTTGTTCTGTTTTATCAAGCTGCCCAACCAAGAGACGTTCTCCATTCGTTTATCCCTCTCTGTTCGTTTCTTATGCCGCATTGATCCAACACCTTGATTAGATATGGCGTCATTTTGGCACTAATATATGTCACAGAAGATATTGGGGCCAAAATCCACTAATCGGTGAGCAAGACTAGTGGATTTTGATACCATTGTTTTGTGAGACATAAATTGCTGACAAAATGCACAAATTGGTAAGCAATAGTTATGCATTTTGGTGTTAATATATGTCACATGAGTTACTGGGGCCAAAAAGCCACCAATCGGGCGTTAATATATCCCTCAAAAGACATGGGGCCAAAGTCCAGTAATCGGCAAGCAAGATTACTGGACTTTGGCGTCGCCGCACTGTTTGGGCCATAGATTTGGCAACGGGCATCAGAATGACGCGACCCACCCCAATTCGGAAAGCTCTCGACGAGACGCACGAGGGGGCGATTGAGCTACGCTCCATCGGGGTCCATATTCATCCCCAAATTTTGCCGTTCGACCAGTCAAAACGGGCATTTTTAGTTATTTGTTACTATTTCTGGTAATATTTCCATTGCCTATTCGGACCTCAGCTTGAACCTGTTTTGGGTTGGGTCGAAATTCGCGTACGCGTTTATTTCAGTAAGATTAAAGTGTTGGGACAATTTCGGGATTTCAACCTTTTTTGGCATATTTTATGATTTTCAGCCATTGCCATGCTTCTGGGCAGAATTTGATTAATCTGCTTTTCTTGGAACCCCAGAGACGTTCTCCATTCGTTTATGCCTCTCTGTTCGTTGCTTATGCCGCATTGATCCGACGCCCTGATTAGATTCAGCGTCATTTTGGCACTAATATATGTCACAGAAGATATTGGGGCCTAAATCCACTAATCGGTGAGCAAGACTAGTGGATTTTGATACCATTATTTTGTGAGACATAAATTGCTGACAAAATGCACAAATTGGTAAGCAATAGTTATGCATTTTGGTGTTAATATATGTCACATGAGTTACTGGGGCCAAAAATCCACCAATCGGGCGTTAATATATCTCTCAAAAGACAAGGGGCCAAAGTCTAGTAATCGGCAAGCAAGAAGCTCTCGACGAGACGCACGAGGGGGCGATTGAGCTACGCTCCATCGGGGTCCATCTTCATCCCCAAATTCTGCCGTTCGACCAGTCAAAACGTGCATTTTTAGTTATTTCTTACTATTTCTGGTAATATTTCCATTGCCTATTCAGACCTCAGCTTGAACCCGTTTTGGGTTGGGTCGAAATTCGCGTACGCGTTTATTTCAGTAAGGTTAAAGTGTTGGGACAATTTCGGGATTTCAACCTTTTTTGGCATATTTTATGATTTTCAGCCATATATGCCCGACTTGTGGGCAGAATTCGATTAATCTGCTTTTCTTGGAACCCAGAGACGTTCTCCATTCATTTATGCCTCTCTGTTTGTTGCATATGCCGCATTGATCCAACGCCTTGATTAGATTCGGCGTCATTTTGGCACTAATATATGTCACAGAAGATATTAGGGCCAAAATCCACTAATCGGTGAGCCAGATTAGCGGATTTTGATACCATTATTTTGTGAGACATAAATTGCTGACAAAATGCACAAATTGGTAAGCAATAGTTATGCATTTTGGTGTTAATATATGTCACATGAGATACAGGGGCCAAAAATCCACCAATCGGGCGTTAATATATCTCTCAAAAGACATGGGGCCAAAGTCTAGTAATCGGCAAGCAAGATTACTGGAATTTGGTGTCGCCGCACTGTTTGGGCCATAGCTTTTGCTACTGGCATCAGAATGACGCGAGCCACCCCAATTCAGAAAGCTCTCGACGAGACGCATGAGGGGGCGATTGAGCTACGCTCCATCAGGGTCCATATTCATCCCCAAATTCTCCCGTTCGACCAGTCAAAACGGGCATTTTTAATTATTTCTTATTATTTCTTGTAATATTTCCATTGCCTATTCGAACCTCATCTTGAACCCGTTTTGGGTTGGGTCGAAATTCGCGTACGCGTTTATTTCAGTAAGGTTAAAGTGTTGGGACAATTTCGGGATTTGAACCTTTTTTTGGCATATTTTATGATTTCAAGCCATATATGCCCGACTTGTGGGCAGAATTCGATTAATCTGCTTTTTTTGGAACCCCAGAGACGTTCTCCATTCGTTTATGCCTCTCTGTTTGTTGCATATGCCGCATTGATCCAACGCCTTGATTAGATTCGGCGTCATTTTGGCACTAATATATGTCACAGAAGATATTGGAGCCAAAATCCACTAATCGGTGAGCAAGATTAGTGAATTTTGATACCATTATTTTGTGAGACATAAATTACTGACAAAATGCACAAATTTGTAAGCAATAGTTATGCATTTTGGTGTTAATATATGTCACATGAGATACTGGGGCCAAAAATCCACCAATCGGGCGTTAATATATCTCTCAAAAGACATGGGGCCAAAGTCTAGTAATCGGCAAGCAAGATTACTGGACTTTGGTGTCGCCGCACTGTTTGGGCCATAGCTTTGGCTACGGGCATCAGAATGACGCGAGCCAGCCCAATTCGGAAAGCTCTCGACGAGACGCACGAGGGGGCGATTGAGCTACGCTCCATCGAGGTCCATATTCATCCCCAAATTCTGCCGTTCGACCAGTCAAAACGGGCATTTTTAGTTATTTCTTACTATTTCTGGTAATATTTCCATTGCCTATTCGGACCTCAGCTTGATCCCGTTTTGGGTTGGGTCGAAATTCGCGTATGCGTTTATTTCAGTAAGATTAAAGTGTTGGGACAATTTCGGGATTTCAACCTTTTTTGGCATATTTTATGATTTTCAGCCATTGCCCTGCTTCTGGGCCGAATTTGAATAATCTGCTTTTCTTGGAACCCCAGAGACGTTCTCCATTCGTTTATGCCTCTCTGTTCGTTGCTTATGCCGCATTGATCCAACGCCCTGATTAGATTCGGCGTCATTTTGGCACTAATATATGTCACAGAAGATATTGGGGCCAAAATCCAATAATCGGTGAGCAAGACTAGTGGATTTTGATACCATTATTTTGTGAGACATAAATTGCTGACAAAATGCACAAATTGGTAAGCAATAGTTATGCATTTTGGTGTTAATATATGTCACATGAGTTACTGGGGCCAAAAAATCCACCAATCGGGCGTTAATATATCTCTCAAAAGACATGGGGCCAAAGTCCAGTTATCGGCAAGCAAGATTACTGGACTTTGGTGTCGCCGCACTGTTTAGGCCATAGCTTTGGCTACGGGAATCAGAATGACGCAAGCCACCCCAAATCGGAGAGCTCTCGACGAGACGCACGAGGGGGAGATTGAGCTAGGCTCAATCGGGGTCCATCTTCATCCCAAAATTCTGCCGTTCGACCAGTCAAAACGAGCATTTTTAGTTATTTCTTACTATTTCTGGTAATATTTCCATTGCCTATTCGGACCTCAGCTTGAACCCGTTTTGGGTTGGGTCGAAATTCGCGTACGTTTTTATTTCAGTAAGGTTAAAGTGTTGGGACAATTTCGGGATTTCAACTTTTTTTTGGCATATTTTATGATTTTCAGCCATATATGCCAGGCTTGTGGGCAGAATTCGATTAATCTGCTTTTCTTGGAACCCCAGAGACGTTCTCCATTCGTTTATGCCTCTCTGTTTGTTGCATATGCCGCATTGATCCAACGCCTTGATTAGATTCGGCGTCATTTTGGCACTAATATATGTCAAAGAAGATATTGGGGCCAAAATCCACTAATCGGTGAGCAAGATTAGTGGATTTTGATACCATTATTTTGTGAGACATAAATTGCTGACAAAATTCACAAATTGGTAAGCAATAGTTATGCATTTTGGTGTTAGTATATGTCACATGAGATACTGGGGCAAAAAATCCACCAATCGGGCGTTAATATATCTCTCAAAAGACATGGGGCCAAAGTCCAGTAATTGGCAAGCAAGATTACTGGACTTTGGTGTCGCCGCACTGTTTGGGCCATAGCTTTGGCTACGGGCATCAGAATGACGCGAGCCACCCCAATTCGGAAAGCTCTTGACGAGGCGCACGAGGGGACGATAGAGCTACGCTCCATCGGGGTCCATCTTCATCCACAAATTCTGCCGTTCGACCAGTTAAAACGGGCATTTTTAGTTATTTCTTACTATTTCAGGTAATATTTCCATTGCCTATTCGAACCTCATCTTGAACCCGTTTTGGGTTGGGTCGAAATTCGCGTACGCGTTTATTTCAGTAAGGTTAAAGTGTTGGGACAATTTCGGGATTTCAACCTTTTTTGGCATATTTTATGATTTTCAGCCATATATGCCCGACTTGTGGGCAGAATTCGATTAATCTGCTTTTCTTGGAACCCCAGAGACGTTCTCCATTCGTTTATGCCTCTCTGTTTGTTGCATATGGCGCATTGATCCAACGCCTTGTTTAGATTCGGCGTCATTTTGTCACTAATATATGTCACAGAAGATATTAGGGCCAAAATCCACTAATCGGTGAGCAAGATTAGAGAATTTTGATACCATTATTTTGTGAGACATAAATTACTGACAAAATGCACAAATTGGTAAGCAATAGTTATGCATTTTGGTGTTAATATATGTCACATGAGATACTGGGGCCAAAAATCCACCAATCGGGCGTTAATATATCTCTCAAAAGACATGGGGCCAAAGTCTAGTAATCGGCAAGCAAGATTACTGGACTTTGGTGTCGCCGCACTGTTTGGGCCATAGCTTTGGCTACTGGCATCAGAATAACGCGAGCCACCCCAATTCGGAAAGCTCTCGACGAGACGCATGAGGGGGCGATTGAGCTACGCTCCATCAGGGTCCATATTCATCCCCAAATTCTGCCGTTCGACCAGTCAAAACAGGCATTTTTAGTTATTTCTTACTATTTCTGGTAATATTTCCATTGCCTGATCGAACCTGATCTTGAACCTGTTTTGGGTTGGGTCGAAATTCGCGTACGCGTTTATTTCAGTAAGGTTAAAGTGTTGGGACAATTTCGGGATTTCAACCTTTTTTGGCATATTTTATGATTTTAAGCCATATATGCCCGACTTGTGGGCAGAATTCGATTAATCTGCTTTTCTTGGAACCCCAGAGACGTTCTCCATTCGATTATGCCTCTCTTTTTGTTGCATATGCCGCATTGATCCAATGCCTTGATTAGATTCGTCGTCATTTTGGCACTAATATATGTCACAGAAGATATTGGGGCCAAAATTCACTAATCGGTGAGCAAGATTAGTGAATTTTGATACCATTATTTTGTGAGACATAAATTACTGACAAAATGCACAAATTGGTAAGCAATAGTTATGCATTTTGGTGTTAATATATGTCACATGAGATACTGGGGCCAAAAATCCACGAATCGGGCGTTAATATATCTCTCAAAAGACATGGGGCGAAAGTCTAGTAATCGACAAGCAAGATTACTGGACTTTGGTGTCGCCGCACTGTTTGGGCCATAGCTTTGGCTACGGGCATCAGAATGACGCGAGCCATCCCAATTCGGAAAGCTCTCGACGAGACGCACGAGGGGGCGATTGAGCTACGCTCCATCGAGGTCCATATTCATCCCCAAATTCTGCCGTTCGACCAGTCAAAACGGTCATTTTTTATTATTTCTTACTATTTCTTGTAATATTTCCATTGCCTATTCGAACCTCATCTTGAACCCGTTTTGGGTTGGGTCGAAATTCGCGTACGCGTTTATTTCAGTAAGGTTAAAGTGTTGGGACAATTTCGGGATTTCAACCTTTTTGGGCATATTTTATGATTTCAAGCCATATATGCCCGACTTGTGGGCAGAATTCGATTAATCTGCTTTTTTTGGAACCCCAGAGACGTTCTCCATTCGTTTATGCCTCTCTGTTTGTTGCATATGCCGCATTGATCCAACGCCTTGATTAGATTCGGCGTCATTTTGGCACTAATATATGTCACAGAAGATATTGGGGCCAAAATCCACTAATCGGTGAGCAAGATTAGTGAATTTTGATACCATTATTTTGTGAGACATAAATTACTGACAAAATGCACAAATTGGTAAGCAATAGTTATGCATTTTGGTGTTAATATATGTCACATGAGATACTGGGACCAAAAATCCACCAATCGGGCGTTATATATCTCTCAAAAGACATGGGGCCAAAGTCTAGTAATCGGCAAGCAAGATTACTGGACTTTGGTGTCGCCGCACTGTTTGGGCCATAGCTTTGGCTACGGGCATCAGAATGACGCGAGCCACCCCAATTCGGAAAGCTCTCGACGAGACGCACGAGGGGGCGATTGAGCTATGCTCCATCGAGGTCCATATTCATCCCCAAATTCTGCCGTTCGACCAGTCAAAAGAGGCATTTTTAGTTATTTGTTACTATTTCTGGTAATATTTCCATTGCCTATTCGGACCTCAGCTTGAACCCGTTTTGGGTTGGGTCGAAATTCGCGTACTCGTTTATTTCAGTAAGATTAAAGTGTTGGGACAATTTCGGGATTTCAACCTTTTTTGGCATATTTTATGATTTCAAGCCATATATGCCCGACTTGTGGGCAGAATTCGATTAATCTGCTTTTTTTGGAACCCCAGAGACGTTCTCCATTCGTTTATGCCTCTCTGTTCGTTGCTTATGCAGCATTGATCCAACACCCTGATTAGATTCAGCGTCATTTTGGCACTAATATATGTCACAGATGATATTGGGGCCAAAATCCACTAATCGGTGAGCAAGACTAGTGGATTTTGATACCATTATTTTGTGAGACATAAATTGCTGACAAAATGCACAAATTGGTAAGCAATAGTTATGCATTTTGGTGTTAATATATGTCACATGAGTTACTGGGGCCAAAAATCCACCAATCGGGCGTTAATATATCTCCCAAAAGACATGGGGCCAAAGTCCAGTAATCGGCAAGCAAGATTACTGGACTTTGGTGTCGCCGCACTATTTAGGCCATAGCTTTGGCTACGGGCATCCAAATGACGCAAGCCACCCCAATTCGGAAAGCTCTCGACGAGACGCACGAGGGGGAGTCCATCTTCATCCCAAAATTCTGCCGTTCGACCAGTCAAAACGGGCATTTCTAGTTATTTCTTACTATTTCTGGTAATATTTCCATTTCCTATTCGGACCTCAGCTTGAACCCGTTTTGGGTTGGGTCGAAATTCGCGTACGTGTTTATTTCAGTAAGGTTAAAGTGTTGGGACAATTTCGGGATTTCAACTTTTTTTGGCATATTTTATGATTTTCAGCCATATATGCCAGGCTTGTGGGCAGAATTCGATTAATCTGCTTTTCTTGGAACCCCAGAGATGTTCTCCATTCGTTTATGCCTCTCTGTTTGTTGCATATGCCGCATTGATTCAACGCCTTGATTAGATTCGGCGTCATTTTGGCACTAATATATGTCAAAGAAGATATTGGGGCCAAAATCCACTAATCGGTGAGCAAGATTAGTGGATTTTGATACCATTATTTTGTGAGACATAAATTGCTGACAAAATTCACAAATTGGTAAGCAATAGTTATGCATTTTGGTGTTAGTATATGTCACATGAGATACTGGGGCCAAAAATCCACCAATCGGGCGTTAATATATCTCTCAAAAGACATGGGGCCAAAGTCCAGTAATTGGCAAGCAAGATTACTGGACTTTGGTGTCGCCGCACTGTTTGGGCCATAGCTTTGGCTACGGGCATCAGAATGACGCGAGCCACCCCAATTCGGAAAGCTCTCGACGAGACGCACGAGGGGACGATAGAGCTACGCTCCATCGGGGTCCATCTTCATCCCCAAATGCTGCCGTTCGACCAGTCAAAACGGGCATTTTTAGTTATTTCTCACTATTTCTGGTAATATTTCCATTGCCTATTCGAACCTCATCTTGAACCCGTTTTGGGTTGGGTCGAAATTCGCGTACGCGTTTATTTCAGTAAGGTTAAAGTGTTGGGAAAATTTCGGGATTTCAACCTTTTTTGGCATATTTTATTATTTTCAGCCATATATGCCCGACTTGTGGGCAGAATTCGATTAATCTGCTTTTCTTGGAACCCCAGAGACGTTCTCCATTCGTTTATGCCTCTCTTTTTGTTGCATATGCCGCATTGATCCAACGCCTTGATTAGATTCGGCGTCATTTTGTCACTAATATATGTCACAGGAGATATTAGGGCCAAAATCCACTAATCGGTGAGCAAGATTAGTGAATTTTGATACCATTATTTTGTGAGACATAAATTATTGACAAAATGCACAAATTGGTAAGCAATAGTTATGCATTTTGGTGTTAATATATGTCACATGAGATACTGGGGCCAAAAATCCACCAATCGGGCGTTAATATATCTCTCAAAAGACATGGGGCCAAAGTCTAGTAATCGGCAAGCACGATTACTGGACTTTGGTGTCGCCGCACTGTTTGGGCCATAGCTTTGGCTACTGGCATCAGAATAACGCGAGCCACCCCAATTCGGAAAGCTCTCGACGAGACGCATGAGGGGGCGATTGAGCTACGCTCCATCAGGGTCCATATTCATCCCCAAATTCTGCCGTTCGACCAGTCAAAACAGGCATTTTTAGTTATTTCTTACTATTTCTGGTAATATTTCCATTGCCTGATCGAACCTCATCTTGAACCTGTTTTGGGTTGGGTCGAAATTCGCGTACGCGTTTATTTCAGTAAGGTTAAAGTGTTGGGACAATTTCGGGATTTCAACCTTTTTTGGCATATTTTATGATTTTAAGCCATATACGCCCGACTTGTGGGCAGAATTCGATTAATCTGCTTTTCTTGGAACCCCAGAGACGTTCTCCATTCGATTATGCCTCTCTTTTTGTTGCATATGCCGCATTGATCCAACGCCTTGATTAGATTCGGCGTCATTTTGGCACTAATATATGTCACAGAAGATATTGGGGCCAAAATTCACTAATCGGTGAGCAAGATTAGTGAATTTTGATACCATTATTTTGTGAGACAAAAATTACTGACAAAATGCACAAATTGGTAAGCAATAGTTATGCATTTTGGTGTTAATATATGTCACATGAGATACTGGGGCCAAAAATCCACTAATCGGGCGTTAATATATCTCTCAAAAGACATGGGGCCAATGTCTAGTAATCGGCAAGCAAGATTACTGGACTTTGGTGTCGCCGCACTGTTTGGGCCATAGCTTTGGCTACGGGCATCAGAATGACGCGAGCCACCCCAATTCGGAAAGCTCTCGACGAGACGCACGAGGGGACGATCGAGCTACGCTCCATCGGGGTCCATTTTTATCCCCAAATTCTGCCGTTTGACCAGTCAAAACAGGCATTTTTAGTTATTTCTTACTATTTCTGGTAATATTTCCATTGCCTATTCGAACCTCATCTTGAACCCGTTTTGGGTTGGGTCGAAATTCGCGTACGCGTTTATTTCAGTAAGTTTAAAGTGTTGGGACAATTTCGGGATTTCAACCTTTTTTGGCATATTTTATGATTTTCAGCCATATATGCCCGACTTGTGGGCAGAATTCGATTAATCTGCTTTTCTTGGAACCCCAGAGACGTTCTCCATTCGTTTATGCCTCTCTGTTCGTTGCTTATGCCGCATTAATCCAACGCCCTGATTAGATTCAGCGTCATTTTGGCACTAATATATGTCACAGAAGATATTGGGGCCAAAATCCACTAATCGGTGAGCAAGACTAGTGGATTTTGATACCATTATTTTGTGAGACATAAATTATTGACAAAATGCACAAATTGGTAAGCAATAGTTATGCATTTTGGTGTTAATATATGTCACATGAGATACTGGGGCCAAAAATCCACCAATCGGGCGTTAATATATCTCTCAAAAGACATGGGGCCAAAGTCTAGTAATCGGCAAGCAAGATTACTGGACTTTGGTGTCGCCGCACTGTTTGGGCCATAGCTTTGGCTACTGGCATCAGAATAACGCGAGCCACCCCAATTCGGAAAGCTCTCGACGAGACGCATGAGGGGGCGATTGAGCTACGCTCCATCAGGGTCCATATTCATCCCCAAATTCTGCCGTTCGACCAGTCAAAACAGGCATTTTTAGTTATTTCTTACTATTTCTGGTAATATTTCCATTGCCTGATCGAACCTCATCTTGAACCTGTTTTGGGTTGGGTCGAAATTCGCGTACGCGTTTATTTCAGTAAGGTTAAAGTGTTGGGACAATTTCGGGATTTCAACCTTTTTTGGCATATTTTATGATTTTAAGCCATATACGCCCGACTTGTGGGCAGAATTCGATTAATCTGCTTTTCTTGGAACCCCAGAGACGTTCTCCATTCGATTATGCCTCTCTTTTTGTTGCATATGCCGCATTGATCCAACGCCTTGATTAGATTCGGCGTCATTTTGGCACTAATATATGTCAAAGAAGATATTGGGGCCAAAATCCACTAATCGGTGAGCAAGATTAGTGGATTTTGATACCATTATTTTGTGAGACATAAATTGCTGACAAAATTCACAAATTGGTAAGCAATAGTTATGCATTTTGGTGTTAGTATATGTCACATGAGATACTGGGGCCAAAAATCCACCAATCGGGCGTTAATATATCTCTCAAAAGACATGGGGCCAAAGTCCAGTAATTGGCAAGCAAGATTACTGGACTTTGGTGTCGCCGCACTGTTTGGGCCATAGCTTTGGCTACGGGCATCAGAATGACGCGAGCCACCCCAATTCGGAAAGCTCTCGACGAGACGCACGAAGGGACGATAGAGCTACGCTCCATCGGGGTCCATCTTCATCCCCAAATGCTGCCGTTCGACCAGTCAAAACGGGCATTTTTAGTTATTTCTCACTATTTCTGGTAATATTTCCATTGCCTATTCGAACCTCATCTTGAACCCGTTTTGGGTTGGGTCGAAATTCGCGTACGCGTTTATTTCAGTAAGGTTAAAGTGTTGGGAAAATTTCGGGATTTCAACCTTTTTTGGCATATTTTATTATTTTCAGCCATATATGCCCGACTTGTGGGCAGAATTCGATTAATCTGCTTTTCTTGGAACCCCAGAGACGTTCTCCATTCGTTTATGCCTCTCTGTTTGTTGCATATGCCGCATTGATCCAACGCCTTGATTAGATTCGGCGTCATTTTGTCACTAATATATGTCACAGGAGATATTAGGGCCAAAATCCACTAATCGGTGAGCAAGATTAGTGAATTTTGATACCATTATTTTGTGAGACATAAATTATTGACAAAATGCACAAATTGGTAAGCAATAGTTATGCATTTTGGTGTTAATATATGTCACATGAGATACTGGGGCCAAAAATCCACCAATCGGGCGTTAATATATCTCTCAAAAGACATGGGGCCAAAGTCTAGTAATCGGCAAGCAAGATTACTGGACTTTGGTGTCGCCGCACTGTTTGGGCCATAGCTTTGGCTACTGGCATCAGAATGACGCGAGCTACCCCAATTCGGAAAGCTCTCGACGAGACGCATGAGGGGGCGATTGAGCTACGCTCCATCAGGGTCCATATTCATCCCCAAATTCTGCCGTTCGACCAGTCTAAACGGGCATTTTTAGTTATTTCTTACTATTTCTGGTAATATTTCCATTGCCTATTCGAACCTCATCTTGAACCCGTTTTGGGTTGGGTCGAAATTCGCGTACGCGTTTATTTCAGTAAGGTTGAAGTGTTGGGACAATTTCAGGATTTCAACCTTTTTTGGCATATTTTATGATTTTAAGCCATATATGCCCGACTTGTGGGCAGAATTCGATTAATCTGCTTTTCTTGGAACCCCAGAGACGTTCTCCATTCGTTTATGCCTCTCTGTTTGTTGCATATGTTGCATTGATCCAAAGCTTGATTAGATTCGGCGTCATTTTGGCACTAATATATGTCACGGAAGATATTGGGGCCAAAATCCACTAATCGGTGAGCAAGATTAGTGAATTTTGATACCATTATTTTGTGAGACATAAATTACTGACAAAATGCACAAATTGGTAAGCAATAGTTATGCATTTTGGTGTTAATATATGTCACATGAGATACTGGGGCCAAAAATCCACGAATCGGGCGTTAATATATCTCTCAAAAGACATGGGGCCAAAGTCTAGTAATCGGCAAGCAAGATTACTGGGCTTTGGAGTCGCCGTACTGTTTGGGCCATAGCTTTGGCTACTGGCATCAGAATGACGCGAGCCACCCCAATTCGGAAAGCTCTCGACGAGACGCATGAGGGGGTGATTGAGCAACGCTCCATCAGGGTCCATATTCATCCCAAAATTCTGCCGTTCGACCAGTCAAAACGGGCATTTTTAGTTATTTCTTACTATTTCTGGTAATATTTCCATTGCCTATTCGGACCTCAGCTTGAACCCGTTTTGGGTTGGGACGAAATTCGCGTACGCGTTTCTTTCAGTAAGGTTAAATAGTTGGGAAAATTTCGGGATTTCAACCTTTTTTGGCATATTTTATGATTTTCAGCCATATATGCCCGGCTTGTGGGCAGAATTTGATCAAGCTGCTTTTCCCAGAGACGTTCTCCATTCGTTTATGCCTCTCTGTTCGTTGCTTAAGCCGCATTGATCCAACGCGTTGATTAGATTCGGCGTCATTTTGGCACTAATATATGTCATTGAAGATATTGGGGCCAAAATCCACTAATCGGTGAGCAAGTTTAGTGGATTTTGATACCATTATTTTGTGAGACATAAATTGCTGACAAAATGCACAAATTGGTAAGCAATAGTTATGAATTTTAGTGTTATTATATGTCACATGAGATACTGGGGCCAAAAATCCACCAATCGGGCGTTAATATATCTCTCAAAAGACATGGGGCCAAAGTCCAGTAATCGGCAAGCAAGATTACTGGACTTTGGTGTCACCGCACTGTTCGGGCCATAGCTTTGGCTACGGGCATCAGAATGACGCGAGCCACCCCAATTCGGAAAGCTCTCGACGAGACGCACGAGGGGGCGATTGAGCTACGCTCCATTGGGGTCCAAATTCATGCCCAAATTCTGTCGTTCGACCAGTCAAAACGGGCATTTTTAGTTATTTCTTACTATTTCTGGTAATATTTCCATTGCCTATTCGGACCTCAGCTTGAACCCGTTTTGGGTTGGGTCGAAATTCGCGTACGCGTTTATTTCAGTAAGATTAAAATGTTGGGACAATTTAGGGATTTCAACCTTTTTTGGCATATTTTATGATTTTCAGCCATATATGCCCGGCTTCTGGGCAGAATTTGATTAATCTGCTTTTCTTGGAACCCCAGAGACGTTCTCCATTCGTTTATGCCTCTCTGTTCGTTGCTTATGCCGCATTAATCCAACGCCCTGATTAGATTCAGCGTCATTTTGGCACTAATATATGTCACAGAAGATATTGGGGCCAAAATCCACTAATCGGTGAGCAAGACTAGTGGATTTTGATACCATTATTTTGTGAGACATAAATTGCTGACAAAATGCACAAATTGGTAAGCAATAGTTATGCATTTTGGTGTTAATATATGTCACATGAGTTACTGGGGCCGAAAGTCCACCAATCGGGCGTTAATATATCTCTCAAAAGACATGGGGCCAAAGTCCAGTAATCGGCAAGCAAGATTACTGGACTTTGGTGTCGCCGCACTGTTTAGGCCATAGCTTTGGCTACGGGCATCAGAATGACGCAAGCCACCCCAATTCGGAAAGCTCTCGACGAGACGCACGAGGGTGCGATTGAGCTACGCTCCATCGGGGTCCATCTTCATCCCCAAATTCTGCCGTTCGACCAGTCAAAACGGGCATTTTTAGTTATTTCTTACTATTTCTGGTAATATTTCCATTGCCTATTCGGACCTCAGCTTGAACCCGTTTTGGGTTGGGTCGAAATTCGCGTACGTGTTTATTTCAGTAAGGTTAAAGTGTTGGGACAATTTCGGGATTTCAACCTTTTTTGGCATATTTTATGATTTTCAGCCATATATGCTAGGCTTGTGGGCAGAATTCGATTAATCTGCTTTTCTTGGAACCCCAGAGACGTTCTCCATTCGTTTATGCCTCTCTGTTTGTTGCATATGCCGCATTGATCCAACTCCTTGATTAGATTCGGCGTCATTTTGGCACTAATATATGTCACAGAAGATATTGGGGCCAAAATCCACTAATCGGTGAGCAAGATTAGTGGATTTTGATACCATTATTTTGTGAGACATAAATTGCTGACAAAATGCACAAATTGGTAAGCAATAGTTATGCATTTTGGTGTTAATATATGTCACATGAGATACTGGGGCCAAAAATCCACGAATCGTGCGTTAATATATCTCTCAAAAGACATGGGGCCAAAGTCTAGTAATCGGCAAGCAAGATTACTGGGCTTTGGAGTCGCCGTACTGTTTGGGCCATAGCTTTGGCTACTGGCATCAGAATGACGCGAGCCACCCCAATTCGGAAAGCTCTCGACGAGACGCATGAGGGGGCGATTGAGCAACGCTCCATCAGGGTCCATATTCATCCCAAAATTCTGCCGTTCGACCAGTCAAAACGGGCATTTTTAGTTAGTTCTTACTATTTCTGGTAATATTTCCATTGCCTATTCGGACCTCAGCTTGAACCCGTTTTGGGTTGGGACGAAATTCGCGTACGCGTTTCTTTCAGTAAGGTTAAATAGTTGGGAAAATTTCGGGATTTCAACTTTTTTGGCATATTTTATGATTTTCAGCCATATATGCCCGGCTTGTGGGCAGAATTTGATCAAGCTGCTTTTCTTGGAACCCGAGAGGCGTTCTCCATACGTTTATGCCTCTCTGTTCGTTGCTTAAGCCGCATTGATCCAACGCGTTGATTAGATTCGGCGTCATTTTGGCACTAATATATGTCATTGAAGATATTGGGGCCAAAATCCACTAATCGGTGAGCAAGATTAGTGGATTTTGATACCATTATTTTGTGAGACATAAATTGCTGACAAAATGCACAAATTGGTAAGCAATAGTTATGCATTTTAGTGTTAATATATGTCACATGAGATACTGGGGCCAAAAATCCACCAATCGGGTGTTAATATATCTCTCAAAAGACATGGGGCCAAAGTCCAGTAATCGGCAAGCAAGATTACTGGACTTTGGTGTCGCCGCACTGTTTGGGCCATAGCTTTGGCTACGGGCATCAGAATGACGCGAGCCACCCCAATTCGGAAAGCTCTCGACGAGACGCACGAGGGGGCGATTGAGCTACGCTCCATTGGGGTCCAACTTCATGCCCAAATTCTGCCGTTCGACCAGTTAAAACGGGCATTTTTAGTTATTTCTTACTATTTCTGGTAATATTTCCATTGCCTATTCGGACCTCAACTTGAACCCGTTTTGGGTTGGGTCGAAATTCGCGTACGCATTTATTTCAGTAAGATTAAAATGTTGGGACAATTTAGGGATTTTAACCTTTTTTGGCATATTTTATGATTTTCAGCCATATATGCCCGGCTTCTGGGCAGAATTTGATTAATCTGCTTTTCTTGGAACCCCAGAGACGTTCTCCATTCGTTTATGCCTCTCTGTTCATTGCTTATGCCGCATTAATCCAACGCTCTGATTAGATTCAGCGTCATTTTGGCACTAATTTATGTCACAGAAGATATTGGGGCCAAAATCCACTAATCGGTGAGCAAGACTAGTGGATTTTGATACCATTATTTTGTGAGACATAAATTGCTGACAAAATGCACAAATTGGTAAGCAATAGTTATGCATTTTGGTGTTAATATATGTCACATGAGTTACTGGGGCCAAAAGTCCACCAATCGGGCGTTAATATATCTCTCAAAAGACATGGGGCCAAAGTCCAGTAATCGGCAAGCAAGATTACTGGACTTTGGTGTCGCCGCACTGTTTAGGCCATAGCTTTGGCTAAGGGCATCAGAATGACGCAAGCCACCCCAATTCGGAAAGCTCTCGACGAGACGCACGAGGGTGCGGTTGAGCTACGCTCCATCGGGGTCCATCTTCATCCCCAAATTATGCCGTTCGACCAGTCAAAACGGGCATTTTTAGTTATTTCTTACTATTTCTGGTAATATTTCCATTGCCTATTCGGACCTCAGCTTGAACCCGTTTTGGGTTGGGTCGAAATTCGCGTACGTGTTTATTTCAGTAAGGTTAAATAGTTGGGACAATTTCGGGGTTTCAACCTTTTTTGGCATATTTTATGATTTTCAGCCATATATGCCAGGCTTGTGGGCAGAATTCGATTAATCTGCTTTTCTTGGAACCCCAGAGACGTTCTCCATTCGTTTATGCCTCTCTGTTTGTTGCATATGCCGCATTGATCCAACGCCTTGATTAGATTCGGCGTCATTTTGGCACTAATATATGTCACAGAAGATATTGGGGCCAAAATCCACTAATAGGTGAGCAAGATTAGTGGATTTTGATAGCATTATTTTGTGAGACATAAATTGCTGACAAAATGCAACTATTGGTAAGCAATAGTTATGCATTTTGGTGTTAGTATATGTCACATGAGATACTGGGGCCAAAAATCCACCAATCGGGCGTTAATATATCTCTCAAAAGACATGGGTCCAAAGTCCAGTAATCGGCAAGCAAGATTACTGGACTTTGGTGTCGCCGCACTGTTTGGGCCATAGCTTTGGCTACGGGCATCAGAATGACGCGAGACACCCCAATTCGGAAATGTCTCGACGAGACGCACGAGGGGGCGATTGAGCTACGCTCCATCGGGGTCCATCTTCATCCCCAAATTCTGCCGTTCGACCAGTCAAAACGGGCATTTTTCGTTATTTCTTACTATTTCTGGTAATATTTCCATTGCCTATTCGAACCTCAGCTTGAACCCGTTTTGGGTTGGGTCGAAATTCGCGTACGCGTTTATTTCAGTAAGGTTAAAGTGTTGGGACAATTTTGGGATTTCAACCTTTTTTGGCATATTTTATGATTTTCAGCCATATATGCCCGGCTTGTGGGCAGAATTCGATTAATCTGCTTTTCTTGGAACCCTAGAGACGTTCTCCATTCGTTTATGCCTCTCTGTTTGTTGCATATGCCACATTGATCCAACGCCTTGATTAGATTCGGCGTCATTTTGGCACTAATATATGTCACAGAAGATATTTGGGCCAAAATCCAGTAATCGGTGAGCAAGATTAGTGGATTTTGATACCATTATTTTGTGAGACATAAATTGCTGACAAAATGCACAAATTGGTAAGCAATAGTTATGCATTTTGGTGTTAATAATTGTCACATGAGTTACTGGGGCCAAAAATCCACCAATCGGGCGTTAATATATCTCTCAAAAGACATGGGGCCAAAGTCCAGTAATCGGCAAGCAAGATTACTGGACTTTGGTGTCGCCGCACTGTTTGGGCCATAGCTTTGGCTACGGGCATCAGAATGACGCGAGCCACCCCAATTCGGAAAGCTCTCGACGAGACGCACGAGGGGGCGATTGAGCTACGCTCCATTGGGGTCCAACTTCATGCCCAAATTCTGCCGTTCGACCAGTCAAAACGGGCATTTTTAGTTATTTCTTACTATTTCTGGTAATATTTCCATTGCCTATTCGGACCTCAGCTTGAACCCGTTTTGGGTTGGGTCGAAATTCGCGTACGCGTTTATTTCAGTAAGATTAAAATGTTGGGACAATTTAGGGATTTCAACCTTTTTTGGCATATTTTATGATTTTCAGCCATATATGCCCGGCTTCTGAGCAGAATTTGATTAATCTGCTTTTCTTGGAACCCCAGAGACGTTCTCCATTCGTTTATGCCTCTCTGTTCGTTGCTTATGCCGCATTAATCCAACGCCCTGATTAGATTCAGCGTCATTTTGGCACTAATATATGTCACAGAAGATATTGGGGCCAAAATCCACTAATCGGTGAGCAAGACTAGTGGATTTTGATACCATTATTTTGTGAGACATAAATTGCTGACATAATGCACAAATTGGTAAGCAATAGTTATGCATTTTGGTGTTAATATATGTCACATGAGTTACTGGGGCCAAAAGTCCACCAATCGGGCGTTAATATATCTCTCAAAAGACACGGGGCCAAAGTCCAGTAATCGGCAAGCAAGATTACTGGACTTTGGTGTCGCCGCTTTGTTTAGGCCATAGCTTTGGCTACGGGCATCAGAATGACGCAAGCCACTCCAATTCGGAAATCTCTCGACGAGACGCACGAGGGTGCGATTGAGCTACGCTCCATCGGGGTCCATCTTCATCCCCAAATTCTGCCGTTTGACCAGTCAAAACGGGCATTTTTAGTTATTTCTTACTATTTCTGGTAATATTTCCATTGCCTATTCGGACCTCAGCTTGAACCCGTTTTGGGTTGGGTCGAAATTCGCGTACGTGTTTATTTCAGTAAGGTTAAAGTGTTGGGACAATTTCGGGATTTCAACCTTTTTTGGCATATTTTATGATTTTCAGCCATATATGCTAGGCTTGTGGGCAGAATTCGATTAATCTGCTTTTCTTGGAACCCCAGAGACGTTCTCCATTCGTTTATGCCTCTCTGTTTGTTGCATATGCCGCATTGATCCAACGCCTTGATTAGATTCGGCGTCATTTTGGCACTAATATATGTCACAGAAGATATTGGGGCCAAAATCCACTAATCGGTGAGCATGATTAGTGGATTTTGATACCATTATTTTGTGAGACATAAATTGCTGACAAAATGCACAAATTGGTAAGCAATAGTTATGCATTTTGGTGTTAATATATGTCACATGAGATACTGGGGCCAAAAATCCACGAATCGTGCGTTAATATATCTCTCAAAAGACATGGGGCCAAAGTCTAGTAATCGGCAAGCAAGATTACTGGGCTTTGGAGCCGCCGTACTGTTTGGGCCATAGCTTTGGCTACTGGCATCAGAATGACGCGAGCCACCCCAATTCGGAAAGCTCTCGACGAGACGCATGAGGGGGCGATTGAGCAACGCTCCATCAGGGTCCATATTCATCCCAAAATTCTGTCGTTCGACCAGTCAAAACGGGCATTTTTAGTTATTTCTTACTATTTCTGGTAATATTTCCATTGCCTATTCGGACCTCAGCTTGAACCCGTTTTGGGTTGGGACGAAATTCGCGTACGCGTTTCTTTCAGTAAGGTTAAATTGTTGGGAAAATTTCGGGATTTCAACTTTTTTGGCATATTTTATGATTTTCAGCCATATATGCCCGGCTTGTGGGCAGAATTTGATCAAGCTGCTTTTCTTGGAACCCGAGAGGCGTTCTCCATTCGTTTATGCCTCTCTGTTCGTTGCTTAAGCCGCATTGATCCAACGCTCTGATTAGATTCAGCGTCATTTTGGCACTAATTTATGTCACAGAAGATATTGGGGCCAAAATCCACTAATCGGTGAGCAAGACTAGTGGATTTTGATACCATTATTTTGTGAGACATAAATTGCTGACAAAATGCACAAATTGGTAAGCAATAGTTATGCATTTTGGTGTTAATATATGTCACATGAGTTACTGGGGCCAAAAGTCCACCAATCGGGCGTTAATATATCTCTCAAAAGACATGGGGCCAAAGTCCAGTAATCGGCAAGCAAGATTACTGGACTTTGGTGTCGCCGCACTGTTTAGGCCATAGCTTTGGCTACGGGCATCAGAATGACGCAAGCCACCCCAATTCGGAAAGCTCTCGACGAGACGCACGAGGGGGCGATTGAGCTACGCTCCATTGGGGTCCAACTTCATGCCCAAATTCTGCCGTTCGACCAGTCAAAACGGGCATTTTTAGTTATTTCTTACTATTTCTGGTAATATTTCCATTGCCTATTCGGACCTCAGCTTGAACCCGTTTTGGGTTGGGTCGAAATTCGCGTACGCGTTTATTTCAGTAAGATTAAAATGTTAAGACAATTTAGGGATTTTAACCTTTTTTGGCATATTTTATGATTTTCAGCCATATATGCCCGGCTTCTGGGCAGAATTTGATTAATCTGCTTTTCTTGGAACCCCAGAGACGTTCTCCATTCGTTTATGCCTCTCTGTTCGTTGCTTATGCCGCATTAATCCAACGCTCTGATTAGATTCAGCGTCATTTTGGCACTAATTTATGTCACAGAAGATAATTGGGCCAAAATCCACTAATCGGTGAGCAAGACTAGTGGATTTTGATACCATTATTTTGTGAGACATAAATTGCTGACAAAATGCACAAATTGGTAAGCAATAGTTATGCATTTTGGTGTTAATATATGTCACATGAGTTACTGGGGCCAAAAGTCCACCAATCGGGCGTTAATATATCTCTCAAAAGACATGGGGCCAAAGTCCAGTAATCGGCAAGCAAGATTACTGGACTTTGGTGTCGCCGCACTGTTTAGGCCATAGCTTTGGCTACGGGCATCAGAATGACGCAAGCCACCCCAATTCGGAAAGCTCTCGACGAGACGCACGAGGGTGCGGTTGAGCTACGCTCCATCGGGGTCCATCTTCATCCCCAAATTATGCCGTTCGACCAGTCAAAACGGGTATTTTTAGTTATTTTTTACTATTTCTGGTAATATTTCCATTGCCTATTCGGACCTCAGCTTGAACCCGTTTTGGGTTGGGTCGAAATTCGCGTACGTGCTTATTTCAGTAAGGTTAAAGTGTTGGGACAATTTCGGGATTTCAACCTTTTTTGGCATATTTTATGATTTTCAGCCATATATGCCAGGCTTGTGGGCAGAATTCGATTAATCTGCTTTTCTTGGAACCCCAGAGACGTTCTCCATTCGTTTATGCCTCTCTGTTTGTTGCATATGCCGCATTGATCCAACGCCTTGATTAGATTCGGCGTCATTTTGGCACTAATATATGTCACAGAAGATATTGGGGCCAAAATCCACTAATCGGTGAGCAAGATTAGTGGATTTTGATAGCATTATTTTGTGAGACATAAATTGCTGAAAAAATGCAACTATTGGTAAGCAATAGTTATGCATTTTGGTGTTAGTATATGTCACATGAGATACTGGGGCCAAACATCCACCAATCGGGCGTTAATATATCTCTCAAAAGACATGGGGCCAAAGTCCAGTAATCGGCAAGCAAGATTACTGGACTTTGGTGTCGCCGCACTGTTTGGGCCATAGCTTTGGCTACGGGCATCAGAATGACGCGAGACACCCCAATTCGGAAATCTCTCGACGAGACGCACGAGGGGGCGATTGAGCTACGCTCCATCGGGGTCCATCTTCATCCCCAAATTCTGCCGTTCGACCAGTCAAAACGGGCATTTTTAGTTATTTCTTACTATTTCTGGTAATATTTCCATTGCCTATTCGAACCTCACCTTGAACCCGTTTTGGGTTGGGTCGAAATTCGCGTACGCGTTTATTTCAGTAAGGTTAAAGTGTTGGGACAATTTTGGGATTTCAACCTTTTTTGGCATATTTTATGATTTTCAGCCATATATGCCCGGCTTGTGGGCAGAATTCGATTAATCTGCTTTTCTTGGAACCCTAGAGACGTTCTCCATTCGTTTATGCCTCTTTGTTTGTTGCATATGCCACATTGATCCAACGCCTTGATTAGATTCGGCGTCATTTTGGCACTAATATATGTCACAGAAGATATTGGGGCCAAAATCCACTAATCGGTGAGCAAGATTAGTGGATTTTGATACCATTATTTTGTGAGACATAAATTGCTGACAAAATGCACAAATTGGTAAGCAATAGTTATGCATTTTGGTGTTAATAATTGTCACATGAGTTACTGGGGCCAAAAATCCACCAATCGGGCGTTAATATATCTCTCAAAAGACATGGGGCCAAAGTCCAGTAATCGGCAAGCAAGATTACTGGACTTTGGTGTCGCCGCACTGTTTGGGCCATAGCTTTGGCTACGGGCATCAGAATGACGCGAGCCACCCCAATTCGGAAAGCTCTCGACGAGACGCACGAGGGGGCGATTGAGCTATGCTCCATTGGGGTCCAACTTCATGCCCAAATTCTGCCGTTCGACCAGTCAAAACGGGCATTTTTAGTTATTTCTTACTATTTCTGGTAATATTTCCATTGCCTATTCGGACCTCAGCTTGAACCCGTTTTGGGTTGGGTCGAAATTCGCGTACGCGTTTATTTCAGTAAGATTAAAATGTTGGGACAATTTAGGGATTTCAACCTTTTTTGGCATATTTTATGATTTTCAGCCATATATGCCCGGCTTCTGGGCAGAATTTGATTAATCTGCTTTTCTTGGAACCCCAAAGACGTTCTCCATTCGTTTATGCCTCTCTGTTCGTTGCTTATGCCGCATTAATCCAACGCCCTGATTAGATTCAGCGTCATTTTGGCACTAATATATGTCACAGAAGATATTCGGGCCAAAATCCACTAATCGGTGAGCAAGACTAGTGGATTTTGATACCATTATTTTGTGAGACATAAATTGCTGACAAAATGCACAAATTGGTAAGCAATAGTTATGCATTTTGGTGTTAATATATGTCACATGAGTTACTGGGGCCAAAAGTCCACCAATCGGGCGTTAATATATCTCTCAAAAGACATGGGGCCAAAGTCCAGTAATCGGCAAGCAAGATTACTGGACTTTGGTGTCGCCGCACTGTTTAGGCCATAGCTTTGGCTACGGGCATCAGAATGACGCAAGCCACCCCAATTCGGAAAGCTCTCGACGAGACGCACGAGGGTGCGATTAAGCTACGCTCCATCGGGGTCCATCTTCATCCCCAAATTCTGCCGTTCGACCAGTCAAAACGGGCATTTTTAGTTATTTCTTACTATTTCTGGTAATATTTTCATTGCCTATTCGGACCTCAGCTTGAACCCGTTTTGGGTTGGGTCAAAATTCGCGTACGTGTTTATTTCAGTAAGGTTAAAGTGTTGGGACAATTTCGGGATTTCAACCTTTTTTGGCATATTTTATGATTTTCAGCCATATATGCCAGGCTTGTGGGCAGAATTCGATTAATCTGCTTTTCTTGGAACCCCAGAGACGTTCTCCATTCGTTTATGCCTCTCTGTTTGTTGCATATGCCGCATTGATCCAACGCCTTGATTAGATTCGGCGTCATTTTGGCACTAATATATGTCACAGAAGATATTGGGGCCAAAATCCACTAATCGGTGAGCAAGATTAGTGGATTTTGATAGCATTATTTTGTGAGACATAAATTGCTGACAAAATGCAACTATTGGTAAGCAATAGTTATGCATTTTGGTGTTAGTATATGTCACATGAGATACTGGGGCCAAACATCCACCAATCGGGCGTTAATATATCTCTCAAAAGACATGGGGCCAAAGTCCAGTAATCGGCAAGCAAGATTACTGGACTTTGGTGTCGCCGCACTGTTTGGGCCATAGCTTTGGCTACGGGCATCAGAATGACGCGAGACACCCCAATTCGGAAATCTCTCGACGAGACGCACGAGGGGGCGATTGAGCTACGCTCCATCGGGGTCCATCTTCATCCCCAAATTCTGCCGTTCGACCAGTCAAAACGGGCATTTTTAGTTATTTCTTACTATTTCTGGTAATATTTCCATTGCCTATTCGAACCTCAGCTTGAACCCGTTTTGGGTTGGGTCGAAATTCGCGTACGCGTTTATTTCAGTAAGGTTAAAGTGTTGGGACAATTTTGGGATTTCAACCTTTTTTGGCATATTTTATGATTTTCAGCCATATATGCCCGGCTTTTGGGCAGAATTCGATTAATCTGCTTTTCTTGGAACCCTAGAGACGTTCTCCATTCGTTTATGCCTCTCTGTTTGTTGCATATGCCGCATTGATCCAACGCCTTGATTAGATTCGGCGTCATTTTGGCACTAATATATGTCACAGAAAATATTGGGGCCAAAATCCACTAATCGGTGAGCAAGATTAGTGGATTTTGATAGCATTATTTTGTGAGACATAAATTGCTGACAAAATGCAACTATTGGTAAGCAATAGTTATGCATTTTGGTGTTAGTATATGTCACATTAGATACTAGGGCCAAAAATCCACCAATCGGGCGTTAATATATCTCTCAAAAGACATGGGGCCAAAGTCCAGTAATCGGCAAGCAAGATTACTGGACTTTGGTGTCGCCGCACTGTTTGGGCCATAGCTTTGGCTACGGGCATCAGAATGACGCGAGCCACCCCAATTCGGAAAGCTCTCGACGAGACGCACGAGGGTGCGATTGAGCTACGCTCCATCGGGGTCCATCTTCATCCCCAAATTCTGCCGTTCGACCAGTCAAAACGGGCATTTTTAGTTATTTCTTACTATTTCTGGTAATATTTCCATTGCCTATTCGGACCTCAGCTTGAACCCGTTTTGGGTTGGGTCGAAATTCGCGTACGTGTTTATTTCAGTAAGGTTAAAGTGTTGGGACAATTTCGGGATTTCAACCTTTTTTGGCATATTTTATGATTTTCAGCCATATATGCCAGGCTTGTGGGCAGAATTCGATTAATCTGCTTTTCTTGGAACCCCAGAGACGTTCTCCATTCGTTTATGCCTCTCTGTTTGTTGCATATGCCGCATTGATCCAACGCCTTGATTAGATTCGGCGTCATTTTGGCACTAATATATGTCACAGAAGATATTGGGGCCAAAATCCACTAATCAGTGAGCAAGATTAGTGGATTTTGATAGCATTATTTTGTGAGACATAAATTGCTGACAAAATGCAACTATTGGTAAGCAATAGTTATGCATTTTGGTGTTAGTATATGTCACATGAGATACTGGGGCCAAAAATCCACCAATCGGGCGTTAATATATCTCTCAAAAGACATGGGGCCAAAGTCCAATAATCGGCAAGCAAGATTACTGGACTTTGGTGTCGCCGCACTGTTTGGGCCATAGCTTTGGCTACGGGCATCAGAATGACGCCAGACACCCCAATTCGGAAATCTCTCGACGAGACGCACGAGGGGGCGATTGAGCTACGCTCCATCGGGGTCCATCTTCATCCCCAAATTCTGCCGTTCGACCAGTCAAAACGGGTATTTTTAAATATTTCTTACTATTTCTGGTAATATTTCCATTGCCTATTCGAACCTCAGCTTGAACCCGTTTTGGGTTGGGTCGAAATTCGCGTACGCGTTTATTTCAGTAAGGTTAAAGTGTTGGGACAATTTTGGGATTTCAACCTTTTTTGGCATATTTTATGATTTTCAGCCATATATGCCCGGCTTGTGGGCAGAATTCGATTAATCTGCTTTTCTTGGAACCCTAGAGACGTTCTCCATTCGTTTATGCCTCTCTGTTTGTTGCATATGCCGCATTGATCCAACGCCTTGATTAGATTCGGCGTCATTTTGGCACTAATATATGTCACAGAAAATATTGGGGCCAAAATCCACTAATCGGTGAGCAAGATTAGTGGATTTTGATACCATTATTTTGTGAGACATAAATTGCTGACAAAATGCACAAATTGGTAAGCAATAGTTATGCATTTTGGTGTTAATAATTGTCACATGAGTTACTGGGGCCAAAAATCCACCAATCGGGCGTTAATATATCTCTCAAAAGACATGGGGCCAAAGTCCAGTAATCGGCAAGCAAGATTACTGGACTTTGGTGTCGCCGCACTGTTTGGGCCATAGCTTTGGCTACAGGCATCAGAATGACGCGAGCCACCCCAATTCGGAAAGCTCTCGACGAGACGCACGAGGGGGCGATTGAGCTACGCTCCATCGGGGTCCATCTTCATCCCCAAATTCTGCCGTTCGACCAGTCAAAACGGGCATTTTTAGTTATTTCTTACTATTTCTGGTAATATTTCCATTGCCTATTCGAACCTCAGCTTGAACCCGTTTTGGGTTGGGTCGAAATTCGCGTACGCGTTTATTTCAGTAAGGTTAAAGTGTTGGGACAATTTTGGGATTTCAACCTTTTTTGGCATATTTTATGATTTTCAGCCATATATGCCCGGCTTGTGGGCAGAATTCGATTAATCTGCTTTTCTTGGAACCCTAGAGACGTTCTCCATTCGTTTATGCCTCTCTGTTTGTTGCATATGACACATTGATCCAACGCCTTGATTAGATTCGGCGTCATTTTGGCACTAATATATGTCACAGAAGATATTGGGGCCAAAATCCACTAATCGGTGAGCAAGATTAGTGGATTTTGATACCATTATTTTGTGAGACATAAATTGCTGACAAAATGCACAAATTGGTAAGCAATAGTTATGCATTTTGGTGTTAATAATTGTCACATGAGTTACTGGGACCAAAAATCCACCAATCGGGCGTTAATATATCTCTCAAAAGACATGGGGCCAAAGTCCAGTAATCGGCAAGCAAGATTACTGGACTTTGGTGTCGCCGCACTGTTTAGGCCATAGCTTTGGCTACGGGCATCAGAATGACGCAAGCCACCCCAATTCGGAAAGCTCTCGACGAGACGCACGAGGGTGCGATTGAGCTACGCTCCATCGGGGTCCATCTTCATCCCCAAATTCTGCCGTTCGACCAGTCAAAACGGGCATTTTTAGTTATTTCTTACTATTTCTGGTAATATTTCCATTGCCTATTCGGACCTCAGCTTGAACCCGTTTTGGGTTGGGTCGAAATTCGCGTACGTGTTTACTTCAGTAAGGTTAAAGTGTTGGGACAATTTCGGGATTTCAACCTTTTTTGGCATATTTTATGATTTTCAGCCATATATGCCAGGCTTGTGGGCAGAATTCGATTAATCTGCTTTTCTTGGAACCCCAGAGACGTTCTCCATTCGTTTATGCCTCTCTGTTTGTTGCATATGTCGCATTGATCCAACGCCTTGATTAGATTCGGCGTCATTTTGGCACTAATATATGTCACAGAAGATATTGGGGCCAAAATCCACTAATCGGTGAGCAAGATTAGTGGATTTTGATAGCATTATTTTGTGAGACATAAATTGCTGACAAAATGCACAAATTGGTAAGCAATAGTTATGCATTTTGGTGTTAGTATATGTCACATGAGATACTGGGGCCAAAAATCCACCAATCGGGTGTTAATATATCTCTCAAAAGACATGGGGCCAAAGTCCAGTAATCGGCAAGCAAAATTACTGGACTTTGGTGTCGCCGCACTGTTTGGGCCATAGCATTGGCTACGGGCATCAGAATGACGCGAGCCACCCCAATTCGGAAATCTCTCGACGAGATGCACGAGGGGGCGATTGAGCAACGCTCCATCGGGGTCCATCTTCATCCCCAAATTCTGCCGTTCTACAAGTCAAAACGGGCATTTTTAGTTATTTCTTACTATTTCTGGTAATATTTCCATTGCCTATTCGGACCTCAGCTTGAACCCGTTTTGGGTTGGGACGAAATTCGCGTACGCGTTTCTTTCAGTAAGGTTAAATAGTTGGGACAATTTCGGGATTTCAACCTTTTTTGGCATATTTTATGATTTTCAGCCATATATGCCCGGCTTCTAGGCAGAATTCGAATAATCTGCTTTTCTTGGAACTTCAGAGACGTTCTCCATTCGTTTATGCCTCTCTGTTCGTTGCTTATGCCGCATTGATCCAACTCCTTGATTAGATTCAGCGTCATTTTGGCACTAATATATGTCACAAAAGATATTGGGCCAAAATCCACTAATCGGTGAACAAGACTAGTGGATTTTGATACCATTATTTTGTGAGACATAAATGGCTGACAAAATGCACAAATTGGTAAGCAATAGTTATGCATTTTGGTGTAAATATATGTCACATGAGATACCAGGGCCAAAAATCCACCAATCGGGCGTTAATATATCTCTCAAAAGACATGGGGCCAAAGACCAGTAATCGGTAAGCAAGATTACTGGACTTTGGTGTCGCCATACTGTTTGGGCCATAGCTTTGGCTACGGGCATAAGAATGACGCGAGCCACCCCAATTCGGAAAGCTCTCGACGAGGCGCACGTGGGGGAGATTGTGCTACGCTCCATCAGGGTCCATCTTCATCCCCAAATTCTGCCGTTCGACCAGTCAAAACGGGCATTTTTAGTTATTTCTTACTATTTCTGGTAATATTTCCATTGCCTATTCGGACCTCAGCTTGAACCCGTTTTGGGTTGGGTCCAAATTCGCGTACGCGTTTATTTCAGTAAGGTTAAAGTGTCGGAACAATTTCGGGATTTCAACCTTTTTTTGGCATATTTTATGATTTTCAGCCATATATGCCCGGCTTGTGGGCAGAATTTGATTAATTTGCTTTTCTTGGAACCCCAGAGACTTTCTCCATTCGTTTATGCCTCTCTGTTCGTTGCTTATGCCGCATTGATCCAACTCCTTGATTAGATTCAGCGTCATTTTGGCACTAATATATGTCACAAAAGATATTGGGCCAAAATCCACTAATCGGTGAGCAAGACTAGTGGATTTTGATACCATTATTTTGTGAGACATAAATGGCTGACAAAATGCACAAATTGGTAAGCAATAGTTATGCATTTTGGTGTTAATATATGTCACATGAGATACTGGGGCCAAAAATCCACCAATCGGGCTTTAATATATCTCTCAAAAGACATGGGGCCAAAGTCCAGTAATCGGCAAGCAAGATTACTGGATTTTGGTGTCGCCGCACTGTTTGGGCCACAGCTTTGGCTACGGGCATCAGAATGACGCGAGCCACCCCAATTCGGAAAGCTCTCGACGAGGCGCACGAGGGGGAGATTGTGCTACGCTCCATCAGGGTCCATCTTCATCCCCAAATTCTGCCGTTCGACCAGTCAAAACGGGCATTTTTAGTTATTTCTTACTATTTCTGGTAATATTTCCATTGCCTATTCGGACCTCAGCTTGAACCCGTTTTGGGTTGGGTCCAAATTCGCGTACGCGTTTATTTCAGTAAGGTTAAAGTGTTGGGACAATTTCGGGATTTCAACCTTTTTTTGGCATATTTTATGATTTTCAGCCATATATGCCCGGCTTCGAGGCAGAATTCGATTAATCTGCTTTTTTTTGGAACCCGAGAGACGTTCTCCATCGTTTATACCTCTCTGTTCGTTTCTTATGCCGCATTGATCCAACGCCTTGATTATATTCGGCGTCATTTTGGCACTAATATATGTCACAGAAGATATTGGGGCCAAAATCCACTAATCGGTGAGCAAGACTAGTGGATTTTCATACCATTATTTTGTGAGACATAAATTGCTGACAAAATGCACAAATTGGTAAGCAATAGTTATGCATTTTGGTGTTAATATATGTCACATGAGATACTGGGGCCAAAATACCACCAATCGGGCGTTAATATATCTCTCAAAAGACATGGGGCCAAAGTCCAGTAATCGGCAAGCAAGATTACTGGACTTTGGTGTCGCCGCACTGTTTGGGCCACAGCTTTGGCTACGGGCATCAGAATGACGCGAGCCACCCCAATTCGGAAAGCTCTCGACGAGGCGCACGAGGGGGAGATTCTGCTACGCTCCATCGGGGTCCATCTTCATCCCCAAATTCTGCCGTTCGACCAGTCAAAACGGGCATTTTTAGTTATTTCTTACTATTTCTGGTAATATTTCCATTGCCTATTCGGACCTCAGCTTGAACCCGTTTTGGGTTGGGTCCAAATTCGCGTACGCGTTTATTTCAGTAAGGTTAAAGTGTTGGGACAATTTCGGGATTTCAACCTTTTTGGCATATTTTATGATTTTCAGCCATATATGCCCGGCTTCTGGGCAGAATTCGATTAATCTGCTTTTCTTGGAAACCCAGAGACGTTCTCCATTCGTTTATGCCTCTCTGTTCGTTTCTTATGCCGCATTGATCCAACGCCTTGATTATATTCGGCGTCATTTTGGCACTAATATATGTCACAGAAGATATTGGGGCCAAAATCCACTAATCGGTGAGCAAGACTAGTGGATTTTCATACCATTATTTTGTGAGACATGAATTGCTGACAAAATGCACAAATTGGTAAGCAATAGTTATGCATTTTGGTGTTAATATATGTCACATGAGATACTGGGGCCAAAATACCACCAATCGGGCGTTAATATATCTCTCAAAAGACATGGGGCCAAAGTCCAGTAATCGGCAAGCAAGATTAATGGACTTTGGTGTCGTCGCACTGTTTGGGCCACAGCTTTGGCTACGGGCATCAGAATGATGCGAGCCACCCCAATTCGGAAAGCTCTCGACGAGGCGCACGAGGGGGAGATTGTGCTACGCTCCATCGGGGTCCATCTTCATCCCCAAATTCTGCCGTTCGACCAGTCAAAACGGGCATTTTTAGTTATTTCTTACTATTTCTGGTAATATTTCCATTGCCTATTCGGACCTCAGCTTGAACCCGTTTTGGGTTGGGTCCAAATTCGCGTACGCGTTTATTTCAGTAAGGTTAAAGTGTTGGGACAATTTCGGGATTTCAACCTTTTTTTGGCATATTTTATGATTTTCAGCCATATATGCCCGGCTTGTGGGCAGAATTTGATTAATTTGCTTTTCTTGGAACCCCAGAGACTTTCTCCATTCGTTTCTGCCTCTCTGTTCGTTGCTTATGCCGCATTGATCCAACTCCTTGATTTGATTCAGCGTCATTTTGGCACTAATATATGTCACAAAAGATATTGGGCCAAAATCCACTAATCGGTGAGCAAGACTAGTGGATTTTGATACCATTATTTTGTGAGACATAAATGGCTGACAAAATGCACAAATTGGTAAGCAATAGTTATGCATTTTGGTGTTAATATATGTCACATGAGATACTGGGGCCAAAAATCCACCAATCGGGCTTTAATATATCTCTCAAAAGACATGGGGCCAAAGTCCAGTAATCGGCAAGCAAGATTACTGGATTTTGGTGTCGCCGCACTGTTTGGGCCACAGCTTTGGCTACGGGCATCAGAATGACGCGAGCCACCCCAATTCGGAAAGCTCTCGACGAGGCGCACGAGGGGGAGATTGTGCTACGCTCCATCAGGGTCCATCTTCATCCCCAAATTCTGCCGTTCGACCAGTCAAAACTGGCATTTTTAGTTATTTCTTACTATTTCTGGTAATATTTCCATTGCCTATTCGGACCTCAGCTTGAACCCGTTTTGGGTTGGGTCCAAATTCGCGTACGCGTTTATTTCAGTAAGGTTAAAGTGTTGGGACAATTTCGGGATTTCAACCTTTTTTTGGCATATTTTATGATTTTCAGCCATATATGCCCGGCTTCGAGGCAGAATTCGATTAATCTGCTTTTTTTGGAACCCGAGAGACGTTCTCCATCGTTTATACCTCTCTGTTCGTTTCTTATGCCGCATTGATCCAACGCCTTGATTATATTCGGCGTCATTTTGGCACTAATATATGTCACAGAAGATATTGGGGCCAAAATCCACTAATCGGTGAGCAAGACTAGTGGATTTTCATACCATTATTTTGTGAGACATAAATTGCTGACAAAATGCACAAATTGGTAAGCAATAGTTATGCATTTTGGTGTTAATATATGTCACATGAGATACTGGGGCCAAAATACCACCAATCGGGCGTTAATATATCTCTCAAAAGACATGGGGCCAAAGTCCAGTAATCGGCAAGCAAGATTACTGGACTTTGGTGTCGCCGCACTGTTTGGGCCACAGCTTTGGCTACGGGCATCAGAATGACGCGAGCCACCCCAATTCGGAAAGCTCTCGACGAGGCGCACGAGGGGGAGATTGTGCTACGCTCCATCGGGGTCCATCTTCATCCCCAAATTCTGCCGTTCGACCAGTCAAAACGGGCATTTTTAGTTATTTCTTACTATTTCTGGTAATATTTCCATTGCCTATTCGGACCTCAGCTTGAACCCGTTTTGGGTTGGGTCCAAATTCGCGTACGCGTTTATTTCAGTAAGGTTAAAGTGTTGGGACAATTTCAGGATTTCAACCTTTTTGGCATATTTTATGATTTTCAGCCATATATGCCCGGCTTCTGGGCAGAATTCGATTAATCTGCTTTTCTTGGAAACCCAGAGACGTTCTCCATTCGTTTATGCCTCTCTGTTCGTTTCTTATGCCGCATTGATCCAACGCCTTGATTATATTCGGCGTCATTTTGGCACTAATATATGTCACAGAAGATATTGGGGCCAAAATCCACTAATCGGTGAGCAAGACTAGTGGATTTTCATACCATTATTTTGTGAGACATGAATTGCTGACAAAATGCACAAATTGGTAAGCAATAGTTATGCATTTTGGTGTTAATATATGTCACATGAGATACTGGGGCCAAAATACCACCAATCGGGCGTTAATATATCTCTCAAAAGACATGGGGCCAAAGTCCAGTAATCGGCAAGCAAGATTAATGGACTTTGGTGTCGTCGCACTGTTTGGGCCACAGCTTTGGCTACGGGCATCAGAATGATGCGAGCCACCCCAATTCGGAAAGCTCTCGACGAGGCGCACGAGGGGGAGATTGTGCTACGCTCCATCGGGGTCCATCTTCATCCCCAAATTCTGCCGTTCGACCAGTCAAAACGGGCATTTTTAGTTATTTCTTACTATTTCTGGTAATATTTCCATTGCCTATTCGGACCTCAGCTTGAACCCGTTTTGGGTTGGGTCCAAATTCGCGTACGCGTTTATTTCAGTAAGGTTAAAGTGTTGGGACAATTTCGGGATTTCAACCTTTTTTTGGCATATTTTATGATTTTCAGCCATATATGCCCGGCTTGTGGGCAGAATTTGATTAATTTGCTTTTCTTGGAACCCCAGAGACTTTCTCCATTCGTTTCTGCCTCTCTGTTCGTTGCTTATGCCGCATTGATCCAACTCCTTGATTTGATTCAGCGTCATTTTGGCACTAATATATGTCACAAAAGATATTGGGCCAAAATCCACTAATCGGTGAGCAAGACTAGTGGATTTTGATACCATTATTTTGTGAGACATAAATGGCTGACAAAATGCACAAATTGGTAAGCAATAGTTATGCATTTTGGTGTTAATATATGTCACATGAGATACTGGGGCCAAAAATCCACCAATCGGGCTTTAATATATCTCTCAAAAGACATGGGGCCAAAGTCCAGTAATCAGTAAGCAAGATTACTGGACTTTGGTGTCGCCATACTGTTTGGGCCATAGCTTTGGCTACGGGCATAAGAATGACGCGAGCCACCCCAATTCGGAAAGCTCTCGACGAGACGCACGAGGGGGCGATTGAGCTACGCTCCATCAGGGTCCATATTCATCCCCAAATTCTGCCGTTCCACCAGTCAAAACGGGCATTTTTAGTTATTTCTTACTATTTCAGGTAATATTTCCATTCCCTATTCGGACGTCAGCCTTAACCCGTTTTGGGTTGGGACGAAATTCGCTTACGCGTTTCTTTCCGTAAGGTTAAATAGTTGGGATAATTTCGGGATTTCAACCTTTTTGGCATATTTTATGATTTTCAGCCATATATGCCCGGCTTGTGGGCAAAATTCGATTAATCTGCTTTTCTTGGAACCCCAGAGACGTTCTCCATTCGTTTATGCCTCTCTGTTCGTTGCTTATGCCGCATTGATCCAACGCCTTGATTAGATTCGGCGTCATTTTGGCACTAATATATGTCACAAAAGATGTTGGGGCCAAAATCCACTAATCGGTGAGCAAGACTAGTGGATTTTGATACCATTATTTTGTGAGACATAAATTGCTGACAAAATGCACAAATTGGTAAGCAATAGTTATGCATTTTGGTGTTAATATATGTCACATGAGATACTGGGGCCAAAAATCCACCAATCGGGCGTTAATATATCTCTCAAAAGACATGGGGCCGAAGTCTAGTAATCGGCAAGCAAGATTACTGGACTTTTGTGTCGCCGAACTGTTTGAGCCATAGCTTTGGCTACGGGCATCAGAATGACGCGAGCCACCCCAATTCGGATAGCTCTCGACGAGACGCACGAGGGGGCGATTGAGCTATGCTCCATCGGGGTCCATCTTCATCCCCAAATTCTGCCGTTCGACCAGTCAAAACGGGCATTTTTAGTTATTTCTTACTATTTCTAGTAATATTTCCATTGCCTATTCGGACCTCAGCTTGAACTCGTTTTGGGTTGGGTCGAAATTCGCGTACGCGTTGATTTCAGTAAGGTTAAAGTGTTGGGACAATTTCGGGATTTCAACCTTTTTTGGCATATTTTATGATTTTCATCCATATATGCCCGACTTGTGGGCAGAATTCGATTAATCTGCTTTTCTTGGAACCCCAGAGACGTTCTCCATTCGTTTATGCCTCTCTGTTCGTTGCTTATGCCGCATTGATCCAACGCCTTGATTAGATTCGGCGTCATTTTGGCACTAATATATGTCACAGAAGATTTGGGGCCAAAATCCACTAATCGGTGAGCAAGATTAATGGATTTTGATACCATTATTTTGTGAGACATAAATTGCTGACAAAATGCACAAATTGGTAAGCAATAGTTATGCATTTTGGTGTTAATATATGTCACATGAGAAACTGGGGCCAAAAATCCACCAATCGGGCGTTAATATATCTCTCAAAAGACATGGGGCCAAAGTCCAGTAATCGGCAAGCAAGATTACTGGACGTTGGTGTCGCCGCACTGTTTGGGCCATAGCTTTGGCTACGGGCATCGGAATGACGCGAGCCACCCCAATTCGGAAACTCTCGACGAGACGCACGAGGGGGCGATTGAGCTACGCTCCATCAGGGTCCATATTCATCCCCAAATTCTGCCGTTCGACCAGTCAAAACGGGCATTTTTAGTTATTTCTTACTATTTCTGGTAATATTTCCATTTCCTATTCGGACCTCAGCTTGAACCCGTTTTGGGTTGGGACGAAATTCGCGTACGCGTTTCTTTCAGTAAGGTTAAATAGTTGGGACATTTTTGGGATTTCAACCTTCTTTGCATATTTTATGATTTTCAGCCATATATGCTCGGCTTGTGGGCAGAATTCGATTAATCTGCTTTTCTTGGAACCCCAGAGACGTTCTCCATTCGTTTATGCCTCTCTGTACGTTGCTTATGCCGCATTGATCCAACGCCTTGATTAGATTCGGCGTCATTTTTGCACTAATATATGTCACAGAAGATATTGGGGCCAAAATCCACTAATCGGTGAGCAAGATTAGTGGATTCTGATACCATTATTTTGTGAGACATAAATTGCTGACAAAATGCACAAATTGGTAAGCAATAGTTATGCATTTTGGTGTTAATATATGTCACATGAGATACTGGGGCCAAAAATCCACCAATCGGGCGTTAATATATCTCTCAAAAGACATGGGGCCAAAGTCCAGTAATCGGCAAGCAAGATTACTGGACTTTGGTGTCGCCATACTGTTTGGGCCATAGCTTTGGCTACGGGCATAAGAATGACGCAAGCCACCCCAATTCGGAAAGCTATCGACGAGACGCACGAGGGGGCGATTGAGCTACGCTCCATCAGGGTCCATATTCATCCCCAAATTCTGCCGTTCGACCAGTCAAAACGGGCATTTTTAGTTATTTCTTACTATCTCTGGTAATATTTCCATTCCCTATTCGGACGTCAGCCTTAACCCGTTTTGGGTTGGGACGAAATTGGCTTACGCGTTTCTTTCCGTAAGGTTAAATAGTTGGGATAATTTCGGGATTTCAACCTTTTTGGCATATTTTATGATTTTCAGCCATATATGCCTGGCTTGTGGGCAAAATTCGATTAATCTGCTTTTCTTGGAACCCCAGAGACGTTCTCCATTAGTTTATGCCTCTCTGTTCGTTGCTTATGCCGCATTGATCCAACGCCTTGATTAGATTCGGCGTCATTTTGGCACTAATATATGTCACAAAAGATATTGGGGCCAAAATCCACTAATCGGTGAGCAAGACTAGTGGATTTTGATACCATTATTTTGTGAGACATAAATTGCTGACAAAATGCACAAATTGGTATGAAATAGTTATGCATTTTGGTGTTAATATATGTCACATGAGATACTGGGGACAAAAATCCACCAATCGGGCGTTAATATATCTCTCAAAAGACATGGGGCCGAAGTCTAGTAATCGGCAAGCAAGATTACTGGACTTTGATGTCGCCGAACTGTTTGGGCCATAGCTTTGGCTACGGGCATCAGAATGACGCGAGCCACCCCAATTCGGATAGCTCTCGACGAGACGCACGAGGGGGCGATTGAGCTACGCTCCATCGGGGTCCATCTTCATCCCCAAATTTTGCCGTTCGACCAGTCAAAACGGGCATTTTTAGTTATTTCTTACTATTTCTAGTAATATTTCCATTGCCTATTCGGACCTCAGCTTGAACTCGTTTTGGGTTGGGTCGAAATTCGCGTACGCGTTGATTTCAGTAAGGTTAAAGTGTTGGGACAATTTCGGGATTTCAACCTTTTTTGGTATATTTTATGATTTTCATCCATATATGCCCGGCTTGTGGGCAGAATTCGATTAATTTGCTTTTCTTGGAACCCCAGAGAATTTCTCCATTCGTTTGTGCCACTCTGTTCGTTGCTTATGCCGCATTGATCCAACTCCTTGATTAGATTCGGCGTCATTTCGGCACTAATATATGTCACAAAAGATATTGGGCCAAAATCCACTAATCGGTGAGCAAGACTAGTGGATTTTGATACCATTACTTTGTGAGACATAAATGGCTGACAAAATGCACAAATTGGTAAGCAATAGTTATGCATTTTGGTGTTAATATATGTCACATGAGATACTGGGGCCAAAAATCCACCAATCGGGCTTTAATATATCTCTCAAAAGACATGGGGCCAAAGTCCAGTAATCGGTAAGGCAAGATTACTGGACTTTGGTGTCGCCATACTGTTTGGGCCATAGCTTTGGCTACGGGCATAAGAATGACGCGAGCCACCCCAATTCGGAAGCTCTCGACGAGACGCACGAGGGGGCGATTGAGCTACGCTCCATCAGGGTCCATATTCATCCCCAAATTCTGCCGTTCGACCAGTCAAAACGGGCATTTTTAGTTATTTCTTACTATTTCTGGTAATATTTCCATTCCCTATTCGGACGTCAGCCTTAACCCATTTTGGGTTGGGACGAAATTCGCTTACGCGTTTCTTTCCGTAAGGTTAAATAGTTTGGATAATTTCGGGATTTCAACCTTTTTGGCATATTTTATGATTTTCAGCCATATATGCCCGGCTTGTGGGCAAAATTCGATTAATCTGCTTTTCTTGGAACCCCAGAGACGTTCTCCATTCGTTTATGCCTCTCTGTTCGTTGCTTATGCCGCATTGATCCAACGCCTTGATTAGATTCGGCGTCATTTTGGCACTAATATATGTCACAAAAGATATTGGGGCCAAAATCCACTAATCGGTGAGCAAGACTAGTGGATTTTGATACCATTATTTTGTGAGACATAAATTGCTGACAAAATGCACAAATTGGTAAGCAATAGTTATGCATTTTGGTGTTAATATATGTCACATGAGATACTGGGGCCAAAAATCCACCAATCGGGCGTTAATATATCTCTCAAAAGACATGGGGCCGAAGTCCAGTAATCGGCAAGCAAGATTACTGGACTTTGGTGTCGCCGAACTGTTTGGGCCATAGCTTTGGCTACGGGCATCAGAATGACGCGAGCCACCCCAATTTGGATAGCTCTCGACGAGACGCACGAGGGGGCGATTGAGCTACGCTCCATCGGGGTCCATCTTAATCCCCAAATTCTGCCGTTCGACCAGTCAAAACGGGCATTTTTAGTTATTTCTTACTATTTCTAGTAATATTTCCATTGCCTATTCGGACCTCAGCTTGAACTCGTTTTGGGTTGGGTCGAAATTCGCGTACGCGTTGATTTCAGTAAGGTTAAAGTGTTGGGACAATTTCGGGATTTCAACCTTTTTTGGCATATTTTATGATTTTCATCCATATATGCCCGGCTTGTGGGCAGAATTCGATTAATCTGCTTTTCTTGGAACCCCATAGACGTTCTCCATTCGTTTATGCCTCTCTGTTCGTTGCTTATGCCGCATTGATCCAACGCCTTGATTAGATTCGGCGTCATTTTGGCACTAATATATGTCACAGAAGATTTGGGGCCAAAATACACTAATCGGTGAGCAAGATTAGTGGATTTTGATACCATTATTTTGTGAGACATAAATTGCTGACAAAATGCACAAATTGGTAAGCAATAGTTATGCATTTTGGTGTTAATATATGTCACATGAGAAACTGGGGCCAAAAATCCACCAATCGGGCGTTAATATATCTCTCAAAAGACATGGGGCCAAAGTCCAGTAATCGGCAAGCATGATTACTCGACGTTGGTGTGTCGCCGCACTGTTTAAGCCATAGCTTTGGCTACGGGCATCGGAATGACGCGAGCCACCCCAATTCAAAAACTCTCGACGAGACGCACGAGGGGGCGATTGAGCTGCGCTCCATCAGGGTCCATATTCATCCCCAAATTCTGCCGTTCGACCAGTCAAAACGGGCATTTTTAGTTATTTCTTACTATTTCTGGTAATATTTCCATTGCCTATTCGGACCTCAGCTTGAACCCGTTTTGGGTTGGGACGAAATTCGCGTACGCGTTTCTTTCAGTAAGGTTAAATAGTTGGGACATTTTTGGGATTTCAACCTTCTTTGCTTATTTTATGATTTTCAGCCATATATGCCCGGCTTGTGGGCAGAATTCGATTAATCTGCTTTTCTTGGAACCCCAGAGACGTTCTCCATTCGTTTATGCCTCTCTGTACGTTGCTTATGCCGCATTGATCCAACTCCTTGATTAGATTCGGCGTCATTTTGGCACTAATATATGTCACAGAAGATATTGGGGCCAAAATCCACTAATCGGTGAGCAAGATTAGTGGATTCTGATACCATTATTTTGTGAGACATAAATTGCTGACAAAATGCACAAATTGGTAAGCAATAGTTATGCATTTTGGTGTTAATATATGTCACATGAGAAACTGGGGCCAAAAATCCACCAATCGGAAGTTAATATATCTCTCAAAAGACATGGTGCCAAAGTCCAGTAATCGGCAAGCAAGATTACTGGACTTAGGTGTCGCCGCACTGTTTGGGCCATAGCTTTGGCTACTGGCATCAGAATGACGCGAGCCATCCCAATTCGGAAAGCTCTCGACGAGACGCACGAGGGGGCGATTGAGCTACGCTCCATCAGGGTCCATATTCATCCCCAAATTCTGCCGTTCGACCAGTCAAAACGGGCATTTTTAGTTATTTCTTACTATTTCTGGTAATATTTCCATTCCCTATTCGGACCTCAGCTTGAACCCGTTTTGGGTTGGGTCGAAATTCGCGCACGCGTTTTTTTTCAGTAAGGTTAAAGTGTTGGGACAATTTCGGGATTTCAACCTTTTTTGGCATATTTTATTATTTTCAGCCATATATGCCCGGCTTCTGGGCAAAATTCGATTAATCTGCTTTTCTTGGAACCCCAGAGACGTTCTCCATTCGTTTATGCCTCTCTGTTCGTTGCTTATGCCGCATTGATCCAACGCCCTGATTAGATTCGGCGTCATTTTGGCACTAATATATGTCACAGAAGATATTGGGGCCAAAATCCACTAATCGATGAGCAAGATTAGTGGATTCTGATACCATTATTTTGTGAGACATAAATGGCTGACAAAATGCACAAATTGGTAAGCAATAGTTATGCATTTTGGTGTTAATATATGTCACATGAGATACTGGGGCCAAAAATCCACCAATCGGGCGTTAATATATCTCTCAAAAGACATGGGGCCGAAGTCCAGTAATCGGCAAGCAAGATTACTGGTCTTTGGTGTCGCCGCACTGTTTGGGCTATAGCTTTGGCTACGGGCATCCAAATGACGCAAGCCACCCCAATTCGGAAAGCTCTCGACGAGACGCACGAGGGGGCGATTGAGCTACGCTCCATCGGGGTCCATCTTCATCCCCAAATTCTGCCGTTCGACCAGTCAAAACGGGCATTTTTAGTTATTTCTTACTATTTCTGGTAATATTTCCATTGTTTATTCGGACCTCTGCTTGAACCCGTTTTGGGTTGGGTCGAAATTCGCGCACGCGTTTATTTCTGTAAGGTTAAAGTGTTGGGACAATTTCGGGATTTCAACCTTTTTTGGCATATTTTATTATTTTCAGCCATATATGCCCGGCTTCTGGGCAAAATTCGATTAATCTGCTTTTCTTGGAACCCCAGAGACGTTCTCCATTCGTTTATGCCTCTCTATTTGTTGCATATGCCGCATTGATCCAACGCCTTGATTAGATTCGGCGTCATTTTGGCACTAATATATGTCACAGAAGATATTGGGGCCAAAATCCACTAATCGGTGAGCAAGACTAGTGGATTTTGATACCATTGTTTTGTGAGACATAAATTGCTGACAAAATGCACAAATTGGTAAGCAATAGTTATGCATTTTGGTGTTAATATATGTCACATGAGTTACTGGGGCCAAAAATCCACCAATCGGGCGTTAATATATCTCTCAAAAGACATGGGGCCAAAGTCCAGTAATCGGCAAGCATATTGGACTTTGGCGTCGCCGCACTGTTTGGGCCATAGCTTTGGCAACGGGAATCAGAATGATGCGACCCACCCCAATTCAAAAAGCTCTCGACGAGACGCACGAGGGGGCGATTGAGCTACGCTCCATCGGGTTCCATCTTCATCCCCAAATTCTGCCGTTCGACCAGTCAAAACGGGCATTTTTAGTTATTTCTTACTATTTCTGGTAATATTTCCATTGCCTATTCGGACCTCAGCTTGAACCCGTTTTGGGTTGGGACGAAATTCGCGTACGCGTTTATTTCAGTAAGGTTAAATAGTTGGGACAATTTCGTGATTTCAACCTTTTTTGGCATATTTTATGATTTTCGGCCATATATGCCCGGCTTGTGGGCAGAATTTGGTTAATCTTCTTTTCTTGGAACCCCAGAGACGTTCTCCATTCGTTTATGCCTCTCTGTTCGTTGCTTATGCCACATTGATCCAACGCCTTGATTAGATTCGGCGTCATTTTGGCACTAATATATGTCACAGAAGATATTGGGGCCAAAATCCACTAATCGGTGAGCAAAATTAGTGGATTCTGATACCATTATTTTGTGAGACATAAATTGCTGACAAAATGCACAAATTGGTAAGCAATAGTTATGCATTTTGGTGTTAATATATGTCACATGAGATACTGGGGCCAAAAATCCACCAATCAGGCGTTAATATATCTCTCAAAAGACATGGGGCCGAAGTCCAGTAATCGGCAAGCAAGATTACTGGTCTTTGGTGTCGCCGCACTGTTTGGGCTATAGCTTTGGCTACGGGCATCCAAATGACGCGAGCCACCCCAATTCGGAAAGCTCTCGACGAGACGCACGAGGGGGCGATTGAGCTACGCTCCATCGGGGTCCATCTTCATCCCCAAATTCTGCCGTTCGACCAGTCAAAACGGGCATTTTTAGTTATTTCTTACTATTTCTGGTAATATTTCCATTGCCTATTCGGACCTCAGCTTGAACCCGTTTTGGGTTGGGTCGAAATTCGCGTACGCGTTTATTTCAGTAAGGTTAAAGTGTTGGGAAAATTTCGGGATTTCAACCTTCTTTGGCATATTTTATGATTCTCAACCATATATGCCCGGCTTGTGGGCAGAATTCGATTAATATGCTTTTCTTGGAACCCCAGAGACGTTCTCCATTCGTTTATGCCTCTCTGTTCGTTGCTTATGCCGCATTGATCCAACGCCTTGATTAGATTCGGCGTCATTTTGGCACTAATATATGTCACAGAAGATATTGGGGGCAAAATCCACTAATCAGTGAGCAAGATTAGTGGATTTTGATACCATTTTTTTGTGAGACATAAATTGCTAACAAAATGCACAAATTGGTAAGCAATAGTTATGCATTTTGGTGTTAATATATGTCACATGAGAAACTGGGGCCAAAAATCCACCAATCGGGCGTTAATATATCTCTCAAAAGACATGGTGCCAAAGTCCAGTAATCGGCAAGCAAGATTACTGGACTTTGGTGTCGCCGCACTGTTTGGGCCATAGCTTTGGCTACGGGCATCAGAATGACGCGAGCCACCCCAATTCGGACCTCAGCTTGAACCCGTTTTGGGTTGGGTCGAAATTCGCGCACGCGTTTATTTCAGTAAGGTTAAAGTGTTGGGACAATTTCGGGATTTCAACCTTTTTTGGCATATTTTATTATTTTCAGCCATATATGCCCGGCTTCTGGGCAAAATTCGATTAATCTGCGTTTCTTGGAACCCCAGAGACGTTCTCCATTCGTTTATGCCTCTCTGTTCGTTGCTTATGCCGCATTGATCCAACGCCCTGATTAGATTCGGCGTCATTTTGGCACTAATATATGTCACACAAGATATTGGGGCCAAAATCCACTAATCGGTGAGCAAGATTAGTGGATTCTGATACCATTATTTTGTGAGACATAAATGGCTGACAAAATGCACAAATTGGTAAGCAATAGTTATGCATTTTGGTGTTAATATATGTCACATGAGATACTGGGGCCAAAAATCCACCAATCGGGCGTTAATATATCTCTCAAAAGACATGGGGCCGAAGTCCAGTAATCGGCAAGCAAGATTACTGGTCTTTGGTGTCGCCGCACTGTTTGGGCTATAGCTTTGGCTACGGGCATCCAAATGACGCGAGCCACCCCAATTCGGAAAGCTCTCGACGAGACGCACGAGGGGGCGATTGAGCTACGCTCCATCGGGGTCCATCTTCATCCCCAAATTCTGCCGTTCGACCAGTCAAAACGGGCATTTTTAGTTATTTCTTACTATTTCTGGTAATATTTCCATTGCCTATTCGGACCTCAGCTTGAACCCGTTTTGGGTTGGGTCGAAATTCGCGTACGCGTTTATTTCAGTAAGGTTAAAGTGTTGGGAAAATTTCGGGATTTCAACCTTCTTTGGCATATTTTATGATTCTCAACCATATATGCCCGGCTTGTGGGCAGAATTCGATTAATATGCTTTTCTTGGAACCCCAGAGACGTTCTCCATTCGTTTATGCCTCTCTGTTCGTTGCTTATGCCGCATTGATCCAACGCCTTGATTAGATTCGGCGTCATTTTGGCACTAATATATGTCACAGAAGATATTGGGGGCAAAATCCACTAATCAGTGAGCAAGATTAGTGGATTTTGATACCATTTTTTTGTGAGACATAAATTGCTGACAAAATGCACAAATTGGTAAGCAATAGTTATGCATTTTGGTGTTAATATATGTCACATGAGATACTGGGGCCAAAAATCCACCAATCGGGCGTTAATATATCTCTCAAAAGACATGGGGCCGAAGTCCAGTAATCGGCAAGCAAGATTACTGGTCTTTGGTGTCGCCGCACTGTTTGGGCTATAGCTTTGGCTACGGGCATCCAAATGACGCGAGCCACCCCAATTCGGAAAGCTCTCGACGAGACGCACGAGGGGGCGATTGAGCTACGCTCCATCGGGGTCCATCTTCATCCCCAAATTCTGCCGTTCGACCAGTCAAAACGGGCATTTTTAGTTATTTCTTACTATTTCTGGTAATATTTCCATTGCCTATTCGGACCTCAGCTTGAACCCGTTTTGGGTTGGGTCGAAATTCGCGTACGCGTTTATTTCAGTAAGGTTAAAGTGTTGGGAAAATTTCGGGATTTCAACCTTCTTTGGCATATTTTATGATTCTCAACCATATATGCCCGGCTTGTGGGCAGAATTCGATTAATATGCTTTTCTTGGAACCCCAGAGACGTTCTCCATTCGTTTATGCCTCTCTGTTCGTTGCTTATGCCGCATTGATCCAACGCCTTGATTAGATTCGGCGTCATTTTGGCACTAATATATGTCACAGAAGATATTGGGGGCAAAATCCACTAATCAGTGAGCAAGATTAGTGGATTTTGATACCATTTTTTTGTGAGACATAAATTGCTGACAAAATGCACAAATTGGTAAGCAATAGTTATGCATTTTGGTGTTAATATATGTCACATGAGATACTGGGGCCAAAAATCCACCAATCGGGCGTTAATATATCTCTCAAAAGACATGGGGCCGAAGTCCAGTAATCGGCAAGCAAGATTACTGGACTTTGGTGTCGCCGCACTGTTTGGGCCATAGCTTTGGCTACGGGCATCAGAATGACGCGAGCCACCCCAATTCGGAAAGCTCTCGACGAGAGGGGGCGTTTGAGCTACGCTCCATCAGGGTACATATTCATCCCCCAATTCTGCCGTTCAACCAGTCAAAACGGGAATTTTTAGTTATTTCTTACTATTTCTGGTAATATTTCCATTGCCTATTCGGACCTCAGCTTGAACCCGTTTTGGGTTGGGATGAAATTCGCGTACGCGTTTATTTCAGTAAAGTTAAATAGTTGGGACAATTTCGAGATTTCAACCTTTTTTGGCATATTTTATGATTTTCAGCCATATATGCCCGGCTTGTGGGCAGAATTTGATTAATCTTGCTTTTCTTGGAACCCCAGAGACGTTCTCCATTCGTTTATGCCTCTCTGTTCGTTGCTTATGCCGCATTGATCCAACGCCTTGATTAGATTCGGCGTCATTTTGGCACTAATATATGTCCCAGAAGATATTGGGGCCAAAATCCACTAATCGGTGAGCAAGATTAGTGGATTCTGATACCATTATTTTGTGAGACATAAATTGCTGACAAAATGCACAAATTGGTAAGCAATAGTTATGCATTTTGGTGTTAATATATGTCACATGAGATACTGTGGCCAAAAATCCACCAATCGGGCGTTAATATATCTCTCAAAAGACATGGGGCCAAAGTCCAGTAATCGGCAAGCAAGATTACTGGACATTGGCGTCGCCGCACTGTTTGGGCCATTGCTTTGGCTACGGGCTTCGAATGACGCGACCCACCCCAATTCCGAAAGCTCTCGAAGAGACGCACGAGGGGGAGATTGAGCTACGCTCCATCGGGGTCCATCTTCATCCCCAAATTTTGCCGTTCGACCAGTTAAAACGGGCATTTTTAGTTATTTCTTACTATTTCTGGTAATATTTCCATTGCCTATTCGGACCTCAGCTTGAACCCGTTTTGGGTTGGGTCGAAATTCGCGTACGCGTTTATTTCAGTAAGGTTAAAGTGTTGGGACAATTTCGGGATTTCAACCTTCTTTGGCATATTTTATGATTTTCAGCCATATATGCCCGGCTTGTGGGCATAATTCGATTAATATGCTTTTCTTGGAACCCCAGAGACGTTCTCCATTCGTTTATCCCTCTCTGTTCGTTGCTTATGCCGCATTGATCCAACGCCTTGATTAGATTCGGCGTCATTTTGGCACTAATATATGTCACAGAAGATATTGGGGCCAAAATCCACTAATCGGTGAGCAAGATTAGTGGATTTTGATACCATTATTTTGTGAGACATAAATTGCTGACAAAATGCACAAATTGGTAAGCAATAGTTATGCATTTTGGTGTTAATATATGTCACATGAGTTACTGGGGCCAAAAATCCACCAATCGGGAGTTAATATATCTCTCAAAAGACATGGGGCCAAAGTCCAGTAATCGGCAAGCAAGATTACTGGACTTTGGCGTCGCCGCACTGTTTGGGACATAGCTTTGGCAACGGGCATCAGAATGACGCGACCCACCCCAATTCGAAAAGCTCTCGTCGAGACGCACGTGGGGGCGTTTGAGCTACGCTCCATCGGGGTCCATCTTCATCCCCAAATTCTGCCGTTCGACCAGTCAAAACGGGCATTTTTAGTTATTTCTTACTATTTCTGGTAATGTTTCCATTGCCTATTCGGACCTCAGCTTGAACCCGTTTTGGGTTGGGACGAAATTCGCGTACGCGTTTATTTCAGTAAGGTTAAATAGTTGGGACAATTTCGGGATTTCAACCTTTTTTGGCATATTTTGTGATTTTCAGCCATATATGCCCGGCTTGTGGGCAGAACTTGATTAATCTGCTTTTCTTGGAACCCCAGAGACGTTCTCCATTCGTTTATGCCTCTCTGTTCGTTGCTTATGCCGCATTGATCCAACGCCTTGATTAGATTCGGCATCATTTTGGCACTAATATATGTCCCAGAAGATATTGGGGCCAAAATCCACTAATCGGTGAGCAAGATTAGTGGATTCTGATACCATTATTTTGTGAGACATAAATTGCTGACAAAATGCAAAAATTGGTAAGCAATAGTTATGCATTTTGGTGTTAATATGTGTCACATGAGATACTGGGGCCAAAAATCCACCAATCGGGCGTTAATATATCTCTCAAAAGACATGGGGCCAAAGTCCAGTAATCGGCAAGCAAGATTACTGGACTTTGGTGTCGCCGCACTGTTTGGGCCATAACTTTGGCTACGGGCATCAGAATGACGCGAGCCACCCCAATTCGGAAAGCTCTCGACGAGACGCACGAGGGGGCGATTGAGCTACGCTCCATCGGGGTCCATCTTCATCCCCAAATTCTGCCGTTCGACCAGTCAAAACGGGCATTTTTAGTTATTTCTTACTATTTCTGGTAATATTTCCATTGCCTATTCGAACCTCAGCTTGAACCCGTTTTGGGTTGGGTCGAAATTCGCGTACGCGTTTATTTCAGTAAGGTTAAAGTGTTGGGACAATTTTGGGATTTCAACCTTTTTTGGCATATTTTATGATTTTTAGCCATATATGCCCGACTTCTGGGCAGAATTCGATTAATCTGCTTTTCTTGGAACCCTAGAGACGTTCTCCATTCGTTTATGCCTCTATGTTCGTTGCTTATGCCGCATTGATCCAACGCCTTGATTAGATTCGGCGTCATTTTGGCACTAATATATGTCACAGAAGATATTGGGGCCAAAATCCACTAATCAGTGAGCAAGATTAGTGGATTCTGATACCATTATTTTGTGACACATAAATTGCTGACAAAATGCAAAAATTGGTAAGCAATAGTTATGCATTTTGGTGTTAATATATGTCACATGAGATACTTGGGCCAAAAATCCACCAATCGGGCGTTAATATATCTCTCAAAAGACATGGGGCCAAAGTCCAGTAATCGGCAAGCAAGATTACTGGACTTTGGTGTCGCCGCACTGTTTGGGCCATAGCTTTGGCTACGGGCATCAGAATGACGCAAGCCACCCCAATTCGGAAAGCTCTCGACGACACGCACGAGGGGACGGTTGAGCTACGCTCCATCAGGGTCCATCTTCATCCCCAAATTCTGCCGTTCGACCAGTCAAAACGGGCATTTTTAGTTATTTCTTACTATTTCTGGTAATATTTCCATTGCCTATTCGGACCTCAGCTTGAACCCGTTTTGGGTTGGGTCGAAATTCGCGTACGCGTTTATTTCATTAAGGTTAAATTGTTGGGACAATTTCGGGATTTCAACCTTTTTGGCATATTTTATGATTTTCAGCCATGTATGCCCGACTTCTAGGCAGAATTCGATTAATCTGCTTTTCTTGGAACCCCAGAGACGTTCTCCATTCGTTTATGCCTCTCTGTTCGTTGCTTATGCCGCATTGATCCAACGCCTTAATTTGATTCTGCGTGATTTTGGCACTAATATATGTCACAAAAGATATTGGGGCCAAAATCCACTAATCGGTGAGCAAGATTAGTGAATTTTGATACCATTATTTTGTGAGACATAAATTACTGAAAAAATGCACAAATTGTTAAGCAATAGTTATGCATTTTGGTGTTAATATATGTCACATGAGATACTAAGGCCAAAAATCCACCAATCGGGCGTTAATATATCTCTCAAAAGACATGGGGCCAAAGACGAGTAATCGGCAAGCAAGATTACTGGACTTTGGTGTCGCCGCACTGTTTGGGCCATAGCTTTGGCTACGGGCATCAGAATGACGCGAGCCACCCCAATTCGGAAATCTCTCGACGAGACGCACGAGGGGACGATTGAGCTATGCTCCATCGGGGTCCATCTTCATCCCCAAATTATGCCGTTCGACCAGTCAAAACGGGCATTTTAGTTATTTCTTACTATTTCTGGTAATATTTCCATTGCCTATTCGGACCTCAGCTTGAACCCATTTTGGGTTGGGTCGAAATTCGCGTACGCGTTTTTTTAGTTAGGTTAAAGTGTTGGGACAATTTCGGGATTTCAACCTTTTTGGCATATTTTATGATTTTCAGCCATATATGCCCAGCTTTTGGGCATAATTCGATTAATCTGCTTTTCTTGGAACCCCAGAGATGTTCTCCATTCACTTATGCCTCTCTGTTTGTTGCTTATGCCGCATTGATGGAACGCCTTGATTAGATTCGGCGTCATTTTGGCACTAATATATGTCACAGAAGATATTGGGGCCAAAATCCACTAATCGGTGAGCAAGATTAGTGAATTTTGATACCATTATTTTGTGAGATACTGGGGCCAAAAATCCACCAATCGGGCCTTAATATATCTCTCAAAAGACATGGGGCCAAAGTCCAGTAATCGGCAAGCAAGATTACTGGACTTTGGTGTCGCCGCACTGTTTGGGCCATAGCTTTGGCTACGGGCATCAGAATGACGCGAGCCACCCCAATTCGGAAAGCTCTCGACGAGACGCACGAGGGGGCGTTTGAGCTATGCTCCATCAGGGTCCATCTTCATCCCCAAATTCTGCCGTTCGACCAGTCAACACGGGCATTTTTAGTTATTTCTTACTATTTATGGTAATATTTCCATTGCCTATTCGAACCTCAGCTTGAACCCGTTTTGGGTTGATACGAAATTCGCGTACGCGTTTATTTCAGTAAGGTTAAAGTGTTGGGACAATTTCGGAATTTCCACCTTTTTGGCATATTTTATGATTTTCAGCCATATATGCCCGACTTGTGGGCAGAATTCGATTAATCTGCTTTTCTTGGAACCCCAGAGACTTTCTCCATTCGTTTATGCCTCTCTGTTCGTTACTTCTGCCGCATTGATCCAACGCCTTGATTAGATTCTGCGTCATTTTGGCACTAATATATGTCACAGAAGATATTGGGGCCAAAATCCACTAATCGGTGAGCAAGATTAGTGAATTTTGATACCATTATTTTGTGAGACATAAATTACTAACAAAATGCACAAATTGGTAAGCAATAGTTATGCATATTGGTGTTAATATATGTCACATGAGGTACTGGGGCCAAAAATCCACCAATCGGGCGTTAATATATCTCTCAAAAGACATGGGGCCAAAGTCCAGTAATCGGCAAGCAAGATTACTGAACTTTTGTGTCGCCGCACTGTTTGGGCCATAGCTTTGGCTACGGGCATCAGAATGACGCGAGCCACCCCAATTCGGAAAGCTCTCGACGAGACGCACGAGCGGACGATTGAGATATGCTCCATCGGGGTCCATCTTCATCCCCAAATTCTGCCGTTCGACCAGTCAAAACGGGCATTTTTAGTTATTTCTTACTATTTATTGTAATATTTCCATTGCCTATTCGGACCTCAGCTTGAACCCGTTTTGGGTTAGGTCGAAATTCGCGTACGCGTTTATTTCAGTAAGGTTAAAGTGTTGGGACAATTTCAGGATTTCAACCTTTTTGGCATATTTTATGATTTTCAGCCATATATGCCCGGCTTCTGGGCAGAATTCGATTAATCTGCTTTTCTTGGAAACCCAGAGACGTTCTCCATTCGATTATGCCTCTCTGTTTGTTTCTTATGCCGCATTGATCCAATGCCTTGATTAGATTCGGCGTCATTTTGGCACTAATATATGTCACAGAAGATATTGGGGCCAAAATCCACTAATCGGTGAGCAAGATTAGTGAATTTTGATACCATTATTTTGTGAGACATAAATTACTGACAAAATGCATAAATTGGTAAGCAATAGTTATGCATTTTGGTGTTAATATATGTCACATGAGATACTGGGGCCAAAAATCCACCAATCGGGCGTTAATATATATCTCAAAAGACATGGGGCCAAAGTCCAGTAATCGGCAAGCAAGATTACTGGACTTTGGTGTCGCCGCACTGTTTGGGCCATTGCCTTGGCTACTGGCATCAGAATGACGCGAGCCACCCCAATTCGGAAAGCTCTCGACGAGACGCACGAGGGGACGATCGAGCTACGCTCCATCGGGGTCCATCTTCATCCCCAAATTCTGCCGTTCGACCAGTCAAAACGGGCATTTTTAGTTATTTCTTACTATTTCTGGTAATATTTCCATTTCCTATTCGGACCTCAGCTTGAACCCGTTTTGGGTTGGGTCGAAATTCGCGTACGCGTTTATTTCAGTAAGGTTAAAGTGTTGGGACAATTTCGGGATTTCAACCTTTTTGGCATATTTTATGATTTTCAGCCATATATGCCCGGCTTCTGGGCAGAATTCGATTAATCTGCTTTTCTTGGAACCCCAGAGACGTTCTCCATTCGTTTATGCCTTTCTGTTTGTTGCTTATGCCGCATTGATCCAACGCCTTGATTAGATTCGGCGTCATTTTGGCACTAATATATGTCACAGAAGATATTGGGGCCAAAATCCACTAATCGGTGAGCAAGATTAGTGAATTTTGATACCATTATTTTGTGAGACATAAATTACTGACAAAATGCATAAATTGGTAAGCAATAGTTATGCATTTTGGTGTTAATATATGTCACATGAGATACTGGGGCCAAAAATCCACCAATCGGGCGTTAATATATCTCTCAAAAGACATGGGGCCAAAGTCCAGTAATCGGCAAGCAAGATTACTGGACTTTGGTGTCGCCGCACTGTTTGGGCCATAACTTTGGCTACGGGCATCAGAATGACGCGAGCCACCCCAATTCGGAAAGCTCTCGACGAGACGCACGAGGGGGCGATTGAGCTACGCTCCATCGGGGTCCATCTTCATCCCCAAATTCTGCCGTTCGACCAGTCAAAACGGGCATTTTTAGTTATTTCTTACTATTTCTGGTAATATTTCCATTGCCTATTCGAACCTCAGCTTGAACCCGTTTTGGGTTGGGTCGAAATTCGCGTACGCGTTTATTTCAGTAAGGTTAAAGTGTTGGGACAATTTTGGGATTTCAACCTTTTTTGGCATATTTTATGATTTTTAGCCATATATGCCCGACTTCTGGGCAGAATTCGATTAATCTGCTTTTCTTGGAACCCTAGAGACGTTCTCCATTCGTTTATGCCTCTATGTTCGTTGCTTATGCCGCATTGATCCAACGCCTTGATTAGATTCGGCGTCATTTTGGCACTAATATATGTCACAGAAGATATTGGGGCCAAAATCCACTAATCAGTGAGCAAGATTAGTGGATTCTGATACCATTATTTTGTGAGACATAAATTGCTGACAAAATGCAAAAATTGGTAAGCAATAGTTATGCATTTTGGTGTTAATATATGTCACATGAGATACTTGGGCCAAAAATCCACCAATCGGGCGTTAATATATCTCTCAAAAGACATGGGGCCAAAGTCCAGTAATCGGCAAGCAAGATTACTGGACTTTGGTGTCGCCGCACTGTTTGGGCCATAGCTTTGGCTACGGGCATCAGAATGACGCAAGCCACCCCAATTCGGAAAGCTCTCGTCGACACGCACGAGGGGACGGTTGAGCTACGCTCCATCAGGGTCCATCTTCATCCCCAAATTCTGCCGTTCGACCAGTCAAAACGGGCATTTTTAGTTATTTCTTACTATTTCTGGTAATATTTCCATTGCCTATTCGGACCTCAGCTTGAACCCGTTTTGGGTTGGGTCGAAATTCGCGTACGCGTTTATTTCAGTAAGGTTAAATTGTTGGGACAATTTCGGGATTTCAACCTTTTTGGCATATTTTATGATTTTCAGCCATGTATGCCCGACTTCTGGGCAGAATTCGATTAATCTGCTTTTCTTGGAACCCCAGAGACGTTCTCCATTCGTTTATGCCTCTCTGTTCGTTGCTTATGCCGCATTGATCCAACGCCTTAATTTGATTCTGCGTGATTTTGGCACTAATATATGTCACAAAAGATATTGGGGCCAAAATCCACTAATCGGTGAGCAAGATTAGTGAATTTTGATACCATTATTTTGTGAGACATAAATTACTGAAAAAATGCACAAATTGTTAAGCAATAGTTATGCATTTTGGTGTTAATATATGTCACATGAGATACTAAGGCCAAAAATCCACCAATCGGGCGTTAATATATCTCTCAAAAGACATGGGGCCAAAGACGAGTAATCGGCAAGCAAGATTACTGGACTTTGGCGTCGCCGCACTGTTTGGGACATAGCTTTGGCAACGGGCATCAGAATGACGCGACCCACCCCAATTCGAAAAGCTCTCGTCGAGACGCACGTGGGGGCGTTTGAGCTACGCTCCATCGGGGTCCATCTTCATCCCCAAATTCTGCCGTTCGACCAGTCAAAACGGGCATTTTTAGTTATTTCTTACTATTTCTGGTAATGTTTCCATTGCCTATTCGGACCTCAGCTTGAACCCGTTTTGGGTTGGGACGAAATTCGCGTACGCGTTTATTTCAGTAAGGTTAAATAGTTGGGACAATTTCGGGATTTCAACCTTTTTTGGCATATTTTATGATTTTCAGCCATATATGCCCGGCTTGTGGGCAGAACTTGATTAATCTGCTTTTCTTGGAACCCCAGAGACGTTCTCCATTCGTTTATGCCTCTCTGTTCGTTGCTTATGCCGCATTGATCCAACGCCTTGATTAGATTCGGCATCATTTTGGCACTAATATATGTCCCAGAAGATATTGGGGCCAAAATCCACTAATCGGTGAGCAAGATTAGTGGATTCTGATACCATTATTTTGTGAGACATAAATTGCTGACAAAATGCAAAAATTGGTAAGCAATAGTTATGCATTTTGGTGTTAATATGTGTCACATGAGATACTGGGGCCAAAAATCCACCAATCGGGCGTTAATATATCTCTCAAAAGACATGGGGCCAAAGTCCAGTAATCGGCAAGCAAGATTACTGGACTTTGGTGTCGCCGCACTGTTTGGGCCATAACTTTGGCTACGGGCATCAGAATGACGCGAGCCACCCCAATTCGGAAAGCTCTCGACGAGACGCACGAGGGGGCGATTGAGCTACGCTCCATCGGGGTCCATCTTCATCCCCAAATTCTGCCGTTCGACCAGTCTAAACGGGCATTTTTAGTTATTTCTTACTATTTCTGGTAATATTTCCATTGCCTATTCGAACCTCAGCTTGAACCCGTTTTGGGTTGGGTCGAAATTCGCGTACGCGTTTATTTCAGTAAGGTTAAAGTGTTGGGACAATTTTGGGATTTCAACCTTTTTTGGCATATTTTATGATTTTTAGCCATATATGCCCGACTTCTGGGCAGAATTCGATTAATCTGCTTTTCTTGGAACCCTAGAGACGTTCTCCATTCGTTTATGCCTCTATGTTCGTTGCTTATGCCGCATTGATCCAACGCCTTGATTAGATTCGGCGTCATTTTGGCACTAATATATGTCACAGAAGATATTGGGGCCAAAATCCACTAATCAGTGAGCAAGATTAGTGGATTCTGATACCATTATTTTGTGAGACATAAATTGCTGACAAAATGCAAAAATTGGTAAGCAATAGTTATGCATTTTGGTGTTAATATATGTCACATGAGATACTTGGGCCAAAAATCCACCAATCGGGCGTTAATATATCTCTCAAAAGACATGGGGCCAAAGTCCAGTAATCGGCAAGCAAGATTACTGGACTTTGGTGTCGCCGCACTGTTTGGGCCATAGCTTTGGCTACGGGCATCAGAATGACGCAAGCCACCCCAATTCGGAAAGCTCTCGACGACACGCACGAGGGGACGGTTGAGCTACGCTCCATCAGGGTCCATCTTCATCCCCAAATTCTGCCGTTCGACCAGTCAAAACGGGCATTTTTAGTTATTTCTTACTATTTCTGGTAATATTTCCATTGCCTATTCGGACCTCAGCTTGAACCCGTTTTGGGTTGGGTCGAAATTCGCGTACGCGTTTATTTCAGTAAGGTTAAATTGTTGGGACAATTTCGGGATTTCAACCTTTTTGGCATATTTTATGATTTTCAGCCATGTATGCCCGACTTCTGGGCAGAATTCGATTAATCTGCTTTTCTTGGAACCCCAGAGACGTTCTCCATTCGTTTATGCCTCTCTGTTCGTTGCTTATGCCGCATTGATCCAACGCCTTAATTTGATTCTGCGTGATTTTGGCACTAATATATGTCACAAAAGATATTGGGGCCAAAATCCACTAATCGGTGAGCAAGATTAGTGAATTTTGATACCATTATTTTGTGAGACATAAATTACTGAAAAAATGCACAAATTGTTAAGCAATAGTTATGCATTTTGGTGTTAATATATGTCACATGAGATACTAAGGCCAAAAATCCACCAATCGGGCGTTAATATATCTCTCAAAAGACATGGGGCCAAAGACGAGTAATCGGCAAGCAAGATTACTGGACTTTGGCGTCGCCGCACTGTTTGGGACATAGCTTTGGCAACGGGCATCAGAATGACGCGACCCACCCCAATTCGAAAAGCTCTCGTCGAGACGCACGTGGGGGCGTTTGAGCTACGCTCCATCGGGGTCCATCTTCATCCCCAAATTCTGCCGTTCGACCAGTCAAAACGGGCATTTTTAGTTATTTCTTACTATTTCTGGTAATGTTTCCATTGCCTATTCGGACCTCAGCTTGAACCCGTTTTGGGTTGGGACGAAATTCGCGTACGCGTTTATTTCAGTAAGGTTAAATAGTTGGGACAATTTCGGGATTTCAACCTTTTTTGGCATATTTTATGATTTTCAGCCATATATGCCCGGCTTGTGGGCAGAACTTGATTAATCTGCTTTTCTTGGAACCCCAGAGACGTTCTCCATTCGTTTATGCCTCTCTGTTCGTTGCTTATGCCGCATTGATCCAACGCCTTGATTAGATTCGGCATCATTTTGGCACTAATATATGTCCCAGAAGATATTGGGGCCAAAATCCACTAATCGGTGAGCAAGATTAGTGGATTCTGATACCATTATTTTGTGAGACATAAATTGCTGACAAAATGCAAAAATTGGTAAGCAATAGTTATGCATTTTGGTGTTAATATGTGTCACATGAGATACTGGGGCCAAAAATCCACCAATCGGGCGTTAATATATCTCTCAAAAGACATGGGGCCAAAGTCCAGTAATCGGCAAGCAAGATTACTGGACTTTGGTGTCGCCGCACTGTTTGGGCCATAACTTTGGCTACGGGCATCAGAATGACGCGAGCCACCCCAATTCGGAAAGCTCTCGACGAGACGCACGAGGGGGCGATTGAGCTACGCTCCATCGGGGTCCATCTTCATCCCCAAATTCTGCCGTTCGACCAGTCTAAACGGGCATTTTTAGTTATTTCTTACTATTTCTGGTAATATTTCCATTGCCTATTCGAACCTCAGCTTGAACCCGTTTTGGGTTGGGTCGAAATTCGCGTACGCGTTTATTTCAGTAAGGTTAAAGTGTTGGGACAATTTTGGGATTTCAACCTTTTTTGGCATATTTTATGATTTTTAGCCATATATGCCCGACTTCTGGGCAGAATTCGATTAATCTGCTTTTCTTGGAACCCTAGAGACGTTCTCCATTCGTTTATGCCTCTATGTTCGTTGCTTATGCCGCATTGATCCAACGCCTTGATTAGATTCGGCGTCATTTTGGCACTAATATATGTCACAGAAGATATTGGGGCCAAAATCCACTAATCAGTGAGCAAGATTAGTGGATTCTGATACCATTATTTTGTGAGACATAAATTGCTGACAAAATGCAAAAATTGGTAAGCAATAGTTATGCATTTTGGTGTTAATATATGTCACATGAGATACTTGGGCCAAAAATCCACCAATCGGGCGTTAATATATCTCTCAAAAGACATGGGGCCAAAGTCCAGTAATCGGCAAGCAAGATTACTGGACTTTGGTGTCGCCGCACTGTTTGGGCCATAGCTTTGGCTACGGGCATCAGAATGACGCAAGCCACCCCAATTCGGAAAGCTCTCGACGACACGCACGAGGGGACGGTTGAGCTACGCTCCATCAGGGTCCATCTTCATCCCCAAATTCTGCCGTTCGACCAGTCAAAACGGGCATTTTTAGTTATTTCTTACTATTTCTGGTAATATTTCCATTGCCTATTCGGACCTCAGCTTGAACCCGTTTTGGGTTGGGTCGAAATTCGCGTACGCGTTTATTTCAGTAAGGTTAAATTGTTGGGACAATTTCGGGATTTCAACCTTTTTGGCATATTTTATGATTTTCAGCCATGTATGCCCGACTTCTGGGCAGAATTCGATTAATCTGCTTTTCTTGGAACCCCAGAGACGTTCTCCATTCGTTTATGCCTCTCTGTTCGTTGCTTATGCCGCATTGATCCAACGCCTTAATTTGATTCTGCGTGATTTTGGCACTAATATATGTCACAAAAGATATTGGGGCCAAAATCCACTAATCGGTGAGCAAGATTAGTGAATTTTGATACCATTATTTTGTGAGACATAAATTACTGAAAAAATGCACAAATTGTTAAGCAATAGTTATGCATTTTGGTGTTAATATATGTCACATGAGATACTAAGGCCAAAAATCCACCAATCGGGCGTTAATATATCTCTCAAAAGACATGGGGCCAAAGACGAGTAATCGGGAAGCAAGATTACTGGACTTTGGTGTCGCCGCACTGTTTGGGCCATAGCTTTGGCTACGGGCATCAGAATGACGCGAGCCACCCCAATTCGGAAATCTCTCGACGAGACGCACGAGGGGACGATTGAGCTATGCTCCATCGGGGTCCATCTTCATCCCCAAATTATGCCGTTCGACCAGTCAAAACGGGCATTTTAGTTATTTCTTACTATTTCTGGTAATATTTCCATTGCCTATTCGGACCTCAGCTTGAACCCATTTTGGGTTGGGTCGAAATTCGCGTACGCGTTTTTTTAGTTAGGTTAAAGTGTTGGGACAATTTCGGGATTTCAACCTTTTTGGCATATTTTATGATTTTCAGCCATATATGCCCAGCTTTTGGGCATAATTCGATTAATCTGCTTTTCTTGGAACCCCAGAGATGTTCTCCATTCACTTATGCCTCTCTGTTTGTTGCTTATGCCGCATTGATGGAACGCCTTGATTAGATTCGGCGTCATTTTGGCACTAATATATGTCACAGAAGATATTGGGGCCAAAATCCACTAATCGGTGAGCAAGATTAGTGAATTTTGATACCATTATTTTGTGAGATACTGGGGCCAAAAATCCACCAATCGGGCCTTAATATATCTCTCAAAAGACATGGGGCCAAAGTCCAGTAATCGGCAAGCAAGATTACTGGACTTTGGTGTCGCCGCACTGTTTGGGCCATAGCTTTGGCTACGGGCATCAGAATGACGCGAGCCACCCCAATTCGGAAAGCTCTCGACGAGACGCACGAGGGGGCGTTTGAGCTATGCTCCATCAGGGTCCATCTTCATCCCCAAATTCTGCCGTTCGACCAGTCAACACGGGCATTTTTAGTTATTTCTTACTATTTATGGTAATATTTCCATTGCCTATTCGAACCTCAGCTTGAACCCGTTTTGGGTTGATACGAAATTCACGTACGCGTTTATTTCAGTAAGGTTAAAGTGTTGGGACAATTTCGGAATTTCCACCTTTTTGGCATATTTTATGATTTTCAGCCATATATGCCCGACTTGTGGGCATAATTCGATTAATCTGCTTTTCTTGGAACCCCAGAGACTTTCTCCATTCGTTTATGCCTCTCTGTTCGTTACTTCTGCCGCATTGATCCAACGCCTTGATTAGATTCTGCGTCATTTTGGCACTAATATATGTCACAGAAGATATTGGGGCCACAATCCACTAATCGGTGAGCAAGATTAGTGAATTTTGATACCATTATTTTGTGAGACATAAATTACTAACAAAATGCACAAATTGGTAAGCAATAGTTATGCATATTGGTGTTAATATATGTCACATGAGGTACTGGGGCCAAAAATCCACCAATCGGGCGTTAATATATCTCTCAAAAGACATGGGGCCAAAGTCCAGTAATCGGCAAGCAAGATTACTGAACTTTTGTGTCGCCGCACTGTTTGGGCCATAGCTTTGGCTACGGGCATCAGAATGACGCGAGCCACCCCAATTCGGAAAGCTCTCGACGAGACGCACGAGCGGACGATTGAGATATGCTCCATCGGGGTCCATCTTCATCCCCAAATTCTGCCGTTCGACCAGTCAAAACGGGCATTTTTAGTTATTTCTTACTATTTATTGTAATATTTCCATTGCCTATTCGGACCTCAGCTTGAACCCGTTTTGGGTTAGGTCGAAATTCGCGTACGCGTTTATTTCAGTAAGGTTAAAGTGTTGGGACAATTTCAGGATTTCAACCTTTTTGGCATATTTTATGATTTTCAGCCATATATGCCCGGCTTCTGGGCAGAATTCGATTAATCTGCTTTTCTTGGAAACCCAGAGACGTTCTCCATTCGATTATGCCTCTCTGTTTGTTTCTTATGCCGCATTGATCCAATGCCTTGATTAGATTCGGCGTCATTTTGGCACTAATATATGTCACAGAAGATATTGGGGCCAAAATCCACTAATCGGTGAGCAAGATTAGTGAATTTTGATACCATTATTTTGTGAGACATAAATTACTGACAAAATGCATAAATTGGTAAGCAATAGTTATGCATTTTGGTGTTAATATATGTCACATGAGATACTGGGGCCAAAAATCCACCAATCGGGCGTTAATATATATCTCAAAAGACATGGGGCCAAAGTCCAGTAATCGGCAAGCAAGATTACTGGACTTTGGTGTCGCCGCACTGTTTGGGCCATTGCCTTGGCTACTGGCATCAGAATGACGCGAGCCACCCCAATTCGGAAAGCTCTCGACGAGACGCACGAGGGGACGATCGAGCTACGCTCCATCGGGGTCCATCTTCATCCCCAAATTCTGCCGTTCGACCAGTCAAAACGGGCATTTTTAGTTATTTCTTACTATTTCTGGTAATATTTCCATTTCCTATTCGGACCTCAGCTTGAACCCGTTTTGGGTTGGGTCGAAATTCGCGTACGCGTTTATTTCAGTAAGGTTAAAGTGTTGGGACAATTTCGGGATTTCAACCTTTTTGGCATATTTTATGATTTTCAGCCATATATGCCAGGCTTCTGGGCAGAATTCGATTAATCTGCTTTTCTTGGAACCCCAGAGACGTTCTCCATTCGTTTATGCCTTTCTGTTTGTTGCTTATGCCGCATTGATCCAACGCCTTGATTAGATTCGGCGTCATTTTGGCACTAATATATGTCACAGAAGATATTGGGGCCAAAATCCACTAATCGGTGAGCAAGATTAGTGAATTTTGATACCATTATTTTGTGAGACATAAATTACTGACAAAATGCATAAATTGGTAAGCAATAGTTATGCATTTTGGTTTTAATATATGTCACATGAGATACTGGGGCCAAAAATCCACCAATCGGGCGTTAATATATATCTCAAAAGACATGGGGCCAAAGTCCAGTAATCGGCAAGCAAGATTACTGGACTTTGGTGTCGCCGCACTGTTTGGGCCATTGCTTTGGCTACTGGCATCAGAATGACGCGAGCCACCCCAATTCGGAAAGCTCTCGACGAGACGCACGAGGGGACGATCGAGCTACGCTCCATCGGGGTCCATCTTCATCCCCAAATTCTGCCGTTCGACCACTCAAAACGGGCATTTTTAGTTATTTCTTACTATTTCTGGTAATATTTCCATTGCCTATTCGGACCTCAGCTTGAACCCGTTTTGGGTTGGGTCGAAGTTCACGTACGCGTTTATTTCAGTAAGGTTAAAGTGTTGGGACAATTTCGGGATTTCAACCTTTTTGGCATATTTTATGATTTTCAGCCATATATGCCCGGCTTCTGGGCAGAATTCGATTAATCTGCTTTTCTTGGAACCCCAGAGACGTTCTCCATTCGTTTATGCCTGTCTGTTTGTTGCTTATGCCGCATTGATCCAACGCCTTGATTAGATTCGGCGTCATTTTGGCACTAATATATGTCACAGAAGATATTGGGGCCAAAATCCACTAAACGGTGAGCAAGATTAGTGAATTTTGATACCATTATTTTGTGAGATACTGGGGCCAAAAATCCACCAATCGGGCGTTAATATATCTCTCAAAAGACATGGGGCCAAAGTCCAGTAATCGGCAAGCAAGATTACTGGACTTTGGTGTCGCCGCACTGTTTGGGCCATAGCGTTGGCTACTGGCATTAGAATGACGCGAGCCACCCCAATTCGGAAAGCTCTCGACGAGACGCACGAGGGGACGATCGAGCTACGCTCCATCGGGGTCCATCTTCATCCCCAAATTCTGCCGTTCGACCAGCCAAAACGGGCATTTTTAGTTATTTCTTACTATTTCTGGTAATATTTCCATTGCCTATTCGGAACTCAGCTTGAACCCGTTTTGGGTTGATACGAAATTTGCGTACGCGTTTATTTCCGTAAGGTTAAAGTGTTGGGACAATTTCGGGATTTCAACCTTTTTGGCATATTTTATGATTTTCAGCCATATATGCCCGACTTTTGGGCAGAATTCGATTAATCTGCTTTTCTTGGAACCCCAGAGACGTTCTCCATTCGATTATGCGTCTCTGTTTGTTGCTTATGCCGCATTGATCCAACGCCTTGATTAGATTCGGCGTCATTTTGGCACTAACATATGTCACAGAAGATATTGGGGCCAAAATCCACTAATCGGTGAGCAAGATTAGTGAATTTTGATACCATTATTTTGTGAGATACTGCGGCCAAAAATCCACCAATCGGGCGTTAATATATCTCTCGAAAGACATAGGGCGAAAGTCCAGTAATCGGCAAGCAAGATTACTGGACTTTGGTGTCGCTGCACTGTTTGGGCCATAGCTTTGGCTACTGGCATCAGAATGACGCGAGCCACCCCAATTCGGAAAGCTCTCGACGAGAGGCACGAGGGGAAGATTGAGCTACGCTCCATCGGGGTCCATCTTCATCCCCAAATTCTGCCGTTCGACCAGTCAAAACGGGCATTTTTAGTTATTTCTTACTATTTCTGGTAATATTTCCATTGCCTATTCAGACCTCAGCTTGAACCCGTTTTGGGTTGGGTCGAAATTCGCGTACGCGTTTATTTTAGTAAGTTTAAAGTGTTGGGACAATTTCGGGATTTCAACCTTTTTGGCATATTTTATGATTTTCAGCCATATATGCCCGGCTTCTGGGCAGAATTCGATTAATCTGCTTTTCTTGGAACCCCAGAGACGTTATCCATTCGTTTATGCCTCTCTGTTTGTTGCTTACGCCGCATTGATCCAACGCCTTGATTAGATTCGGCGTCATTTTGGCACTAACATATGTCACAGTAGATATTGGGGCCAAAATCCACTAATCGGTGAGCAAGATTAGTGAATTTTGATACCATTATTTTGTGAGATACTGGGGCCAAAAATCCACCAATCGGGCGTTAATATATCTCTCGAAATATATAGGGCGAAAGTCCAGTAATCGGCAAGCAAGATTACTGGACTTTGGTGTCGCTGCACTGTTTGGGCCATAGCTTTGGCTACTGGCATCAGAATGACACGAGCCACCCCAATTCGGAAAGCTCTCGACGAGACGCACGAGGGGACGATCGAGCTACGCTCCATCGGGGTCCATCTTCATCCCCAAATTCTGCCGTTCGACCAGCCAAAACGGGCATTTTTAGTTATTTCTTACTATTTCTGGTAATATTTCCATTGCCTATTCGGACCTCAGATTGAACCCGTTTTGGGTTGATACGAAATTTGCGTACGCGTTTATTTCCATAAGGTTAAAGTGTTGGGACAATTTCGGGATTTCAACCTTTTTGGCATATTTTATGATTTTCAGCCATATATGCCCGACTTCTGGGCAGAATTCGATTAATCTGCTTTTCTTGGAACCCCAGAGACGTTCTCCATTCAATTATGCCTCTCTGTTTGTTGCTTATGCCGCATTGATCCAACGCCTTGATTAGATTCGGCGTCATTTTGGCACTAACATATGTCACAGAAGATATTGGGGCCAAAATCCACTAATCGGTGAGCAAGATTAGTGAATTTTGATACCATTATTTTGTGAGATACTGGGGCCAAAAATCCACCAATCGGGCGTTAATATATCTCTCGAAAGACATAGGGCGAAAGTCCAGTAATCGGCAAGCAAGATTACTGGACTTTGGTGTCGCTGCACTGTTTGGGCCATAGCTTTGGCTACTGGCATCAGAATGACGCGAGCCACCCCAATTCGGAAAGCTCTCGACGAGAGGCACGAGGGGAAGATTGAGCTACGCTCCATCGGGGTCCATCTTCATCCCCAAATTCTGCCGTTCGACCAGTCAAAACGGGCATTTTTAGTTATTTCTTACTATTTCTGGTAATATTTCCATTGCCTATTCGGACCTCAGCTTGAACCCGTTTTGGGTTGGGTCGAAATTCGCGTACGCGTTTATTTCAGTAAGTTTAAAGTGTTGGGACAATTTCGGGATTTCAACCTTTTTGGCATATTTTATGATTTTCAGCCATATATGCCCGGCTTCTGGGCAGAATTCGATTAATCTGCTTTTCTTGGAACCCCAGAGACGTTCTCCATTTGTTTATGCCTCTCTGTTTGTTGCTTATGCCGCATTTATCCAACGCCTTGATTAGATTCGGCGTCATTTTGGCACTAATATATGTCACAGAAGATATTGGGGCCAAAATCCACTAATCGGTGAGCAAGATTAGTGAATTTTGATACCATTATTTTGTGAGATACTGGGGCCAAAAATCCACCAATCGGGCGTTAATATATCTCTCAAAAGACATGGGGGCCAAAGTCCAGTAATCGGCAAGCAAGATTACTGGACTTTGGTGTCGCCGCACTGTTTGGGCCATAGCTTTGGCTACGGGCATTAGAATGACGCGAGCCACCCCAATTCGGAAAGCTCTCAACGAGACGCACGAGGGGACGATCGAGCTACGCTCCATCGGGGTCCATCTTCATCCCCAAATTCTGCCGTTCGACCAGCCAAAACGGGCATTTTTAGTTATTTCTTACTATTTATGGTAATATTTCCATTGCCTATTCGAACCTCAGCTTGAACCCGTTTTGGGTTGATACGAAATTCGCGTACGCGTTTATTTCAGTAAGGTTAAAGTGTTGGGACAATTTCTGGATTTCAACCTTTTTTGGCATATTTTCTGATTTTCAGCCATATATGCCCGACTTGTGGGCCGAATTCGATTAATCTGCTTTTCTTGGAACCCCGGAGACGTTCTCCATTCGTTTATGCCTCTCTGTTCGTTTCTTATGCCGCATTGATCCAAGGCCTTGATTAGATTCTGCGTCATTTTGGCACTAATATATGTCACAGAAGATATTGGGGCCAAAATCCACTAATCGGTGAGCAAGATTAGAGGATTTCGAAACCATTATTTTGTGAGACATAAATTGCTGACAAAATGCACAAATTGGTAAGCATTAGTTATGCATTTTCGTGTTAATATATATGTCACATGAGATACTGGGGCCAAAAGTCCACCAATCGGGCGTTAATATATCTCTCAAAAGACATGGGGCCAAAGTCCAGTAATCGGCAAGAAAGATTACTGGACTTTGGTGTCGCCGCAATGTTTGGGCCATAGCTTTGGCTACGGGCAACAGAATGACGCGAGCCACCCCAATTTGGAAAGCTCTCGACGAGACGCACGAGGGGGCGATTGAGCTACGCTCCATCGGGTTCCATATACATCCCCAAATTCTGCCGTTCGACCAGTCAAAACGGGCATTTTTAGTTATTTCTTACTATTTCTGGTAATATTTCCATTGCCTATTCGGACCTCAGCTTGAACCCGTTTTGGGTTGGGTCGAAATTCGCGTACGCGTTTATTTCAGTAAGTTTAAAGTGTTGGGACAATTTCGGGATTTCAACCTTTTTGGCATATTTTATGATTTTCAGCCATATATGCCCGGCTTCTGGGCAGAATTCGATTAATCTGCTTTTCTTGGAACCCCAGAGACGTTCTCCATTCGTTTATGCCTCTCTGTTTGTTGCTTATGCCGCATTGATCCAACGCCTTGATTAGATTCGGCGTCATTTTGGCACTAATATATGTCACAGAAGATATTGGGGCCAAAATCCACTAATCGGTGAGCAAGATTAGTGAATTTTGATACCATTATTTTGTGAGATACTGGGGCCAAAAATCCACCCATCGGGCGTTAATATATCTCTCAAAAGACATGGGGGCCAAAGTCCAGTAATCGGCAAGCAAGATTACTGGACTTTGGTGTCGCCGCACTGTTTGGGCCATAGCTTTGGCTACGGGCATCAGAATGACGCGAGCCACCCCAATTAGGAAAGCTCTCGACGAGACGCACGAGGGGACGATCGAGCTACGCTCCATCGGGTTCCATATTCATCCCCAAATTCTGCCGTTCGACCAGTCAAAACGGGCATTTTTAGTTATTTCTTACTATTTATGGTAATATTTCCATTGCCTATTCGAACCTCGGCTTGAACCCGTTTTGGGTTGATACGAAATTCGCGTACGCGTTTATTTCAGTAAGGTTAAAGTGTTGGGACAATTTCGGGATTTCAACCTTTTTTGGCATATTTTATGAATTTCAGCCATATATGCCCGACTTGTGGGCAGAATTCGATTAATCTACTTTTCTTGGAACCCCAGAGACGTTCTCCATTCGTTTATGCCTCTCTGTTCGTTGCTTATGCCGCATTGATCCAAGGCCTTGATTAGATTCTGCGTCATTTTGGCACTAATATATGTCACAGAAGATATTGGGGCCAAAATCCACTAATCGGTGAGCAAGATTAGAGGATTTCGATACCATTATTTTGTGAGACATAAATTGCTGACAAAATGCACAAATTGGTAAGCAATAGTTATGCATTTTCGTGTTAATATATGTCACATGAGATACTGGGGCCAAAAGTCCACCAATCGGGCGTTAATATATCTCTCAAAAGACATGGGGCCAAAGTCCAGTAATCGGCAAGAAAGATTACTGGACTTTGGTGTCGCCGCAATGTTTGGGCCATAGCTTTGGCTACGGGCAACAGAATGACGCGAGCCACCCCAATTTGGAAAGCTCTCGACGAGACGCACGAGGGGGCGATTGAGCTACGCTCCATCGGGTTCCATATTCATCCCCAAATTCTGCCGTTCGACCATACAAAACGGGCATTTTTAGTTATTTCTTACTATTTCTTGTAATATTTCCATTGCCTATTCGGACCTCAGCTTGAACCCGTTTTGGGTTGGGACGAAATTCGCGTACGCGTTTCTTTCAGTAAGGTTAAATAGTTGGGACAATTTCGGGATTTCAACCTTTTTGGCATATTTTATGATTTTCAGCCATATATGCCCGGCTTCTGGGCAGAATTCGATTAATCTGCTTTTCTTGGAACCCCAGAGACGTTCTCCATTCGTTTATGCCTCTCTGTTTGTTGCTTATGCCGCATTGATCCGACGCCTTGATTAGATTCGGCGTCATTTTTGCACTAATATATGTCACAGAAGATATTGGGGCCAAAATCCACTAATCGGTGAGCAAGATTAGTGAATTTTGATACCATTATTTTGTGAGATACTGGGGCCAAAAATCCACCAATCGGGCGTTAATATATCTCTCAAAAGACATGGGGGCCAAAGTCTAGTAATCGGCAAGCAAGATTACTGGACTTTGGTGTCGCCGCACTTTTTGGGCCATAGCTTTGGCTACGGACATCAGAATGACGCGCGAGCCACCCCAATTCGGAAAGCTCTCGACGAGACGCACTAGGGGACGATTGAGCTAGGCTCCATCGGGGTCCATCTTCATCCCCAAATTCTGCCGTTGGACCAGTCAAAACGGGCATTTTTAGTTATTTCTTACTATTTCTGGTAATATTTCCATTGCCTATTCGGACCTCAGCTTGAACCCGTTTTGGGTTGGGACGAAATTCGCGTACGCGTTTCTTTCAGTAAGGTTAAAGCGTTGGGACAATTTCGGGATTTCAACCTTTTTTGGCATATTTTATGATTTTCAGCCATATATGCCCGGCTTGTTGGCAGAATTCGATTAATCTGCTTTTCTTGGAACCCCAGAGACGTTCTCCATTCGTTTATGCCTCTCAGTTCGTTGCTTATGCCGCATTGATCCAAGGCCTTGATTAGATTCTGCGTCATTTTGGCACTAATATATGTCACAGAAGATATTGGGGCCAAAATCCACTAATCGGTGAGCAAGATTAGAGGATTTCGATACCATTATTTTGTGAGACATAAATTGCTGACAAAATGCACAAATTGGTAAGCAATAGTTATGCATTTTCGTGTTAATATATGTCACATGAGATACTGGGTCAAAAGTCCACCAATCGGGCGTTAATACATCTCTCAAAAGACATGGGGCCAAAGTCTAGTAATCGGCAAGCAAGATTACTGGACTTTGGTGTCGCCGCACTGTTTGGGGCATAGCTTTGGCTACGGGCATCAGAATGACGCGAGCCACCCCAATTCGGAAAGCTCTCGACGAGACGCACGAGGGGGCGATTGAGCTACGCTCCATCGGGTTCCATATTCATCCCCAAATTCTGCCGTTCGACAAGTCAAAACGGGCATTTTTAGTTATTTCTTACTATTTCTGGTAATATTTCCATTGCCTATTCGGACCTCAGCTTGAACCCGTTTTCGGTTGGGACGAAATTCGCGTACGCGTTTCTTTCAGTAAGGTTAAATAGTTGGGACAATTTCGGGATTTCAACCTTTTTGGCATATTTTATGATTTTCAGCCATATATGCCCGGCTTCTGGGCAGAATTCGATTAATCTGCTTTTCTTGGAACCCCAGAGACGTTCTCCATTCGTTTATGCCTCTCTGTTTGTTGCTTATGCCGCATTGATCCAACGCCTTGATTAGATTCGGCGTCATTTTTGCACTAATATATGTCACAGAAGATATTGGGGCCAAAATCCACTAATTGGTGAGCAAGATTAGTGAATTTTGATACCATTATTTTGTGAGATACTGGGGCCAAAAATCCACCAATCGGGCGTTAATATATCTCTCAAAAGACATGGGGGCCAAAGTCCAGTAATTGGCAAGCAAGATTACTGGACTTTGGTGTCGCCGCACTGTTTGGGCCATAGCTTTGGCTACGGACATCAGAATGACGCGAGCCACCCCAATTCGGAAAGCTCTCGACGAGACGCACCAGGGGACGATTGAGCTAGGCTCCATCGGGGTCCATCTTCATCCCCAAATTCTGCCGTTCGACCAGTCAAAACAGGCATTTTTAGTTATTTCTTACTATTTCTGGTAATATTTCCATTGCCTATTCGGACCTCAGCTTGAACCCGTTTTAGGTTGGGACGAAATTCGCGTACGCGTTTCTTTCAGTAAGGTTAAAGCGTTGGGACAATTTCGGGATTTCAACCTTTTTTGGCATATTTTATGATTTCCAGCCATATATGCCCGGCTTGTGGGCAGAATTCGATTAATCTGCTTTTCTTTGAACCCCAGAGACGTTCTCCATTCGTTTATGCCTCTCTGTTCGTTGCTTATGCCGCATTGATCCAAGGCCTTGATTAGATTCTGCGTCATTTTGGCACTAATATATGTCACAGAAGATATTGGGGCCAAAATCCACTAATCGGTGAGCAAGATTAGAGGATTTCGATACCATTATTTTGTGAGACATAACTTGCTGACAAAATGCTCAAATTGGTAAGCAATAGTTATGCATTTTCGTGTTAATATATGTCACATGAGATACTGGGGCCAAAAGTCCACCAATCGGGCGTTAATATATCTCTCAAAAGACATGGGGCCAAAGTCCAGTAATCGGCAAGCAAGATTACTGGACTTTGGTGTCGCCGCACTGTTTGGGCCATAGCTTTGGCTACGGGCATCAGAATGACGCGAGCCACCCCAATTCGGAAAGCTCTCGACGAGACGCACGAGGGGGCGATTGAGCTACGCTCCATCGGGTTCCATATTCATCCCCAAATTCTGCCGTTCGACAAGTCAAAACGGGCATTTTTAGTTATTTCTTACTATTTCTGGTAATATTTCCATTGCCTATTCGGACCTCAGCTTGAACCCGTTTTGGGTTGGGACGAAATTCGCGTACGCGTTTCATTCAGTAAGGTTAAAGTGTTGGGACAATTTCGGGATTTCAACCTTTTTGGCATATTTTATGATTTTCAGCCATATATGCCCGGCTTCTGGGCAGAATTCGATTAATCTGCTTTTCTTGGAACCCCAGAGACGTTCTCCATTCGATTATGCCTCTCTGTTTGTTGCTTATGCCGCATTGATCCAACGCCTTGATTAGATTCGGCGTCATTTTGGCACTAACATATGTCACAGAAGATATTGGGGCCAAAATCCACTAATCGGTGAGCAAGATTAGTGAATTTTGATACCATTATTTTGTGAGACATAAATTACTGACAAAATGCACAAATTGGTAAGCAATAGTTATGCATTTTGGTGTTAATATATGTCACATGAGATACTGGGGCCAAAAATCCACCAATCGGGCGTTAATATATCTCTCGAAAGACATAGGGCCAAAGTCCAGTAATCGGCAAGCAAGATTACTGGACTTTGGTGTCGCCGCACTGTTTGGGCCATAGCTTTGGCTACTGGCATCAGAATGACGCGAGCCAACCCAATTCGAAAAGCTCTCGACGAGACGCACGAGGGGATTATTGAGCTACGCTCCATCGGGGTCCATCTTCATCCCCAAATTCTGCCGTTCGACCAGTCAAAACGGTCATTTTTAGTTATTTCTTACTATTTCTGGTAATATTTCCATTGCCTATTCGGACCTCAGCTTGAACCCATTTTGGGTTGGGTCGAAATTCGTGTACGCGTTTATTTCAGTAAGTTTAAAGTGTTGGGACAATTTCGGGATTTCAACCTTTTTGGCATATTTTATGATTTTCAGCCATATATGCCCGGCTTCTGGGCAGAATTCGATTAATGTGCTTTTCTTGGAACCCCAGAGACGTTCTCCATTCGTTTATGCCTCTCTGTTTGTTTCTTATGCCGCATTGATCCAACGGCTTGATTAGATTATGCGTCATTTTGGCACTAATATATGTCACAGAAGATATTGGGGCCAAAATCCACTAATCGGTGAGCAAGATTAGTGAATTTTGATACCATTATTTTGTGAGATACTGGGGCCAAAAATCCACCAATCCGGCGTTAATATATCTCTCAAAAGACATGGGGGCCAAAGTCCAGTAATCGGCAAGCAAGATTACTGGACTTTGGTGTCGCCGCACTGTTTGGGCCATAGCTTTGGCTACGGGCATCAGAATGACGCGAGCCACCCCAATTCGGAAAGCTCTCGACGAGACGCACGAGGGGACGATGAGCTACGCTCCATCGGGGTCCATCTTCATCCCCAAATTCTGCCGTTCGACCAGCCAAAACGGGCATTTTTAGTTATTTCTTACTATTTATGGTAATATTTCCATTGCCTATTCGAACCTCAGCTTGAACCCGTTTTGGGTTGATACGAAATTCGCGTACGCATTTATTTCAGTAAGGTTAAAGTGTTGGGACAATTTCGGGATTTCAACCTTTTTTGGCATATTTTATGATTATCAGCCATATATGCCCGGCTTGTGGGCAGAATTCGATTAATCTGCTTTTCTTGGAACCCCAGACACGTTCTCCATTCGTTTATGCCTCTCTGTTCGTTGCTTATTCCGCATTGATCCAAGGCCTTGATTAGATTCTGCGTCATTTTGGCACTAATATATGTCACAGAAGATATTGGGGCCAAAATCCACTAATCGGTGAGCAAGATTAGAGGATTTCGAAACCATTATTTTGTGAGACATAAATTGCTGACAAAATGCACAAATTGGTAAGCATTAGTTATGCATTTTCGTGTTAATATATGTCACATGAGATACTGGGGCCAAAAGTCCACCAATCGGGCGTTAATATATCTCTCAAAAGACATGGGGCCAAAGTCCAGTAATCGGCAAGCAAGATTACTGGACTTTTGTAACGCCGCACTGTTTGGGCCATAGCTTTGGCTACGGGCATCAGAATGACGCGAGCCACCCCAATTCGGAAATCTCTCGACGGGACGCACGAGGGGACGATGAGCTACGCTCCATCAGGGTCCATCTTCATCCCCAAATTCTGCCGTTCGACCAGCCAAAACGGGCATTTTTAGTTATTTCTTACTATTTATGGTAATATTTCCATTGCCTATTCGAACCTCAGCTTGAACCCGTTTTGGGTTGATACGAAATTCGTGTACGCGTTTATTTCAGTAAGGTTAAAGTGTTGGGACAATTTCGGGATTTCAACCTTTTTTGGCATATTTTATGATTTTCAGCCATATATACCCGGCTTGTGGGCAGAATTCGATTAATCTGCTTTTTTTGGAACCCCAGAGACTTTCTCCATTCGTTTATGCCTTCCTGTTCGTTGCTTATGCCGCATTGATCCAAGGCCTTGATTAGATTCTGCGTCATTTTGGCACTAATATATGTCACAGAAGATATTGGGGCCAAAATCCACTAATCGGTGAGCAAGATTAGAGGATTTCGAAACCATTATTTTGTGAGACATAAATTGCTGACAAAATGCACAAATTGGTAAGCATTAGTTATGCATTTTCGTGTTAATATATGTCACATGAGATACTGGGGCCAAAAGTCCACCAATCGGGCGTTAATATATCTCTCAAAAGACATGGGGCCAAAGTCCAGTAATCGGCAAGCAAGATTACTGGACTTTTGTGTCGCCGCACTGTTTGGGCCATAGCTTTGGCTACGGGCATCAGAATGACGCGAGCCACCCCAATTCGGAAAGCTCTCGATGAGACGCACGAGGGGGCGATTGAGCTACGCTCCATCGGGTTCCATATTCATCCCCAAATTCTGCCGTTCGACCAGTCAAAACGGGCATTTTTAGTTATTTCTTACTATTTCTGGTAATATTTCCATTGCCTATTCGGACCTCAGCTTGAACCCGTTTTGGGTTGGGACGAAATTCGCGTACGCGTTTCTTTCAGTAAGGTTAAATAGTTGGGACAATTTCGGGATTTCAACCTTTTTGGCATATTTTATGATTTTCAGCCATATATGCCCGGCTTCTGGGCAGAATTCGATTAATCTGCTTTTCTTGGAACCCCAGAGACGTTCTCCATTCGTTTATGCCTCTCTGTTTGTTGCTTATGCCGCATTGATCCAACGCCTTGATTAGATTCGGCGTCATTTTGCACTAATATATGTCACAGAAGATATTGGGGCCAAAATCCACTAATCGGTGAGCAAGATTAGTGAATTTTGATACTATTATTTTGTGAGATACTGTGGCCAAAAATCCACCAATCGGGCGTTAAAATATCTCTCAAAAGACATGGGGGCCAAAGTCCAGTAATCGGCAAGCAAGATTACTGGACTTTGGTGTCGCCGCACTGTTTGGGCCATAGCTTTGGCTACGGACATCAGAATGACGCGAGCCACCCCAATTCGGAAAGCTCTCGACGAGACGCACCAGGGGACGATTGAGCTAGGCTCCATCGGGGTCCATCTTCATCCCCAAATTCTGCCGTTCGACCAGTCAAAACGGGCATTTTTAGTTATTTCTTACTATTTCTGGTAATATTTCCATTGCCTATTCGGACCTCAGCTTGAACCCGTTTTGGGTTGATACGAAATTTGCGTACGCGTTTATTTCCGTAAGGTTAAAGTGTTGGGCCAATTTCGGGATTTCAACCTTTTTGGCATATTTTATGATTTTCAGCCATATATGCCCGGCTTCTGGGCAGAATTCGATTAATCTGCTTTTCTTGGAACCCCAGAGACGTTCTCCATTCGATTATGCCTCTCTGTTTGTTTCTTATGCCGCATTGATCCAACGCCTTGATTAGATTCGGCGTCATTTTGGCACTAGCATATGTCCCAAAAGATATTGGGGCCAAAATCCACTAATCGGTGAGCAAGATTAGTGAATTTTGATACCATTATTTTGTGAGACATAAATTACTGACAAAATGCACAAATTGGTAAGCAATAGTTATGCATTTTGGTGTTAATATTTTTCACATGAGATACTGGGGCCAAAAATCCACCAATCGGGCGTTAATATATCTCTCGAAAGACATAGGGCCAAAGTCCAGTAATCGGCAAGCAAGATTACTGGACTTTGGTGTCGCCGCACTGTTTGGGCCATAGCTTTGGCTACTGGCATCAGAATGACGCGAGCCACGCCAATTCGGAAAGCTCTCGACGAGACGCACGAGGGGACGATTGAGCTACGCTCCATCGGGGTCCATCTTCATCCCCAAATTCTGCCGTTCGACCAGTCAAAACGGGCATTTTTAGTTATTTCTTACTATTTATGGTAATATTTCCATTGCCTATTCGAACCTCAGCTTGAACCCGTTTTGGGTTGATACGAAATTTGCGTACGCGTTTATTTCAGTAAGGTTAAAGTGTTGGGACAATTTCGGGATTTCAACCTTTTTTGGCATATTTTATGATTTTCAGCCATATATGCCCGGCTTGTGGGTAGAATTCGATTAATCTGCTTTTCTTGGAACCCCAGAGACGTTCTCCATTCGTTTATGCCTCTCTGTTTGTTGCTTATGCCGCATTGATCCAACGGCTTGATTAGATTCTGCGTCATTTTGGCACTAATATATGTCACAGAAGATATTGGGGCCAAAATCCACTAATCGGTGAGCAAGATTAGTAAATTTTGATACCATTATTTTGTGAGATACTGGGGCCAAAAATCCACCAATCGGGCGTTTATATATCTCTCAAAAGACATGGGGGCCAAAGTCCAGTAATCGGCAAGCAAGATTACTGGACTTTGGTGTCGCCGCACTGTTTGGGCCATAGCTTTGGCTACGGGCATCAGAATGACGCGAGCCACCCCAATTCGGAAAGCTCTCGACGAGACGCACGAGGGGACGATGAGCTACGCTCCATCGGGGTCCATCTTCATCCCCAAATTCTGCCGTTCGACCAGCCAAAACGGGCATTTTTAGTTATTTCTTACTATTTATGATAATATTTCCATTGCCTATTCGAACCTCAGCTTGAACCCGTTTTGGGTTGATACGAAATTCGCGTACGCGTTTATTTCAGTAAGGTTAAAGTGTTGGGAAAATTTCGGGATTTCAACCTTTTTTGGCATATTTTATGATTTTCAGCCATATATGCCCGGCTTGTGGGCAGAATTCGATTAATCTGCTTTTCTTGGAACCCCCAGAGACGTTCTCCATTCGTTTATGCCTCTCTGTTCGTTGCTTATGCCGCATTGATCCAAGGCCTTGATTAGATTCTGCGTCATTTTGGCACTAATATATGTCACAGAAGATATTGGGGCCAAAATCCACTAATCGGTGAGCAAGATTAGAGGATTTCGATACCATTATTTTGTGAGACATAAATTGCTGACAAAATGCATAAATTGGTAAGCAATAGTTATGCATTTTCGTGTTAATATATGTCACATGAGATACTGGGGCCAAAAGTCCACCAATCGGGCGTTAATATATCTCTCAAAATACATGGGGCCAAAGTCCAGTAATCGGCAAGCAAGATTACTGGACTTTGGTGTCGCCGCACTGTTTGGGCCATAGCTTTGGCTACGGGCATCAGAATGACGCGAGCCACCCCAATTCGGAAAGCTCTCGACGAGACGCACGAGGGGGCGATTGAGCTACGCTCCATCGGGTTCCATATTCATCCCCAAATTCTGCCGTTCGACCAGTCAAAACGGGCATTTTTAGTTATTTCTTACTATTTCTGGTAATATTTCCATTGCCTATTCAGACCTCAGCTTGAACCCGTTTTGGGTTGGGACGAAATTCGCGTACGCATTTCTTTCAGTAAGGTTAAATAGTTGGGACAATTTCGGGATTTCAACCTTTTTGGCATATTTTATGATTTTCAGCCATATATGCCCGGCTTCTGGGCAGAATTCGATTAATCTGCTTTTCTTGGAACCCCAGAGACGTTCTCCATTCGTTTATGCCTCTCTGTTTGTTGCTTATGCCGCATTGATCCAACGCCTTGATTAGATTCGGCGTCATTTTTGCACTAATATATGTCACAGAAGATATTGGGGCCAAAATCCACTAATCGGTGAGCAAGATTAGTGAATTTTGATACCATTATTTTGTGAGATACTGGGGCCAAACATCCACCAATCGGGCGTTAATATATCTCTCAAAATACATGGGGGCCAAAGTCCAGTAATCGGCAAGCAAGATTACTGGACTTTGGTGTCGCCGCACTGTTTGGGCCATAGCTTTGGCTATCGGACATCAGAATGACGCGAGCCACCCCAATTTGGAAAGCTCTCGACGAGACGCACCAGGGGACGATTGAGCTAGGCTCCATCGGGGTCCATCTTCATCCCCAAATTCTGCCGTTCGACCAGTCAAAACGGGCATTTTTAGTTATTTCTTACTATTTCTGGTAATATTTCCATTGCCTATTCGGACCTCAGCTTGAACCCGTTTTGGGTTGATACGAAATTTGCGTACGCGTTTATTTCCGTAAGGTTAAAGTGTTGGGACAATTTCGGGATTTCAACCTTTTTGGCATATTTTATGATTTTCAGCCATATATGCCCGGCTTCTGGGCAGAATTCGATTAATCTGCTTTTCTCGGAACCCCAGAGACGTTCTCCATTCGATTATGCCTCTCTGTTTGTTGCTTATGCCGCATTGATCCAACGCCTTGATTAGATTCAGCGTCATTTTGGCACTAACATATGTCACAGAAGATATTGGGGCCAAAATCCACTAATCGGTGAGCAAGATTAGTGAATTTTGATACCATTATTTTGTGAGACATAAATTACTGACAAAATGCACAAATTGGTAAGCAATAGTTATGCATTTTGGTGTTAATAAATGTCACATGAGATACTGGGGCCAAAAATCCACCAATCGGGCGTAATATATCTCTCGAAAGACATAGGGCCAAAGTCCAGTAATCGGCAAGCAAGATTACTGGACTTTGGTGTCGCCGCACTGTTTGGGCCATAGCTTTGGCTACTGGCATCAGAATGACGCAAGCCACCCCAATTCGGAAAGCTCTCGACGAGACGCACGAGGGGACGATTGAGCTACGCTCCATCGGGGTCCATCTTCATCCCCAAATTCTGCCGTTCAACCAGTCAAAACGGCCATTTTTAGTTATTTCTTACTATTTATGGTAATATTTCCATTGCCTATTCGAACCTCAGCTTGAACCCGTTTTGGGTTGATACGAAATTTGCGTACGCGTTTATTTCAGTAAGGTTAAAGTGTTGGGACAATTTCGGGATTTCAACCTTTTTTGGCATATTTTATGATTTTCAGCCATATATGCCCGGCTTGTGGGCAGAATTCGATTAATCTGCTTTTCTTGGAACCCCAGAGACGTTCTCCATTCGTTTATGCCTCTCTGTTTGTTGCTTATGCCGCATTGATCCAACGACTTGATTAGATTCTGCGTCATTTTGGCACTAATATATGTCACAGAAGATATTGGGGCCAAAATCCACTAATCGGTGAGCAAGATTAGTGAATTTTGATACCATTATTTTGTGAGACATAAATTACTGACAAAATGCACAAATTGGTAAGCAATAGATATGCATTTTTGGGGTTAATATATGTCACATGAGATACTGGGGCCAAAAATCCACCAATCGGCGTTAATATATCTCTCAAAAGACAAGGGCCAAAGTCCATTAATCGGCAAGCAAGATTACTGGACTTTGGTGTCGCCGCACTGTTTGGGACATAGCTTTGGCTACGGGCATCAGAATGACGCGAGCCACCCCAATTCAGAAAGCTCTCGACGAGACGCACGAGGGGACGATTGAGCAATGCTCCATCGGGGTCCATCTTCATCCCCAAATTCTGCCGTTCGACCAGTCAAAACGAGCATTTTTAGTTATTTCTTACTATTTCTGGTAATATTTCCATTGCCTATTCGGACCTCAGCTTGAACCCGTTTTCGGTTGGGTCGAAATTCGCGTACGCGTTTATTTCAGTAAGGTTAAAGTGTTGGGACAATTTCGGGATTTCAACCTTTTTGGCATATTTTATGATTTTCAGCCATATATGCCCGGCTTCTGGGCAGAATTCGATTAATCTGCTTTTCCTGGAACCCCAGAGACGTTCTCCATTCGATTATGCCTCTCTGTTTGTTGCTTATGCCGCATTGATCCAACGCCTTGATTAGATTCGGCGTCATTTTGGCACTAATATATGTCACAGAAGATATTGGGGCCAAAATCCACCAATCGGTGAGCAAGATTAGTGAATTTTGATACCATTATTTTGTGAGACATAAATTACTGACAAAATGCACAAATTGGTAAGCAATAGTTATGCATTTTGGTGTTAATATATGTCACATGAGATACTGGGGCCAAAAATCCACCAATCGGGCGTTAATATATATCTCAAAAGACATGGGGCCAAAGTCCAGTAATCGGCAAGCAAGATTACTGGACTTTGGTGTCGCCGCAATGTTTGGGCCATTGCTTTGGCTACTGGCATCAGAATGACGCGAGCCACCCCAATTCGGAAAGCTCTCAACGAGACGCACGAGGGGACGATTGAGCTACGCTCCATCAGAGTCCATCTTCATCCCCAAATTCTGCCGTTCGACCAGTTAAAACGGGCATTTTTAGTTATTTCTTACTATTTCTGGTAATATTTCCATTGCCTATTCGGACCTCAGCTTGAACCCGTTTTTGGTTGGGTCGAAATTCGCGTTGCGTTTATTTCAGTAAGGTTAAAGTGTTGGGACAATTTCGGGATCTCAACATTTTTGGTATATTTTATGATTTTCAGCCATATATGCCCGGCTTCTGGGCAGAATTCGATTAATCTGCTTTTCTTGGAACCCCAGAGACGTTCTCCATTCGTTTATGCCTCTCTGTTTGTTGCTTATGCCGCATTGATCCAACGCCTTGATTAGATTCGGAGTCATTTTGGCACTAATATATGTCACAGAAGATATAAGGGCCAAAATCACTAATCGGTGAGAAAGATTAGTGAATTTTGATACCATTATTTTGTGAGACATAGATTACTGACAAAATGCACAAATTGGTAAGCAATAGATATGCATTTTTGGGGTTAATATATGTCACATGAGATACTGGGGCCAAAAATCCACCAATCGGCGTTAATATATCTCTCAAAAGACAAGGGCCAAAGTCCATTAATCGGCAAGCAAGATTACTGGACTTTGGTGTCGCCGCACTGTTTGGGACATAGCTTTGGCTACGGGCATCAGAATGACGCGAGCCACCCCAATTCAGAAAGCTCTCGACGAGACGCACGAGGGGACGATTGAGCAATGCTCCATCGGGGTCCATCTTCATCCCCAAATTCTGCCGTTCGACCAGTCAAAACGAGCATTTTTAGTTATTTCTTACTATTTCTGGTAATATTTCCATTGCCTATTCGGACCTCAGCTTGAACCCGTTTTCGGTTGGGTCGAAATTCGCGTACGCGTTTATTTCAGTAAGGTTAAAGTGTTGGGACAATTTCGGGATTTCAACCTTTTTGGCATATTTTATGATTTTCAGCCATATATGCCCGGCTTCTGGGCAGAATTCGATTAATCTGCTTTTCCTGGAACCCCAGAGACGTTCTCCATTCGATTATGCCTCTCTGTTTGTTGCTTATGTCGCATTGATCCAACGCCTTGATTAGATTCGGCGTCATTTTGGCACTAATATATGTGACAGAAGATATTGGGGCCAAAATCCACCAATCGGTGAGCAAGATTAGTGAATTTTGATACCATTATTTTGTGAGACATAAATTACTGACAAAATGCACAAATTGGTAAGCAATAGTTATGCATTTTGGTGTTAATATATGTCACATGAGATACTGGGGCCAAAAATCCACCAATCGGGCGTTAATATATATCTCAAAAGACATGGGGCCAAAGTCCAGTAATTGGCAAGCAAGATTACTGGACTTTGGTGTCGCCGCAATGTTTGGGCCATTGCTTTGGCTACTGGCATCAGAATGACGCGAGCCACCCCAATTCGGAAAGCTCTCAACGAGATGCACGAGGGGAAGATTGAGCTACGCTCCATCAGAGTCCATCTTCATCCCCAAATTCTGCCGTTCGACCAGTTAAAATGGGCATTTTTAGTTATTTCTTACTATTTCTGGTAATATTTCCATTGCCTATTCGGACCTCAGCTTGAACCCATTTTTGGTTGGGTCGAAATTCGCGTTGCGTTTATTTCAGTAAGGTTAAAGTGTTGGGACAATTTCGGGATCTCAACCTTTTTGGTATATTTTATGATTTTCAGCCATATATGCCCGGCTTCTGGGCAGAATTCGATTAATCTGCTTTTCTTGGAACCCCAGAGACGTTCTCCATTCGTTTATGCCTCTCTGTTTGTTGCTTATGCCGCATTGATCCAACGCCTTGATTAGATTCGGCGTCATTTTGGCACTAATATATGTCACAGAAGATATAAGGGCCAAAATCCACTAATCGGTGAGCAAGATTAGTGAATTTTGATACCATTATTTTGTGAGATACTGGGGCCGAACATCCACCAATCGGGCGTTAATATATCTCTCAAAAGACATGGGGCCAAAGTCCAGTAATCGGCAAGCAAGATTACTGAACTTTGATGTCGCCGCACTGTTTGGGCCATAGCTTTGGCTATTGGCATCAGAATGACGCGAGCCACCCCAATTCGGAAAGCTCTCGACGAGACGCACGAGAGGACGATTGAGCTACGCTCCATCGGGGTCCATCTTCATCCCCAAATTCTGCCGTTCGACCAGTCAAAACGGGCATTTTTAGTTATTTCTTACTATTTCTTGTAATATTTCCATTGCCTATTCGGACCTCAGCTTGAACCCGTTTTGGGTTGCGTCGAAATTCGCGTACGCGTTTATTTCAGTAAGGTTAAAGTGTTGGGACAATTTCGGGATTTCAACCTTTTTGGCATATTTTATGATTTTCAGCCATATATGCTCGGCTTCTGGGAAGAATTCGATTAATCTGCTTTTCTTGGAACCCCAGAGACGTTCTCCATTCGTTTATGCCTCTCTGTTTGTTGCTTATGCCGCATTTATCCAACGCCTTGATTAGATTCGGCGTCATTTTGGCACTAATATATGTCACAGAAGATATTGGGGCCAAAATCCACTAATCGGTGAGCAAGATTAGTGAATTTTGATACCATTATTTTGTGAGACATAAATTGCTGACAAAATGCATAAATTGGTAAGCAATAGTTATGCATTTTCGTGTTAATATATGTCACATGAGATACTGGGGCCAAAAGTCCACCAATCGGGCGTTAATATATCTCTCAAAATACATGGGGCCAAAGTCCAGTAATCGGCAAGCAAGATTACTGGACTTTGGTGTCGCCGCACTGTTTGGGCCATAGCTTTGGCTACGGGCATCAGAATGACGCGAGCCACCCCAATTCGGAAAGCTCTCGACGAGACGCACGAGGGGGCGATTGAGCTACGCTCCATCGGGTTCCATATTCATCCCCAAATTCTGCCGTTCGACCAGTCAAAACGGGCATTTTTAGTTATTTCTTACTATTTCTGGTAATATTTCCATTGCCTATTCAGACCTCAGCTTGAACCCGTTTTGGGTTGGGACGAAATTCGCGTACGCATTTCTTTCAGTAAGGTTAAATAGTTGGGACAATTTCGGGATTTCAACCTTTTTGGCATATTTTATGATTTTCAGCCATATATGCCCGGCTTCTGGGCAGAATTCGATTAATCTGCTTTTCTTGGAACCCCAGAGACGTTCTCCATTCGTTTATGCCTCTCTGTTTGTTGCTTATGCCGCATTGATCCAACGCCTTGATTAGATTCGGCGTCATTTTTGCACTAATATATGTCACAGAAGATATTGGGGCCAAAATCCACTAATCGGTGAGCAAGATTAGTGAATTTTGATACCATTATTTTGTGAGATACTGGGGCCAAACATCCACCAATCGGGCGTTAATATATCTCTCAAAATACATGGGGGCCAAAGTCCAGTAATCGGCAAGCAAGATTACTGGACTTTGGTGTCGCCGCACTGTTTGGGCCATAGCTTTGGCTACGGACATCAGAATGACGCGAGCCACCCCAATTTGGAAAGCTCTCGACGAGACGCACCAGGGGACGATTGAGCTAGGCTCCATCGGGGTCCATCTTCATCCCCAAATTCTGCCGTTCGACCAGTCAAAACGGGCATTTTTAGTTATTTCTTACTATTTCTGGTAATATTTCCATTGCCTATTCGGACCTCAGCTTGAACCCGTTTTGGGTTGATACGAAATTTGCGTACGCGTTTATTTCCGTAAGGTTAAAGTGTTGGGACAATTTCGGGATTTCAACCTTTTTGGCATATTTTATGATTTTCAGCCATATATGCCCGGCTTCTGGGCAGAATTCGATTAATCTGCTTTTCTCGGAACCCCAGAGACGTTCTCCATTCGATTATGCCTCTCTGTTTGTTGCTTATGCCGCATTGATCCAACGCCTTGATTAGATTCAGCGTCATTTTGGCACTAACATATGTCACAGAAGATATTGGGGCCAAAATCCACTAATCGGTGAGCAAGATTAGTGAATTTTGATACCATTATTTTGTGAGACATAAATTACTGACAAAATGCACAAATTGGTAAGCAATAGTTATGCATTTTGGTGTTAATAAATGTCACATGAGATACTGGGGCCAAAAATCCACCAATCGGGCGTAATATATCTCTCGAAAGACATAGGGCCAAAGTCCAGTAATCGGCAAGCAAGATTACTGGACTTTGGTGTCGCCGCACTGTTTGGGCCATAGCTTTGGCTACTGGCATCAGAATGACGCAATCCACCCCAATTCGGAAAGCTCTCGACGAGACGCACGAGGGGACGATTGAGCTACGCTCCATCGGGGTCCATCTTCATCCCCAAATTCTGCCGTTCAACCAGTCAAAACGGCCATTTTTAGTTATTTCTTACTATTTATGGTAATATTTCCATTGCCTATTCGAACCTCAGCTTGAACCCGTTTTGGGTTGATACGAAATTTGCGTACGCGTTTATTTCAGTAAGGTTAAAGTGTTGGGACAATTTCGGGATTTCAACCTTTTTTGGCATATTTTATGATTTTCAGCCATATATGCCCGGCTTGTGGGCAGAATTCGATTAATCTGCTTTTCTTGGAACCCCAGAGACGTTCTCCATTCGTTTATGCCTCTCTGTTTGTTGCTTATGCCGCATTGATCCAACGACTTGATTAGATTCTGCGTCATTTTGGCACTAATATATGTCACAGAAGATATTGGGGCCAAAATCCACTAATCGGTGAGCAAGATTAGTGAATTTTGATACCATTATTTTGTGAGACATAAATTACTGACAAAATGCACAAATTGGTAAGCAATAGATATGCATTTTTGGGGTTAATATATGTCACATGAGATACTGGGGCCAAAAATCCACCAATCGGCGTTAATATATCTCTCAAAAGACAAGGGCCAAAGTCCATTAATCGGCAAGCAAGATTACTGGACTTTGGTGTCGCCGCACTGTTTGGGACATAGCTTTGGCTACGGGCATCAGAATGACGCGAGCCACCCCAATTCAGAAAGCTCTCGACGAGACGCACGAGGGGACGATTGAGCAATGCTCCATCGGGGTCCATCTTCATCCCCAAATTCTGCCGTTCGACCAGTCAAAACGAGCATTTTTAGTTATTTCTTACTATTTCTGGTAATATTTCCATTGCCTATTCGGACCTCAGCTTGAACCCGTTTTCGGTTGGGTCGAAATTCGCGTACGCGTTTATTTCAGTAAGGTTAAAGTGTTGGGACAATTTCGGGATTTCAACCTTTTTGGCATATTTTATGATTTTCAGCCATATATGCCCGGCTTCTGGGCAGAATTCGATTAATCTGCTTTTCCTGGAACCCCAGAGACGTTCTCCATTCGATTATGCCTCTCTGTTTGTTGCTTATGCCGCATTGATCCAACGCCTTGATTAGATTCGGCGTCATTTTGGCACTAATATATGTCACAGAAGATATTGGGGCCAAAATCCACCAATCGGTGAGCAAGATTAGTGAATTTTGATACCATTATTTTGTGAGACATAAATTACTGACAAAATGCACAAATTGGTAAGCAATAGTTATGCATTTTGGTGTTAATATATGTCACATGAGATACTGGGGCCAAAAATCCACCAATCGGGCGTTAATATATATCTCAAAAGACATGGGGCCAAAGTCCAGTAATCGGCAAGCAAGATTACTGGACTTTGGTGTCGCCGCAATGTTTGGGCCATTGCTTTGGCTACTGGCATTAGAATGACGCGAGCCACCCCAATTCGGAAAGCTCTCAACGAGACGCACGAGGGGACGATTGAGCTACGCTCCATCAGAGTCCATCTTCATCCCCAAATTCTGCCGTTCGACCAGTTAAAACGGGCATTTTTAGTTATTTCTTACTATTTCTGGTAATATTTCCATTGCCTATTCGGACCTCAGCTTGAACCCGTTTTTGGTTGGGTCGAAATTCGCGTTGCGTTTATTTCAGTAAGGTTAAAGTGTTGGGACAATTTCGGGATCTCAACATTTTTGGTATATTTTATGATTTTCAGCCATATATGCCCGGCTTCTGGCAGAATTCGATTAATCTGCTTTTCTTGGAACCCCAGAGACGTTCTCCATTCGTTTATGCCTCTCTGTTTGTTGCTTATGCCGCATTGATCCAACGCCTTGATTAGATTCGGAGTCATTTTGGCACTAATATATGTCACAGAAGATATAAGGGCCAAAATCACTAATCGGTGAGAAAGATTAGTGAATTTTGATACCATTATTTTGTGAGACATAGATTACTGACAAAATGCACAAATTGGTAAGCAATAGATATGCATTTTTGGGGTTAATATATGTCACATGAGATACTGGGGCCAAAAATCCACCAATCGGCGTTAATATATCTCTCAAAAGACAAGGGCCAAAGTCCATTAATCGGCAAGCAAGATTACTGGACTTTGGTGTCGCCGCACTGTTTGGGACATAGCTTTGGCTACGGGCATCAGAATGACGCGAGCCACCCCAATTCAGAAAGCTCTCGACGAGACGCACGAGGGGACGATTGAGCAATGCTCCATCGGGGTCCATCTTCATCCCCAAATTCTGCCGTTCGACCAGTCAAAACGAGCATTTTTAGTTATTTCTTACTATTTCTGGTAATATTTCCATTGCCTATTCGGACCTCAGCTTGAACCCGTTTTCGGTTGGGTCGAAATTCGCGTACGCGTTTATTTCAGTAAGGTTAAAGTGTTGGGACAATTTCGGGATTTCAACCTTTTTGGCATATTTTATGATTTTCAGCCATATATGCCCGGCTTCTGGGCAGAATTCGATTAATCTGCTTTTCCTGGAACCCCAGAGACGTTCTCCATTCGATTATGCCTCTCTGTTTGTTGCTTATGTCGCATTGATCCAACGCCTTGATTAGATTCGGCGTCATTTTGGCACTAATATATGTGACAGAAGATATTGGGGCCAAAATCCACCAATCGGTGAGCAAGATTAGTGAATTTTGATACCATTATTTTGTGAGACATAAATTACTGACAAAATGCACAAATTGGTAAGCAATAGTTATGCATTTTGGTGTTAATATATGTCACATGAGATACTGGGGCCAAAAATCCACCAATCGGGCGTTAATATATATCTCAAAAGACATGGGGCCAAAGTCCAGTAATTGGCAAGCAAGATTACTGGACTTTGGTGTCGCCGCAATGTTTGGGCCATTGCTTTGGCTACTGGCATCAGAATGACGCGAGCCACCCCAATTCGGAAAGCTCTCAACGAGATGCACGAGGGGAAGATTGAGCTACGCTCCATCAGAGTCCATCTTCATCCCCAAATTCTGCCGTTCGACCAGTTAAAATGGGCATTTTTAGTTATTTCTTACTATTTCTGGTAATATTTCCATTGCCTATTCGGACCTCAGCTTGAACCCATTTTTGGTTGGGTCGAAATTCGCGTTGCGTTTATTTCAGTAAGGTTAAAGTGTTGGGACAATTTCGGGATCTCAACCTTTTTGGTATATTTTATGATTTTCAGCCATATATGCCCGGCTTCTGGGCAGAATTCGATTAATCTGCTTTTCTTGGAACCCCAGAGACGTTCTCCATTCGTTTATGCCTCTCTGTTTGTTGCTTATGCCGCATTGATCCAACGCCTTGATTAGATTCGGCGTCATTTTGGCACTAATATATGTCACAGAAGATATAAGGGCCAAAATCCACTAATCGGTGAGCAAGATTAGTGAATTTTGATACCATTATTTTGTGAGATACTGGGGCCGAACATCCACCAATCGGGCGTTAATATATCTCTCAAAAGACATGGGGCCAAAGTCCAGTAATCGGCAAGCAAGATTACTGAACTTTGATGTCGCCGCACTGTTTGGGCCATAGCTTTGGCTATTGGCATCAGAATGACGCGAGCCACCCCAATTCGGAAAGCTCTCGACGAGACGCACGAGAGGACGATTGAGCTACGCTCCATCGGGGTCCATCTTCATCCCCAAATTCTGCCGTTCGACCAGTCAAAACGGGCATTTTTAGTTATTTCTTACTATTTCTTGTAATATTTCCATTGCCTATTCGGACCTCAGCTTGAACCCGTTTTGGGTTGCGTCGAAATTCGCGTACGCGTTTATTTCAGTAAGGTTAAAGTGTTGGGACAATTTCGGGATTTCAACCTTTTTGGCATATTTTATGATTTTCAGCCATATATGCTCGGCTTCTGGGAAGAATTCGATTAATCTGCTTTTCTTGGAACCCCAGAGACGTTCTCCATTCGTTTATGCCTCTCTGTTTGTTGCTTATGCCGCATTTATCCAACGCCTTGATTAGATTCGGCGTCATTTTGGCACTAATATATGTCACAAAAGATATTGGGGCCAAAATCCACTAATCGGTGAGCAAGATTAGTGAATTTTGATACCATTATTTTGTGAGATACTGGGGCCAAAATCCACCAATCGGGCGTTAATATATCTCTTAAAAGACATGGGGGCCAAAGTCCAGTAATCGGCAAGCAAGATTACTGGACTTTGACGTCGCCGCACTGTTTGGGCCATAGCTTTGTCTACGGGCATCAGAATGACGCGAGCCACCCCAATTCGGAAAGCTCTCGACGAGACGCACGAGGGGACGATTGAGCTACGCTCCATCGGGGTCCATCTTCATCCCCAAATTCTGCCGTTCGACCAGCCAAAACGGGCATTTTTAGTTATTTCTTACTTTTTATGGTAATATTTCCATTGCCTATTCGAACCTCAGCTTGAACCCGTTTGGGTTGATACGAAATTCGCGTACGCGTTTATTTCAGTAAGGTTAAAGTGTTGGGACAATTTCGGGATTTCAACCTTTTTTGGCATATTTTATGATTTTCAGCCATATATGCCCGGCTTGTGGGCAGAATTCGATTAATCTGCTTTTCTTGGAACCCCAGAGACGTTCTCCATTCGTTTATGCCTCTCTGTTCGTTGCTTATGCCGCATTTATCCAAGGCCTTGATTAGATTCTGCGTCATTTTGGCACTAATATATGTCACAGAAGATATTGGGGCCAAAATCCACTAATCGATGAGCAAGATTAGAGGATTTCGATACCATTATTTTGTGAGACATAAATTGCTGACAAAATGCACAAATTGGTAAGCAATAGTTATGCATTTTCGTGTTAATATATGTCACATGAGATACTGGGGCCAAAAGTCCACCAATCGGGCGTTAATATATCTCTCAAAAGACATGGGGCCAAAGTCCAGTAATCGGCAAGCAAGATTACTGGACTTTGGTGTCGCCGCACTGTTTGGGCCATAGCTTTGGCTAAGGGCATCAGAATGACGCGAGCCACCCCAAATTGGAAAGCTCTCGACGAGACGCACGAGGGGGCGATTGAGCTACGCTCCATCGGGTTCCATATTCATCCCCAAATTCTGCCGTTCGACCAGTCAAAACGGGCATTTTTAGTTATTTCTTACTATTTCTGGTAATATTTCCATTGCCTATTCGGACCTCAGCTTGAACCCGTTTTGGGTTGGGACGAAATTCGCGTACGCGTTTCTTTCAGTCAGGTTAAATAGTTGGGACAATTTCGGGATTTCAACCTTTTTGGCATATTTTATGATTTTCAGCCATATACGCCCGGCTTCTGGGCAGAATTCGATTAATATGCTTTTCTTGGAACCCCAGAGACGTTCTCCATTCGTTTATGCCTCTCTGTTTGTTGCTTATGCCGCATTGATCCAACGCCTTGATTAGATTCGGCGTCATTTTTGCACTAATATATGTCACAGAAGATATTGGGGCCAAAATCCACTAATCGGTGAGCAAGATTAGTGAATTTTGATACCCTTATTTTGTGAGATACTGGGGCCAAAAATCCACCAATCGGGCGTTAATATATCTCTCAAAAGACATGGGGGCCAAAGTCCAGTAATCGGCAAGCAAGATTACTGGACTATGGTGTCGCCGCACTGTTTGGGCCATAGCTTTGGCTACGGACATCAGAATGACGCGAGCCACCCCAATTCGGAAAGCTCTCGACGAGACGCACCAGGGGACGATTGAGCTAGGCTCCATCGGGGTCCATCTTCATCCCCAAATTCTGCCGTTCGACCAGTCCAAACGGGCATTTTTAGTTATTTCTTACTATTTCTGGTAATATTTCCATTGCCTATTCGGACCTCAGCTTGAACCCGTTTTGGGTTGGGTCGAAATTCGCGTACGCGTTTATTTCAGTAAGGTTAAAGTGTTGGGACAATTTCGGGATTTCAACCTTTTTGGCATATTTTATGATTTTCAGCCATATATGCCCGGCTTCTGGGCAGAATTCGATTAATCTGCTTTTCCTGGAACCCCAGAGACGTTCTCCATTCGATTATGCCTCTCTGTTTGTTGCTTATGTCGCATTGATCCAACGCCTTGATTAGATTCGGCGTCATTTTGGCACTAATATATGTCACAGAAGATATTGGGGCCAAAATCCACCAATCGGTGAGCAAGATTAGTGAATTTTGATACCATTATTTTGTGAGACATAAATTACTGACAAAATGCACAAATTGGTAAGCAATAGTTATGCATTTTGGTGTTAATATATGTCACATGAGATACTGGGGCCAAAAATCCACCAATCGGGCGTTAATATATATCTCAAAAGACATGGGGCCAAAGTCCAGTAATCGGCAAGCATGATTACTGGACTTTGGTGTCGCCGCAATGTTTGGGCCATTGCTTTGGCTACTGGCATCAGAATGACGCGAGCCACCCCAATTCGGAAAGCTCTCAACGAGACGCACGAGGGGACGATTGAGCTACGCTCCATCAGAGTCCATCTTCATCCCCAAATTCTGCCGTTCGACCAGTTAAAATGGGCATTTTTAGTTATTTCTTACTATTTCTGGTAATATTTCCATTGCCTATTCAGACCTCAGCTTGAACCCATTTTTGGTTGGGTCGAAATTCGCGTTGCGTTTATTTCAGTAAGGTTAAAGTGTTGGGACAATTTCGGGATCTCAACCTTTTTGGTATATTTTTATGATTTTCAGCCATATATGCCCGGCTTCTGGGCAGAATTCGATTAATCTGCTTTTCTTGGAACCCCAGAGACGTTCTCCATTCGTTTATGCCTGTCTGTTTGTTGCTTATGCCGCATTGATCCAACGCCTTGATTAGATTCGGCGTCATTTTGGCACTAATATATGTCACAGAAGATATAAGGGCCAAAATCCACTAATCGGTGAGCAAGATTAGTGAATTTTGATACCATTATTTTGTGAGATACTGGGGCCGAAAATCCACCAATCGGGCGTTAATATATCTCTCAAAAGACATGGGGCCAAAGTCCAGTAATCGGCAAGCAAGATTACTGAACTTTGATGTCGCCGCACTGTTTGGGCCATAGCTTTGGCTAATGGCATCAGAATGACGCGAGCCACCCCAATTCGGAAAGCTCTCGACGAGACGCACGAGAGGACGATTGAGCTACGCTCCATCAGGGTCCATCTTCATCCCCAAATTCTGCCGTTCGACCAGTCAAAACGGGCATTTTTAGTTATTTCTTACTATTTCTTGTAATATTTCCATTGCCTATTCGGACCTCAGCTTGAACCCGTTTTGGGTTGGGTCGAAATTCGCGTACGCGTTTATTTCAGTAAGGTTAAAGTGTTGGGACAATTTCGGGATTTCAACCTTTTTGGCATATTTTATGATTTTCAGCCATATATGCTCGGCTTCTGGGAAGAATTCGATTAATCTGCTTTTCTTGGAACCCCAGAGACGTTCTCCATTCGTTTATGCCTCTCTGTTTGTTGCTTATGCCGCATTTATCCAACGCCTTGATTAGATTCGGCGTCATTTTGGCACTAATATATGTCACAAAAGATATTGGGGCCAAAATCCACTAATCGGTGAGCAAGATTAGTGAATTTTGATACCATTATTTTGTGAGATACTGGGGCTAAAAATCCACCAATCGGGCGTTAATATATCTCTCAAAAGACATGGGGGCCAAAGTCTAGTAATCGGCAAGCAAGATTACTGGACTTTGACGTCGCCGCACTGTTTGGGCCATAGCTTTGTCTACGGGCATCAGAATGACGCGAGCCACCCCAATTCGGAAAGCTCTCGACGAGACGCACGAGTGGACGATCGGGGTCCATCTTCATCCCCAAATTCTGCCGTTCGACCAGCCAAAACGGGCATTTTTAGTTATTTCTTACTTTTTATGGTAATATTTCCATTGCCTATTCGAACCTCAGCTTGAACCCGTTTGGGTTGATACGAAATTCGCGTACGCGTTTATTTCAGTAAGGTTAAAGTGTTGGGACAATTTCGGGATTTCAACCTTTTTTGGCATATTTTATGATTTTCAGCCATATATGCCCGGCTTGTGGGCAGAATTCGATTAATCTGCTTTTCTTGGAACCCCAGAGACGTTCTCCGTTCGTTTATGCCTCTCTGTTCGTTGCTTATGCCGCATTGATCCAAGGCATTGATTAGATTCTGCGTCATTTTGGCACTAATATATGTCACAGAAGATATTGGGGCCAAAATCCACTAATCGGTGAGCAAGATTAGAGGATTTCGATACCATTATTTTGTGAGACATAAATTGCTGACAAAATGCACAAATTGGTAAGCAATAGTTATGCATTTTGGTGTTAATATATGTCACATGAGATACTGGGGCCAAAAGTCCACCAATCGGGCGTTAATATATCTCTCAAAAGACATGGGGCCAAAGTCCAGTAATCGGCAAGCAAGATTACTGGACTTTGGTGTCGCCGCACTGTTTGGGCCATAGCTTTGGCTACGGGCATTAGAATGACGCGAGCCACCCCAAATTGGAAAGCTCTCGACGAGACGCACGAGGGGGCGATTGAGCTACGCTCCATCGGGTTCCATATTCATCCCCAAATTCTGCCGTTCGACCAGTCAAAACGGGCATTTTTAGTTATTTCTTACTATTTCTGGTAATATTTCCATTGCCTATTCGGACCTCAGCTTGAACCCGTTTTGGGTTGGGACGAAATTCGCGTACGCGTTTCTTTCAGTAAGGTTAAATAGTTGGGACAATTTCGGGATTTCAACCTTTTTGGCATATTTTATGATTTTCAGCCATATATGCCCGGCTTCTGGGCAGAATTCGATTAATCTGCTTTTCTTGGAACCCCAGAGACGTTCTCCATTCGTTTATGCCTCTCTGTTTGTTGCTTATGCCGCATTGATCCAACGCCTTGATTAGATTCGGCGTCATTTTTGCACTAATATATGTCACAGAAGATATTGGGGCCAAAATCCACTAATCGGTGAGCAAGATTAGTGAATTTTGATACCATTATTTTGTGAGATACTGGGGCCAAAAATCCACCAATCGGGCGTTAATATATCTCTCAAAAGACATGGGGGCCAAAGTCCAGTAATCGGCAAGCAAGATTACTGGACTATGGTGTCGCCGCACTGTTTGGGCCATAGCTTTGGCTACGGACATCAGAATGACGCGAGCCACCCCAATTCGGAAAGCTCTCGACGAGACGCACCAGGGGACGATTGAGCTAGGCTCCATCGGGGTCCATCTTCATCCCCAAATTCTGCCGTTCGACCAGTCAAAACGGGCATTTTTAGTTATTTCTTACTATTTCTGGTAATATTTCCATTGCCTATTCGGACCTCAGCTTGAACCCGTTTTGGGTTGATACGAAATTTGCGTACGCGTTTATTTCCGTAAGGTTAAAGTGTTGGGACAATTTCGTGATTTCAACCTTTTTGGCATATTTTATGATTTTCAGCCATATATGCCCGGCTTCTGGGCAGAATTCGATTAATCTGCTTTTCTTGGAACCCCAGAGACGTTCTCCATTCGATTATGCCACTCTGTTTGTTGCTTATGCCGCATTGATCCAACGCCTTGATTAGATTCGGCGTCATTTTGGCACTAACATATGTCACAGAAGATAATGGGGCCAAAATCCACTAATCTGTGAGCAAGATTAGTGAATTTTGATACCATTATTTTGTGAGACATAAATTACTAACAAAATGCACAAATTGGTAAGCAATAGTTATGAATTTTGGGGTTAATATATGTCACATGAGATACTGGGGCCAAAAATCCACCAATCGGGCGTTAATATATCTCTCAAAAGACATGGGACCAAAGTCCATTAATCGGCAAGCAAGATTACTGGACTTTGGTGTCTCCACACTGTTTGGGCCATTGCTTTGGCCACTGGCATCAGAATGACGCGAGCCACCCCAATTCGGAAAGCTCTCGACGAGAAGCACGAGGGGACGATTGAGCTACGCTCCATCAGAGTCCATCTTCATCCCCAAATTCTGCCAATCGACCAGTCAAAACGGGCATTTTTAGTTATTTCTTACTATTTCTGGTAATATTTCAATTGCCTATTCGGACCTCAGCTTGAACCCGTTTTGGGTTGGTTCGAAATTCGCGTTGCGTTTATTTCAGTAAGGTTAAATAGTTGGGACAATTTCGGGATTTCAACCTTTTTGGCATATTTTATGATTTTCAGCCATATATGCCCGGCTTCTAGGCAGAATTCGATTAATCTGATTTTCTTGGAACCCCAGAGACGTTCTCCATTCGTTTATGCCTCTCTGTTTGTTGCTTATGCCGCATTGATCCAACGCCTTGATTAGATTCGGCGTCATTTTGGCACTAATATATGTCACAGAAGATATTGGGGCCAAAATCCACTAATCGGTGAGCAAGATTAGTGAATTTTGATACCATTATTTTGTGAGATACTGGGGCCAAATATCCACCAATCGGGCGTTAATATATCTCTCAAAAGACATGGGGGCCAAAGTCTAGTAATCGGCAAGCAAGATTACTGGACTTTGGTGTCGCCGCACTATTTGGGCCATAGCTTTGGCTACGGGCATCAGAATGACGCGAGCCACCCCAATTCGGAAAGCTCTCGACGAGACGCACGAGGGGACGAATGAGCTACGCTCCATCGGGGTCCATCTTCATCCCCAAATTCTGCCGTTCGACCAGTCAAAACGGGCATTTTTAGTTATTTCTTACTATTTATGGTAATATTTCCATTGCCTATTCGAACCTCAGCTTGAACCCGTTTTGGGTTGATACGAAATTCGTGTACGCGTTTATTTCAGTAAGGTTAAAGTGTTGGGACAATTTCGGGATTTCAACCTTTTTTGGCATATTTTGTGATTTTCATCCATATATGCCCGGCTTGTGGCAGAATTCGATTAATCTGCTTTTCTTGGAACCCCAGAGACGTTCTCCATTCGTTTATGCCTCTCTGTTCGTTGCTTATGCCGCATTGATCCAACGCCTTGATTAGATTCTGCGTCATTTTGGCACTAATATATGTCACATAAGATATTGGGGCCAAAATCCACTAATCGGTGAGCAAGATTAGTGAATTTTGATACCATTATTTAGTGAGACATAAATTACTAACAAAATGCACAAATTGGTAAGCAATAGTTATGCATTTTGGGGCTAATATATGTCACATGAGATACTGGGGCCAAAAATCCACCAATCGGGCGTTAATATATCTCTCAAAAGACATGGGGCCAAAGTCCATTAATCGGCAAGCAAGATTACTGGACTTTGGTGTCGCCGCACTGTTTGGGCCATTGCTTTGGCTACTGGCATCAGAATGACGCGAGCCACCCCAATTCGGAAAGCTCTCGACGAGACGCACGAGGGGACGATTGAGCTACGCTCCATCGGGGTCCATCTTCATCCCCAAATTCTGTCGTTTGACCAGTCAAAACAGGCATTTTTAGTTATTTCTTACTATTTCTGGTAATATTTCCATTGCCTATTCGGACCTCAGCTTGAACCCGTTTTGGGTTGATACGAAATTCGCGTACGCGTTTATTTCAGTAAGGTTAAAGTGTTGGGACAATTTCGGGATTTCAACCTTTTTTGGCATATTTTGTGATTTTCATCCATATATGCCCGGCTTGTGGGCAGAATTCGATTAATCTGCTTTTCTTGGAACCCCAGAGACGTTCTCCATTCGTTTATGCCTCTCTGTTCGTTGCTTATACCGCATTGATCCAACGCCTTGATTAGATTCTGCGTCATTTTGGCACTAATATATGTCACAGAAGATATTGGGGCCAAAATCCACTAATCGGTGAGCAAGATTAGAGGATTTCGATACCATTATTTTGTGAGACATAAATTGCTAACAAAATGCACAAATTGGTAAGCAATAGTTATGCATTTTCGTGTTAATATATGTCACATGAGATACTGGGGCCAAAAGTCCACCAATCGGGCGTTAATATATCTCTCAAAAGACATGGGGCCAAAGTCCAGTAATCGGCAAGCAAGATTACTGGACTTTGGTGTCGCCGCACTGTTTGGGCCATAGCTTTGGCTACTGGCATCAGAATGACGCGAGCCACCCCAATTCGGAAAGCTCTCGACGAGATGCACGAGGGGGCGATTGAGCTACGCTCCATCAGAGTTCATCTTCATCCCCAAATTCTGCCGTTCGACCAGTCAAAACGGGCATTTTTAGTTATTTCTTACTATTTCTGGTAATATTTCCATTGCCTATTCGGACCTCAGCTTGAAACCGTTTTGGGTTGGGACGAAATTATATGCCCGGCTTCTGGGCAGAATTCGATTAATCTGCTTTTCTTGGAACCCCAGAGACGTTCTCCATTCGTTTATGCCTCTCTGTTTGTTGCTTATGCCGCATTGATCCAACGCCTTGATTAGATTCGGCGTCATTTTGGCACTAATATATGTCACCGAAGATATTGGGGCCAAAATCCACTAATCGGTGAGCAAGATTAGTGAATTTTGATACCATTATTTTGTGAGATACTGGGGCCAAAAATCCACCAATCGGGCGTCAATATATCTCTCAAAAGACATGGGGCAATGTCCAGTAATCGGCAAGCAAGATTACTGGACTATGGTGTCGCCGCACTGTTTGGGCCATAGCTTTGGCTACGGACATCAGAATGACGCGAGCCACCCCAATTCGGAAAGCTCTCGACGAGACGCACCAGGGGACGATTGAGCTAGGCTCCATCGGGGTCCATCTTCATCCCCAAATTCTGCCGTTCGACCAGTCAAAACGGGCATTTTTAGTTATTTCTTACTATTTCTGGTAATATTTCCATTGCCTATTCGGACCTCAGCTTGAACCCGTTTTGGGTTGATACGAAATTTGCGTACGCGTTTATTTCCGTAAGGTTAAAGTGTTGGGACAATTTCGTGATTTCAACCTTTTTGGCATATTTTATGATTTTCAGCCATATATGCCCGGCTTCTGGGCAGAATTCGATTAATCTGCTTTTCTTGGAACCCCAGAGACGTTCTCCATTCGTTTATGCCTCTCTGTTCGTTGCTTATGCCGCATTGATCCAACGCCTTGATTAGATTCTGCGTCATTTTGGCACTAATATATGTCACATAAGATATTGGGGCCAAAATCCACTAATCGGTGAGCAAGATTAGTGAATTTTGATACCATTATTTAGTGAGACATAAATTACTAACAAAATGCACAAATTGGTAAGCAATAGTTATGCATTTTGGGGCTAATATATGTCACATGAGATACTGGGGCCAAAAATCCACCAATCGGGCGTTAATATATCTCTCAAAAGACATGGGGCCAAAGTCCATTAATCGGCAAGCAAGATTACTGGACTTTGGTGTCGCCGCACTGTTTGGGCCATTGCTTTGGCTACTGGCATCAGAATGACGCGAGCCACCCCAATTCGGAAAGCTCTCGACGAGACGCACGAGGGGACGATTGAGCTACGCTCCATCGGGGTCCATCTTCATCCCCAAATTCTGCCGTTTGACCAGTCAAAACAGGCATTTTTAGTTATTTCTTACTATTTCTGGTAATATTTCCATTGCCTATTCGGACCTCAGCTTGAACCCGTTTTGGGTTGATACGAAATTCGCGTACGCGTTTATTTCAGTAAGGTTAAGGTGTTGGGACAATTTCGGGATTTCAACCTTTTTTGGCATATTTTGTGATTTTCATCCATATATGCCCGGCTTGTGGGCAGAATTCGATTAATCTGCTTTTCTTGGAACCCCAGAGACGTTCTCCATTCGTTTATGCCTCTCTGTTCGTTGCTTATACCGCATTGATCCAACGCCTTGATTAGATTCTGCGTCATTTTGGCACTAATATATGTCACAGAAGATATTGGGGCCAAAATCCACTAATCGGTGAGCAAGATTAGAGGATTTCGATACCATTATTTTGTGAGACATAAATTGCTAACAAAATGCACAAATTGGTAAGAAATAGTTATGCAGTTTGGGGTTAATATATGTCACATGAGATACTGGGGCCAAAAATCCACCAATCGGGCGTTAATATATCTCTCAAAAGACATGGGGCCAAAGTCCATTAATCGGCAAGCAAGATTACTGGACTTTGGTGTCGCCGCACTGTTTGGGCCATTGCTTTGTCTACTGGTATCAGAATGACGCGAGCCACCCCAATTCGGAAAGCTCTCGACGAGATGCACGAGGGGACGATTGAGCTACGCTCCATCAGAGTCCATCTTCATCCCCAAATTCTGCCAATCGACCAGTCAAAACGGGCATTTTTAGTTATTTCTTACTATTTCTGGTAATATTCCAATTGCCTATTCGGACCTCAGCTTGAACCCGTTTTGGGTTGGTTCGAAATTCGCGTTGCGTTTATTTCAGTAAGGTTAAAGTGTTGGGACAATTTCGGGATCTCAACCTTTTTGTCATATTTTATGATTTTCAGCCATATATGCCCTGCTTCTGGGCAGAATTCGATTAATCTGCTTTTCTTGGAACCCCAGAGACGTTCTCCATTCGTTTATGCCTCTCTGTTTGTTTCTTATGCCGCATTGATCCAACGCCTTGATTAGATTCGGCGTCATTTTGGCACTAATATATGTCACCGAAGATATAAGGGCCAAAATCCACTAATCGGTGAGCAAGATTAGTGAATTTTGATACCATTATTTTGTGAGATACTGGGGCCAAAAATCCAACAATCGGGCGTCAATATATCTCTCAAAAGACATGGGGCAATGTCCAGTAATCGGCAAGCAAGATTACTGGACTTTGGTGTCGCCGCACTGTTTGGGCCATAGCTTTGGCTACTGGCATCAGAATGACGCGAGCCACCCCAATTCGGAAAGCTCTCGACGAGACGCACGAGGGGACGATTGAGCTACGCTCCATCGGGGTCCATCTTCATCCCCAAATTCTGCCGTTCGACCAGTCAAAACAGGCATTTTTAGTTATTTCTTACTATTTCTGGTAATATTTCCATTGCCTATTCGGACCTCAGCTTGAACCCGTTTTGGGTTAATACGAAATTCGCGTACGCGTTTATTTCAGTAAGGTTAAAGTGTTGGGACAATTTCGGGATTTCAACCTTTTTTGGCATATTTTGTGATTTTCATCCATATATGCCCGGCTTGTGGGCAGAATTCGATTAATCTGCTTTTCTTGGAACCCCAGAGACGTTCTCCATTCGTTTATGCCTCTCTGTTCGTTGCTTATGCCGCATTGATCCAACGCCTTGATTAGATTCTGCGTCATTTTGGCACTAATATATGTCACAGAAGATATTAGGGCCAAAATCCACTAATCGGTGAGCAAGATTAGAGGATTTCGATACCATTATTTTGTGAGACATAAATTGCTAACAAAATGCACAAATTGGTAAGCAATAGTTATGCATTTTCGTGTTAATATATGTCACATGAGATACTGGGGCCAAAAGTCCACCAATCGGGCGTTAATATATCTCTCAAAAGACATGGGGCCAAAGTCCAGTAATCGGCAAGCAAGATTACTGGACTTTGGTGTCGCCGCACTGTTTGGGCCATAGCTTTGGCTACTGGCATCAGAATGACGCGAGCCACCCCAATTCGGAAAGCTCTCGACGAGATGCACGAGGGGGCGATTGAGCTACGCTCCATCAGAGTTCATCTTCATCCCCAAATTCTGCCGTTCGACCAGTCAAAACGGGCATTTTTAGTTATTTCTTACTATTTCTGGTAATATTTCCATTGCCTATTCGGACCTCAGCTTGAAACCGTTTTGGGTTGGGACGAAATTATATGCCCGGCTTCTGGGCAGAATTCGATTAATCTGCTTTTCTTGGAACCCCAGAGACGTTCTCCATTCGTTTATGCCTCTCTGTTTGTTGCTTATGCCGCATTGATCCAACGCCTTGATTAGATTCGGCGTCATTTTGGCACTAATATATGTCACCGAAGATATTGGGGCCAAAATCCACTAATCGGTGAGCAAGATTAGTGAATTTTGATACCATTATTTTGTGAGATACTGGGGCCAAAAATCCACCAATCGGGCGTCAATATATCTCTCAAAAGACATGGGGCAATGTCCAGTAATCGGCAAGCAAGATTACTGGACTATGGTGTCGCCGCACTGTTTGGGCCATAGCTTTGGCTACGGACATCAGAATGACGCGAGCCACCCCAATTCGGAAAGCTCTCGACGAGACGCACCAGGGGACGATTGAGCTAGGCTCCATCGGGGTCCATCTTCATCCCCAAATTCTGCCGTTCGACCAGTCAAAACGGGCATTTTTAGTTATTTCTTACTATTTCTGGTAATATTTCCATTGCCTATTCGGACCTCAGCTTGAACCCGTTTTGGGTTGATACGAAATTTGCGTACGCGTTTATTTCCGTAAGGTTAAAGTGTTGGGACAATTTCGTGATTTCAACCTTTTTGGCATATTTTATGATTTTCAGCCATATATGCCCGGCTTCTGGGCAGAATTCGATTAATCTGCTTTTCTTGGAACCCCAGAGACGTTCTCCATTCGTTTATGCCTCTCTGTTCGTTGCTTATGCCGCATTGATCCAACGCCTTGATTAGATTCTGCGTCATTTTGGCACTAATATATGTCACATAAGATATTGGGGCCAAAATCCACTAATCGGTGAGCAAGATTAGTGAATTTTGATACCATTATTTAGTGAGACATAAATTACTAACAAAATGCACAAATTGGTAAGCAATAGTTATGCATTTTGGGGCTAATATATGTCACATGAGATACTGGGGCCAAAAATCCACCAATCGGGCGTTAATATATCTCTCAAAAGACATGGGGCCAAAGTCCATTAATCGGCAAGCAAGATTACTGGACTTTGGTGTCGCCGCACTGTTTGGGCCATTGCTTTGGCTACTGGCATCAGAATGACGCGAGCCACCCCAATTCGGAAAGCTCTCGACGAGACGCACGAGGGGACGATTGAGCTACGCTCCATCGGGGTCCATCTTCATCCCCAAATTCTGCCGTTTGACCAGTCAAAACAGGCATTTTTAGTTATTTCTTACTATTTCTGGTAATATTTCCATTGCCTATTCGGACCTCAGCTTGAACCCGTTTTGGGTTGATACGAAATTCGCGTACGCGTTTATTTCAGTAAGGTTAAAGTGTTGGGACAATTTCGGGATTTCAACCTTTTTTGGCATATTTTGTGATTTTCATCCATATATGCCCGGCTTGTGGGCAGAATTCGATTAATCTGCTTTTCTTGGAACCCCAGAGACGTTCTCCATTCGTTTATGCCTCTCTGTTCGTTGCTTATACCGCATTGATCCAACGCCTTGATTAGATTCTGCGTCATTTTGGCACTAATATATGTCACAGAAGATATTGGGGCCAAAATCCACTAATCGGTGAGCAAGATTAGAGGATTTCGATACCATTATTTTGTGAGACATAAATTGCTAACAAAATGCACAAATTGGTAAGAAATAGTTATGCAGTTTGGGGTTAATATATGTCACATGAGATACTGGGGCCAAAAATCCACCAATCGGGCGTTAATATATCTCTCAAAAGACATGGGGCCAAAGTCCATTAATCGGCAAGCAAGATTACTGGACTTTGGTGTCGCCGCACTGTTTGGGCCATTGCTTTGTCTACTGGTATCAGAATGATGCGAGCCACCCCAATTCGGAAAGCTCTCGACGAGATGCACGAGGGGACGATTGAGCTACGCTCCATCAGAGTCCATCTTCATCCCCAAATTCTGCCAATCGACCAGTCAAAACGGGCATTTTTAGTTATTTCTTACTATTTCTGGTAATATTCCAATTGCCTATTCGGACCTCAGCTTGAACCCGTTTTGGGTTGGTTCGAAATTCGCGTTGCGTTTATTTCAGTAAGGTTAAAGTGTTGGGACAATTTCGGGATCTCAACCTTTTTGTCATATTTTATGATTTTCAGCCATATATGCCCTGCTTCTGGGCAGAATTCGATTAATCTGCTTTTCTTGGAACCCCAGAGACGTTCTCCATTCGTTTATGCCTCTCTGTTTGTTTCTTATGCCGCATTGATCCAACGCCTTGATTAGATTCGGCGTCATTTTGGCACTAATATATGTCACCGAAGATATAAGGGCCAAAATCCACTAATCGGTGAGCAAGATTAGTGAATTTTGATACCATTATTTTGTGAGATACTGGGGCCAAAAATCCAACAATCGGGCGTCAATATATCTCTCAAAAGACATGGGGCAATGTCCAGTAATCGGCAAGCAAGATTACTGGACTTTGGTGTCGCCGCACTGTTTGGGCCATAGCTTTGGCTACTGGCATCAGAATGACGCGAGCCACCCCAATTCGGAAAGCTCTCGACGAGACGCACGAGGGGACGATTGAGCTACGCTCCATCGGGGTCCATCTTCATCCCCAAATTCTGCCGTTCGACCAGTCAAAACAGGCATTTTTAGTTATTTCTTACTATTTCTGGTAATATTTCCATTGCCTATTCGGACCTCAGCTTGAACCCGTTTTGGGTTAATACGAAATTCGCGTACGCGTTTATTTCAGTAAGGTTAAAGTGTTGGGACAATTTCGGGATTTCAACCTTTTTTGGCATATTTTGTGATTTTCATCCATATATGCCCGGCTTGTGGGCAGAATTCGATTAATCTGCTTTTCTTGGAACCCCAGAGACGTTCTCCATTCGTTTATGCCTCTCTGTTCGTTGCTTATGCCGCATTGATCCAACGCCTTGATTAGATTCTGCGTCATTTTGGCACTAATATATGTCACAGAAGATATTAGGGCCAAAATCCACTAATCGGTGAGCAAGATTAGTGAATTTTGATACCATTATTTAGTGAGACATAAATTACTAACAAAATGCACAAATTGGTAAGCAATAGTTATGCATTTTGGGGTTAATATATGTCACATGAGATACTGGGGCCAAAAATCCACCAATCGGGCGTTAATATATCTCTCAAAAGACATGGGGCCAAAGTCCATTAATCGGCAAGCAAGATTACTGGACTTTGGTGTCGCCGCACTGTTTGGGCCATTGCTTTGGCTACTGGCATCAGAATGACGCGAGCCACCCCAATTCGGAAAGCTCTCGACGAGACGCACGAGGGGACGATTGAGCTACGCTCCATCGGGGTCCATCTTCATCCCCAAATTCTGCCGTTTGACCAGTCAAAACAGGCATTTTTAGTTATTTCTTACTATTTCTGGTAATATTTCCATTGCCTATTCGGACCTCAGCTTGAACCCGTTTTGGGTTGATACGAAATTCGCGTACGCGTTTATTTCAGTAAGGTTAAAGTGTTGGGACAATTTCGGGATTTCAACCTTTTTTGGCATATTTTGTGATTTTCATCCATATATGCCCGGCTTGTGGGCAGAATTCCATTAATCTGCTTTTCTTGGAACCCCAGAGACGTTCTCCATTCGTTTATGCCTCTCTGTTCGTTGCTTATACCGCATTGATCCAACGCCTTGATTAGATTCTGCGTCATTTTGGCACTAATATATGTCACAGAAGATATTGGGGCCAAAATACACTAATCGGTGAGCAAGATTAGTGAATTTTGATACCATTATTTAGTGAGACATAAATTACTAACAAAATGCACAAATTGGTAAGAAATAGTTATGCAGTTTGGGGTTAATATATGTCACATGAGATACTGGGGCCAAAAATCCACCAATCGGGCGTTAATATATCTCTCAAAAGACATGGGGCCAAAGTCCATTAATCGGCAAGCAAGATTACTGGACTTTGGTGTCGCCGCACTGTTTGGGCCATTGCTTTGGCTACTGGCATCAGAATGACGCGAGCCACCCCAATTCGGAAAGCTCTCGACGAGATGCACGAGGGGACGATTGAGCTACGCTCCATCAGAGTCTATCTTCATCCCCAAATTCTGCCAATCGACCAGTCAAAACGGGCATTTTTAGTTATTTCTTACTATTTCTGGTAATATTCCAATTGCCTATTCGGACCTCAGCTTGAACCCGTTTTGGGTTGGTTCGAAATTCGCGTTGCGTTTATTTCAGTAAGGTTAAAGTGTTGGGACAATTTCGGGATCTCAACCTTTTTGTCATATTTTATGATTTTCAGCCATATATTTGTTGGAATAGATGCCCTAGAGGCAATCTAGTTTAGTATGAATTTGTAATTGGCTAGAAATTCATTTATTATTTATTGGATATTTAATATAATGAAGTCCTTAGATTTACAATTGTGTTGTTTATCTTAAATATCCCTAGTCAAGTATAATGATTAAATGGGACAATCATCTATAGACTAGTATGGGGTTGGATTGATATGGAGATATCACGATCCAACACATAGGTGTGCATTACGGAATGTTGCACTGGATTGACCCATTACCGAGAAGGCTACATACACGTTATGTTGAGTCACAAGTGCTTCTCGGGTACAATGGTATTGTCATCCTTAGACTTGAAGTCACTAGATATTCTAGTTGTGGATCATTGTGATCTTGGTAGCGTTAAACGCTACACCGTAACTGGGTAGTTATAAAGGCGTGTACTGGATACAATGAGAAGCAAGCTTAGAGATCGTAGTGGACGTAGAGAGGATTTGCCCCTCCCACATAACGGGAGCAAATATCCTAGGCCACTCGAGGATAGTGCTTATAGAATGTCTGGCCAGACTCAAATAAATCAATATATGGGATATTGATGTTATTTGCACGAATAAGGCTATTCCATGGATCGAGGAACTAGGGATTGGATATACGAGTGTGACTTGTATGTCTCGTGTCCAATCCGGATATGGAGGCAAAGGGATGAGACAATTACTTGTACAAGGTTGTCTAGATGACTATTCTATTAGTTGGCTAGAATGGATGTTTTGCTAGAAACCGCTCCATATTAGCAAAGAGTTGCTACCAACTAGATAGAACCTATGGGGTCACACGCTATATAGAGTTGTACTAGATTATGGAATTAATTAATTGGATTAATTAATTAGAAGGATCACTTTGCAAACCCTTGCAAACTTAGTAGGGACTAATTTGCAAGGAAGGGACTAAATTGAACTCTAGTAGGACTAGAATAAGTCCTTTAGGTAGTTGACAAGGAGTTGTTGGACTATATAAAGGACCCTCCTCCTTCCTTCCCTACACACTTATGCTCTAAGAGAGAACATAACAAGAGTAGGAGAGAACAAAGGAGAGAGAGAGCAAGCCACAAGAGGGACGCCGCCCCCTTGCCGCCGCCCCTTGTCCCCGACGCCACAAAGGGTGCCGAACCCCTTTTGGTGTCTCGTTTTGCGTGATTTCTTCACCCTCCTTTCAATCTGGGCTAGCACCAAGGAGATTGGAGATCTAGGAACAACTCTAGGCGTGGATCAACCATAGAGAACGTGACACTATTCGCGTTTGAAGTCATCAAGGAGAACCCAAAGGTGTGTTTATGATTTCTTACCTTCACTATCGTTATGCATCTAGACTTGTGATCCTTGGAGGGTTTTGCATGGTTATTTGTTTGATTATGCTTCCGTTTGCGCGATCCATGAATCAAAACCCTACAGTGGTATCAGAGCCACAGGTCATAGAGCATAAACGTAGTTTATGTGTTACATTCTTGTTGTTTTACACCTTAATTTGTTGTTTATCGCGTAAAACAAGACAAATCAAGCATTGGATGCAATTTGTCAAAGAATTAATCATAACAAGACCCAATTATTGCATTGGATGCATGAATTGGTGAGTTTGAGAAATTTTAGGATCTTAGATCTAGGGTTTGGGCATCCTTGGGGAAGAAGGAGTTCTCCCACAACAAGGAAACAACCAAACTTGGGCTCCAAGCAAGGAGGTTGTTTTGGAAACAACCTCCACAAGGAGGTTCGGCCCCCTAGGGAGCCGCCCCCCTTGCTTGCCGCCCAAGCTTGGCGCCCTAAGGGGCCGGGCGGCCCTAACCCGCGGGCCTAGCTTGCGGGTTTTGGGCCGGGCCGGCCCTAGGGCTTTATGGTTCACTTATTTGGGCCCGGGCAATTGGATTGTTGGGCCCATGGACCGTTTTAACCCTAGAAATCCTAAAATCAATTAAAATTGACCAAGCGCGTTAAAATTGGATTTTAACTGTTTATGTGCAAATCGCATGGTGATTGGATATGGCCTTAGGATGTGGTTTGATGTGGATGTTTAATTTTGTGGTTTGGTTTTACGGCCTGCGAGCCGATCAATTAATTGTAATAATTAATTAGGGTTTTATGGCCTGCGTGCCATTTTTTTTCTCAACTTGTGAGATTTATTTTATTTAGTATAGATATTAGCTAGTGCTAGATAAAGTAGATTGTTAGCCAAGATTGAAGAAAAGAAGCCCAAAGCCAAAGAAGCCACAAAAGATGGAGCATGGAGCATGGAGCATTCCACATGACTATGAAGGATGGACCAAAAGATCAAGACGCATGGAGATGTGTGTTTGTTTAGGGTTCATAGATAATTCCATTGGCTTGGAATTATCTTAGTCTAGAAAAGGCCATATCCACATCACGTTTAATTTCTGTTTTGTGGTTGTTTATTTATTGTCTTATTATTTGTGTGGTTGGTGTATGGATGATGCATGCAATTAGGATAATAAGATAATTAGACAACCCGGATCTATTATTTGGAGTTGTGCCCAAACTCAAATAGATAGATTAGTTGATATTGATCAACAAAACAATTAAAAATTGAAGAAAAATCCCTCAAATTTTAAATATTGTGTTCTTGCCTTCTCGTTATTTAAACACTCATTATCATCATTATTTATCAAGATCGTGCGTGCCAAAGCATGGCGACTTGGTTCATAATGATGGAATGCGATGGCACGTAACAATGTGCAATTGTTTAGATAAGAGGTTGAACACAACTAGGCTATTAATTTGATTAAGAAACCTAGAGGCAATCAATTGGGATTATCCATATGGATGGATAAATAAGGAGTTATTTGCCCGATTGAACCAAGAGTTGCATATGGGATGCAATTGGAATTGTTCCTACCTAAGAAGTAATCGAATTATGGGTGACTTGCCAAAGCAAGCTCATAAGGAGATGAAAAAGATGGATCTTGGCCCACTAGAAAATATAAGGATATTTTCCGCATTAATATCTTGAGGGTTATTAATCCGTAGAAAAATAGTGGGAGCTATATTTAATAAACTAGCCATTATTAAATATAGTCAAAAATTCACAAATACTAAAACTTGCGTATTTTCCTTTTGTAGAATACCAAATGGCAAACAACTCATCGAGTTCACAACATTCCCTACGATCTGTCCTTGAGAAGGACAAGCTCTCAGGAACCAACTTTCTCGATTGGTACAGAAACTTGAGAATTGTTCTCAAGCAAGAAAAGAAGCTGTACGCAATAGAGGAGCAAGTTCCAGAAGGTCCAGACAATCAGACACCTGCTGCCTTAAAGGCGTATCAAAAGCATGTTGATGATGCTAATGATGCGGCCTGCCTAATGCTTTGCACCATGACCTCTGAGCTTCAGAAGCAACATGAGAACATGAATGCTGTCGATATGATCGAACATCTAAAGCAGCTCTTCCAAGAGCAGGCGAGGGTAGAGAGGTATGAGGTCTCAAAGGCACTGTTCAAATGTCATCTGGCAGAAGGGAACCCGGTGGGACCCCATGTACTCCGAATGATCGGGTACTTGGAGAATCTCGCCCGGCTTGGGTTCCCGGTCGGCCAAGAGTTGGCAACGGATCTCGTGTTGCAATCGTTGCCCGAGAGTTATGGACAGTTCATTATGAACTATAACATGAACGAGATCGTTAAACCACTGCCAGATTTGCTCAATATGTTGAGGACGGCTGAACAGAGCATCAACAAGGGTAAGGGCAAGGCCATTATGATGGTGCATAAAGGGAAAGGTAAAAAGTTTGCCTCTTCCTCCAAGGGCAAAGGCAAGTCAGTTGCCAAGTCCAAGGAACAAGCCCTTAAGCCTGTTGGTGGAATTGCCAAGGTCGTGACTAAGGGTGAATGTCACTACTGTAGTCAACCAGGACACTGGAAGAGGAACTGCCCAAAATATTTGGAGGACAAGCGGCTTGGAATAGTGATTCCACCACCACCAGGTATTTTTGTTGTAGATGTCAATTTAACTGTCTCTACATCATGGGTATTAGATACTGGATGTGGATCTCATATTTGTCGAAATATGCAGGATCTAAAGAGAAGTAAAAGATTGGCTAAAGGGGAGGTAGATCTGCGCGTTGGGAATGGAGCAAAGGTTGCTGCGTTGGCCATAGGCGTTTGCGAGCTATCTCTGCCTTCAGGATTAGTTTTAGAATTAAATAATTGCTATTTTGTGCCTGCCATGAGCAGAAACATTATTTCTATTTCTTGTTTGGACAAGGAAGGTTTTATTATTTCAATAAAGAACAATTGTTGTTCCTTTTATTTGAATAATATTCACTATTTTAGTGCGCAATTATTTAATGGACTTTATGTCCTTGATCTAAGTAATCCTGTCTACAACATTAATACCAAGCGGATTAAAATAAATGATTTAAATCCCGCTTATTTATGGCATTGTCGTTTAGGCCACATAAATGAGAAACGTGTATCTAGACTCCATAAGGATGGATTGCTAGACTCATTTGATTTTGAATCATATGAGACATGTGAGGCTTGTTTATTGGGAAAGATGACAAAGTCCCCTTTCAATAAGAAAGGTGAGAGGACTAGTGAGCAATTGGCGCTCATACATACTGATGTGTGTGGGCCATTTGCCACGCCTGCCAGGGGTGGTTATGTCTACTTCATTACGTTTACTGATGATTACAGTAGATATGGATTTGTGTACCTTATGAGGGCAAAATCCGAATCCTTTGAAGTGTTCAAAGAATTCAAGAATGAAGTAGAGAAGCAACTTGGCAAAAGTATCAAGGCTCTACGATCGGATCGTGGAGGAGAATACTTGAGCCAAGAGTTTGACGACTATCTTAGAGAGTGTGGGATCGTGTCCCAACTCACTCCACCCGGAACGCCACAATGGAATGGCGTGTCTGAGAGGAGGAATCGAACCCTATTGGATATGGTTCGGTCTATGATGTGTCAAACCGATCTTCCATTATCGTTTTGGGGCTACGCTCTATTAAGTGCAGCTTTTACCATTAACCGTGTTCCATCTAAATCAGTCATGAAGACACCATATGAGATGTGGAGTGGGAGGCGTCCCACACTGTCGTTCATGAGGATTTGGGGCTGCGATGTCTATGTAAAACGTTTACAATCAGACAAGCTAGGGCCTAAATCGGATAAGTGTAAATTTGTGGGGTACCCTAAGGAGACTAAGGGATACTACTTCTACAATCCAACCGAGAACAAAGTGTTTGTTGCTCGGACCGGCGTGTTTCTAGAAAGAGAGTTTGTCTCTAAAGAAGCAAGTGGGAGGAATGTAGAACTTGAAGAAGTTCAAGATCCACAAATTACTGAACCGATTATGGAACATGAACAGGAATCACAAGCAGTTGTGGATCCACCTGTTCAAGTAACACAAGAGCTTCGTAGATCTAGTAGAGTGCGCCAGGAACCCGAGAGGTACGGACTTCTCGTAACTGATTCCGGTGACACGATGCTCATAGATGATGAGCCTACTACCTATGAGGAGGCCATGAATGGCCCAGACTCGCAGAAGTGGCTTAAGGCCATGAGATCCGAGATGGAATCCATGTATACCAACAAAGTATGGACTTTGGTGGAACCACCTGATGGGGCGCGACCCATAGGGTGCAAGTGGGTCTTCAAGAAGAAGATCGACATGGATGGTAATGTGATTACCTATAAGGGCCGATTGGTGGCTAAAGGATTCAGACAGATTCATGGTATTGACTATGATGAAACCTTTTCACCAGTCGCTATGACCAAATCCATCCGAATCCTACTTGCAATTGCAGCATACTACGACTATGAGATTTGGCAGATGGATGTCAAAACAGCATTCCTTTATGGGAATCTCCTCGAGGACGTGTATATGATACAGCCAGAGGGTTTTGAGGATCCAAAGCAAGCCAACAAAGTCTGTAAACTGCAACGATCCATTTATGGATTGAAGCAAGCTTCTAGGAGTTGGAATCGACGTTTTGATGAAGTGGTCAAAGAGTTTGGCTTCATCAGAAACGAAGATGAGTCTTGTGTCTACAAGAAGGTTAGTGGGAGCTCTGTAGCTTTTCTGGTCTTGTATGTGGATGACATACTGCTCATTGGAAACGACATTCCCATGCTGCAATCTGTGAAAGATTGGCTAGGAAAGTGTTTCTCAATGAAAGACTTAGGGGAAGCAGCCTATATACTCGGTATAAAGATCTATAGAGATAGATCTAAGAGGTTGCTAGGCCTAAGTCAAAGTACATATATTGACAAGGTGTTGAAACGGTTCAACATGCAAGATTCCAAGAAGGGATTCTTGCCCATGTCACATGGAATCACTCTTTCAAAGAGTGGTTGTCCTTCCAATGAGATTGAGAAGGAACGCATGAGTAGGATTCCCTATGCCTCGGCCATAGGATCCATCATGTACGCCATGTTATGTACTAGACCAGATGTGTCATATGCCTTGAGTATGACAAGCAGATACCAATCCAATCCGGGTGAGAGTCACTGGATTGCTGTCAAGAACATCCTAAAGTACTTGAGAAGAACTAAGGATGCCTTCTTGATGTTTGGCGGTGAGGAAGAGTTGCGTGTAAGGGGTTACACCGATGCAAGCTTCCAAACCGATAGAGATGACTTTAGATCACAGTCGGGATATGTGTTTTGCCTGAATGGAGCAGCGGTGAGCTGGAAGAGTTCCAAGCAAGAGACGGTAGCTGATTCTACAACAGAGGCTGAGTACATTGCTGCAAATGGCGCAGCAAAAGAGGCTGTTTGGATCAGAAAGTTTGTTTCTGAACTTGGTGTGGTCCCTAGCATTGCGGATCCAGTGGAGTTGTTCTGTGACAACACTGGGGCGATCGCGCAATCAAAGGAACCCAGATCGCACCAGAAGTCCAAGCATGTGCTCAGGAAGTTCCATCTGATTCGAGATATTATCGATAGAGGAGACGTTCGGATATGCAAGATTCCTACAGATGATAATCTGTCAGACCCGCTTACAAAGCCTCTCACGCAGTGGAAGCATGAAGGGCACACTAGGAGTATGGGCATACGAGATGCGCCAGATTGGCTCTAGTGCAAGTGGGAGACTGTTGGAATAGATGCCCTAGAGGCAATCTAGTTTAGTATGAATTTGTAATTGGCTAGAAATTCATTTATTATTTATTGGATATTTAATATAATGAAGTCCTTAGATTTACAATTGTGTTGTTTATCTTAAATATCCCTAGTCAAGTATAATGATTAAATGGGACAATCATCTATAGACTAGTATGGGGTTGGATTGATATGGAGATATCACGATCCAACACATAGGTGTGCATTACGGAATGTTGCACTGGATTGACCCATTACCGAGAAGGCTACATACACGTTATGTTGAGTCACAAGTGCTTCTCGGGTACAATGGTATTGTCATCCTTAGACTTGAAGTCACTAGATATTCTAGTTGTGGATCATTGTGATCTTGGTAGCGTTAAACGCTACACCGTAACTGGGTAGTTATAAAGGCGTGTACTGGATACAATGAGAAGCAAGCTTAGAGATCGTAGTGGACGTAGAGAGGATTTGCCCCTCCCACATAACGGGAGCAAATATCCTAGGCCACTCGAGGATAGTGCTTATAGAATGTCTGGCCAGACTCAAATAAATCAATATATGGGATATTGATGTTATTTGCACGAATAAGGCTATTCCATGGATCGAGGAACTAGGGATTGGATATACGAGTGTGACTTGTATGTCTCGTGTCCAATCCGGATATGGAGGCAAAGGGATGAGACAATTACTTGTACAAGGTTGTCTAGATGACTATTCTATTAGTTGGCTAGAATGGATGTTTTGCTAGAAACCGCTCCATATTAGCAAAGAGTTGCTACCAACTAGATAGAACCTATGGGGTCACACGCTATATAGAGTTGTACTAGATTATGGAATTAATTAATTGGATTAATTAATTAGAAGGATCACTTTGCAAACCCTTGCAAACTTAGTAGGGACTAATTTGCAAGGAAGGGACTAAATTGAACTCTAGTAGGACTAGAATAAGTCCTTTAGGTAGTTGACAAGGAGTTGTTGGACTATATAAAGGACCCTCCTCCTTCCTTCCCTACACACTTATGCTCTAAGAGAGAACATAACAAGAGTAGGAGAGAACAAAGGAGAGAGAGAGCAAGCCACAAGAGGGACGCCGCCCCCTTGCCGCCGCCCCTTGTCCCCGACGCCACAAAGGGTGCGGAACCCCTTTTGGTGTCTCGTTTTGCGTGATTTCTTCACCCTCCTTTCAATCTGGGCTAGCACCAAGGAGATTGGAGATCTAGGAACAACTCTAGGCGTGGATCAACCATAGAGAACGTGACACTATTCGCGTTTGAAGTCATCAAGGAGAACCCAAAGGTGTGTTTATGATTTCTTACCTTCACTATCGTTATGCATCTAGACTTGTGATCCTTGGAGGGTTTTGCATGGTTATTTGTTTGATTATGCTTCCGTTTGCGCGATCCATGAATCAAAACCCTACAATATTCCCTGCTTCTGGGCAGAATTCGATTAATCTGCTTTTCTTGGAACCCCAGAGACGTTCTCCATTCGTTTTTGCCTCTCTGTTTGTTTCTTATGCCGCATTGATCCAACGCCTTGATTAGATTCGGCGTCATTTTGGCACTAATATATGTCACCGAAGATATAAGGGCCAAAATCCACTAATCGGTGAGCAAGATTAGTGAATTTTGATACCATTATTTTGTGAGATACTGGGGCCAAAAATCCAACAATCGGGCGTCAATATATCTCTCAAAAGACATGGGGCAATGTCCAGTAATCGGCAAGCAAGATTACTGGACTTTGGTGTCGCCGCACTGTTTGGGCCATAGCTTTGGCTACTGGCATCAGAATGACGCGAGCCACCCCAATTCGGAAAGCTCTCGACGAGACGCACGAGGGGACGATTGAGCTACGCTCCATCGTGGTCCATCTTCATCCCCAAATTCTGCCGTTCGACCAGTCAAAACAGGCATTTTTAGTTATTTCTTACTATTTCTGGTAATATTTCCATTGCCTATTCGGACCTCAGCTTGAACCCGTTTTGGGTTAATACGAAATTCGCGTACGCGTTTATTTCAGTAAGGTTAAAGTGTTGGGACAATTTCGGGATTTCAACCTTTTTTGGCATATTTTGTGATTTTCATCCATATATGCCCGGCTTGTGGGCAGAATTCGATTAATCTGCTTTTCTTGGAACCCCAGAGACGTTCTCCATTCGTTTATGCCTCTCTGTTCGTTGCTTATGCCGCATTGATCCAACGCCTTGATTAGATTCTGCGTCATTTTGGCACTAATATATGTCACAGAAGATATTAGGGCCAAAATCCACTAATCGGTGAGCAAGATTAGTGAATTTTGATACCATTATTTAGTGAGACATAAATTACTAACAAAATGCACAAATTGGTAAGCAATAGTTATGCATTTTGGGGTTAATATATGTCACATGAGATACTGGGGCCAAAAATCCACCAATCGGGCGTTAATATATCTCTCAAAAGACATGGGGCCAAAGTCCATTAATCGGCAAGCAAGATTACTGGACTTTGGTGTCGCCGCACTGTTTGGGCCATTGCTTTGGCTACTGGCATCAGAATGACGCGAGCCACCCCAATTCGGAAAGCTCTCGACGAGACGCACGAGGGGACGATTGAGCTACGCTCCATCAGAGTCCATCTTCATCCCCAAATTCTGCCAATCGACCAGTCAAAACGGGTATTTTTAGTTATTTCTTACTATTTCTGGTAATATTTCAATTGCCTATTCGGACCTCAGCTTGAACCCGTTTTGGGATGGTTCGAAATTCGCGTTGCGTTTATTTCAGTAAGGTTAAAGTGTTGGGACAATTTCGGGATCTCAACCTTTTTGTCATATTTTATGATTTTCAGCCATATATGCCCTGCTTCTGGGCAGAATTCGATTAATCTGCTTTTCTTGGAACCCCAGAGACGTTCTCCATTCGTTTATGCCTCTCTGTTTGTTTCTTATGCCGCATTGATCCAACGCCTTGATTAGATTCGGCGTCATTTTGGCACTAATATATGTCATCGAAGATATAAGGGCCAAAATCCACTAATCGGTGAGCAAGATTAGTGAATTTTGATACCATTATTTTGTGAGATACTGGGGCCAAAAATCCAACAATCGGGCGTCAATATATCTCTCAAAAGACATGGGGCAATGTCCAGTACTCGGCAAGCAAGATTACTGGACTTTGGTGTCGCCGCACTGTTTGGGCCATAGCTTTGGCTACTGGCATCAGAATGACGCGAGCCACCCCAATTCGGAAAGCTCTCGACGAGACGCACGAGGGGACGATTGAGCTACGCTCCATCGGGGTCCATCTTCATCCCCAAATTCTGCCGTTCGACCAGTCAAAACAGGCATTTTTAGTTATTACTTACTATTTCTGGTAATATTTCCATTGCCTATTCGGACCTCAGCTTGAACCCGTTTTGGGTTGATACGAAATTCGCGTACGCGTTTATTTCAGTAAGGTTAAAGTGTTGGGACAATTTCGGGATTTCAACCTTTTTTGGCATATTTTGTGATTTTCATCCATATATGCCCGGCTTGTGGGCAGAATTCGATTAATCTGCTTTTCTTGGAACCCCAGAGACGTTCTCCATTCGTTTATGCCTCTCTGTTCGTTGCTTATGCCGCATTGATCCAACGCCTTGATTAGATTCTGCGTCATTTTGGCACTAATATATGTCACAGAAGATATTGGGGCCAAAATCCACTAATCGGTGAGCAAGATTAGTGAATTTTGATACCATTATTTAGTGAGACATAAATTACTAACAAAATGCACAAATTGGTAAGCAATAGTTATGCATTTTGGGGTTAATATATGTCACATGAGATACTGGGGCCAAAAATCCACCAATCGGGCGTTAATATATCTCTCAAAAGACATGGGGCCAAAGTCCATTAATCGGCAAGCAAGATTACTGGACTTTGGTGTCGCCGCACTGTTTGGGCCATTGCTTTGGCTATTGGCATCAGAATGACGCGAGCCACCCCAATTCGGAAAGCTCTCGACGAGACGCACGAGGGGACGATTGAGCTACGCTCCATCGGGGTCCATCTTCATCCCCAAATTCTGCCGTTTGACCAGTCAAAACAGGCATTTTTAGTTATTTCTTACTATTTCTGGTAATATTTCCATTGCCTATTCGGACCTCAGCTTGAACCCGTTTTGGGTTGATACGAAATTCGCGTACGCGTTTATTTCAGTAAGGTTAAAGTGTTGGGACAATTTCGGGATTTCAACCTTTTTTGGCATATTTTGTGATTTTCATCCATATATGCCCGGCTTGTGGGCAGAATTTGATTAATCTGCTTTTCTTGGAACCCCAGAGACGTTCTCCATTCGTTTATGCCTCTCTGTTCGTTGCTTATGCCGCATTGATCCAACGCCTTGATTAGATTCTGCGTCATTTTGGCACTAATATATGTCACAGAAGATATTGGGGCCAAAATACACTAATCGGTGAGCAAGATTAGTGAATTTTGATACCATTATTTAGTGAGACATAAATTACTAACAAAATGCACAAATTGGTAAGCAATAGTTATGCATTTTGGGGTTAATATATGTCACATGAGATACTGGGGCCAAAAATCCACCAATCGGGCGTTAATATATCTCTCAAAAGATATGGGGCCAAAGTCCATTAATCGGCAAGCAAGATTACTGGACTTTGGTGTCGCCGCACTGTTTGGGCCATAGCTTTGGCTACTGGCATCAGAATGACGCGAGCCACCCCAATTCGGAAAGCTCTCGACGAGACGCACGAGGGGACGATTGAGCTACACTCCATCGGGGTCCATCTTCATCCCCAAATTCTGCCGTTCGACCAGTCAAAACAGGCATTTTTAGTTATTTCTTACTATTTCTGGTAATATTTCCATTGCCTATTCGGACCTCAGCTTGAACCCGTTTTGGGTTGATACGAAATTCGCGTACGCGTTTATTTCAGTAAGGTTAAAGTGTTGGGACAATTTCGGGATTTCAACCTTTTTTAGCATATTTTATGATTTTTAGCCATATATAACGGGCTTGTGGGCAGAATTCGATTAATCTGCTTTTCTTGGAACCCCAGAGACGTTCTCCATTCGTTTATGCCTCTCTGTTCATTGCTTATGCCGCATTGATCCAAGGCCTTGATTAGATTATGCGTCATTTTGGCACTAATATATGTCACAGAAGATATTGGGGCCAAAATCCACTAATCGGTGAGCAAGATTAGAGGATTTCGATACCATTATTTTATGAGACATAAATTGCTGACAAAATGCACAAATTGGTAAGCAATAGTTATGCATTTTCGTGTTAATATATGTCACATGAGATACTGGGGCCAAAAGTCCACCAATCGGGCGTTAATATATCTCTCAAAAGACATGGGGCCAAAGTCCAGTAATCGGCAAGCAAGATTACTGGACTTTGGTGTCGCCGCACTGTTTGGGCCATAGCTTTGGCTACGGGCATCAGAATGACGCGAGCCACCCCAATTCGGAAAGCTCTCGACGAGACGCACGAGGGGGCGATTAAGCTACGCTCCATCGGGTTCCATATTCATCCCCAAATTCTGCCGTTCGACCAGTCAAAACGGGCATTTTTAGTTATTTCTTACTATTTCTGGTAATATTTCCATTGCCTATTCGGACCTCAGCTCGAACCCGTTTTGGGTTGGGTCGAAATTCGCGTACGCATTTATTTCAATAAGGTTAAAGTGTTGGGACAATTTCGGGATTTCAACCTTTTTGGCATATTTTATGATTTTCATCCATATATGCCCGGCTTGTGGGCAGAATTCGATTAATTTGCTTTTCTTGGAACCCCAGAGACGTTCTCCATTCGTTTATGCCTCTCTGTTCGTTGCTTATGCCGCATTGATCCAACGCCTTGATTAGATTCTGCGTCATTTTGGCACTAATATATGTCACAGAAGATATTGGGGCCAAAATCCACTAATCGGTGAGCAAGATTAGTGAATTTTGATACCATTATTTTGTGAGACATAAATTACTGACAGAATGCACAAATTGGTAAGCAATAGTTATGCATTTTGGGGTTAATATATGTCACATGAGATACTGGGGCCAAAAATCCACCAATCGGGCGTTAATATATCTCTCAAAAGACATGGGGACAAAGTCCATTAATCGGCAAGCAAGATTACTGGACTTTGGTGTCTCCGCACTGTTTGGGCCATTGCTTTTGCTACTGGCATCAGAATGACGCGAGCCACCCCAATTCGGAAAGCTCTCGACGAGACGCACGAGGGGACGATTGAGCTACGCTCCATCAGAGTCCATCTTCATCCCCAAATTCTGCCAATCGACCAGTCAAAACGGGCATTTTTAGTTATTTCTTACTATTTCTGGTAATATTTCAATTGCCTATTCGGACCTCAGCTTGAACCCGTTTTGGGTTGGTTCGAAATTCGCGTTGCGTTTATTTCAGTAAGGTTAAAGTGTTGGGACAATTTCGGGATCTCAACCTTTTTGGCATATTTTATGATTTTCAGCCATATATGCCCGGCTTCTGGGCAGAATTCGGTTAATCTGCTTTTCTTGGAACCCCAGAGACGTTCTCCATTCGTTTATGCCTCTCTGTTTGTTGCTTATGCCGCATTGATCCAACGCCTTGATTAGATTCGGCGTCATTTTGGCACTAATATATGTCACCGAAGATATAAGGGCCAAAATCCACTAATCGGTGAGCAAGATTAGTGAGTTTTGATACCATTATTTTGTGAGATACTGGGGCCAAAAATCCACCAATCGGGCGTCAATATATCTCTCAAAAGACATGGGGCAATGTCCAGTAATCGGCAAGCAAGATTACTGGACTTTGGTGTCGCCGCACTGTTTGGGCCATAGCTTTGGCTACTGGCATCAGAATGACGCGAGCCACCCCAATTCGGAAAGCTCTCGACGAGACGCACGAGGGGACGATTGAGCTACGCTCCATCGGGGTCCATCTTCATCCCCAAATTCTGCCGTTTGACCAGTCAAAACAGGCATTTTTAGTTATTTCTTACTATTTCTGGTAATATTTCCATTGCCTATTCGGACCTCAGCTTGAACCCGTTTTGGGTTGATACGAAATTCGCGTACGCGTTTATTTCAGTAAGGTTAAAGTGTTGGGACAATTTCGGGATTTCAACCTTTTTTGGCATATTTTGTGATTTTCATCCATATATGCCCGGCTTGTGGGCAGAATTTGATTAATCTGCTTTTCTTGGAACCCCAGAGACGTTCTCCATTCGTTTATGCCTCTCTGTTCGTTGCTTATGCCGCATTGATCCAACGCCTTGATTAGATTCTGCGTCATTTTGGCACTAATATATGTCACAGAAGATATTGGGGCCAAAATACACTAATCGGTGAGCAAGATTAGTGAATTTTGATACCATTATTTAGTGAGACATAAATTACTAACAAAATGCACAAATTGGTAAGCAATAGTTATGCATTTTGGGGTTAATATATGTCACATGAGATACTGGGGCCAAAAATCCACCAATCGGGCGTTAATATATCTCTCAAAAGACATGGGGCCAAAGTCCATTAATCGGCAAGCAAGATTACTGGACTTTGGTGTCGCCGCACTGTTTGGGCCATAGCTTTGGCTACTGGCATCAGAATGACGCGAGCCACCCCAATTCGGAAAGCTCTCGACGAGACGCACGAGGGGACGATTGAGCTACGCTCCATCGGGGTCCATCTTCATCCCCAAATTCTGCCGTTCGACCAGTCAAAACAGGCATTTTTAGTTATTTCTTACTATTTCTGGTAATATTTCCATTGCCTATTCGGACCTCAGCTTGAACCCGTTTTGGGTTGATACGAAATTCGCGTACGCGTTTATTTCAGTAAGGTTAAAGTGTTGGGACAATTTCGGGATTTCAACCTTTTTTGGCATATTTTATGATTTTTAGCCATATATAACGGGCTTGTGGGCAGAATTCGATTAATCTGCTTTTCTTGGAACCCCAGAGATGTTCTCCATTCGTTTATGCCTCTCTGTTCATTGCTTATGCCGCATTGATCCAAGGCCTTGATTAGATTATGCGTCATTTTGGCACTAATATATGTCACAGAAGATATTGGGGCCAAAATCCACTAATCGGTGAGCAAGATTAGAGGATTTCGATACCATTATTTTATGAGACATAAATTGCTGACAAAATGCACAAATTGGTAAGCAATAGTTATGCATTTTCGTGTTAATATATGTCACATGAGATACTGGGGCCAAAAGTCCACCAATCGGGCGTTAATATATCTCTCAAAAGACATGGGGCCAAAGTCCAGTAATCGGCAAGCAAGATTACTGGACTTTGGTGTCGCCACACTGTTTGGGCCATAGCTTTGGCTACGGGCATCAGAATGACGCGAGCCACCCCAATTCGGAAAGCTCTCGACGAGACGCACGAGGGGGCGATTAAGCTACGCTCCATCGGGTTCCATATTCATCCCCAAATTCTGCCGTTCGACCAGTCAAAACGGGCATTTTTAGTTATTTCTTACTATTTCTGGTAATATTTCCATTGCCTATTCGGACCTCAGCTCGAACCCGTTTTGGGTTGGGTCGAAATTCGCGTACGCATTTATTTCAATAAGGTTAAAGTGTTGGGACAATTTCGGGATTTCAACCTTTTTGGCATATTTTATGATTTTCATCCATATATGCCCGGCTTGTGGGCAGAATTCGATTAATTTGCTTTTCTTGGAACCCCAGAGACGTTCTCCATTCGTTTATGCCTCTCTGTTCGTTGCTTATGCCGCATTGATCCAACGCCTTGATTAGATTCTGCGTCATTTTGGCACTAATATATGTCACAGAAGATATTGGGGCCAAAATCCACTAATCGGTGAGCAAGATTAGTGAATTTTGATACCATTATTTTGTGAGACATAAATTACTGACAGAATGCACAAATTGGTAAGCAATAGTTATGCATTTTGGGGTTAATATATGTCACATGAGATACTGGGGCCAAAAATACACCAATCGGGCGTTAATATATCTCTCAAAAGACATGGGGACAAAGTCCATTAATCGGCAAGCAAGATTACTGGACTTTGGTGTCTCCGCACTGTTTGGGCCATTTCTTTTGCTACTGGCATCAGAATGACGCGAGCCACCCCAATTCGGAAAGCTCTCGACGAGACGCACGAGGGGACGATTGAGCTACGCTCCATCAGAGTCCATCTTCATCCCCAAATTCTGCCAATCGACCAGTCAAAACGGGCATTTTTAGTTATTTCTTACTATTTCTGGTAATATTTCAATTGCCTATTCGGACCTCAGCTTGAACCCGTTTTGGGTTGGTTCGAAATTCGCGTTGCGTTTATTTCAGTAAGGTTAAAGTGTTGGGACAATTTCGGGATCTCAACCTTTTTGGCATATTTTATGATTTTCAGCCATATATGCCCGGCTTCTGGGCAGAATTCGGTTAATCTGCTTTTCTTGGAACCCCAGAGACGTTCTCCATTCGTTTATGCCTCTCTGTTTGTTGCTTATGCCGCATTGATCCAACGCCTTGATTAGATTCGGCGTCATTTTGGCACTAATATATGTCACAGAAAATATTGGGGCCAAAATCCACTAATCGGTGAGCAAGATTAGTGAATTTTGATACCATTATTTTGTGAGATACTGGGGCCAAAAATCCACCAATCGGGCGTTAATATATCTCTCAAAAGACATGGGGGCCAAAGTCCAGTAATCGGCAAGCAAGATTACTGGACTTTGGTGTCGCCGCACTGTTTGGGCCATAGCTTTGCCTACGGGCATCAGAATGACGCGAGCCACCCCAATTAGGAAAGCTCTCGATGAGACGCACGAGGGGACGATTGAGCTACGCTCCATCGGGGTCCATCTTCATCCCCAAATTCTGCCGTTCGACCAGTTAAAACGGGCATTTTTAGTTATGTCTTACTATTTCTTGTAATATTTCCATTGCCTATTTTGACCTCAGCTTGAAACCGTTTTCGGTTGGGTCGAAATTCGCGTACGCGTTTATTTCAGTAAGGTTAAAGTGTTGGGACAATTTCGGGATGTCAACCTTTTTGGCATATTTTATGATTTTCAGCCATATATGCCCGGCTTCTGGGCAGAATTCGATTAATCTGCTTTTCTTGGAACCCCAGAGACGTTCTCCATTCGTTTATGCCTCTCTGTTTGTTGCTTATGCCGCATTGATCCAACGCCTTGATTAGATTCGGCTGTCATTTTGGCACTAATATATGTCACAGAAGATATTGGGGCCAAAATCCACTAATCGGTGAGCAAGATTAGTGAATTTTGATACCATTATTTTGTGAGATACTGGAGCCAAAAATCCACCAATCGGGCGTTAATATGTCTCTCAAAAGACATGGGGGCCAAAGTCCAATAATCGGCAAGCAAGATTACTAGACTTTGGTGTCGCCGCACTGTTTGGGCCATAGCTTTGGCTACGGGCATCAGAATGATGCGAGCCACCCAATTCGGAAAGCTCTCGACGAGACGCACGAGGGGACGATTGAGCTACGCTCCATCGGGGTCCATCTTCATCCCCAAATTCTGCCGTTCGACCAGTCAAAACGGGCATTTTTAGTTATTTCTTACTATTATTGGTAATATTTCCATTGCCTATTCGAACCTCAGCTTGAACCCGTTTTGGGTTGATACAAAATTCGCGTACGCGTTTATTTCAGTAAGGTTAAAGTGTTGGGACAATTTCGGGATTTCAACCTTTTTTGGCATATTTAATGATTTTCAGCCATATATGCCCGGCTTGTGGGCAGAATTCGATTAATCTGCTTTTCTTGGAACCCCAGAGACGTTCTCCATTCGTTTATGCCTCTCTGTTCGTTGCTTATGCCGCATTGAACCAAGGCCTTGATTAGATTCGGCGTCATTTTGGCACTAATATATGTCACAGAAGATATTGGGGCAAAAATCCACTAATCGGTGAGCAAGATTAGAGGATTTCGATACCATTATTTTGTGAGACATAAATTGCTGACAAAATGCACAAATTGGTAAGCAATAGTTATGCATTTTCGTGTTAATATATGTCACATGAGATACTGGGGCCAAAAATCCACCAATCGGGCGTTAATATATCTCTCAAAAGACATGGGGCCAAAGTCCAGTAATCGGCAAGCAAGATTACTGGACTTTGGTGTCGCCGCACTGTTTGGGCCATAGCTTTGGCTACGGGCATTAAATGACGCGAGCCACCCCAATTCGGAAAGCTCTCGACGAGACGCACGAGGGTGAGATTGAGCTACGCTCCATCGGGGTCCATATTCATCCCCAAATTCTGCCGTTCGACCAGACAAAATGGGCATTTTTAGTTATTTCTTACTATTTCTGGTAATATTTCCATTGCCTATTCGGACCTCAGCCTGAACCCGTTTTGGGTTGGGTCGAAATTCGCGTACACGTTTATTTCAGTAAGGTTAAAGTGTTGGGACAATTTCGGGATTTCAACTTTTTAGGCATATTTTATGATTTTCAGCCATATATGCCCAGCTTTTGGGCAGAATTCGATTAATCTGCTTTTCTTGGAACCCCAGAGACGTTCTCCATTCGTTTATGCCTCTCTTTTTGTTGCTTATGCCGCATTGATTTAACGCCTTGATTAGATTCGGCGTCATTTTGGCACTAATATATGTCACAGAAGATATTGGGGACAAAATCCACTAATCGGTGAGCAAGATTAGTGAATTTTGATACCATTATTTTGTGAGACATAAATTACTGACAAAATGCACAAATTGGTAAGAAATAGTTATGCATTTTGGTGTTAATATATGTCACATGAGATACTGGGGCCAAAAATACACCAATCGGGCGTTAATATATCTCTCAAAAGACATGGGGCCAAAGTCCAGTAATCGGCAAGCAAGATTACTGGACTTTGGTGTCGCCGCACTGTTTGGGCCATAGCTTTGGCTACGGGCATCAGAATGACGCGAGCCACCCCAATTCGGAAAACTCTCGACGAGACGCACGAGGGGACGATTGAGCTATGCTCCATCGGGGTCCATCTTCATCCCCAAATTCTGCCGTTCGACCAGTCAAAACGGGCATTTTTAATTATTTCTTACTATTTTTGGCAATATTTCCATTGCCTATTCGGACCTCATCTTGAACCCGTTTTGGGTTGGGTCGAAATTCGCGTACGCGTTTATTTCATTAAGGTTAAAGTGTTGGGACAATTTCAGGATCTCAACCTTTTTGGCATATTTTATGATTTTCAGCCATATATGCCCGGCTTCTGGGCAGAATTCGATTAATCTGCTTTTCTTGGAACTCCAGAGACGCTCTCCATTCGATTATGCCTCTCTGTTTGTTGCTTATGCCGCATTGATCCAACGCCTTGATTAGATTCGGCGTCATTTTGGCACTAATATATGTCACAGAAGATATTGGGGCCAAAATCCACTAATCGGTGAGCAAGATTAGTGAATTTTGATACCATTATTCTGTGAGACATAAATTACTTACAAAATGCATAATTGGTAAGCAATAGTTATGCATTTTGGTGTTAATATATGTCACATGAGATACTGGGGCAAAAAATCCACCAATCGGGCGTTAATATATATCTCAAAAGACATGGGGCCAAAGTCCAGTAATCGGCAAGCAAGATTACTGGACTTTGGTGTCGCCGCACTGTTTGGGCCATTGCTTTGGCTACTGGCAACAGAATGACGCGAACCACCCCAATTCGGAAAGCTCTCGACGAGACGCACGAGGGGACGATTGATCTCCGCTCCATCGGGGTCCATCTTCATCCCCAAATTCTGCCGTTCGACCAGTCAAAACGGGCATTTTTAGTTATTTCTTACTATTTCTGGTAATATTTCCATTGCCTATTCGGACCTCAGCTTGAACCCGTTTTGGGTTGGGTCGAAATTCGCGTACGCGTTTATTTCAGTAAGGTTAAAGTGTTGGGACAATTTCGGGATTTCAACCTTTTTGGCATATTTTATGATTTTCAGCCATATATGCCCGGCTTCTGGGCAGAATTCGATTAATCTGCTTTTCTTGGAACCCCAGAGACGTTCTCCATTCGTTTGTGCCTCTCTGTTTGTTGCATATGCCGCATTGATCCAACGCCTTGATTAGATTCGGCGTCATTTTGGCACTAATATATGTCACCGAAGATATAAGGGCCAAAATCCACTAATCAGTGAGCAAGATTAGTGAACTTTGATACCATTATTTTGTGAGATACTGGGGCCAAAAATCCACCAATCGGGCGTCAATATATCTCTCAAAAGACATGGGGCAATGTCCAGTAATCGGCAAGCAAGATTACTGGACTTTGGTGTCGCCGCACTGTTTGGGCCATAGCTTTGGCTACTGGCATCAAAATGACGCGAGCCACCCCAATTCGGAAAGCTCTCGACGAGACGCACGAGGGGACGATTGAGCTACGCTCCATCGGGGTCCATCTTCATCCCCAAATTCTGCCGTTCGACCAGTCAAAACGGGCATTTTTAGTTATTTCTTACTATTTCTGGTAATATTTCCATTGCCTATTCGGACCTCAGCTTGAACCCGTTTTGGGTTGGGTTGAAATTCGCGTACGCGTTTATTTCAGTAAGGTTAAAGTGTTAAGACAATTTCGGGATTTCAACCTTTTTGGCATATTTTATGATTTTCAGCCATATATGCCCGGCTTCTGGGCAGAATTCGATTAATCTGCTTTTCTTGGAACCCCAGAGACGTTCTCCATTCGTTTATGCCTCTCTGTTTGTTGCTTATGCCGCATTGATCCAACGCCTTGATTAGATTCGGCGTCATTTTGGCACTAATATATGTCACAGAAAATATTGGGGCCAAAATCCACTAATCGGTGAGCAAGATTAGTGAATTTTGATACCATTATTTTGTGATATACTGGGGCCAAAAATCCACCAATCGGGCGTTAATATATCTCTCAAAAGACATGGGGGCCAAAGTCCAGTAATCGGCAAGCAAGATTACTGGACTTTGGTGTCGCCGCACTGTTTGGGCCATAGCTTTGGCTACGGGAATCAGAATGACGCGAGCCACCCCAATTTGGAAAGCTCTCGATGAGACGCACGAGGGGACGATTGAGCTACGCTCCATCGGGGTCCATCTTCATCCCCAAATTCTGCCGTTCGACCAGTCAAAACGGGCATTTTTAGTTACGTCTTACTATTTCTTGTAATATTTCCATTGCCTATTCGGACCTCAGCTTGAACCCGTTTTCGGTTGGGTCGTAATTCGCGTACGCCTTTATTTCAGTAAGGTTAAAGTGTTGGGACAATTTCGGGATTTCAACCTTTTTGGCATATTTTATGATTTTCACCCATATATGCCCGGCTTCTGGGCAGAATTCGATTAATCTGATTTTCTTGGAACCCCAGAGACGTTCTCCATTCGTTTATGCCTCTCTGTTTGTTGCTTATGCCGCATTGATCCAACGCCTTGATTAGATTCGGCTGTCATTTTGGCACTAATATATGTCACAGAAGATATTGGGGCCAAAATCCACTAATCGGTGAGCAAGATTAGTGAATTTTGATACCATTATTTTGTGAGATACTGGAGCCAAAAATCCACCAATCGGGCGTTAATCTATCTCTCAAAAGACATGGGGGCCAAAGTCCAATAATCGGCAAGCAAGATTACTGGACTTTGGTGTCGCCGCACTGTTTGGGCCATAGCTTTGGCTACGGGCATCAGAATGACGCGAGCCACCCAATTCGGAAAGCTCTCGACGAGACGCACGAGGGGACGATTGAGCTACGCTCCATCGGGGTCCATCTTCATCCCCAAATTCTGCCGTTCGACCAGTCAAAACGGGCATTTTTAGTTATTTCTTACTATTTATGGTAATATTTCCATTGCCTATTCGAACCTCAGCTTGAACCCGTTTTGGGTTGACACAAAATTCGCGTACGCGTTTATTTCAGTAAGGTTAAAGTGTTGGGACAATTTCGGGATTTCAACCTTTTTTGGCATATTTAATGATTTTCAGCCATATATGCCCGGCTTGTGGGCAGAATTCGATTAATCTGCTTTTCTTGGAACCCCAGAGACGTTCTCCATTCGTTTATGCCTCTCTGTTCGTTGCTTATGCCGCATTGAACCAAGGCCTTGATTAGATTCGGCGTCATTTTGGCACTAATATATGTCACAGAAGATATTGGGGCAAAAATCCACTAATCGGTGAGCAAGATTAGAGGATTTCGATACCATTATTTTGTGAGACATAAATTGCTGACAAAATGCACAAATTGGTAAGCAATAGTTATGAATTTTAGTGTTAATATATGTCACATGAGATACTGGGGCCAAAAATCCACCAATCGGGCGTTAATATATCTCTCAAAAGACATGGGGCCAAAATCCAGTAATCGGCAAGCAAGATTACTGGACTTTGGTGTCGCCGCACTGTTTGGGCCATAGCTTTGGCCACGGGCATTAAATGACGTGAGCCACCCCAATTCGGAAAGCTCTCGACGAGACGCACGAGGGTGAGATTGAGCTACGCTCCATCGGGGTCCATATTCATCCCCAAATTCTGCCGTTCGACCAGACAAAATGGGCATTTTTAGTTATTTCTTACTATTTCTGGTAATATTTCCATTGCTTATTCGGACCTCAGCCTGAACCCGTTTTGGGTTGGGTCGAAATTCGCGTACACGTTTATTTCAGTAAGGTTAAAGTGTTGGGACAATTTCGGGATTTCAACTTTTTAGGCATATTTTATGATTTTCAGCCATATATGCCCAGCTTCTGGGCAGAATTCGATTAATCTGCTTTTCTTGGAACCCCAGAGACGTTCTCCATTCGTTTATGCCTCTCTTTTTGTTGCTTATGCCGCATTGATCCAACGCCTTGATTAGATTCGGCGTCATTTTGGCACTAATATATGTCACAGAAGATATTGGGGCCAAAATCCACTAATCGGTGAGCAAGATTAGTGAATTTTGATACCATTATTTTGTGAGACATAAATTACTGACAAAATGAACAAATTGGTAAGCAATAGTTATGCATTTTGGTGTTAATATATGTCACATGAGATACTGGGGCCAAAAATACACCAATCGGGTGTTAATATATCTCTCAAAAGACATGGGGCCAAAGTCCAGTAATCGGCAAGAAGAATTACTGGACTTTGGTGTCGCCGCACTGTTTGGGCCATAGCTTTGGCTACGGGCATCAGAATGACGCGAGCCACCCCAATTCGGAAAACTCTCGACGAGACGCACGAGGGGACGATTGAGCTATGCTCCATCGGGGTCCATCTTCATCCCCAAATTCTGCCGCTCGACCAGTCAAAACGGGCATTTTTAATTATTCTTACTATTTTTGGCAATATTTCCATTGCCTATTCGGACCTCATCTTGAACCCGTTTTGGGTTGGGTCGAAATTCGCGTACGCGTTTATTTCAGTAAGGTTAAAGTGTTGGGACAATTTCAGGATCTCAACCTTTTTGGCATATTTTATGATTTTCAGCCATATATGCCCGACTTCTGGGCAGAATTCGATTAATCTGCTTTTCTTGGAACTCCAGAGACGTTCTCCATTCGATTATGCCTCTCTGTTTGTTGCTTATGCCGCATTGATCCAACGCCCTGATTAGATTCGGTGTCATTTTGGCACTAATATATGTCACAGAAGATATTGGGGCCAAAATCCACTAATCGGTGAGCAAGATTAGTGAATTTTGATACCATTATACTGTGAGACATAAACTACTTACAAAATGCACAAATTGGTAAGCAATAGTTATGCATTTTGGTGTTAATATATGTCACATGAGATACTGGGGCCAAAAATCCACCAATCGGGCGTTAATATATATCTCAAAAGACATGGGGCCAAAGTCCAGTAATCGGCAAGCAAGATTACTGGACTTTGGTGTCGCCGCACTGTTTGGGCCATTGCTTTGGCTACTGGCATCAGAATGACGCGAACCACACCAATTCGGAAAGCTCTCGACGAGACGCACGAGGGGACGATTGAGCTCCGCTCCATCGGGGTCCATCCCAAATTCTGCCGTTCGACCAGTCAAAACGGGCATTTTTAGTTATGTCTTACTATTTCTGGTAATATTTCCATTGCCTATTCGGAACTCAGCTTGAACCCGTTTTGGGTTGGGTCGAAATTCGCGTACGCGTTTATTTCAGTAAGGTTAAAGTGTTGGGACAATTTCGGGATTTCAACCTTTTTGGCATATTTTATGATTTTCAGCCATATATGCCCGGCTTCTGGGCAGAATTCGATTAATCTGCTTCTCTTGGAACCCTAGAGACGTTCTCCATTCGTTTATGCCTCTCTGTTCGTTGCTTATGCCGCATTGAACCAAGGCCTTGATTAGATTCGGCGTCATTTTGGCACTAATATATGTCACAGAAGATATTGGGGCAAAAATCCACTAATCGGTGAGCAAGATTAGAGGATTTCGATACCATTATTTTGTGAGACATAAATTGCTGACAAAATGCACAAATTGGTAAGCAATAGTTATGAATTTTAGTGTTAATATATGTCACATGAGATACTGGGGCCAAAAATCCACCAATCGGGCGTTAATATATCTCTCAAAAGACATGGGGCCAAAATCCAGTAATCGGCAAGCAAGATTACTGGACTTTGGTGTCGCCGCACTGTTTGGGCCATAGCTTTGGCCACGGGCATTAAATGACGTGAGCCACCCCAATTCGGAAAGCTCTCGACGAGACGCACGAGGGTGAGATTGAGCTACGCTCCATCGGGGTCCATATTCATCCCCAAATTCTGCCGTTCGACCAGACAAAATGGGCATTTTTAGTTATTTCTTACTATTTCTGGTAATATTTCCATTGCTTATTCGGACCTCAGCCTGAACCCGTTTTGGGTTGGGTCGAAATTCGCGTACACGTTTATTTCAGTAAGGTTAAAGTGTTGGGACAATTTCGGGATTTCAACTTTTTAGGCATATTTTATGATTTTCAGCCATATATGCCCAGCTTCTGGGCAGAATTCGATTAATCTGCTTTTCTTGGAACCCCAGAGACGTTCTCCATTCGTTTATGCCTCTCTTTTTGTTGCTTATGCCGCATTGATCCAACGCCTTGATTAGATTCGGCGTCATTTTGGCACTAATATATGTCACAAAAGATATTGGGGCCAAAATCCACTAATCGGTGAGCAAGATTAGTGAATTTTGATACCATTATTTTGTGAGACATAAATTACTGACAAAATGCACAAATTGGTAAGCAATAGTTATGCATTTTGGTGTTAATATATGTCACATGAGATACTGGGGCCAAAAATACACCAATCGGGTGTTAATATATCTCTCAAAAGACATGGGGCCAAAGTCCAGTAATCGGCAAGCAAGATTACTGGACTTTGGTGTCGCCGCACTGTTTGGGCCATAGCTTTGGCTACGGGCATCAGAATGACGCGAGCCACCCCAATTCGGAAAACTCTCGACGAGACGCACGAGGGGACGATTGAGCTATGCTCCATCGGGGTCCATCTTCATCCCCAAATTCTGCCGTTCGACCAGTCAAAACGGGCATTTTTAATTATTCTTACTATTTTTGGCAATATTTCCATTGCCTATTCGGACCTCATCTTGAACCCGTTTTGGGTTGGGTCGAAATTCGCGTACGCGTTTATTTCAGTAAGGTTAAAGTGTTGGGACAATTTCAGGATCTCAACCTTTTTGGCATATTTTATGATTTTCAGCCATATATGCCCGGCTTCTGGGCAGAATTCGATTAATCTGCTTTTCTTGGAACTCCAGAGACGTTCTCCATTCGATTATGCCTCTCTGTTTGTTGCTTATGCCGCATTGATCCAACGCCCTGATTAGATTCGGTGTCATTTTGGCACTAATATATGTCACAGAAGATATTGGGGCCAAAATCCACTAATCGGTGAGCAAGATTAGTGAATTTTGATACCATTATACTGTGAGACATAAACTACTTACAAAATGCACAAATTGGTAAGCAATAGTTATGCATTTTGGTGTTAATATATGTCACATGAGATACTGGGGCCAAAAATCCACCAATCGGGCGTTAATATATATCTCAAAAGACATGGGGCCAAAGTCCAGTAATCGGCAAGCAAGATTACTGGACTTTGGTGTCGCCGCACTGTTTGGGCCATTGCTTTGGCTACTGGCATCAGAATGACGCGAACCACCCCAATTCGGAAAGCTCTCGACGAGACGCACGAGGGGACGATTGAGCTCCGCTCCATCGGGGTCCATCCCAAATTCTGCCGTTCGACCAGTCAAAACGGGCATTTTTAGTTATTTCTTACTATTTCTGGTAATATTTCCATTGCCTATTCGGAACTCAGCTTGAACCCGTTTTGGGTTGGGTCGAAATTCGCGTACGCGTTTATTTCAATAAGGTTAAAGTGTTGGGACAATTTCGGGATTTCAACCTTTTTGGCATATTTTATGATTTTCAGCCATATATGCCCGGCTTCTGGGCAGAATTCGATTAATCTGCTTTTCTTGGAACCCCAGAGACGTTCTCCATTCGTTTGTGCCTCTCTGTTTGTTGCTTATGCCGCATTGATCCAACGCCTTGATTAGATTCGGCGTCATTTTGGCACTAATATATGTCACAGAAGATATTGGGGCCAAAATCCACTAATCGGTAAGCAAGATTAGTGAATTTTGATACCATTATTTTGTGAGATACTGGGGCCAAAAATCCACCAATCGGGCGTTAATATATCTCTCAAAAGACATGGGGCCAAAGTCCAGTAATCGGCAAGCAAGATTACTGGACTTTGGTGTCGCCGCACTGTTTGGGCCATAGCTTTGGCTACGGGTATCAGAATGACGCGAGCCACCCCAATTCGGAAAGCTCTCGACGAGACGCACGAGGGGACGATTGAATTACGCTCCATCGGGGTCCATATTCATCCCCAAATTCTGCCGTTCGACCAGTCAAAACGGGCATTTTTAGTTATTTCTTACTATTTCTGGTAATATTTCCATTGCCTATTCGGACCTCAGCTTGAACCCTTTTTGGGTTGATACAAAATTCGCGTACGCGTTTATTTCAGTAAGGTTAAAGTGTTGGGACAATTTCGGGATTTCAACCTTTTTTGGCATATTTAATGATTTTCAGCCATATATGCCCGGCTTGTGGGCAGAATTCGATTAATCTGCTTTTCATGGAACCCCAGAGACGTTCTCCATTCGTTTATGCCTCTCTTTTTGTTGCTTATGCCGCATTGATCCAACGCCTTGATTAGATTCGGCGTCATTTTGGCACTAATATATGTCACAGAAGATATTGGGGCCAAAATCCACTAATCGGTGAGCAAGATTAGTGAATTTTGATACCATTATTTTGTGAGACATAAATTAATGACAAAATGCACAAATTGGTAAGCAATAGTTATGCATTTTGGTGTTAATATATGTCACATGAGATACTGGGGCCAAAAATACACCAATCGGGCGTTAATATATCTCTCAAAAGACATGGGGCCAAAGTCCAGTAATCGGCAAGCAAGATTACTGGACTTTGGTGTCGCCGCACTGTTTGGGCCATAGCTTTGGCTACGGGCATCAGAATGACGCGAGCCACCCCAATTCAGAAAACTCTCGACGAGACGCACGAGGGGACGATTGAGCTATGCTCCATCGGGGTCCATCTTCATCCCCAAATTCTGCCGTTCGACCAGTCAAAACGGGCATTTTTAATTATTTCTTACTATTTTTGGCAATATTTCCATTGCCTATTCGGACCTCATCTTGAACCCGTTTTGGGTTGGGTCGAAATTCGCGTACGCGTTTATTTCAGTAAGGTTAAAGTGTTAGGACAATTTCAGGATCTCAACCTTTTTGGCATATTTTATGATTTTCAGCCATATATGCCCGGCTTCTGGGCAGAATTCGATTAATCTGCTTTTCTTGGAACTCCAGAGACGTTCTCCATTCGATTATGCCTCTCTGTTTGTTGCTTATGCCGCATTGATCCTACGCCTTGATTAGATTCGATGTCATTTTGGCACTAATATATGTCACAGAAGATATTGGGGCCAAAATCCACTAATCGGTGAGCAAGATTAGTGAATTTTGATACCATTATTCTGTGAGACATAAATTACTTACAAAATGCACAAATTGGTAAGCAATAGTTATGCATTTTGGTGTTAATATATGTCACATGAGATTCTGGGGCAAAAAATCCACCAATCGGGCGTTAATATATATCTCAAAAGACATGGGGCCAAAGTCCAGTAATCGGCAAGCAAGATTACTGGACTTTGGTGTCGCCGCACTGTTTGGGCCATTGCTTTGGCTACTGGCATCAGAATGACGCGAACCACCCCAATTCGGAAAGCTCTCGACGAGACGCACGAGGGGACGATTGAGCTCTGCTCCATCGGGGTCCATCACAAATTCTGCCGTTCGACCAGTCAAAACGGGCATTTTTAGTTATTTCTTACTATTTCTGGTAATATTTCCATTGCCTATTCGGACCTCAGCTTGAACCCGTTTTGGGTTGGGTCGAAATTCGCGTACGCGTTTATTTCAGTAAGGTTAAAGTGTTGGGACAATTTCGGGATTTCAACCTTTTTGGCATATTTTATGATTTTCAGCCATATATGCCCGGCTTCTGGGCAGAATTCGATTAATCTGCTTTTCTTGGAACCCCAGAGACGTTCTCCATTCGTTTGTGCCTCTCTGTTTGTTGCTTATGCCGCATTGATCCAACGCCTTGATTAGATTCGGCGTCATTTTGGCACTAATATATGTCACAGAAGATATTGGGGCCAAAATCCACTAATCGGTGAGCAAGATTAGTGAATTTTGATACCATTATTTTGTGAGATACTGGGGCCAAAAATCCACCAATCGGGCGTTAATATATCTCTCAAAAGACATGGGGCCAAAGTCCAGTAATCGGCAAGCAAGATTACTGGACTTTGGTGTCGCCGCACTGTTTGGGCCATAGCTTTGGCTACGGGTATCAGAATGACGCGAGCCACCCCAATTCGGAAAGCTCTCGACGAGACGCACGAGGGGACGATTGAATTACGCTCCATAGGGGTCCATATTCATCCCCAAATTCTGCCGTTCGACCAGTCAAAACGGGCATTTTTAGTTATTTCTTACTATTTCTGGTAATATTTCCATTGCCTATTCGGACCTCAGCTTGAACCCTTTTTGGGTTGGGTCGAAATTCGCGTACGCGTTTATTTAAGTAAGGTTAAAGTGTTGGGACAATTTCGGGATTTCAACCTTTTTGGCATATTTTATGATTTTCAGCCATATATGCCCGGCTTCTGGGCAGAATTCGATTAATCTGCTTTTCTTGGAACCCTAGAGACGTTCTCCATTTGTTTATGCCTCTCTGTTTGTTGCTTATTCCGCATTGATCCAACGCCTTGATTAGATTCGGCTGTCATTTTGGCACTAATATATGTCGCAGAAGATATTGGGGCCAAAATCCACTAATCAGTGAGCAAGATTAGTGAATTTTGTTACCATTATTTTGTGAGATACTGGGGCCAAAAATCCACCAATCGGGCGTTAATATATCTCTCAAAAGACATGGGGGCCAAAGTCCAGTAATCGGCAAGCAAGATTACTGGACTTTGGTGTCGCCGCACTGTTTGGGCCATAGCTTTGGCTACGGGCATCAGAATGACGCGAGCCACCCCAATTCGGAAATCTCTCGACGAGACGCACGAGGGGACGATTGAGCTACTCTCCATCGGGGTCCATCTTCATCCCCAAATTCTGCCGTTCGACCAGTCAAAACGGGCATTTTTAGTTATTTCTTACTATTTATGGTAATATTTCCATTGCCTATTCGAACCTCAGCTTGAACCCGTTTTGGGTTGATACGAAATTCTCATACGCGTTTATTTCAGTAAGGTTAAAGTGTTGGGACAATTTCGGGATTTCAGCCTTTTTTGGCATATTTTATGATTTTCAGCCATATATGCCCAGCCTGTGGGCAGAATTCGATTAATCTGCTTTTCTTGGAACCCCAGAGACGTTCTCCATTCGTTTATGCCTCTCTCTTCGTTGCTTTTGCCGCATTGATCCAACGCCCTGATTAGATTCAGCGTCATTTTGGCACTAATATATGTCACAGAAGATATTGGTGCCAAAAACCACTAATCGGTGAGCAAGACTAGTGGATTTTGATACCATTGTTTTGTGAGACATAAATTGCTGACAAAATGCACAAATTGGTAAGCAATAGTTATGCATTTTGGTGTTAATATATGTCACATGAGTTACTGGGGCCAAAAATCCACCAATCGGGCGTTAATATATCTCTCAAAAGACATGGGGCCAAAGTCCGGTAATCGGCAAGCAAGATTACTGGACTTTGGCGTCGCCGCACTGTTTGGGCCATAGCTTTGGCAACGGGCATCAGAATGACGCGACCCACCCCAATTCGAAAAGCTCTCGACGAGACGCACGAGGGGGCGATTGAGCTACGCTCCATCGGGGTCCATATTCATCCCCAAATTCTGCCGTTCGACCACTCAAAACGGGCATTTTTAGTTATTTCTTACTATTTCTGGTAATATTTACATTGCCTATTCGGACCTCAGCTTGAACCCGTTTTGGGTTGGGACAAAATTCGTGTACGCGTTTATTTCAGTAAGGTTAAATAGTTAGGACAATTTAGGGATTTCAACCTTTTTTGGCATATTTTATGATTTTCAGCCATATATGCCCGGCTTGTGGGCATAATTTGATAAATCTACTTTTCTTGGAACCCCAGAGACGTTCTCCATTCGTTTATGCCTCTCTGTTCGTTGCTTATGCCGCATTGATCCAACACCTTGATTAGATTCGGCGTCATTTTGGCACTAATATATGTCACAGAAGATATTGGGGCCAAAATCCACTAATCGTTGAGCAAGATTAGTGGATTTTGATACCATTATTTTGTGAGACATAAATTGCTGACAAAATGCACAAATTGGTAAGAAATAGCTATGCATTTTGGTGTTAATATATGTCACATGAGATATTGGGGCCAAAAATCCACCAATCGGGCGTTAATATATCTCTCAAAAGACATGGGGCCAAAGTCCAGTAATCGGCAAGCAAGATTACTGGACTTTGGTGTCGCCGCACTGTTTGGGCCATTGCTTTGGCTACTGGCATCAGAATGACGCGAACCACCCCAATTCGGAAAGCTCTCGACGAGACGCACGAGGGGACGATTGAGCTCTGCTCCATCGGGGTCCATCACAAATTCTGCCGTTCGACCAGTCAAAACGGGCATTTTTAGTTATTTCTTACTATTTCTGGTAATATTTCCATTGCCTATTCGGACCTCAGCTTGAACCCGTTTTGGGTTGGGTCGAAATTCGCGTACGCGTTTATTTCAGTAAGGTTAAAGTGTTGGGACAATTTCGGGATTTCAACCTTTTTGGCATATTTTATGATTTTCAGCCATATATGCCCGGCTTCTGGGCAGAATTCGATTAATCTGCTTTTCTTGGAACCCCAGAGACGTTCTCCATTCGTTTGTGCCTCTCTGTTTGTTTCTTATGCCGCATTGATCCAACGCCTTGATTAGATTCGGCGTCATTTTGGCACTAATATATGTCACAGAAGATATTGGGGCCAAAATCCACTAATCGGTGAGCAAGATTAGTGAATTTTGATACCATTATTTTGTGAGATACTGGGGCCAAAAATCCACCAATCGGGCGTTAATATATCTCTCAAAAGACATGGGGCCAAAGTCCAGTAATCGGCAAGCAAGATTACTGGACTTTGGTGTCGCCGCACTGTTTGGGCCATAGCTTTGGCTACGGGTATCAGAATGACGCGAGCCACCCCAATTCGGAAAGCTCTCGACGAGACGCACGAGGGGACGATTGAATTACGCTCCATCGGGGTCCATATTCATCCCCAAATTCTGCCGTTCGACCAGTCAAAACGGGCATTTTTAGTTATTTCTTACTATTTCTGGTAATATTTCCATTGCCTATTCGGACCTCAGCTTGAACCCTTTTTGGGTTGGGTCGAAATTCGCGTACGCGTTTATTTCAGTAAGGTTAAAGTGTTGGGACAATTTCGGGATTTCAACCTTTTTGGCATATTTTATGATTTTCAGCCATATATGCCCGGCTTCTGGGCAGAATTCGATTAATCTGCTTTTCTTGGAACCCTAGAGACGTTCTCCATTTGTTTATGCCTCTCTGTTTGTTGCTTATTCCGCATTGATCCAACGCCTTGATTAGATTCGGCTGTCATTTTGGCACTAATATATGTCGCAGAAGATATTGGGGCCAAAATCCACTAATCAGTGAGCAAGATTAGTGAATTTTGTTACCATTATTTTGTGAGATACTGGGGCCAAAAATCCACCAATCGGGCGTTAATATATCTCTCAAAAGACATGGGGGCCAAAGTCCAGTAATCGGCAAGCAAGATTACTGGACTTTGGTGTCGCCGCACTGTTTGGGCCATAGCTTTGGCTACGGGCATCAGAATGACGCGAGCCACCCCAATTCGGAAATCTCTCGACGAGACGCAAGAGGGGACGATTGAGCTACTCTCCATCGGGGTCCATCTTCATCCCCAAATTCTGCCGTTCGACCAGTCAAAACGGGCATTTTTAGTTATTTCTTACTATTTATGGTAATATTTCCATTGCCTATTCGAACCTCAGCTTGAACCCGTTTTGGGTTGATACGAAATTCTCATACGCGTTTATTTCAGTAAGGTTAAAGTGTTGGGACAATTTCGGGATTTCAGCCTTTTTTGGCATATTTTATGATTTTCAGCCATATATGCCCAGCCTGTGGGCAGAATTCGATTAATCTGCTTTTCTTGGAACCCCAGAGACGTTCTCCATTCGTTTATGCCTCTCTCTTCGTTGCTTTTGCCGCATTGATCCAACGCCCTGATTAGATTCAGCGTCATTTTGGCACTAATATATGTCACAGAAGATATTGGTGCCAAAAACCACTAATCGGTGAGCAAGACTAGTGGATTTTGATACCATTGTTTTGTGAGACATAAATTGTTGACAAAATGCACAAATTGGTAAGCAATATTTATGCATTTTGGTGTTAATATATGTCACATGAGTTACTGGGGCCAAAAATCCACCAATCGGGCGTTAATATATCTCTCAAAAGACATGGGGCCAAAGTCCGGTAATCGGCAAGCAAGATTACTGGACTTTGGCGTCGCCGCACTGTTTGGGCCATAGCTTTGGCAACGGGCATCAGAATGACGCGACCCACCCCAATTCGAAAAGCTCTCGACGAGACGCACGAGGGGGCGATTGAGCTACGCTCCATCGGGGTCCATATTCATCCCCAAATTCTGCCGTTCGACCACTCAAAACGGGCATTTTTAGTTATTTCTTACTATTTCTGGTAATATTTACATTGCCTATTCGGACCTCAGCTTGAACCCGTTTTGGGTTGGGACAAAATTCGTGTACGCGTTTATTTCAGTAAGGTTAAATAGTTAGGACAATTTAGGGATTTCAACCTTTTTTGGCATATTTTATGATTTTCAGCCATATATGCCCGGCTTGTGGGCATAATTTGATAAATCTACTTTTCTTGGAACCCCAGAGACGTTCTCCATTCGTTTATGCCTCTCTGTTCGTTGCTTATGCCGCATTGATCCAACACCTTGATTAGATTCGGCGTCATTTTGGCACTAATATATGTCACAGAAGATATTGGGGCCAAAATCCACTAATCGTTGAGCAAGATTAGTGGATTTTGATACCATTATTTTGTGAGACATAAATTGCTGACAAAATGCACAAATTGGTAAGAAATAGCTATGCATTTTGGTGTTAATATATGTCACATGAGATATTGGGGCCAAAAATCCACCAATCGGGCGTTAATATATCTCTCAAAAGACAAGGGGCCAAAGTCCAGTAATCGGCAAGCAAGATTACTGGACTTTGGTGTCGCCGCACTGTTTGGGCCATAGCTTTGGCTACGGGCATCAGAATGACGAGAGCCACCCCAATTCGGAAAGCTCTCGACGAGACGCACGAGGGGGCGATTGAGCTAAGCTCCATTGGGGTCCATCTTCATCCCCAAATTCTGCCGTTCGACCAGTCAAAACGGGCATTTTTAGTTATTTCTTACTATTTCTGGTAATATTTCCATTGCCTATTCGAACCTCAGCTTGAACCCGTTTTGGGTTGGGTAGAAATTCGCGTACGCGTTTATTTCAGTAAGGTTAAAGTGTTGGGACAATTTCGGCATTTCAACCTTTTTTGGCATATTTTATGATTTTCAGCCATATATGCCCGACTTCTGGGCAGAATTCGATTAATCTGCTTTTCCTGGAACCCTAGAGACGTTCTCCATTCGTTTATGCCTCTCTGTTTGTTGCATATGTCGCATTGATCCAACGCCTTGATTAGATTCGGCGTCATTTTGGCACTAATATATGTCACAGAAGATATTAGGGCCAAAATCCACTAATCGGTGAGCAAGATTAGTGAATTTTGATACCATTATTTTGTGAGACATAAATTACTGACAAAATGCACAAATTGGTAAGCAATAGTTATGCATTTTGGTGTTAATATATGTCACATGAGATACTGGGGCCAAAAATCCACCAATCGGGCGTTAATATATCTCTCGAAAGACATGGGGCCAAAGTCCAGTAATCGGGAAGCAAGATTACTGGACTTTGGTGTCGCCGCACTGTTTGGGCCATAGCTTTGGCTACTGGCATCAGAATGACGCGAGCCACCCCAATTCGGAAAGCTCTCGACGAGACGCACGAGGGGAGGATTGAGCTACGCTCCATCGGGGTCCATCTTCATCCCCAAATTCTGCCGTTCGACCAGTCAGAACGGGCATTTTTAGTTATTTCTTACTATTTCTGGTAATATTTCCATTGCCTATTCGGACCTCAACTTGAACCCGTTTTGGGCTGGGTCGAAATTCGCGTACGCGTTTATTTCAGTAAGGTTAAAGTGTTGGGACAATTTCGGGATTTCAACCTTTTTGGCATATTTTATGATTTTCATCCATATATGCCCGACTTCTGGGCAGAATTCGATTAATCTGCTTTTCTTGGAACCCCAGAGACGTTCTCCGATTCGTTTATGCCTCTCTGTTTGTTGCTTACGCCGCATTGATCCAACGCCTTGATTAGATTCGGCGTCATTTTGGCACTAATATATGTCACATAAGATATTGGGGCCAAAATCCACTAATCGGTGAGCAAGATTAGTGAATTTTGATACCATTATTTTGTGAGATACTGGGGCCAAAAATCCACCAATCGGGCGTTAATATATCTCTCAAAACACATGGGGATAAAGTCCAGTAATCGGCAAGCAAGATTACTGGACTTTGGTGTCGCCGCACTGTTTGGGCCATAGCTTTGGCTACGGGCATCAGAATGACGCGAGCCACCTCAATTCGGAAAGCTCTCGACGAGACGCACGAGGGGACGATTGAGCTACGCTCCATCGGGGTCCATCTTCATCCCCAAATTCTGCCGTTCGACCAGTCAAAACGGGCATTTTTAGTTATTTCTTACTATTTCTGGTAATATTTCCATTGCCTATTCGGACCTAAGCTTGAACCCGTTTTGGGTTGGGTCGAAATTCGCGTACGCGTTTATTTCAGTAAGGTTAAAGTGTTGGGACAATTTCGGGATTTCAACCTTTTTTGGCATATTTTATGATTTTCAGCCATATATGCCCGGCTTGTGGGCAGAATTCGATTAATCTGCTTTTCTTGGAACCCCAGAGACGTTCTCCATTCGTTTATGCCTCTCTGTTCGTTGCTTTTTCCGCATTGATCCAACTCCTTGATTAGATTCTGCGTCATTTTGGCACTAATATATGTCACAGAAGATATTGGGGCCAAAATCCACTAATCGGTGAGCAAGATTAGTGAATTTTGATACCATTATTTTGTGAGACATAAATTACTAACAAAATGCACAAATTGGTAAGAAATAGTTATGCATTTTGGTGTTAATATATGTCACATGAGATACTGGGGCCAAAAATCCACCAATCGGGCGTTAATATATCTCTCAAAAGACATGGGGCCAAAGTCTAGTAATCGGCAAGCAAGATTACTGGACTTTGGTGTCGCCGCACTGTTTGGGACATAGCTTTGGCTACGGGCATCAGAATGACGCGAGCCACCCCAATTCGGAATGCTCTCGACGAGACGCACGAGGGGGCGATCGAGCTAAGCTCTATCGGGGTCCATCTTCATCCCAAAATTCTGCCGTTCGACCAGTTAAAACGGGCATTTTTAGTTATTTCTTACTATTTCTTGTAATATTTCCATTGCCTATTCGGACCTCAGCTTGAACCCGTTTTGGGTTGGGTCGAAATTCGCGTACGCGTTTATTTCAGTAAGGTTAAAGTGTTGGGACAATTTCGGGATTTCAACCATTTTGGCATATTTTATGATTTTCAGCCATATATGCCCGGCTTCTGGGCAGAATTCGATTAATCTGCTTCTCTTGGAACCCCAGAGACGTTCTCCATTCGTTTATGCCTCTCTGTTTGTTGCTTATGCCGCATTGATCCAACGCCTTGATTAGATTCGGCGTCATTTTGGCACTAATATATGTCACAGAAGATATTGAGGCCAAAATCCACTAATCGGTGTGCAAGATTAGTGAATTTTGATACCATTATTTTTTGAGATACTGGGGCCAAAAATCCACCAATCGGGCGTTAATATATCTCTCAAAAGACATGGGGCCAAAGTCCAGTAATCGGCAAGCAAGATTACTGGACTTTGGTGTCGCCGCACTGTTTGGGCCATAGCTTTGGCTACGGGCATCAGAATGACGCGAGCCACCCCAATTCGGAAAGCTCTCGACGAGACGCACGAGGGGACGATTGAGCTAAGCTCCATCGGGGTCCATCTTCATCCCCCAAATTCTGCCGTTCGACCAGTCAAAACGGGCATTTTTTGTTATTTCTTACTATTTATGGTAATATTTCCATTGCCTATTCGAACCTCAGCTTGAACCCGTTTTGGGTTGATACGAAATTCGCGTACGCGTTTATTTCAGTAAGGTCAAAGTGTTGGGACAATTTCGGGATTTCAACCTTTTTTGGCATATTTTATGATTTTCAGCCATATATGCCCGGCTTGTGGGCAGAATTCGATTAATCTGCTTTTCTTGGAACCCCAGAGACGTTCTCCATTCGTTTATGCCTCTATGTTCGTTGCTTATGCCGCATTGATTCAACGCCTTGATTAGATTCTGCGTCATTTTGGGACTAATATATGTCACAGAAGATATTGGGGCGAAAATCCACTAATCGGTGAGCAAGATTAGTGAATTTTGATACCATTATTTTGTGAGACATAAATTACTGACAAAATGCACAAATTGGTAAGCAATAGTTATGCATTTTGGTGTTAATATATGTCACATGAGATACTGGGGCCAAAAATCCACCAATCGGGCGTTAATATATATCTCAAAAGACATGGGGCCAAAGTCCAGTAATCGGCAAGCAAGATTACTAGACTTTGGTGTCGCCGCACTGTTTTGGCCATAGCTTTGGCTACTGGCATCAGAATGACGCGAGCCACCCCAATTCAGAAAGCTCTCGACAATACGCACGAGGGGACGATTGAGCTACGCTCCATAGGGGTCCATCTTCATCCCCGAATTCTGCCGTTCGACCAGTCAAAACGGGCATTTTTAGTTATTTCTTACTATTTCTGGTAATATTTCCATTGCCTATTCGGACCTCAGCTTGAACCCGTTTTGGGTTGGGTCGAAATTCGCGTACGCGTTTATTTCAGTAGGGTTAAAGTGTTGGGACAATTTCGGGATTTCATCCTTTTTGGCATATTTTATGATTTTCAGCCATATATGCCCGGCTTGTGGGCAGAATTCGATTAATCTGCTTTTCTTGGAACCCCAGAGACGTTCTCCATTCGTTTATGCCTCTCTATTTGTTGCTTATGCCGCATTGATCCAACGCCTTGATTAGATTCGGCGTCATTTTGGCACTAATATATGTCACAGAAGATATTGGGGCCAAAATCCACTAATCGGTGAGCAAGATTAGTGAATTTTGATACCATTATTTTGTGAGATACTGGGGCCAAAAATCCACCAATCGGGCGTTAATATATCTCTCAAAATACATGGGGCCAAAGTCCAGTAATCGGCAAGCAAGATTACTGGACTTTGGTGTCGCCGCACTGTTTGGGCCATAGCTTTGGCTACGGGCAAGATAATGACGCGAGCCACCCCAATTCGGAAAGCTGTCGACGAGGCGCACGAGGGGACGATTGAGCTAAGCTCCAGCGGAGTCCATCTTCATCCCCAAATTCTGTCGTTCGACCAGTCAAAACGGGCATTTTTAATTATTTCTTACTATTTATGGTAATATTTCCATTGCCTATTCGAACCTCATCTTGAACCCGTTTTGGGTTGGGTCGAAATTCTCGTACGCGTTTATTTAAGTAAGGTTAAAGTGTTGGGACAATTTCGGGATTTCAACCTTTTTTGGCATATTTTATGATTTTCAGCCATATATGCCCGGCTTGTGGGCAGAATTCGATTAATCTGCTTTTCTTGAACCCCAGAGACGTTCTCCATTCGTTTAATCCTCTCTGTTCGTTGCTTATGCCACATTCATCCAACGCCTTGATTAGATTCTGTGTCATTTTGGCACTAATATATGTCACAGAAGATATTGGGGCCAAAATCAACTAATCGGTGAGCAAGATTAGTGAATTTTGATACCATTATTTTGTGAGACATAAATTACTGACAAAATGCACAAATTGGTAAGCAAAAGTTATGCATTTTGGCGTTAATATATGTCACATGAGATACTGGGGCCAAAAATCCACCAATCGGGCGTTAATATATCTCTCAAAAGACATGGGGCCAAAGTCCAGTAATCGGCAAGCAAGATTACTGGACTTTGGTGTCGCCGCACTGTTTGGGACATAGCTTTGGCTACGGGCATCAGAATGACGCGAGCCACCCCAATTCGGAAAGCTCTCGACGAGACGCACGAGGGGGCGATCGAGCTACGCTCCATCGGGGTCCATCTTCATCCCCAATTTCTGCCGTTCGACCAGTCAAAACGGGCATTTTTAGTTATTTCTTACTATTTCTGGTAATATTTCCATTGCCTATTCGAACCTCAGCTTGAACCCGTTTTGGGTTGGGAAGAAATTCGCGTACGCGTTTCTTTCAGTAAGGTTAAAGTGTTGGGACAATTTCGGGATTTCAACCTTTTTTGGCAAATTTTATGATTTTCAGCCATATATGCCCGGCTTGTGGGCAGAATTCGATTAATCTGCTTTTCTTGGAACCCGAGAGACGTTCTCCATTCGTTTATGCCTCTCTGTTCGTTGCTTATGCCGCATTGATCCAACGCCTTGATTAGATTCGACGTCATTTTGGCACTAATATGTGTCACAGAAGATATTGGGGCCAAAATCCACTAATCGGTGAGCAAGATTAGTGGATTTTGATACCATTATTTTGTGAGACATAAATTGCTGATCAAATGCACAAATTGGTAACCAATAGTTATGCATTTTGGTGTTAATATATGTCACATGAGATACTGGGGACAAAAATCCACCAATCGGGCGTTAATATATCTCTTAAAAGACATGGGGCCAAAGTCCAGTAATCGGCAAGCAAGATTACTGGACTTTGGTGTCGCCGCACTTTTTGGGCCATAGCTTTGGCTACGGGCATCAGAATGACGCGAGCCACCCCAATTCGGAAAGCTCTCGACGAGACGTATGAGGGGGCGATCGAGCTACGCTCCATCGGAGTCCATCTTCATCCCCAAATTCTGCCGTTCGACCAGTCAAAACGGGCATTTTTAGTTATTTCTTACTAATTCTGGTAATATTTCCATTGCCTATTTGGACCTCAGCTTGAACCCGTTTTGGGTTGGGTCGAAATTCGCATACGCATTTATTTCAGTAAGGTTAAAGTGTTGGGACAATTTCGGGATTTCAACCTTTTTGGCATATTTTATGATATTCAGCCATATATGCCCGGCTTCTGGGCAGAATTCGAATAATCTGCTTTTCTTGGAACCCCAGAGACGTTCTCCATTCGATTATGCCTCTCTGTTTGTTGCTTATGCCGCATTGATCCAACGCCTTGATTAGATTCGGCGTCATTTTGGCACTAATATATGTCACTGAAGATATTGGGTCAAAATCCACTAATTGGTGAGCAAGATTAGTGAATTTTGATACCATTATTTTGTGAGACATATATTACTGACAAAATGCACAAATTGGTAAGCAATAGTTATGCATTTTGGTGTTAATATATGTCACATGAGATACTGGGGCCAAAAATCCACCAATCGGGCGTTAATATATATCTCAAAAGACATGGGGCCAATGTCCAGTAATCGGCAAGCAAGATTACTGGACTTTGGTGTCGCCGCACTTGTTGGGGCCATAGCTTTGGCTACGGGCATTAGAATGACGCAAGCCACCCCAATTCGAAAAGCTCTCGACGAGACGCACGAGGGGACGATTGAGTTATGCTCCATCGGGGTCCATCTTCATCCCCAAATTCTGCCGTTCGACCAGTCAAAACGGACATTTTTAGTTATTTCTTACTATTTCTGGTAATATTTCCATTGCCTATTCGGACCTCAGCTTGAACCCGTTTTGGGTTGGGTCGAAATTCGCGTACGCGTTTATTTCAGTAAGGTTAAAGTGTTGGGACAATTTCGGGATTTCAACCTTTTTGGCATATTTTATGATTTTCAGCCATATATGCCCGGCTTCTGGGCAGAATTCGAATAATCTGCTTTTCTTGGAACCCCAGAGACGTTCTCCATTCGATTATGCCTCTCTGTTTGTTGCTTATGCCGCATTGATCCAACGCCTTGATTAGATTCGGCGTCATTTTGGCACTAATATATGTCACTGAAGATATTGGGTCAAAATCCACTAATTGGTGAGCAAGATTAGTGAATTTTGATACCATTATTTTGTGAGACATATATTACTGACAAAATGCACAAATTGGTAAGCAATAGTTATGCATTTTGGTGTTAATATATGTCACATGAGATACTGGGGCCAAAAATCCACCAATCGGGCGTTAATATATATCTCAAAAGACATGGGGCCAATGTCCAGTAATCGGCAAGCAAGATTACTGGACTTTGGTGTCGCCGCACTTGTTGGGGCCATAGCTTTGGCTACGGGCATTAGAATGACGCAAGCCACCCCAATTCGAAAAGCTCTCGACGAGACGCACGAGGGGACGATTGAGTTATGCTCCATCGGGGTCCATCTTCATCCCCAAATTCTGCCGTTCGACCAGTCAAAACGGACATTTTTAGTTATTTCTTACTATTTCTGGTAATATTTCCATTGCCTATTCGGACCTCAGCTTGAACCCGTTTTGGGTTGGGTCGAAATTCGCGTACGCGTTTATTTCAGTAAGGTTAAAGTGTTGGGACAATTTCGGGATTTCAACCTTTTTGGCATATTTTATGATTTTCAGCCATATATGCCCGGCTTCTGGGCAGAATTCGAATAATCTGCTTTTCTTGGAACCCCAGAGACGTTCTCCATTCAATTATTCCTCTCTGTTTGTTGCTTATGCCGCTTTGATCCAACGCCTTGATTAGATTCGGCATCATTTTGGAACTAATATATGTCACAGAAGATATTGGGTCAAAATCCACTAATCGGTGAGCAAGATTAGTGAATTTTGATAGCATTATTTTGTGAGACATAAATTACTGACAAAATGCACAAATTGGTAAGCAATAGTTATGCATTTTGGTGTTAATATATGTCACATGAGATACTGGGGCCAAAAATTCACCAATCGGGCGTTAATATATATCTCAAAAGACATGGGGCCAAAGTCCAGTAATCGGCAAGCAAGATTACTGGACTTTGGTGTCGCCGCACCATTTGGGCCATAGCTTTGGCTACTGGCATCAGAATGACGCGAGCCACCCCAATTTGGAAAGCTCTCGACGACACGCACGAGGTGTAGCTCCATCGGGGTCCATCTTCATCTCCAAATTATGCCGTTCGACCATTCAAAACGAGCATTTTTAGTTATTTCTTACTATTTCTGGTAATATTTCCATTGCCTATTCGGACCTCAGCTTGAACCCGTTTTGTGTTGGGTCGAAATTCGGGTACGCGTTTATTTCTGTAAGGTTAAAGTGTTGGGACAATTTCGGGATTTCAACCTTTTTTGGCATATTTTATGATTTTCAGCCATATATGCCTGGCTTGTGGGCAGAATTCGATTAATCTGCTTTTCTTGGAACCCCAGATACGTTCTCCATTCGTTTATGCCTCTCTGTTTGTTGCTTATGCCGCATTGATCCAACTCCTTGATTAGATTCGGCGTCATTTTGGCACTAATATAAGTCACAGAAGATATTGGGGCCAAAATCCACTAATCGGTGAGCAAGATTAGTGAATTTTGATATCATTATTTTGTGAGACATAAATTGCTGACAAAATGCACAAATTGGTAAGCAATAGTTATGCATTTTGGTTTTAATATATGTCACATGAGATACTGGGGCCAATAATCCACCAATCGGGCGTTAATATATCTCTCAAAAGACATGGGGCCAAAGTCCAGTAATCGGCAAGCAAGATTACTAGACTTTGTTGTCGCCGCACTGTTTGGGCCATAGCTTTGGCTACGTGCATTAGAATGACGCAAGCCACCCCAATTCGAAAAGCTCTCGACGAGACGCACGAAGGGACGATTGAGTTATGCTCCATCGGGGTCCATCTTCATCCCCAAATTCATTTGTTCGACCAGTCAAAACGAGCATTTTTAGTTATTTCTTACTATTTCTGGTAATATTTCCATTGCCTATTCGGACCTCAGCTTGAACCCGTTTTGGGTTGGGTCGAAATTCGGGTACGCGTTTATTTCTGTAAGGTTAAAGTGTTGGGACAATTTCGGGATTTCAACCTTTTTTGGCATATTTTATGATTTTCAGCCATATATGCCCGGCTTGTGGGCAAAATTCGATTAATCTGCTTTTCTTGGAACCCCAGATACGTTCTCCATTCGTTTATGCCTCTCTGTTTGTTGCTTATGCCGCATTGATCCAACTCCTTGATTAGATTCGGCGTCATTTTGGCACTAATATATGTCACAGAAGATATTGGGGCCAAAATCCACTAATCGGTGAGCAAGATTAGTGAATTTTGATACAATTATTTTGTGAGACATAAATTGCTGTCAAAATGCACAAATTGGTAAGCAATAGTTATGCATTTTGGTTTTAATATATGTCACATGAGATACTGGGGCCAAAAATCCACCAATCGGGCGTTAATATATCTCTCAAAAGACATGGGGCCAAAGTCCAGTAATCGGCAAGCAAGATTACTGGACTGTGGTGTCGCCGCACTGTTTGGGCCATAGCTTTGGCTACGGGCATCAGAATGACGCGAGCCACCTCAATTCGGAAAGCTCTCGACGAGACGCACTAGGGGACGATTGAGCTACGCTCCATCGGGGTCCATCTTCATCCCCAAATTCTGCCGTTCGACCAGTCAAAAACGGGCATTTTTAGTTATTTCTTACTATTTCTGGTAATATTTCCATTGCCTATTCGGACCTCAGCTTGAACCCGTTTTGGGTTGGGTCGAAATTCGCGCACGCGTTTATTTTAGTAAGGTTAAAGTGTTGGGACAATTTCGAGATTTCAACCTTTTTGGCATATTTTATGATTTTCAGCCATATATGCCCGGCTTCTGGGCAGAATTCGATTAATCTGCTTTTCTTGGAGCCCCAAAGACGTTCTCCATTCGTTTATGCCTCTCTGTTTGTTGCTTATGCCGCATTGATCCAACGCCTTGATTAGATTCGGCGTCATTTTGGCACAAATATATGTCACAGAAGATATTGGGGCCAAAATCCACTAATCGGTGAGCAAGATTAGTGGATTTTGGTACCATTATTTTGTGAGACATAAATTGCTGACCAAATGCACAAATTGGTAAGCAATAGTTATGCATTTTGGTTTTAATATATGTCACATGAGATATTGGGGCCAAAAATCCACCAATCGGGCGTTAATATATCTCTCAAAAGACATGGGGCCAAAGTCCAGTAATCGGCAAGCAAGATTACTTGACTTTGGTGTCGCCGCACTGTTTGGGCCATAGCTTTGGCTACGGGCATCAGAATGACGCGAGCCACCCCAATTCGGAAAGCTCTCGACGAGACGCACGAGGGGGCGATTGAGCTACGCTCCATCGAGGTCCATCTTCATCCCCAAATTCTGCCGTTCAACTAGTCAAAACGGGCATTTTTAGTTATTTCTTACTATTTCTGGTAATATTTCCATTGCCTATTCGGACCTCAGCTTGAACCTGTTTTGGGTTGGGACGAAATTCGCGTACGCGTTTCTTTCAGTAAGGTTAAAGTGTTGGGACAATTTCGGGATTTCAACCTTTTTTGGGCATATTTTATGATTTTCAGCCATATATGCCCGGCGTGTGGGCAGAATTCGATTAATCTGCTTTTCTTGGAACCCGAGAGACGTTCTCCATTCGTTTATGCCTCTCTGTTCGTTGATTATACCGCATTGATCCAACTCCTTGATTAGATTCGGCGTCATTTTGGCACTAATATATGTCACAGAAGATATGAGGGCCGAAATCCACTAATCGGTGAGCAAGATTAGTGGATTTTGATACCATTATTTTGTGAGACATAAATTGCTGACCAAATGCACAAATTGGTAAGAAATAGTTATGCATTTTGGTGTTAATATATGTCACATGAGATACTGGGGCCAAAAATCCACCAATCGGGCGTTAATATATCTCTCAAAAGACATGGGGCCAAAGTCCAGTAATCGGCAAGCAAGATTACTGGACTGTGGTGTCGCCGCACTGTTTGGGCCATAGCTTTGGCTACGGGCATCAGAATGACGCGAGCCACCTCAATTCGGAAAGCTCTCGACGAGACGCACGAGGGATTGATTGAGCTACGCTCCATCGGGGTCCATCTTCATCCCCAAATTCTGCCGTTCGACCAGTCAAAACGGGCATTTTTAGTTATTTCTTACTATTTCTGGTAATATTTCCATTGCCTATTCGGACCTCAGCTTGAACCCGTTTTGGGTTGGGTCGAAATTCGCGCACGCGTTTATTTCTGTAAGGTTAAAGTGTTGGGACAATTTCGAGATTTCAACCTTTTTGGCATATTTTATGATTTTCAGCCATATATGCCCGGCTTCTGGGCAGAATTCGATTAATCTGCTTTTCTTGGAACCCCAGAGACGTTCTCCATTCATTTATGCCTCTCTGTTCGTTGATTATACCGCATTGATCCTATTCCTTGATTAGATTCGGCGTCATTTTGGCACTAATATATGTCACAGAAGATATGGGGGCCGAAATCCACTAATCGGTGAGCAAGATTAGTGGATTTTGATACCATTATTTTGTGAGACATAAATTGCTGACCAAATGCACAAATTGGTAAGAAATAGTTATGCATTTTGGTGTTAATATATGTCACATGAGATACTGGGGCCAAAAATCCACCAATCGGGCGTTAATATATCTCTCAAAAGACATGGGGCCAAAGTCCAGTAATCGGCAAGCAAGATTACTGGACTGTGGTGTCGCCGCACTGTTTGGGCCATAGCTTTGGCTACGGGCATCAGAATGACGCGAGCCACCTCAATTCGGAAAGCTCTCGACGAGACGCACGAGGGGACGATTGAGCTATGCTCCATCGGGGTCCATCTTCATCCCCAAATTCTGCCGTTCGACCAGGGCATTTTTAGTTATTTCTTACTATTTCTGGTAAAATTTCCATTGCCTATTCGGACCTCAGCTTGAACCCGTTTTGGGTTGGGTCGAAATTCGCGCACGCGTTTATTTCAGTAAGGTTAAAGTGTTGGGACAATTTCGAGATTTCAACCTTTTTGGCATATTTTATGATTTTCAGCCATATATGCCCGACGTCTGGGCAGAATTCGATTAATCTGCTTTTCTTGGAACCCCAGAGACGTTCTCCATTCGTTTATGCCTCTCTGTTTGTTGCTTATGCCGCATTGATCCAACGCCTTGATTAGATTCGGCGTCATTTTGGCACAAATATATGTCACTGAAGATATTGGGGCCAAAATCCACTAATCGGTGAGCAAGATTAGTGGATTTTGGTACCATTATTTTGTGAGACATAAATTGCTGACCAAATGCACAAATTGGTAAGCAATAGTTATGCATCTTGGTGTTAATATATGTCACATGAGATACTGGGGCCAAAAATCCACCAATCGGGCGTTAATATATCTCTCAAAAGACATGGGGCCAAAGTCCAGTAATCGGCAAGCAAGATTACTGGACTTTGGTGTCGCCGCACTGTTTGGGCCATAGCTTTGGCTACGGGCATCAGAATGACGCGAGCCACCTCAATTCGGAAAGCTCTCGACGAGACGCACGAGGGGACGATTGAGCTACGCTCCATCAGGGTACATCTTCATCCCAAAATTCTGCCGTTCGACCAGTAATAACGGACATTTTTAGTTATTTCTTACTATTTCTGGTAATATTTCCATTGCCTATTCGGACCTCAGCTTGAACCCGTTTTGGGTTGGGTCGAAATTCGCGTACGCGTTTATTTCAGTAAGGTTAAAGTGTTGGGACAATTTCGGGATTTCAACCTTTTTTGGCATATTTTATGATTTTCAGCCATATATGCCCGGCTTGTGGGAAGAATTCGATTAATCTGCTTTTCTTGGAACCCCAGAGACGTTCTCCATTCGTTTATGCCTCTCTGTTCGTTGCTTATGCCGCATTGATCCAACGCCTTGATTAGGTTCGGCGTCATTTTGGCACTAATATATGTCACAGAAGATATTGGGGCCAAAATCCACTAATCAGTGAGCAAGATTAGTGGATTTTGATACCATTATTTTGTGAGACATAAATTGCTGACCAAATGCACAAATTGGTAAGCAATAGTTATGCATTATGGTGTTAATATATGTCACATGAGATACTGGGGCCAAAAATCCACCAATCGGGCGTTAATATATCTCTCAAAAGGCATGGGGACAAAGTCCAGTAATCGGCAAGCAAGATTACTGGACTTTGGTGTCGCCGCACTGTTTCGGCCATAGCTTTGGCTACGGGCATCAGAATGACGCGAGCCACCTCAATTCGAAAATCCCTTGGCGAGACGCACGAGGGGACGATTGAGCTACGCTCCATCAGGGTCCATCTTCATCCCCAAATTCTGCCGTTCGACCAGTCAAAACGGGCATTTTTAGTTATTTCTTACTATTTCTGGTAATATTTACATTGCCTATTCAGACCTCAGCTTGAACCCGTTTTGGGTTGGGACGAAATTCGCGTACGCGTTTCTTTCAGTAAGGTTAAAGTGTTGGGACAATTTCAGGATTTCAACCTTTTTTGGCATATTTTATGATTTTCAGCCATATATGCCCGGCTTGTGGGCAGAATTCGATTAATCTGCTTTTCTTGGAACCCGAGAGACGTTCTCCATTCGTTTATGCCTCTCTGTTCGTTGCTTATGCCGCATTGATCCAACGCCTTGATTAGATTCGGCGTAATTTTGGCACTAATATATGTCACAGAAGATATTGGGGCCAAAATCCACTAATCGATGAGCAAGATTAGTGGATTTTGGTACCATTATTTTGTGAGACATAAATTGCTGACCAAATGCACAAATTGGTAAGCAATAGTTATGCATCTTGGTGTTAATATATGTCACATGAGATACTGGGGCCAAAAATCCACCAATCGGGCGTTAATATATCTCTCAAAAGACATGGGGCCAAATTCCAGTAATCGGCAAGCAAGATTACTGGACTTTGGTGTCGCCGCACTGTTTGGGCCATAGCTTTGGCTACGGGCATCAGAATGACGCGAGCCACCTCAATTCGGAAAGCTCTCGACGAGACGCACGAGTGGACGATCTTCATCCCCAAATTCTGCCTTTCGACCAGTCAAAACGGGCATTTTTAGTTATTTCTTACTATTTCTGGTAATATTTCCATTGCCTATTCGGACCTCAGCTTGAACCCGTTTTGGGTTGGGTCGAAATTCGCGTACGCGTTTATTTCAGTAAGGTTAAAGTGTTGGGGACAATTTCGGGATTTCAACCTTTTTTGGCATATTTATGATTTTCAGCCATATATGCCCGGCTTGTGGGCAGAATTCGATTAATCTGCTTTTCTTGGAACCCCAGAGACGTTCTCCATTCGTTTATTCCTCTCTGTTCGTTGCTTATGCCGCATTGATCCAACGCCTTGATTAGATTCGGCGTCATTTTGGCACTAATATATGTCACAGAAGATATTGGGGCCAAAATCCACTAATCGGTGAGCAAGATTAGTGGATTTTGATACCATTATTTTGTGAGACATAAATTGCTGACCAAATGCACAAATTGGTAAGCAATAGTTATGCATTATGGTGTTAATATATGTCACATGAGATACTGGGGCCAAAAATCCACCAATCGGGCGTTAATATCCTACTACCTATATAAAAGAAGTTACGGCCAGTTTGCGTGGCAGTGTTGGTCCAATTACGTGCTGCCAATTCGGACCAAGTGCCAGCGAAATGCCTACGTAATTGTGACGTGTAGAAAAGGTCGGTTATGCCCTTGCTGATGTGGAACGGATAGGCTGTGGTTGAAGGGCGATATTGTCTTTTGAAATGTCTCTGGTTGGTCTGGGCTGTGGAGCATGAACTTCGTAGTCGGTGATCTTCTTGGTGGGACAGGTGGCGATGCTCCGAGTAGCTGTGGCTGGTCTCCGGCAATCGTTAGTGGGACAGGTGTCGACTTTTTGCCATTTATTCTTAAGAATGTGGGAGACGGCTCTTCTGATGTTGGTGCCATTTGCTAATTTATTGTCAGTAGGTTAGTTCTTTCGTCTCTCTTCGTCTGTGTGTTTTCTACGGCTTGTGGTTTTTGTTTTCGCCGGCTGCCGGAAATTGGTATGGTGGGTTGTGCGTTATCCGGTACTTGGTGTGTGTATCGGTTTGTCAGGTTCTGTGGGGTTGTTGAATTTGGTTTTTTGACTTGGGTTTTACTTTTTTCTTTTTTCCGGGCAGTTGGTGGTTGGGGTGGGGGGGTTTATTTGGTTGGTTGTGGATTGAATATTTACTCTGCCATGTGGGTTGTTGTAATACTTACTTGCATGTGTGTTTTTTATGATGATGTTTAACAAATAGGTATTTTATATGGTTTGATTGCTTGCATGTGTGTGTTCTGGGGTTTTTTTGTTGGCTAATGGTGTTATTACTGCATGTAGAAGTGTGCTGTATATACGTATAGGCTCTGCATGTGGTGGTTGTAGCCAGTTGACAAGATGATGCTTGGTTAGTATGATTCACATTTGCTTACATTCAGTGTTGGTGTTTGCAGGTTGATCGGCTGTTGGTTGAGCAAGGAATCTGTTGTGATCGCTTATCTGGTATGGTCATATCTGTTAGAGTTGGCATTGTGTGTTTTGTTCATGCCGGTTGTTTGTTGCTGAGTTTCTGTTCTGGCTTGCTAGCGTGTGGGATTTGTGTCTTGCCATCCCTTTGGTTTTTTGTTTGTTTGTTTGGTTGAGTTAATTTTACCTGGTTTAATGTGTAATGCTGGCTCAGTGTCTTAAGCTGGTGCGTTTCTTTTAGTAATGAGGCATCTCGGTGACGTTGGAATCGGTATAAATCATGTGTAATCTGGATTGATGGTGCGACTGAGTATTTGCGGTGTAAATGTGGTTTGTCTACTGCTTGGTTATTTGGTGTAGTTTTTGTGTCTGTGATGTTGTCATCGTGGTTGAAGCTAATTGATGTTTGTGTCTTTTTGTAGTGTTTGGCCTGTGGTTTCTAAATGCCTACAGGTAGTCTTGGGAAACGTACTCGCCGGGGTTTAGTGGGGGAGGAGCTAGCACGCGGTTCAGGATTATCTGCAGAAGTTAACAGTCCTGGCCCGGCTGTTCGGCCGACGAGTAGATCGCGGTTGGAAAATGCGGATGGTGGGCCTTCGTCTGATTGCTTATCTGGTATGTTCATATCTGTTAGAGTTGGTAGTGTGTGTTTAGTTTCATGCCTGTTGTTTGTTGCCGTGTTTCTGTTTTGGTTTGCCAGCGTGTGGGATTTGTGTCTTCCCATGCCTTTGGTTTTTAGTTTGTTTGTTTGGTTTAGTTACTTTTACCTGGTTTAATGTGTAATGGTGGCTCAGTGTCTTAAACTGGTGCGCTTATTTTAATAATGAGGTATCTCGGTCAGGTTGGAATCGGTATAAATCCTGTGTAATCTGGATTGATGGTGCGACTGAGAATTTGCGTTGGAAATATGGTTTGTTTACTGCTTGGTTATTTGGTATAGATTTTGTGTCCGTGATGTTGTTACCGTGGTTGAAGTTAGTTGATGTTTGTGTCTTTATGTAGTGTGTGGCCTGTAGTTTCTAAAAGCCTGCAGGTAGTCTTGGGAAACGTACTCGCCGGGGTTTAGTCGAGGAGGAGCTAGCACGTGGTTCAGGATTATCTGCAGGAGTTAACACTCCTGGCCCGGCTTTTCGGCCGCCGGGTAGACCACGGTCGGAAAATGCGAATAGTAGGCCTTCATGTGCAGGAGGTAATACGTCTGCCATAGCTCCGCGGCCCTTGGGTAGACTGCGGGGGCGTATTGCGAATCCCAGCCTGTCTGTGCACAATGCAGATGTGAGGGGCTCTGTTACCGGTTCTATTGACTATACCGCGATACCAGGTAGTAGTGTGCAAGCACCTAGGTATGCTTCCCTGTATCCCATGCCTGTTGGTTCCATGGCTATTAGGGGTTTTGGGCTGAACAGACCGTCTGTTGGTTTTGCGGTCGGATATGGTACTGCTTTGGATGCCTATAATGGTTTACCAAATACTGTGCTGTCCTATATGCCAGCCGTGTCATCTGGGTTGCTGAATATTGCTTCAGGCGCGTCGGGTTCTTCATCGCCAGGTTCATTACAGCATCCAGACACTGTCTATGCGCCTTCTGGGAATAGAGGGACCTCTGTCGTACCCCCTGCTGTATCTGTGGGTGAATGTAATAGTCGTGATGGCGGTGCTGCTCCAGTTCCCCGGCCACCCCGTTAGTCTTCTGTTCTCGATTATGGTTTCATTTGTATTTATATGTGTTTTCAGTTATGGTTTGATATCTGTTAACAGGTTTTTTATTTGGTTGTGTAGGGCAGAGACGTTGTTGTTTTCGGTGGTGATTTTAGGCAAGTACTTCCTCTGACAGTGCGAGCAACGAAGGAGGAATGCATATGTAACAGCATTGTTGCTTCGCACCTGCGGCGTCATATGCGCCTATTACGTCCAACGTTGAACATGAGGGCAATACATGATCCATCTTTTGCGGAGTTTCTATTATCGGTCGGGGATGGCCTCTTGCAAGAAAATGATGAATCCTTATTAAAGCTACCGCAATCTATGGTTGAGCCTTTTGTAAATTATAGAGCATCGATTAGTGCTTTCATTGATTACGTTTACCCTAACTTTGAAAGCGTGCCTGAAGTGTGATTACCTTGTGTATCGGGCCATCTTGACACCAAGAAATGATTGTGTTGATTTACTGAATCAAATTTTACTTGGTAGATTCCCTGGTAACACACATGTCTACACAAGTTTTGATCATTGTCTTCCTGGTAGCCGAGATAACCATTCTTTGGAGCTTTTACATACTCTTACACCTAATGAACTGCCTCCTCATGAGCCATGCTTAAAATGTGGTTGTCCTGTGATGTTGTTACGAAATTTAGATTCATCTGCCGGGCTGCCTAATGGTATTAAACTCATTTGTAAAAATCTCCTTCCTAATATCATACATGCTGAAATAGCTATAGGTCACAATAAAGGGAAGGATGTCTTCATACCTAGGATACCACTCAGGCCATCTGAGACAGATAACTCCCCAGTTGAGTTTGAAAGAAAACAATTCCTGGTCCGACGATGCTTTGCTATGATAATTAATAAGTCCCTAGGCCAAACTTTGCAGTATGTTGGTATTTATCTTCCTCAATCAGTATCCTTGCACGGTCAACTCTATGTTGCATTATCTCGAGCAACGTTGTCTGCGACAGTGAAAATTTTAATACATCCACTTGATAATATCCAAACTGTTGACAGTACCCAGGATGTTGTGTACAAACATCTGCTACGTCGAGCATCCGGGCAATTATAATATTGATTCACAATAGGAATAGCATATACTATATATATACACACATATATATATAATCTTTTTTGTTTTATTATTATTATTATTGTTATTATTATCTTTTTGTTTGTTTTTTTTTTTTTTTTTTTTGGTCATGCTTTCGTCCGTGTCACTGGAAATACGACACATGAAATTATGGCCCCGAATATGTGCTTGCTATAATCTTGTCTGGTTGCATTATTGTGGTTTATATTTGTTGTTCGCTTGATTTTGCTATATCAAATGTACTTGCTGCAAAGTTAAATGATTGCGTGATTATGCATCGAGTTTTTTTACGATCTGAAAAGCATGTAACTACAAATGTGGTGCTTATATACGCTGTTTGTGTGTTGCTGTTGTAAACTAGGGATGGAAAGTGATATGCTGAAGTTATCTGCCCTGACTGATCAATTGAAAGAATGGAAGATTAAACTTCGTGTTGTTGAGAAGTACCGTGCAACAACAGCTCGTTTTGGCAACACTAAGTATCAGCGATATGTCCTTTGTGATAGCGAGGTTAGTTAGCGAGTAGTACATTGACCTCATCCAAAACCTGTGTCATAATCATCATTACCTGCTTTGTGCTGCGCAGGGTAAAAAGATACAAGCCACAGCTTTTGACGGTGAAATTGAAACATTTGACAAACAGCTGCATCCATATCATTCATACTGGTTCAGTGATGGAGCTGTACGCCGTGTTAACCCGCAACATCGCTACATTGACCACGATTATGTCCTTGTTCTGGATCCTCAGATGAAAATTGTACCAGTCGAAGATGCTGCAGATGAAAGGGGAGCTACTACGTTCAATTTCAAGAATCTGACTGACGCCCGCGATCTCATCGGGAAACCTGACAAATTTGGTAGTTTCCCCCAATATTTTAGCACTGCATCGCTTGCTGAGTTTTTTTATGCGTTGCTCGTATTTAGTTGTGCTTGTTATTGCTGTGCTTGTCGTGGCTATGTTTCTTTGTTCCATCAAAATTTACATACTCACAATATATGTATCCATGTGCAGATGTTGCAGTGATAGTCATAGCTGTCATGTCGCCGAAAACTGTGCCATGGAAGGATTCGATTGCTCGTTCGAAGGTTCGAGATATAGTTGTTGTCGACGATACGTAAGTTCTTGGATGTGCCTTGCTTACTTCTAATATACTGTTCTGCGCCTATTTTTGTTAGTTAGGTATGATCACATTATAGGCAGTGGAAGTTCTTAAAACGATAATATAGTTAAATATTGTTTCCTACACTGCAAATATTGCTTTGTTATGCTCTGTAAAGTAATAGAAGAACGAAAGCATCCCAGATCAACATTAAGCTTGTACAATGTGACCTGTGAGGAATCAACCATCAGTGTATGCAATAAAGATATTCTTGATTTGCCTGATAAATTAATATGAGCATGTACAACACTTGTATGTTCCTTTGATCCATCAATTTTGTTTTGTTCATACTGGTATGGAATTCAGATATGAAATATACATGTTATATATATGTAAGATGTCTTTAGTTGTTTATGATGCTGAAAATTGTTGTGTAATCGATGATATCATGTGGTGTCTTTCCCCTTCCCCTTGCTGAATCTTATCCACTCTATCTATTTGCTGTTTTCTCTAACTTCATTTGCCTTGCCAAACAGTTTGAGTCCAGTGTGCCTTTCAGCTTGGGATGAGATAGCAACCACTGATGCAGAAAAACTGGCCAAGTTAGCAAAGTCCCAGCCGGTGGTCATCGTCACTAATGTTGTGGCATCGAAATACTCAGGTATGAACATGCTGTCTTTTGCTGAAATGTTGACGTATGATATGTTATGTTTGCACCTACTGTTATGTTCATAAATGGTTTTGCCTGTGTCTCCCAGGATTCTCCTTGAAAACTACTATGTCTACAATGTTCTTGACTGATGTTCCTGATGCACGGGTCGATGAATTGTCGGATTGGTAAACTGCCTTCATTATCTACCTATATGTAGTGCATAGGTTGTCGTATGATAGTTTATGTTAACAATCTAAAGATATTGCAGGCGTGATGCTAACTACGAGAAAATTGATGCTATTAGTGACCCTGAGATGTTACTAAAAAAGAAAGTTGTCAATACTTCTACATCTGAGTTCAAACTTGTGAGGATTGCAGACTTACCAAGTAGTCCGGTAACTTGTCCTGTCTAGCATTGTAATCGCGTGCAAATTTATCTATGATATTCCCGATTGAATTAATGTTATTTTGCATTGCAGCAGGCTGGTTTTGATGAAGTCTGGGTGAGAGTGTCTGTTGTTGTTGCACCTTGTAGTCAGCGGCCGTGGTATACCGCATGCAACAAATGCAACCGGGCTACTAACCACGTGCTAGGCGAAGTATTTGCTTGCCCAGGCTGTGAAAAAAGTGATTGCATTTCTGCACCATGGTATGCCGCGTTCAATCTCACATAATTTTTTCAAAGTTATTGTTTATCAATTCAATGACTCATGTGATCTATGGCTGTATACACAATAATCCATTTGTGAGCAACGGGGTCTTTCTCATGTAAGTATATGATTTCTAATTGCGATGTAAACAAATTGATATCGTGCAGGGGGCGCCTCGGAGTTCGAATTGGTGATGGCAGTGGTGAACTTGAGGTTGCTATATTTGGACATGCCGTTGAAACAGTGCTAAATAAGAGTGCGGTCATCCTGTCTGCAATGACTCCAGATGTAAGCTAACTAGGCCCATATTTCTCAGTTTTGAGTTGAAATGCGGCTGATTCCATGGGATGTTAATTAGTATAGTCGTCTTGTATTGCTATGCAGGAACAGAGCGATGTGTTGTCCAAGGCGAATGATGCAGCGGTAGACAAACGATTCTATTTCCGCTTGGCTCCATCCAGCAGCAAGAATCCACGCTGGCTTAACAAGTGGAGTGTTCGCCAAGTTGAGATTGCATAAAATTAATTCTGTGATGAAGGCCTGTAAAACTATGTGATCAGATATGTATGTAGATACAAGGACTGCATTTAGCAGTGCATCCTGGAGACAGCAGTGCATAAAATTAACAACTTGTGCTTACAGAGTTGTTATTTTTATGCTTTTTGCTAATATTTTTTTGTGCAGTTTCATAGCAAAACATGGCTGTCATTTTGTGCATATGAAGATGCCATACTATATAGGTCCTGTTCTATTGTATTGGAAGGGTAAAGTAATGTCTCCAATCATAGCAGAGACCTGTGTATTTTTTTGGGTACACTTTTGGGACAACATATGTGTAACATAACATATAATGTTTTGTTTGTTTAGTATCGGTGCTTTTCTTTCATACATTTTCCTACACCACATCTAATATTTATTCATTGCACATCCATCTCTTTAAGATATCCAGCTTCGCATTGTTTGCTGGCAATCCAATGTTGTCTGACATCAGTAATTTTCTACGATTCATGTATTTGCATATATTATTCGAGTTAGTGTCTGATTATTGTTGTCTCATTGTAAAATGGACGTCTTTGATAGACATCTATACGAAACCTATTATGTACACAATGTTTTAATGCAATTAGCAGTTAGTTAAATATACCTGCGCACAAATCATGCCGATGTTATAGATGACATATCGATTTAGAGTTTGATGAATACAAGATTTTAGTAAAACCAGTTATTAGTAAGAATGCAACCTTAATACAATGCAAGACTAAACTCCAATTTATACGTAATAATCTCTTGTATAATTTTTAGACGCCGATGCAGATATATTAATTTCTTTAACGAAGACTCAATTAGTTCCCAGCAAATAACTATTATGTATTGGTTCTCGATTAAACTCGGCCAATCATATGCATGATATTAAATATCCACAAATAGGAGGGCCTCCACTGCAATTTTAGTCGAGTATAATAAATTAATCGCGCAAAAGTTCGTAGGGTATTCATGACCATCCACTGCTCCTCCCACTCAACCTTTCATATTGCAAGTCTTATGTATCGCCGCCAAGATTCACCTGCTTTAGGTCCGTTTCATTTAGGGTTTTCCTTCCAATATGTAATATCACATGAAAAAAAAAGGATTTGCACAAGTTCATAAGAATACCTGCTTATATATTTGTACACAACTCATTGAAATCAGCTATCACTTGTTTGTGTTATTGTATTCAACATTTTCAATCTGTAGTGTTTGCAATTGCGAGCCCATAGTGACAATCTGTTTTTTCCCCGTTCGATATTGTTCCTCTGCTTTTGCTTGTATGTACTATTTCATCAAAGTATGCATGCTCAAGATGCCAAAGATTTGAATTGCGTAAATGAATAAATATATGAAACACGAGTTCTTGGGTAGTTTGAACCGCAATATGTTTGTGTCACTGTGAGAATGCATAACTATGTTATGATCCTTCTGGTTTGTCACTGTAATGTGTGTTTGTGTGTGTGTGTAATTCAATATGAACTTATTAAAGAACTGACGTGGTTGGCATTTGTATACACAGCCTACATTCTATAATCAAACATTAGCAGTTAAGGCCTCAGCATTGGAATCAGTATGAATTTCTTCAAAGTTATCGTATCCAGTGATCGAAAAAATGACAGACTGGTAAGCTTATATATAAAGCTTGTAATACCAGTATATGCATAGGTTCAAAAATAGTTAGTAAGTACATGTTCTGCATACAAGGAACTTAACAATATTATTTCAAGCAGGCAATCTAATCAACTGTTGTTCCACTTGCAGTCCTTGCCCCGTATCTTTGTTGATGTTTACAGGAAAGATGCTGGAAAGCTTCTCCAGCTACGAACTCCCTCCGGTGCAATCTGTGACACGATTATTCTTGCAGGCAATAATGAACTGTATCTTGGCAATGGGTGGAAAACTGTGGCCAAGTTCAACTCAATCACTTTGGGATATTTCGTTTTCTTCAAATTTAGATCGAATCTGAGCTATGATATAAGGATAATGGATCGAACGTGCACCGAAATCACTTATCACAGTATTGTTAAGCAGGAAGCAATTCTACTGCAGGCATTAAAGAAATAGCACCTCGCTTCTTCAAGCTTTACGATCCATTTAACAAGAAGATACCACCGTGGTAACAAATCATCATAAATGCAACGTATCAAATCTATAGCTACATTCCGCGAAATTACAAGCATACTATGACTAATATTTCCTGTATTAATTTGAATATGTGGAAATTTATGGCTTGTATACAGAAAATAAGACACAGTCGGGAAAAATAGACATCCCTACTGCTATTGAAATGAATCCAGCACATTGTGATAGAAAATTCAAGGCAATGTGAGTAAGCCATTAGTATAGGCAACAGCACAGGTTGCATGCAGGCCAGACATGTGGCTGCTAGAATCTGCTTGACATTCATGACTCTCTAGGAACCAATGCATCAGCTCACCCATTACACCAATGCTGTTATCTGTATTCCTAAACAGTGAAAGACTTGGTTGAAGACACTTGTCAACAGATTTCTGAAATTTCTTGTAGACCAAGTTGAAAAAACAGATATAAATTAGTATCCCACTATCTCGACTATCTGCCGAGCGACACTTCAAGGTAACGACTATATACTAGCATAAATTGAAAATATTGTTTCCACAAACAGAAATCTAACGAAGTTACTTTACAATGTGCAGATAAATAAGAGAAGTATAATCTGGATGCAAGAGTAGTATCCACTTCTGTATTGCCAGTTCAACGACGTGTGTTGTGTTTGTAATCCACGTTAGTAAGTTAGATACCGCAACAAATAACCATTAGAAATATATGCCTTATTTTGGTTTGTAATTATCGAAATTATGACAGATATATTTCAATGGAAAGCTGTCCTAACACTGCAACTGAGCGAACCGTAACCGAGGGAGCATGCAGTATTTCAAGAGGAAGGCCGAGGGAGCAGCTATCTGTCGCAAAATATTCAACAGTGGTAAAAATGTTGATGAAATGATCACAGATACTGAGAAGGAAATTCAACAAGTGGAGCGACAAATACAAATACTGGGAAAAGTAACCGTTCTCAAGCAACAGCAGCTCGAGATCCAGACGCAATTTCTCCTAAAAGTGCAGCGAATGAGCATTGCCAGTAGGCGGTCGGTTACATCCAGCACGTCATCATCGGGATCCAAGCGAAAACGGTCTCCAACAACCGCAGCAGAGGATCAGTAGAAAATGAATCTGTTAAGATATTCTGGATGTTTGAGTTTAAATGTTGTCTTTTACGGTACTTTTGCAATTTGACGTTGCACCCGTTTCGTAGTAACTTATGCCTCATAATTTTGGGATGTCAACAACTTGTAACATCTGTTTCGTTTTTTTTTTTTTTTTTTTCCTTGCTTCTCTCCCCTCTTTTTCCACTCTCTTTTTTTTTTTATTATTATTTTCCTTTTTTTACACCCAAATTTGATCTCCTAATTTGTCTGCACTGTCAAAGTCGTAACTGGGCACATATTATATGTTATTATTACAATTTACTATATAAAATTCATTACTTCAGAACATTAAAAAGTAACGTCAGTAAGCAAAAACCTTTTATCAAGATTATTACAAATGAGAATCAATATAATGATTATGGACACCCAATTTATAAAATACAATAAAAAATAACATTATAAAAATTTATCACTGATACCTAAAAAGCAGAGCTAACTTTAAGATTTGAAGAAACAATATCCACATCCTAAATTTACAACTACCCATCTTCGTTGTGCTGGTAAGAAGACCTTTCAACTTCATCCTCTCAGTCAAATCTTCCCTGATTTCTAACTTTTCTCTAACAGGTATTCCGACTTATCTCGCAATCATAATTTCGAACAGATACTCGATGTCATAACGTATCCGTCATAGCGATCTACTTATTCACAGTATTCGTATTCGTGATTGTTTAGGCAACGGATTCTCCAACTCGAGTCATCAGATCTCTGCGAGTCACAGGTTCTAATATCATCACTCTACAGGTACCTGATTCCGAATAGGATTTTCTTTGTCTGTATAATCGCTCACAGAAGGAAATCTACATTACTCATATTCATTTCCTCCTGTGAACAACTAATTGGCATTTGTCGGGTGCTACTGCCTTCATATGTTATATTAGTGATTTCTATTCCAGATATGCTATCAATGTCTTGATCTAAAAATAGTAAACTCCACGTAGCGACGAAATCTGTCTGATTGGTACCGAATGGAAATAAATATATCTGTTGATAAGAAGTTCATCTTCAGTTTCAATTTAAGGCACACATTGGTATATTTGGCTTGATAATGAGCAGAAAAAGAAACTAAAAAAAAAGGATCGAAGAAAAATATGATGTGAAATTGTAAGTACTAGATTCATGAATTTACTGTTGTTAATCTCACTAATAGATTAAATTGCAGTCATATGGAACATGCAGCTTCACAAGACAGCCTTTTGCAGATATATACAATTGACCTTGTGCGTGAAATAGCAACCATACTTTATCCAATTATGGATATTATACTAATATATATAGGCCACCGAATACTCAAATACTGATTATTTATTACAAAAATACGGTAGTCCAGAAATTTCAATTTTTGGAAAATAGCACGTCGCTAAACACAAAACTTATTGCTCTAACTCCTTAAACAAAAAGGGTGCAGATTCAATCATGCTAGATACAATTAATTTCTACCAGATAGTTTCCAATGCATTTTGTTATTTTGCGTATGAAGAGTTATGAAGAAATAGCATCAGTCTGTGAATTCATTACGACGTATCTGAGCAAATACCTTGTGCAAATTAACTTGCACCGACATTGATCATTCATAGTTTCAGTAAATAATCATACATGTATTTCAATCCCCATATCGCAACTTCTGCCCAACCAATTGCTGGTGTAGCATGAACAAAGAGAACGCATTAACATGCATATGTTTTAGATCGTCTTCTCTATACCACAATCAGTAATACATATCACTATATTCCTATTGCAGCTATCTGGAAATGAAATTCTTCCGAGTTATCACGGATCGAGATGAAGATAACAACAACTTGGTAGGCTTTATGTCGCATATATATGTGTGTGTGTATATATATACATGTATATGTGTCCTTTTTAGAAAAAAATTACATTGAATAACACTAATATTAATTGTAATAAGAGGTAGATTCACTAAAGATGTCAAGCATCTATTCACTGCAGAGACTGCCAGATGACTTTGTGCAACGTCATCGATCCAATCTTGGGATTAATGCAGAGCTTGTACTCCCAGATGGCCGAGTGTGGGAGATTAAAATGAAAAGTAGAGGTAACGACATATATTTGACAACAGGGTGGAAGGAATTTGCAGCACATTATTCGCTGTCATATGGGCACATGTTGACTTTCAAGTACAAGGGACATTCGAAATTCAAAGTGAGAATCTATGGTCTCACTACATCGGAGCTAGATTATAGTGCTGGAGCTTCTATTCCGAATGCGAGTAAGCGTGAAGCTACTCGCGCATTGAAGAAGGCTGATTCTTACAAAGCTCACTGCAACAACCCATGTTTCGCTGTTGAAATACAAAAAACCCATTTGGAATCGTCTGGTGGACTGGTAAACTTTCAACATTAACTTTCATTCAGAACGGTATTACATTGAATTGCAATGATAGCGGTTGACAACCTTATGTTTGCATCACAGAATATACCAGTTCAGTTCAGCAGGGCGTACTTGAAAGAGCGGCCAACGCTTGTGTACATTACAGGGACTTCCAGTAATACAACTTGGACCTGCCGTTGTAAATTCCCAGGTGGAGAGAACAGCGACAAGAGACGAGTTTCTTGGTATCAATTTGCCAGAAGCGCTAATGTACGTACTGGAGATGCATGTGCCGTGGAATTAGTTGATCTGAGCATGCCAAAATTTCGGGTGAAAGTGTTTCCAGCATAGCCTCAACGTATGAAAGTTCTGTGTACTAAGAATAACCAGACATCCCTTTTAATATTGTCATTCTAGCTACCTGTTCCGGTATTGTTCTATATTATTATCTTTGCAAAAACATAACAACCTAATGTCACGATATGACTATTATTTTAATGACATGCATCATGTATCGTGTAATTCAAAGCTCTGTCTATGGTTTGCTTAATATCTAATGCATTAAATTACATTATGTTTCACATATATTGTGACATATTAAGGTAACTATCTCTGTTCTTTTTATTTGAATTGAACTTGGCATCTTCAGACAGAACCTAACTTAACAATTCCAGCTGCAGTAATAATAAAGCCAAATCTTGCACACAAGTAACAACAGTACTTCAATTGTCGAATCCGATTGAATAATATCAAACTATAACACTCACATGCTGTTGTACAATTCAATGCCTTGAGATTCCACACATGCAAACTTCAAATAATGCATTTGTTGCAATGTATACCCGATGACGAAGCAGAAATACACCTGCCTACATACTGAATCTGCACACAGAAAGTCACAGATATTGAACGGTTGGCAGAGGTCTCTACAGAGCATATCTTTTCAATTTCGGATGCAATTAGGTGACAAGATTCCAAATAGCTCATTGATATATGAACCCTCTTGGGAAGCACTCGCTGATCAGATAGTGCAGAAGTAATTGTGATCATGTGACCATCTCTGCAAATTGCACAAGAAATTAACTACGAATGTGAACTGTCAATTCAAGACATGATCAACACATATGAAATAACGGGATGAAAATTCAACTTGCAATGGTTACCTCGAATTTAGAAATTACATTGATTATATATTGCAGAATATGTGAGCACAGGTAGGGAAGAACTCACTATATAAGAACTGCTTCCCATGTTTAAAATCAATATCAAATTGCAATCAATACAATTGAGATTCAGAAATTGTATCAGTATACAACTAACAAATCCATTGTATTCTGAAGATGATGCCGTCCAAGATTGCAGATATTCGTGCGTCACTGGTAAAGTTAGAAAACCTCAAATTATTGTTATCACAGAATGTGTGAAATTACAGGATACCCAACTGTGTCATACTATTTTTTGATCTGCGTATACTTTTGGCTTCTCAATTTACAATAAGTATTTTCTACGCACAATCTTTCACGGAATTCTTCTTCTCGCATATATCTGCCCTTTGCTCTTCAATCTCTCCTCTTAATCATAATTTAACTTCATTCAAACATGTTTATCTCATAATGCATCGTTCTGATTTCTGTTTCTCCGGCTTCGTCCAACGCTGAGAAGCCTATGTATGAAGAAGCCTGGCTTAGGGTATCAACACGTATCTTTCCGACCAGTCAAACCACTTGGTTCAATGCATGTAACCGTTGCAATCGTGAACGTCGACGTCCATACTGTCCCGTATGTAATGACATACAATGCAACAAAAGCCCCAGGTTGATTATTTCGTAACTGATGATTACATTAAAATTTACGAAGTCCATTGGCTATAATTGAACACTACCAGTTCACACATCACAGGTACATTCGTGTATAATATGATTACATACCATTTTCACAGATGTCGAGTTATGGTGGAACTGCGAGATGACACTGGAATAATGGATGTGATGATTTTCGGCCAGGCTGCGGAGACCCTCCTCCGAAACACAGCTGAAAATCTGGCAGCAATGACACCACAGGTATTACATAACTTGATCCGAACAGCTACAACCACAGTGCGGTACTTATTCATATGAAATATGCAGCTGCTCATAGTTATGTAGTACACAAATAACGGCATTATTTTCTCAGGAACAAGAAGCTCTACTGGTTGGCTTGAACATGGAAAATGCAAATGAGAATGTGTATGTCCGCGTGTTCAAACGCACGCAGCCAAACAACCACAGGGTAACTAAATGGGTTGTGAAGGAAGTTCAGTATGCATGGTAAACAAATTGATATTCCATGCACAGTCAAAGACAATGCTGCTCAACATCTGAAGAGAAAGACCACCGAATGTTTGCCTCATTGCTGTTACACTGCATTGCACTATTCACAATGATGTTTCCTCTTAGTTGTGTTATGTTAGAAATTGTATCACTTTCTGCATTTACCGCAACTAATAATGAAGCGACTACTAATGGTTCTTACATTATCGACTTCTTTTATTTAAATATACAAAAAACAATACATTCACAAGTATGTCACAGCATTGTCTGTAAATACGAAGAAATGATTTCTGCCATTATAAAGTTAGAACGTCCTCGGTCAATTCAATATTGACACAATTTCTTTCGTCCGTAACCGAATATAATCTGCACATCTAATATAGTATACCTGTTAATGAAAAACTTCAGCAACTTCAGTGTTCTGGATATGGTATCAGTTCGCACATATTAGAAAACCTTGAATTGCGGCGTATATATTCAGGATAGCGTTTACACAGAGTGTCAGTATCCTATATACACATATTCATACAACTTATAATAAAAACCCTCTGTCATACATGTGAACAATGACAACGTAGTTCACGGAACTCTTGTCGTTCATACACACATTCATGCCACGTATGAATCCAGTGACAGTAAGTGAGTGCTGAATGTGCAAACAGTCAAATAAAAAGAAACAAATTGCCTGACAAAGTCACGGACCAATTGTCCAGTTTTATCTGGCATTATCTACCATGCATTTCAACTCACCTCTTCTATAAGAAAGCTATAGATCCATTATTCAGCTGAACAAGGATCATAAACTATCTATTCATAGAATAAGCCGTTACAATGTCAAAACACAGAAGAGCAGTCTCCGAGGAAGAAGTAACCAGCAATGAAACTATTGCAAGTTCCTCATCTTCAAGTCCATCACTCACGATGTTTGTTACTGCAGCAACTCGATTTCAAGAAACACCTCCGCCTCCCATTTTGACTCATCGCAGTAAGTTTCCTACCATGTTTTCGTATATACAGTACTTTCAAAATGTAATGCGGTCACAACATTCTACGATATTAGTTAGCCGGTGACATATCTTATTTCCTGCCACATTAATCGAAATATGAACCTGACATATATCTTGATATTTATTTCTCTACCTTCAAGGAGTGATAAGGATAAGTGTGCATGGTTTTACCTCACCGGTAACCAATACCGGTGGAATCAGTGGTGTCTGCCGCGACGACAATGAAAACTGGCAGCTTGGTTTCATAGGAAGAATTGATGGTGTCACTCAATTGGAAAGTGAGCTGTGGGCAATTTATCAAGGTATTCATTCGGCTTATGAAAATGACTGGAAAGAAATCAAGATTGAGACCTCCAACTATGAGGCCAGCAAAATCTTTCATCTGCAGACTATTGCCCCACTCTCGATGAGGCGCGAGATCCGTGATGGATATGCATTACTCAGACGAATGAAGATAGCCTTGATCCCTATCGAAAAACTGGACAATAGCGTTGCAGAGCAGCTTGCATCTATGGGATCTCGACAAAGTGATCGTTACAAAATATTATATGATGCTCCAGATATTATTCAAGATCTAATTGTTGAGGACAAATTAGAAAGTTGTAAGCGTTACACCTCCTCAACTGACATCGACTAATGCAATCTCATCTGTATGGCAATTATGTCACTCTGCCCATGCTATTCTCTAATTTTCATCTTCAAACAAATACTGGTTATGTCAACAGTTTATATTTCACGTACTGAAGAGTTGTTAGTTCACTTCAATTATTTACATTATAACGCTGATATGAATCTAATAGTGCCCGCTATAGTGTCAATATGCGGCTTAGCCCGCACCAAAACCCGCAATGCAAGGTACTGCACATTGTCCCGCACCCGAACAAAGGGGGCCAAATTCAGCCCACACACACTTGGCTCACTTAGGCCTGCTTTTATCTTTACAAGGTACTAGACATTAAGTTTAAATATTTTAAAAATTTGAATTTACAATCTTAAAAAATTGTAACTTTTGGGTGAACTGGAATAGCAAAGTTTTATTAGACCCACATATGCAAAGTTCTATTCGTAATAAAGATTGGCCCAAAGCAACCAAAGCCCATTATTATTTATTTTTAAATAATAAGACCCATTATATTAAAAATGCGGTCCCCATGAAATTGTTGTAGTAATTGACGGTGCATTGTTTGCACCATCCGTCATATATCTGATGTGTAAAACGTCAACTAATATACATTGTAGCATCTGTGGTATGAACTAATGACAAACGACGAATATCAGTGAGCACCATTTAACATTGTCAAAGTTGTAACTTATCGATGAAGGGGATGATAAAAACAAGAAAGAGCGAACAGAACAAAACCAACCAACACAGACTAATGCAATCTCATCTCCGAACAATATTCAGTCATGACAAAGTGATTGTTACATAATATTATTTGATGCTCCAGATATTATTCAAGATCTAATCGTCGAGGACAATTTAGAAAGTTGTAAGCGTTATACCTCTTCTCCATACACAGACTAATGCAATCTCATCTGTATGGCAATTACGTCCCTCCATGCATGTTATCCTGTGATTTTTATGTTCAAATAAATAATAGCTATGTCAACAGTTTGTATTTCACTTACTTAAGAGCTGTTATTTCACTTCATTTATCTATATTAGAAGACTGCTAGCCAGTGGTATGTTCAAGTTCTCTGGCACTGAACTCACATCGAATGATGAATACCGGTGAGCTTCGTTAAACATGATTAAATGGATAACTTATCGACAAAGGGAATGTTTAAAAAAAAAAGGGGGGGTCAGCAAAGCTATAAATATAATCTTGCGAATACATCGTACTGTATATCTAAGCTTGCCTCCGAACATAATAATAAACACATCAAATTTACGATCACTAAATCTATTGAAGATATCCAGTAAATGACAAATAGCAGTGACACAACCAGAGGTTATCAGAAACTATTTCTTTCATTTACTGGTTGGCCTTCAATGGATTTAGTGGTTGTAATTTTTGTACAGTAAAACTGCTATGGTTCCATATTTTGATTTGTGATTCATCTAATATGCTATGATCCCATATTGTGATGTGTGATTCATATAATATTATCATTAATCCAATACAATAAATTGGTTGATGCCATATACAAACTTGCAAATGATACGTGCTTCGGATTGGACAACAAACCAATGCGAACAAACATTAAATTAACTCAAATTAAAAACTGCATTAATAGACAAAATATATTCCATGATTGCATAGTTTTGCATAACTAATTCAAACTAAACATAACCCAACTGCATGGCACTCATCATAAAACCTAACATCAAACTACACTTCACTGGAACAGAATACCAGAAGATGCAAGACCCTCTACACCTTCCGTTTCTTCTGGGACGAATCCACAACGCCATCATCTCTGTTCTTCCTCTTCCCGCCCTGATCTTGTGTACCATCCGGTGGACAATTTGCTTTTTTCCGCCGCAAACCTTCACTGCTTTTGCCTTTAACTTTGTTCTTCTTACTTGTGCCGGGATGGTAAGTACAGGTCCAATTATTTGGAAAAGAGGAAGCTGTGTCAACCCGCCAGAATTCATCTTTATCCGATGCATCCGAATATATAGTTGACTCCGACCCCTTCCCAAGCACATACGAGTGATCATGCCAACTCTCCCACGAAGACATACTCAACTCACTCTCATACCTCTGATTTTTCTTAACCTTCTTCTTCATCTTCTTCTTGGCACCCTTCCTCACCTTACCATCACTACTTTCTTTACTATAGTCCATTGCTGTACTCTATGTTATGTCCACAGCAAATTGGTTGTGCTTATATACAGTATACGAATATAAATGTGAGAAGACCGTTGCAACTGTTCACATCCATTCAAAGAACTTATTACCATGCATCTTCTAAGAGACACATCTGTACTAAATGCACGCTTTCAATCAATTAGAAGATATTGCAAACCCCACTAAATCTGCCGCAGAAATCTTCAACACACACAAAACGATAGATCTTAATGATGAAACGTAAATCAAAAGGACTCAGAGTGTGACTGATTGGAGAGGAAACTAGGCGTTGACAATTGATTAGGGTTTCAGGTTATAATTGTGCTTTCCTGGTGGTAGCGGAGCAATTAAGGCGTCTGTGAGAGCAGCAGGGTATAATTACGAAAATCAATTTTAAATAAGTATGATTTTCTATGATATCTATTTGAAATCCAAGAAAATAAGGTGCGAAGTTATTATATCACAAACACACGGTTGTAAACATAATTATTTTTTCTTTTAAGGAAAATATGTGAGATGAAAAACACGTCCACTGGCATTAGTAAATGTCAATATCAATTTACTTCCGTTTGATTACTACACGCAATACCAATTTGTTGCATCAAATCATAGATTTCGACGTCCTCCTCTTACAAAAAATCAACAACAATTTGTACTATACTGTTCATGTGACACATGAATTCCAATTACACGTACAATGAGACAATTGTGATCTTCCAAGCCAAACGACAACGCCCGGTGCAATGGCACGCCGATCTCCGCCCATCAGACAAGCAAACATGCCAAGGCCACACCGCGAGCAACGCGCGCGGGGTGGAACCTAGTATCTCTCAAAAGACATGGGGCCAAAGTCCAGTAATCGGCAAGCAAGATTACTGGACTTTGGTGTCGCCGCACTGTTTGGGCCATAGCTTTGGCTACGGGCATCAGAATGACGCGAGCCACCCCAATTCGGAAAGCCCTTGGCGAGACGCACGAGGGGACGATTGAGCTACGCTCCATCAGGGTCCATCTTCATCCCCAAATTCTGCCGTTCGACCAGTCAAAACGGGCATTTTTAGTTATTTCTTACTATTTCTTGTAATATTTACATTGCCTATTCAGACCTCAGCTTGAACCCGTTTTGGGTTGGGACGAAATTCGCGTACGCGTTTCTTTCAGTAAGGTTAAAGTGTTGGGACAATTTCGGGATTTCAACCTTTTCTGGCATATTTTATGATTTTCAGCCATATATGCCCAACTTCTGGGCAGAATTCGATTAATCTGCTTTTCTTGGAACCCGAGAGACGTTCTCCATTCGTTTATGCCTCTCTGTTCGTTGCTTATGCCGCATTGATCCAACGCCTTGATTAGATTCGGCGTCATTTTGGTACTAATATATGTCACAGAAGATATTGGGGCCAAAATCCACTAATCGGTGAGCAAGATTAGTGGATTTTGATACCATTATTTTGTGAGACATAAATTGCTGACAAAATGCACAAATTGGTAAGCAATAGTTATGCATCTTGGTGTTAATATATGTCACATGAGATACTGGGGCCAAAAATCCACCAATCGGGCGTTAATATATCTCTCAAAAGGCATGGGGCCAAAGTCGAGTAATCGGCAAGCAAGATTACTGGACTTTGGTGTCGCCGCACTGTTTGGGCCATAGCTTTGGCTACGGGCATCAGAATGACGCGAGCCACCTCAATTCGAAAAGCTCTCTGCGAGACGCACGAGGGGACGATTGAGCTACGCTCCATCGGGGTCCATCTTCATCCCCAAGTTCTGCCGTTCGACCAGTCAAAACGGGCATTTTATATTTCTTACTATTTCTGGTAATATTTCCATTGCCTATTCAGACCTCACCTTGAACCTGTTTTGGGTTGGGACGAAATTCGCGTACGCGTTTCTTTCAGTAAGGTTAAAGTGTTGGGACAATTTCGGGATTTCAACCTTTTTTGGCATATTTTATGATTTTCAGCCATATATGCCCGGCTTCTGGGCAGAATTCGATTAATCTGCTTTTCTTGGAACCCGAGAGACGTTCTCCATTCGTTTATGCCTCTCTGTTCGTTGCTTATGGCGCATTGATCCAACGCCTTGATTAGATTCGGCGTCATTTTGGCACTAATATATGTCACAGAAGATATTGGGGCCAAAATCCACTAATCGGTGAGCAAGATTAGTGGATTTTGATACCATTATTTTGTGAGACATGAATTGCTGACAAAATGCACAAATTGGTAAGCAATAGTTATGCATTTTGGTGTTAATATATGTCACATGAGATACTGGGGCCAAAAATCCACCAATCGGGCGTTAATATATCTCTCAAAAGACATGGGGCCAAAGTCCAGTAATCGGCAAGCAAGATTACTGGACTTTGGTGTCGCCGCACTGTTTGGGCCATAGCTTTGGCTACGGACATCAGAATGACGCGAGCCACCCCAATTCGGAAAGCTCCCGACGAGACGCACGAGGGGACGATTGAGCTACGCTCCATCGGGGTCCATCTTCATCCCCAAATTCTGCCGTTCGACCAGTCAAAACGGGCATTTTTAGTTATTTCTTACTATTTCTTGTAATATTTCCATTGCCTATTCAGACCTCAGCTTGAACCCGTTTTGGGTTGGGAAGAAATTCGCGTACGCGTTTCTTTCAGTAAGGTTAAAGTGTTGGGACAATTTCGGGATTTCAACCTTTTTTGGCATATTTTATGATTTTCAGCCATATATGCCCGGCTTGTGGGAAGAATTCGATTAATCTGCTTTTCTTGGAGCCCCAGAGACGTTCTCCATTCGTTTATGCCTCTCTGTTTGTTGCATATGCCGCATTGATCCAACGCCTTGATTAGATTCGGCGTCATTTTGGCACTAATATATGTCACAGAAGATATTGGGGCCAAAATCCACTAATCGGTGAGCAAGATTAGTGGATTTTCATACCATTATTTTGTGAGACATGAATTGCTGACAAAATGCAAAAATTGGTAAGCAATAGTTATGCATTTTGGTGTTAATATATGTCACATGAGATACTGGGGCCAAAAATCCACCAATCGGGCGTTAATATATCTCTCAAAAGACATGGGGCCAAAGTCCAGTAATCGGCAAGCAAGATTACTGGACTTTGGTGTCGCCGCACTGTTTGGGCCATAGCTTTGGCTACGGGCATCAGAATGATGCGAGCCACCCCAATTCGGAAAGCTCTCGACGAGACGCACGAGGGGACGATTGAGCTACGCTCCATCAGGGTCCATCTTCATCCCCAAATTCTGCCGTTCGACCAGTCAAAACGGGCATTTTTAGTTATTTCTTACTATTTCTGGTAATATTTCCATTGCCTATTCGGACCTCAGCTTGAACCCGTTTTGGGTTGGGTCAAAATTCGCGTACGCGTTTATTTCAGTAAGGTTAAAGTGTTGGGACAATTTCGGGATTTCAACCTTTTTTGGCATATTTTATGATTTTCATCCATATATGCCCGGCTTGTGGGAAGAATTCGATTAATCTGCTTTTCTTGGAGCCCCATAGACGTTCTCCATTCGTTTATGCCTCTCTGTTTGTTGCATATGCCGCATTGATCCAACGCCTTGATTAGATTCGGCGTCATTTTGGCACTAATATATGTCACAGAAGATATTGGGGCCAAAATCCACTAATCGGTGAGCAAGATTAGTGAATTTTGATACCATTATTTTGTGAGACATAAATTACTGAAAAAATGCACAAACTGGTAAGCAATAGTTATGCATTTTGGTGTTAATATATGTCACATGAGATTCTGGGGCCAAAAATCCACCAATCGTGCGTTAATATATATCTCAAAAGACATGGGGCCAAAGTCCAGTAATCGGCAAGCAAGATTACTGGACTTTGGTGTCGCCGCACTGTTTGGGCCATAGCTTTGGCTACTGGCATCAGAATGACGCGAGCCACCCCAATTCGGAAAGATCTCGACGACACGCACGAGGGGACGATTGAGCTACGCTCCATCGGGGGCCAACTTCATCCCCAAATTCTGCCGTTCGACCAGTCAAAACGGGCATTTTTAGTTATTTCTTACTATTTCTGGTAATATTTCCATTTCCTATTCAGACCTCAGCTTGAACCCGTTTTGGGTTGGGACTAAATTCGCGTACGCGTTTCTTTCAGTAAGGTTAAAGTGTTGGGACAATTTCGGGATTTCAACCTTTTATGGCATATTTTATGATTTTCAGCCATATATGCCCGGCTTTTGGGCAGAATTCGATTAATCTGCTTTTCTTGGAACCCGAGAGACGTTCTCCATTCGTTTATGCCTCTCTGTTCGTTGCTTATGCCGCATTGATCCAACGCCTTGATTAGATTCGGCGTCATTTTGGCACTAATATATGTCACAGAAGATATTGGGGCCAAAATCCACTAATCGGTGAGCAAGATTAGTGGATTTTGATACCATTATTTTGTGAGACATAAATTGCTGACAAAATGCACAAATTGGTAAGCAATAGTTATGCATTTTGGTGTTAATATATGTCACATGAGATACTGGGGCCAAAAAGCCACCAATCGGGCGTTAATATATCTCTCAAAAGACATGGGGCCAAAGTCCAGTAATCGGCAAGCAAGATAACTGGACTTTGGTGTCGCCGCACTGTTTGGACCATAGCTTTGGCTACGGGCATCAGAATGACGCGAGCCACCCCAATTCGGAAAGCTCCCGACGAGACGCACGAGGGGACGATTGAGCTACGCTCCATCAGGGTCCATCTTCATCCCCAAATTCTGTCGTTCGACCAGTCAAAACGGGCATTTTTAGTTATTTCTTACTATTTCTGGTAATATTTCCATTGCCTATTCGGACCTCAGCTTGAACCCGTTTTGGGTTGGGTCAAAATTCGCGTACGCGTTTATTTCAGTAAGGTTAAAGTGTTGGGACAATTTCGGGATTTCAACCTTTTTTGGCATATTTTATGATTTTCATCCATATATGCCCGGCTTGTGGGAAGAATTCGATTAATCTGCTTTTCTTGGAGCCCCAGAGACGTTCTCCATTCGTTTATGCCTCTCTGTTTGTTGTATATGCCGCATTGATCCAACGCCTTGATTAGATTCGGCGTCATTTTGGCACTAATATATGTCACAGAAGATATTGGGGCCAAAATCCACTAATCGGTGAGCAAGATTAGTGGATTTTCATACCATTATTTTGTGAGACATGAATTGCTGACAAAATGCAAAAATTGGTAAGCAATAGTTATGCATTTTGGTGTTAATATATGTCACATGAGATACTGGGGCCAAAAATCCACCAATCGGGCGTTAATATATCTCTCAAAAGACATGGGGCCAAAGTCCAGTAATCGGCAAGCAAGATTACTGGACTTTGGTGTCGCCGCACTGTTTGGGCCATAGCTTTGGCTACGGGCATCAGAATGATGCGAGCCACCCCAATTCGGAAAGCTCTCGACGAGACGCACGAGGGGACGATTGAGCTACGCTCCATCGGGGGCCAACTTCATCCCCAAATTCTGCCGTTCGACCAGTCAAAACGGGCATTTTTAGTTATTTCTTACTATTTCTGGTAATATTCCATTTCCTATTCAGACCTCAGCTTGAACCCGTTTGGGGTTGGGACTAAATTCGCGTACGCGTTTCTTTCAATAAGGTTAAAGTGTTGGGAAAATTTTGGGATTTCAACCTTTTATGGCATATTTTATGATTTTCAGCCATATATGCCCGGCTTCTGGGCAGAATTCGATTAATCTGCTTTTCTTGGAACCCGAGAGACATTCTCCATTCGTTTATGCCTCTCTGTTCGTTTCTTATGCCGCATTGATCCAACGCCTTGATTAGATTCGGCGTCATTTTGGCACTAATATATGTCACAGAAGATATTGGGGCCAAAATCCACTAATCGGTGAGCAAGATTAGTGGATTTTGATACCATTATTTTGTGAGACTTAAATTGCTGACAAAATGCACAAATTGGTAAGCAATAGTTATGCATTTTGGTGTTAATATATGTCACATGAGATACTGGGGCCAAAAATCCACCAATCGGGCGTTAATATATCTCTCAAAAGACATGGGGCCAAAGTCCAGTAATCGGCAAGCAAGATTACTGGACATTGGTGTCGCCGCACTGTTTGGGCCATAGCTTTGGCTACGGGCATCAGAATGACGCGAGGCACCCCAAATCGGAAAGCTCCCCACGAGACGCACGAGGGGACGATTGAGCTACGCTCCATCGGGGTCCATCTTCATCCCCAAATTCTGCCGTTCGACCAGTCAAAACGGGCATTTTTAGTTATTTCTTACTATTTCTTGTAATATTTCCATTGCCTATTCAGACCTCAGCTTGAACCCGTTTTGGGTTGGGACGAAATTCGCGTACGCGTTTCTTTCAGTAAGGTTAAAGTGTTGGGACAATTTCGGGATTTCAACCTTTTATGGCATATTTTATGATTTTCAGCCATATATGCCCGGCTTCTGGGCAGAATTCGATTAATCTGCTTTTCTTGGAACCCGAGAGACGTTTTCCATTCGTTTATGCCTCTCTGTTTGTTGCTTATGCCGCATTGATCCAACGCCTTGATTAGATTCGGCGTCATTTTGGCACTAATATATGGAACAGAAGATATTGGGGCCAAAATCCACTAATCGGTGAGCAAGATTAGTGGATTTTGATACCATTATTTTGTGAGACATAAATTACTGAAAAAATGCACAAACTGGTAAGCAATAGTTATGCATTTTGGTGTTAATATATGTCACATGAGATTCTGGGGCCAAAAATCCACCAATCGTGCGTTAATATATATCTCAAAAGACATGGGGCCAAAGTCCAGTAATCGGCAAGCAAGATTACTGGACTTTGGTGTCGCCGCACTGTTTGGGCCATAGCTTTGGCTACTGGCATCAGAATGACGCGAGCCACCCCAATTCGGAAAGATCTCGACGACACGCACGAGGGGACGATTGAGCTACGCTCCATCGGGGGCCAACTTCATCCCCAAATTCTGCCGTTCGACCAGTCAAAACGGGCATTTTTAGTTATTTCTTACTATTTCTGGTAATATTTCCATTTCCTATTCAGACCTCAGCTTGAACCCGTTTTGGGTTGGGACTAAATTCGCGTACGCGTTTCTTTCAGTAAGGTTAAAGTGTTGGGACAATTTCGGGATTTCAACCTTTTATGGCATATTTTATGATTTTCAGCCATATATGCCCGGCTTTTGGGCAGAATTCGATTAATCTGCTTTTCTTGGAACCCGAGAGACGTTCTCCATTCGTTTATGCCTCTCTGTTCGTTGCTTATGCCGCATTGATCCAACGCCTTGATTAGATTCGGCGTCATTTTGGCACTAATATATGTCACAGAAGATATTGGGGCCAAAATCCACTAATCGGTGAGCACGATTAGTGGATTTTGATACCATTATTTTGTGAGACATAAATTGCTGACAAAATGCACAAATTGGTAAGCAATAGTTATGCATTTTGGTGTTAATATATGTCACATGAGATACTGGGGCCAAAAAGCCACCAATCGGGCGTTAATATATCTCTCAAAAGACATGGGGCCAAAGTCCAGTAATCGGCAAGCAAGATTACTGGACTTTGGTGTCGCCGCACTGTTTGGACCATAGCTTTGGCTACGGGCATCAGAATGACGCGAGCCACCCCAATTCGGAAAGCTCCCGACGAGACGCACGAGGGGACGATTGAGCTACGCTCCATCAGGGTCCATCTTCATCCCCAAATTCTGTCGTTCGACCAGTCAAAACGGGCATTTTTAGTTATTTCTTACTATTTCTGGTAATATTTCCATTGCCTATTCGGACCTCAGCTTGAACCCGTTTTGGGTTGGGTCAAAATTCGCGTACGCGTTTATTTCAGTAAGGTTAAAGTGTTGGGACAATTTCGGGATTTCAACCTTTTTTGGCATATTTTATGATTTTCATCCATATATGCCCGGCTTGTGGGAAGAATTCGATTAATCTGCTTTTCTTGGAGCCCCAGAGACGTTCTCCATTCGTTTATGCCTCTCTGTTTGTTGTATATGCCGCATTGATCCAACGCCTTGATTAGATTCGGCGTCATTTTGGCACTAATATATGTCACAGAAGATATTGGGGCCAAAATCCACTAATCGGTGAGCAAGATTAGTGGATTTTCATACCATTATTTTGTGAGACATGAATTGTTGACAAAATGCAAAAATTGGTAAGCAATAGTTATGCATTTTGGTGTTAATATATGTCACATGAGATACTGGGGCCAAAAATCCACCAATCGGGCGTTAATATATCTCTCAAAAGACATGGGGCCAAAGTCCAGTAATCGGCAAGCAAGATTACTGGACTTTGGTGTCGCCGCACTGTTTGGGCCATAGCTTTGGCTACGGGCATCAGAATGATGCGAGCCACCCCAATTCGGAAAGCTCTCGACGAGACGCACGAGGGGACGATTGAGCTACGCTCCATCGGGGGCCAACTTCATCCCCAAATTCTGCCGTTCGACCAGTCAAAACGGGCATTTTTAGTTATTTCTTACTATTTCTGGTAATATTTCCATTTCCTATTCAGACCTCAGCTTGAACCCGTTTTGGGTTGGGACTAAATTCGCGTACGCGTTTCTTTCAATAAGGTTAAAGTGTTGGGAAAATTTTGGGATTTCAACCTTTTATGGCATATTTTATGATTTTCAGCCATATATGCCCGGCTTCTGGGCAGAATTCGATTAATCTGCTTTTCTTGGAACCCGAGAGACATTCTCCATTCGTTTATGCCTCTCTGTTCGTTTCTTATGCCGCATTGATCCAACGCCTTGATTAGATTCGGCGTCATTTTGGCACTAATATATGTCACAGAAGATATTGGGGCCAAAATCCACTAATCGGTGAGCAAGATTAGTGGATTTTGATACCATTATTTTGTGAGACTTAAATTGCTGACAAAATGCACAAATTGGTAAGCAATAGTTATGCATTTTGGTGTTAATATATGTCACATGAGATACTGGGGCCAAAAAGCCACCAATCGGGCGTTAATATATCTCTCAAAAGACATGGGGCCAAAGTCCAGTAATCGGCAAGCAAGATTACTGGACTTTGGTGTCGCCGCACTGTTTGGACCATAGCTTTGGCTACGGGCATCAGAATGACGCGAGCCACCCCAATTCGGAAAGCTCCCGACGAGACGCACGAGGGGACGATTGAGCTACGCTCCATCAGGGTGCATCTTCATCCCCAAATTCTGTCGTTCGACCAGTCAAAACGGGCATTTTTAGTTATTTCTTACTATTTCTGGTAATATTTCCATTGCCTATTCGGACCTCAGCTTGAACCCGTTTTGGGTTAAGTCAAAATTCGCGTACGCGTTTATTTCAGTAAGGTTAAAGTGTTGGGACAATTTCGGGATTTCAACCTTTTTTGGCATATTTTATGATTTTCATCCATATATGCCCGGCTTGTGGGAAGAATTCGATTAATCTGCTTTTCTTGGAGCCCCAGAGACGTTCTCCATTCGTTTATGCCTCTCTGTTTGTTGTATATGCCGCATTGATCCAACACCTTGATTAGATTCGGCGTCATTTTGGCACTAATATATGTCACAGAAGATATTGGGGCCAAAATCCACTAATCGGTGAGCAAGATTAGTGGATTTTCATACCATTATTTTGTGAGACATGAATTGCTGACAAAATGCAAAAATTGGTAAGCAATAGTTATGCATTTTGGTGTTAATATATGTCACATGAGATACTGGGGCCAAAAATCCACCAATCGGGCGTTAATATATCTCTCAAAAGACATGGGGCCAAAGTCCAGTAATCGGCAAGCAAGATTACTGGACTTTGGTGTTGCCGCACTGTTTGGGCCATAGCTTTGGCTACGGGCATCAGAATGACGCGAGGCACCCCAATTCGGAAAGCTCTCGACGAGACGCACGAGGTGACGATTGAGCTACGCTCCATCGGGGGCCAACTTCATCCCCAAATTCTGCCGTTCGACCAGTCAAAACGGGCATTTTTAGTTATTTCTTACTATTTCTGGTAATATTTCCATTTCCTATTCAGACCTCAGCTTGAACCCGTTTTGGGTTGGGACGAAATTCGCGTACGCGTTTCTTTCAGTAAGGTTAATGTGTTGGGACAATTTCGGGATTTCAACCTTTTATGGCATATTTTATGATTTTCAGCCATATATGCCCGGCTTCTGGGCAGAATTCGATTAATCTGCTTTTCTTGGAACCCGAGAGACGTTCTCCATTCGTTTATGCCTCTCTGTTCGTTGCTTATGCCGCATTGATCCAACGCCTTGATTAGATTCGGCGTCATTTTGGCACTAATATATGTCACAGAAGATATTGGGGCCAAAATCCACTAATCGGTGAGCAAGATTAGTGGATTTTGATACCATTATTTTGTGAGACATAAATTGCTGACAAAATGCACAAATTGGTAAGCAATAGTTATGCATTTTGGTGTTAATATATGTCACATGAGATACTGGGGCCAAAAATCCACCAATCGGGCGTTAATATATCTCTCAAAAGACATGGGGCCAAAGTCCAGTAATCGGCAAGCAAGATTACTGGACTTTGGTGTCGCCGCACTGTTTGGGCCATAGCTTTGGCTACAGGCATCAGAATGACGCGAGCCATCCCAATTCGGAAAGCTCTCGACGAGACGCACGAGGGGACGATTGAGCTACGCTCCATCAGGGTCCATCTTCATCCCCAAATTCTGCCGTTCGACCAGTCAAAACGGGCATTTTTAGTTATTTCTTACTATTTCTGGTAATATTTCCATTGCCTATTCGGACCTCAGCTTGAACCCGTTTTGGGTTGGGTCAAAATTCGCGTACGCGTTTATTTCAGTAAGGTTAAAGTGTTGGGACAATTTCGGGATTTCAACCTTTTTTGGCATATTTTATGATTTTCATCCATATATGCCCGGCTTGTGGGAAGAATTCGATTAATCTGCTTTTCTTGGAGCCCCAGAGACGTTCTCCATTCGTTTATGCCTCTCTGTTTGTTGCATATGCCGCATTGATCCAACGCCTTGATTATATTCGGCGTCATTTTGGCACTAATATATGTCACAGAAGATATTGGGGCCAAAATCCACTAATCGGTGAGCAAGATTAGTGAATTTTGATACCATTATTTTGTGAGACATAAATTACTGACAAAATGCACAAATTGGTAAGCAATAGTTATGCATTTTGGTGTTAATATATGTCACATGAGATTCTGGGGCCAAAAATCCACCAATCGTGCGTTAATATATATCTCAAAAGACATGGGGCCAAAGTCCAGTAATCGGCAAGCAAGATTACTGGACTTTGGTGTCGCCGCACTGTTTGGGCCATAGCTTTGGCTACTGGCATCAGAATGACGCGAGCCACCCCAATTCGGAAAGATCTCGACGACACGCACGAGGGGACGATTGAGCTACGCTCCATCGGGGGCCAACTTCATCCCCAAATTCTGCCGTTCGACCAGTCAAAACGGGCATTTTTAGTTATTTCTTACTATTTCTGGTAATATTTCCATTTCCTATTCAGACCTCAGCTTGAACCCGTTTTGGGTTGGGACTAAATTCGCGTACGCGTTTCTTTCAGTAAGGTTAAAGTGTTGGGAAAATTTCGGGATTTCAACCTTTTATGGCATATTTTATGATTTTCAGCCATATATGCCCGGCTTCTGGGCAGAATTCGATTAATCTGCTTTTCTTGGAACCCGAGAGACATTCTCCATTCGTTTATGCCTCTCTGTTCGTTTCTTATGCCGCATTGATCCAACGCCTTGATTAGATTCGGCGTCATTTTGGCACTAATATATGTCACAGAAGATATTGGGGCCAAAATCCACTAATTGGTGAGCAAGATTAGTGGATTTTGATACCATTATTTTGTGAGACATAAATTGCTGACAAAATGCACAAATTGGTAAGCAATAGTTATGCATTTTGGTGTTAATATATGTCACATGAGATACTGGGGCCAAAAATCCACCAATCGGGCGTTAATATATCTCTCAAAAGACATGGGGCCAAAGTCCAGTAATCGGCAAGCAAGATTACTGGACTTTGGTGTCGCCGCACTGTTTGGGCCATAGCTTTGGCTACGGGCATCAGAATGACGCGAGGCACCCCAATTCGGAAAGCTCCCCACGAGACGCACGAGGGGACGATTGAGCTACGCTCCATCGGGGTCCATCTTCATCCCCAAATTCTGCCGTTCGACCAGTCAAAACGGGCATTTTTAGTTATTTCTTACTATTTCTTGTAATATTTCCATTGCCTATTTAGACCTCAGCTTGAACCCGTTTTGGGTTGGGACGAAATTCGCGTACGCGTTTCTTTCAGTAAGGTTAAAGTGTTGGGACAATTTCGGGATTTCAACCTTTTATGGCATATTTTATGATTTTCAGCCATATATGCCCGGCTTCTGGGCAGAATTCGATTAATCTGCTTTTCTTGGAACCCGAGAGACGTTCTCCATTCGTTTATGCCTCTCTGTTCGTTGCTTATGCCGCATTGATCCAACGCCTTGATTAGATTCGGCGTCATTTTGGCACTAATATATGTCACAGAAGATATTGGGGCCAAAATCCACTAATCGGTGAGCAAGATTAGTGGATTTTGATACCATTATTTTGTGAGACATAAATTGCTGACAAAATGCACAAATTGGTAAGCAATAGTTATGCATTTTGGTGTTAATATATGTCACATGAGATACTGGGGCCAAAAATCCACCAATCGGGCGTTAATATATCTCTCAAAAGACATGGGGCCAAAGTCCAGTAATCGGCAAGCAAGATTACTGGACTTTGGTGTCGCCGCACTGTTTGGGCCATAGCTTTGGCTACAGGCATCAGAATGACGCGAGCCATCCCAATTCGGAAAGCTCTCGACGAGACGCACGAGGGGACGATTGAGCTACGCTCCATCAGGGTCCATCTTCATCCCCAAATTCTGCCGTTCGACCAGTCAAAACGGGCATTTTTAGTTATTTCTTACTATTTCTGGTAATATTTCCATTGCCTATTCGGACCTCAGCTTGAACCCGTTTTGGGTTGGGTCAAAATTCGCGTACGCGTTTATTTCAGTAAGGTTAAAGTGTTGGGACAATTTCGGGATTTCAACCTTTTTTGGCATATTTTATGATTTTCATCCATATATGCCCGGCTTGTGGGAAGAATTCGATTAATCTGCTTTTCTTGGAGCCCCAGAGACGTTCTCCATTCGTTTATGCCTCTCTGTTTGTTGCATATGCCGCATTGATCCAACGCCTTGATTAGATTCGGCGTCATTTTGGCACTAATATATGTCACAGAAGATATTGGGGCCAAAATCCACTAATCGGTGAGCAAGATTAGTGAATTTTGATACCATTATTTTGTGAGACATAAATTACTGACAAAATGCACAAATTGGTAAGCAATAGTTATGCATTTTGGTGTTAATATATGTCACATGAGATTCCGGGGCCAAAAATCCACCAATCGGGCGTTAATATATATCTCAAAAGATCTGGGGCCAAAGTCCAGTAATCGGCAAGCAAGATTACTGGACTTTGGTGTCGCCGCACTGTTTGGGCCATAGCTTTGGCTACTGGCATATGAATGACGCGAGCCACCCCAATTCGGAAAGATCTCGACGACACGTACGAGGGGACGATTGAGCTACGCTCCATCGGGGGCCAACTTCATCCCCAAATTCTGCCGTTCGACCAGTCAAAACGGGCATTTTTAGTTATTTCTTACTATTTCTGGTAATATTTCCATTGCCTATTCAGACCTCAGCTTGAACCCGTTTTGGGTTGGGACTAAATTCGCGTACGCGTTTCTTTCAGTAAGGTTAAAGTGTTGGGACAATTTCGGGATTTCAACCTTTTATGGCATATTTTATGATTTTCAGCCATATATGCCCGGCTTCTGGGCAGAATTCGATTAATCTGCTTTTCTTGGAACCCGAGAGACGTTCTCCATTCGTTTATGCCTCTCTGTTCGTTGCTTATGCCGCATTGATCCAACGCCTTGATTAGATTCGGCGTCATTTTGGCACTAATATATGTCACAGAAGATATTGGGGCCAAAATCCACTAATCGGTGAGCAAGATTAGTGGATTTTGATACCATTCTTTTGTGAGACATAAATTGCTGACAAAATGCACAAATTGGTAAGCAATAGTTATGCATTTTGGTGTTAATATATGTCACATGAGATACTGGGGCCAAAAAGCCACCAATCGGGCGTTAATATATCTCTCAAAAGACATGGGGCCAAAGTCCAGTAATCGGCAAGCAAGATTACTGGACTTTGGTGTCGCCGCACTGTTTGGGCCATAGCTTTGGCTACAGGCATCAGAATGACGCGAGCCACCCCAATTCGGAAAGCTCCCGACGAGACGCACGAGGGGACGATTGAGCTACGCTCCATCGGGGTCCATCTTCATCCCCAAATTCTGCCGTTCGACCAGTCAAAACGGGCATTTTTAGTTATTTCTTACTATTTCTGGTAATATTTCCATTGCCTATTCGACCTCAGCTTGAACCCGTTTTGGGTTGGGTCGAAATTCGCGTACGCGTTTATTTTAGTAAGGTTAAGGTGTTGGGACAATTTCGAGATTTCAACCTTTTTTGGCATATTTTATGATTTTCAGCCATATATGCCCGGCTTGTGGGAAGAATTCGATTAATCTGCTTTTCTTGGAGCCCCAGAGACGTTCTCCATTCGTTTATGCCTCTCTATTTGTTGCATATGCCGCATTGATCCAACGCCTTGATTAGATTCGGCGTCATTTTGGCACTCATATATGTCACAGAAGATATTTGGGCCAAAATCCACTAATCGGTGAGCAAGATTAGTGGATTTTGATACCATTATTTTGTGAGACATGAATTGCTGACAAAATGCACAAATTGGTAAGCAATAGTTATGCATTTTGGTGTTAATATATGTCACATGAGATACTGGGGCCAAAAATCCACCAATCGGGCGTTAATATATCTCTCAAAAGACATGGGGCCAAAGTCCAGTAATCGGCAAGCAAGATTACTGGACTTTGGTGTCGCCGCACTGTTTGGGCCATAGCTTTGGCTACGGGCATCAGAATGACGCGAGCCACCCCAATTCGGAAAGCTCTCGACGAGACGCACGAGGGGACGATGGGGTCCATCTTCATCCCCAAATTCTGCCGTTCGACCAGTCAAAACGGGCATTTTTAGTTATTTCTTATTATTTCTGGTAATATTTCCATTGCCTATTCGGACCTCAGCTTGAACCCGTTTTGGGTTGGGTCGAAATTCGCGTACGCGTTTATTTCAGTAAGGTTAAAGTGTTGGGACAATTTCGGGATTTCAACCTTTTTGGCATATTTTATGATTTTCAGCCATATATGCCCGGCTTCTGGGCAGAATTCGATTAATCTGCTTTTCTTGGAACTCCAGAGACGTTCTCCATTCGATTATGCCTCTCTGTTTGTTGCTTATGCCGCATTGATCCAACGCCTTGATTAGATTTGGCGTCATTTTGGCACTAATATATGTAACAGAAGATATTGGGGCCAAAATCCACTAATCGGTGAGCAAGATTAGTGAATTTTGAAACCATTATTTTGTGAGACATAAATTACTAACAAAATGCACAAATTGGTAAGCAATAGTTATGCATTTTGGTGTTAATATATGTCACATGAGATTCCGGGGCCAAAAATCCACCAATCGGGCGTTAATATATATCTCAAAAGATCTGGGGCAAAAGTCCAGTAATCGGCAAGCAAGATTACTGGACTTTGGTGTCGCCGCACTGTTTGGGCCATAGCTTTGCTACTGGCATCAGAATGACGCGAGCCACCCCAATTCGGAAAGATCTCGACGACACGTACGAGGGGACGATTGAGCTACGCTCCATCAGGGGCCAACTTCATCCCCAAATTCTGCCGTTCGACCAGTCAAAACGGGCATTTTTAGTTATTTCTTACTATTTCTGGTAATATTTCCATTGCCTATTCAGACCTCAGCTTGAACCCGTTTTGGGTTGGGACGAAATTCGCATACGCGTGTCTTTCAGTAAGGTTAAAGTGTTGGGACAATTTCGGCATTTCAACCTTTTATGGCATATTTTATGATTTTCAGCCATATATGCCCGGCTTCTGGGCAGAATTCGATTAATCTGTTTTTCTTAGAACCCGAGAGACGTTCTCCATTCGTTTAGGCCTCTCTGTTCGTTGCTTATGCCGCATTGATCCGACGCCTTGATTAGATTCGGCGTCATTTTGGCACTAATATATGTCACAGAAGATATTGGGGCCAAAATCCACTAATCGGTAAGCAAGATTAGTGGATTTTGATACCATTATTTTGTGAGACATAAATTGCTGACAAAATGCACAAATTGGTAAGCAATAGTTATGCATTTTGGTGTTAATATATGTCACATGAGATACTGGGGCCAAAAATCCACCAATCGGGCGTTAATATATCTCTCAAAAGACATGGGGCCAAAGTCCAGTAATCGGCAAGCAAGATTACTGGACTTTGGTGTCGCCGCACTGTTTGGGCCATAGCTTTGGCTACGGGCATCAGAATGACGCGAGCCACCCCAATTCAGAAAGCTCTCGACGAGACGCACGAGGGGACGATTGAGCTATGCTCCATCGGGGTCCATCTTCATCCCCAAATTCTGCCGTTCGACCAGTCAAAACGGGCATTTTTAGTTATTTCTTACTATATCTGGTAATATTTCCATTGCCTATTCGACCTCAGCTTGAACCCGTTTTGGGTTGGGTCGAAATTCGCGTACGCGTTTATTTTAGTAAGGTTAAGGTGTTGGGACAATTTCGAGATGTCAACCTTTTTTGGCATATTTTATGATTTTCATCCATATATGCCCGGCTTCTGGGCAGAATTCGAATAATCTGCTTTTCTTGGAGCCATAGAGATGGAGCCCCAGAGACGTTCTCCATTCGTTTATGCCTCTTTGTTTGTTGCATATGCCGCATTGATCCAACGCCTTGATTAGATTCGGCGTCATTTTGGCACTAATATATGTCACTGAAGATATTGGGGCCAAAATCCACTAATCGGTGAGCAAGATTAGTGAATTTTGATACCATTATTTTGTGATACATAAATTACTGACAAAATGCACAAATTGGTAAGCAATAGTTATGCATTTTGGTGTTAATATATGTCACATGAGATACTGGGTCCAAAAATCCACCAATCGGGCGTTAATATATCTCTCAAAAGACATGGGGCCAAAGTCCAGTAATCGGCAAGCAAGATTACTGGACTTTGGTGTCGCCGCACTGTTTGGGCCATAGCTTTGGCTACGGGCATCAGAATGACGCGAGCCACCCCAATTCGGAAAGCTCTCGACGAGACGCACGAGGGGACGATTGAGCTATGCTCCATCGGGGTCCATCTTCATCCCCAAATTCTGCCGTTCGACCAGTCAAAACGGGCATTTTTAGTTATTTCTTACTATTTCTGGTAATATTTCCATTGCCTATTCGGACCTCAGCTTGAACCCGTTTTGGGTTGGGTCGAAATTCGCGTACGCGTTTATTTCAGTAAGGTTAAAGTGTTGGGACAATTTCGGGATTTCAATCTTTTTGGCATATTTTATGATTTTCAGCCATATATGCCCGGCTTCTGGGCAGAATTCGATTAATCTACTTTTCTTGGAACTCCAGAGACGTTCTCCATTCGATTATGCCTCTCTGTTTGTTGCTTATGCCGCATTGATCGAACGCCTTGATTAGATTCGGCGTCATTTTGGCACTAATATATGTAACAGAAGATATTGGGGCCAAAATCCACTAATCGGTGAGCAAGATTAGTGAATTTTGATACCATTATTTTGTGAGACATAAATTACTGACAAAATGCACAAATAAGCAATAGTTATGCATTTTGGTGTTAATATATGTCACATGAGAATCCGGGGCCAAAAATCCACCAATCGGGCGTTAATATATATCTCAAAAGATCTGGGGCAAAAGTCCAGTAATCGGCAAGCAAGATTACTGGACTTTGGTGTCGCCGCACTGTTTGGGCCATAGCTTTGCTACTGGCATCAGAATGACGCGAGCCACCCCAATTCGGAAAGATCTCGACGACACGTACGAGGGGACGATTGAGCTACGCTCCATCGGGGGCCAACTTCATCCCCAAATTCTGCCGTTCGACCAGTCAAAACGGGCATTTTTAGTTATTTCTTACTATTTCTGGTAATATTTCCATTGCCTATTCAGACCTCAGCTTGAACCCGTTTTGGGTTGGGACGAAATTCGCATACGCGTGTCTTTCAGTAAGGTTAAAGTGTTGGGACAATTTCGGCATTTCAACCTTTTATGGCATATTTTATGATTTTCAGCCATATATGCCCGGCTTCTGGGCAGAATTCGATTAATCTGCTTTTCTTAGAACCCGAGAGACGTTCTCCATTCGTTTAGGCCTCTCTGTTCGTTGCTTATGCCGCATTGATCCAACGCCTTGATTAGATTCGGCGTCATTTTGGCACTAATATATGTCACAGAAGATATTGGGGCCGAAATCCACTAATCGGTGAGCAAGATTAGTGGATTTTGATACCATTATTTTGTGAGACATAAATTGCTGACAAAATGCACAAATTGGTAAGCAATAGTTATGCATTTTGGTGTTAATATATGTCACATGAGATACTGGGGCCAAAAATCCACCAATCGGGCGTTAATATATCTCTCAAAAGACATGGGGCCAAAGTCCAGTAATCGGCAAGCAAGATTACTGGACTTTGGTGTCGCCGCACTGTTTGGGCCATAGCTTTGGCTACGGGCATCAGAATGACGCGAGCCACCCCAATTCGGAAAGCTCTCGACGAGACGCACGAGGGGACGATTGAGCTATGCTCCATCGGGGTCCATCTTCATCCCCAAATTCTGCCGTTCGACCAGTCAAAACGGGCATTTTTAGTTATTTCTTACTATATCTGGTAATATTTCCATTGCCTATTCGACCTCAGCTTGAACCCGTTTTGGGTTGGGTCGAAATTCGCGTACGCGTTTATTTTAATAAGGTTAAGGTGTTGGGACAATTTCGAGATGTCAACCTTTTTTGGCATATTTTATGATTTTCATCCATATATGCCCGGCTTCTGGGCAGAATTCGAATAATCTGCTTTTCTTGGAGCCATAGAGATGGAGCCCCAGAGACGTTCTCCATTCGTTTATGCCTCTTTGTTTGTTGCATATGCCGCATTGATCCAACGCCTTGATTAGATTCGGCGTCATTTTGGCACTAATATATGTCACTGAAGATATTGGGGCCAAAATCCACTAATCGGTGAGCAAGATTAGTGAATTTTGATACCATTATTTTGTGAGACATAAATTACTGACAAAATGCACAAATAAGCAATAGTTATGCATTTTGGTGTTAATATATGTCACATGAGATTCCGGGGCCAAAAATCCACCAATCGGGGGTTAATATATATCTCAAAAGATCTGGGGCAAAAGTCCAGTAATCGGCAAGCAAGATTACTGGACTTTGGTGTCGCCGCACTGTTTGGGCCATAGCTTTGCTACTGGCATCAGAATGACGCGAGCCACCCCAATTCGGAAAGATCTCGACGACACGTACGAGGGGACGATTGAGCTACGCTCCATCGGGGGCCAACTTCATCCCCAAATTCTGCCGTTCGACCAGTCAAAACGGGCATTTTTAGTTATTTCTTACTATTTCTGGTAATATTTCCATTGCCTATTCAGACCTCAGCTTGAACCCGTTTTGGGTTGGGACGAAATTCGCATACGCGTGTCTTTCAGTAAGGTTAAAGTGTTGGGACAATTTCGGCATTTCAACCTTTTATGGCATATTTTATGATTTTCAGCCATATATGCCTGGCTTCTGGGCAGAATTCGATTAATCTGCTTTTCTTAGAACCCGAGAGACGTTCTCCATTCGTTTAGGCCTCTCTGTTCGTTGCTTATGCCGCATTGATCCAACGCCTTGATTAGATTCGGCGTCATTTTGGCACTAATATATGTCACAGAAGATATTGGGGCCAAAATCCACTAATCGGTGAGCAAGATTAGTGGATTTTGATACCATTATTTTGTGAGACATAAATTGCTGACAAAATGCACAAATTGGTAAGCAATAGTTATGCATTTTGGTGTTAATATATGTCACATGAGATACTGGGGCCAAAAATCCACCAATCGGGCGTTAATATATCTCTCAAAAGACATGGGGCCAAAGTCCAGTAATCGGCAAGCAAGATTACTGGACTTTGGTGTCGCCGCACTGTTTGGGCCATAGCTTTGGCTACGGGCATCAGAATGACGCGAGCCACCCCAATTCGGAAAGCTCTCGACGAGACGCACGAGGGGAAGATTGAGCTATGCTCCATCGGGGTCCATCTTCATCCCCAAATTCTGCCGTTCGACCAGTCAAAACGGGCATTTTTAGTTATTTCTTACTATATCTGGTAATATTTCCATTGCCTATTCGACCTCAGCTTGAACCCGTTTTGGGTTGGGTCGAAATTCGCGTACGCGTTTATTTTAGTAAGGTTAAGGTGTTGGGACAATTTCGAGATGTCAACCTTTTTTGGCATATTTTATGATTTTCATCCATATATGCCCGGCTTGTGGGAAGAATTCGATTAATCTGCTTTTCTTGGAGCCCCAGAGACGTTCTCCATTCGTTTATGCCTCTCTATTTGTTGCATATGCCGCATTGATCGAACGCCTTGATTAGATTCGGCGTCATTTTGGCACTAATATATGTCACAGAAGATATTTGGGCCAAAATCCACTAATCGGTGAGCAAGATTAGTGGATTTTGATACCATTATTTTGTGAGACATGAATTGCTGACAAAATGCACAAATTGGTAAGAAATAGTTATGCATTTTGGTGTTAATATATGTCACATGAGATACTGGGGCCAAAAATCCACCAATCGGGCGTTAATATATCTCTCAAAAGACATGGGGCCAAAGTCCAGTAATCGGCAAGCAAGATTACTGGACTTTGGTGTCGCCGCACTGTTTGGGCCATAGCTTTGGCTACGGGCATCAGAATGACGCGAGCCACCCCAATTCGGAAAGCTCTCGACGAGACGCACGAGGGGACGATTGAGCTACGCTCCAATAAGGGCCAAATTCATCCCCAAATTATGCCGTTCGACCAGTCAAAACGGGCATTTTTATATATTTCTTACTATTTCTGGTAATATTTCCATTGCCTATTCGGACCTCAGCTTGAACCCGTTTTGGGTTGGGACGAAATTCGCGTGCGCGTTCTTTCAGTAAGGTTAAAGTGTTGAGACAATTTCAGGATTTCAACCTTTTTGGCATATTTTATGATTTTCAGCCATATATGCCCGGCTTCTGGGCAGAATTCGATTAATCTGCTTTTCTTGGCACTCCAGAGACGTTCTCCATTCGATTATGCCTCTCTGTTTGTTGCTGATGCCGCATTGATCCAACGCCTTGATTAGATTCGGCGTCATTTTGGCACTAATATATGTCACAGAAGATATTGGGGCCATAATCCACTAATCGGTGAGCAAGATTAGTGAATTTTGATACCATTATTTTGTGAGACATAAATTACTGACAAAATGCACAAATTGGTAAGCAATAGTCATGCATTTTGGTGTTAATATATGTCACATGAGATTCTGGGGCCAAAAATCCACCAATCGGGCGTTAATATATCTCTCAAAAGACATGGGGCCAAAGTCCAGTAATCGGCAAGCAAGATTACTGGACTTTTGTGTCGCCGCACTGTTTGGGCCATAGCTTTGGCTACGGGAATCAGAATGACGCGAGCCACCCCAATTCGGAAAGCTCTCGACGAGACGCACGAGGGGAAGATTGAGCTAAGCTCCAACGGGGTCCATCTTCATCCCCAAATTCTGTCGTTCGACCAGTCAAAACGGGCATTTTTAGTTATTTCTTACTATTTATGGTAATATTTCCATTGCCTATTCGAACCTCAGCTTGAACCCGTTTTGGGTTGATACGAAATTCGCGTACGCGTTTATTTCAGTAAGGTTAAAGTGTTGGGACAATTTCGGGATTTCAACCTTTTTTGGCATATTTTATAAATTTCAGCCATATATGCCCGGCTTGTGGGCAGAATTCGATTAAATCTGCTTTTCTTGAACCCTAGAGACGTTCTCCATTCGTTTATGCCTCTCTGTTCGTTGCTTTTGCCGCATTGATCCAACGCCTTGATTAGATTCTGCGTCATTTTGGCACTAATATATGTCACAGAAGATATTGGGGCCAAAATCCACTAATCGGTGAGCAAGATTAGTGAATTTTGATACCATTATTTTGTGAGACATAAATTACTGACAAAATGCACAAATTTGTAAGCAATAGTTATGCATTTTGGTGTTAATATATGTCACATGAGATACTGGGGCCAAAAATCCACCAATCGGGCGTTAATATATCTCTCAAAAGACATGGGGCCAAAGTCTAGTAATCGGCAAGCAAGATTACTGGACTTTGGTGTCGCCGCACTGTTTGGGCCATTGCTTTGGCTACGGGTTTAGAATGACGCGAGCCACCCCAATTCGAAAAGCTCTCGACGAGACGCACGAGGGGACGATTGAGCTATGCTCCATCGGGGTCCATCTTCATCCCCAAATTCTGCCGTTCGACCAGTCAAAACGGGCATTTTTAGTTATTTCTTACTATTTCTGGTAATATTTCCATTGCCTATTCGGACCACAGCTTGAACCCAATTTGGGTTGGGTCAAAATTCGGGTACGCGTTTATTTCTGTAAGGTTAAAGTGTTGGGACAATTTCGGGATTTCAACCTTTTTTGGCATATTTTATGATTTTCAGCCATATATGCCCGGCTTGTGGGCAGAATTCGATTAATCTGCTTTTCTTGGAACCCGATAGACGTTCTCCATTCGTTTATGCCTCTCTGTTTGTTGCTTATGCCTCATTGATCCAACGCCTTGATTAGATTCGGCGTCATTTTGGCACTAATATATGTCACAGAAGATATTGGGGCCAAAATCCACTAATCGGTGAGCAAGATTAGTGAATTTTGATACCATTATTTTGTGAGACATAAATTGCTGACAAAATGCACAAATTGGTAAGCAATAGTTATGCATTTTGGTTTTAATATATGTCACATGAGATACTGGGGCCAAAAATCCACCAATCGGGCGTTAATATATCTCTCAAAAGACATGGGGCCAAAGTCCAGTAATCGGCAAGCAAGATTACTGGACTTTGGTGTCGCCGCACTGTTTGGGCCATAGCTTTGGCTACGGGCATCAGAATGACGCGAGCCACCCCAATTCGGAAAGATCTCGACGATACGCACGAGGGGACGATTGAGCTACGCTCCTTCGGGGTCCATCTTCATCCCCAAATTCTGCCGTTCGACCAGTCAAAACGGGCATTTTTAGTTATTTCTTTACTATTTCTGGTAATATTTCCATTGCCTATTCGGACCTCAGCTTGAACCCGTTTTGGGTTGGGACGAAATTCGCGTACGCGTTTATTTCAGTAAGGTTAAAGTGTTGGGACAATTTCGGGATTTCAACCTTTTTTGGCATATTTTATGATTTTAAGACATATATGCCCGGCTTGTGGGCAGAATTCGATTAATCTGCTTTTCTTGGAACCCGAGAGACGTTCTCCATTCGTTTATGCCTCTCTGTTCGTTGCTTATGCCGCATTGATCCAACGCCTTGATTAGATTCGGCGTCATTTTGGCACTAATATATGTCACAGAAGATATTGGGGCAAAAATCCACTAATCGGTGAGCAAGATTAGTGGATTTTGATACCATTATTTTGTGAGACATAAATTGCTGACCAAATGCACAAATTGGTAAGCAATAGTTATGCATTTTGGTGTTAATATATGTCACATGAGATACTAGGGCCAAAAATCCACCAATCGGGCGTTAATATATCACTCAAAAGACATGGGGCCAAAGTCCAGTAATCGGCAAGCAAGATTACTGGACTTTGGTGTCGCCGCACTGTTTGGGCCATAGCTTTGGCTACGGGCATCAGAATGACGCGAGCCACCTCAATTTGGAAAGCTCTCGACGAGACGCACGAGGGGACGATTGAGCTACGCTCCATCGGGGTCCATCTTCATCCCCAAATTTTGCCATTCGACCAGTCAAAACGGGCATTTTTAGTTATTTCTTACTATTTCTGGTAATATTTCCATTGCCTATTCAGACCTCAGCTTGAACCTGTTTTGGGTTGGGACGAAATTCGCGTACGCGTTTCTTTCAGTAAGGTTAAAGTGTTGGGACAATTTCGGGATTTCAACCTTTTTTGGCATGTTTTATGATTATCAGCCATATATGCCCGGCTTGTGGGCAGAATTCGATTAATCTGCTTTTCTTGGAGCCCCAGAGACGTTCTCCATTCGTTTATGCCTCTCTGTTTGTTGCATATGCCGCATTGATCCAACGCCTTGATTAGATTCGGCGTCATTTTGGCACTAATATATGTCACAGAAGATATTGGGGCCAAAATCCACTAATCGGTGAGCAAGATTAGTGGATTTTGATACCATTATTTTGTGAGACATAAATTGCTGACCAAATGCACAAATTGGTAAGCAATAGTTATGCATTTTGGTGTTAATATATGTCACATGAGATACTGGGGCCAAAAATCCACCAATCGGGCGTTAATGTATCTCTCAAAAGACATGGGGCCAAAGTCCAGTAATCGGCAAGCAAGATTACTGGAAATTGGTGTCGCCGCACTGTTTGGGACATAGATTTGGCTACGGGCATCAGAATGACGCGAGCCACCCCAATTCGGAAAGCTCTCGACGAGACGCACGAGGGGACGATTGAGCTACGCTCCATCGGGGTCCATCTTCATCCCCAAATTTTGCCGTTCGACCAGTCAAAACGGACATTTTTAGTTATTTCTTACTATTTCTGGTAATATTTCCATTGCCTATTCAGACCTCAGCTTGAACCTGTTTTGGGTTGGGACGAAATTCGCGTACGCGTTTCTTTCAGTAAGGTTAAAGTGTTGGGACAATTTCGGGATTTCAACCTTTTTTGGCATATTTTATGATTTTCAGCCATCTATGCCCGGCTTGTGGGCAGAATTCGATTAATCTGCTTTTCTTGGAACCCGAGAGACGTTCTCCATTCGTTTATGCCTCTCTGTTCGTTGCTTATGCCGCATTGATCCAACGCCTTGATTAGATTCGGCGTCATTTTGGCACTAATATATGTCACAGAAGATATTGGGGCAAAAATCCACTAATCGGTGAGCAAGATTAGTGGATTTTGATACCATTATTTTGTGAGACATAAATTGCTGACCAAATGCACAAATTGGTAAGCAATAGTTATGCATTTTGGTGTTAATATATGTCACATGAGATACTGGGGCCAAAAATCCACCAATCGGGCGTTAATGTATCTCTCAAAAGACATGGGGCCAAAGTCCAGTAATCGGCAAGCAAGATTACTGGAAATTGGTGTCGCCGCACTGTTTGGGACATAGATTTGGCTACGGGCATCAGAATGACGCGAGCCACCCCAATTCGGAAAGCTCTCGACGAGACGCACGAGGGGACGATTGAGCTACGCTCCATCGGGGTCCATCTTCATCCCCAAATTTTGCCGTTCGACCAGTCAAAACGGACATTTTTAGTTATTTCTTACAATTTCTTGTAATATTTCCATTGCCTATTCAGACCTCAGCTTGAACCTGTTTTGGGTTGGGACGAAATTCGCGTACGCGTTTCTTTCAGTAAGGTTAAAGTGTTGGGACAATTTCGGGATTTCAACCTTTTTTGGCATGTTTTATGATTATCAGCCATATATGCCCGGCTTGTGGGCAGAATTCGATTAATCTGCTTTTCTTGGAGCCCCAGAGACGTTCTCCATTCGTTTATGCCTCTCTGTTTGTTGCATATGCCGCATTGATCCAACGCCTTGATTAGATTCGGCGTCATTTTGGCACTAATATATGTCACAGAAGATATTGGGGCCAAAAACCACTAATCGGTGCGCAAGATTAGTGGATTTTGATACCATTATTTTGTGAGACATAAATTGCTGACAAAATGCACAAATTGGTAAGCAATAGTTATGCATTTTGGTGTTAATATATGTCACATGAGATACTGGGGCCAAAAATCCACCAATCGGGCGTTAATATATCTCTCAAAATACATGGGGCCAAAGTCCAGTAATCGGCAAGCAAGATTACTGGACTTTGGTGTCGCCGCACTGTTTGGGCCATAGCTTTGGCTACGGGCATCAGAATGACGCGAGCCACCCCAATTCGGAAAGCTCTCGACGAGACGCACGAGGAGACGATTGAGCTACGCTCCATCGGGGTCCATCTTCATCCCCAAATTTTGCCGTTCGACCAGTCAAAACGGGCATTTTTAGTTATTTCTTACTATTTCTGGTAATATTTCCATTGCCTATTCGGACCTCAGCTTGAACCTGTTTTGGGTTGGGACGAAATTCGCGTACGCGTTTCTTTCAGTAAGGTTAAAGTGTTGGGACAATTTCGGGATTTCAACCTTTTTTGGCATATTTTATGATTTTCAGCCATCTATGCCCGGCTTGTGGGCAGAATTCGATTAATCTGCTTTTCTTGGAACCCGAGAGACGTTCTCCATTCGTTTATGCCTCTCTGTTCGTTGCTTATGCCGCATTGATCCAACGCCTTGATTAGATTCGGCGTCATTTTGGCACTAATATATGTCACAGAAGATATTGGGGAAAAAATCCACTAATCGGTGAGCAAGATTAGTGGATTTTGATACCATTATTTTGTGAGACATAAATTGCTGACCAAATGCACAAATTGGTAAGCAATAGTTATGCATTTTGGTGTTAATATATGTCACATGAGATACTGGGGCCAAAAATCCACCAATCGGGCGTTAATGTATCTCTCAAAATACATGGGGCCAAAGTCCAGTAATCGGCAAGCAAGATTACTGGAAATTGGTGTCGCCGCACTGTTTGGGACATAGATTTGGCTACGGGCATCAGAATGACGCGAGCCACCCCAATTCGGAAAGCTCTCGACGAGACGCACGAGGGGACGCTTGAGCTACGCTCCATCGGGGTCCATCTTCATCCCCAAATTTTGCCGTTCGACCAGTCAAAACGGGCATTTTTAGTTATTTCTTACTATTTCTGGTAATATTTCCATTGCCTATTCAGACCTCAGCTTGAACCTGTTTTGGGTTGGGACGAAATTCGCGTACGCGTTTCTTTCAGTAAGGTTAAAGTGTTGGGACAATTTCGGGATTTCAACCTTTTTTGGCATGTTTTATGATTATCAGCCATATATGCCCGGCTTGTGGGCAGAATTCGATTAATCTGCTTTTCTTGGAGCCCCAGAGACGTTCTCCATTCGTTTATGCCTCTCTGTTTGTTGCATATGCCGCATTGATCCAACGCCTTGATTAGATTCGGCGTCATTTTGGCACTAATATATGTCACAGAAGATATTGGGGCCAAAATCCACTAATCGGTGCGCAAGATTAGTGGATTTTGATACCATTATTTTGTGAGACATAAATTGCTGACAAAATGCACAAATTGGTAAGCAATAGTTATGCATTTTGGTGTTAATATATGTCACATGAGATACTGGGGCCAAAAATCCACCAATCGGGCGTTAATATATCTCTCAAAATACATGGGGCCAAAGTCCAGTAATCGGCAAGCAAGATTACTGGACTTTGGTGTCGCCGCACTGTTTGGGCCATAGCTTTGGCTACGGGCATCAGAATGACGCGAGCCACCCCAATTCGGAAAGCTCTCGACGAGACGCACGAGGGGACGATTGAGCTACGCTCCATCGGGGTCCATCTTCATCCCCAAATTTTGCCGTTCGACCAGTCAAAACGGACATTTTTAGTTATTTCTTACTATTTCTTGTAATATTTCCATTGCCTATTCAGACCTCAGCTTGAACCTGTTTTGGGTTGGGACGAAATTCGCGTACGCGTTTCTTTCAGTAAGGTTAAAGTGTTGGGACAATTTCGGGATTTCAACCTTTTTTGGCATGTTTTATGATTATCAGCCATATATGCCCGGCTTGTGGGCAGAATTCGATTAATCTGCTTTTCTTGGAGCCCCATAGACGTTCTCCATTCGTTTATGCCTCTCTGTTTGTTGCATATGCCGCATTGATCCAACGCCTTGATTAGATTCGGCGTCATTTTGGCACTAATATATGTCACAGAAGATATTGGGGCCAAAATCCACTAATCGGTGCGCAAGATTAGTGGATTTTGATACCATTATTTTGTGAGACATAAATTGCTGACAAAATGCACAAATTGGTAAGCAATAGTTATGCATTTTGGTGTTAATATATGTCACATGAGATACTGGGGCCAAAAATCCACCAATCGGGCGTTAATATATCTCTCAAAATACATGGGGCCAAAGTCCAGTAATCGGCAAGCAAGATTACTGGACTTTGGTGTCGCCGCACTGTTTGGGCCATAGCTTTGGCTACGGGCATCAGAATGACGCGAGCCACCCCAATTCGGAAAGCTCTCGACGAGACGCACGAGGGAACGATTGAGCTACGCTCCATCGGGGTCCATCTTCATCCCCAAATTTTGCCGTTCGACCAGTCAAAACGGACATTTTTAGTTATTTCTTACTATTTCTTGTAATATTTCCATTGCCTATTCAGACCTCAGCTTGAACCTGTTTTGGGTTGGGACGAAATTCGCGTACGCGTTTCTTTCAGTAAGGTTAAAGTGTTGGGACAATTTCGGGATTTCAACCTTTTTTGGCATGTTTTATGATTATCAGCCATATATGCCCGGCTTGTGGGCAGAATTCGATTAATCTGCTTTTCTTGGAGCCCCAGAGACGTTCTCCATTCGTTTATGCCTCTCTGTTTGTTGCATATGCCGCATTGATCCAACGCCTTGATTAGATTCGGCGTCATTTTGGCACTAATATATGTCACAGAAGATATTGGGGCCAAAATCCACTAATCGGTGCGCAAGATTAGTGGATTTTGATACCATTATTTTGTGAGACATAAATTGCTGACAAAATGCACAAATTGGTAAGCAATAGTTATGCATTTTGGTGTTAATATATGTCACATGAGATACTGGGGCCAAAAATCCACCAATCGGGCGTTAATATATCTCTCAAAATACATGGGGCCAAAGTCCAGTAATCGGCAAGCAAGATTACTGGACTTTGGTGTCGCCGCACTGTTTGGGCCATAGCTTTGGCTACGGGCATCAGAATGACGCGAGCCACCCCAATTCGGAAAGCTCTCGACGAGACGCACGAGGGGACGATTGAGCTACGCTCCATCGGGGTCCATCTTCATCCCCAAATTTTGCCGTTCGACCAGTCAAAACGGGCATTTTTAGTTATTTCTTACTATTTCTGGTAATATTTCCATTGCCTATTCGGACCTCAGCTTGAACCTGTTTTGGGTTGGGACGAAATTCGCGTACGCGTTTCTTTCAGTAAGGTTAAAGTGTTGGGACAATTTCGGGATTTCAACCTTTTTTGGCATATTTTATGATTTTCAGCCATCTATGCCCGGCTTGTGGGCAGAATTCGATTAATCTGCTTTTCTTGGAACCCGAGAGACGTTCTCCATTCGTTTATGCCTCTCTGTTCGTTGCTTATGCCGCATTGATCCAACGCCTTGATTAGATTCGGCGTCATTTTGGCACTAATATATGTCACAGAAGATATTGGGGCAAAAATCCACTAATCGGTGAGCAAGATTAGTGGATTTTGATACCATTATTTTGTGAGACATAAATTGCTGACCAAATGCACAAATTGGTAAGCAATAGTTATGCATTTTGGTGTTAATATATGTCACATGAGATACTGGGGCCAAAAATCCACCAATCGGGCGTTAATGTATCTCTCAAAAGACATGGGGCCAAAGTCCAGTAATCGGCAAGCAAGATTACTGGAAATTGGTGTCGCCGCACTGTTTGGGACATAGATTTGGCTACGGGCATCAGAATGACGCGAGCCACCCCAATTCGGAAAGCTCTCGACGAGACGCACGAGGGGACGATTGAGCTACGCTCCATCGGGGTCCATCTTCATCCCCAAATTTTGCCGTTCGACCAGTCAAAACGGGCATTTTTAGTTATTTCTTACTATTTCTGGTAATATTTCCATTGCCTATTCAGACCTCAGCTTGAACCTGTTTTGGGTTGGGACGAAATTCGCGTACGCGTTTCTTTCAGTAAGGTTAAAGTGTTGGGACAATTTCGGGATTTCAACCTTTTTTGGCATGTTTTATGATTATCAGCCATATATGCCCGGCTTGTGGGCAGAATTCGATTAATCTGCTTTTCTTGGAGCCCCAGAGACGTTCTCCATTCGTTTATGCCTCTCTGTTTGTTGCATATGCCGCATTGATCCAACGCCTTGATTAGATTCGGCGTCATTTTGGCACTAATATATGTCACAGAAGATATTGGGGCCAAAATCCACTAATCGGTGCGCAAGATTAGTGGATTTTGATACCATTATTTTGTGAGACATAAATTGCTGACAAAATGCACAAATTGGTAAGCAATAGTTATGCATTTTGGTGTTAATATATGTCACATGAGATACTGGGGCCAAAAATCCACCAATCGGGCGTTAATATATCTCTCAAAATACATGGGGCCAAAGTCCAGTAATCGGCAAGCAAGATTACTGGACTTTGGTGTCGCCGCACTGTTTGGGCCATAGCTTTGGCTACGGGCATCAGAATGACGCGAGCCACCCCAATTCGGAAAGCTCTCGACGAGACGCACGAGGGGACGATTGAGCTACGCTCCATCGGGGTCCATCTTCATCCCCAAATTTTGCCGTTCGACCAGTCAAAACGGACATTTTTAGTTATTTCTTACTATTTCTTGTAATATTTCCATTGCCTATTCAGACCTCAGCTTGAACCTGTTTTGGGTTGGGACGAAATTCGCGTACGCGTTTCTTTCAGTAAGGTTAAAGTGTTGGGACAATTTCGGGATTTCAACCTTTTTTGGCATGTTTTATGATTATCAGCCATATATGCCCGGCTTGTGGGCAGAATTCGATTAATCTGCTTTTCTTGGAGCCCCAGAGACGTTCTCCATTCGTTTATGCCTCTCTGTTTGTTGCATATGCCGCATTGATCCAACGCCTTGATTAGATTCGGCGTCATTTTGGCACTAATATATGTCACAGAAGATATTGGGGCCAAAATCCACTAATCGGTGCGCAAGATTAGTGGATTTTGATACCATTATTTTGTGAGACATAAATTGCTGACAAAATGCACAAATTGGTAAGCAATAGTTATGCATTTTGGTGTTAATATATGTCACATGAGATACTGGGGCCAAAAATCCACCAATCGGGCGTTAATATATCTCTCAAAATACATGGGGCCAAAGTCCAGTAATCGGCAAGCAAGATTACTGGACTTTGGTGTCGCCGCACTGTTTGGGCCATAGCTTTGGCTACGGGCATCAGAATGACGCGAGCCACCCCAATTCGGAAAGCTCTCGACGAGACGCACGAGGGGACGATTGAGCTACGCTCCATCGGGGTCCATCTTCATCCCCAAATTTTACCGTTCGACCAGTCAAAACGGGCATTTTTAGTTATTTCTTACTATTTCTGGTAATATTTCCATTGCCTATTCGGACCTCAGCTTGAACCTGTTTTGGGTTGGGACGAAATTCGCGTACGCGTTTCTTTCAGTAAGGTTAAAGTGTTGGGACAATTTCGGGATTTCAACCTTTTTTGGCATATTTTATGATTTTCAGCCATCTATGCCCGGCTTGTGGGCAGAATTCGATTAATCTGCTTTTCTTGGAACCCGAGAGACGTTCTCCATTCGTTTATGCCTCTCTGTTCGTTGCTTATGCCGCATTGATCCAACGCCTTGATTAGATTCGGCGTCATTTTGGCACTAATATATGTCACAGAAGATATTGGGGCAAAAATCCACTAATCGGTGAGCAAGATTAGTGGATTTTGATACCATTATTTTGTGAGACATAAATTGCTGACCAAATGCACAAATTGGTAAGCAATAGTTATGCATTTTGGTGTTAATATATGTCACATGAGATACTGGGGCCAAAAATCCACCAATCGGGCGTTAATGTATCTCTCAAAAGACATGGGGCCAAAGTCCAGTAATCGGCAAGCAAGATTACTGGAAATTGGTGTCGCCGCACTGTTTGGGACATAGATTTGGCTACGGGCATCAGAATGACGCGAGCCACCCCAATTCGGAAAGCTCTCGACGAGGCGCACGAGGGGACGATTGAGCTACGCTCCATCGGGGTCCATCTTCATCCCCAAATTTTGCCGTTCGACCAGTCAAAACGGGCATTTTTAGTTATTTCTTACTATTTCTGGTAATATTTCCATTGCCTATTCAGACCTCAGCTTGAACCTGTTTTGGGTTGGGACGAAATTCGCGTACGCGTTTCTTTCAGTAAGGTTAAAGTGTTGGGACAATTTCGGGATTTCAACCTTTTTTGGCATGTTTTATGATTATCAGCCATATATGCCCGGCTTGTGGGCAGAATTCGATTAATCTGCTTTTCTTGGAGCCCCAGAGACGTTCTCCATTCGTTTATGCCTCTCTGTTTGTTGCATATGCCGCATTGATCCAACGCCTTGATTAGATTCGGCGTCATTTTGGCACTAATATATGTCACAGAAGATATTGGGGCCAAAATCCACTAATCGGTGCGCAAGATTAGTGGATTTTGATACCATTATTTTGTGAGACATAAATTGCTGACAAAATGCACAAATTGGTAAGCAATAGTTATGCATTTTGGTGTTAATATATGTCACATGAGATACTGGGGCCAAAAATCCACCAATCGGGCGTTAATATATCTCTCAAAATACATGGGGCCAAAGTCCAGTAATCGGCAAGCAAGATTACTGGACTTTGGTGTCGCCGCACTGTTTGGGCCATAGCTTTGGCTACGGGCATCAGAATGACGCGAGCCACCCCAATTCGGAAAGCTCTCGACGAGACGCACGAGGGGACGATTGAGCTACGCTCCATCGGGGTCCATCTTCATCCCCAAATTTTGCCGTTCGACCAGTCAAAACGGGCATTTTTAGTTATTTCTTACTATTTCTGGTAATATTTCCATTGCCTATTCGGACCTCAGCTTGAACCTGTTTTGGGTTGGGACGAAATTCGCGTACGCGTTTCTTTCAGTAAGGTTAAAGTGTTGGGACAATTTCGGGATTTCAACCTTTTTTGGCATATTTTATGATTTTCAGCCATCTATGCCCGGCTTGTGGGCAGAATTCGATTAATCTGCTTTTCTTGGAACCCGAGAGACGTTCTCCATTCGTTTATGCCTCTCTGTTCGTTGCTTATGCCGCATTGATCCAACGCCTTGATTAGATTCGGCGTCATTTTGGCACTAATATATGTCACAGAAGATATTGGGGCAAAAATCCACTAATCGGTGAGCAAGATTAGTGGATTTTGATACCATTATTTTGTGAGACATAAATTGCTGACCAAATGCACAAATTGGTAAGCAATAGTTATGCATTTTGGTGTTAATATATGTCACATGAGATACTGGGGCCAAAAATCCACCAATCGGGCGTTAATGTATCTCTCAAAAGACATGGGGCCAAAGTCCAGTAATCGGCAAGCAAGATTACTGGAAATTGGTGTCGCCGCACTGTTTGGGACATAGATTTGGCTACGGGCATCAGAATGACGCGAGCCACCCCAATTCGGAAAGCTCTCGACGAGACGCACGAGGGGACGATTGAGCTACGCTCCATCGGGGTCCATCTTCATCCCCAAATTTTGCCGTTCGACCAGTCAAAACGGGCATTTTTAGTTATTTCTTACTATTTCTGGTAATATTTCCATTGCCTATTCAGACCTCAGCTTGAACCTGTTTTGGGTTGGGACGAAATTCGCGTACGCGTTTCTTTCAGTAAGGTTAAAGTGTTGGGACAATTTCGGGATTTCAACCTTTTTTGGCATGTTTTATGATTATCAGCCATATATGCCCGGCTTGTGGGCAGAATTCGATTAATCTGCTTTTCTTGGAGCCCCAGAGACGTTCTCCATTCGTTTATGCCTCTCTGTTTGTTGCATATGCCGCATTGATCCAACGCCTTGATTAGATTCGGCGTCATTTTGGCACTAATATATGTCACAGAAGATATTGGGGCCAAAATCCACTAATCGGTGCGCAAGATTAGTGGATTTTGATACCATTATTCTGTGAGACATAAATTGCTGACAAAATGCACAAATTGGTAAGCAATAGTTATGCATTTTGGTGTTAATATATGTCACATGAGATACTGGGGCCAAAAATCCACCAATCGGGCGTTAATATATCTCTCAAAATACATGGGGCCAAAGTCCAGTAATCGGCAAGCAAGATTACTGGACTTTGGTGTCGCCGCACTGTTTGGGCCATAGCTTTGGCTACGGGCATCAGAATGACGCGAGCCACCCCAATTCGGAAAGCTCTCGACGAGACGCACGAGGGGACGATTGAGCTACGCTCCATCGGGGTCCATCTTCATCCCCAAATTTTGCCGTTCGACCAGTCAAAACGGGCATTTTTAGTTATTTCTTACTATTTCTGGTAATATTTCCATTGCCTATTCAGACCTCAGCTTGAACCTGTTTTGGGTTGGGACGAAATTCGCGTACGCGTTTCTTTCAGTAAGGTTAAAGTGTTGGGACAATTTCGGGATTTCAACCTTTTTTGGCATATTTTATGATTTTCAGCCATCTATGCCCGGCTTGTGGGCAGAATTCGATTAATCTGCTTTTCTTGGAACCCGAGAGACGTTCTCCATTCGTTTATGCCTCTCTGTTCGTTGCTTATGCTGCATTGATCCAACGCCTTGATTAGATTCGGCGTCATTTTGGCACTAATATATGTCACAGAAGATATTGGGGCAAAAATCCACTAATCGGTGAGCAAGATTAGTGGATTTTGATACCATTATTTTGTGAGACATAAATTGCTGACCAAATGCACAAATTGGTAAGCAATAGTTATGCAGTTTGGTGTTAATATATGTCACATGAGATACTGGGGCCAAAAATCCACCAATCGGGCGTTAATGTATCTCTCAAAAGACATGGGGCCAAAGTCCAGTAATCGGCAAGCAAGATTACTGGAAATTGGTGTCGCCGCACTGTTTGGGACATAGATTTGGCTACGGGCATCAGAATGACGCGAGCCACCCCAATTCGGAAATCTCTCGACGAGACGCACGAGGGGACGATTGAGCTACGCTCCATCGGGGTCCATCTTCATCCCCAAATTTTGCCGTTCGACCAGTCAAAACGGGCATTTTTAGTTATTTCTTACTATTTCTGGTAATATTTCCATTGCCTATTCAGACCTCAGCTTGAACCTGTTTTGGGTTGGGACGAAATTCGCGTACGCGTTTCTTTTAGTAAGGTTAAAGTGTTGGGACAATTTCGGGATTTCAACCTTTTTTGGCATGTTTTATGATTATCAGCCATATATGCCCGGCTTGTGGGCAGAATTCGATTAATCTGCTTTTCTTGGAGCCCCAGAGACGTTCTCCATTCGTTTATGCCTCTCTGTTTGTTGCATATGCCGCATTGATCCAACGCCTTGATTAGATTCGGCGTCATTTTGGCACTAATATATGTCACAGAAGATATTGGGGCCAAAATCCACTAATCGGTGCGCAAGATTAGTGGATTTTGATACCATTATTTTGTGAGACATAAATTGCTGACAAAATGCACAAATTGGTAAGCAATAGTTATGCATTTTGGTGTTAATATATGTCACATGAGATACTGGGGCCAAAAATCCACCAATCGGGCGTTAATATATCTCTCAAAATACATGGGGCCAAAGTCCAGTAATCGGCAAGCAAGATTACTGGACTTTGGTGTCGCCGCACTGTTTGGGCCATAGCTTTGGCTACGGGCATCAGAATGACGCGAGCCACCCCAATTCGGAAAGCTCTCGACGAGACGCACGAGGGGACGATTGAGCTACGCTCCATCGGGGTCCATCTTCATCCCCAAATTTTGCCGTTCGACCAGTCAAAACGGGCATTTTTAGTTATTTCTTACTATTTCTGGTAATATTTCCATTGCCTATTCGGACCTCAGCTTGAACCTGTTTTGGGTTGGGACGAAATTCGCGTACGCGTTTCTTTCAGTAAGGTTAAAGTGTTGGGACAATTTCGGGATTTCAACCTTTTTTGGCATATTTTATGATTTTCAGCCATCTATGCCCGGCTTGTGGGCAGAATTCGATTAATCTGCTTTACTTGGAACCCGAGAGACGTTCTCCATTCGTTTATGCCTCTCTGTTCGTTGCTTATGCCGCATTGATCCAACGCCTTGATTAGATTCGGCGTCATTTTGGCACTAATATATGTCACAGAAGATATTGGGGCAAAAATCCACTAATCGGTGAGCAAGATTAGTGGATTTTGATACCATTATTTTGTGAGACATAAATTGCTGACCAAATGCACAAATTGGTAAGCAATAGTTATGCATTTTGGTGTTAATATATGTCACATGAGATACTGGGGCCAAAAATCCACCAATCGGGCGTTAATGTATCTCTCAAAAGACATGGGGCCAAAGTCCAGTAATCGGCAAGCAAGATTACTGGAAATTGGTGTCGCCGCACTGTTTGGGACATAGATTTGGCTACGGGCTTCAGAATGACGCGAGCCACCCCAATTCGGAAAGCTCTCGACGAGACGCACGAGGGGACGATTGAGCTACGCTCCATCGGGGTCCATCTTCATCCCCAAATTTTGCCGTTCGACCAGTCAAAACGGGCATTTTTAGTTATTTCTTACTATTTCTGGTAATATTTCCATTGCCTATTCAGACCTCAGCTTGAACCTGTTTTGGGTTGGGACGAAATTCGCGTACGCGTTTCTTTCAGTAAGGTTAAAGTGTTGGGACAATTTCGGGATTTCAACCTTTTTTGGCATGTTTTATGATTATCAGCCATATATGCCCGGCTTGTGGGCAGAATTCGATTAATCTGCTTTTCTTGGAGCCCCAGAGACGTTCTCCATTCGTTTATGCCTCTCTGTTTGTTGCATATGCCGCATTGATCCAACGCCTTGATTAGATTCGGCGTCATTTTGGCACTAATATATGTCACAGAAGATATTGGGGCCAAAATCCACTAATCGGTGCGCAAGATTAGTGGATTTTGATACCATTATTTTGTGAGACATAAATTGCTGACAAAATGCACAAATTGGTAAGCAATAGTTATGCATTTTGGTGTTAATATATGTCACATGAGATACTGGGGCCAAAAATCCACCAATCGGGCGTTAATATATCTCTCAAAATACATGGGGCCAAAGTCCAGTAATCGGCAAGCAAGATTACTAGACTTTGGTGTCGCCGCACTGTTTGGGCCATAGCTTTGGCTACGGGCATCAGAATGACGCGAGCCACCCCAATTCGGAAAGCTCTCGACGAGACGCACGAGGGGACGATTGAGCTACGCTCCATCGGGGTCCATCTTCATCCCCAAATTTTGCCGTTCGACCAGTCAAAACGGGCATTTTTAGTTATTTCTTACTATTTCTGGTAATATTTCCATTGCCTATTCAGACCTCAGCTTGAACCTGTTTTGGGTTGGGACGAAATTCGCGTACGCGTTTCTTTCAGTAAGGTTAAAGTGTTGGGAAAATTTCGGGATTTCAACCTTTTTTGGCATGTTTTATGATTATCAGCCATATATGCCCGGCTTGTGGGCAGAATTCGATTAATCTGCTTTTCTTGGAGCCCCAGAGACGTTCTCCATTCGTTTATGCCTCTCTGTTTGTTGCATATGCCGCATTGATCCAACGCCTTGATTAGATTCGGCGTCATTTTGGCACTAATATATGTCACAGAAGATATTGGGGCCAAAATCCACTAATCGGTGCGCAAGATTAGTGGATTTTGATACCATTATTTTGTGAGACATAGATTGCTGACAAAATGCACAAATTGGTAAGCAATAGTTATGCATTTTGGTGTTAATATATGTCACATGAGATACTGGGGCCAAAAATCCACCAATCGGGCGTTAATGTATCTCTCAAAAGACATGGGGCCAAAGTCCAGTAATCGGCAAGCAAGATTACTGGAAATTGGTGTCGCCGCACTGTTTGGGACATAGATTTGGCTACGGGCATCAGAATGACGCGAGCCACCCCAATTCGGAAAGCTCTCGACGAGGCGCACGAGGGGACGATTGAGCTACGCTCCATCGGGGTCCATCTTCATCCCCAAATTTTGCCGTTCGACCAGTCAAAACGGGCATTTTTAGTTATTTCTTACTATTTCTGGTAATATTTCCATTGCCTATTCAGACCTCAGCTTGAACCTGTTTTGGGTTGGGACGAAATTCGCGTACGCGTTTCTTTCAGTAAGGTTAAAGTGTTGGGACAATTTCGGGATTTCAACCTTTTTTGGCATGTTTTATGATTATCAGCCATATATGCCCGGCTTGTGGGCAGAATTCGATTAATCTGCTTTTCTTGGAGCCCCAGAGACGTTCTCCATTCGTTTATGCCTCTCTGTTTGTTGCATATGCCGCATTGATCCAACGCCTTGATTAGATTCGGCGTCATTTTGGCACTAATATATGTCACAGAAGATATTGGGGCCAAAATCCACTAATCGGTGCGCAAGATTAGTGGATTTTGATACCATTATTTTGTGAGACATAAATTGCTGACAAAATGCACAAATTGGTAAGCAATAGTTATGCATTTTGGTGTTAATATATGTCACATGAGATACTGGGGCCAAAAATCCACCAATCGGGCGTTAATATATCTCTCAAAATACATGGGGCCAAAGTCCAGTAATCGGCAAGCAAGATTACTGGACTTTGGTGTCGCCGCACTGTTTGGGCCATAGCTTTGGCTACGGGCATCAGAATGACGCGAGCCACCCCAATTCGGAAAGCTCTCGACGAGACGCACGAGGGGACGATTGAGCTACGCTCCATCGGGGTCCATCTTCATCCCCAAATTTTGCCGTTCGACCAGTCAAAACGGGCATTTTTAGTTATTTCTTACTATTTCTGGTAATATTTCCATTGCCTATTCGGACCTCAGCTTGAACCTGTTTTGGGTTGGGACGAAATTCGCGTACGCGTTTCTTTCAGTAAGGTTAAAGTGTTGGGACAATTTCGGGATTTCAACCTTTTTTGGCATATTTTATGATTTTCAGCCATCTATGCCCGGCTTGTGGGCAGAATTCGATTAATCTGCTTTTCTTGGAACCCGAGAGACGTTCTCCATTCGTTTATGCCTCTCTGTTCGTTGCTTATGCCGCATTGATCCAACGCCTTGATTAGATTCGGCGTCATTTTGGCACTAATATATGTCACAGAAGATATTGGGGCAAAAATCCACTAATCGGTGAGCAAGATTAGTGGATTTTGATACCATTATTTTGTGAGACATAAATTGCTGACCAAATGCACAAATTGGTAAGCAATAGTTATGCATTTTGGTGTTAATATATGTCACATGAGATACTGGGGCCAAAAATCCACCAATCGGGCGTTAATGTATCTCTCAAAAGACATGGGGCCAAAGTCCAGTAATCGGCAAGCAAGATTACTGGAAATTGGTGTCGCCGCACTGTTTGGGACATAGATTTGGCTACGGGCATCAGAATGACGCGAGCCACCCCAATTCGGAAAGCTCTCGACGAGACGCACGAGGGGACGATTGAGCTACGCTCCATCGGGGTCCATCTTCATCCCCAAATTTTGCCGTTCGACCAGTCAAAACGGGCATTTTTAGTTATTTCTTACTATTTCTGGTAATATTTCCATTGCCTATTCAGACCTCAGCTTGAACCTGTTTTGGGTTGGGACGAAATTCGCGTACGCGTTTCTTTCAGTAAGGTTAAAGTGTTGGGACAATTTCGGGATTTCAACCTTTTTTGGCATGTTTTATGATTATCAGCCATATATGCCCGGCTTGTGGGCAGAATTCGATTAATCTGCTTTTCTTGGAGCCCCAGAGACGTTCTCCATTCGTTTATGCCTCTCTGTTTGTTGCATATGCCGCATTGATCCAACGCCTTGATTAGATTCGGCGTCATTTTGGCACTAATATATGTCACAGAAGATATTGGGGCCAAAATCCACTAATCGGTGCGCAAGATTAGTGGATTTTGATACCATTATTCTGTGAGACATAAATTGCTGACAAAATGCACAAATTGGTAAGCAATAGTTATGCATTTTGGTGTTAATATATGTCACATGAGATACTGGGGCCAAAAATCCACCAATCGGGCGTTAATATATCTCTCAAAATACATGGGGCCAAAGTCCAGTAATCGGCAAGCAAGATTACTGGACTTTGGTGTCGCCGCACTGTTTGGGCCATAGCTTTGGCTACGGGCATCAGAATGACGCGAGCCACCCCAATTCGGAAAGCTCTCGACGAGACGCACGAGGGGACGATTGAGCTACGCTCCATCGGGGTCCATCTTCATCCCCAAATTTTGCCGTTCGACCAGTCAAAACGGGCATTTTTAGTTATTTCTTACTATTTCTGGTAATATTTCCATTGCCTATTCAGACCTCAGCTTGAACCTGTTTTGGGTTGGGACGAAATTCGCGTACGCGTTTCTTTCAGTAAGGTTAAAGTGTTGGGACAATTTCGGGATTTCAACCTTTTTTGGCATATTTTATGATTTTCAGCCATCTATGCCCGGCTTGTGGGCAGAATTCGATTAATCTGCTTTTCTTGGAACCCGAGAGACGTTCTCCATTCGTTTATGCCTCTCTGTTCGTTGCTTATGCTGCATTGATCCAACGCCTTGATTAGATTCGGCGTCATTTTGGAACTAATATATGTCACAGAAGATATTGGGGCAAAAATCCACTAATCGGTGAGCAAGATTAGTGGATTTTGATACCATTATTTTGTGAGACATAAATTGCTGACCAAATGCACAAATTGGTAAGCAATAGTTATGCAGTTTGGTGTTAATATATGTCACATGAGATACTGGGGCCAAAAATCCACCAATCGGGCGTTAATGTATCTCTCAAAAGACATGGGGCCAAAGTCCAGTAATCGGCAAGCAAGATTACTGGAAATTGGTGTCGCCGCACTGTTTGGGACATAGATTTGGCTACGGGCATCAGAATGACGCGAGCCACCCCAATTCGGAAATCTCTCGACGAGACGCACGAGGGGACGATTGAGCTACGCTCCATCGGGGTCCATCTTCATCCCCAAATTTTGCCGTTCGACCAGTCAAAACGGGCATTTTTAGTTATTTCTTACTATTTCTGGTAATATTTCCATTGCCTATTCAGACCTCAGCTTGAACCTGTTTTGGGTTGGGACGAAATTCGCGTACGCGTTTCTTTTAGTAAGGTTAAAGTGTTGGGACAATTTCGGGATTTCAACCTTTTTTGGCATGTTTTATGATTATCAGCCATATATGCCCGGCTTGTGGGCAGAATTCGATTAATCTGCTTTTCTTGGAGCCCCAGAGACGTTCTCCATTCGTTTATGCCTCTCTGTTTGTTGCATATGCCGCATTGATCCAACGCCTTGATTAGATTCGGCGTCATTTTGGCACTAATATATGTCACAGAAGATATTGGGGCCAAAATCCACTAATCGGTGCGCAAGATTAGTGGATTTTGATACCATTATTTTGTGAGACATAAATTGCTGACAAAATGCACAAATTGGTAAGCAATAGTTATGCATTTTGGTGTTAATATATGTCACATGAGATACTGGGGCCAAAAATCCACCAATCGGGCGTTAATATATCTCTCAAAATACATGGGGCCAAAGTCCAGTAATCGGCAAGCAAGATTACTGGACTTTGGTGTCGCCGCACTGTTTGGGCCATAGCTTTGGCTACGGGCATCAGAATGACGCGAGCCACCCCAATTCGGAAAGCTCTCGACGAGACGCACGAGGGGACGATTGAGCTACGCTCCATCGGGGTCCATCTTCATCCCCAAATTTTGCCGTTCGACCAGTCAAAACGGGCATTTTTAGTTATTTCTTACTATTTCTGGTAATATTTCCATTGCCTATTCGGACCTCAGCTTGAACCTGTTTTGGGTTGGGACGAAATTCGCGTACGCGTTTCTTTCAGTAAGGTTAAAGTGTTGGGACAATTTCGGGATTTCAACCTTTTTTGGCATATTTTATGATTTTCAGCCATCTATGCCCGGCTTGTGGGCAGAATTCGATTAATCTGCTTTACTTGGAACCCGAGAGACGTTCTCCATTCGTTTATGCCTCTCTGTTCGTTGCTTATGCCGCATTGATCCAACGCCTTGATTAGATTCGGCGTCATTTTGGCACTAATATATGTCACAGAAGATATTGGGGCAAAAATCCACTAATCGGTGAGCAAGATTAGTGGATTTTGATACCATTATTTTGTGAGACATAAATTGCTGACCAAATGCACAAATTGGTAAGCAATAGTTATGCATTTTGGTGTTAATATATGTCACATGAGATACTGGGGCCAAAAATCCACCAATCGGGCGTTAATGTATCTCTCAAAAGACATGGGGCCAAAGTCCAGTAATCGGCAAGCAAGATTACTGGAAATTGGTGTCGCCGCACTGTTTGGGACATAGATTTGGCTACGGGCTTCAGAATGACGCGAGCCACCCCAATTCGGAAAGCTCTCGACGAGACGCACGAGGGGACGATTGAGCTACGCTCCATCGGGGTCCATCTTCATCCCCAAATTTTGCCGTTCGACCAGTCAAAACGGGCATTTTTAGTTATTTCTTACTATTTCTGGTAATATTTCCATTGCCTATTCAGACCTCAGCTTGAACCTGTTTTGGGTTGGGACGAAATTCGCGTACGCGTTTCTTTCAGTAAGGTTAAAGTGTTGGGAAAATTTCGGGATTTCAACCTTTTTTGGCATGTTTTATGATTATCAGCCATATATGCCCGGCTTGTGGGCAGAATTCGATTAATCTGCTTTTCTTGGAGCCCCAGAGACGTTCTCCATTCGTTTATGCCTCTCTGTTTGTTGCATATGCCGCATTGATCCAACGCCTTGATTAGATTCGGCGTCATTTTGGCACTAATATATGTCACAGAAGATATTGGGGCCAAAATCCACTAATCGGTGCGCAAGATTAGTGGATTTTGATACCATTATTTTGTGAGACATAGATTGCTGACAAAATGCACAAATTGGTAAGCAATAGTTATGCATTTTGGTGTTAATATATGTCACATGAGATACTGGGGCCAAAAATCCACCAATCGGGCGTTAATATATCTCTCAAAATACATGGGGCCAAAGTCCAGTAATCGGCAAGCAAGATTACTAGACTTTGGTGTCGCCGCACTGTTTGGGCCATAGCTTTGGCTACGGGCATCAGAATGACGCGAGCCACCCCAATTCGGAAAGCTCTCGACGAGACGCACGAGGGGACGATTGAGCTACGCTCCATCGGGGTCCATCTTCATCCCCAAATTTTGCCGTTCGACCAGTCAAAACGGGCATTTTTAGTTATTTCTTACTATTTCTGGTAATATTTCCATTGCCTATTCGGACCTCAGCTTGAACCTGTTTTGGGTTGGGACGAAATTCGCGTACGCGTTTCTTTCAGTAAGGTTAAAGTGTTGTGAGACATAAATTGCTGACCAAATGCACAAATTGGTAAGCAATAGTTATGCATTTTGGTGTTAATATATGTCACATGAGATAATGGGGCCAAAAATCCACCAATCAGGCGTTAATGTATCTCTCAAAAGACATGGGGCCAAAGTCCAGTAATCGGCAAGCAAGATTACTGGACTTTGGTGTCGCCGCACTGTTTGGGACATAGATTTGGCTACGGGCATCAGAATGACGCGAGCCACCCCAATTCGGAAAGCTCTCGACGAGACGCACGAGGGGACGATTGAGCTACGCTCCATCGGGGTCCATCTTCATCCCCAAATTTTGCCGTTCGACCAGTCAAAACGGGCATTTTTAGTTATTTCTTACTATTTCTGGTAATATTTCCATTGCCTATTCAGACCTCAGCTTGAACCTGTTTTGGGTTGGGACGAAATTCGCGTACGCGTTTCTTTCAGTAAGGTTAAAGTGTTGGGACAATTTCGGGATTTCAACCTTTTTTGGCATGTTTTATGATTATCAGCCATATATGCCCGGCTTGTGGGCAGAATTCGATTAATCTGCTTTTCTTGGAGCCCCAGAGACGTTCTCCATTCGTTTATGCCTCTCTGTTTGTTGCATATGCCGCATTGATCCAACGCCTTGATTAGATTCGGCGTCATTTTGGCACTAATATATGTCACAGAAGATATTGGGGCCAAAATCCACTAATCGGTGCGCAAGATTAGTGGATTTTGATACCATTATTTTGTGAGACATAAATTGCTGACAAAATGCACAAATTGGTAAGCAATAGTTATGCATTTTGGTGTTAATATATGTCACATGAGATACTGGGGCCAAAAATCCATCAATCGGGCGTTAATATATCTCTCAAAATACATGGGGCCAAAGTCCAGTAATCGGCAAGCAAGATTACTGGACTTTGGTGTCGCCGCACTGTTTGGGCCATAGCTTTGGCTACGGGCATCAGAATGACGCGAGCCACCCCAATTCGGAAAGCTCTCGACGAGACGCACGAGGGGACGATTGAGCTACGCTCCATCGGGGTCCATCTTCATCCCCAAATTTTGCCGTTCGACCAGTCAAAACGGGCATTTTTAGTTATTTCTTACTATTTCTGGTAATATTTCCATTGCCTATTCGGACCTCAGCTTGAACCTGTTTTGGGTTGGGACGAAATTCGCGTACGCGTTTCTTTCAGTAAGGTTAAAGTGTTGGGACAATTTCGGGATTTCAACCTTTTTTGGCATATTTTATGATTTTCAGCCATCTATGCCCGGCTTGTGGGCAGAATTCGATTAATCTGCTTTTCTTGGAACCCGAGAGACGTTCTCCATTCGTTTATGCCTCTCTGTTCGTTGCATATGCCGCATTGATCCAACGCCTTGATTAGATTCGGCGTCATTTTGGCACTAATATATGTCACAGAAGATATTGGGGCCAAAATCCACTAATCGGTGCGCAAGATTAGTGGATTTTGATACCATTATTTTGTGAGACATAAATTGCTGACCAAATGCACAAATTGGTAAGCAATAGTTATGCATTTTGGTGTTAATATATGTCACATGAGATACTGGGGCCAAAAATCCACCAATCGGGCGTTAATGTATCTCTCAAAAGACATGGGGCCAAAGTCCAGTAATCGGCAAGCAAGATTACTGGAAATTGGTGTCGCCGCACTGTTTGGGACATAGATTTGGCTACGGGCATCAGAATGACGCGAGCCACCCCAATTCGGAAAGCTCTCGACGAGACGCACGAGGGGACGATTGAGCTACGCTCCATCGGGGTCCATCTTCATCCCCAAATTTTGCCGTTCGACCAGTCAAAACGGCCATTTTTAGTTATTTCTTACTATTTCTGGTAATATTTCCATTGCCTATTCAGACCTCAGCTTGAACCTGTTTTGGATTGGGACGAAATTCGCGTACGCGTTTCTTTCAGTAAGGTTAAAGTGTTGGGACAATTTCGGGATTTCAACCTTTTTTGGCATGTTTTATGATTATCAGCCATATATGCCCGGCTTGTGGGCAGAATTCGATTAATCTGCTTTTCTTGGAGCCCCAGAGACGTTCTCCATTCGTTTATGCCTCTCTGTTTGTTGCATATGCCGCATTGATCCAACGCCTTGATTAGATTCGGCGTCATTTTGGCACTAATATATGTCACAGAAGATATTGGGGCCAAAATCCACTAATCGGTGCGCAAGATTAGTGGATTTTGATACCATTATTTTGTGAGACATAAATTGCTGACAAAATGCACAAATTGGTAAGCAATAGTTATGCATTTTGGTGTTAATATATGTCACATGAGATACTGGGGCCAAAAATCCACCAATCGGGCGTTAATATATCTCTCAAAATACATGGGGCCAAAGTCCAGTAATCGGCAAGCAAGATTACTGGACTTTGGTGTCGCCGCACTGTTTGGGCCATAGCTTTGGCTACGGGCATCAGAATGACGCGAGCCACCCCTATTCGGAAAGCTCTCGACGAGACGCACGAGGGGACGATTGAGCTACGCTCCATCGGGGTCCATCTTCATCCCCAAATTTTGCCGTTCGACCAGTCAAAACGGGCATTTTTAGTTATTTCTTACTATTTCTGGTAATATTTCCATTGCTTATTCGGACCTCAGCTTGAACCTGTTTTGGGTTGGGACGAAATTCGCGTACGCGTTTCTTTCAGTAAGGTTAAAGTGTTGGGACAATTTCGGGATTTCAACCTTTTTTGGCATATTTTATGATTTTCAGCCATATATGCCCGGCTTTTGGGCAGAATTCGATTAATCTGCTTTTCTTGGAACCCGAGTGACGTTCTCCATTCGTTTATGCCTCTCTGTTTGTTGCTTATGCCGCATTGATCCAACGCCTTGATTAGATTCGGCGTCATTTTGGCACTAATATATGTCACAGAAGATATTGGGGCCAAAATCCACTAATCGGTGAGCAAGATTAGTGGATTTTGATACCATTATTTTGTGAGACATAAATAGCTGACAAAATGCACAAATTGGTAAGCAATAGTTATGCATTTTGGTGTTAATATATGTCACATGAGATACTGGGGCCAAAAATCCACCAATCGAGCGTTAATATATCTCTCAAAAGACATGGGGCCAAAGTCCAGTAATCGGCAAGCAAGATTACTGGACTTTGGTGTCGCCGCACTGTTTGGGCCATAGCTTTGGCTACGGGCATCAGAATGACGCGAGCCACCCCAATTCGGAAAGCTCTCGACGAGACGCACGAGGGTACGATTGAGCTACGCTCCATCGGGGTCCATCTTCATCCCTAAATTCTGCCGTTCGACCAGTCAAAACGGCCATTTTTAGTTATTTCTTACTATTTCTGGTAATATTTCCATTGCCTATTCGGACCTCAGCTTGAACCCGTTTTGGGTTGGGTCGAAATTCGCGTACGCGTTTATTTCAGTAAGGTTAAAGTGTTGGGACAATTTCGAGATTTCAACCTTTTTTGGCATATTTTATGATTTTCAGCAATATATGCCCGGCTTTTGGGCAGAATTCGATTAATTTGCTTTTCTTGGAACCCCAGAGACGTTCTCCATTCGTTTATGCCTCTCTGTTTGTTGCTTATGCCGCATTGATCCAGCGCCTTGATTAGATTCGGCGTCATTTTGGCACTAATATATGTCACAGAAGATATTGGGGCCAAAATCCACTAATCGGTGAGCAAGATTAGTGGATTTTGATACCATTATTTTGTGAGACATAAATTGCTGACAAAATGCACAAATTGGTAAGCAATAGTTATGTATTTTTGCGTTAATATATGTCACATGAGATACTGGGGCCAAAAATCCACCAATCGGGCGTTAATATATCTCTCAAAATACATGGGGCCAAAGTCCAGTAATCGGCAAGCAAGATTACTGGACTTTGGTGTCGCCGCACTGTTTGGGCCATAGCTTTGGCTACGGGCATCAGAATGACGCGAACCACCCCAATTCGGAAAGCTCTCAACGAGACGCACGAGGGGAGGATTGAGCTACGCTCCATCGGGGTCCATCTTCATCCCCAAATTCTGCCGTTCGACCAGTCAAAACGGCCATTTTTAGTTATTTCTTACTATTTCTGGTAATATTTCCATTGCCTATTCGGACCTCAGCTTGAACCCGTTTTGGGTTGGGACGAAATTCGCTTACGCGTTTCTTTCAGTAAGGTTAAAGTGTTGGGACAATTTCGGGATTTCAACCTTTTTTGGCATATTTTATGATTTTCAGCCATATATGCCCGGCTTGTGGGCAGAATTCGATTAATCTGCTTTTCTTGGAACCCGAGTGACGTTCTCCATTCGTTTATGCCTCTCTGTTCGTTGCTTATGCCGCATTGATCCAACGCCTTGATTAGATTCGGCGTCATTTTGGCACTAATATATGTCACAGAAGATATTGGGGCCAAAATCCACTAATCGGTGCGCAAGATTAGTGGATTTTGATACCATTATTTTGTGAGACATAAATTGCTGACAAAATGCACAAATTGGTAAGCAATAGTTATGCATTTTGGTGTTAATATATGTCACATGAGATACTGGGGCCAAAAATCCACCAATCGGGCGTTAATATATCTCTCAAAAGACATGGGGCCAAAGTCCAGTAATCGGCAAGCAAGATTACTGGACTTTGGTGTCGCCGCACTATTTGGGCCATAGCTTTGGCTACGGGCATCAGAATGACGCGAGCCAACCCAATTCGGAAAGCTCTCAACGAGACGCACGAGGGGACGATTGAGCTATGCTCCATCGGGGTCCATCTTCATCCCAAAATTCTGCCATTCGACCAGTCAAAACGGACATTTTTAGTTATTTCTTACTATTTCTGGTAATATTTCCATTGCCTATTCGGACCTCAGCTTGAACCCGTTTTGGGTTGGGACGAAATTCGCTTACGCGTTTCTTTCAGTAAGGTTAAAGTGTTGGGACAATTTCGGGATTTCAACCTTTTTTGGCATATTTTATGATTTTCAGCCATATATGCCCGGCTTGTGGGCAGAATTCGATTAATCTGCTTTTCTTGGAACCCGAGTGACGTTCTCCATTCGTTTATGCCTCTCTGTTCGTTGCTTATGCCGCATTGATCCAACGCCTTGATTAGATTCGGCGTCATTTTGGCACTAATATATGTCACAGAAGATATTGGGGCCAAAATCCACTAATCGGTGCGCAAGATTAGTGGATTTTGATACCATTATTTTGTGAGACATAAATTGCTGACAAAATGCACAAATTGGTAAGCAATAGTTATGCATTTTGGTGTTAATATATGTCACATGAGATACTGGGGCCAAAAATCCACCAATCGGGCGTTAATATATCTCTCAAAATACATGGGGCCAAAGTCCAGTAATCGGCAAGCAAGATTACTGGACTTTGGTGTCGCCGCACTGTTTGGGCCATAGCTTTGGCTACGGGCATCAGAATGACGCGAGCCACCCCAATTCGGAAAGCTCTCGACGAGACGCACGAGGGGACGATTGAGCTACGCTCCATCGGGGTCCATCTTCATCCCCAAATTCTGCCGTTCGACCAGTCAAAACGGCCATTTTTAGTTATTTCTTACTATTTCTGGTAATATTTCCATTGCCTATTCGGACCTCAGCTTGAACCCGTTTTGGGTTGGGTCGAAATTCGCGTACGCGTTTATTTCAGTAAGGTTAAAGTGTTGGGACAATTTCGAGATTTCAACCTTTTTTGGCATATTTTATGATTTTCAGCAATATATGCCCGGCTTTTGGGCAGAATTCGATTAATTTGCTTTTCTTGGAACCCCAGAGACGTTCTCCATTCGTTTATGCCTCTCTGTTTGTTGCTTATGCCGCATTGATCCAACGCCTTGATTAGATTCGGCGTCATTTTGGCACTAATATATGTCACAGAAGATATTGGGGCCAAAATCCACTAATCGGTGAGCAAGATTAGTGGATTTTGATACCATTATTTTGTGAGACATAAATTGCTGACAAAATGCACAAATTGGTAAGCAATAGTTATGTATTTTGGCGTTAATATATGTCACATGAGATACTGGGGCCAAAAATCCACCAATCGGGCGTTAATATATCTCTCAAAAGACATGGGGCCAAAGTCCAGTAATCGGCAAGCAAGATTACTGGACTTTGGTGTCGCCGCACTGTTTGGGCCATAGCTTTGGCTACGGGCATCAGAATGACGCGAACCACCCCAATTCGGAAAGCTCTCAACGAGACGCACGAGGGTAGGATTGAGCTACGCTCCATCGGGGTCCATCTTCATCCCCAAATTCTGCCGTTCGACCAGTCAAAACGGCCATTTTTAGTTATTTCTTACTATTTCTGGTAATATTTCCATTGCCTATTCAGACCTCAGCTTGAACCCGTTTTGGGTTGGGTCGAAATTCGCGTACGCGTTTATTTCAGTAAGGTTAAAGTGTTGGGACAATTTCGAGATTTCAACCTTTTTTGGCATATTTTATGATTTTCAGCCATATATGCCCGGCTTTTGGGCAGAATTCGATTAATCTGCTTTTCTTGGAACCCGAGAGACGTTCTCCATTCATTTATGCCTCTCTGTTCGTTTCTTATGCCGCATTGATCCAACACCTTGATTAGATTCGGCGTCATTTTGGCACTAATATATGTCACAGAAGATATTGGGGCAACAATCCACTAATCGGTGAGCAAGATTAGTGGATTTTGATACCATTATTTTGTGAGACATAAATTGCTGACAAAATGCACAAATTGGTAAGCAATAGTTATGCATTTTGGTGTTAATATATGTCACATGAGATACTGGGGCCAAAAATCCACCAATCGGGCGTTAATATATCTCTCAAAAGACATGGGGCCAAAGTCCAGTAATCGGCAAGCAAGATTACTGGACTTTGGTGTCGCCGCACTGTTTGGGCCATAGCTTTGGCTACGGGCATCAGAATGACGCGAGCCACCTCAATTCGGAAAGCTCTCGACGAGACGCACGAGGGGACGATAGAGCTACGCTCCATCGGGGTCAATCTTCATCCCCAAATTTTGCCGTTCGACCAGTCAAAACGGGCATTTTTAGTTATTTCTTACTATTTCTGGTAATATTTCCATTGCCTATTCGGACCTCAGCTTGAACCCGTTTTGGGATGGGTCGAAATTCGCGTACGCGTTTATTTCAGTAAGGTTAAAGTGTTGGGACAATTTCGGGATTTCAACTTTTTTTGCATTTTTTATGATTATCAGCCATATATGCCCGGCTTGTGGGCAGAATTCGATTAATCTGCTTTTCTTGGAGCCCCAGAGACGTTCTCCATTCGTTTATGCCTCTCTGTTTGTTGCATATGCCGCATTGATCCAACGCCTTGATTAGATTCGGCGTCATTGTGGCACTAATATATGTCACAGAAGATATTGGGGCCAAAATCCACTAATCGGTGAGCAAGATTAGTGAATTTTGATACCATTATTTTGTGAGACATAAATTACTGACAAAATGCACAAATTGGTAAGCAATAGTTATGCATTTTGGTGTTAATATATGTCACATGAGATACTGGGGCCAAAAATCCACCAATCGGGCGTTAATATATCTCTCAAAAGACATGGGGCCAAAGTCCAGTAATCGGCAAGCAAGATTACTGGACTTTGGTGTCGCCGCACTATTTGGGCCATAGCTTTGGCTACGGGCATCAGAATGACGCGAGCCAACCCAATTCGGAAAGCTCTCAACGAGACGCACGAGGGGACGATTGAGCTATGCTCCATCGGGGTCCATCTTCATCCCCAAATTCTGCCATTCGACCAGTCAAAACGGACATTTTTAGTTATTTCTTACTATTTCTGGTAATATTTCCATTGCCTATTCGGACCTCAGCTTGAACCCGTTTTGGGTTGGGACGAAATTCGCTTACGCGTTTCTTTCAGTAAGGTTAAAGTGTTGGGACAATTTCGGGATTTCAACCTTTTTTGGCATATTTTATGATTTTCAGCCATATATGCCCGGCTTGTGGGCAGAATTCGATTAATCTGCTTTTCTTGGAACCCGAGTGACGTTCTCCATTCGTTTATGCCTCTCTGTTCGTTGCTTATGCCGCATTGATCCAACGCCTTGATTAGATTCGGCGTCATTTTGGCACTAATATATGTCACAGAAGATATTGGGGCCAAAATCCACTAATCGGTGCGCAAGATTAGTGGATTTTGATACCATTATTTTGTGAGACATAAATTGCTGACAAAATGCACAAATTGGTAAGCAATAGTTATGCATTTTGGTGTTAATATATGTCACATGAGATACTGGGGCCAAAAATCCACCAATCGGGCGTTAATATATCTCTCAAAAGACATGGGGCCAAAGTCCAGTAATCGGCAAGCAAGATTACTGGACTTTGGTGTCGCCGCACTATTTGGGCCATAGCTTTGGCTACGGGCATCAGAATGACGCGAGCCAACCCAATTCGGAAAGCTCTCAACGAGACGCACGAGGGGACGATTGAGCTATGCTCCATCGGGGTCCATCTTCATCCCAAAATTCTGCCATTCGACCAGTCAAAACGGACATTTTTAGTTATTTCTTACTATTTCTGGTAATATTTCCATTGCCTATTCGGACCTCAGCTTGAACCCGTTTTGGGTTGGGACGAAATTCGCTTACGCGTTTCTTTCAGTAAGGTTAAAGTGTTGGGACAATTTCGGGATTTCAACCTTTTTTGGCATATTTTATGATTTTCAGCCATATATGCCCGGCTTGTGGGCAGAATTCGATTAATCTGCTTTTCTTGGAACCCGAGTGACGTTCTCCATTCGTTTATGCCTCTCTGTTCGTTGCTTATGCCGCATTGATCCAACGCCTTGATTAGATTCGGCGTCATTTTGGCACTAATATATGTCACAGAAGATATTGGGGCCAAAATCCACTAATCGGTGCGCAAGATTAGTGGATTTTGATACCATTATTTTGTGAGACATAAATTGCTGACAAAATGCACAAATTGGTAAGCAATAGTTATGCATTTTGGTGTTAATATATGTCACATGAGATACTGGGGCCAAAAATCCACCAATCGGGCGTTAATATATCTCTCAAAATACATGGGGCCAAAGTCCAGTAATCGGCAAGCAAGATTACTGGACTTTGGTGTCGCCGCACTGTTTGGGCCATAGCTTTGGCTACGGGCATCAGAATGACGCGAGCCACCCCATTCGGAAAGCTCTCGACGAGACGCACGAGGGGACGATTGAGCTACGCTCCATCGGGGTCCATCTTCATCCCCAAATTCTGCCGTTCGACCAGTCAAAACGGCCATTTTTAGTTATTTCTTACTATTTCTGGTAATATTTCCATTGCCTATTCGGACCTCAGCTTGAACCCGTTTTGGGTTGGGTCTCGCGTACGCGTTTATTTCAGTAAGGTTAAAGTGTTGGGACAATTTCGAGATTTCAACCTTTTTTGGCATATTTTATGATTTTCAGCCATATATGCCCGACTTTTGGGCAGAATTCGATTAATCTGCTTTTCTTGGAACCCGAGAGACGTTCTCCATTCATTTATGCCTCTCTGTTCGTTTCTTATGCCGCATTGATCCAACGCCTTGATTAGATTCGGCGTCATTTTGGCACTAATATATGTCACAGAAGATATTGGGGCAAAAATCCACTAATCGGTGAGCAAGATTAGTGGATTTTGATACCATTATTTTGTGAGACATAAATTGCTGACCAAATGCACAAATTGGTAAGCAATAGTTATGCATTTTGGTGTTAATATATGTCACATGAGATACTGGGGCCAAAAATCCACCAATCGGGCGTTAATATATCTCTCAAAAGACATGGGACCAAAGTCCAGTAATCGGCAAGCAAGATTACTGGACTTTGGTGTCGCCGCACTGTTTGGGCCATAGCTTTGGCTACGGGCATCAGAATGACGCGAGCCACCTCAATCGGAAAGCTCTCGACGAGACGCACGAGGGGACGATTGAGCTACGCTCCATCGGGGTCCATCTTCATCCCCAAATTTTGCCGTTCGACCAGTCAAAACTGGCATTTTTAGTTATTTCTTACTATTTCTGGTAATATTTCCATTGCCTATTCGGACCTCAGCTTGAACCCGTTTTGGGATGGGTCGAAATTCGCGTACGCGTTTATTTCAGTAAGGTTAAAGTGTTGGGACAATTTCGGGATTTCAACCTTTTTTGGCATATTTTATGATTATCAGCCATATATGCCCGGCTTGTGGGCAGAATTCGATTAATCTGCTTTTCTTGGAGCCCCAGAGACGTTCTCCATTCGTTTATGCCTCTCTGTTTGTTGCATATGCCGCATTGATCCAACGCCTTGATTAGATTCGGCGTCATTGTGGCACTAATATATGTCACAGAATATATTGGGGCCAAAATCCACTAATCGGTGAGCAAGATTAGTGAATTTTGATACCATTATTTTGTGAGACATAAATTACTGACAAAATGCACAAATTGGTAAGCAATAGTTATGCATTTTGGTGTTAATATATGTCACATGAGATACTGGGGCCAAAAATCCACCAATCGGGCGTTAATATATCTCTCAAAAGACATGGGGCCAAAGTCCAGTAATCGGCAAGCAAGATTACTGGACTTTGGTGTCGCCGCACTGTTTGGGCCATAGCTTTGGCTACGGGCATCAGAATGACGCGAGCCACCTCAATCGGAAAGCTCTCGACGAGACGCACGAGGGGACGATTGAGCTACGCTCCATCGGGGTCCATCTTCATCCCCAAATTTTGCCGTTCGACCAGTCAAAACGGGCATTTTTAGTTATTTCTTACTATTTCTGGTAATATTTCCATTGCCTATTCGGACCTCAGCTTGAACCCGTTTTGGGATGGGTCGAAATTCGCGTACGCGTTTATTTCAGTAAGGTTAAAGTGTTGGGACAATTTCGGGATTTCAACCTTTTTTGGCATATTTTATGATTATCAGCCATATATGCCCGACTTGTTGGCAGAATTCGATTAATCTGCTTTTCTTGGAGCCCCAGAGACGTTCTCCATTCGTTTATGCCTCTCTGTTTGTTGCATATGCCGCATTGATCCAACGCCTTGATTAGATTCGGCGTCATTGTGGCACTAATATATGTCACAGAATATATTGGGGCCAAAATCCACTAATCGGTGAGCAAGATTAGTGAATTTTGATACCATTATTTTGTGAGACATAAATTACTGACAAAATGCACAAATTGGTAAGCAATAGTTATGCATTTTGGTGTTAATATATGTCACATGAGATACTGGGGCCAAAAATCCACCAATCGGGCGTTAATATATCTCTCAAAAGACATGGGGCCAAAGTCCAGTAATCGGCAAGCAAGATTACTGGACTTTGGTGTCGCCGCACTATTTGGGCCATAGCTTTGGCTACAGGCATCAGAATGACGCGAGCCAACCCAATTCGGAAAGCTCTCAACGAGACGCACGAGGGGACGATTGAGCTATGCTCCATCGGGGTCCATCTTCATCCCCAAATTCTGCCGTTCGACCAGCCAAAACGGACATTTTTAGTTATTTCTTACTATTTCTGGTAATATTTCCATTGCCTATTCGAACCTCATCTGGAACCCGTTTTGGGTTGGGACGAAATTCGCTTACGCGTTTCTTTCAGTAAGGTTAAAGTGTTGGGACAATTTCGGGATTTCAACCTTTTTTGGCATATTTTATGATTTTCAGCCATATATGCCCGGCTTGTGGGCAGAATTCGATTAATCTGCGTTTCTTGGAACCCGAGTGACGTTCTCCATTCGTTTATGCCTCTCTGTTCGTTGCTTATGCCGCATTGATCCAACGCCTTGATTAGATTCGGCGTCATTTTGGCACTAGTATATGTCACAGAATATATTGGGGCCAAAATCCACTAATCGGTGAGCAAGATTAGTGGATTTTGATACCATTATTTTGTGAGACATAAATTGCTGACAAAATGCACAAATTGGTAAGCAATAGTTATGCATTTTGGTGTTAATATATGTCACATGAGATACTGGGGCCAAAAATCCACCAATCGGGCGTTAATATATCTCTCAAAAGACATGGGGCCAAAGTCCAGTAATCGGCAAGCAAGATTACTGGACTTTGGTGTCGCCGCACAGTTTGGGCCATAGCTTTGGCTACGGGCATCAGAATGACGCGAGCCACCCCAATTCGGAAAGCTCTCGGCGAGACGCACGAGGGGACGATTGAGCTACGCTTTATCGGGGTCCATCTTCATCCCCAAATTCTGCCGTTCGACCAGTCAAAACGGCCATTTTTAGTTATTTCTTACTATTTCTGGTAATATTTCCATTGCCTATTCGGACCTCAGCTTGAACCCGTTTTGGGTTGGGTCGAAATTCGCGTACGCGTTTATTTCAGTAAGGTTAAAGTGTTGGGACAATTTCGAGATTTCAACCTTTTTTGGCATATTTTATGATTTTCATCCATATATGCCCGGCTTTTGGGCAGAATTCGATTAATTTTCTTTTCTTGGAACCCCAGAGACGTTCTCCATTCGTTTATGCCTCTCTGTTTGTTGCTTATGCCGCATTGATCCAACGCCTTGATTAGATTCGGCGTCATTTTGGCACTAATATATGTCACAGAAGATATTGGGGCCAAAATACACTAATCGGTGAGCAAGATTAGTGGATTTTGATACCATTATTTTGTGAGACATAAATTGCTGACAAAATGCACAAATTGGTAAGCAATAGTTATGTATTTTGGCGTTAATATATGTCACATGAGATAGTGGGGCCAAAAATCCACCAATCGGGCGTTAATATATCTCTCAAAAGACATGGGGCCAAAGTCCAGTAATCGGCAAGCAAGATTACTGGACTTCGGTGTCGCGGCACTGTTTGGGCCATAGCTTTGGCTACGGGCATCAGAATGACGCGAGCCACCTCAATTCTGAAAGCTCTCGACGAGACGCACGAGGGAACGATTGAGCTACGCTCCATCGAGGTCCATCTTCATCCCCAAATTTTGCCGTTCGACCAGTCAAAACGGGCATTTTTAGTTATTTCTTACTATTTCTGGTAATATTTCCATTGCCTATTCGGACCTCAGCTTGAACCCGTTTTGGGATGGGTCGAAATTCGCGTACGCGTTTATTTCAGTAAGGTTAAAGTGTTGGGACAATTTCGGGATTTCAACTTTTTTTGCATATTTTATGATTATCAGCCATATATGCCCGGCTTGTGGGCAGAATTCGATTAATCTGCTTTTCTTGGAGCCCCAGAGACGTTCTCCATTCGTTTATGCCTCTATGTTTGTTGCATATGCCGCATTGATCCAACGCCTTGATTAGATTCGGCGTCATTGTGGCAGTAATATATGTCACAGAAGATATTGGGGCCAAAATCCACTAATCGGTGAGCAAGATTAGTGAATTTTGATACCATTATTTTGTGAGACATAAATTACTGACAAAATGCACAAATTGGTAAGCAATAGTTATGCATTTTGGTGTTAATATATGTCACATGAGATACTGGGGCCAAAATTCCACCAATCGGGCGTTAATATATCTCTCAAAAGACATGGGGCCAAAGTCCAGTAATCGGCAAGCAAGATTACTGGACTTTGGTGTCGCCGCACTATTTGGGCCATAGCTTTGGCTACGGGCTTCAGAATGACGCGAGCCAACCCAATTCGGAAAGCTCTCAACGAGACGCACGAGGGGACGATTGAGCTATGCTCCATCGGGGTCCATCTTCATCCCCAAATTCTGCCATTCGACCAGTCAAAACGGACATTTTTAGTTATTTCTTACTATTTCTGGTAATATTTCCATTGCCTATTCGGACCTCAGCTTGAACCCGTTTTGGGTTGGGACGAAATTCGCTTACGCGTTTCTTTCAGTAAGGTTAAAGTGTTGGGACAATTTCGGGATTTCAACCTTTTTTGGCATATTTTATGATTTTCAGCCATATATGCCCGGCTTGTGGGCAGAATTCGATTAATCTGCTTTTCTTGGAGCCCCAGAGACGTTCTCCATTCGTTTATGCCTCTCTGTTTGTTGCATATGCCGCATTGATCCAACGCCTTGATTAGATTCGGCGTCATTGTGGCAGTAATATATGTCACAGAAGATATTGGGGCCAAAATCCACTAATCGGTGAGCAAGATTAGTGAATTTTGATACCATTATTTTGTGAGACATAAATTACTGACAAAATGCACAAATTGGTAAGCAATAGTTATGCATTTTGGTGTTAATATATGTCACATGAGATACTGGGGCCAAAATTCCACCAATCGGGCGTTAATATATCTCTCAAAAGACATGGGGCCAAAGTCCAGTAATCGGCAAGCAAGATTACTGGACTTTGGTGTCGCCGCACTATTTGGGCCATAGCTTTGGCTACGGGCTTCAGAATGACGCGAGCCAACCCAATTCGGAAAGCTCTCAACGAGACGCACGAGGGGACGATTGAGCTATGCTCCATCGGGGTCCATCTTCATCCCCAAATTCTGCCATTCGACCAGTCAAAACGGACATTTTTAGTTATTTCTTACTATTTCTGGTAATATTTCCATTGCCTATTCGGACCTCAGCTTGAACCCGTTTTGGGTTGGGACGAAATTCGCTTACGCGTTTCTTTCAGTAAGGTTAAAGTGTTGGGACAATTTCGGGATTTCAACCTTTTTTTGGCATATTTTATGATTTTCAGCCATATATGCCCGGCTTGTGGGCAGAATTCGATTAATCTGCTTTTCTTGGAACCCGAGTGACGTTCTCCATTCGTTTATGCCTCTCTGTTCGTTGCTTATGCCGCATTGATCCAACGCCTTGATTAGATTCGGCGTCATTTTGGCACTAATATATGTCACAGAAGATATTGGGGCCAAAATCCACTAATCGGTGCGCAAGATTAGTGGATTTTGATACCATTATTTTGTGAGACATAAATTGCTGACAAAATGCACAAATTGGTAAGCAATAGTTATGCATTTTGGTGTTAATATATGTCACATGAGATACTGGGGCCAAAAATCCACCAATCGGGCGTTAATATATCTCTCAAAATACATGGGGCCAAAGTCCAGTAATCGGCAAGCAAGATTACTGGACTTTGGTGTCGCCGCACTGTTTGGGCCATAGCTTTGGCTACGGGCATCAGAATGACGCGAGCCACCCCAATTCGGAAAGCTCTCGACGAGACGCACGAGGGGACGATTGAGCTATGCTCCATCGGGGTCCATCTTCATACCCAAATTCTGCCGTTCGACCAGTCAAAACGGCCATTTTTAGTTATTTCTTACTATTTCTGGTAATATTTCCATTGCCTATTCGGACCTCAGCTTGAACCCGTTTTGGGTTGGGTCGAAATTCGCGTACGCGTTTATTTCAGTAAGGTTAAAGTGTTGGGACAATTTCGAGATTTCAACCTTTTTTGGCATATTTTATGATTTTCAGCCATATATGCCCGGCTTTTGGGCAGAATTCGATTAATCTGCTTTTCTTGGAACCCGAGAGACGTTCTCCATTCATTTATGCCTCTCTGTTCGTTTCTTATGCCGCATTGATCCAACGCCTTGATTAGATTCGGCGTCATTTTGGCACTAATATATGTCACAGAAGATATTGGGGCAAAAATCCACTAATCGGTGAGCAAGATTAGTGGATTTTGATACCATTATTTTGTGAGACATAAATTGCTGACCAAATGCACAAATTGGTAAGCAATAGTTATGCATTTTGGTGTTAATATATGTCACATGAGATACTGGGGCCAAAAATCCACCAATCGGGCGTTAATATATCTCTCAAAAGACATGGGGCCAAAGTCCAGTAATCGGCAAGCAAGATTACTGGACTTTGGTGTCGCCGCACTGTTTGGGCCATAGCTTTGGCTACGGGCATCAGAATGACGCGAGCCAACCCAATTCGGAAAGCTCTCAACGAGACGCACGAGGGGAAGATTGAGCTATGCTCCATCGGGGTCCATCTTCATCCCCAAATTCTGCCGTTCGACCAGTCAAAACGTACATTTTTAGTTATTTCTTACTATTTCTGGTAATATTTCCATTGCCTATTCGGACCTCAGCTTGAACCCGTTTTGGGTTGGGACGAAATTCGCTTACGCGTTTCTTTCAGTAAGGTTAAAGTGTTGGGACAATTTCGGGATTTCAACCTTTTTTGGCATATTTTATGATTTTCAGCCATATATGCCCGGCTTGTGGGCAGAATTCGATTAATCTGCTTTTCTTGGAACCCGAGTGACGTTCTCCATTCGTTTATGCCTCTCTGTTCGTTGCTTATGCCGCATTGATCCAACGCCTTGATTAGATTCGGCGTCATTTTGGCACTAATATATGTCACAGAAGATATTGGGGCCAAAATCCACTAATCGGTGAGCAAGATTAGTGGATTTTGATACCATTATTTTGTGAGACATAAATTGCTGACAAAATGCACAAATTGGTAAGCAATAGTTATGCATTTTGGTTTTTAATATATGTCACATGAGATACTGGGGCCAAAAATCCACCAATCGGGCGTTAATATATCTCTCAAAAGACATGGGGCCAAAGTCCAGTAATCGGCAAGCAAGATTACTGGACTTTGGTGTCGCCGCACTGTTTGGGCCATAGCTTTGGCTACGGGCATCAGAATGACGCGAGCCACCCCAATTCGGAAAGCTCTCGACGAGACGCACGAGGGTACGATTGAGCTACGCTCCATCAGGGTCCATCTTCATCCCCAAATTCTGCCGTTCGACCAGTCAAAACGGCCATTTTTAGTTATTTCTTACTATTTCAGGTAATATTTCCATTGCCTATTCGGACCTCAGCTTGAACCCGTTTTGGGTTGGGTCGAAATTCACGTACGCGTTTTTTTCAGTAAGGTTAAAGTGTTGGGACAATTTCGAGATTTCAACCTTTTTTGGCATATTTTATGATTTTCAGCCATATATGCCCGGCTTTTGGGCAGAATTCGATTAATTTGCTTTTCTTGGAACCCGAGAGACGTTCTCCATTCATTAATCTGCTTTTCTTGAAAAATTCGCGTACGCGTTTATTTCATTTTGGCACTAATATATGTCACAGAAGATATTGGGGCCAAAATCCACTAATCAATGAGCAAGATTAGTGAATTTAGATACCATTATTTTGTGAGACATAAATTACTGACAAAATGCACAAATTGGTAAACAATAGTTATGCATTTTGGTGTTAATATATGTCACATGAGATACTGGGGCCAAAAATCCACCAATCGGGCGTTAATATATCTCTCAAAAGACATGGGGCCAAAGTCCAGTAATCGGCAAGCAAGATTACTGGACTTTGGTGTCGCCGCACTATTTGGGCCATAGCTTTGGCTACGGGCATCAGAATGACGCGAGCCAACCCTATTCGGAAAGCTCTCAACGAGACGCACGAGGGGACGATTGAGCTATGCTCCATCGGGGTCCATCTTCATCCCCAAATTCTGCCGTTCGAGCAGTCAAAACGGACATTTTTAGTTATTTCTTACTATTTCTGGTAATATTTCCATTGCCTATTCGGACCTCAGCTTGAACCCGTTTTGGATTGGGACGAAATGCGCTTACGCGTTTCTTTCAGTAAGGTGTAAGTGTTGGGACATTTTCGGGATTTCAACCTTTTTTGGCATATTTTATGATTTTCAGCCATATATGCCCGGCTTGTGGGCAGAATTCGATTAATCTGCTTTTCTTGGAACCCGAGTGACGTTCTCCATTCTTTTATGCCTCTCTGTTCGTTGCTTATGCCGCATTGATCCAACGCCTTGATTAGATTCGGCGTCATTTTGGCACTAATATATGTCACAGAAGATATTGGGGCCAAAATCCACTAATCGGTGAGCAAGATTAGTGGATTTTGATACCATTATTTTGTGAGACATAAATTGTTGACAAAATGCACAAATTGGTAAGCAATAGTTATGCATTTTGGTGTTAATATATGTCACATGAGATACTGGGGCCAAAAATCCACCAATCGGGCGTTAATATATCTCTCAAAAGACATGGGGCCAAAGTCCAGTAATCGGCAAGCAAGATTACTGCTGGAGTTTGGTGTCGCCGCACAGATTGGGCCATAGCTTTGGCTACGGGCATCAGAATGACGCGAGCCAACCCAATTCGGAAAGCTCTCGGCGAGACGCACGAGAGGACGATTATCGGGGTCCATATTCATCCCCAAATTCTGCCGTTCGACCAGTCAAAACGGCTATTTTTAGTTATTTCTTACTATTTCTGGTAATATTTACATTGCCTATTCGGACCTCAGCTTGAACCCGTTTTGGGTTGGGTCGAAATTCGCGTACGCGTTTATTTCAGTAAGGTTAAAGTGTTGGGACAATTTCGAGATTTCAACCTTTTTTGGCATATTTTATGATTTTCAGCCATATATGCCCGGCTTGTGGGCAGAATTCGATTAATCTGCTTTTCTTGGAACCCGAGAGACGTTCTCCATTCATTTATGCCTCTCTGTTCGTTTCTTATGCCGCATTGATCCAACGCCTTGATTAGATTCGGCGTCATTTTGGCACTAATATATGTCACAGAAGATATTGGGGCAAAAATCCACTAATCGGTGAGCAAGATTAGTGGATTTTGATACCATTATTTTGTGAGACATAAATTGCTGACCAAATGCACAAATTGGTAAGCAATAGTTATGCATTTTGGTGTTAATATATGTCACATGAGATACTGGGGCCAAAAATCCACCAATCGGGCGTTAATATCTCTTTCAAAAGACATGGGGCCAAAGTCCAGTAATCGGCAAGCAAGATTACCGGACTTTGGTGTCGCCGCACTATTTGGGCCATAGCTTTGGCTACGGGCATCAGAATGACGCGAGCAACCTCAATTCGGAAAGCTCTCGACGAGACGCACGAGGGGACGATTGAGCTACGCTCCATCGGGGTCCATCTTCATCCCCAAATTTTGCCGTTCGACCAGTCAAAACGGGAATTTTTAGTTATTTCTTACTATTTCTGGTAATATTTCCATTGCCTATTCGGACCTCAGCTTGAACCCGTTTTGGGATAGGTCGAAATTCGCGTACGCGTTTATTTCAGTAAGGTTAAAGTGTTGGGACAATTTCGGGATTTCAACCTTTTTTGGCATATTTTATGATTATCAGCCATTTATGCCCGGCTTGTGGGCAGAATTCGATTAATCTGCTTTTCTTGGAGCCCCAGAGACGTTCTCCATTCGTTTATGCCTCTCTGTTTGTTGCATATGCCGCATTGATCCAACGCCTTGATTAGATTCGGCGTCATTTTGGCACTAATATATGTCACAGAATATATTGGGGCCAAAATCCACTAATCGGTGAGCAAGATTAGTGAATTTTGATACCATTATTTTGTGAGACATAAATTACGGACAAAATGCACAAATTGGTAAGCAATAGTTATGCATTTTGGTGTTAATATATGTCACATGAGATACTGGGGCCAAAAATCCACCAATCGGGCGTTAATAAATCTCTCAAAAGACATGGGGCCAAAGTCCAGTAATCGGCAAGCAAGATTACTGGACTTTGGTGTCGCCGCACTATTTGGGCCATAGCTTTGGCTACAGGCATCAGAATGACGCGAGCCAACCCAATTCGGAAAGCTCTCAACGAGACGCACGAGGGGACGATTGAGCTATGCTCCATCGGGGTCCATCTTCATCCCCAAATTATGCCGTTCGACCAGTCAAAACGGACATTTTTAGTTATTTCTTACTATTTCTGGTAATATTTCCATTGCCTATTCGGACCTCAGCTTGAACCCGTTTTGGGTTGGGACGAAATTCGCTTACGCGTTTCTTTCAGTAAGGTTAAAGTAGTGGGACAATTTCGGGATTTCAACCTTTTTTGGCATATTTTATGATTTTCAGCCATATATGCCCGGCTTGTGGGCAGAATTCGATTAATCTGCTTTTCTTGGAACCCGAGTGACGTTCTCCATTCGTTTATGCCTCTCTGTTCGTTTCTTATGCCGCATTGATCCAACGCCTTGATTAGATTCGGCGTCATTTTGGCACTAATATATGTCACAGAAGATATTGGGGCCAAAATCCACTAATCGGTGAGCAAGATTAGTGGATTTTGATACCATTATTTTGTGAGACATAAATTGCTGACAAAATGCACAAATTGGTAAGCAATAGTTATGCATTTTGGTGTTAATATATGTCACATGAGATACTGGGGCCAAAAATCCACCAATCGGGCGTTAATATATCTCTCAAAAGACATGGGGCCAAAGTCCAGTAATCGGCAAGCAAGATTACTGGAGTTTGGTGTCGCCGCACAGTTTGGGCCATAGCTTTGGCTACGGGCATCAGAATGACGCGAGCCACCCCAATTCGGAAAGCTCTCGGCGAGACGCACGAGAGGACGATTGAGCTATGCTCCATCAGGGTCCATCTTCATCCCCAAATTCTGCCGTTCGACCAGTCAAAACGGCCATTTTTAGTTATTTCTTACTATTTCTGGTAATATTTCCATTGCCTATTCGGACCTCAGCTTGAACCCGTTTTGGGTTGGGTCGAAATTCGCGTACGCGTTTATTTCAGTAAGGTTAAAGTGTTGGGACAATTTCGAGATTTCAACCTTTTTTGGCATATTTTATGATTATCAGCCATTTATGCCCGGCTTGTGGGCAGAATTCGATTAATCTGCTTTTCTTGGAGCCCCAGAGACGTTCTCCATTCGTTTATGCCTCTCTGTTTGTTGCATATGCCGCATTGATCCAACGCCTTGATTAGATTCGGCGTCATTTTGGCACTAATATATGTCACAGAATATATTGGGGCCAAAATCCACTAATCGGTGAGCAAGATTAGTGAATTTTGATACCATTATTTTGTGAGACATAAATTACGGACAAAATGCACAAATTGGTAAGCAATAGTTATGCATTTTGGTGTTAATATATGTCACATGAGATACTGGGGCCAAAAATCCACCAATCGGGCGTTAATATATCTCTCAAAAGACATGGGGCCAAAGTCCAGTAATCGGCAAGCAAGATTACTGGACTTTGGTGTCGCCGCACTATTTGGGCCATAGCTTTGGCTACAGGCATCAGAATGACGCGAGCCAACCCAATTCGGAAAGCTCTCAACGAGACGCACGAGGGGACGATTGAGCTATGCTCCATCGGGGTCCATCTTCATCCCCAAATTATGCCGTTCGACCAGTCAAAACGGACATTTTTTGTTATTTCTTACTATTTCTGGTAATATTTCCATTGCCTATTCGGACCTCAGCTTGAACCCGTTTTGGGTTGGGACGAAATTCGCTTACGCGTTTCTTTCAGTAAGGTTAAAGTAGTGGGACAATTTCGGGATTTCAACCTTTTTTGGCATATTTTATGATTTTCAGCCATATATGCCCGGCTTGTGGGCAGAATTCGATTAATCTGCTTTTCTTGGAACCCGAGTGACGTTCTCCATTCGTTTATGCATCTCTGTTCGTTGCTTATGCCGCATTGATCCAACGCCTTGATTAGATTCGGCGTCATTTTGGCACTAATATATGTCACAGAAGATATTGGGGCCAAAATCCACTAATCGGTGAGCAAGATTAGTGGATTTTGATACCATTATTTTGTGAGACATAAATTGCTGACAAAATGCACAAATTGGTAAGCAATAGTTATGCATTTTGGTGTTAATATATGTCACATGAGATACTGGGGCCAAAAATCCACCAATCGGGCGTTAATATATCTCTCAAAAGACATGGGGCCAAAGTCCAGTAATCGGCAAGCAAGATTACTGGAGTTTGGTGTCGCCGCACAGTTTGGGCCATAGCTTTGGCTACGGGCATCAGAATGACGCGAGCCACCCCAATTCGGAAAGCTCTCGGCGAGACGCACGAGAGGACGATTGAGCTACGCTCCATCGGGGTCCATCTTCATCCCCAAATTCTGCCGTTCGACCAGTCAAAACGGCCATTTTTAGTTATTTCTTACTATTTCTGGTAATATTTCCATTGCCTATTCGGACCTCAGCTTGAACCCGTTTTGGGTTGGGTCGAAATTCGCGTACGCGTTTATTTCAGTAAGGTTAAAGTGTTGGGACAATTTCGAGATTTCAACCTTTTTTTTGCATATTTTATGATTTTCAGCCATATATGCCCGACTTTTGGGCAGAATTCGATTAATCTGCTTTTCTTGGAACCCGAGAGACGTTCTCCATTCATTTATGCCTCTCTGTTCGTTTCTTATGCCGCATTGATCCAACGCCTTGATTAGACTCGGCGTCATTTTGGCACTAATATATGTCACAGAAGATATTGGGGCAAAAATCCACTAATCGGTGAGCAAGATTAGTGGATTTTGATACCATTATTTTGTGAGACATAAATTGCTGACCAAATGCACAAATTGGTAAGCAATAGTTATGCATTTTGGTGTTAATATATGTCACATGAGATACTGGGGCCAAAAATCCACCAATCGGGCGTTAATATATCTCTCAAAAGACATGGGGCCAAAGTCCAGTAATCGGCAAGCAAGATTACTGGACTTTGGTGTCGCCGCACAGTTTGGGCCATAGCTTTGGCTACGGGCATCAGAATGACGCGAGCCACCCCAATTCGGAAAGCTCTCGGCGAGACGCACGAGGGGACGATTGAGCTACGCTCCATCGGGGTCCATCTTCATCCCCAAATTCTGCCGTTCGACCAGTCAAAACGGGAATTTTTTGTTATTTCTTACTATTTCTGTTAATATTTCCATTGCCTATTCGAACCTCAGCTTGAACCCGTTTTGGGATGGGTCGAAATTCGCGTACGCGTTTATTTCAGTAAGGTTAAAGTGTTGGGTCAATTTCGGGATTTCAACCTTTTTTGGCATATTTTATGATTATCAGCCATTTATGCCCGGCTTGTGGGCAGAATTCGATTAATCTGCTTTTCTTGGAGCCCCAGAGACGTTCTCCATTCGTTTATGCCTCTCTGTTTGTTGCATATGCCGCATTGATCTAACGCCTTGATTAGATTCGGCGTCATTTTGGCACTAATATATGTCACAGAATATATTGGGGCCAAAATCCACTAATCGGTGAGCAAGATTAGTGGATTTTGATACCATTATTTTGTGAGACATAAATTACGGACAAAATGCACAAATTGGTAAGCAATAGTTATGTATTTTGGCGTTAATATATGTCACATGAGATACTGGGGCCAAAAATCCACCAATCGGGCGTTAATATATCTCTCAAAAGACATGGGGCCAAAGTCCAGTAATCGGCAAGCAAGATTACTGGACTTTGGTGTCGCCGCACTGTTTGGGCCATAGCTTTGGCTACGGGCATCAGAATGACGCGAGCCACCCCAATTCGGAAAGCTCTCGACGAGACGCACGAGGGGACGATCGAGCTACGCTCCATCGGGGTCCATCTTCATCCCCAAATTCTGCCGTTCGACCAGTCAAAACGGCCATTTTTAGTTATTTCTTACTATTTCTGGTAATATTTCCATTGCCTATTCGGACCTCAGCTTGAACCCGTTTTGGGTTGGGTCGAAATTCGCGTACGCGTTTATTTCAGTAAGGTTAAAGTGTTGGGACAATTTCGAGATTTCAACCTTTTTTGGCATATTTTATGATTTTCAGCCATATATGCCCGGCTTTTGGGCAGAATTCGATTAATCTGCTTTTCTTGGAACCCGAGAGACGTTCTCCATTCATTTATGCCTCTCTGTTCGTTTCTTATGCCGCATTGATCCAACGCCTTGATTAGACTCGGCGTCATTTTGGCACTAATATATGTCACAGAAGATATTGGGGCAAAAATCCACTAATCGGTGAGCAAGATTAGTGGATTTTGATACCATTATTTTGTGAGACATAAATTGCTGACCAAATGCACAAATTGGTAAGCAATAGTTATGCATTTTGGTGTTAATATATGTCACATGAGATACTGGGGCCAAAAATCCACCAATCGGGCGTTAATATATCTCTCAAAAGACATGGGGCCAAAGTCCAGTAATCGGCAAGCAAGATTACTGGACTTTGGTGTCGCCGCACAGTTTGGGCCATAGCTTTGGCTACGGGCATCAGAATGACGCGAGCCACCCCAATTCGTAAAGCTCTCGGCGAGACGCACGAGGGGACGATTGAGCTACGCTCCATCGGGGTCCATCTTCATCCCCAAATTCTGCCGTTCGACCAGTCAAAACGGGAATTTTTTGTTATTTCTTACTATTTCTGTTAATATTTCCATTGCCTATTCGAACCTCAGCTTGAACCCGTTTTGGGATGGGTCGAAATTCGCGTACGCGTTTATTTCAGTAAGGTTAAAGTGTTGGGTCAATTTCGGGATTTCAACCTTTTTTGGCATATTTTATGATTATCAGCCATTTATGCCCGGCTTGTGGGCAGAATTCGATTAATCTGCTTTTCTTGGAGCCCCAGAGACGTTCTCCATTCGTTTATGCCTCTCTGTTTGTTGCATATGCCGCATTGATCTAACGCCTTGATTAGATTCGGCGTCATTTTGGCACTAATATATGTCACAGAATATATTGGGGCCAAAATCCACTAATCGGTGAGCAAGATTAGTGGATTTTGATACCATTATTTTGTGAGACATAAATTACGGACAAAATGCACAAATTGGTAAGCAATAGTTATGTATTTTGGCGTTAATATATGTCACATGAGATACTGGGGCCAAAAATCCACCAATCGGGCGTTAATATATCTCTCAAAAGACATGGGGCCAAAGTCCAGTAATCGGCAAGCAAGATTACTGGACTTTGGTGTCGCCGCACTGTTTGGGCCATAGCTTTGGCTACGGGCATCAGAATGACGCGAGCCACCCCAATTCGGAAAGCTCTCGACGAGACGCACGAGGGGACGATCGAGCTACGCTCCATCGGGGTCCATCTTCATCCCCAAATTCTGCCGTTCGACCAGTCAAAACGGCCATTTTTAGTTATTTCTTACTATTTCATCTAATATTTCCATTGCCTATTCGGACCTCATCTTGAACCCGTTTTGGGTTGGGTCGAAATTCGCGTACGCGTTTATTTCAGTAAGGTTAAAGTGTTGGGACAATTTCGAGATTTCAACCTTTTTTGGCATATTTTATGATTTTCAGCCATATATGCCCGGATTTTGGGCAGAATTCGATTAATTTGCTTTTCTTGGAACCCCAGAGACGTTCTCCATTCGTTTATGCCTCTCTGTTTGTTGCTTATGCCGCATTGATCCAACGCCTTGATTAGATTCGGCGTCATTTTGGCACTAATATATGTCACAGAAGATATTGGGGCCAAAATCAACTAATCGGTGAGCAAGATTAGTGAATTTTGATACCATTATTTTGTGAGACATAAATTGCTGACAAAATGCACAAATTGGTAAGCAATAGTTATGCATTTTGGTGTTAACATATGTCACATGAGATACTGGGGCCAAAAATCCACCAATCGGGCGTTAATATATCTCTCAAAAGACATGGGGCCAAAGTCCAGTAATCGGCAAGCAAGATTACTGGACTTTGGTGTCGCCGCACTGTTTGGGCCATAGCTTTGGCTACGGGCATCAGAATGACGCGAGCCACCCCAATTCGGAAAGCTCTCGACGAGACGCACGAGGGGACGATCGAGCTACGCTCCATCGGGGTCCATCTTCATCCCCAAATTCTGCCGTTCGACCAGTCAAAACGGCCATTTTTAGTTATTTCTTACTATTTCTGGTAATATTTCCATTGCCTATTCGGACCTCAGCTTGAACCCGTTTTGGGTTGGGTCGAAATTCGCGTACGCGTTTATTTCAGTAAGGTTAAAGTGTTGGGACAATTTCGAGATTTCAACCTTTTTTGGCATATTTTATGATTTTCAGCCATATATGCCCGGCTTTTGGGCAGAATTCGATTAATCTGCTTTTCTTGGAACCCGAGAGACGTTCTCCATTCATTTATGCCTCTCTGTTCGTTTCTTATGCCGCATTGATCCAACGCCTTGATTAGACTCGGCGTCATTTTGGCACTAATATATGTCACAGAAGATATTGGGGCAAAAATCCACTAATCGGTGAGCAAGATTAGTGGATTTTGATACCATTATTTTGTGAGACATAAATTGCTGACCAAATGCACAAATTGGTAAGCAATAGTTATGCATTTTGGTGTTAATATATGTCACATGAGATACTGGGGCCAAAAATCCACCAATCGGGCGTTAATATATCTCTCAAAAGACATGGGGCCAAAGTCCAGTAATCGGCAAGCAAGATTACTGGACTTTGGTGTCGCCGCACAGTTTGGGCCATAGCTTTGGCTACGGGCATCAGAATGACGCGAGCCACCCCAATTCGTAAAGCTCTCGGCGAGACGCACGAGGGGACGATTGAGCTACGCTCCATCGGGGTCCATCTTCATCCCCAAATTCTGCCGTTCGACCAGTCAAAACGGGAATTTTTTGTTATTTCTTACTATTTCTGTTAATATTTCCATTGCCTATTCGAACCTCAGCTTGAACCCGTTTTGGGATGGGTCGAAATTCGCGTACGCGTTTATTTCAGTAAGGTTAAAGTGTTGGGTCAATTTCGGGATTTCAACCTTTTTTGGCATATTTTATGATTATCAGCCATTTATGCCCGGCTTGTGGGCAGAATTCGATTAATCTGCTTTTCTTGGAGCCCCAGAGACGTTCTCCATTCGTTTATGCCTCTCTGTTTGTTGCATATGCCGCATTGATCTAACGCCTTGATTAGATTCGGCGTCATTTTGGCACTAATATATGTCACAGAATATATTGGGGCCAAAATCCACTAATCGGTGAGCAAGATTAGTGGATTTTGATACCATTATTTTGTGAGACATAAATTACGGACAAAATGCACAAATTGGTAAGCAATAGTTATGTATTTTGGCGTTAATATATGTCACATGAGATACTGGGGCCAAAAATCCACCAATCGGGCGTTAATATATCTCTCAAAAGACATGGGGCCAAAGTCCAGTAATCGGCAAGCAAGATTACTGGACTTTGGTGTCGCCGCACTGTTTGGGCCATAGCTTTGGCTACGGGCATCAGAATGACGCGAGCCACCCCAATTCGGAAAGCTCTCGACGAGACGCACGAGGGGACGATCGAGCTACGCTCCATCGGGGTCCATCTTCATCCCCAAATTCTGCCGTTCGACCAGTCAAAACGGCCATTTTTAGTTATTTCTTACTATTTCATCTAATATTTCCATTGCCTATTCGGACCTCATCTTGAACCCGTTTTGGGTTGGGTCGAAATTCGCGTACGCGTTTATTTCAGTAAGGTTAAAGTGTTGGGACAATTTCGAGATTTCAACCTTTTTTGGCATATTTTATGATTTTCAGCCATATATGCCCGGATTTTGGGCAGAATTCGATTAATTTGCTTTTCTTGGAACCCCAGAGACGTTCTCCATTCGTTTATGCCTCTCTGTTTGTTGCTTATGCCGCATTGATCCAACGCCTTGATTAGATTCGGCGTCATTTTGGCACTAATATATGTCACAGAAGATATTGGGGCCAAAATCAACTAATCGGTGAGCAAGATTAGTGAATTTTGATACCATTATTTTGTGAGACATAAATTGCTGACAAAATGCACAAATTGGTAAGCAATAGTTATGCATTTTGGTGTTAACATATGTCACATGAGATACTGGGGCCAAAAATCCACCAATCGGGCGTTAATATATCTCTCAAAAGACATGGGGCCAAAGTCCAGTAATCGGCAAGCAAGATTACTGGACTTTGGTGTCGCCGCACAGTTTGGGCCATAGCTTTGGCTACGGGCATCAGAATGACGCGAGCCACCCCAATTCGGAAAGCTCTCGGCGAGACGCACGAGGGGACAATTGAGCTACGCTCCATCGGGGTCCATCTTCATCCCCAAATTCTGCCGTTCGACCAGTCAAAACGGCCATTTTTAGTTATTTCTTACTATTTCTGGTAATATTTCCATTGCCTATTCGGACCTCAGCTTGAACCCGTTTTGGGTTGGGTCGAAATTCGCGTACGCGTTTATTTCAGTAAGGTTAAAGTGTTGGGACAATTTCGAGATTTCAACCTTTTTTGGCATATTTTATGATTTTCAGCCATATATGCCCGGCTTGTGGGCAGAATTCGATTAATCTGCTTTTCTTGGAACCCGAGAGACGTTCTCCATTCGTTTATGCCTCTCTGTTTGTTGCTTATGCCGCATTGATCCAACGCCTTGATTAGATTCGGCGTCATTTTGGCACTAATATATGTCACAGAAGATATTGGGGCCAAAATCCACTAATCGGTGAGCAAGATTAGTGGATTTTGATACCATTATTTTGTGAGACATAAATTGCTGACAAAATGCACAAATTGGTAAGCAATAGTTATGTATTTTGGCGTTAATATATGTCACATGAGATACTGGGGCCAAAAATCCACCAATCGGGCGTTAATATATCTCTCAAAAGACATGGGGCCAAAGTCCAGTAATCCGCAAGCAAGATTACTGGACTTTGGTGTCGCCGCACTATTTGGGCCATAGCTTTGGCTACGGGCATCAGAATGACGCGAGCCACCCCAATTCGGAAAGCTCTCGACGAGACGCACGAGGGGACGATCGAGCTACGCTCCATCGGGGTCCATCTTCATCCCCAAATTCTGCCGTTCGACCAGTCAAAACGGCCATTTTTAGTTATTTCTTACTATTTCTGCTAATATTTCCATTGCCTATTCGGACCTCAGCTTGAACCCGTTTTGGGTTGGGTCGAAATTCGCGTACGCGTTTATTTCAGTAAGGTTAAAGTGTTGGGACAATTTCGAGATTTCAACCTTTTTTGGCATATTTTATGATTTTCAGCCATATATGCCCGGCTTTTGGGCAGAATTCGATTAATTTGCTTTTCTTGGAACCCCAGAGACGTTCTCCATTCGTTTATGCCTCTCTGTTTGTTGCTTATGCCGCATTGATCCAACGCCTTGATTAGATTCGGCGTCATTTTGGCACTAATATATGTCACAGAAGATATTGGGGCCAAAATCCACTAATCGGTGAGCAAGATTAGTGAATTTTGATACCATTATTTTGTGAGACATAAATTGCTGACAAAATGCACAAATTGGTAAGCAATAGTTATGCATTTTGGTGTTAACATATTTCACATGAGATACTGGGGCCAAAAATCCACCAATCGGGCGTTAATATATCTCTCAAAAGACATGGGGCCAAAGTCCAGTAATCGGCAAGCAAGATTACTGGACTTTGGTGTCGCCGCACAGTTTGGGCCATAGCTTTGGCTACGGGCATCAGAATGACGCGAGCCACCCCAATTCGGAAAGCTCTCGGCGAGACGCACGAGGGGACGATTGAGCTACGCTCCATCGGGGTCCATCTTCATCCCCAAATTCTGCCGTTCGACCAGTCAAAACGGCCATTTTTAGTTATTTCTTACTATTTCTGGTAATATTTCCATTGCCTATTCGGACCTCAGCTTGAACCCGTTTTGGGTTGGGTCGAAATTCGCGTACGCGTTTATTTCAGTAAGGTTAAAGTGTTGGGACAATTTCGAGATTTCAACCTTTTTTGGCATATTTTATGATTTTCAGCCATATATGCCCGGCTTGTGGGCAGAATTCGATTAATCTGCTTTTCTTGGAACCCGAGAGACGTTCTCCATTCGTTTATGCCTCTCTGTTTGTTGCTTATGCCGCATTGATCCAACGCCTTGATTAGATTCGGCGTCATTTTGGCACTAATATATGTCACAGAAGATATTGGGGCCAAAATCCACTAATCGGTGAGCAAGATTAGTGGATTTTGATACCATTATTTTGTGAGACATAAATTGCTGACAAAATGCACAAATTGGTAAGAAATATTTATGTATTTTGGCGTTAATATATGTCACATGAGATACTGGGGCCAAAAATCCACCAATCGGGCGTTAATATCTCTCTCAAAAGACATGGGGCCAAAGTCCAGTAATCGGCAAGCAAGATTACTGGACTTTGGTGTCGCCGCACAGTTTGGGCCATAGCTTTGGCTACGGGCATCAGAATGACGCGAGCCACCCCAATTCGGAAAGCTCTCGGCGAGACGCACGAGGGGACGATTGAGCTACGCTCCATCGGGGTCCATCTTCATCCCCAAATTCTGCCGTTCGACCAGTCAAAACGGCCATTTTTAGTTATTTCTTACTATTTCTGGTAATATTTCCATTGCCTATTCGGACCTCAGCTTGAACCCGTTTTGGGTTGGGTCGAAATTCGCGTACGCGTTTATTTCAGTAAGGTTAAAGTGTTGGGACAATTTCGAGATTTCAACCTTTTTTGGCATATTTTATGATTTTCAGCCATATATGCCCGGCTTGTGGGCAGAATTCGATTAATCTGCTTTTCTTGGAACCCGAGAGACATTCTCCATTCGTTTATGCCTCTCTGTTTGTTGCTTATGCCGCATTGATCCAACGCCTTGATTAGATTCGGCGTCATTTTGGCACTAATATATGTCACAGAAGATATTGGGGCCAAAATCCACTAATCGGTGAGCAAGATTAGTGGATTTTGATACCATTATTTTGTGAGACATAAATTGCTGACAAAATGCACAAATTGGTAAGCAATAGTTATGTATTTTGGCGTTAATATATGTCACATGAGATACTGGGGCCAAAAATCCACCAATCGGGCGTTACTATATCTCTCAAAAGACATGGGGCCAAAGTCCAGTAATCGGCAAGCAAGATTACTGGACTTTGGTGTCGCCGCACTGTTTGGGCCATAGCTTTGGCTACGGGCATCAGAATGACGCGAGCCACCCCAATTCGGAAAGCTCTCGACGAGACGCACGAGGGGACGATCGAGCTACGCTCCATCGGGGTCCATCTTCATCCCCAAATTCTGCCGTTCGACCAGTCAAAACGGCCATTTTTAGTTATTTCTTACTATTTCTGCTAATATTTCCATTGCCTATTCGGACCTCAGCTTGAACCCGTTTTGGGTTGGGTCGAAATTCGCGTACGCGTTTATTTCAGTAAGGTTAAAGCGTTGGGACAATTTCGAGATTTCAACCTTTTTTGGCATATTTTATGATTTTCAACCATATATGCCCGGCTTTTGGGTAGAATTCGATTAATTTGCTTTTCTTGGAACCCCAGAGACGTTCTCCATTCGTTTATGCCTCTCTGTTTGTTGCTTATGCCGCATTGATCCAACGCCTTGATTAGATTCGGCGTCATTTTGGCACTAATATATGTCACAGACGATATTGGGGCCAAAATCCACTAATCGGTGAGCAAGATTAGTGAATTTTGATACCATTATTTTGTGAGACATAAATTGCTGACAAAATGCACAAATTGGTAAGCAATAGTTATGCATTTTGGTGTTAATATATGTCACATGAGATACTGGGGCCAAAAATCCACCAATCGGGCGTTAATATATCTCTCAAAAGACATGGGGCCAAAGTCCAGTAATCGGCAAGCAAGATTACTGGACTTTGGTGTCGCCGCACAGTTTGGGCCATAGCTTTGGCTACGGGCATCAGAATGACGCGAGCCACCCCAATTCGGAAAGCTCTCGGCGAGACGCACGAGGGGACGATTGAGCTACGCTCCATCGGGGTCCATCTTCATCCCCAAATTCTGCCGTTCGACCAGTCAAAACGGCCATTTTTAGTTATTTCTTACTATTTCTGGTAATATTTCCATTGCCTATTCGGACCTCAGCTTGAACCCGTTTTGGGTTGGGTCGAAATTCGCGTACGCGTTTATTTCAGTAAGGTTAAAGTGTTGGGACAATTTCGAGATTTCAACCTTTTTTGGCATATTTTATGATTTTCAGCCATATATGCCCGGCTTGTGGGCAGAATTCGATTAATCTGCTTTTCTTGGAACCCGAGAGACGTTCTCCATTCGTTTATGCCTCTCTGTTTGTTGCTTATACCGCATTGATCCAACGCCTTGATTAGATTCGGCGTCATTTTGGCACTAATATATGTCACAGAAGATATTGGGGCCAAAATCCACTAATCGGTGAGCAAGATTAGTGGATTTTGATACCATTATTTTGTGAGACATAAATTGCTGACAAAATGCACAAATTGGTAAGCAATAGTTATGTATTTTGGCGTTAATATATGTCACATGAGATACTGGGGCCAAAAATCCACCAATCGGGCGTTAATATATCTCTCAAAAGACATGGGGCCAAAGTCCAGTAATCGGCAAGCAAGATTACTGGACTTTGGTGTCGCCGCACTGTTTGGGCCATAGCTTTGGCTACGGGCATCAGAATGACGCGAGCCACCCCAATTCGGAAAGCTCTCGACGAGACGCACGAGGGGACGATCGAGCTACGCTCCATCGGGGTCCATCTTCATCCCCAAATTCTGCCGTTCGACCAGTCAAAACGGCCATTTTTAGTTATTTCTTACTATTTCTGCTAATATTTCCATTGCCTATTCGGACCTCAGCTTGAACCCGTTTTGGGTTGGGTCGAAATTCGCGTACGCGTTTATTTCAGTAAGGTTAAAGTGTTGGGACAATTTCGAGATTTCAACCTTTTTTGGCATATTTTATGATTTTCAGCCATATATGCCCGGCTTTTGGGCAGAATTCGATTAATTTGCTTTTCTTGGAACCCCAGAGACGTTCTCCATTCGTTTATGACTCTCTGTTTGTTGCTTATGCCGCATTGATCCAACGCCTTGATTAGATTCGGCGTCATTTTGGCACTAATATATGTCACAAAAGATATTGGGGCCAAAATCCACTAATCGGTGAGCAAGATTAGTGAATTTTGATACCATTATTTTGTGAGACATAAATTGCTGACAAAATGCACAAATTGGTAAGCAATAGTTATGCATTTTGGTGTTAATATATGTCACATGAGATACTGGGGCCAAAAATCCACCAATCGGGCGTTAATATATCTCTCAAAAGACATGGGGCCAAAGTCCAGTAATCGGCAAGCAAGATTACTGGACTTTGGTGTCGCCGCACAGTTTGGGCCATAGCTTTGGCTACGGGCATCAGAATGACGCGAGCCACCCCAATTCGGAAAGCTCTCGGCGAGACGCACGAGGGGACGATTGAGCTACGCTCCATCGGGGTCCATCTTCATCCCCAAATTCTGCCGTTCGACCAGTCAAAACGGCCATTTTTAGTTATTTCTTACTATTTCTGGTAATATTTCCATTGCCTATTCGGACCTCAGCTTGAACCCGTTTTGGGTTGGTTCGAAATTCGCATACGCGTTTATTTCAGTAAGGTTAAAGTGTTGGGACAATTTCGAGATTTCAACCTTTTTTGGCATATTTTATGATTTTCAGCCATATATGCCCGGCTTGTGGGCAGAATTCGATTAATCTGCTTTTCTTGGAACCCGAGAGACGTTCTCCATTCGTTTATGCCTCTCTGTTTGTTGCTTATGCCGCATTGATCCAACGCCTTGATTAGATTCGGCGTCATTTTGGCACTAATATATGTCACAGAAGATATTGGGGCCAAAATCCACTAATCGGTGAGCAAGATTAGTGGATTTTGATACCATTATTTTGTGAGACATAAATTGCTGACAAAATGCACAAATTGGTAAGCAATAGTTATGTATTTTGGCGTTAATATATGTCACATGAGATACTGGGGCCAAAAATCCACCAATCGGGCGTTAATATATCTCTCAAAAGACATGGGGCCAAAGTCCAGTAATCGGCAAGCAAGATTACTGGACTTTGGTGTCGCCGCACTGTTTGGGCCATAGCTTTGGCTACGGGCATCAGAATGACGCGAGCCACCCCAATTCGGAAAGCTCTCGACGAGACGCACGAGGGGACGATCGAGCTACGCTCCATCGGGGTCCATCTTCATCCCCAAATTCTGCCGTTCGACCAGTCAAAACGGCCATTTTTAGTTATTTCTTACTATTTCTGCTAATATTTCCATTGCCTATTCGGACCTCAGCTTGAACCCGTTTTGGGTTGGGTCGAAATTCGCGTACGCGTTTATTTCAGTAAGGTTAAAGTGTTGGGACAATTTCGAGATTTCAACCTTTTTTGGCATATTTTATGATTTTCAGCCATATATGCCCGGCTTTTGGGCAGAATTCGATTAATTTGCTTTTCTTGGAACCCCAGAGACGTTCTCCATTCGTTTATGACTCTCTGTTTGTTGCTTATGCCGCATTGATCCAACGCCTTGATTAGATTCGGCGTCATTTTGGCACTAATATATGTCACAAAAGATATTGGGGCCAAAATCCACTAATCGGTGAGCAAGATTAGTGAATTTTGATACCATTATTTTGTGAGACATAAATTGCTGACAAAATGCACAAATTGGTAAGCAATAGTTATGCATTTTGGTGTTAATATATGTCACATGAGATACTGGGGCCAAAAATCCACCAATCGGGCGTTAATATATCTCTCAAAAGACATGGGGCCAAAGTCCAGTAATCGGCAAGCAAGATTACTGGACTTTGGTGTCGCCGCACAGTTTGGGCCATAGCTTTGGCTACGGGCATCAGAATGACGCGAGCCACCCCAATTCGGAAAGCTCTCGGCGAGACGCACGAGGGGACGATTGAGCTACGCTCCATCGGGGTCCATCTTCATCCCCAAATTCTGCCGTTCGACCAGTCAAAACGGCCATTTTTAGTTATTTCTTACTATTTCTGGTAATATTTCCATTGCCTATTCGGACCTCAGCTTGAACCCGTTTTGGGTTGGTTCGAAATTCGCATACGCGTTTATTTCAGTAAGGTTAAAGTGTTGGGACAATTTCGAGATTTCAACCTTTTTTGGCATATTTTATGATTTTCAGCCATATATGCCCGGCTTGTGGGCAGAATTCGATTAATCTGCTTTTCTTGGAACCCGAGAGACGTTCTCCATTCGTTTATGCCTCTCTGTTTGTTGCTTATGCCGCATTGATCCAACGCCTTGATTAGATTCGGCGTCATTTTGGCACTAATATATGTCACAGAAGATATTGGGGCCAAAATCCACTAATCGGTGAGCAAGATTAGTGGATTTTGATACCATTATTTTGTGAGACATAAATTGCTGACAAAATGCACAAATTGGTAAGCAATAGTTATGTATTTTGGCGTTAATATATGTCACATGAGATACTGGGGCCAAAAATCCACCAATCGGGCGTTAATATATCTCTCAAAAGACATGGGGCCAAAGTCCAGTAATCGGCAAGCAAGATTACTGGACTTTGGTGTCGCCGCACTGTTTGGGCCATAGCTTTGGCTACGGGCATCAGAATGACGCGAGCCACCCCAATTCGGAAAGCTCTCGACGAGACGCACGAGGGGACGATCGAGCTACGCTCCATCGGGGTCCATCTTCATCCCCAAATTCTGCCGTTCGACCAGTCAAAACGGCCATTTTTAGTTATTTCTTACTATTTCTGCTAATATTTCCATTGCCTATTCGGACCTCAGCTTGAACCCGTTTTGGGTTGGGTCGAAATTCGCGTACGCGTTTATTTCAGTAAGGTTAAAGTGTTGGGACAATTTCGAGATTTCAACCTTTTTTGGCATATTTTATGATTTTCAGCCATATATGCCCGGCTTTTGGGCAGAATTCGATTAATTTGCTTTTCTTGGAACCCCAGAGACGTTCTCCATTCGTTTATGACTCTCTGTTTGTTGCTTATGCCGCATTGATCCAACGCCTTGATTAGATTCGGCGTCATTTTGGCACTAATATATGTCACAGAAGATATTGGGGCCAAAATCCACTAATCGGTGAGCAAGATTAGTGAATTTTGATACCATTATTTTGTGAGACATAAATTGCTGACAAAATTCACAAATTGGTAAGCAATAGTTATGCATTTTGGTGTTAATATATGTCACATGAGATACTGGGGCCAAAAATCCACCAATCGGGCGTTAATATATCTCTCAAAAGACATGGGGCCAAAGTCCAGTAATCGGCAAGCAAGATTACTGGACTTTGGTGTCGCCGCACAGTTTGGGCCATAGCTTTGGCTACGGGCATCAGAATGACGCGAGCCACCCCAATTCGGAAAGCTCTCGGCGAGACGCACGAGGGGACGATTGAGCTACGCTCCATCGGGGTCCATCTTCATCCCCAAATTCTGCCGTTCGACCAGTCAAAACGGCCATTTTTAGTTATTTCTTACTATTTCTGGTAATATTTCCATTGCCTATTCGGACCTCAGCTTGAACCCGTTTTGGGTTGGGTCGAAATTCGCGTACGCGTTTATTTCAGTAAGGTTAAAGTGTTGGGACAATTTCGAGATTTCAACCTTTTTTGGCATATTTTATGATTTTCAGCCATATATGCCCGGCTTGTGGGCAGAATTCGATTAATCTGCTTTTCTTGGAACCCGAGAGACGTTCTCCATTCGTTTATGCCTCTCTGTTTGTTGCTTATGCCGCATTGATCCAACGCCTTGATTAGATTCGGCGTCATTTTGGCACTAATATATGTCACAGAAGATATTGGGGCCAAAATCCACTAATCGGTGAGCAAGATTAGTGGATTTTGATACCATTATTTTGTGAGACATAAATTGCTGACAAAATGCACAAATTGGTAAGAAATAGTTATGTATTTTGGCGTTAATATATGTCACATGAGATACTGGGGCCAAAAATCCACCAATCGGGCGTTAATATCTCTCTCAAAAGACATGGGGCCAAAGTCCAGTAATCGGCAAGCAAGATTACTGGACTTTGGTGTCGCCGCACAGTTTGGGCCATAGCTTTGGCTACGGGCATCAGAATGACGCGAGCCACCCCAATTCGGAAAGCTCTCGGCGAGACGCACGAGGGGACGATTGAGCTACGCTCCATCGGGGTCCATCTTCATCCCCAAATTCTGCCGTTCGACCAGTCAAAACGGCCATTTTTAGTTATTTCTTACTATTTCTGGTAATATTTCCATTGCCTATTCGGACCTCAGCTTGAACCCGTTTTGGGTTGGGTCGAAATTCGCGTACGCGTTTATTTCAGTAAGGTTAAAGTGTTGGGACAATTTCGAGATTTCAACCTTTTTTGGCATATTTTATGATTTTCAGCCATATATGCCCGGCTTGTGGGCAGAATTCGATTAATCTGCTTTTCTTGGAACCCGAGAGACATTCTCCATTCGTTTATGCCTCTCTGTTTGTTGCTTATGCCGCATTGATCCAACGCCTTGATTAGATTCGGCGTCATTTTGGCACTAATATATGTCACAGAAGATATTGGGGCCAAAATCCACTAATCGGTGAGCAAGATTAGTGGATTTTGATACCATTATTTTGTGAGACATAAATTGCTGACAAAATGCACAAATTGGTAAGCAATAGTTATGTATTTTGGCGTTAATATATGTCACATGAGATACTGGGGCCAAAAATCCACCAATCGGGCGTTACTATATCTCTCAAAAGACATGGGGCCAAAGTCCAGTAATCGGCAAGCAAGATTACTGGACTTTGGTGTCGCCGCACTGTTTGGGCCATAGCTTTGGCTACGGGCATCAGAATGACGCGAGCCACCCCAATTCGGAAAGCTCTCGACGAGACGCACGAGGGGACGATCGAGCTACGCTCCATCGGGGTCCATCTTCATCCCCAAATTCTGCCGTTCGACCAGTCAAAACGGCCATTTTTAGTTATTTCTTACTATTTCTGCTAATATTTCCATTGCCTATTCGGACCTCAGCTTGAACCCGTTTTGGGTTGGGTCGAAATTCGCGTACGCGTTTATTTCAGTAAGGTTAAAGCGTTGGGACAATTTCGAGATTTCAACCTTTTTTGGCATATTTTATGATTTTCAACCATATATGCCCGGCTTTTGGGTAGAATTCGATTAATTTGCTTTTCTTGGAACCCCAGAGACGTTCTCCATTCGTTTATGCCTCTCTGTTTGTTGCTTATGCCGCATTGATCCAACGCCTTGATTAGATTCGGCGTCATTTTGGCACTAATATATGTCACAGACGATATTGGGGCCAAAATCCACTAATCGGTGAGCAAGATTAGTGAATTTTGATACCATTATTTTGTGAGACATAAATTGCTGACAAAATGCACAAATTGGTAAGCAATAGTTATGCATTTTGGTGTTAATATATGTCTCATGAGATACTGGGGCCAAAAATCCACCAATCGGGCGTTAATATATCTCTCAAAAGACATGGGGCCAAAGTCCAGTAATCGGCAAGCAAGATTACTGGACTTTGGTGTCGCCGCACAGTTTGGGCCATAGCTTTGGCTACGGGCATCAGAATGACGCGAGCCACCCCAATTCGGAAAGCTCTCGGCGAGACGCACGAGGGGACGATTGAGCTACGCTCCATCGGGGTCCATCTTCATCCCCAAATTCTGCCGTTCGACCAGTCAAAACGGCCATTTTTAGTTATTTCTTACTATTTCTGGTAATATTTCCATTGCCTATTCGGACCTCAGCTTGAACCCGTTTTGGGTTGGGTCGAAATTCGCGTACGCGTTTATTTCAGTAAGGTTAAAGTGTTGGGACAATTTCGAGATTTCAACCTTTTTTGGCATATTTTATGATTTTCAGCCATATATGCCCGGCTTGTGGGCAGAATTCGATTAATCTGCTTTTCTTGGAACCCGAGAGACGTTCTCCATTCGTTTATGCCTCTCTGTTTGTTGCTTATACCGCATTGATCCAACGCCTTGATTAGATTCGGCGTCATTTTGGCACTAATATATGTCACAGAAGATATTGGGGCCAAAATCCACTAATCGGTGAGCAAGATTAGTGGATTTTGATACCATTATTTTGTGAGACATAAATTGCTGACAAAATGCACAAATTGGTAAGCAATAGTTATGTATTTTGGCGTTAATATATGTCACATGAGATACTGGGGCCAAAAATCCACCAATCGGGCGTTAATATATCTCTCAAAAGACATGGGGCCAAAGTCCAGTAATCGGCAAGCAAGATTACTGGACTTTGGTGTCGCCGCACTGTTTGGGCCATAGCTTTGGCTACGGGCATCAGAATGACGCGAGCCACCCCAATTCGGAAAGCTCTCGACGAGACGCACGAGGGGACGATCGAGCTACGCTCCATCGGGGTCCATCTTCATCCCCAAATTCTGCCGTTCGACCAGTCAAAACGGCCATTTTTAGTTATTTCTTACTATTTCTGCTAATATTTCCATTGCCTATTCGGACCTCAGCTTGAACCCGTTTTGGGTTGGGTCGAAATTCGCGTACGCGTTTATTTCAGTAAGGTTAAAGTGTTGGGACAATTTCGAGATTTCAACCTTTTTTGGCATATTTTATGATTTTCAGCCATATATGCCCGGCTTTTGGGCAGAATTCGATTAATTTGCTTTTCTTGGAACCCCAGAGACGTTCTCCATTCGTTTATGACTCTCTGTTTGTTGCTTATGCCGCATTGATCCAACGCCTTGATTAGATTCGGCGTCATTTTGGCACTAATATATGTCACAAAAGATATTGGGGCCAAAATCCACTAATCGGTGAGCAAGATTAGTGAATTTTGATACCATTATTTTGTGAGACATAAATTGCTGACAAAATGCACAAATTGGTAAGCAATAGTTATGCATTTTGGTGTTAATATATGTCACATGAGATACTGGGGCCAAAAATCCACCAATCGGGCGTTAATATATCTCTCAAAAGACATGGGGCCAAAGTCCAGTAATCGGCAAGCAAGATTACTGGACTTTGGTGTCGCCGCACAGTTTGGGCCATAGCTTTGGCTACGGGCATCAGAATGACGCGAGCCACCCCAATTCGGAAAGCTCTCGGCGAGACGCACGAGGGGACGATTGAGCTACGCTCCATCGGGGTCCATCTTCATCCCCAAATTCTGCCGTTCGACCAGTCAAAACGGCCATTTTTAGTTATTTCTTACTATTTCTGGTAATATTTCCATTGCCTATTCGGACCTCAGCTTGAACCCGTTTTGGGTTGGTTCGAAATTCGCATACGCGTTTATTTCAGTAAGGTTAAAGTGTTGGGACAATTTCGAGATTTCAACCTTTTTTGGCATATTTTATGATTTTCAGCCATATATGCCCGGCTTGTGGGCAGAATTCGATTAATCTGCTTTTCTTGGAACCCGAGAGACGTTCTCCATTCGTTTATGCCTCTCTGTTTGTTGCTTATGCCGCATTGATCCAACGCCTTGATTAGATTCGGCGTCATTTTGGCACTAATATATGTCACAGAAGATATTGGGGCCAAAATCCACTAATCGGTGAGCAAGATTAGTGGATTTTGATACCATTATTTTGTGAGACATAAATTGCTGACAAAATGCACAAATTGGTAAGCAATAGTTATGTATTTTGGCGTTAATATATGTCACATGAGATACTGGGGCCAAAAATCCACCAATCGGGCGTTAATATATCTCTCAAAAGACATGGGGCCAAAGTCCAGTAATCGGCAAGCAAGATTACTGGACTTTGGTGTCGCCGCACTGTTTGGGCCATAGCTTTGGCTACGGGCATCAGAATGACGCGAGCCACCCCAATTCGGAAAGCTCTCGACGAGACGCACGAGGGGACGATCGAGCTACGCTCCATCGGGGTCCATCTTCATCCCCAAATTCTGCCGTTCGACCAGTCAAAACGGCCATTTTTAGTTATTTCTTACTATTTCTGCTAATATTTCCATTGCCTATTCGGACCTCAGCTTGAACCCGTTTTGGGTTGGGTCGAAATTCGCGTACGCGTTTATTTCAGTAAGGTTAAAGTGTTGGGACAATTTCGAGATTTCAACCTTTTTTGGCATATTTTATGATTTTCAGCCATATATGCCCGGCTTGTGGGCAGAATTCGATTAATCTGCTTTTCTTGGAACCCGAGAGACGTTCTCCATTCGTTTATGCCTCTCTGTTTGTTGCTTATACCGCATTGATCCAACGCCTTGATTAGATTCGGCGTCATTTTGGCACTAATATATGTCACAGAAGATATTGGGGCCAAAATCCACTAATCGGTGAGCAAGATTAGTGGATTTTGATACCATTATTTTGTGAGACATAAATTGCTGACAAAATGCACAAATTGGTAAGCAATAGTTATGTATTTTGGCGTTAATATATGTCACATGAGATACTGGGGCCAAAAATCCACCAATCGGGCGTTAATATATCTCTCAAAAGACATGGGGCCAAAGTCCAGTAATCGGCAAGCAAGATTACTGGACTTTGGTGTCGCCGCACTGTTTGGGCCATAGCTTTGGCTACGGGCATCAGAATGACGCGAGCCACCCCAATTCGGAAAGCTCTCGACGAGACGCACGAGGGGACGATCGAGCTACGCTCCATCGGGGTCCATCTTCATCCCCAAATTCTGCCGTTCGACCAGTCAAAACGGCCATTTTTAGTTATTTCTTACTATTTCTGGTAATATTTCCATTGCCTATTCGGACCTCAGCTTGAACCCGTTTTGGGTTGGGTCGAAATTCGCGTACGCGTTTATTTCAGTAAGGTTAAAGTGTTGGGACAATTTCGAGATTTCAACCTTTTTTGGCATATTTTATGATTTTCAGCCATATATGCCCGGCTTTTGGGCAGAATTCGATTAATTTGCTTTTCTTGGAACCCCAGAGACGTTCTCCATTCGTTTATGACTCTCTGTTTGTTGCTTATGCCGCATTGATCCAACGCCTTGATTAGATTCGGCGTCATTTTGGCACTAATATATGTCACAGAAGATATTGGGGCCAAAATCCACTAATCGGTGAGCAAGATTAGTGAATTTTGATACCATTATTTTGTGAGACATAAATTGCTGACAAAATTCACAAATTGGTAAGCAATAGTTATGCATTTTGGTGTTAATATATGTCACATGAGATACTGGGGCCAAAAATCCACCAATCGGGCGTTAATATATCTCTCAAAAGACATGGGGCCAAAGTCCAGTAATCGGCAAGCAAGATTACTGGACTTTGGTGTCGCCGCACAGTTTGGGCCATAGCTTTGGCTACGGGCATCAGAATGACGCGAGCCACCTAAATTCGGAAAGCTCTCGGCGAGACGCACGAGGGGACGATTGAGCTACGCTCCATCGGGGTCCATCTTCATCCCCAAATTCTGCCGTTCGACCAGTCAAAACGGCCATTTTTAGTTATTTCTTACTATTTCTGGTAATATTTCCATTGCCTATTCGGACCTCAGCTTGAACCCGTTTTGGGTTGGGTCGAAATTCGCGTACGCGTTTATTTCAGTAAGGTTAAAGTGTTGGGACAATTTCGAGATTTCAACCTTTTTTGGCATATTTTATGATTTTCAGCCATATATGCCCGGCTTGTGGGCAGAATTCGATTAATTTGCTTTTCTTGGAACCCGAGAGACGTTCTCCATTCGTTTATGCCTCTCTGTTTGTTGCTTATGCCGCATTGATCCAACGCCTTGATTAGATTCGGCGTCATTTTGGCACTAATATATGTCACAGAAGATATTGGGGCCAAAATCCACTAATCGGTGAGCAAGATTAGTGGATTTTGATACCATTATTTTGTGAGACATAAATTGCTGACAAAATGCACAAATTGGTAAGCAATAGTTATGTATTTTGGCGTTAATATATGTCACATGAGATACTGGGGCCAAAAATCCACCAATCGGGCGTTAATATATCTCTCAAAAGACATGGGGCCAAAGTCCAGTAATCGGCAAGCAAGATTACTGGACTTTGGTGTCGCCGCACAGTTTGGGCCATAGCTTTGGCTACGGGCATCAGAATGACGCGAGCCACCCCAATTCGGAAAGCTCTCGGCGAGACGCACGAGGGGACGATCGAGCTACGCTCCATCGGGGTCCATCTTCATCCCCAAATTCTGCCGTTCGACCAGTCAAAACGGCCATTTTTAGTTATTTCTTACTATTTCTGGTAATATTTCCATTGCCTATTCGGACTTCAGCTTGAACCCGTTTTGGGTTGGTTCGAAATTCGCATACGCGTTTATTTCAGTAAGGTTAAAGTGTTGGGACAATTTCGAGATTTCAACCTTTTTTGGCATATTTTATGATTTTCAGCCATATATGCCCGGCTTGTGGGCAGAATTCGATTAATCTGCTTTTCTTGGAACCCGAGAGACGTTCTCCATTCGTTTATGCCTCTCTGTTTGTTGCTTATGCCGCATTGATCCAACGCCTTGATTAGATTCGGCGTCATTTTGGCACTAATATATGTCACAGAAGATATTGGGGCCAAAATCCACTAATCGGTGAGCAAGATTAGTGGATTTTGATACCATTATTTTGTGAGACATAAATTGCTGACAAAATGCACAAATTGGTAAGCAATAGTTATGTATTTTGGCGTTAATATATGTCACATGAGATACTGGGGCCAAAAATCCACCAATCGGGCGTTAATATATCTCTCAAAAGACATGGGGCCAAAGTCCAGTAATCGGCAAGCAAGATTACTGGACTTTGGTGTCGCCGCACTGTTTGGGCCATAGCTTTGGCTACGGGCATCAGAATGACGCGAGCCACCCCAATTCGGAAAGCTCTCGACGAGACGCACGAGGGGACGATCGAGCTACGCTCCATCGGGGTCCATCTTCATCCCCAAATTCTGCCGTTCGACCAGTCAAAACGGCCATTTTTAGTTATTTCTTACTATTTCTGCTAATATTTCCATTGCCTATTCGGACCTCAGCTTGAACCCGTTTTGGGTTGGGTCGAAATTCGCGTACGCGTTTATTTCAGTAAGGTTAAAGTGTTGGGACAATTTCGAGATTTCAACCTTTTTTGGCATATTTTATGATTTTCAGCCATATATGCCCGGCTTTTGGGCAGAATTCGATTAATTTGCTTTTCTCTGGAACCCCAGAGACGTTCTCCATTCGTTTATGCCTCTCTGTTTGTTGCTTATGCCGCATTGATCCAACGCCTTGATTAGATTCGGCGTCATTTTGGCACTAATATATGTCACAGAAGATATTGGGGCCAAAATCCACTAATCGGTGAGCAAGATTAGTGAATTTTGATACCATTATTTTGTGAGACATAAATTGCTGACAAAATGCACAAATTGGTAAGCAATAGTTATGCATTTTGGTGTTAATATATGTCACATGAGATACTGGGGCCAAAAATCCACCAATCGGGCGTTAATATATCTCTCAAAAGACATGGGGCCAAAGTCCAGTAATCGGCAAGCAAGATTACTGGACTTTGGTGTCGCCGCACAGTTTGGGCCATAGCTTTGGCTACGGGCATCAGAATGACGCGAGCCACCCCAATTCGGAAAGCTCTCGGCGAGACGCACGAGGGGACGATTGAGCTACGCTCCATCGGGGTCCATCTTCATCCCCAAATTCTGCCGTTCGACCAGTCAAAACGGCCATTTTTAGTTATTTCTTACTATTTCTGGTAATATTTCCATTGCCTATTCGGACTTCAGCTTGAACCCGTTTTGGGTTGGTTCGAAATTCGCATACGCGTTTATTTCAGTAAGGTTAAAGTGTTGGGACAATTTCGAGATTTCAACCTTTTTTGGCATATTTTATGATTTTCAGCCATATATGCCCGGCTTGTGGGCAGAATTCGATTAATCTGCTTTTCTTGGAACCCGAGAGACGTTCTCCATTCGTTTATGCCTCTCTGTTTGTTGCTTATGCCGCATTGATCCAACGCCTTGATTAGATTCGGCGTCATTTTGGCACTAATATATGTCACAGAAGATATTGGGGCCAAAATCCACTAATCGGTGAGCAAGATTAGTGGATTTTGATACCATTATTTTGTGAGACATAAATTGCTGACAAAATGCACAAATTGGTAAGCAATAGTTATGTATTTTGGCGTTAATATATGTCACATGAGATACTGGGGCCAAAAATCCACCAATCGGGCGTTAATATATCTCTCAAAAGACATGGGGCCAAAGTCCAGTAATCGGCAAGCAAGATTACTGGACTTTGGTGTCGCCGCACTGTTTGGGCCATAGCTTTGGCTACGGGCATCAGAATGACGCGAGCCACCCCAATTCGGAAAGCTCTCGACGAGACGCACGAGGGGACGATCGAGCTACGCTCCATCGGGGTCCATCTTCATCCCCAAATTCTGCCGTTCGACCAGTCAAAACGGCCATTTTTAGTTATTTCTTACTATTTCTGCTAATATTTCCATTGCCTATTCGGACCTCAGCTTGAACCCGTTTTGGGTTGGGTCGAAATTCGCGTACGCGTTTATTTCAGTAAGGTTAAAGTGTTGGGACAATTTCGAGATTTCAACCTTTTTTGGCATATTTTATGATTTTCAGCCATATATGCCCGGCTTTTGGGCAGAATTCGATTAATTTGCTTTTCTCTGGAACCCCAGAGACGTTCTCCATTCGTTTATGCCTCTCTGTTTGTTGCTTATGCCGCATTGATCCAACGCCTTGATTAGATTCGGCGTCATTTTGGCACTAATATATGTCACAGAAGATATTGGGGCCAAAATCCACTAATCGGTGAGCAAGATTAGTGAATTTTGATACCATTATTTTGTGAGACATAAATTGCTGACAAAATGCACAAATTGGTAAGCAATAGTTATGCATTTTGGTGTTAATATATGTCACATGAGATACTGGGGCAAAAAATCCACCAATCGGGCGTTAATATATCTCTCAAAAGACATGGGGCCAAAGTCCAGTAATCGGCAAGCAAGATTACTGGACTTTGGTGTCGCCGCACAGTTTGGGCCATAGCTTTGGCTACGGGCATCAGAATGACGCGAGCCACCCCAATTCGGAAAGCTCTCGGCGAGACGCACGAGGGGACGATTGAGCTACGCTCCATCGGGGTCCATCTTCATCCCCAAATTCTGCCGTTCGACCAGTCAAAACGGCCATTTTTAGTTATTTCTTACTATTTCTGGTAATATTTCCATTGCCTATTCGGACCTCAGCTTGAACCCGTTTTGGGTTGGGTCGAAATTCGCGTACGCGTTTATTTCAGTAAGGTTAAAGTGTTGGGACAATTTCGAGATTTTAACCTTTTTTGGCATATTTTATGATTTTTAGCCATATATGCCCGGCTTGTGGGCAGAATTCGATTAATCTGCTTTTCTTGGAACCCGAGAGACGTTCTCCATTCGTTTATGCCTCTCTGTTTGTTGCTTATGCCGCATTGATCCAACGCCTTGATTAGATTCGGCGTCATTTTGGCACTAATATATGTCACAGAAGATATTGGGGCCAAAATCCACTAATCGGTGAGCAAGATTAGTGGATTTTGATACCATTATTTTGTGAGACATAAATTGCTGACAAAATGCACAAACTGGTAAGCAATAGTTATGTATTTTGGCGTTAATATATGTCACATGAGATACTGGGGCCAAAAATCCACCAATCGGGCGTTAATATATCTCTCAAAAGACATGGGGCCAAAGTCCAGTAATCGGCAAGCAAGATTACTGGACTTTGGTGTCGCCGCACTGTTTGGGCCATAGCTTTGGCTACGGGCATCAGAATGACGCGAGCCACCCCAATTCGGAAAGCTCTCGACGAGACGCACGAGGGGACGATCGAGCTACGCTCCATCGGGGTCCATCTTCATCCCCAAATTCTGCCGTTCGACCAGTCAAAACGGCCATTTTTAGTTATTTCTTACTATTTCTGCTAATATTTCCATTGCCTATTCGGACCTCAGCTTGAACCCGTTTTGGGTTGGGTCGAAATTCGCGTACGCGTTTATTTTAGTAAGGTTAAAGTGTTGGGACAATTTCGAGATTTCAACCTTTTTTGGCATATTTTATGATTTTCAGCCATATATGCCCGGCTTTTGGGCAGAATTCGATTAATTTGCTTTTCTTGGAACCCCAGAGACGTTCTCCATTCGTTTATGCCTCTCTGTTTGTTGCTTATGCCGCATTGATCCAACGCCTTGATTAGATTCGGCGTCATTTTGGCACTAATATATGTCACAGAAGATATTGGGGCCAAAATCCACTAATCGGTGAGCAAGATTAGTGAATTTTGATACCATTATTTTGTGAGACATAAATTGCTGACAAAATGCACAAATTGGTAAGCAATAGTTATGCATTTTGGTGTTAATATATGTCACATGAGATACTGGGGCCAAAAATCCACCAATCGGGCGTTAATATATCTCTCAAAAGACATGGGGCCAAAGTCCAGTAATCGGCAAGCAAGATTACTGGACTTTGGTGTCGCCGCACAGTTTGGGCCATAGCTTTGGCTACGGGCATCAGAATGACGCGAGCCACCCCAATTCGGAAAGCTCTCGGCGAGACGCACGAGGGGACGATTGAGCTACGCTCTATCGGGGTCCATCTTCATCCCCAAATTCTGCCGTTCGACCAGTCAAAACGGCCATTTTTAGTTATTTCTTACTATTTCTGGTAATATTTCCATTGCCTATTCGGACCTCAGCTTGAACCCGTTTTGGGTTGGGTCGAAATTCGCGTACGCGTTTATTTCAGTAAGGTTAAAGTGTTGGGACAATTTCGAGATTTCAACCTTTTTTGGCATATTTTATGATTTTCATCCATATATGCCCGGCTTGTGGGCAGAATTCGATTAATCTGCTTTTCTTGGAACCCGAGAGACGTTCTCCATTCGTTTATGCCTCTCTGTTTGTTGCTTATGCCGCATTGATCCAACGCCTTGATTAGATTCGGCGTCATTTTGGCACTAATATATGTCACAGAAGATATTGGGGCCAAAATCCACTAATCGGTGAGCAAGATTAGTTGATTTTGATACCATTATTTTGTGAGACATAAATTGCTGACAAAATGCACAAATTGGTAAGCAATAGTTATGTATTTTGGCGTTAATATATGTCACATGAGATACTGGGGCCAAAAATCCACCAATCGGGCGTTAATATATCTCTCAAAAGACATGGGGCCAAAGTCCAGTAATCGGCAAGCAAGATTACTGGACTTTGGTGTCGCCGCACTGTTTGGGCCTATAGCTTTGGCTACGGGCATCAGAATGACGCGAGCCACCCCAATTCGGAAAGCTCTCGACGAGACGCACGAGGGGACGATCGAGCTACGCTCCATCGGGGTCCATCTTCATCCCCAAATTCTGCCGTTCGACCAGTCAAAACGGCCATTTTTAGTTATTTCTTACTATTTCTGCTAATATTTCCATTGCCTATTCGGACCTCAGCTTGAACCCGTTTTGGGTTGGGTCGAAATTCGCGTACGCGTTTATTTCAGTAAGGTTAAAGTGTTGGGACAATTTTGAGATTTCAACCTTTTTTGGCATATTTTATGATTTTCAGCCATATATGCCCGGCTTTTGGGCAGAATTCGATTAATTTGCTTTTCTTGGAACCCCAGAGACGTTCTCCATTCGTTTATGCCTCTCTGTTTGTTGCTTATGCCGCATTGATCCAACGCCTTGATTAGATTCGGCGTCATTTTGGCACTAATATATGTAACAGAAGATATTGGGGCCAAAATCCACTAATCGGTGAGCAAGATTAGTGAATTTTGATACCATTATTTTGTGAGACATAAATTGCTGACAAAATGCACAAATTGGTAAGCAATAGTTATGCATTTTGGTGTTAATATATGTCACATGAGATACTGGGGCCAAAAATCCACCAATCGGGCGTTAATATATCTCTCAAAAGACATGGGGCCAAAGTCCAGTAATCGGCAAGCAAGATTACTGGACTTTGGTGTCGCCGCACAGTTTGGGCCATAGCTTTGGCTACGGGCATCAGAATGACGCGAGCCACCCCAATTCGGAAAGCTCTCGACGAGACGCACGAGGGGACGATCGAGCTACGCTCCATCGGGGTCAATCTTCATCCCCAAATTCTGCCGTTCGACCAGTCAAAACGGCCATTTTTAGTTATTTCTTACTATTTCTGCTAATATTTCCATTGCCTATTCGGACCTCAGCTTGAAACCGTTTTGGGTTGGGTCGAAATTCGCGTACGCGTTTATTTCAGTAAGGTTAAAGTGTTGGGACAATTTCGAGATTTCAACCTTTTTTGGCATATTTTATGATTTTCATCCATATATGCCCGGCTTGTGGGCAGAATTCGATTAATCTGCTTTTCTTGGAACCCGAGAGACGTTCTCCATTCGTTTATGCCTCTCTGTTTGTTGCTTATGCCGCATTGATCCAACGCCTTGATTAGATTCGGCGTCATTTTGGCACTAATATATGTCACAGAAGATATTGGGGCCAAAATCCACTAATCGGTGAGCAAGATTAGTTGATTTTGATACCATTATTTTGTGAGACATAAATTGCTGACAAAATGCACAAATTGGTAAGCAATAGTTATGTATTTTGGCGTTAATATATGTCACATGAGATACTGGGGCCAAAAATCCACCAATCGGGCGTTAATATATCTCTCAAAAGACATGGGGCCAAAGTCCAGTAATCGGCAAGCAAGATTACTGGACTTTGGTGTCGCCGCACTGTTTGGGCCATAGCTTTGGCTACGGGCATCAGAATGACGCGAGCCACCCCAATTCGGAAAGCTCTCGACGAGACGCACGAGGGGACGATCGAGCTACGCTCCATCGGGGTCCATCTTCATCCCCAAATTCTGCCGTTCGACCAGTCAAAACGGCCATTTTTAGTTATTTCTTACTATTTCTGCTAATATTTCCATTGCCTATTCGGACCTCAGCTTGAACCCGTTTTGGGTTGGGTCGAAATTCGCGTACGCGTTTATTTCAGTAAGGTTAAAGTGTTGGGACAATTTTGAGATTTCAACCTTTTTTGGCATATTTTATGATTTTCAGCCATATATGCCCGGCTTTTGGGCAGAATTCGATTAATTTGCTTTTCTTGGAACCCCAGAGACGTTCTCCATTCGTTTATGCCTCTCTGTTTGTTGCTTATGCCGCATTGATCCAACGCCTTGATTAGATTCGGCGTCATTTTGGCACTAATATATGTCACAGAAGATATTGGGGCCAAAATCCACTAATCGGTGAGCAAGATTAGTGAATTTTGATACCATTATTTTGTGAGACATAAATTGCTGACAAAATGCACAAATTGGTAAGCAATAGTTATGCATTTTGGTGTTAATATATGTCACATGAGATACTGGGGCCAAAAATCCACCAATCGGGCGTTAATATATCTCTCAAAAGACATGGGGCCAAAGTCCAGTAATCGGCAAGCAAGATTACTGGACTTTGGTGTCGCCGCACAGTTTGGGCCATAGCTTTGGCTACGGGCATCAGAATGACGCGAGCCACCCCAATTCGGAAAGCTCTCGACGAGACGCACGAGGGGACGATCGAGCTACGCTCCATCGGGGTCCATCTTCATCCCCAAATTCTGCCGTTCGACCAGTCAAAACGGCCATTTTTAGTTATTTCTTACTATTTCTGCTAATATTTCCATTGCCTATTCGGACCTCAGCTTGAAACCGTTTTGGGTTGGGTCGAAATTCGCGTACGCGTTTATTTCAGTAAGGTTAAAGTGTTGGGACAATTTCGAGATTTCAACCTTTTTTGGCATATTTTATGATTTTCAGCCATATATGCCCGGCTTTTGGGCAGAATTCGATTAATTTGCTTTTCTTGGAACCCCAGAGACGTTCTCCATTCGTTTATGACTCTCTGTTTGTTGCTTATGCCGCATTGATCCAACGCCTTGATTAGATTCGGCGTCATTTTGGCACTAATATATGTCACAGAAGATATTGGGGCCAAAATCCACTAATCGGTGAGCAAGATTAGTGAATTTTGATACCATTATTTTGTGAGACATAAATTGCTGACAAAATGCACAAATTGGTAAGCAATAGTTATGCATTTTGGTGTTAATATATGTCACATGAGATACTGGGGCCAAAAATCCACCAATCGGGCGTTAATATATCTCTCAAAAGACATGGGGCCAAAGTCCAGTAATCGGCAAGCAAGATTACTGGACTTTGGTGTCGCCGCACAGTTTAAGCCATAGCTTTGGCTACGGGCATCAGAATGACGCGAGCCACCCCAATTCGGAAAGCTCTCGGCGAGACGCACGAGGGGACGATTGAGCTACGCTCCATCGGGGTCCATCTTCATCCCCAAATTCTGCCGTTCGACCAGTCAAAACGGCCATTTTTAGTTATTTCTTACTATTTCTGGTAATATTTCCATTGCCTATTCGGACCTCAGCTTGAACCCGTTTTGGGTTGGGTCGAAATTCGCGTACGCGTTTATTTCAGTAAGGTTAAAGTGTTGGGACAATTTCGAGATTTCAACCTTTTTTGGCATATTTTATGATTTTTAGCCATATATGCCCGGCTTGTGGGCAGAATTCGATTAATCTGCTTTTCTTGGAACCCGAGAGACGTTCTCCATTCGTTTATGCCTCTCTGTTTGTTGCTTATGCCGCATTGATCCAACGCCTTGATTAGATTCGGCGTCATTTTGGCACTAATATATGTCACAGAAGATATTGGGGCCAAAATCCACTAATCGGTGAGCAAGATTAGTGGATTTTGATACCATTATTTTGTGAGACATAAATTGCTGACAAAATGCACAAACTGGTAAGCAATAGTTATGCATTTTGGTGTTAATATATGTCACATGAGATACTGGGGCCAAAAATCCACCAATCGGGCGTTAATATATCTCTCAAAAGACATGGGGCCAAAGTCCAGTAATCGGCAAGCAAGATTACTGGACTTTGGTGTCGCCGCACAGTTTGGGCCATAGCTTTGGCTACGGGCATCAGAATGACGCGAGCCACCCCAATTCGGAAAGCTCTCGGCGAGACGCACGAGGGGACGATTGAGCTACGCTCCATCGGGGTCCATCTTCATCCCCAAATTCTGCCGTTCGACCAGTCAAAACGGCCATTTTTAGTTATTTCTTACTATTTCTGGTAATATTTCCATTGCCTATTCGGACCTCAGCTTGAACCCGTTTTGGGTTGGGTCGAAATTCGCGTACGCGTTTATTTCAGTAAGGTTAAAGTGTTGGGACAATTTCGAGATTTCAACCTTTTTTGGCATATTTTATGATTTTTAGCCATATATGCCCGGCTTGTGGGCAGAATTCGATTAATCTGCTTTTCTTGGAACCCGAGAGACGTTCTCCATTCGTTTATGCCTCTCTGTTTGTTGCTTATGCCGCATTGATCCAACGCCTTGATTAGATTCGGCGTCATTTTGGCACTAATATATGTCACAGAAGATATTGGGGCCAAAATCCACTAATCGGTGAGCAAGATTAGTGGATTTTGATACCATTATTTTGTGAGACATAAATTGCTGACAAAATGCACAAACTGGTAAGCAATAGTTATGTATTTTGGCGTTAATATATGTCACATGAGATACTGGGGCCAAAAATCCACCAATCGGGCGTTAATATATCTCTCAAAAGACATGGGGCCAAAGTCCAGTAATCGGCAAGCAAGATTACTGGACTTTGGTGTCGCCGCACTGTTTGGGCCATAGCTTTGGCTACGGGCATCAGAATGACGCGAGCCACCCCAATTCGGAAAGCTCTCGACGAGACGCACGAGGGGACGATCGAGCTACGCTCCATCGGGGTCCATCTTCATCCCCAAATTCTGCCGTTCGACCAGTCAAAACGGCCATTTTTAGTTATTTCTTACTATTTCTGCTAATATTTCCATTGCCTATTCGGACCTCAGCTTGAACCCGTTTTGGGTTGGGTCGAAATTCGCGTACGCGTTTATTTCAGTAAGGTTAAAGTGTTGGGACAATTTCGAGATTTCAACCTTTTTTGGCATATTTTATGATTTTCAGCCATATATGCCCGGCTTTTGGGCAGAATTCGATTAATTTGCTTTTCTTGGAACCCCAGAGACGTTCTCCATTCGTTTATGCCTCTCTGTTTGTTGCTTATGCCGCATTGATCCAACGCCTTGATTAGATTCGGCGTCATTTTGGCACTAATATATGTCACAGAAGATATTGGGGCCAAAATCCACTAATCGGTGAGCAAGATTAGTGAATTTTGATACCATTATTTTGTGAGACATAAATTGCTGACAAAATGCACAAATTGGTAAGCAATAGTTATGCATTTTGGTGTTAATATATGTCACATGAGATACTGGGGCCAAATATCCACCAATCGGGCGTTAATATATCTCTCAAAAGACATGGGGCCAAAGTCCAGTAATCGGCAAGCAAGATTACTGGACTTTGGTGTCGCCGCACAGTTTGGGCCATAGCTTTGGCTACGGGCATCAGAATGACGCGAGCCACCCCAATTCGGAAAGCTCTCGGCGAGACGCACGAGGGGACGATTGAGCTACGCTCCATCAGGGTCCATCTTCATCCCCAAATTCTGCCGTTCGACCAGTCAAAACGGCCATTTTTAGTTATTTCTTACTATTTCTGGTAATATTTCCATTGCCTATTCGGACCTCAGCTTGAACCCGTTTTGGGTTGGGTCGAAATTCGCGTACGCGTTTATTTCAGTAAGGTTAAAGTGTTGGGACAATTTCGAGATTTCAACCTTTTTTGGCATATTTTATGATTTTCAGCCATATATGCCCGGCTTTTGGGCAGAATTCGATTAATTTGCTTTTCTTGGAACCCCAGAGACGTTCTCCATTCGTTTATGCCTCTCTGTTTGTTGCTTATGCCGCATTGATCCAACGCCTTGATTAGATTCGGCGTCATTTTGGCACTAATATATGTCACAGAAGATATTGGGGCCAAAATCCACTAATCGGTGAGCAAGATTAGTGAATTTTGATACCATTATTTTGTGAGACATAAATTGCTGACAAAATGCACAAATTGGTAAGCAATAGTTATGCATTTTGGTGTTAATATATGTCACATGAGATACTGGGGCCAAATATCCACCAATCGGGCGTTAATATATCTCTCAAAAGACATGGGGCCAAAGTCCAGTAATCGGCAAGCAAGATTACTGGACTTTGGTGTCGCCGCACAGTTTGGGCCATAGCTTTGGCTACGGGCATCAGAATGACGCGAGCCACCCCAATTCGGAAAGCTCTCGGCGAGACGCACGAGGGGACGATTGAGCTACGCTCCATCAGGGTCCATCTTCATCCCCAAATTCTGCCGTTCGACCAGTCAAAACGGCCATTTTTAGTTATTTCTTACTATTTCTGGTAATATTTCCATTGCCTATTCGGACCTCAGCTTGAACCCGTTTTGGGTTGGGTCGAAATTCGCGTACGCGTTTATTTCAGTAAGGTTAAAGTGTTGGGACAATTTCGAGATTTCAACCTTTTTTGGCATATTTTATGATTTTCATCCATATATGCCCGGCTTGTGGGCAGAATTCGATTAATCTGCTTTTCTTGGAACCCGAGAGACATTCTCCATTCGTTTATGCCTCTCTGTTTGTTGCTTATGCCGCATTGATCCAACGCCTTGATTAGATTCGGCGTCATTTTGGCACTAATATATGTCACAGAAGATATTGGGGCCAAAATCCACTAATCGGTGAGCAAGATTAGTGGATTTTGATACCATTATTTTGTGAGACATAAATTGCTGACAAAATGCACAAATTGGTAAGCAATAGTTATGTATTTTGGCGTTAATATATGTCACATGAGATACTGGGGCCAAAAATCCACCAATCGGGCGTTAATATATCTCTCAAAAGACATGGGGCCAAAGTCCAGTAATCGGCAAGCAAGATTACTGGACTTTGGTGTCGCCGCACTGTTTGGGCCATAGCTTTGGCTACGGGCATCAGAATGACGCGAGCCACCCCAATTCGGAAAGCTCTCGACGAGACGCACGAGGGGACGATCGAGCTACGCTCCATCGGGGTCCATCTTCATCCCCAAATTCTGCCGTTCGACCAGTCAAAACGGCCATTTTTAGTTATTTCTTACTATTTCTGGTAATATTTCCATTGCCTATTCGGACCTCAGCTTGAACCCGTTTTGGGTTGGGTCGAAATTCGCGTACGCGTTTATTTCAGTAAGGTTAAAGTGTTGGGACAATTTCGAGATTTCAACCTTTTTTGGCATATTTTATGATTTTTAGCCATATATGCCCGGCTTGTGGGCAGAATTCGATTAATCTGCTTTTCTTGGAACCCGAGAGACGTTCTCCATTCGTTTATGCCTCTCTGTTTGTTGCTTATGCCGCATTGATCCAACGCCTTGATTAGATTCGGCGTCATTTTGGCACTAATATATGTCACAGAAGATATTGGGGCCAAAATCCACTAATCGGTGAGCAAGATTAGTGGATTTTGATACCATTATTTTGTGAGACATAAATTGCTGACAAAATGCACAAACTGGTAAGCAATAGTTATGCATTTTGGTGTTAATATATGTCACATGAGATACTGGGGCCAAAAATCCACCAATCGGGCGTTAATATATCTCTCAAAAGACATGGGGCCAAAGTCCAGTAATCGGCAAGCAAGATTACTGGACTTTGGTGTCGCCGCACAGTTTGGGCCATAGCTTTGGCTACGGGCATCAGAATGACGCGAGCCACCCCAATTCGGAAAGCTCTCGGCGAGACGCACGAGGGGACGATTGAGCTACGCTCCATCGGGGTCCATCTTCATCCCCAAATTCTGCCGTTCGACCAGTCAAAACGGCCATTTTTAGTTATTTCTTACTATTTCTGGTAATATTTCCATTGCCTATTCGGACCTCAGCTTGAACCCGTTTTGGGTTGGGTCGAAATTCGCGTACGCGTTTATTTCAGTAAGGTTAAAGTGTTGGGACAATTTCGAGATTTCAACCTTTTTTGGCATATTTTATGATTTTTAGCCATATATGCCCGGCTTGTGGGCAGAATTCGATTAATCTGCTTTTCTTGGAACCCGAGAGACGTTCTCCATTCGTTTATGCCTCTCTGTTTGTTGCTTATGCCGCATTGATCCAACGCCTTGATTAGATTCGGCGTCATTTTGGCACTAATATATGTCACAGAAGATATTGGGGCCAAAATCCACTAATCGGTGAGCAAGATTAGTGGATTTTGATACCATTATTTTGTGAGACATAAATTGCTGACAAAATGCACAAACTGGTAAGCAATAGTTATGTATTTTGGCGTTAATATATGTCACATGAGATACTGGGGCCAAAAATCCACCAATCGGGCGTTAATATATCTCTCAAAAGACATGGGGCCAAAGTCCAGTAATCGGCAAGCAAGATTACTGGACTTTGGTGTCGCCGCACTGTTTGGGCCATAGCTTTGGCTACGGGCATCAGAATGACGCGAGCCACCCCAATTCGGAAAGCTCTCGACGAGACGCACGAGGGGACGATCGAGCTACGCTCCATCGGGGTCCATCTTCATCCCCAAATTCTGCCGTTCGACCAGTCAAAACGGCCATTTTTAGTTATTTCTTACTATTTCTGCTAATATTTCCATTGCCTATTCGGACCTCAGCTTGAACCCGTTTTGGGTTGGGTCGAAATTCGCGTACGCGTTTATTTCAGTAAGGTTAAAGTGTTGGGACAATTTCGAGATTTCAACCTTTTTTGGCATATTTTATGATTTTCAGCCATATATGCCCGGCTTTTGGGCAGAATTCGATTAATTTGCTTTTCTTGGAACCCCAGAGACGTTCTCCATTCGTTTATGCCTCTCTGTTTGTTGCTTATGCCGCATTGATCCAACGCCTTGATTAGATTCGGCGTCATTTTGGCACTAATATATGTCACAGAAGATATTGGGGCCAAAATCCACTAATCGGTGAGCAAGATTAGTGAATTTTGATACCATTATTTTGTGAGACATAAATTGCTGACAAAATGCACAAATTGGTAAGCAATAGTTATGCATTTTGGTGTTAATATATGTCACATGAGATACTGGGGCCAAATATCCACCAATCGGGCGTTAATATATCTCTCAAAAGACATGGGGCCAAAGTCCAGTAATCGGCAAGCAAGATTACTGGACTTTGGTGTCGCCGCACAGTTTGGGCCATAGCTTTGGCTACGGGCATCAGAATGACGCGAGCCACCCCAATTCGGAAAGCTCTCGGCGAGACGCACGAGGGGACGATTGAGCTACGCTCCATCAGGGTCCATCTTCATCCCCAAATTCTGCCGTTCGACCAGTCAAAACGGCCATTTTTAGTTATTTCTTACTATTTCTGGTAATATTTCCATTGCCTATTCGGACCTCAGCTTGAACCCGTTTTGGGTTGGGTCGAAATTCGCGTACGCGTTTATTTCAGTAAGGTTAAAGTGTTAAGACAATTTCGAGATTTCAACCTTTTTTGGCATATTTTATGATTTTCATCCATATATGCCCGGCTTGTGGGCAGAATTCGATTAATCTGCTTTTCTTGGAACCCGAGAGACGTTCTCCATTCGTTTATGCCTCTCTGTTTGTTGCTTATGCCGCATTGATCCAACGCCTTGATTAGATTCGGCGTCATTTTGGCACTAATATATGTCACAGAAGATATTGGGGCCAAAATCCACTAATCGGTGAGCAAGATTAGTGGATTTTGATACCATTATTTTGTGAGACATAAATTGCTGACAAAATGCACAAATTGGTAAGCAATAGTTATGTATTTTGGCGTTAATATATGTCACATGAGATACTGGGGCCAAAAATCCACCAATCGGGCGTTAATATATCTCTCAAAAGACATGGGGCCAAAGTCCAGTAATCGGCAAGCAAGATTACTGGACTTTGGTGTCGCCGCACTGTTTGGGCCATAGCTTTGGCTACGGGCATCAGAATGACGCGAGCCACCCCAATTCGGAAAGCTCTCGACGAGACGCACGAGGGGACGATCGAGCTACGCTCCATCGGGGTCCATCTTCATCCCCAAATTCTGCCGTTCGACCAGTCAAAACGGCCATTTTTAGTTATTTCTTACTATTTCTGCTAATATTTCCATTGCCTATTCGGACTTCAGCTTGAACCCGTTTTGGGTTGGGTCGAAATTCGCGTACGCGTTTATTTCAGTAAGGTTAAAGTGTTGGGACAATTTCGAGATTTCAACCTTTTTTGGCATATTTTATGATTTTCAGCCATATATGCCCGGCTTTTGGACAGAATTCGATTAATTTGCTTTTCTTGGAACCCCAGAGACGTTCTCCATTCGTTTATGCCTCTCTGTTTGTTGCTTATGCCGCATTGATCCAACGCCTTGATTAGATTCGGCGTCATTTTGGCACTAATATATGTCACAGAAGATATTGGGGCCAAAATCCACTAATCGGTGAGCAAGATTAGTGAATTTTGATACCATTATTTTGTGAGACATAAATTGCTGACAAAATGCACAAATTGGTAAGCAATAGTTATGCATTTTGGTGTTAATATATGTCACATGAGATACTGGGGCCAAAAATCCACCAGTCTGGCGTTAATATATCTCTCAAAAGACATGGGGCCAAAGTCCAGTAATCGGCAAGCAAGATTACTGGACTTTGGTGTCGCCGCACAGTTTGGGCCATAGCTTTGGCTATGGGCATCAGAATGACGCGAGCCACCCCAATTCGGAAAGCTCTCGGCGAGACGCACGAGAGGACGATTGAGCTACGCTCCATCGGGGTCCATCTTCATCCCCAAATTCTGCCGTTCGACCAGTCAAAACGGCCATTTTTAGTTATTTCTTACTATTTCTGGTAATATTTCCATTGCCTATTCGGACCTCAGCTTGAACCCGTTTTGGGTTGGGTCGAAATTCGCGTACGCGTTTATTTCAGTAAGGTTAAAGTGTTGGGACAATTTCGAGATTTCAACCTTTTTAGGCATATTTTATGATTTTCAGCCATATATGCCCGGCTTGTGGGCAGAATTCGATTAATCTGCTTTTCTTGGAACCCGAGAGACGTTCTCCATTCGTTTATGCCTCTCTGTTTGTTGCTTATGCCGCATTGATCCAACGCCTTGATTAGATTCGGCGTCATTTTGGCACTAATATATGTCACAGAAGATATTGGGGCCAAAATCCACTAATCGGTGAGCAAGATTAGTGGATTTTGATACCATTATTTTGTGAGACATAAATTGCTGACAAAATGCACAAATTGGTAAGCAATAGTTATGTATTTTGGCGTTAATATATGTCACATGAGATACTGGGGCCAAAAATCCACCAATCAGGCGTTAATATATCTCTCAAAAGACATGGGGCCAAAGTCCAGTAATCGGCAAGCAAGATTACTGGACTTTGGTGTCGCCGCACTGTTTGGGCCATAGCTTTGGCTACGGGCATCAGAATGACGCGAGCCACCCCAATTCGGAAAGCTCTCGACGAGACGCACGAGGGGACGATCGAGCTACGCTCCATCGGGGTCCATCTTCATCCCCAAATTCTGCCGTTCGACCAGTCAAAACGGCCATTTTTAGTTATTTCTTACTATTTCTGGTAATATTTCCATTGCCTATTCGGACCTCAGCTTGAACCCGTTTTGGGTTGGGTCGAAATTCGCGTACGCGTTTATTTCAGTAAGGTTAAAGTGTTGGGACAATTTCGAGATTTCAACCTTTTTAGGCATATTTTATGATTTTCAGCCATATATGCCCGGCTTGTGGGCAGAATTCGATTAATCTGCTTTTCTTGGAACCCGAGAGACGTTCTCCATTCGTTTATGCCTCTCTGTTTGTTGCTTATGCCGCATTGATCCAACGCCTTGATTAGATTCGGCGTCATTTTGGCACTAATATATGTCACAGAAGATATTGGGGCCAAAATCCACTAATCGGTGAGCAAGATTAGTGGATTTTGATACCATTATTTTGTGAGACATAAATTGCTGACAAAATGCACAAATTGGTAAGCAATAGTTATGTATTTTGGCGTTAATATATGTCACATGAGATACTGGGGCCAAAAATCCACCAATCAGGCGTTAATATATCTCTCAAAAGACATGGGGCCAAAGTCCAGTAATCGGCAAGCAAGATTACTGGACTTTGGTGTCGCCGCACTGTTTGGGCCATAGCTTTGGCTACGGGCATCAGAATGACGCGAGCCACCCCAATTCGGAAAGCTCTCGACGAGACGCACGAGGGGACGATCGAGCTACGCTCCATCGGGGTCCATCTTCATCCCCAAATTCTGCCGTTCGACCAGTCAAAACGGCCATTTTTAGTTATTTCTTACTATTTCTGCTAATATTTCCATTGCCTATTCGGACCTCAGCTTGAACCCGTTTTGGGTTGGGTCGAAATTCGCGTACGCGTTTATTTAAGTAAGGTTAAAGTGTTGGGACAATTTCGAGATTTCAACCTTTTTTGGCATATTTTATGATTTTCAGCCATATATGCCCGGCTTTTGGGCAGAATTCGATTAATTTGCTTTTCTTGGAACCCCAGAGACGTTCTCCATTCGTTTATGCCTCTCTGTTTGTTGCTTATGCCGCATTGATCCAACGCCTTGATTAGATTCGGCGTCATTTTGGCACTAATATATGTCACAGAAGATATTGGGGCCAAAATCCACTAATCGGTGAGCAAGATTAGTGAATTTTGATACCATTATTTTGTGAGACATAAATTGCTGACAAAATGCACAAATTGGTAAGCAATAGTTATGCATTTTGGTGTTAATATATGTCACATGAGATACTGGGGCCAAAAATCCACCAATCGGGCGTTAATATATCTCTCAAAAGACATGGGGCCAAAGTCCAGTAATCGGCAAGCAAGATTACTGGACTTTGGTGTCGCCGCACAGTTTGGGCCATAGCTTTGGCTATGGGCATCAGAATGACGCGAGCCACCCCAATTCGGAAAGCGCTCGGCGAGACGCACGAGAGGACGATTGAGCTACGCTCCATCGGGGTCCATCTTCATCCCCAAATTCTGCCGTTCGACCAGTCAAAACGGCCATTTTTAGTTATTTCTTACTATTTCTGGTAATATTTCCATTGCCTATTCGGACCTCAGCTTGAACCCGTTTTGGGTTGGGTCGAAATTCGCGTACGCGTTTATTTCAGTAAGGTTAAAGTGTTGGGACAATTTCGAGATTTCAACCTTTTTAGGCATATTTTATGATTTTCAGCCATATATGCCCGGCTTGTGGGCAAAATTCGATTAATCTGCTTTTCTTGGAACCCGAGAGACGTTCTCCATTCGTTTATGCCTCTCTGTTTGTTGCTTATGCCGCATTGATCCAACGCCTTGATTAGATTCGGCGTCATTTTGGCACTAATATATGTCACAGAAGATATTGGGGCCAAAATCCACTAATCGGTGAGCAAGATTAGTGGATTTTGATACCATTATTTTGTGAGACATAAATTGCTGACAAAATGCACAAATTGGTAAGCAATAGTTATGTATTTTGGCGTTAATATATGTCACATGAGATACTGGGGCCAAAAATCCACCAATCGGGCGTTAATATATCTCTCAAAAGACATGGGGCCAAAGTCCAGTAATCGGCAAGCAAGATTACTGGACTTTGGTGTCGCCGCACTGTTTGGGCCATAGCTTTGGCTACGGGCATCAGAATGACGCGAGCCACCCCAATTCGGAAAGCTCTCGACGAGACGCACGAGGGGACGATCGAGCTACGCTCCATCGGGGTCCATCTTCATCCCCAAATTCTGCCGTTCGACCAGTCAAAACGGCCATTTTTAGTTATTTCTTACTATTTCTGCTAATATTTCCATTGCCTATTCGGACCTCAGCTTGAACCCGTTTTGGGTTGGGTCGAAATTCGCGTACGCGTTTATTTCAGTAAGGTTAAAGTATTGGGACAATTTCGAGATTTCAACCTTTTTTGGCATATTTTATGATTTTCAGCCATATATGCCCGGCTTTTGGGCAGAATTCGATTAATTTGCTTTTCTTGGAACCCCAGAGACGTTCTCCATTCGTTTATGCCTCTCTGTTTGTTGCTTATGCCGCATTGATCCAACGCCTTGATTAGATTCGGCGTCATTTTGGCACTAATATATGTCACAGAAGATATTGGGGCCAAAATCCACTAATCGGTGAGCAAGATTAGTGAATTTTGATACCATTATTTTGTGAGACATAAATTGCTGACAAAATGCACAAATTGGTAAGAAATAGTTATGCATTTTGGTGTTAATATATGTCACATGAGATACTGGGGCAAAAAATCCACCAATCGGGCGTTAATATATCTCTCAAAAGACATGGGGCCAAAGTCCAGTAATCGGCAAGCAAGATTACTGGAATTTGGTGTCGCCGCACTGTTTGGGACATAGCTTTGGCTACGGGCATCAGAATGACGCGAGCCACCCCAATTCGGAAAGCTCTCGACGAGACGCACGAGGGGACGATTGAGCTACGCTCCATCGGGGTCCATCTTCATCCCCAAATTCTGCCGTTCGACCAGTCAAAACGGGCATTTTTTGTTATTTCTTACTATTTCTGGTAATATTTCCATTGCCTATTCGGACCTCAGCTTGAACCCGTTTTGGGTTGGGACGAAATTCGCGTACGCGTTTCTTTCAGTAAGGTTAAAGTGTTGGGACAATTTCGGGATTTCAACCTTTTTTGGCATATTTTATGATTTTCAGCCATATATGCCAGGCTTGTGGGCAGAATTCGATTAATCTGCTTTTCTTGGAACCCGAGGGACGTTCTCCATTCATTTATGCCTCTCTGTTCGTTTCTTATGCCGCAATGATCCAACGCCTTGATTAGATTCGGCATCATTTTGGCACTAATATATGTCACAGAAGATATTGGGGCAAAAATCCACTAATCGGTGAGCAAGATTAGTGGATTTTGATACCATTATTTTGTGAGACATAAATTGCTGACCAAATGCACAAATTGGTAAGCAATAGTTATGCATTTTGGTGTTAATATATGTCACATGAGATACTGGGGCCAAAAATCCACCAATCGAGCGTTAATATATCTCTCAAAAGACATGGGGCCAAAGTCCAGTAATCGGCAAGCAAGATTACTGGACTTTGGTGTCGCCGCACTGTTTGGGCCATAGCTTTGGCTACGGGCATCAGAATGACGCGAGCCACCTCAATTCGGAAAGCTCTCGACGAGACGCACGAGGGGACGATCCATCGGGGTCCATCTTCATCCCCAAATTTTGCCGTTCGACCAGTCAAAACGGGCATTTTTAGTTATTTCTTACTATTTCTGGTAATATTTCCATTGCCTATTCGGACCTCAGCTTGAACCCGTTTTGGGATGGGTCGAAATTCGCGTACGCGTTTATTTCAGTAAGGTTAAAGTGTTGGGACAATTTCGGGATTTCAACCTTTTTTGGCATATTTTATGATTATCAGCCATATATGCCCGGCTTGTGGGCAGAATTCGATTAATCTGCTTTTCTTGGAGCCCCAGAGACGTTCTCCATTCGTTTATGCCTCTCTGTTTGTTGCATATGCCGCATTGATCCAACGCCTTGATTAGATTCGGCGTCATTTTGGCACTAATATATGTCACAGAAGATATTGGGGCCAAAATCCACTAATCGGTGAGCAAGATTAGTGGATTTTGATACCATTATTTTGTGAGACATAAATTGCTGACAAAATGCACAAATTGGTAAGCAATAGTTATGTATTTTGGCGTTAATATATGTCACATGAGATACTGGGGCCAAAAATCCACCAATCAGGCGTTAATATATCTCTCAAAAGACATGGGGCCAAAGTCCAGTAATCGGCAAGCAAGATTACTGGACTTTGGTGTCGCCGCACTGTTTGGGCCATAGCTTTGGCTACGGGCATCAGAATGACGCGAGCCACCCCAATTCGGAAAGCTCTCGACGAGACGCACGAGGGGACGATCGAGCTACGCTCCATCGGGGTCCATCTTCATCCCCAAATTCTGCCGTTCGACCAGTCAAAACGGCCATTTTTAGTTATTTCTTACTATTTCTGCTAATATTTCCATTGCCTATTCGGACCTCAGCTTGAACCCGTTTTGGGTTGGGTCGAAATTCGCGTACGCGTTTATTTAAGTAAGGTTAAAGTGTTGGGACAATTTCGAGATTTCAACCTTTTTTGGCATATTTTATGATTTTCAGCCATATATGCCCGGCTTTTGGGCAGAATTCGATTAATTTGCTTTTCTTGGGACCCCAGAGACGTTCTCCATTCGTTTATGCCTCTCTGTTTGTTGCTTATGCCGCATTGATCCAACGCCTTGATTAGATTCGGCGTCATTTTGGCACTAATATATGTCACAGAAGATATTGGGGCCAAAATCCACTAATCGGTGAGCAAGATTAGTGAATTTTGATACCATTATTTTGTGAGACATAAATTGCTGACAAAATGCACAAATTGGTAAGCAATAGTTATGCATTTTGGTGTTAATATATGTCACATGAGATACTGGGGCCAAAAATCCACCAATCGGGCGTTAATATATCTCTCAAAAGACATGGGGCCAAAGTCCAGTAATCGGCAAGCAAGATTACTGGACTTTGGTGTCGCCGCACAGTTTGGGCCATAGCTTTGGCTATGGGCATCAGAATGACGCGAGCCACCCCAATTCGGAAAGCTCTCGGCGAGACGCACGAGAGGACGATTGAGCTACGCTCCATCGGGGTCCATCTTCATCCCCAAATTCTGCCGTTCGACCAGTCAAAACGGCCATTTTTAGTTATTTCTTACTATTTCTGGTAATATTTCCATTGCCTATTCGGACCTCAGCTTGAACCCGTTTTGGGTTGGGTCGAAATTCGCGTACGCGTTTATTTCAGTAAGGTTAAAGTGTTGGGACAATTTCAAGATTTCAACCTTTTTAGGCATATTTTATGATTTTCAGCCATATATGCCCGGCTTGTGGGCAGAATTCGATTAATCTGCTTTTCTTGGAACCCGAGAGACGTTCTCCATTCGTTTATGCCTCTCTGTTTGTTGCATATGCCGCATTGATCCAACGCCTTGATTAGATTCGGCGTCATTTTGGCACTAATATATGTCACAGAAGATATTGGGGCCAAAATCCACTAATCGGTGAGCAAGATTAGTGGATTTTGATACCATTATTTTGTGAGACATAAATTGCTGACAAAATGCACAAATTGGTAAGCAATAGTTATGTATTTTGGCGTTAATATATGTCACATGAGATACTGGGGCCAAAAATCCACCAATCGGGCGTTAATATATCTCTCAAAAGACATGGGGCCAAAGTCCAGTAATCGGCAAGCAAGATTACTGGACTTTGGTGTCGCCGCACTGTTTGGGCCATAGCTTTGGCTACGGGCATCAGAATGACGCGAGCCACCCCAATTCGGAAAGCTCTCGACGAGACGCACGAGGGGACGATCGAGCTACGCTCCATCGGGGTCCATCTTCATCCCCAAATTCTGCCGTTCGACCAGTCAAAACGGCCATTTTTAGTTATTTCTTACTATTTCTGCTAATATTTCCATTGCCTATTCGGACCTCAGCTTGAACCCGTTTTGGGTTGGGTCGAAATTCGCGTACGCGTTTATTTAAGTAAGGTTAAAGTGTTGGGACAATTTCGAGATTTCAACCTTTTTTGGCATATTTTATGATTTTCAGCCATATATGCCCGGCTTTTGGGCAGAATTCGATTAATTTGCTTTTCTTGGAACCCCAGAGACGTTCTCCATTCGTTTATGCCTCTCTGTTTGTTGCTTATGCCGCATTGATCCAACGCCTTGATTAGATTCGGCGTCATTTTGGCACTAATATATGTCACAGAAGATATTGGGGCCAAAATCCACTAATCGGTGAGCAAGATTAGTGAATTTTGATACCATTATTTTGTGAGACATAAATTGCTGACAAAATGCACAAATTGGTAAGCAATAGTTATGCATTTTGGTGTTAATATATGTCACATGAGATACTGGGGCCAAAAATCCACCAATCGGGCGTTAATATATCTCTCAAAAGACATGGGGCCAAAGTCCAGTAATCGGCAAGCAAGATTACTGGACTTTGGTGTCGCCGCACAGTTTGGGCCATAGCTTTGGCTATGGGCATCAGAATGACGCGAGCCACCCCAATTCGGAAAGCTCTCGGCGAGACGCACGAGAGGACGATTGAGCTACGCTCCATCGGGGTCCATCTTCATCCCCAAATTCTGCCGTTCGACCAGTCAAAACGGCCATTTTTAGTTATTTCTTACTATTTCTGGTAATATTTCCATTGCCTATTCGGACCTCAGCTTGAACCCGTTTTGGGTTGGGTCGAAATTCGCGTACGCGTTTATTTCAGTAAGGTTAAAGTGTTGGGACAATTTCGAGATTTCAACCTTTTTAGGCATATTTTATGATTTTCAGCCATATATGCCCGGCTTGTGGGCAGAATTCGATTAATCTGCTTTTCTTGGAACCCGAGAGACGTTCTCCATTCGTTTATGCCTCTCTGTTTGTTGCTTATGCCGCATTGATCCAACGCCTTGATTAGATTCGGCGTCATTTTGGCACTAATATATGTCACAGAAGATATTGGGGCCAAAATCCACTAATCGGTGAGCAAGATTAGTGGATTTTGATACCATTATTTTGTGAGACATAAATTGCTGACAAAATGCACAAATTGGTAAGCAATAGTTATGTATTTTGGCGTTAATATATGTCACATGAGATACTGGGGCCAAAAATCCACCAATCGGGCGTTAATATATCTCTCAAAAGACATGGGGCCAAAGTCCAGTAATCGGCAAGCAAGATTACTGGACTTTGGTGTCGCCGCACTGTTTGGGCCATAGCTTTGGCTACGGGCATCAGAATGACGCGAGCCACCCCAATTCGGAAAGCTCTCGACGAGACGCACGAGGGGACGATCGAGCTACGCTCCATCGGGGTCCATCTTCATCCCCAAATTCTGCCGTTCGACCAGTCAAAACGGCCATTTTTAGTTATTTCTTACTATTTCTGCTAATATTTCCATTGCCTATTCGGACCTCAGCTTGAACCCGTTTTGGGTTGGGTCGAAATTCGCGTACGCGTTTATTTAAGTAAGGTTAAAGTGTTGGGACAATTTCGAGATTTCAACCTTTTTTGGCATATTTTATGATTTTCAGCCATATATGCCCGGCTTTTGGGCAGAATTCGTTTAATTTGCTTTTCTTGGAACCCCAGAGACGTTCTCCATTCGTTTATGCCTCTCTGTTTGTTGCTTATGCCGCATTGATCCAACGCCTTGATTAGATTCGGCGTCATTTTGGCACTAATATATGTCACAGAAGATATTGGGGCCAAAATCCACTAATCGGTGAGCAAGATTAGTGAATTTTGATACCATTATTTTGTGAGACATAAATTGCTGACAAAATGCACAAATTGGTAAGCAATAGTTATGCATTTTGGTGTTAATATATGTCACATGAGATACTGGGGCCAAAAATCCACCAATCAGGCGTTAATATATCTCTCAAAAGACATGGGGCCAAAGTCCAGTAATCGGCAAGCAAGATTACTGGACTTTGGTGTCGCCGCACAGTTTGGGCCATAGCTTTGGCTATGGGCATCAGAATGACGCGAGCCACCCCAATTCGGAAAGCTCTCGGCGAGACGCACGAGAGGACGATTGAGCTACGCTCCATCGGGGTCCATCTTCATCCCCAAATTCTGCCGTTCGACCAGTCAAAACGGCCATTTTTAGTTATTTCTTACTATTTCTGGTAATATTTCCATTGCCTATTCGGACCTCAGCTTGAACCCGTTTTGGGTTGGGTCGAAATTCGCGTACGCGTTTATTTCAGTAAGGTTAAAGTGTTGGGACAATTTCGAGATTTCAACCTTTTTAGGCATATTTTATGATTTTCAGCCATATATGCCCGGCTTGTGGGCAAAATTCGATTAATCTGCTTTTCTTGGAACCCGAGAGACGTTCTCCATTCGTTTATGCCTCTCTGTTTGTTGCTTATGCCGCATTGATCCAACGCCTTGATTAGATTCGGCGTCATTTTGGCACTAATATATGTCACAGAAGATATTGGGGCCAAAATCCACTAATCGGTGAGCAAGATTAGTGGATTTTGATACCATTATTTTGTGAGACATAAATTGCTGACAAAATGCACAAATTGGTAAGCAATAGTTATGTATTTTGGCGTTAATATATGTCACATGAGATACTGGGGCCAAAAATCCACCAATCGGGCGTTAATATATCTCTCAAAAGACATGGGGCCAAAGTCCAGTAATCGGCAAGCAAGATTACTGGACTTTGGTGTCGCCGCACTGTTTGGGCCATAGCTTTGGCTACGGGCATCAGAATGACGCGAGCCACCCCAATTCGGAAAGCTCTCGACGAGACGCACGAGGGGACGATCGAGCTACGCTCCATCGGGGTCCATCTTCATCCCCAAATTCTGCCGTTCGACCAGTCAAAACGGCCATTTTTAGTTATTTCTTACTATTTCTGCTAATATTTCCATTGCCTATTCGGACCTCAGCTTGAACCCGTTTTGGGTTGGGTCTAAATTCGCGTACGCGTTTATTTCAGTAAGGTTAAAGTATTGGGACAATTTCGAGATTTCAACCTTTTTTGGCATATTTTATGATTTTCAGCCATATATGCCCGGCTTTTGGGCAGAATTCGATTAATTTGCTTTTCTTGGAACCCCAGAGACGTTCTCCATTCGTTTATGCCTCTCTGTTTGTTGCTTATGCCGCATTGATCCAACGCCTTGATTAGATTCGGCGTCATTTTGGCACTAATATATGTCACAGAAGATATTGGGGCCAAAATCCACTAATCGGTGAGCAAGATTAGTGAATTTTGATACCATTATTTTGTGAGACATAAATTGCTGACAAAATGCACAAATTGGTAAGAAATAGTTATGCATTTTGGTGTTAATATATGTCACATGAGATACTGGGGCAAAAAATCCACCAATCGGGCGTTAATATATCTCTCAAAAGACATGGGGCCAAAGTCCAGTAATCGGCAAGCAAGATTACTGGAATTTGGTGTCGCCGCACTGTTTGGGACATAGCTTTGGCTACGGGCATCAGAATGACGCGAGCCACCCCAATTCGGAAAGCTCTCGACGAGACGCACGAGGGGACGATTGAGCTACGCTCCATCGGGGTCCATCTTCATCCCCAAATTCTGCCGTTCGACCAGTCAAAACGGGCATTTTTTGTTATTTCTTACTATTTCTGGTAATATTTCCATTGCCTATTCGGACCTCAGCTTGAACCCGTTTTGGGTTGGGACGAAATTCGCGTACGCGTTTCTTTCAGTAAGGTTAAAGTGTTGGGACAATTTCGGGATTTCAACCTTTTTTTGGCATATTTTATGATTTTCAGCCATATATGCCAGGCTTGTGGGCAGAATTCGATTAATCTGCTTTTCTTGGAACCCGAGGGACGTTCTTCATTCATTTATGCCTCTCTGTTCGTTTCTTATGCCGCAATGATCCAACGCCTTGATTAGATTCGGCATCATTTTGGCACTAATATATGTCACAGAAGATATTGGGGCAAAAATCCACTAATCGGTGAGCAAGATTAGTGGATTTTGATTCCATTATTTTGTGAGACATAAATTGCTGACCAAATGCACAAATTGGTAAGCAATAGTTATGCATTTTGGTGTTAATATATGTCACATGAGATACTGGGGCCAAAAATCCACCAATCGGGCGTTAATATATCTCTCAAAAGACATGGGGCCAAAGTCCAGTAATCGGCAAGCAAGATTACTGGACTTTGGTGTCGCCGCACTGTTTGGGCCATAGCTTTGGCTACGGGCATCAGAATGACGCGAGCCACCTCAATTCGGAAAGCTCTCGACGAGACGCACGAGGGGACGATCCATCGGGGTCCATCTTCATCCCCAAATTTTGCCGTTCGACCAGTCAAAACGGGCATTTTTAGTTATTTCTTACTATTTCTGGTAATATTTCCATTGCCTATTCGGACCTCAGCTTGAACCCGTTTTGGGATGGGTCGAAATTCGCGTACGCGTTTATTTCAGTAAGGTTAAAGTGTTGGGACAATTTCGGGATTTCAACCTTTTTTGGCATATTTTATGATTATCAGCCATATATGCCCGGCTTGTGGGCAGAATTCGATTAATCTGCTTTTCTTGGAGCCCCAGAGACGTTCTCCATTCGTTTATGCCTCTCTGTTTGTTGCATATGCCGCATTGATCCAACGCCTTGATTAGATTCGGCGTCATTTTGGCACTAATATATGTCACAGAAGATATTGGGGCCAAAATCCACTAATCGGTGAGCAAGATTAGTGAATTTTGATACCATTATTTTGTGAGACATAAATTACTGACAAAATGCACAAATTGATAAGCAATAGTTATGCATTTTGGTGTTAATATATGTCACATGAGATACTGGGGCATAAAATCCACCAATCGAGCGTTAATATATCTCTCAAAAGACATGGGGCCAAAGTCAAGTAATCGGCAAGCAAGATTACTGGACTTTGGTGTCGCCGCACTATTTGGCCCATAGCTTTGGCTACGGGCATCAGAATGACGCGATCCAACCCAATTCGGAAAGCTCTCAACGAGACGCACGAGGGGACGATTGAGCCATGCTCCATCGGGGTCCATCTTCATCCCCAAATTCTGCCGTTCGACCAGTCAAAACGGACATTTTTAGTTATTTCTTACTATTTCTGGTAATATTTCCATTGCCTATTCGGACCTCAGCTTGAACCCGTTTTGGGTTGGGACGAAATTCGCTTACGCGTTTCTTTCAGTAAGGTTAAAGTGTTGGGACAATTTCGGGATTTCAACCTTTTTTGGCATATTTTATGATTTTCAGCCATATATGCCCGGCTTGTGGGCAGAATTCGATTAATCTGCTTTTCTTGGAACCTGAGTGACGTTCTCCATTCGTTTATGCCTCTCTGTTCGTTGCTTATGCCGCATTGATCCAACGCCTTGATTAGATTCGGCGTCATTTTGGCACTAATATATGTCACAGAAGATATTGGGGCCAAAATCCACTAATCGGTGAGCAAGATTAGTGGATTTTGATACCATTATTTTGTGAGACATAAATTGCTGACAAAATGCACAAATTGGTAAGCAATAGTTATGCATTTTGGTGTTAATATATGTCACATGAGATACTGGGGCCAAAAATCCACCAATCGGGCGTTAATATATCTCTCAAAAGACATGGGGCCAAAGTCCAGTAATCGGCAAGCAAGATTACTGGACTTTGGTGTCGCCGCACTGTTTGGGCCATAGCTTTGGCTACGGGCATCAGAATGACGCGAGCCACCCCAATTCGGAAATCTCTCGACGAGGCGCACGAGGGGGCGATTGAGCTACGCTCCATCGGGGTCCATATTCATCCCCAAATTCTGCCGTTCGACCAGTCAAAACGGCCATTTTTAGTTATTTCTTACTATTTCTGGTAATATTTCCATTGCCTATTCGGACCTCAGCTTGAACCCGTTTTGGGTTGGGTCGAAATTCACGTACGCGTTTATTTCAGTAAGGTTAAAGTGTTGGGACAATTTCGAGATTTCAACCTTTTTTGGCATATTTTATGATTTTCGGCCATATATGCCCGGCTTTTGGGCAAAATTCGATTAATTTGCTTTTCTTGGAACCGCAGAGACGTTCTCCATTCGTTTATGCCTCTCTGTTTGTTGCTTATGCCGCATTGATCCAACGCCTTGATTAGATTCGGCGTCATTTTGGCACTAATATATGTCACAGAAGATATTGGGGCCAAAATCAACTAATCGGTGAGCAAGATTAGTGAATTTTGATACCATTATTTTGTGAGACATAAATTGCTGACAAAATGCCCAAATTGGTAAGCAATAGTTATGGATTTTGGTGTTAATATATGTCACATGAGATACTGGGGCCAAAAATCCACCAATCGGGCGTTAATATCTCTCTCAAAAGACATGGGGCCAAAGTCCAGTAATCGGCAAGCAAGATTACTGGACTTTGGTGTCGCCGCACTGTTTTGGCCATAGCTTTGGCTACGGGCATCAGAATGACGCGAGCCACCCCAATTCGGAAAGCTCTCGACGAGACGCACGAGGGGGCGATTGAGCTACGCTCCATCGGGGTCCATCTTCATCCCCAAATTCTTCCGTTCGACCAGTCAAAACGAGCATTTTTAGTTATTTCTTACTATTTCTGGTAATATTTCCATTGCCTATTCGGACCTCAGCTTGAACCCGTTTTGGGTTGGGACGAAATTCGCGTACGCGTTTCTTTCAGTAAGGTTAAAGTGTTGGGAAAATTTCGGGATTTCAACCTTTTTTGGCATATTTTATGATTTTCAGCCATATATGCCCGACTTGTGGGCAGAATTCGATTAATCTGCTTTTCTTGGAACCCGAGAGACGTTCTCCATTCGTTTATGCCTCTCTGTTCGTTGCTTATGCCGCATTGATCCAACGCCTTGATTAGATTCGGCGTCATTTTGGCACTAATATATGTCACAGAAGATATTGAGGCCAAAATCCACTAATCGGTGAGCAAGATTAGTGGATTTTGATACCATTATTTTGTGAGACATAAATTGCTGACAAAATGCACAAATTGGTAAGCAATAGTTATGTATTTTGGCGTTAATATATGTCACATGAGATACTGGGGCCAAAAATCCACCAATCGGGCGTTAATATATCTCTCAAAAGACATGGGGCCAAAGTCTAGTAATCGGCAAGCAAGATTACTGGACTTTGGTGTCGCCGCACTGTTTGGGCCATAGCTTTGGCTACGGGCATCAGAATGACGCGAGCCACCTTAATTCGGAAAGCTCTCGACGAGACGCACGAGGGGACGATCGAGCTACGCTCCATCGGGGTCCATCTTCATCCCCAAATTCTGCCGTTCGACCAGTCAAAACGGCCATTTTTAGTTATTTCTCACTATTTCTGTTAATATTTCCTTTGCCTATTCGAACCTCAGCTTGAACCCGTTTTGGGTTGGGTCTAAATTCGCGTACGCGTTTATTTAAGTAAGGTTAAAGTGTTGGGACAATTTCGAGATTTCAACCTTTTTTGGCATATTTTATGATTTTCAGCCATATATGCCCGGCTTTTGGGCAGAATTCGATTAATTTTCTTTTCTTGGAACCCCAGAGACGTTCTCCATTCGTTTATGACTCTCTGTTTGTTGCTTATGCCGCATTGATCCAACGCCTTGATTAGATTCGGCGTCATTTTGGCACTAATATATGTCACAGAAGATTTTGGGGCCAAAATCAACTAATCGGTGAGCAAGATTAGTGAATTTTGATACCATTATTTTGTGAGACATAAATTGCTGACAAAATGCACAAAATGGTAAGCAATAGTTATGGATTTTGGTGTTAATATATGTCACATGAGATACTGGGGCCAAAAATCCACCAATCGGGCGTTAATATCTCTCTCAAAATACATGGGGCCAAAGTCCAGTAATCGGCAAGCAAGATTACTGGACTTTGGTGTCGCCGCACTGTTTGGGCCATAGCTTTGGCTACGGGCATCAGAATGACGCGAGCCACCCCAATTCGGAAATCTCTCGACGAGGCGCACGAGGGGGCGATTGAGCTACGCTCCATCGGGGTCCATATTCATCCCCAAATTCTGCCGTTCGACCAGTCAAAACGGGCATTTTTAGTTATTTCTTACTATTTCTGGTAATATTTCCATTGCCTATTCGGACCTCAGCTTGAACCCGTTTTGGGTTGGGACGAAATTCGCGTACGCGTTTCTTTCAGTAAGGTTAAAGTGTTGGGACAATTTCGGGATTTCAACCTTTTTTGATATATTTTATGATTTTCAGCCATATATGCCCGGCTTGTGGGCAGAATTCGATTAATCTGCTTTTCTTGGAACCCGAGAGACGTTCTCCATTCGTTTATGCCTCTTTGTTCGTTGCTTATGCCGCATTGATCCAACGCCTTGATTAGATTCGGCGTCATTTTGGCACTAATATATGTCACAGAAGATATTGGGGCAAAAATCCACTAATCGGTGAGCAAGATTAGTGGATTTTGATACCATTATTTTGTGAGACATAAATTGCTGACCAAATGCACAAATTGGTAAGCAATAGTTATGCATTTTGGTGTTAATATATGTCACATGAGATACTGGGGCCAAAAATCCACCAATCGGGCGTTAATATATCTCTCAAAAGACATGGGGCCAAAGTCCAGTAATCGGCAAGCAAGATTACTGGACTTTGGTGTCGCCGCACTGTTTGGGCCATAGCTTTGGCTACGGGCATCAGAATGACGCGAGCCACCTCAATTCGGAAAGCTCTCGACGAGACGCACGAGGGGACGATCCATCGGGGTCCATCTTCATCCCCAAATTTTGCCGTTCGACCAGTCAAAACGGGCATTTTTAGTTATTTCTTACTATTTCTGGTAATATTTCCATTGCCTATTCGGACCTCAGCTTGAACCCGTTTTGGGATGGGTCGAAATTCGCGTACGCGTTTATTTCAGTAAGGTTAAAGTGTTGGGACAATTTCGGGATTTCAACCTTTTTTGGCATATTTTATGATTATCAGCCATATATGCCCGGCTTGTGGGCAGAATTCGATTAATCTGCTTTTCTTGGAGCCCCAGAGACGTTCTCCATTCGTTTATGCCTCTCTGTTTGTTGCATATGCCGCATTGATCCAACGCCTTGATTAGATTCGGCGTCATTTTGGCACTAATATATGTCACAGAAGATATTGGGGCCAAAATCCACTAATCGGTGAGCAAGATTAGTGAATTTTGATACCATTATTTTGTGAGACATAAATTACTGACAAAATGCACAAATTGATAAGCAATAGTTATGCATTTTGGTGTTAATATATGTCACATGAGATACTGGGGCATAAAATCCACCAATCGAGCGTTAATATATCTCTCAAAAGACATGGGGCCAAAGTCAAGTAATCGGCAAGCAAGATTACTGGACTTTGGTGTCGCCGCACTATTTGGCCCATAGCTTTGGCTACGGGCATCAGAATGACGCGATCCAACCCAATTCGGAAAGCTCTCAACGAGACGCACGAGGGGACGATTGAGCCATGCTCCATCGGGGTCCATCTTCATCCCCAAATTCTGCCGTTCGACCAGTCAAAACGGACATTTTTAGTTATTTCTTACTATTTCTGGTAATATTTCCATTGCCTATTCGGACCTCAGCTTGAACCCGTTTTGGGTTGGGACGAAATTCGCTTACGCGTTTCTTTCAGTAAGGTTAAAGTGTTGGGACAATTTCGGGATTTCAACCTTTTTTGGCATATTTTATGATTTTCAGCCATATATGCCCGGCTTGTGGGCAGAATTCGATTAATCTGCTTTTCTTGGAACCTGAGTGACGTTCTCCATTCGTTTATGCCTCTCTGTTCGTTGCTTATGCCGCATTGATCCAACGCCTTGATTAGATTCGGCGTCATTTTGGCACTAATATATGTCACAGAAGATATTGGGGCCAAAATCCACTAATCGGTGAGCAAGATTAGTGGATTTTGATACCATTATTTTGTGAGACATAAATTGCTGACAAAATGCACAAATTGGTAAGCAATAGTTATGCATTTTGGTGTTAATATATGTCACATGAGATACTGGGGCCAAAAATCCACCAATCGGGCGTTAATATATCTCTCAAAAGACATGGGGCCAAAGTCCAGTAATCGGCAAGCAAGATTACTGGACTTTGGTGTCGCCGCACTGTTTGGGCCATAGCTTTGGCTACGGGCATCAGAATGACGCGAGCCACCCCAATTCGGAAAGCTCTCGACGAGAGGCACGAGGGGACGATTGAGCTACGCTCCATCGGCGTCCATCTTCATCCCCAAATTCTGCTGTTCGACCAGTCAAAACGGCCATTTTTAGTTATTTCTTACTATTTCTGGTAATATTTCCATTGCCTATTCGGACCTCAGCTTGAACCCGTTTTGGGTTGGGTCGAAATTCACGTACGCGTTTATTTCAGTAAGGTTAAAGTGTTGGGACAATTTCGAGATTTCAACCTTTTTTGGCATATTTTATGATTTTCGGCCATATACGCCCGGCTTTTGGGCAAAATTCGATTAATTTGCTTTTCTTGGAACCGCAGAGACGTTCTCCATTCGTTTATGCCTCTCTGTTTGTTGCTTATGCCGCATTGATCCAACGCCTTGATTAGATTCGGCGTCATTTTGGCACTAATATATGTCACAGAAGATATTGGGGCCAAAATCAACTAATCGGTGAGCAAGATTAGTGAATTTTGATACCATTATTTTGTGAGACATAAATTGCTGACAAAATGCCCAAATTGGTAAGCAATAGTTATGGATTTTGGTGTTAATATATGTCACATGAGATACTGGGGCCAAAAATCCACCAATCGGGCGTTAATATCTCTCTCAAAAGACATGGGGCCAAAGTCCAGTAATCGGCAAGCAAGATTACTGGACTTTGGTGTCGCCGCACTGTTTTGGCCATAGCTTTGGCTACGGGCATCAGAATGACGCGAGCCACCCCAATTCGGAAAGCTCTCGACGAGACGCACGAGGGGGCGTTTGAGCTACGCTCCATCGGGGTCCATCTTCATCCCCAAATTCTTCCGTTCGACCAGTCAAAACGAGCATTTTTAGTTATTTCTTACTATTTCTGGTAATATTTCCATTGCCTATTCGGACCTCAGCTTGAACCCGTTTTGGGTTGGGACGAAATTCGCGTACGCGTTTCTTTCAGTAAGGTTAAAGTGTTGGGAAAATTTCGGGATTTCAACCTTTTTTGGCATATTTTATGATTTTCAGCCATATATGCCCGACTTGTGGGCAGAATTCGATTAATCTGCTTTTCTTGGAACCCGAGAGACGTTCTCCATTCGTTTATGCCTCTCTGTTCGTTGCTTATGCCGCATTGATCCAACGCCTTGATTAGATTCGGCGTCATTTTGGCACTAATATATGTCACAGAAGATATTGAGGCCAAAATCCACTAATCGGTGAGCAAGATTAGTGGATTTTGATACCATTATTTTGTGAGACATAAATTGCTGACAAAATGCACAAATTGGTAAGCAATAGTTATGTATTTTGGCGTTAATATATGTCACATGAGATACTGGGGCCAAAAATCCACCAATCGGGCGTTAATATATCTCTCAAAAGACATGGGGCCAAAGTCTAGTAATCGGCAAGCAAGATTACTGGACTTTGGTGTCGCCGCACTGTTTGGGCCATAGCTTTGGCTACGGGCATCAGAATGACGCGAGCCACCTTAATTCGGAAAGCTCTCGACGAGACGCACGAGGGGACGATCGAGCTACGCTCCATCGGGGTCCATCTTCATCCCCAAATTCTGCCGTTCGACCAGTCAAAACGGCCATTTTTAGTTATTTCTTACTATTTCTGTTAATATTTCCTTTGCCTATTCGAACCTCAGCTTGAACCCGTTTTGGGTTGGGTCTAAATTCGCGTACGCGTTTATTTAAGTAAGGTTAAAGTGTTGGGACAATTTCGAGATTTCAACCTTTTTTGGCATATTTTATGATTTTCAGCCATATATGCCCGGCTTTTGGGCAGAATTCGATTAATTTTCTTTTCTTGGAACCCCAGAGACGTTCTCCATTCGTTTATGACTCTCTGTTTGTTGCTTATGCCGCATTGATCCAACGCCTTGATTAGATTCGGCGTCATTTTGGCACTAATATATGTCACAGAAGATTTTGGGGCCAAAATCAACTAATCGGTGAGCAAGATTAGTGAATTTTGATACCATTATTTTGTGAGACATAAATTGCTGACAAAATGCACAAAATGGTAAGCAATAGTTATGGATTTTGGTGTTAATATATGTCACATGAGATACTGGGGCCAAAAATCCACCAATCGGGCGTTAATATCTCTCTCAAAATACATGGGGCCAAAGTCCAGTAATCGGCAAGCAAGATTACTGGACTTTGGTGTCGCCGCACTGTTTGGGCCATAGCTTTGGCTACGGGCATCAGAATGACGCGAGCCACCCCAATTCGGAAATCTCTCGACGAGGCGCACGAGGGGGCGATTGAGCTACGCTCCATCGGGGTCCATATTCATCCCCAAATTCTGCCGTTCGACCAGTCAAAACGGGCATTTTTAGTTATTTCTTACTATTTCTGGTAATATTTCCATTGCCTATTCGGACCTCAGCTTGAACCCGTTTTGGGTTGGGACGAAATTCGCGTACGCGTTTCTTTCAGTAAGGTTAAAGTGTTGGGACAATTTCGGGATTTCAACCTTTTTTGGCATATTTTATGATTTTCAGCCATATATGCCCGGCTTGTGGGCAGAATTCGATTAATCTGCTTTTCTTGGAACCCGAGAGACGTTCTCCATTCGTTTATGCCTCTCTGTTCGTTGCTTATGCTGCATTGATCCAACGCCTTGATTAGATTCGACGTCATTTTGGCACTAATATATGTCACAGAAGATATTGGGGCCAAAATCCACTAATCGGTGAGCAAGATTAGTGGATTTTGATACCATTATTTTGTGAGACATAAATAGCTGACAAAATGCACAAATTGGTAAGCAATAGTTATGTATTTTGGCGTTAATATATGTCACATGAGATATTGGGGCCAAAAATCCACCAATCGGGCGTTAATATATCTCTCAAAAGACATGGGGCCAAAGTCCAGTAATCGGCAAGCAAGATTACTGGACTTTGGTGTCGCCGCACTGTTTGGGCCATAGCTTTGGCTACGGGCATCAGAATGACGCGAGCCACCCCAATTCGGAAAGCTCTCGACGAGACGCACGAGGGAACGATTGAGCTATGCTCCATCGGGGTCCATCTTCATCCCCAAATTCTGCCGTTCGACCAGTCTAAACGGGCATTTTTAGTTATTTCTTACTATTTCTGGTAATATTTCCATTGCCTATTTGGACCTCAGCTTGAACCCGTTTTGGGTTGGGTCGAAATTCGCGTACGCGTTTATTTCTGTAAGGTTAAAGTGTTGGGACAATTTCGAGATTTCAACCTTTTTTGGCATATTTTATGATTTTCAGCCATATATGCCCGGCTTCTGGAAAGAATTCGATTAATCTGCTTTTCTTGGAACCCCAGAGACGTTCTCCATTCGTTTATGCCTCTCTGTTTGTTGCTTATGCCGCATTGATTCAACGCCTTGATTAGATTCGGCGTCATTTTGGCACTAATATATGTCACAGAAGATATTGGGGCCAAAATCAACTAATCGGTGAGCAAGATTAGTGAATTTTGATACCATTATTTTGTGAGACATAAGTTGCTGACAAAATGCACAAATTGGTAAGCAATAGTTATGGATTTTGGTGTTAATATATGTCACATGAGATACTGGGGCCAAAAATCCACCAATCGGGCGTTAATATCTCTCTCAAAAGACATGGGGCCAAAGTCCAGTAATCGGCAAGCAAGATTACTGGACTTTGGTGTCGCCGCCTTGTTTGGGCCATAGCTTTGGCTACGGGCATCAGAATGACGCGAGCCACCCCAATTCGGAAAGCTCTCGACGAGGCGCACGAGGGGGCGATTGAGCTATGCTCCATCGGGGTCCATCTTCATCCCCAAATTCTGCCGTTCGACCAGTCAAAACGGGCATTTTTAGTTATTTCTTACTATTTCTGGTAATATTTCCATTGCCTATTCGGACCTCAGCTTGAACCCGTTTTGGGTTGGGACGAAATTCGCGTACGCGTTTCTTTCAGTAAGGTTAAAGTGTTGGGAAAATTTCGGGATTTCAACCTTTTTTGGCATATTTTATGATTTTCAGCCATATATGCCCGGCTTGTGGGCAGAATTCGATTAATCTGCTTTTCTTGGAACCCGAGAGACGTTCTCCATTCGTTTATGCCTCTCTGTTCGTTGCTTATGCTGCATTGATCCAACGCCTTGATTAGATTCGACGTCATTTTGGCACTAATATATGTCACAGAAGATATTGGGGCCAAAATCCACTAATCGGTGAGCAAGATTAGTGGATTTTGATACCATTATTTTGTGAGACATAAATTGCTGACAAAATGCACAAATTGGTAAGCAATAGTTATGTATTTTGGCGTTAATATATGTCACATGAAATATTGGGGCCAAAAATCCACCAAACGGGCGTTAATATATCTCTCAAAAGACATGGGGCCAAAGTCCAGTAATCGGCAAGCAAGATTACTAGACTTTGGTGTCGCCGCACTGTTTGGGCCATAGCTTTGGCTACGGGCATCAGAATGACGCGAGCCACCCCAATTCGGAAAGCTCTCGACGAGGCGCACGAGGGGGCGATTGAGCTGTGCTCCATCGGGGTCCATCTTCATCCCCAAATTCTGCCATTCGACCAGTCAAAACGGGCATTTTTAGTTATTTCTTACTATTTCTGGTAATATTTCCATTGCCTATTCGGACCTCAGCTTGAACCCGTTTTGGGTTGGGACGAAATTCGCGTACGCGTTTCTTTCAGTAAGGTTAAAGTGTTGGGAAAATTTCGGGATTTCAACCTTTTTTGGCATATTTTATGATTATCAGCCATATATGCCCGGCTTGTGGGCAGAATTCGATTAATCTGCTTTTCTTGGAGCCCCAGAGACGTTCTCCATTCGTTTATGCCTCTCTGTTTGTTGCATATGCCGCATTGATCCAACGCCTTGATTAGATTCGGCGTCATTTTGGCACTAATATATGTCACAGAAGATATTGGGGCCAAAATCCACTAATCGGTGAGCAAGATTAGTGAATTTTGATACCATTATTTTGTGAGACATAAATTACTGACAAAATGCACAAATTGATAAGCAATAGTTATGCATTTTGGTGTTAATATATGTCACATGAGATACTGGGGCATAAAATCCACCAATCGAGCGTTAATATATCTCTCAAAAGACATGGGGCCAAAGTCAAGTAATCGGCAAGCAAGATTACTGGACTTTGGTGTCGCCGCACTATTTGGCCCATAGCTTTGGCTACGGGCATCAGAATGACGCGATCCAACCCAATTCGGAAAGCTCTCAACGAGACGCACGAGGGGACGATTGAGCCATGCTCCATCGGGGTCCATCTTCATCCCCAAATTCTGCCGTTCGACCAGTCAAAACGGACATTTTTAGTTATTTCTTACTATTTCTGGTAATATTTCCATTGCCTATTCGGACCTCAGCTTGAACCCGTTTTGGGTTGGGACGAAATTCGCTTACGCGTTTCTTTCAGTAAGGTTAAAGTGTTGGGACAATTTCGGGATTTCAACCTTTTTTGGCATATTTTATGATTTTCAGCCATATATGCCCGGCTTGTGGGCAGAATTCGATTAATCTGCTTTTCTTGGAACCTGAGTGACGTTCTCCATTCGTTTATGCCTCTCTGTTCGTTGCTTATGCCGCATTGATCCAACGCCTTGATTAGATTCGGCGTCATTTTGGCACTAATATATGTCACAGAAGATATTGGGGCCAAAATCCACTAATCGGTGAGCAAGATTAGTGGATTTTGATACCATTATTTTGTGAGACATAAATTGCTGACAAAATGCACAAATTGGTAAGCAATAGTTATGCATTTTGGTGTTAATATATGTCACATGAGATACTGGGGCCAAAAATCCACCAATCGGGCGTTAATATATCTCTCAAAAGACATGGGGCCAAAGTCCAGTAATCGGCAAGCAAGATTACTGGACTTTGGTGTCGCCGCACTGTTTGGGCCATAGCTTTGGCTACGGGCATCAGAATGACGCGAGCCACCCCAATTCGGAAAGCTCTCGACGAGAGGCACGAGGGGACGATTGAGCTACGCTCCATCGGCGTCCATCTTCATCCCCAAATTCTGCTGTTCGACCAGTCAAAACGGCCATTTTTAGTTATTTCTTACTATTTCTGGTAATATTTCCATTGCCTATTCGGACCTCAGCTTGAACCCGTTTTGGGTTGGGTCGAAATTCACGTACGCGTTTATTTCAGTAAGGTTAAAGTGTTGGGACAATTTCGAGATTTCAACCTTTTTTGGCATATTTTATGATTTTCGGCCATATACGCCCGGCTTTTGGGCAAAATTCGATTAATTTGCTTTTCTTGGAACCGCAGAGACGTTCTCCATTCGTTTATGCCTCTCTGTTTGTTGCTTATGCCGCATTGATCCAACGCCTTGATTAGATTCGGCGTCATTTTGGCACTAATATATGTCACAGAAGATATTGGGGCCAAAATCAACTAATCGGTGAGCAAGATTAGTGAATTTTGATACCATTATTTTGTGAGACATAAATTGCTGACAAAATGCCCAAATTGGTAAGCAATAGTTATGGATTTTGGTGTTAATATATGTCACATGAGATACTGGGGCCAAAAATCCACCAATCGGGCGTTAATATCTCTCTCAAAAGACATGGGGCCAAAGTCCAGTAATCGGCAAGCAAGATTACTGGACTTTGGTGTCGCCGCACTGTTTTGGCCATAGCTTTGGCTACGGGCATCAGAATGACGCGAGCCACCCCAATTCGGAAAGCTCTCGACGAGACGCACGAGGGGGCGTTTGAGCTACGCTCCATCGGGGTCCATCTTCATCCCCAAATTCTTCCGTTCGACCAGTCAAAACGAGCATTTTTAGTTATTTCTTACTATTTCTGGTAATATTTCCATTGCCTATTCGGACCTCAGCTTGAACCCGTTTTGGGTTGGGACGAAATTCGCGTACGCGTTTCTTTCAGTAAGGTTAAAGTGTTGGGAAAATTTCGGGATTTCAACCTTTTTTGGCATATTTTATGATTTTCAGCCATATATGCCCGACTTGTGGGCAGAATTCGATTAATCTGCTTTTCTTGGAACCCGAGAGACGTTCTCCATTCGTTTATGCCTCTCTGTTCGTTGCTTATGCCGCATTGATCCAACGCCTTGATTAGATTCGGCGTCATTTTGGCACTAATATATGTCACAGAAGATATTGAGGCCAAAATCCACTAATCGGTGAGCAAGATTAGTGGATTTTGATACCATTATTTTGTGAGACATAAATTGCTGACAAAATGCACAAATTGGTAAGCAATAGTTATGTATTTTGGCGTTAATATATGTCACATGAGATACTGGGGCCAAAAATCCACCAATCGGGCGTTAATATATCTCTCAAAAGACATGGGGCCAAAGTCTAGTAATCGGCAAGCAAGATTACTGGACTTTGGTGTCGCCGCACTGTTTGGGCCATAGCTTTGGCTACGGGCATCAGAATGACGCGAGCCACCTTAATTCGGAAAGCTCTCGACGAGACGCACGAGGGGACGATCGAGCTACGCTCCATCGGGGTCCATCTTCATCCCCAAATTCTGCCGTTCGACCAGTCAAAACGGCCATTTTTAGTTATTTCTTACTATTTCTGTTAATATTTCCTTTGCCTATTCGAACCTCAGCTTGAACCCGTTTTGGGTTGGGTCTAAATTCGCGTACGCGTTTATTTAAGTAAGGTTAAAGTGTTGGGACAATTTCGAGATTTCAACCTTTTTTGGCATATTTTATGATTTTCAGCCATATATGCCCGGCTTTTGGGCAGAATTCGATTAATTTTCTTTTCTTGGAACCCCAGAGACGTTCTCCATTCGTTTATGACTCTCTGTTTGTTGCTTATGCCGCATTGATCCAACGCCTTGATTAGATTCGGCGTCATTTTGGCACTAATATATGTCACAGAAGATTTTGGGGCCAAAATCAACTAATCGGTGAGCAAGATTAGTGAATTTTGATACCATTATTTTGTGAGACATAAATTGCTGACAAAATGCACAAAATGGTAAGCAATAGTTATGGATTTTGGTGTTAATATATGTCACATGAGATACTGGGGCCAAAAATCCACCAATCGGGCGTTAATATCTCTCTCAAAATACATGGGGCCAAAGTCCAGTAATCGGCAAGCAAGATTACTGGACTTTGGTGTCGCCGCACTGTTTGGGCCATAGCTTTGGCTACGGGCATCAGAATGACGCGAGCCACCCCAATTCGGAAATCTCTCGACGAGGCGCACGAGGGGGCGATTGAGCTACGCTCCATCGGGGTCCATATTCATCCCCAAATTCTGCCGTTCGACCAGTCAAAACGGGCATTTTTAGTTATTTCTTACTATTTCTGGTAATATTTCCATTGCCTATTCGGACCTCAGCTTGAACCCGTTTTGGGTTGGGACGAAATTCGCGTACGCGTTTCTTTCAGTAAGGTTAAAGTGTTGGGACAATTTCGGGATTTCAACCTTTTTTGGCATATTTTATGATTTTCAGCCATATATGCCCGGCTTGTGGGCAGAATTCGATTAATCTGCTTTTCTTGGAACCCGAGAGACGTTCTCCATTCGTTTATGCCTCTCTGTTCGTTGCTTATGCTGCATTGATCCAACGCCTTGATTAGATTCGACGTCATTTTGGCACTAATATATGTCACAGAAGATATTGGGGCCAAAATCCACTAATCGGTGAGCAAGATTAGTGGATTTTGATACCATTATTTTGTGAGACATAAATAGCTGACAAAATGCACAAATTGGTAAGCAATAGTTATGTATTTTGGCGTTAATATATGTCACATGAGATATTGGGGCCAAAAATCCACCAATCGGGCGTTAATATATCTCTCAAAAGACATGGGGCCAAAGTCCAGTAATCGGCAAGCAAGATTACTGGACTTTGGTGTCGCCGCACTGTTTGGGCCATAGCTTTGGCTACGGGCATCAGAATGACGCGAGCCACCCCAATTCGGAAAGCTCTCGACGAGACGCACGAGGGAACGATTGAGCTATGCTCCATCGGGGTCCATCTTCATCCCCAAATTCTGCCGTTCGACCAGTCTAAACGGGCATTTTTAGTTATTTCTTACTATTTCTGGTAATATTTCCATTGCCTATTTGGACCTCAGCTTGAACCCGTTTTGGGTTGGGTCGAAATTCGCGTACGCGTTTATTTCTGTAAGGTTAAAGTGTTGGGACAATTTCGAGATTTCAACCTTTTTTGGCATATTTTATGATTTTCAGCCATATATGCCCGGCTTCTGGAAAGAATTCGATTAATCTGCTTTTCTTGGAACCCCAGAGACGTTCTCCATTCGTTTATGCCTCTCTGTTTGTTGCTTATGCCGCATTGATTCAACGCCTTGATTAGATTCGGCGTCATTTTGGCACTAATATATGTCACAGAAGATATTGGGGCCAAAATCAACTAATCGGTGAGCAAGATTAGTGAATTTTGATACCATTATTTTGTGAGACATAAGTTGCTGACAAAATGCACAAATTGGTAAGCAATAGTTATGGATTTTGGTGTTAATATATGTCACATGAGAT